>CM055887.1:7860078-9122047 GCA_029582165.1 Portulaca oleracea
CCTTTGGGGATCATAGGTTCATGGAAGGAAATGGAGGCTCACATAGCCTTGGGATCACATTTGGAGACCCAAGATTCATAGAGGATGATGGGAATCCCATGTCCTCCAAGTCCACAATTAAAGGCCCAAGTACAAAGCCCAAGTTGAACTTCACAGTTTGGACCATTTCAAGATGAAGTTCACATTTCTGATCATTTTGAGATGAATTTCTCATTTCTAACCATTTCAAGAAGAAGTTCACAGTTTTGGCCTTTTTAATGTATTTCTTTACATTTCTAGGGTTTTATTTACATTTTCAGTTGTGTGAGGTGCCAAGTAATATATATAAACTTGGACACCAAGTCGTAGGAGTCTAGATTAATCTAGAATAGTCTAGAATGTTCTAGAATGATCTAGAAGGTGTGTGTGTGTGTGTGTGTGATAGGCGTGTGGTGTGCTAGATTTGGCGCCAAGCTATGTAGTCCTAGATAAGGTTGGCTTATTTTGTAACTAATCCAACTTGGATTAGGAAAGCCAAGTCCTAAAAGGATTATTATCTCTTGTAACCAACTCCCCTTAGGATAAGGAGTCCTAATCCAAGGAGGAGATGGAGTAGATGGCGTCTAGTATTAGGAGTCCTTGGCTTGCATGCCAAGTAATAGAGTCCTAGTAGGAGAAGATGGCTTGCACGCCAATCTTGAGAGTCCTAGGAGGTTTAGGACTTTAGTAGTATAAATAGCTAGGCTTGTAGCCTCTCAAAGGCAACCAACTTTGAATTATGAAAATAGTTAAGCTTTTAGCTTTCTCTCGAGTGTTTGGATAAACTCTCACCCCTTTCTTCTATTGTATCTTGGCATGGCACCCAAGTGGTTAGGAAGAGCTTGATCCTAGGTTGCGGTCTAGATCAAGTTAGCCCTAGGTTGTCTTTCTTGTGGATTCAAGTTAGAAACCTAGAACTATCCGTTCTTATCTTTCTGTCAATACAGTTAAGATAATTACTTCTTTTATCTTTCTATCAATATAGTTAAGATAAATCTTTCTCTTCGTTTTCTTTCTTTCTTTCTAGTTTGATTAAATCAAAATCCAAAAACAAGTCTTTTCTTTTCATAAAAACCAAAAAACCCAAAATATCTTAGTTCTCTCTTTCTCTCAATCTCACGCCACTCTCTCTCAAAATCTCTCTCATGCACTCATCCTCTCTTTCCCTCTCTCAAAACGTCTCCTCCAATTTCTCTCTCAAACCCTAATCTCTCACTCACTCTTATTCTCTCAAACATCCTTCAATTCTCTCAAATCTCTCATCCATACTCTCTCCTCTCTCACAAAAGACCTCACGTCAATCCCAAAGTCCTCCCCTATTTTTCGTCCATCTCTCCTCTCTCAAACTCCACAAAGATCTCATCTTTCTCCATCTCAATTCTCTCCAAGACTCCATCTTTCCCTCATGAAGCACCCTACTTTTTATCCTAATTCACTTGAAGCGTCCCATGTTGAGATTGGTTGTACGTCTCCCTTGATGTGTAATTGATCAAGATACAATCTTTGATCCCATTATACATCATTATATTTATTCAGAAAATATGTTGGAGTCATTTTAGAGATTTTCAAGATACTTCCCTAATTTGTTCTTTCAAACAAAACCTTCTGAGCATATTGGAGGTCCTCAGTGATGATGTCGAGGACATCTGTAGAGGGCATTACAGTTTCTACATCACCACAACCCACCAAACTTCACCACACTTTTTTAAATTCCACTTCACCACATCATTACCTCATTGCACCGCATCGTAAAAGAACGAAACCTAAAACAAGACAAAATAAAGGAGAAGCTGTCATGTGGCACACGTATAAAAAAAAAACCAAAATTTCATTAAAATACACACAAATTTCATGCATAATTTTTTATTTTATGGAAGTTAATTAGGGAAATTGGACGGTAATATACCGATCTTTAGGGGTGTTGAATAGCAATATACCGACCTTCACTTTTGGACAGTAATATCACTGACGTTTATAGTTTGGTGACATTAATATACCTTCAAGGATTTACACCCTAAAAATTAACAACAAAACTAACCCCCTAATCCTAAAAATACTGAATACAAACACTCGACACCCCTAAAAATACCTAAAAATACCTAAAAATGGCACCGATATTTTTTGCACCACCTGCCACGTCAGACCGTCAACCAGTTCGCCGCCTTGAAAATCCTTGAAAGTACATTACTGTCACCAAACTATAAAGGTCAGTGATATTACTGTCCAAAAGTGAAGGTCGGATATTGCTATTCAACACCCCTAAAGGTCGGTATATTACCGTCCAATTTCCCAGTTAATTATACTGTACAATGTTTAAAGAGTTTTTGGATGATAATATATCAACCTTTGGGGGTGTTGGATTGTAATATACCAACCTTTACTATTGGACAACAATATCCCTAACCTACCTAGGTGAGATTATTATATCAACAGTAATTAAGGAGGTGGTGAACCGGTCTCCGTGCATACTAACATGGCTGGCGAAGGGAAAAAAATTGTCCCAAAGCCAATAACCTCATTAATCCCTTAGTTTTTGATAAACCAAATTACAAGACATTGGTTAGTTATGTTTCACATTAGTACGAAAACCGGTTCACCACCCCGTTACTCACTGTGTTAGGGCCGACTTTTTTTAACGTGGGTTAGTGAGAAAAATAGAGGGGTCAACAGGGTTATTGGGCAAGGGTCGGTTATTTTCCATCTGCCTGTCACGTCAAAATCGAGACCAATTAACCAGTCACCACCCACTTAGTTATTGTTATAATAATCTCACCTAAGTATAAAGGTTTGGGATATTGTTGTCCAATAGTAAAGGTTAGTATATTACAATCCAATAGCCCCAAAGGTCAGTATATTATCATCCAATATCTCATGTTTAAATAATGAATTTGATTAATGTATCATTTATCAAAAGCCAAAAAGATCAAGCTTTTAAAATTCCATACTTAATTATACTGTACAATTACTCCTTAGATGAGGATTGTAGTTATACCATTTGATAATACATTTTTTTATGAAAATTATTCTACTACTCTCTTATATAAAAGAATCATTTCATCCCTCATTATTTCCCTACAATTTAAGAGACACACCCACTTGGTAATAGTATTCTACCATTCTAGCTACTCTAAATCTATATCTTATAATCTATTAACTATATTAAAACAAGACCAAAACAATTAGAAATTTGCCATATGTCATTCTGTAAAAACTCCAAGGAAATTGGAGACAGATTACAGAGATAGAGAAAGGATAATTTAGAGGAGAGAAAAGGAAATTATTCTATTTATTATCAATCAAGGTCAATTACAAAGAGGAGAACCTGTGACAATTTATACACAAAAGAGGAAGAGGAGAAATTAGTTCTAACTCCAAGATTAAGAAAACAAGAAAGTAAAATAACAATCTTGACAATCTTGATTTCTTGATCTTGTTACTGAAGCTTGATTCTTGATCACTTTGATTGATCCATGATTTATCCACCTTGATTATCTTCACACATTCGTATATAAAAGTATATTTTATTAAAAAATTCACTCATTATGCAGTATGGTGTCCGTTTCAAAAAAGGTTTTTGTAGTTGATCATCTTCATTTTTTAAAAAATTCACTCATTCACTCATTATCTTCACAGCCCCCCCCCCCCCCAAGGTGGAATGGGAGGAGTTTCGAGCTATTCCAATCTTGAACAAACCTTGAGCATAGCTTGTTGTGCTACATTCTCAATCCTGATATCAGTTTCCCAAATAAGGAACATGTTGCTTGTTTGATAGCAGATCCTTCTTGGGGATTTGCTGCCAGTATAGCCCACATTTTCAATCTCCCCAAAATTGCATTCAAGACTGGCAGCATACTGTCTTACACTGTTTATGAAGCCTTGCCACTGCTCATACACAAGGGCTACTTTCCTTCAGAATTGCATCATGACGCAGGTACAGGTTGGGATCTCAGACATATATGAGATTTCATCCCTACCTTTCTTGAGTTTGGTAAAGAATACAACAACAGAATCTGAATGTTGATACAAATCATTCAATTCCTTCGTCAACTGAAACAACAGAGGGTCGTTTGCTTGTCCAAAGCGCTTTGTCAATCCTTCCCAGAGATCCTTAGCAGATGCGACATACAAAAAAGCATCAGAAATCTCAGGAATCATAGCATATAAGAGCCAACTTACAACCATACTGTCGACCTTGATCCATTGGTTGTATGTAGCGCATTCTCAACTGGTTTAACACATTTCCCTATGATGAAACCAAGCTTTTCTTTAGTCTTCAACCCAAACTTGACAGATCTACTCCACTTCTGAAAGTTTGATTCTGTAAATTTTAGATTGGTGATGGGTAGAGCCGGATGAATGGCGATCGATCTCCGTGCCGTAAGAACAATCGAAGGTTGTAATAACCGATACCACCCTGCAATAACTGGTAGGCAAGGGTCCCGACTGCTATACCCGATCGACGGATTCTGCTCGAAATTCGCACCTCTGACCATGTACATCGAAGCTGGCGAGAGTCGGACAACGACGGAGACTGAAACAACAGCGAATCGATTTCTTCAACGAACCCAGATTGACAATCAGGGCATGAAATCGAAGAATCTCGGGAGCTACTTCAAACCCTAACGAATCGATTGCATCTGTAGCACCAGTACGACAGAGACGATGACGCCGCCGACGACATAGTAACCCTAATTCCCGACCAGATTCAACAATCGAACGATCCGCGACCTCCTCCTCCGCGGCCTCCTCTTCTCTCGCCGTCGTCGCCTTCCGACGGGGCGCGGAGGACTATCACCGGATTTCAAAGAGTCAGAAAGACAGATTAAGAGCCTTGGGCTCTGATACCATGTAAAAACTCCAAGGAAATTGGAGACAGATTACAGAGATAGAGAAAGGATAATTTAGAGGAGAGAAAAGGGACTTAACTCCAAGATTAAGAAAACAAGAAAGTAAAATAACAATCTTGACAATCTTGATTTCTTGATCTTGTTACTGAAGCTTGATTCTTGATCACTTTGATTGATCCATGATTGATCCACCTTGATTATCTTCACACATTCGTATATAAAACTTATATTTTATTAAAAAATTCACTCATTATGCAATATGGTGTCCGTTTCAAAAAAGGTTTTTGTAGTTGATCATCTTCATTTTTTTAAAAATAAGTACAATTGTTATTATCTATCAATAAATTAAAAGAATTAAGTTGGTAAGTTACTTTAATACTTTTATTAAAATTTACAATAAAATAAAATAAATAAATGGGCAATTCACTCTAGGAATGGTTAATTCTTAATAAGTAAACTTTATAGACAATTACTATGCATGCAATAAGTCATTAATTACATTTTAACGGTTACATTATATTAATAAAGATATTTTAGTGAGTAATAATTTGTTAGTGACCCTTTAATCTTTATATCGAGATTGTCAACATAGCTTTTCCATTAACCTTTTTTTTTAGGGAAATTGTTGACATGAAAAATGGGAAATCATTATATATACACACATTTAGCATCTCCATATTGGATAAATATAAAGACAATAATTTCAAATCTCCTGGACAGTGCATCAATTCAAAAACTATATGAAGTGTTTTGTTAATAATGGCGACAAAGAAGACAGATTAACTCATGCATTACATGGGCACAAAGACTAGTTTCTTTTATAACATCTAATATTGAGCAATTAATCAACTCTTGCCACTTGTTATACTTTAATTGAATCATTCATTTTTTAATTATCACATGATCATAAATATAAACATCATTATTGTTATGAGAATTTTTGAGATAAACCGTATCTACGTCATAATTAATTTTGTTCTCCTAAAATATTTGTCACTTCTCCAATTTCAATAATTATAATTTCTTTTTTACTACTAATAACTATTACCTTTATCAATGAATTTGACTAAATAAAACGAACCGCCTCTTTTTTATACAAGAATTATGAAGGGTATTATTGGCAATTCATAAAATTTTTACCTCAATTTCATAATGTATTGGTCAGGCTTTTAAATTTAATTAATTTGGTAGAGAAAACTGGACAGAGGTAGTATTACTCCCTCCGTCCCTAATTGAGTGTCAATTTTTCTAACTACATTGTCCCTTTTTATTTGTCAATTTTACATTTTCAACAATGAAAATACCCATATTACCCTTAATTAATGAATAAAATTTTTCACCTTTTAATCTTCTCCTTTATTTCTCTTTCTCTTAATGAGAGGTATATTTGTCCATACATAATTTTTTCGCTCTATTTCCAAGATACATCGGTTTTGCAAAGTTAGTTTTGTTGACATATAAAAAGGGACGGAGGGAGTACTATATATAAACAAGCTATTTTTTTAACAAGTAAATGATCAACCAAATTTTTTATCAGGTAACATGTCCAGATAGACAAAGTCAAAGGAAAGTGAAGCCACACAAGTTAGGACCAAATAACTAATGATTTTGAAAATTATTCTCATTTTTTCATTTATTTATCATTTACTATCCCTAACTATTTGATGGTTGATGATGGCCAAGTGGAATACATTGCCTGAAAAATCTGCCAGGAATCAGCAGTTTGTTCTTCTATATGAGTGATAATTTAGAATAAATTTAAAAAAGAACATTAATTATTTTGAGTTCTGATTGAAATCACAAAATTATTTGTCTGAAAAACTGGGAGAATTTGAAACAGCTCAAAATGGCTCACAGGGCAGCAGTAAGTTTCATCTCCTTTGAGATTATTTGAACACTTATATTAAAATTTTCAATATCATCTTCTTTTTAAGCAGAGACGAAGTTAGGGTTTATATTTGGCCCGTGTCATGACCTAGATTTAATTTTCATAATACTGTATGCTTGAAAAATATATTACTCCCTCCTTCCTATATTATCTATCACTTTAACTAACTTTCTTTTTTTTTTCCATAATATTTATCATCTTACAATCCCAATAACACATTAATTACTAATTTAACAAAGTAACCTTATTGAGTACATCTTTTTCTTCAACTTTTCTCTTTTATTCACCATTTATCTTTTTTATTCACCATTTTATTCACCTTTTTCTCATTTTCAAAAATGCAAATTAATGTAATTTGAAAGTTTTTTTGGTTTTGTAAAGCATGTCTTAAGTGACAAATAATATGGGAAGGAGAGAGTAGGTGAGAAACGGCGATAGGGTCGTGGCCCGGTTTGGCCACATATAGCTTTGTCTTTCATTTTTTTAATTTTTGTTTTGTCAATAAAACTACCATTTAATTTTCAATGCAATGAAGTAGTATTTCCTAAATTAAATATTTGCTCGTTGGCTTTTTGAGAATTTTTAAATAACTGTTTGTAATGGTTGTTTTAGTTCAAATATTAAATTATCTAAACGAGTAGCATTTTTGCGATCAACTTATTTAAATAGCGAATAATAAATAAACTAAGTGTTTCTTTTACAAACAGATCATACAAATTAAAATTTTAATATATACCTAATTATATTGTACTAATGACAATTTTGTAGGGCTCTTGGAGAACAATGCTACATCAAAATAGTAGGGCCTTCTCAACCGCAACAAATCCTACCTCATCCAAGCCCTGGTATAATTGAAAATGCATTCAAAGCTAATCATCTCAAGATTTTTGTTTATTTTATATACACCGTTTTGTTATTTGTTGAATTAATATTTGTATTTAAGGCTAGAAAAAGTTGACCCAACACAATTATCGATCCGAATCGAACACGATATTAGGCGGGTTTAGGCGGAGATTTTCAACCCGTTTACTAAAGGGGTGGACACGTAATCTTGTTAATTAAATGAGTTAGGTTCAAGCCAGAATTTCTTACACGAAAAATACCTACTTAACCCATTCAATTAAGCAAGTTAGATGGGTTAACTCATTTACCCAATAATTGTTACCCGATTAAATCGTTCATGAATTGAATAAACTTAAGCTAAAATTGTTTTTCATTCTCTTTGAAATATACACAAGTCTTGTAAATTGACTTAAATTTATCTTTGGTATGAGTTAAAGGACTCTCATTACAAGTAAATACAATAAACCAATAATATGTTATTATTTTGATCTCATAATGATTTATTTTGCATAAGTATGTTAACGGGTAAATAGGTAACCTGATTCTAACACATTTACTTAAATGGGTAAACATGTTAAAATAAGGTCAACCAGTTTAAAATTTAAATGTAAACGGTTTCAACATTCAACCATTTAATAATGGATTAGGTTTAAGTCAAAAGATTTTGAACCCTGTCATTACTTATGCACGATTATGCTGTATCATTTTAAAAAGAATAACCATATTTTCTCATTAATACTTGGAAATATACATTAATGGTCGTTTATCTAATTTAATTACACATTTGTATCCTATAGTATCAACCTCATTGAAAAATATATGTTGGTGATCCAATGTAACATTCTAGTAATTATCCTACTTGTTATTCGGGTATTGATCTAATTAACTTTTAATATAATGAGTTATTATTATCATTATTATTATTATATTTATATAATTATAGGTTGAAGGCGGAATATGGACCCATATATATCTTAGGAGGGTTTTTGGCGATTGTAAGTAGCTTAGCAGTTAACAATGGATGGCAACAATTGGCGCGTAGTCCAACGGTGGTTGTGACCAAAAAGAAGAGAGAAAGTATTCATGAGATAGACGAAGCCTCTCAAGCTAATCAAGCTGGTGGTAAACTAGTCGATAACTCTATCTTGAGGAAAATTGCTCATCTTAAAGACGACTCTAAAAATACCATCCCTCGTAACCTTAAAGACAGTATTTATACCAGGTATATATATGCATCTTCTTACTCCATTCATATCATTTATTCCCGCATTTACATATTTTTTCGCAAACATATTAGAATATGATAAATATAAAACTGAATAAATCTAGATAAATTTGGATAAATTTTCAAAAATTTAAAAAAAAAAAGCATTATCTATATTGTCTTTCAACTCTCTATAAAAGTAATACGTTTAATAGAAGTAAAGAGAAAAATCATATATGAAAATCATAAGATTGATAGGTCATATTTATCACAAACAACTAACTACTTACCCTTGCTCCTGCCAATAGAATTTGATGATAGTCATCTATAAGACTATAAGATAGGGTCAACCGGGAAACTAGCTAGCTTACCCTTCAAAAAATAAAAGTTTTGGCATCATTAAATTAACAAAAATTGTCTGAAATTATTTGTATTTGCTCTACCTTAACATACCAGCGAAAAGAACATGTTAATCTAAACTTGGACCAAAATTATGTGGAAATTGCTCAAAGGTGGTGACTATTTTCTCGAGTTTATTTCCAATTTAAGTCGACAAATTATATTAAAATCTTAGAATTTTTCGACGGATTCTAGTCAGGTTTTCGAGTCGGGTCAATTTCTAGTAGAATATGTGGTTTGTTTTCTTGCAGTATCTTAATTACTTTGTAATTTGTTGTTGTAGGCCCAGAAATATAGAGACATTGGATTCAACCAAGAACTAATCTTTTATCACATATGGTCATGACTTCATGAATATGATTTAGTCTGTAAATTTGAGGGAGTTGCTCCATTGCTTGTAAATAATGAGCCCCCCTAAACACAAGAAAAAAAGAATTAGTCGATCGTTAATTCGTTGATTAATTTTATGTTTTTTCTGAAAAGGAAAAAAAAAACTAGTTCTGTGTCACAAAGTTAAGTGAAATGTAATAAGGGAGCCAATGTTGGATATATTTTTTGGTTGTAGTTTAGTACTTAAGTTGTAAGTTCCATTAAAAAATTAATTCCACTTATAAACTATACTCCCTCCATCCCTAATTATTTGTCCGTTTAACTTATTTTTTGTCTGTAATTATTTATCTTTGTTGCATTGTCAATAACAATTTTACTACTTTAACCTTTAATAACCCGACTTTTGAGCCTATAACTTACAATAAATGATGGCATTTTTGTCATTTTAATATTATTTTTACCTAAGCTTTTCAAAAAATTACTCTGAGGTACCCTAACTTTTGGTGAAATGTTTTTCTGGTACTCCAACTTTTCAAAACTCATTTTGGGGTACCCTTACTTTTAGGATTAGTAATTATTAGGTGTTTTTTCCGTCATCAATTTTATTAAGTAACTGAAATGCCCTCGTTCTTTCATTTCTGGAGAAATACCCTTGAAGAAGAAGAATAAGGGTATTCCGGTTACTTAATAAAATTGATGGTCAGAAAAACACCAAATAAATACTAACCCAAAAAGTAAGGGTATCTCAAAATGAGCTTTGAAAAGTTGGGGTACCGAAAAATAGTTTCCTCAAATATTGAGGTACTTCCGAGTAATTTTTTGTAAGATTTTGTATGTATTGATTTTTCATTTCTATGTAAAGTGACAAATAGAAAGAATGGAAGAAGAGAGTATTAACTTTGCAAGATTTTGTGCAAGGGGCTTTGACTCGCCCAAGGCTCGACATGAGTCCAATTTGACCAAAACCTAGCTCAACTCGGCTTGAATTAGTCGAGTCTAGGATGCTCAGCTCAGTTTAGTTAACTTGTTTAGATATTTGTATGGAAAATAAGTTATGTTATATAAATATATATAAACTTTATATTAGAGAACAAATTTGACATTTTTCTTAAATTTCTATTTAAATTCTGAAATGGGTCATAAATTTTTTTAAAAAAAACTCTAACACTAAAATTCACACTCCACTTAGTTACACCAATAATATGGAGAAAATATTATGTAAGGTTGCCATCGACAATAACGTTTGGAGCAATGTTTAGTGGACAAAAGTATAGTTGGTTGAATATTAATGTTCGGTAAGCTAGCGTGTTCAGTATTTTTATCTTGAAACATTAATAATGTATTAACGTTTTGCATATGTAGAGTAGTGTTTATATTTTCTGGTCAAAAAGAACCCTATGAAAAATTTATATTTAGAAATTATCCTTATATTTTTATGTAGCTCACATTAATCAAATAACTCGACCACTTAATTTACCAACATATTTTTCATTTAAATAATTATCCACCATTCAACCGCTATTAGACCTGTTCAATGGGCCGGGGACCCGCCCGGCCCGCCCCGACCGGCCCCGAAAATGCGGGTCAAGGTCACAATTTTAGAAGGTGACCCGACCCGGCCCGAAAAAAACGGGGCCCCGATGTATGGTCGGGTCGGGCGGGTCGGTCAGATGACCACAATTCGACTAAATACAATTTTTTAAAATAAAATCTTAGATTAAGTTTTAGTTTTTGTGACCCGACCCGACGACCCGGCTTCAAAAATAAATAAAATGAGTAAATTTTATGCTTTTTTAATTAAAAAAAATTCATTTTATATATTTATCGGCCCGTTGACCCGGCCCGCGGCCCGTAGGGTCAGAGCTTGGGCCGAAGACACCTGACCCGAAGGTCGGGCCGGGTTGGGCTCGGGCCGACGGGTCAAAAATTTCCGGCCCGACTGACCCGGCCCGACCTTTGAACAGGTCTAACCGCTATCTACTGTTTAAACTGTTAATTTTGCCGAGGAGCGCTTTGACCTAAAAGTTACCAAAAGTTACCGAAAATTACTGAAAGTTACCGAAATTACCAAAAGTTATCAAAAATACCGAAACTTACCAAAATACGAAAGTTTACATTTGAGCATTTATTTATTTAGTATTTATTAATTTTTACTTTTTTAATTTATCTTTTGTTATTTTTGAATTTTTAATTTTAAAATTTTCAATTTTCAATGTTTAAATTTATATCTTTATATTTTAAATTTTTTTTTTAAATTTTTAATGTTTCAAATTTAAAATTTTTAAAATTTTTAATTTTTTAATTTTTACTTTTTAAAGTTTTTTTATTTTTAATATTTAAATTTTTTAATTTTTAATTATATTTTTTGATTTTTTAATTTGATTTTTTTATCTTTTTATTTTTATAAATTAAAAATTAAAAACTTTTTAAATTTTTAATTTCAAATTTTTGAAATCATTTATTTTAAATTTTTGAAATTTTTAATATTTAATTATTTTTAGTTTTTAATTTTAATTTTTAAATTTTGTAATTTTTAAAATTTTTAATTTTTTAATTTTTTAATTTTAGATTTTTAAAAATTTAAATTTTTGATTTTTGATTTTTTAAATTTTAGTTTTTAAATTTTTAATTTTTTTAAATTTTAATTTTTTAGTTTTAAATTTTTAAATTTTTAATTTTTAATCTTTCAAATTTTAATTTTTTTTTAATTTTTTAATTTTATAAATTTTTTTTTTATTTTTTTTAAACTTTTAATTTTTTAATTTGTTAATTTTTAATTTTTTAATTTCTTTTAATTTTAATTTTTATTTTAATATTATAATTATAATTATAATTTTTAATTTTTTTAAAAAATTTTAGTTTTTAAAATATTTTATTTTTAAATTTGAATTTTTATTATTTTTTTATTTTTTATTCTTAATTTTTAAATTACTAAATTTTTAAGATATTTAAATACTTGAAAATGTAAATTTTTAAACTTTAACTTTTAATTTATTCATTTTGTATATTTAACATAACATATTTCCAAAAACATATTTTGCTTATATAAACTTAACAAAAGTTACCAAAACTTAACAAAAATTATCAAAACTTACCAAAAGTAACATTTACCATACATACACTTACCACTGAAATTTACAGGCTAATTCATGAATCAGGGATATAAAAATATGGAATTTGGCTCTGATTTTGGCTTTAAATTCAGAAATTTATTTTTAAAAAAATAAGAACATAAAAATACCTAGTGGGGTGGAGTAATGCGATTCCAAGCCCAAGGCTAGCTTCACAGGCTTGGGCTCAAAGTCATTTACAATCCTAAACAGCTTCATCTGGCACCTGCTCCATTTGGCCCATTGGGTGCGACAAATTCTTTGTTTGACCAGCTTACGTTGATTATAACAATTTGATGGTTTCACACTCCAAAAGTTATTAAATTAAGATGAGTTAACTAGCGTTGACATATATTACTCCCGAAAAGATGGAAGAAAATTAGACCATCTTTATATATTTTTTTTTCAATCATTAAAAGTTAAAAAGGTTTAAAAGTTTATAGAATACAGCAAACCGTATACGGTCACCATCAAAAGAAAAGAGTTACAACCAAACTGTTAAAAAAAAAACACACAGTAAAGACCTTTGGAAGCACCACAGCCAAATCGAGCCTATACATCGCAAATAAGATGCACCAATGAAATCAGCCTGATGGGTAATCAAGGACTCACGCGCCTATAGTATTGCCAATAATGACAGCCCTTCGGTCTATGCCAGCTTCAATATCATCGAGACTGTCATCTTCCAATATGTTAGCACGCCTATTCATCCTAATTTTCTGACCACCCTTTTGGCCATAAACAGCTCTACATGTTGCATTTCTGATAAGCTGTCACTTAATTTTCATCAACATGTTTAGCTTTCTCTTACTCCTACATTTACCCTTCGAAGCCTCAAAAATAGATTCTTCAAGATCTGCAACGTTATATATACAAGTTTTGATTTGCACGCATTGCGTGCATCTGTTGTTAATTTATCTTGCGTGTATGAGTTTCATAAACAACACCCTTAATATTAGTTCCACCCCGGGCTAAGATGAATATTGGCTAACTCATCCAATTAACATTATCTTTCTTGCAGTTTTTTTTTTCAAAATTACATTTTAAAAAAAAATGAAGCAATTTTGTGAATAAGGGGAAGGTCACCTACATCTGGATCCCTTTAAACCCCTGCGTCAGCAGGACTATATTGAGGACCGTTGTTGTTGTTGTTGTTGTTGTTGTTGTTGTTGTTGTTGTTATACATAAATAAAATAAAAAAAGACAAAAATTAATCCTTTGATGAAAATTGAATGTTTTATGTAAAAAAAAAACAGTTGACACTTGACACTGTTGATTTTGCTTAGAAATAAAAATCCTCAATAATATTCGACTTTGCCTCATGATGGATGTTAGCAAGTTAGTGTAGTTAAAGTTATCTTCTTTTCAGTTGTTTTTCAAAATAGGTTAAATAATAAGTTCAAGATAAATTTGTAAAACAACTCTTTCAAATGAATTCAAATAAGATCAAACAACTAAGTGCGTGTTAGTTCAATATAATAAGTTCAAAATAAGTTTAGATAAGTTCAACTTATAATAAACTCAGTCAAAATAAATAGGAACGAACATGTTCAAAATAAAAATACAGTAAGACGGAAGCAATATTATTCATTATTATTTGTTTACTCTCAGTATGAACAATTATGCGTTATAAATATGATCTTCCTCATGATTATTTTTACTTTTATATGATTTTAATTCTTGTGGGGCAAATATTATCGAATACCTTAATGAATCATTACGTTTCTATTATTTATTTGTGTCGTTGGATTTATTGATTGTTAAAAGAATGCAATTATGTAACTTAGAATAAAAATATGATAAAGCAAATATTTCTTAGTTAATAAAAAATCTTGCCTTATAATGCAACATAATACATAAGAAATTTTCTCAAAACTAAATAAAAGAACAAAAAGATTATAGGTGATACTCTAACTCTGATAGGTGACGATAATAATAAAAATATATAAATTATATCATGTACATACTTTTTAAATAATTTTGACTTCAAATATATTTGTATACTAAATAAATTTGTGACATCTTTGTCTTTCTCTCCTTTTCTCTATGATACACACACGTACGTACATGCCTGATTTAATTTAAGAACAATCAACATATTATGATTTTTTTTTTCATTTTTCGTAAATGATAGAAAAACTTATATATGTATGATTTAATTTATTTAACACCTATCAACATATTAGGTAGATTTTATGATTTTTCTTATTTTCATAAAATAATATGAAGTAAACGACGACAGTTCCATTGTGAAAAAAGTATTAACTGAAAATATGGCAGTTTATTGGTACAGAAATTGGAGGATTTTCCTTTGAATTAGAGGTTCAAATCTTGGTGGTAACAATTTCTTTGATAACTATTTTGGTGCAAATAAAAAATATTGTAATTACTATTCTATCCTTAATATTTATCAATGGCGAGTAGGGATGGCAACGGGGCGTATCGGGGATGCGGGAGTATATCCTCGTCCCCATCCCCGCTTTGGGGAATGATTATTGCCCCATCCCCGCGGATTCTCCATCCCCAACGGGGATTTTTTTAAAGCTATTCAAAATCTAACCAAATTTTAATCGAATCCGGTTTTTAATCGGACCCGGCTTTTAACCTGTTCAAAATATAACGTATTTAACTTGCTCAAGCAATAATACGTCAAAATCAAACAATGATACATCAACAAGTGTTATTCGGAAAAAAATACAATAATATATCCTCCTCAAGCGCTATTAATATATATATATTGAATTAGAATAAAGGTTATTTGTGTTATGAATATTAGAATATAAGAGGAAGTTGAGAGAGAATAGAGACAGAGGAATTGAGAGAAAGAAAGGAATGAATATTTCATTGGCATCGAGGAAGTATTTATAATACAAGGATTCTTCATCACTAAGAATACTTCATCGCTAAGAATACTTCATCGCTAAGAAAACTTCATTATTAAGAAAAGTAAGAGTATGGACATTCACACAATTATTCCATAACACTCCCCCTTGAATGTCCATTGCCAAAGAATATGCCTCATTAAAACCTTACTAGGAAAAACCCAATGGGAAAAAATCCAATGAAGGAAAAAGAGTACATAATTCTTGATACGCCAAGATATATGCTGCCTCATTAAAAACCTTTCTAAGGAAAACCCAATGGGACAAAACCTCAGATAAGGGAAAAAGAGTACAGCGCGTATTACTCCCCTTGATGAGAACATCAATGAAGGTCTTTGAGTTGATGTAATTCAACTTCATCACTGACTTTTAAACTTTACAGTCGAAAATGGCTTGATACATGAACCAACTTAATTCTAACTGAAACGAATTTGCTTAATATCTGTTGCAGCGTACACATAACTAGTATGTGATCAAGTACCATAGGATTTAGGTAAATATCCAAGATCAGCATAGCTAATCAAACCAATTTTGGGCTGATGGGGATGATGAATATCTAAATCGCTAGTACCTTCGAGGTACCGAAATAGGTTAGATCATGTATGATTAGCAAGATATGCCAGTGCTTCAATATCATTTGAATACGGTACCTCAGGACCCAAATATAGTACTTCAGGACTCAAATACGGTACTTCAGGACCGCTAAATTTCTCATTATCTTTTTTGGGATTGAAAGGGGGTTGTTTTCATATCAAATGTTTGTACCATTACTAGGGTACTTAAAAGAGAGTGATTTGCTCATGCAACATTATCTTAGCACTTTGCTACATAAATTAATTTATGCATGTAAGATTATTCTCAAAATGTGCAACTTATAGACCAAGGTAATAACAGATTTTACTAAAATCTTTCATTCCAAATACGCTTTTAAAGCAATCCACAACTTTTGAGGCTCTTCGGGAGTCCAAACCATCAATAACATTTACAAACAATTAGGATTCGGATCATTTAATCATTTCATTTGATCATGCAATATGCGTCCATATTGCTTTAATCACATAAATGTCTATCAACCAAATAACAATATTCTCGAGAATTTTAATCTGTGCTTCCAGCACTTTGAACCCTTCAGGAGTTTTATATAAACATCATTATCAACATTTTCACAGGCTATAGCGATATTTATAAGATGCATACTTAACTTTTCATGTACTGCCAAATTTAAGGTATCGTAATGTAGTGACATGGACTACATAGGAGTATATTCCTTCATAGTTGATCGATACCAAGTCTTTGCGAAAGGATTTATGCAACAAGTCGCTCCTTGTGCCTCATAATCTCCTTTTCTCATTCTGTTTTCACACAAAGACTTAACTGTATCCCACAAGTTTTACACCAGTTTGGTGTATGGACAACAGGTCCTGATATTTTCGATTTTACAAGCGAATCTAATTCTTAAATGCATCTTTCCACTTGGCCAATCTCATCTTTGTCCGTATACATAATAGACCTAAATTCAAGATCCTCATAATTATTCACAATAGTGAGCGCTATATTATATAATCAAATATGATATCGAGGTCGACTTCATTTCGGTTCCACCTTATTCAGTTCATGACATAATTAATTGAGATCTCATCATTTTCGATAATTTCAGGTGCTTGAGCTTGTGGTGTAACTTCTACATGTGTCATGATTGAGGACTCTTCTGGAGTCAAAATTTCCTCATTTCGGTTATCATTAATCGTTTGCTCCTTTTCTTTTTCGAGGATTTTTGTTGTCTTTGGAACCGATTGGTCTACCACATTTCATATGTGGTCTAGACTCATTAATAATTCAATTTGTCCTATTGGGACATCACTTCTTATAGGAGCATTAGTAGTTGGGACATAGGATTTAATAACTCTTTGTGGGTCACTAGAATAACTGGCAGTAGATTCGCTCAAGTTCGTAGACGAATTATATTTTGAACTTTCAGTTCACATTACATTGTACGAGGATCATAATAATTCGTTCCAATTATTTTCCTTGTCCAACAATTTGATTTCTCCCCCTAATGTTGGGAAAATTGTGTCATCATAATCGACAAATTGTGCCATTAGTGTATCTCCAATGAGTGGTTCTATTGTATGAATGGATATTCATACCCAACATATATTCCCAATTCCTTCGGGGTCTCATCTTAGTGCGTTATCATGGAGCATATATCGCACATGATCAAATCCATAGGTGGGAGATATTTGGTTCATGGCCAGGAACCATTGTAGGGGAGAAATAAACATTCATGATAACCTCTTGGCCTTATTTGGATCAATGTTGGTGCATGTAACATGACATGTCCCTGAAAAGTTATAATAAGCTCTGCTCTCAAAAATACTCAACAGCTCATATATCAATGATTCTGCAGGATCATTTTACGTATAAACATTTGACATACGATGCTTAACATCTATGTCCATTGGCATACAAAAACTATCAAAAGCTTTCACCACCATCATCAAGATGAATCTTCTTGATTGATAATATGAAATGTGCTCGTAAATCAATTGAGCAAACAATCTAGCAAGTGTCAAGTTGCAAGTTGATAGTAAAGATACAAGTGATTATCTCATTGATGTATCAAGTAAAGTCATACTATATTCAAATGGTTTACATATGGGTCTACAGGACCAACACAAATATCACTTGTACACAGCCCAGGAAGCTAAGGGATTCGATCCCTATCTTTGCTTATGATGGTGTTAAAATTAATTTTCTTTGATAGCGAGTAGCTAATTAGAACTCATTTGGTTAAGGATCTTCTGGCCCTTTAAAATATATCCATATGAGTTCTTCTTGAGAGGATTGATCCAAGATGCTCCAACTATGATAAAGTCTTCATCAATATATAGTAAACTTCTAGTTTACTAAAGTATGTGCTTCAATTGTGTTAGTTGTGTAGAATAACCCAACAAATAAGGATGATATCTTTTCCAACACACATGTTGCTCAAAGCAATTTTCATAATATATGAATACTAGTTGTCTCAACATGCAGGTATTCATTCCCACGAATACCTTTGAAACTTAATTAATAAGTTACCTTTGACACTAACTTGGTGGAGAGAAGTACGTCCACAATGGGAAAGTTAGTTACACCAAGTAATATTATATGCGCTCTTCTGGAGCCTTTAATCAAAGTAGATTGTCATATATGTAATGCTAATATTTGCTTTGCTCATCAATGAACAAGAAGTAATTCATTATCACAAAAAAAATGTGTGTTGTTCTGGTGTCTGTAGGACACGTATCAATCACCACATTTATTCATGTTCCAATCAAGTAAGTATGCATGAAATTCACTTCAAGATAAATATAACATTAATGCATATAAAGCATATAGTGGAAGTGCTTTAATCACTTATAAAAAGAAACTTCAGAAGCACATACATGAGTCTTGAAAGTTAAATACTCCATAGTGAATATGCATTAATCATGGTTATCAATATCATTGATTACTTTTAAAAACATGTGTATGAGCATAATAAATAATCACTTTTTCAATAAGGTGTATACATATCAAATCATATAAATATCCATAAAATAATAGCATCGCATGAGGACTCATATTAATCCATAATTATGTACATATCAACAAAGGGGCTCAAGAATAATTAAAACACAACAATTATTAAAGTCTTTGAACAATGCCAAGAGGGAGGTCTAAAAAGTAGCGACTTGAAACAACATGCACAACATAAACAATAATATCACTTACTATCAAAAGTTTATAAAATAATATCTTGTGCATTTTGATTAAGGCGATAAGGTTCAACAAGATATTATGACGTCTGACAGTGCGTGCCATTTCCATTTTCTCGTTAATAATACATTTATCGTTTTTAAATCATTCATGTTTTTTGATTTCGTATTCCTACTCCTGGTAGAAATATCTTCTTTTTAAAAGATTAGCATGACTACGATCACGACTATGTCGACTATCACGACTACTGGCCTGCCCTTTGTTTTGCTCATGATTCTTGAGTTTATATCCAACCACATTCACTCCAGGGAATGGGACAAAATCACTTGGGTTTCTAATAATCCCATATGTCATCAATGATATAAACTTGATCACCTCAAGTATACTATCATCGCCTTTCAACAATCCTTATACCACGTAACAATTTTAAACTCTAATTGGTAGGAAAGCGAACTTCTGATTTACTGACGAGATTATATAGAGCTTCAATGATTGGAATGAACTTCTGGTTCACTACTAATACGTGTACTCAACGAAAATAAAATTTAAAATTAGTGGTAGGATTAGTTTTTGGTTCACCAATGAGATAAGTAATCCATTTTTCAATATCAGAGTCAACTTCGAAAATCAAATAAAACCTTTTAACATTAGAATGAACTTAATTCAGGTTCACTAATGAAATAATATAAATTATTATTATTGGGTTGAACTTTCGGTTTACTAATAAAATTAAACAATATTATCAATATTATGGTAACTTCTGGTTACTGATAATATAAAAATTTTGATATACGAGTGAACTTCTGGTTCACTTAATGAAATAAGATAACTAGATAAGCTTCTTATCATTCAGGTAAACTTCTAGTTCACATATAAAATTAAGCATAAAATTTTCATTGTAAGAGTGAACTTCTAGTTCACTAATAAAATCTACTTAATATTATTGAGACAAACTTATGTAAACAAACCAAACTAACATGGTACTATAATGAGCATACAAATAACATGTTAGGGACAAAGATATGCTAGTAAAAGAATAGGATATTGATACAAACCCCTTTTTTCTAAAAACAAACCAAACTAATATTAGGGGTAAGGTGAACTTCTGGTTCACCAATAAAATTATACAATACTTAATGGTGAACTTCTGATTCACCAATGTGATAAGAAGAAAAATAGTAAATACCTGAGTAAACTTCTGGTCACTTATAAAAGTATGTAAGTTGTTATCATTAGCATGAACTTCAGGTTCATTGGTAAAATAAGCTAAAATGCTTATTATTGAATGAACTATATTTCACTAATGAATTTAGACGAAATTTTCAATAGGAGAGTAAATTTATAGTTTACAAATAAATGAAAATAAAACTCTCAATAATTATACAATAAGTACCATATGACAAATTTAACGCATGACAGTGTTGAAATTATAATTAACACTAATCATGGATATGCTAATTAGCCATGAGTATTTAAGGCCACTTGTTCATATTAATTAGCCAATATCATGCATATAAATGAAGCAATTTATAACCATGAATGAAAAGATTAATGGGTGAAAAGTGAAAACATGCTTTGGTGCAGAGCATTAATTAAAGACGGTTGGTATCTAATTTCCAGACGGTGGCGGGATTGAATCAAAGAAAGTTTGGGGTGCAGAAGAATTCATGGCAAACAATGAACAATAATGATTTTCCAACTATCTTGGTTTGATGATTCAAATTATATAGATGAAAGAGCTTGGTGCTGATAACGTGTTATGAATATAAGAATATAAGAGGAAGTTGAGAGAGAATAGAGACAGAGGAATTGAGAGAAAGAAAAGAATGAATATTTCATTGGCATCGAGGAAGTATTTATAATACAAGGATTCTTCATCACTAAGAATACTTCATCGCTAAGAAAACTTCATTATTAAGAAAAGTAAGAGTATGGACATTCACACAATTATTCCATAACAATTTGGTAATTTTAAAATTTTCGTGGACGGGAATTCGGGGATGGGGACAGGGGGCGGGGAAAATGGGGATGGGGATGGGGAAAATTTTGTCCCCATCCCGCCCCGTCCTCGAGCGGATTTTGAAAAATCGTCCCCGTCCCCATCTTCATCCCCAATAGATGTGGGGATTTTTCCCCAAAGCGGGGCGGGGCCCAGCGGGTTCGGGGATTCCCCACCCCATTGTCATCCCTAATGGCGAGGGGTAAAATGGGCTAAATAAAATTTGCATACCATAAATATTTTTGGCTTTATATATTACATAGATAGATTGTTTGTTTTGGGTTTTTATTTTCAAATAAAGTCAAATTAGACACGTTTAGCTACCCGACCTCAAAAATACCACTTTTAAGAAAACTCGGCACGTGAATGAGTGAACTCCTATGTACTCCAACCAAGCAAGCATCTAAGCATCCAAGATATGTGCTGTATGTGATAAATGTTTTATCAGAGAGTTTTTGGTTGATAATATAGTAATATACCAACTTTTGGGGGTGTTGGATTGTAATATACCAACATTTATTATTGGACAACAATATCTTTGACATTTATATCTAGATGACATTATTATACCAACAGTAACTAAGGAGGTGGTAAACAGGTCTTCATGCGTGCTAACAAGGTTGGCGAAGAGAAAAAAAAATTATCCCAAGTCAATAACCTCATTATTCCCTTAGTTTTTCTCATTAACCCACATCAAAAGATATTGGTTGGTTGTGTTTCACGTCAGTACGAAGACCGGTTCATCACTACGTAAGTCACTGTGTTAGGGCCGATCTTTTTTAACGTTGGTTAGTGAAAAAAGCGGAGGGGTTAACACTGGGTTATTGGGCAAGAGCCGATTGTTTTCTCTCCACCTATCACATCAGAATCGAGACCAGTTAACCAGTCTTCACCCCCTTAGACATTGTTGGTATAATAATCTCACCTAAGTATAAAGGTCAGGGATATTGTTGTCCAATAGTAAAGATCGGTATATTACAATCCAATACTCCAAAAAGTCAGTATATTGTCATCTAATATCCCTTTATCAAACTAACTTATTATAAAAGTTGGTTTATTTGGTGTTAAATAGATTTATTTATTTATTTGATAAAAAATTTATTTGATTAACTCTTTTGCCCAAATAAGTCAATTTCCAATAAGTTAGTTAGAGCAGTCTATTGAAATTGACTTATTGTGAAAAAGATATTTTAATTCAAAAATTGTCTTAAATTACACAAATATAATCTTTAAAATATTATTTATAAAGGTTATAAATGAAATTTTAACAAATATTAATTGCAAGTATGAATAGTTAGGACATTTCAAATGTAATTTACAACTTCAATCAGACATAATAAAATACACTTATCCATGAAATTTTTTCACACGAAAAATTTTCTTACAAAAAATTTGACTAATATAATTTTCAAAGAGGACAAATAATATAAAATATAGGTAATAACTCTCAAAATCCCCTCTTTTGAAAGGATAATTAATTAACCGTGACTAAGGTAAAAAAAAAACAAACAAAAAAAGAGTCTGTCACTTCTCCAGTAATACTACAGACATGTTTGGAGAAAAAAATGGAATGGAATGGGTATGGAATTAGATATCTAGAGGGTTGGGAATGAAATTTGATTCCAAAATAGAAAGTGTTTGGTGAGAGAAGGGAATGGAATAAGACAAGGGTTCTAATTCCACCCCTTTAATACCCATATATGGGAGGGTTCTTATTCCACCCTTTTGAGGGGGATTAGAAACTTGAGGGTTTTTCAATCCTATTCCAGAAATGCTTCACCAAACACCAAGAAAAGGAATTGGATAGCTATCCCAACCTTATTCCATTCCATTTTTCTCTCCAAACATGCCATACTACCCATAACCCACCACCCGAAAATGCCTCTTTTTTTTTTACCTGGGCCCAGAAGGCCAGAATTAACCGTTAGTCAGCGTATCCGCAGTCAAACTTTTTCTTACTTTTTAATTGTTTTTTTTCCTATCTCCCCCCTTTTTTCCGTATTGGGAAGTGAAGATTCTAAGTTAACAACATCAACAGTCAAAGTTAAAAGATTAAAGAAGAATCCTAGAAGGCAACAGAACACGCCACAGCCCACTGTTAAGTTAAAAGCTTTGACAAGCACTGTGGAATGTATACAAATACAACCACCCAAAGGGACCACTACACTGCTGCACTAGCCCACAACTTGTCTTAGCTACCTCTCATTTTTATTTTTATATATTATGAAAAATTAAGATATACTCCCTCCGTTCCGTATTAATTATCATAATTTTGATTTTCATAGTTTCCAATGTCATTTCTTGATTGATAATTTCTTACATAATATATATGTTATTAACAATTGTAATATTATGAATCTAATGGTGGTAATTTTATATACAACTCATTGTATATATTGACAAATTCATAGTCAAAATTTTTGAAATTTAAATGTACGATTTCCAAAGACGGTAATCAGTATGTAACGTAGGGAGTATATAAATAAATAAATACCACTTGGCTTCATCCTCACTCCAACGGCAAGTCCTGCCTTTTGCCTTTGCCTTTGCCTTTCAGATGAGATAACCTAACCCCATCTGCTATCTTAACATCATCTTACAAGTTACAATACTATCAAAAAACTATAAAGGCTAAAAATTACATCAAAAATGGTGAATATCGACATTTCCACTTCTTAGATGACATAACCTAACTAGTTTTGCATTATATTATACTTTTTTTTACAATTTAATCAGATAAAACCCAAAAAATACTATTATATAAAATAGCAAATACAACTTAAAGCAATATAGCTAAACAGCAATCCAAAAATTACTATATAATCAATGGCAGATCTAGGCTTTTGAATCAGGGTGTCCAGTATATTATTACAATCATTTATCCAAAAGTATATTAAATTTACATTTTTTTTTTTGTAGGTTAAAGGGTAACCATGGTCACCCTCACCTTCCATGGGGATCCACAGGTGAAAATAATAAGCTAATGTAGTTCTGGATTATACTATACTTAAGTGTTTGTTGGGTGTCATGGGCCCATCATCCTCCTCCCGAAAAGAGGTTTTTAGTAGGGTGATCATCCCCCACACTCATAAACCCAAGATCCCCCTCTCCAAACCCCCCCCCCCCCTTTTTTTCCCTCTTCTGATGTAGGACAAAAGAAAATGGGAGTCCTAGGTTTATAAATGCGGCATTGCACACGAAACTACGTCTTTTTTTAGGAGAGGGCAATACGACATTACGACTGTAACAAGGGGCGAAAACTGCCTACATTCGGGTCTTTCGAGGTCTGCCTATGTCGAGAATAGTTGGTTGTGTATTCTACTTACATAGTGTTTTTTCCCCCCAAGCATTATAATTGACATCCAAACAGAGATGATGCTCTAGGAACCACAAGCATTGTCAGGCAAAGGTATGGGTTGCATATGTAGCCAAATTATCATCTACAAGTGTATTCACAATGCCCTTTATCTTCAAAGTAACAAGATATTTATTGTCCACACCCATAAACAAATCCAAGAGGAGTTTCACAACAAAAGAAATACACCATGAATTTGGATTCTCAGAAATTTAAATCACAGATTCAGCAAAACGCCTCACAAAGATCTCATGGTTTTCGGTGATCACCTCAAATTTCATCGATCCAACCAGCACATAACAGGCATTAGGAAGCGAAAAAAGGTATATCATACAGGAAAAATCAGACCGGAACGAACAATATAGAAAATGATTGAATACTAGAAATCAGCCAGTAGCATGTCAAATTTCACAGCCACAGCGAAAAACTTACAACCAGTATGTATGATTGGATTACAAGTCAAAAATCAACGAGGGTAAGAAGTAGAAGAACAGCAGTAAATCAACTAAGAATGCGCGCGCGTAAAATGTTAGGCAAATGACAAAAGAATGCAAAAGCCTGTGTGTATGATTCTGGCAATGTCTTACCAGATTGCTCCTCAAATATTGTTGTTGGGGGGGCTCATAGAATCATATCATATCGTATCATATCATAGCTAGCACTCGACCCCTACTTCTGCTGCTCGACGTGGCTTACTTTTCCTCCTGCTCCCGATATGTCTGAACCCGGAGGGCTTGTTTGGGACATCTGCAACTAATGTAGCACTAGCACTAGCACTAGTAGTAGTAGTACTAGTACTAGTAGTTGTTGTTTCGACACCGTTTTCTTGCTTGATTGGACTTGGTTTTTCCTTTGATGGGGAGTTTCTTTTTCGCTTCCTCCCATTCTCAAGCCCGGCTACCACAACTGATGAGTCTTTGCTCTTGTTCTCGCTGTCGTCCTCTTCGAGTTTTCCTATGTCGTCGTCATCGATGTCATCCTTGAGGGGTTTCTGAGGCCTTCCTCTTCGCTTCTGAGCCGGGATTTTCTCCTCCTCACCACTTCCTGCATCCTCATGGCTAGTCACTGTTAGCTTCTTACCCTTGCCTCTTCCTCTGCCCATGGTTATGAATTCCACTCAAAAACAGATCTGGTACTCAACAAGATTTCTGTAGTATCACAAAAGTACACAATAACAATCTCAGAATGAGGTTGAACCATGAATTCAAGCAGAAACTAACATTACAAACATCTGAACTGCACATAATACTGTTCCTTATCAGCAGAAAATTTCACAGGCCCAAAACTCAATTCAATCTCAATCTAAAATTAGCCTAAATCAGGAACACCCAATATGATTGGATTTACTTTCTCCAAAAGAGTGAGATTAATTGTGCAGAGTTATAGGATAAGAGAACATACTACTGATACAAATCTAAGAAACCCACCAATCTGAAGACAAAATCTTGATATTACCAATTCTTGAACTCAGCAAAGAAACACAAGAGAAAGAATAACCTTGGAAACATAACCAAAGGGGGAAAAAATACTAGGAGTGGTAGTATATATTACTAGTTGAATACTGCTTATCAAATTCTTTAATGGGATGCAAACAAAGATTGGATTTTCATAGGAATAAATGAAGAAGGACCATGTTTTCAAGTTTCAAGATAGCATATTCAAGAACCCAAACCCATAGATCCAGAGCTACAAATTAGTCAAACAGATGAAATTACAATCGAATTAACTAAAAAAGAACTGGAAAACAACCCAGACCTGAAACTGATTACTGCACCAATATTTGCACATAATCTTGAAAACCCATCAAACAAAACCTCTGAGTGATTGATATAAGCACAAAATCAACAAGACCCAGTTTGGAATTCAGTGAGGAAAGTAAAGGGGTTTTGACAGTTTTCTGATAAAGTGCAATTAATCAGAAAAAGGGTGAAACCCCAGATCAAGAAACAGGAAGATGGATTGATGATGAAGTAAGATTGAAAAGGATGTTTGGGATTCGAGGAGAATAACAAGGGAGGATTGGGTATTGTGAACAAGGGTTATATAGTTGTAGTATTGATGATGATGATGATGATGATGATGATGATGATGCAAGAAACAAGCAGTCTGAAAGGGTGATGAAATGAAGCAGAAAACAAAGGGAGGGACTTTGGAGGAAGAAGAAGAAAAGACAGAGAGAGAGAGAGTAAGAGAGACGCGTGAAGGGGGTTATCAGCTGATGGGGTTGTGGATGTATAGAAAATGTGGACTGAAATGTCTGTTTCAAGGGGGCTCAGTATTTTTCTTTTTTTATTATTTAAAAAAAAAGGAGAAAAAAGGGGTATTTTGTTAATTAAGTACTTTACTTTTGCACTAATTCTAAGAAGAGGGGGCATAATGTGAGACAAGTTTGTATACACATTCTGTACTTTATTCATGTATTTATCAGTTTTAAAAATCTATAGATGCTCTAATGATAGATATACATAAATGGATTAGAAGCCTTTTTTAGGCATACATAATATAACCAACTTTATATGTGAAATAATAATTTGAAATAATTTTCAGATACAATGATTGAAATTATGACAATTATATAACCAACTTTTAACCATTGTACAATTTATGCTCATGTTCTTTTGCAAGGTATTATCAAACCTTACCTTATCCGACTCCCTAAAAACATTCAAATCAAGGTTAAAATTTTATCGGATCAGTTAATTTTACTTTGTTTTATCTTGCCTTATCTTGTCTTGTCTTACCTTACCTTACCATATAAAATAATAGAGTTATACTTTTAGATAATTTATATTAAAAAAAATTTTATTTGACACATAGAACTTATTTAAAAATAAAAAAGAAATAGATGATGTGACATTTACATATCCTTACTTTTTTTGGCATATGGTCAATTACAGAGCATAGTGCTAAGGGTTGGTGCACTCGTTTCCTAGCTAGTACAGCTAGTATGGCTATTCATAATCCAGTTCGGGCTGAATAAAGGACTGAACAGAAAGGACCGAAGATAATTGGGTCCAGTCCTCAGTCCAAGGAATACTAAGTTTCGATTTTCGGTCCAGTCCTAGAGAACCGAGCACCGAACTACAGAGTAATTATTTTTCTATGGTTTTCAACTTTTCATCACTATTCACTAATGTTTTTGAGTTTATCAATCTTAAACCATTGACGTTACCTAGTCCCTCGATGTTACCTAGTCCCTTGACACACCCTCTGACCTCTATCTCCCGCCGTCATTGGGCACCATCACTAGCGTCATCAAGGCCGTCAGAGCCACCACCCTCCCTCCGCACTCAACCGCTTCATTGGTGCTCCCCACTCCCCAGATCCGTCGTTTTCTCCTCCGTAGTCGGCCACCACGCAGTCCACGCCTAGTCGACCACCGTCCAACAGGCTACCGCGCACAGTCAACCGCTTCACTGGTTCAGGAAAAATTAGTTGCATATCTTCCCCATAATTCGGTCCATTCGGTCGGTCTAGTGTTGCGTTGAACTTTTTTTGGTCGGTCTAGTGCTACACTGAAAAAAATTCGGTCCAGTCCAGTGGGGCCTAATTCGGTCCAATCCAGTCTAGCCTAATTCAGTCCAGTCCTAGAACGATGGACAACCCTAACTACTAGGTTGTGTGCCTCCTTCACTCTAACTCTCCTGACCTTTAAAAGTTTACAATTATTTAAGGCCTAAATTAGACTCCATCAGTTATCTCTAATTGCTTTACAATCCTACCTTAGCATTTTTGTTTACAAGTTTGATAACTTTTGCTTAGTTTAAATGAATCTCCACAATTGCATATCTGTTGTCCTTTGCACGTTGGAGAGCATTTTCAATGGTCAACAACTCAACTTGTGATGATGAGCCATGACAAGGGATGACCTCCTGATCCTGGATTGTGTTATTCTCCACCCTGACCCATGCAAAACGTGCATTGAGCGTTTCGTGGTGCCAAGCTCCATCACAAAAGTATTTTGAGCGCTTCCTATGACATCCCCTCTGCATCAGAGAAATTACTCTTCTTTCTTCAATCTTGTAGGTCTAAAGGTCGCTTTCCTTTTGCCTTGCGTCTTTTGTTGCATGATTAATAGGTTCATTTCTTCCTTTATGACTTATAAGGCATCTTCTAGATTCGCCTTGTGCTCTTGAAATGCCACTTGATTCCTTGTCGTCCAGATCACCCACAGCGTGACCAGAAAATTTTTTGTTTTACTGTCTTTGAGTCGTTTTAGCTTTACTAGGTGCTTGACCTAGTCTGATAGCCATCGGTTGAGAGGAATTTTGTAGTCTTGTGCATTCTTGATTCCTAGATCACCTGCAAACCGTAAAATGTTAGAAAACGGGCAGGTTTTAAACAGGTGTTCAACTGATTCCTCATTGACTCTACATAAATGGCAAGAACTTAGTTCCTCAGATCTCCAGTTATTCCTTCTGACTTTCGTTGGGAGCATTATGGAAGATCTTCCAGAAGTGGATCTTCCATTTGGATGGAATCTCCAATGCCCAAAGTTTCTTCCAGAGGCTACCATCTCCTCCACCCCTGGCTTTGAGCCACTTTGCTTGTTCTAAACTCTAGCTCATCTAGTAACCTGATTTCACTGTGTACTCTCCATCTTTTGTCCGCCACCATTCAATAGTGTCCTCCTCTATAGTCTCCCTTAGAGGGATCGAGAAAATATGCTTTGAAGATTTCCTAGTAAAAAGATTCTTGAGCAATTGAGGATTCCACTCCCTGTGATCATTCACCATGAGATTGTCAACTGTTTTGTCCTCCCAGCTTCTCCGGGTCTCTTCACTCCTCCATCTTAATTCTTTACCAACCCAGCGGTCGTGTATGATAGAAATTGATTGTCATTCGTCACCTACCTACCTACTCCACCCTTTAGTTTATCCACGACCTTCTAGAGGCCCTTCCTACCACAAGAAACTTGCAACAGATAGTTTTTCCTATAACTGAGTTCCACCTTTCTTAAGCCTAGTCCTCCTACACCTTTTAGGAGCTGTGAGCCACTCTTTGACATTCCAATGTTTCCTAACCACATCACCAGAAAAAGTTGATAATGATGCTATCAATCTTTTTAGCAAGAGTCACGGGGATTTTATAGATTGATAGTTAGTGTTAGTTTAAAGTTGTGAGGACTGCATTAATTAATATCAATCGCCCCCCAGGGGAAAGGAGTGTCGCTTTCCACTCGTGTAGCTGTTTCTCAATGTTGTCCACCAAGAATCCCAGTTGAGTGGTCTTCTTTCTGACCATCGTTGGATGAACTCCCAAATACTTATCAAAGACATTTGCCTGTTCATAGCCAAAAATTACTTTCAACCCTTCCTTGTCTTTCGTCGAGGTATTTGGAGAAACTAGGAATTGAGACTTCTTGATATTTATGATCTGACCAGATGCTTTGTAGAAATCATCTATCTCCAGTTTTAGATTGAGGGAAGAGATGCTTGTGGCCTCTGTAAAAAAATATATAATCGTCTGCAAAGAATAAGTGGGTTGTTTTCAGAGCACCTCTTGTAGCTTTTACACCTTTGATGAGTTTACGCACTCTTGGTCTCTCTTTAGGTTGTGAGCCAGTATATATAAGCAAAGGATGAAGAGATATGGTGACAATGGGTCAGCTTGTTGAAGTCCTGCCTCCGAAATGAACACTAGGGTGGTGAGTCGTTTATCATACATCCTTAAAGAACAGGGCCATATACCTTGTTTCAGTGAACATGATAAAGTTCGGTAAAGAAACGTTATCTAAGTTTGAATAAGGTTATGTTCTTTAGAAAGACAAGCAAGGTGTAAGTAAATAAATAAACAAATATTGGTACTTGATAGGTAACACTAAGGAGAGTAAGTCAATAGTTTAAATACAATAGTTTTTAAATATATATTTTACAATTTTTAATAAGGTAGTGTAAATAAAGTAAGTTACATATTACATTTGATCACATCACTTATAATTCACCTAGACCTTTATCACTATCATGGTTAATTGTGAAATCAGCCCGAACCCTAACCCCACGCCATCAACTCCAGCACAACCATAGTTGTAATCGTTAATCTCCAACCGCCACCCCCTGTCAACCACCACAACCAATTACTTCCTTATGTCTATTGCCCAACCATGAATCACAACCCTGAAGCTTATGTTTTAGCATTCCCTATTGTTGGTACATTCATTGTTAGGCAACAGGTTTTGGTACTGTTGACTTGCTTAATGACTAACTAACATCTCACCAATGGCATTTGCTCATAACAACACAACACGCCATGCCTTCCTATCTTTGTTTTCATGCTCACACATCACAATCTCTAGTCTTGCATTGTTCCTCTTCCTTTTTATCATCTTCAAAGCCTCTTTGTTCTTACTTTCTTGCTAAGTTTTGTGCTTACATCCATCAGTTTAACCAAACTATTTGCATTTTGCAAACCTAATAACGGTCCCTAACAATAGCGATACCTAGATATTTTCCTAACAATAAGAATACTAGTCAACATTCAAAAGACAACGGTATCTTCCATATGCATAGCTCACACTTTCCTAACATACCTAGACATTTTTAGTGTTCAATGTGCTAGAAAGTCACTTACCAAATAAAACCTCTAACTCAATTTTTGTGTCTGCAACTAGATTGGAGGTGCAATTGGGGAATGAAATTTTAGGGTTTATGAAGAAACCTAGAAATTTTTTAGAGGAAAAAGACAAAGAAAGAAGTGTGCGATGACATTTTTCTCAAGGTATTGCCCTAGATGATCTGCGATGAGAACATGATTAAATCTAGGAGCAGTAGATATACTATACGAATATTGTGAATATAATTGAAAGGAATTTCTTTATTTCGCTAGCCAATTAGTTGCTTGGTTACCTTCTCTAAAAGTTCTATTACTATTTTGGAACATTCCTCTTAAATAGCATACCTCGGGGCATTACGCACTGCAGTGACTTCAACTATTAGGATGGAAGCAGAGTCTAGGTTATAGACACTGGCACCCAATAAACGTCCACTAACCTTAGAAGAAAACATGTTATTGATTAAGACATCAAAATTGAGTTTGATGAAATAATCCATGTACATGCAGATGATTCCAACGCACATCGATGTGAGAACTCTAAGAGGAATAAGTGTTTTGAGAATGAGGAGAGTAATCATAAATTTGAACATATGGACGGTTTAACATAAAAATAGTCTAGTCCCCCATTCAGCCCGAAAACGTTAGCAACAACATTTATTTGCCAAAGACTGAAACTTTGTGCTTGAAAACAATCTAATTGCGATCTTTCCAAACATTCTCCAAGATTTAGTTTTACATAGATTATTATCTGCTCTATTCAGTTTTCTCTACATAATACAACTTATTTTCACATATTTTGTTTTAGAGGAAAGAATTTGTTAAAGTATAAAACCACCATTGAGCCTACAACTATCAGTTTAAGCTTTTGATCGAGATGGTTTCATATGCTATCAGAGCCAGATTAAGCAACGTGTCTCAGGTTCGAATCTCAACACCCCCATATTCATTTGTACAAGGTAAATGAAGTCTTTCAACATTCATGCTTCAAGCCCAAAAAACATTTGTATGAGGAGGCGTGTTAAAACATAAAACTATCATCTTAAACTTTAAAACTGTCATATGAAGTTGCTTATGTCTTCTTTCCTAATTATTTTGGTTTTACTTGTTCATGACATGAATATTCAACTTGTCATTGACCGTATCAAACCTAATCGTAAACAAACACAAAGATTCAGGGTGGGTAGTTTAAAAAATGTTCATCGTAGATAGAAAACAGATTGGAAGTAACGTCATACAAAATAGTTAACTCTTGCTTCTATCTATATAATAAAATGATTAATGATAATTATATTGTTGGAGTCATGGGATCTATCAACTTTAATAGTTTAAAGATGAGTAAAAGGGCACATACATGGCATACTTTATAATATATTGTAAAGGTTATCTTAAGCAAATATATATAGGCCAAACTTTGGAGATGGTGGAGCTGGAAGGAATGTTTGAATATAAAATTTTAGTCTTTTCAATTTATTATAATTGAATACTTATTATTAATATTAATAAATACTATTTGATAATTAACTCTTGCTAACATTGGATCTTAATTTTAAGTTCCAGTTATATGCTAAACTCTAATAACAATAGTCAATGCTCATTATCAATAAATTACTTATTATTACCATTCTTTTGTACGTTAACGCAACTAATCGCAACGCAAGTTACCGCAACATACTGCAACCCACCGCAACATACCGCAAATTACCATTACTTTTTTATTATTTCCACCGCAATTTACCGCAATCTACCGCTAGTAACCGCAACGCAACATAACAAAACGCACAAAAGAACGGGACCAAAGGAAAAACAAGTCCACAATTAGTAGCTGTGTTAACCAAGCTCATGACTAGGGATGATGCTCATATCCAAATCCGAAGTGAATCCGGTTTGATCTAAAACAGAAAAATATGTTTTGACTCCTAAAAAAAATGCTAATCCTATATTGTTATAATATTTTGACGGTTGAAAGACTTTTTCTGACATGTTATATTTGTATTGTGTCGTTATGTATTTTTGGTTATGTAAAAACTTGTTTAGGTTTATTGTTGGTGTTTTATTTTTTTTACAAGTACGATATATTAAATTATAGCAAAATGTTGTAAAAGAAAATATACAAAAATTTAAAAGAACAAATTGTACAAAAACTAATTGGACCTATAATCGGAGGTAATCGGGTCGGATTCGGAAATGGATACCTCCGATCATAATTCGAAGTAGAGGTCTACTTTCAAAATCGATTATGAATCGGAGCGGAGATGGAGGTACCCGCTTCCTGTTGGAGGAAAGGGAGTAAACGGTATATATGACAATGGAAACTCGCTTGGATAACGCTAAGAGTCGTGGCCTAGTACTCACTTTCCTTAAGAACTATTTACTATACCGTAAATGTTCAAAGGGATAAAACTTAGCTCTTGTAACACTCAAGAAATAGATTCTCACTTGAATCACTCAAGTATAGCTGCAGTCTAGACAAGAATGAGGTCGTGATTAGCTTAGAATGGTGTGTCTCAAATAGCTTGGAATGTCTCATATTTATAGGAGATTTCCACCCTCTTAGGATACCCTAGTCAAAGGACAATCAAGAGTCTTAATTGAGAGATTATGGCCTTAATATGACCTTGACCAAGTCAAGTCATATAGCTGTTGCAATCTCATAATAATCGTGCTTAATAACAATATCAAACACTAATTACACAAAATCATATAGCCGTTAGCATTTAAAACTGTTCTGGGGTCCAACACGGTCCGTGTTGGGTGCAACACGACCCATGTTGTTTCAACACGACCCGTGTTGAGCCCAGGAACATTTTCCTTGCTCTCTGGAAGCCAACACGACCCGTGTTGACTCCAGTTTCACCCGTGTTGATCATATTCTTGTCGTTTTACTTATATATAATCTTTATACTTGTTATATATAATTCTTAAGACTATATAATTAACTTATACTCTTGAAATATATCCAACAATCCCCCGCTATTTCAAGAGTATATGAAACCCTTGAAATAACTTTACTTAAGGAGCTTTTACCCCCGCTATTTGAGATATACCTTAACTTGTAATCACCAGAGAACCCACAAAACATATGCCTAATGAAAAGTAGATTACTCTTTGAACTTTTCAATTAGTGTATATGAGCCAAAATTGAATCCAAATCACAAAGTAGACATAGCTTTGAACTTTGGATTTATATTGACCAATTATACTCATAACACACATACATTTTTAAATCTTGAGTGTAAATACCTTTGACACTATTATCCGGCCTTGTGTCCTTATCCTTCATAAGTGTTTCGGAAGTTTAGCTCATAGTTCCTTTATGCGGCCACACATTACACTTACATAGGTAGACTTTGTAATTATACCACCCCTGTAATTAGGCTTTCCACAAAGTCTATTAAGAGTATTACTACTCAACCTCTTATCATTATAGATTTCCTAAGCGTCACTTGACCTTGGGATAAAAACGATGCTTCCTACTAGTTTAAACAACTCCGTACTCATTTGAACTTTAGAAATTGGTGATATTCCAATTCGTAAAGTTGAGTCTTTGTTGTAATTAGTAGTTCTTTGAGCTACAACCCATCCCTTTTGAAGTACTTATTATCAAATCTTTAGTCAATCCTTTGGTTAAAGAATCGGCTATATTTTCTTTTGATTTGACATAATTTAAAGTCATTACTCCATCTCTTATAAGTTGATGTACATAAGCATGTCTCAAACCAATGTGCCTTGACTTGCCATTGTAGACATGACTATATACAACATCCAGAGTAGACTTACTATCACAATGAATTGAGATAGGAGCCATTGGCTTATAACAACCCGGTATTTCCAATAATAACTTCCTTAACCATTCCGCTTCCTTACAAGCAACATATAATGCCACTAATTCTGAAGACATAGTGGAATCAGCTATATTAGCTTGTTTCTTAGAACCCCAAGAAACCGCTCCACCTTCTAAAAGGAACACTCATCCATTGGTAGAGGAGAAATCTCCTTTATTTATCCAACTCGCATCCGAGTATCCTTCTAATACCGAAGGTTCTCCTTTATAAGTGAGTTGATAACCTTTAGTACAAGCTAAATATCTTAATACTCTCTGAATTGCAAACCAATGCATATTACTCGGATTACTCGTAAACCTACTTAACATGCCAACTGCATAAGCAATATCTAGCCTTGTACTTGTCATAGCATACATGAGACTTCCTATCAACTTAGCATACTCAAGTTGATTAACCGGAGAACTCAAATTTTTCTCTAGTTTCTTATTTGAATCATAAGGTGTCACTGCCGGATATATCTTATCACATCCAAACTTGTTTAATATTTTCTCAATGTAATGCTCTTGAGATAAACTTATTCCAACATTATTTCTAATGATCTTAATACCAAGAATTACATCCGCTTCACCCATGTCCTTCATAGAGAACTTTGAGGATAGAAATTCTTTGGTCTTATTAACTTGTTCCATGTCGGTCCCAAAGATCAACATGTCATCAACGTATAGGCATATAATCACCCCTTTTCCATTCTCAAACTTAGAGTATATGCACTTATCTGATTGATCTTATATCCACTTGAAAGCACTACTTCATAAAACTTTTGATGTCATTGCTTAGGTGCTTGCTTAAGTCCATATAAGGACCTTATAAGTTTACAAACTTTCTTTTCTTTACCTTCAACAACAAACCTTTCGAGTTGTTCCATATACACTTCCTCTTCTAGCTCACCATTCAAGAATGTCGTTTTGACATCCATTTGATGGATAACTATCTTATGGATAGTAGCTAAAGCCAACAATACACGTATTGAGGCTATCCTAGCTACCGGTGCATATGTATCAAAGTAGACAATACCATACTTTTGAGTAAAGCCCCTTACAACCAACCGAGCTTTATACCTCTCAACGGTACCATCTACTTTGCTTTTTCTTTTAAAGATCCACTTAGAGGTAATTGGTTTACTTCCCGGAGGAAGATCAACCAATTTCCAAACATTGTTTTCCATTATAGAATCAATCTCATCTTGTACCGCTTCTTTCCACAAAGAAGCATCATGAGATTGCATAGCTTCTTTAAAAGTTTTAGGATCCTTAACTATGTTGTACATACATAGGGTCTCACTTTCAATTGAGTCCCTTGAACCTTCTACTAAATAAACATAGAAGTCCGAACCAAAATCCTTTGGTTTTCTTGATCTTTTACTCCTTCTTAATTCAATACTTTCATCTTCTTCATCATGAGTAACATCATGACTCAAAAGATTATCTTGTATGGATATACCCTCATGATTTTCATCTTTTGGCTCAATTAGAGGGACAATATCTTGAGTTATATCTTTAGGTCTAGGAATTGAAGAGAACCTAGTCTCATCAAAAATTGCATCTATTGATTCCATTACGGTATTCATCAAAATGTAATCATTTGGCTCAACCACCAAAAACCTATAAGCTTTGCTGTCTTGAGCATAGCCTATAAAGATGCACTCAATTCCTCTTTCACCTAACTTTCTTTTCTTAGGTTCCGGGACCCTTACAATGGCCCTACAACCCCAAATCTTAAAATACTTAAGACTTGGCTTTCTTTTGTTCCATAACTCATACGGGGTACTAGAATTCCCTTTGAATGGAACTCTATTCAAAATATAACAAGCTGTTAATATGGCTTCACCCCAAAATCCATTACTTAAACCGAAGTGAGACAACATAGAATTCACCATTTCTTTTAAAGTTCTATTTTTCCTTTCCGCAACCCCATTTTGTTGTGGTGTATACGGGGCGGTTGTCTCATGAACAATGCCCGTTTCTTGGAAAAACTTTGGATCATATAATTCCCTCCCCTATCGGATCTTTAAGTTTTAATCAAGGTCTCGCATTGAAGTTCACTTCTAGTTTTGTAAACTCTAAACTTTTCAAGTGTTTCATCTTTAGAACTCAAAAGATAAACTTGACAATATCTAGAATAATCATCAATGAATGTCACATAATACTTCTTACCACCTATAGAAGGTGTACTATGAAAATCTCCTAAATCACTATGAATTAAATCAAACAATTTAGAAGTTCTTTTTATACTTGAGAATGAACTTTTGGTGATTTTATTAAGCATTCATGTCTTACACTTTTCTATGTCATCATTCAACTTAGGAATCAAATCTAGATTAGACATTTCCTTCAACTTTGAAAAGTTCACATGTCCTGATCTAGCATGCCATAGAAAAGACTTATTCAAAATAGACACATGTATATAAGCGGAAATCATGCCATCTTTATTACTTTTCGCATTCAATTTGAACATCTCCCCATAAGCATATCCCTTCCCTACAAAAGTCCCACCCTTGGAAAGTACATAGTTATCCCTATCATAAACTTGCATAAAACCAAACTTGCTAAGGAGATAACCGGATACAAGATTCTTACAAACTTCCGGAGCTAAATATACATCATTTAAAAGCAAAGTTTTACCGGAAGTGAAAACAAGTTCCACTTGCCCAATGCCTTCAACTTTCACCGGATGGTTGTTGCCCATGTAGAGTTTCACACCATCATCCGCCGGTTTGAGAGTCTTGAATAAATTCTTGTCAATGCAAACATGCCTTGACGCACCCGAGTCTATATACCAATTGATAAGTGCTTCTTGTATATATGAATACTTGGTTGTTTTGATTGGAATTTGGGAAATATTTGATTTGATTGTGTTATTTTATACCCGAATTTCCCATATTACACTTGGTTTGGAGTTTGGTGAGTTTTGTAGGGAATTTGTGAAGAATTGATGTAAACCGAGCCCAAAAAGCAAGTGTAGATCCAAGTTATGAGCTTAAAGGACCAAGAAGTGAGGTGTTGGATCATCCAAGGCCCAAACAATGGCCCAAAGTACCCCTAGGCTCGAGAAAGCAGTGACACGGGTGCCCCCAGGAAGAGCACGGGTCGTGTCTATGGCCAGAGAGTGAGAAAATTCAAGAAGGAAGCTGACACGGTCCGTGTCACAGGGAGCACGGTCCGTGTCACATGGGGGCAGTGGCCGCCTACCTCGCACGTCCGTGTCTCTCCTGTCTTTTCATTTTCGGCGGTTTTGAAGTGATGTTTGCCTATATTATGCGGATTTTCTGGCCGAGTAGAGGAGAATCATCCATCATCATCCATTTTCATTCCCTAATCATATCATTCATCATCCATATTCCATTCCATCATTGAAGATTGAGAGAAGATTGAAGATCGAAGAGCAATTTGAGCATACTTTGAAGTGGAGGAGCAAAAGTCCTCCATTGTTGATTCCTAGCAAGTTTGTTCTTCACTTTGGTTTATTTCTCATTCTCTCATAGATTTTCATATGCTTTCTAGAATAGATTTCAATTGCTTTGTAGTTTCAAACATGAATTGTGAGTAGTTCTTTTAGTTTAGGGGATGAACCTTTGAAGTTGCTTGATGAATTGACTTCGTTGGATTGAATAATCATGAATTTAGTTTGTTTCAATCTATTTGGTCTTTGAATCGAATTGTTATTGCTTTTGCTTGATCACCAATTGCATGTTAATAGGTTGTTGGATGAAGTACCGAAAGGAGAAGTTTAATTACCCGAAAACCTAGATTAAACTAGTTAAAATTATCTAGACATAGAAGTTTTAATTAGGGTTCTTGAGATAATTAGATCTTTAACCTTGACTAAATCGAAATAACCACGAAAGTAGGTGCTTGGTTAGTTTTGGAAATTCGCTCTAGTGGCAAAATCTCATTGCGAAGTATTCTATGCGATTATCGAACCTTGATTGTGCAAATTAATGAAATAAGAGTTCAATCCACATCGTTGATTCGTTATTTGACTTAGGTTTCATCCCCTGAACGCCTTTTTACCTTGATTAAATCAGAAAAGTTTGTGTGAATATTCGTTTGTTTAGACCTTGATTGTGATTAGAGTTAGATTTAGTTGATTCAAAACAAGAACCCGATCGGCTTAGCGATCAGCTAGGAGGCTAGTTCAGTGCGTTGAAAGGAAAAGTCTCTGTGGGATCGACCTTGATATTTGCTACACTTACACCCGTGCGCTTGCGGCCTATCACCAATCATTACAATCAATGGATACCATATAAATATGATCTTTAATCATGGCTACAAAGGAATTGGGTTCCTTTTCTTTACTCTTGCCCTTAGATGTATCTTTGTCCAAAAGACCATGCTTCTTTTTCCATTGATAACACTCTCTCTTTGTGTGCCCGATTTGCCACATTCCCAACAAACTTGCTTAGGCTTTTGAGTTCCCTTGCTAGATTTGTTGTGGCTCTTATTCTTATTCTTATTTCCCTTATTCTCTTGCACCATATGGACCTTAGATTGCTCCTTGGAACCATCTTGTAGACGTAACTCCTCTTCAATCCGAAGATGGTTAGCCAAACTTTCAAGAGACATAGCCTCTTTCCGGTGCATGAGAGTTCTTTTAGTCTCATTCCAAGAAGAAGGTAGCTTGTCAATAATAGAGGATACGATTATAGATTCATCCATGTTCAAATTGTGTTGCTTGAAGTTACTCAAAATACGTTGAATCTCATGGAATTGATCTAGAATTTTTTTATTATCATCCATCTTAAATTTCATGAATTGACTAACAAGAAAATTCTTACTTGACACATATTCCGACATGTACTTAGCCTCAAGCATCTCCAAAGTTTCTTTGCCGTCTCCACATGTTGATAAACATCGAAGAGGGTGTCGCTCATCCCATTGAGAATGCATCCTCTACAAATGTAGTCATCATTCTCCATCTTTAGCCTTTGCCGAGTAGCCTCCGCATCTTCCACGGACACCTTGTCTTTTCCTTGTTCCTTGCCTCCATCACCCGTGGAAATCTTGCCGATTGCATCCTCTTTTGGAGACTCCTCGGTTGTCACCTTCTCGGCCGAAGGTTCTTGATTCACCTTGGGAGAGATCTCAATGTTAAGCACATATGCCACATTGAGAGTCGTTAGCAAGAAATGCATCTTGCTTTGTCAACGTCGGAAATCCACTCCTTCAAAGCGCTCTGGCTTTTGGAAATTGCTAGACATATCACGAAGCGAGGCCATTCCTAAATAGTTCTTAAGATTGTTGGAAGAAAGGGAGTAAACGGTATATATGACAATGGAAACTCGCTTGGATAACGCTAAGAGTCGTGGCCTAGTACTCACTTTCCTTAAGAACTATTTACTATACCGTAAATGTTCAAAGGGATAAAACTTAGCTCTTGTAACACTCAAGAAATAGATTCTCACTTGAATCACTCAAGTATAGTTGCAGTCTAGAGAAGAATGAGGTTGTGATTAGCTTAGAATGGTGTGTCTCAAATAACTTGGAATGTCTCCTATTTATAGGAGATTTCCACCCTCTTAGGATACCCTAGTCAAAGGACAATCAAGAGTCTTAATTGAGAGATTATGGCCTTAATATGACCTTGACCAAGTCAAGTCATATAGCTGTTGCAATCTCATAATAATCGTGCTTAATAACAATATTAAACACTAATTACACAAAATCATATAGCCGTTAGCATTTAAAACTGTTCTGGGGTCCAACACGGTCCGTGTTGGATGAGTGCAACACGACCCGTGTTGAGCCCAGGAACATTTTTCTTGCTCTCTGGAAGCCAATACGACCCGTGTTGACTCCAGTTTCACCCGTGTTGATCATATTCTTGCCGTTTTACTTATATATGATCTTTATACTTGTTATATATAATTCTTAAGGCTATATAATTAACTTATACTCTTGAAATATATCCATCACTTCCAACCCGCCTCTAATCCATTGTCATCCCTACCTATGACTCTATCTATTATATGTTGTCATGTTGATGATTTCAATGATTTGTGCAATCGTATTGAATGAATTATTTGCGTTAGTAATACTACCTCACCATTTTAAAAGAAGCAAAAATATAATAAAACAAAAGAAAAATAATTTATACTACTATATAATAAAAGTCACGTGAAATATGAGACATGGGAAAGGCAAACAAATACGGAGCAGTGAATTAAATTATAAGAGTATTCTCTAAGATATCTCGCACTAGTCAATTTCTTAATGAAATATTCCCGCTATTTTATATTAATTATCGTCTTTAAAATTGTGTGGTTAAATTTTAAATTTTAACTATAAATTTCTCAATATATACAATAATTTGTTATAAAAAATTACTATTATTAGATTTGTAATAAAAAATATTAACCTAAAAGCACAATATTATAATTATAAATAAAATATTACATAAAAAATTATTAATCAAAAAATTAATATTAAAAATTGTAACAGTTAATAAAATGACAATTAATATGAAACGAAAGAAGTACCAATATTCATACAATATTGTCTTAAATCAAAGATAAATAGTTATAAATTAGATTAGTTTTTATTATTCTATATTCGGAAATCTTCAGAAGTAAGACTCAAGAGTCAAGAGTCAAGACTCTAGACCCCTTCTTTTTTTCGTCTTTTTTTCTTGGGCGGCAAACCAACCAAGATGCAAAGCCTAAGTTTGAAAAAGAGTGCATGTGATAACTACATAAGTCATGCAGATTGCAGACAGACACAGAAAATTACGATAATACCCCCGCACACACTGAATTAAACAAAAGCACGCAGCTGGCAACGTTGTAACTCCGGCTCCAATTCAAAACAGGAGCTGTATTAATTAGAACTCCATCCGTTCTTATTTATCTGTCATTTATGGTTTTCAGTGTTAATTTTTAATTAATAATTTTTAATATAAATGTTTTGCAAAAAAATATAATATTATACTTTTTAAATAGTATTTTTTATTACAAATCTAATGACATCAATTTTGTATGATGAATTATTGTAAAAATTAAAATATTAACGGTCAAAGTTTTGACACAATTTCTAAGGACGACTAATAAAACCAAACAGAGTGAGTAGCAACTAGTGAGTCAATGCATAATGCATGTGCCTCATCAAATCTCTCTTCCTTTTTAAACCATAACCAAACAACGATAGCATTTTGAGCAGTAAGTTTTAGGTAGGTTTAACTTAGGTTCAACCATTCAAGGCTTGAGAGTGTGGAAATATCTTTCCAAATTGTCTTTTAAAGGAGGAATTCTTTATGACTCAGGGTTTGAGGGGTGATTAGGGAAGAGGTTAAGAGACCCAAAACCATCATTTCTTTTAAAAACGTGTATTCATACTGATACGGTCCATGTTATCCCTAAGCTCCTAACACAATTCGTGTCACCAGTCAAAAAAATAGTTTTTCTACTGCAAGAGTGACACGGTCCGTGTCGGGCAAGACACGATCCGTGTCATACTGAATTTTCTCCAAAATTTTGTTTGAATGCTTTCCAAAATAATATCATATCATTTTGGACTATAGACATATAGTTCCAAGGTGTTTGACTTGTATGATCCAGTGGAACCAAATAATAGGTTGTGAATTGTCATCAAACTATTTTATCGCTCATTATCGAGGTCTTTAGCTAAACATATAATCACTATATTAACTTAGCCAAAACAATCTTATAAATTGAACATTATCATAATACTCCCAACATATTATTATAGATACCTTTACCTTCATGGAAAACAACGACATGATCGCTGCGAATACAAGGCATTAGAAAACAATAAAGCTCGTGATGAAGCTTTGCAAGCGTCACCTAAGAAGACTTTACCCCATAACCCATACATTAAACTCGTTTGAAGCTACATGAATAGTTACTAGACACAAACAACTCAGCTCAACCTTACTTGACTCTTCATTTCCACTGGACCACGTACTGTAGAAAGGCCCTATTCTTTAGATTGGATAAAATGAGGTTTGGATGGATTGAATTGGATAAGTTATGATGCTTTTTTGGGGAATTTTGTTTTTAGAGATGATGTTTTTTTAGGGAATTATGTAAGGTTTGGATTGGATTGGATTGAATTAGATTGAATTGAAAAGAGTTACCAATTCAAAGAATATGGACTTTTTATTATCTCGCTAATCTTTGCAAGATAGAGGTTGTAGGCAACAACTTCCTTGACGAAGCTACACTAATAGTTCCCAAGTGGGAGGGATGAGTGAGGATGAGAAACATTTACTAAGGGCAAAGAGAAAACCTAACGACAAATCCCACACGGCCCACGGGTTGAGAAACATTTACTAAGCATACTATAGAAATTTGCCAAAGTGGTTGACAAGTTCAAAAAAGTAAAAATTTAGTCTACTATATGAAATTTCCTTATATTACTGTTTAATACACAACTAAATATTACAAATTGGTCCAAATATATGCAATAAGATATTATCTCATACTTGACCGTCCCAAACCATTACCAATAATCGTATGCCCACATCTCACTATGTTCAGCCTTAAATTACATGTGGTAGACCTAGACAAATCCACCATTGTATAAAGTATAATTTTTCCTATAAATTTGAAATTTGCTGAAGGAAGCCTTACTTTAAAAGATTGGGGATGAAATTTGTTAAAAATAATATATGGTTGATGAATTCCTAAAATGGACATGAAATTTTCACCTTGTTGAAACTCACACGATATGAGGGTGTAATATTTTTTTTAAAGAACAAGTAATTAACAAACACTAAGAAACCCTTTTCTCAAGGTTTCTTCCCAATGTATCTCCAGTTACAATTAAAGACAAACTCCTATGAAAACAATAATTGAAACAACAAGCCGAATGAATCGAATGATTAAACTTAGCTAATCAATTCATAACACGATTTCCTTCACGGAAAATAGGAGCCACTTGAATATCCAAGCAAACCGCCATAAACAAACGAATGTCTTAGACCAAAGTGGCAATCTCCCAAGGAACTTGGAACACTCCCTTCACCGCATTAATGAACACTGAACTATCTCCCTCAAAAATAATACCTTTGTAGCCTTTAAGAACCACATCTCTAACCCTATTCTGCATAGTCGTAGCTTCAACAACCAACACCGAACATCTCCCCAAATTGAAGGTCGCTATCTGAATAATCTGCCCCCGCTCATCTCTAAATACATAACCTCCAACTGTGTTACATTGATTTCTTGAGCCATCAAAGTTAATCTTGATCCCACCCATAGGAGGTTTTTTTCCAAGAGACCCATTTGGACTGCTCTTCAGTTGGCCCCAAATCAGGACAAGATCCAGTCAATGAAACAATCAACTTGTCTCTAATCCTCCACTCAGCTGAAGCCCGTTTAGCTCTAAGCAACGTACTTCCAGGATGAGCGAATTTAGAGTTAAATACCACCGTATTCCTTGTTTTCCAAATGCTTCAAATTAGCGCAATTACTCTATCAAGGGTAGATTGCATCGAATGTGTTTTACATCTTCTAAGGAAATTCTCAACACCTTTGTCATCCTCCGGAACACAATCCAGCGACGCATGCTATTTTGCAAGTTGTCATACCTCTTTAGCATATTTACAATGCAAGAATAAGTGGTGCTCCTGCTCGTCTGCCCTATTGCAGAATGGCCAGAGAGAGGAAACATTTGTAAACCAGGTTAGATTTATTGGAAGTGCATCATGAAACATTTGTCATAAAAACACTTTGAGCTTGGGCTTAATATTTGATTTCCAAATTCATTTAAAGTCCTATACATTTTCAAAATTCACTCCATCATGAACTAACCAAGTAACGGATTTTGTTGAATGAGGATGGAATACTTGGTTGGTATAGTAGTTAATGTCAATAGCTATAGCACTAATTCCATAGGTTGTGAAAAACCTCAAGGTTATATACCAATTTGTTAATATAAAGGCAATGTTTCTTGAAGGATTACTAAATAATTTGGAGTGGCACGGAAGCAATTTTAAGAAATTGGATAAGGAACATTTTAGGGACTTCTTGTATTCTTGTAAGGTATTCTGTATTTTGGTGTAATGAGGGCTGAGATATTGCGGCCTCATCTTTTATGCGGTTGGTAAGCTACGGTGTCACACTGTATTACAACTTTTTATATTTCACCACAACTCACCAAAATATACCATAATCCACCACAATCTACTTTTTTAAATTTAATTTATCTTTTTGTTAAAAGTTAAACTTTCCATATTTCACCAGAACCCACCGCAATTCACCACAACTTTCCCCAACTAACCACAATCCACCACAACTTTTTTCAACCCACAACAATCCATTACATTTCCTCCACACCGGACCGCACCGCAGTCAGCTGCATAAAAGAACGGGGCCTGCATTTTCTTTTTAGCTTTATATTTTAAAATTTGTAGTTACTACCTTGTGATTTGCATATTGTATTAAAACTAGTATTTCTCCTGTGGACCGCAAAACCAAAATTTGATGATTCTTATTTGAGAAAAAAAGTTGATTTTTTTTATGTGAAATCATTTTCTGGCTTAGACCCTGTTCTTTTATGCGGTATCCTGCGGTAAGACGCGGTATAGTGTGGTGAAATTGTGGCGGGTTGTGGTGTAATTGTGGCGGGTTATTGGTATATTGTGGTGAGTTTTTTGTATATATTGGTAATTGTGAAAAAGTAATTGCAAAAAGTGAGTTGAAATATTGTATTGTTTTTGGATGATAAATATTGTATTGGTAATTGTGAAAAAGTGAGTTGAAATATATATATAAATATTGTATTGGTAATTGTAAAAAAATAATTGAAAAAAGTAATTTGTGGTGGGTTGTGATAAATTGTGGTAGAATGGTATTTTGTGGTGCATATGCATGATTCTTGGCCATCGCAGAAAAGAACAGGACCTTAATGCTTGGCATGACACGTTTTAATCTACCCATTCATGCAAAGTTAACATTGTTCAAAACTTGTAATGTAATGTACAACAATATGTTTGTAAGGAATAATGATACTTATTATTTCATTGAATTGAACTTATTATAAATAATTCTTAGTGACTACAATCAATTTTCTCTTTCATTTTGTTCCTATGAATTCATAATAACAGTTGCCTTTGATTTCCTACTGAATTTTTTATAAATTAATTGGTTCTATTGTGTCAATGTTTTTTCAAATTGAATTTTTATAAAATTAATTTCAATAAAAATACTCTTTTAATATATTAATCAACAATGACAGTAGTCAAATTGTTATATTGTAAATTTTAGAAAATAAATTTAAAAGCAACGACTAATGTGAAACAGAGTAAGTGGATTGTAGTACATGCGCCCCTACCCAGAAAACGAATGCAAAAAAATAATTAAAACAACCGTCGCCTGAGAGATTCGAACTCTCGCGGGGAAACCCCATGTACTTAGCAGGCACACGCCTTAACCACTCGGCCAAAGCGACTGTTTGGTGTCTACAATTATGACTTGTATTTACTAAACCTGATAATGATCATCAGTAGCTCTGTTGAATTACTGCATTTATGGTCCTTATGGATTACTGTGCAGAAAACAGCTCTTCATTAGTTGACTGCGGCTGGAAATGAGAAAGCATGTCCATTAAATTGGGGCATTTTCTTTTCTTTTTTTTCCTCTAGCTGTATCGTCGTAGCACCTTAGCGATTGTATTTGATTGAACACAAGATTGAATTGGTCGTCCATTAAAATTTGTTTTCCTTAAATAAAAGGGTTTTTGGCTCAAAATAATCTGAAGTTGGAGATCATTACCTGAAAATAATCCAAACTCACTTTTTGGTTGAAAATAATCCAAACTCACTTTTTGGTTGAAAATAATCCAAACTTTTAACCTATTTACTCAGACTAAACCGAAATCGATTTCCGGCTTCAGAATGTTGACTGGGTAGCTGGAGTACGTGTTTCTTTAATTGATTTTGGTTTTGAATTTATCTTGTTGGGGTCTACGTGGTGACCACAAGATTCGACGTTAAATCGATTTCGGTTTAGTCCGAGTAAATAGGTTAAAATTTTGGATTATTTTCAGCCAAAAAGTGAGTTTGGATTATTTTCAGCCAATGACTTCAGACTTCAGACTTCAGATTATTTTGAGCCAAAAACCCTAAATAAGATGTGTCTTTTTTCCGATTATTGAAAGCCAACAAACTTAAAGTTCACGAAATACAGCAGAACTGCAATACAAAACAGCAGACAACCAAATACAAAGTTGCTATCAAACACTGCTAAAACAAAAAGTAAATAACAAGGATAGTGCACCTACGACAGCTAAAAAACCTTTACACCTCAATCAGTTTGGTGAGTTATCGAGGACTCGCGTGCCTATAACATTACTAATAATCACAACCCTTCGATCAATCTCAGCATTAATGTCGCCAAGACTGTCAGCTTCCAAGATGTTCATACGCCGAGTCATCCTGACCTTTTGACCATTCTTTTGGCCACAAACAGCCCTATAAATTGCTTCATCGACAAGCTGTCACTTAGATTTTATCACCATGTGCTGTTTTCTCCTACTCCTAGCTTTACTTTTGAAATATCAAGGATGAAATTTTCAAGATCAGCAAATAATTCACGTTCAGCCATACCATCAAATGATCCAATTAGGTTGCTATGAGTGCGATCACTGTTAGAGTCGGCTCCTTCATCCCCATTCACCGGCCGAAAAGGTTCTGGATCCACTCAATAGAGCATCCTTATAAGTCAACTTGCTTCCACGTTTGTTGCTATCCAAGACAACATAATAGGGTTCGTAATAGTTTTCCTAAAAGTATCCCCGGACCCATTACAAACGGAAGCCTCAAGAGAGTCAGACACAACCGTGTCATCATTTCCAATATTCATAGACTCTTTGTTAACCTCACAAGGGGATGAGATGTACAAACAATTCGAAATAAGTGCATCACCATTGTTCGTCTTGGCCATTGAGAATCTACTTCTGGACAAATTTTTGCAGTAGTCGAAGGTCTAACAGCTTGTTTGTTATTGAATTTAGCCCAAGAAACAAAGCCCTTAAATAAAATGTGTTAGATGGATAAATTAATTAATATCTTTGCAAGAGTACAACATAATAATTTTGTTTTTAATGTGTTGGAGGAAAGGGAGTAAACGGCATGCAAAACAATGGAAACTCGCTTGGATAATGCTAAGAGTCGTGGCTTAGTACTCACTTTCCTTAAGAAACATTTACTATACCGTAAATGTTCAAATGGGTAAAACTTAGCTCTTGTAATACTCAAGAAATAGGTTCTCACTTGAATCACTCAAGTATAGTTGCAGTCTAGACAAGAATGAGGATGCGATTAGCTTAAAATAGTGCGTCTCAAATAGTTTGGAATGTCTCCTATTTATAGGAGACTTCCACTCTCTCATGATATCCTTTAGTCAAAGGATAATCAAGAGACTTAATGGAGAGATTATGACCTTAATATGATCTTGACCAAGTCAAGTCATATAGCTGTTGAAATCCTTTAATAATCGTGCTTAATAACAATATCAAACACTAAATATACAAAATCATATAGCTGTTAGCATTAAAAACAATTATGGGTTCCAACACGGTCCGTGTTGGATGCAACACGACCCGTGTTGAGCCCATAACAATTTCCTTTACTTTCTGGAGACCAACACGACTCGTGTTGATCTCAGATTCACCCGTGTTGATCATATTCTTGATGTTTCACATATATATGATCCTTATACTTCTTAGATATAATTCCTTAGGCTATATAATTAACTTATACTCTTGAAATATTTCCAACATAATGTAAATGACAATTAAATTTTGAAAACTTTGACATTAACTTTTTCAACATATCTAATAATTTGTTATACGAAAATAATATCATTAGATTCATTATAAAAAACATCATTGTAAAAATACAATATTATAATTTTCTTATAATATTTTGTGAGAAATTATTGATTAAAAAAATGAATATTAAAGACTAAAAATTATAAAATGTTTAATAAATGACAGTTAAAATGAAAAAGGAGCACTGACAACTGCTACCTGCTACTCTGCCAGTAGTGTAGCGTCCCCTTTCCCGCCATTTCCCTCGTTCTTCGTCTTCCCCATTCCCCCAATTTGCAGAGTACAACACAGTACAGAACACAGGCGACTTAAACCCTAAACCCCCCAAAATTCATTCCCGCCTTTTCTGAGCTCGAGAGATTTGCCATCCATGGCGGTTGAGACTGAGGAACAGCAATTGACCGAATACGAGCGTCGTAGACTTGAAAACATCAAGCGCAATGGCCAAATGATGGCTTCCCTCAAAATTCAAGCCCACCTCTCTGAACTCTCCGCCATTTCCAGGTCTCTCTCTCTCTCTCAGATGTTGAATTTCTTTTGCTATAGTGTTGATGCTAAATGTGCAATTGTAATGGCAGGGGGCAGAAGAGAGAATACAAGAAGAGGTACGACTCGGAAACCCTAGAACGACTCACGACTCGTCGCTCTCTCCGCACTCGTGGTGTACCTCCTCAAGCTCGTGGTCTTCCGAATCGCTTGAAAATGAAGACATTCTCCATAGTTCGAGGGCCTCTTCCTATGAGCGATTCCTACGAAGGGTATGTCTCTCAATCTTATCGTCCCTTGATTCAAAATCTTACTGCCATTTCCCGATCAAATGAAAGGCCGAAATCGAGGATCAATTTGGAGGATGCCATTGATTTGGGTTCCATGAGATTGCAACCTCAAAATGTAGCCCATATGGTGCTTGAAAAGATAGTGAATCTCCGGTTTCTACCAACCACAGATGTGACCATGGTGGTTGCTACCAATAAGTATGGATGTTTAGGGTTTTGGAATGTCCGCGAAGAAGGTGAAGATGGGGACCCTGTTTATGTCTTCCGGCCTCATGTGGCTCTTGTGGCTGGGTTATTGGTGCACCCGTTTTGCATCTCAAAGGTGATTCTTTTTAGTTTGGATGACAATTTCGTATACTATTTCCTACTTGGGGTTAATTCCATAACCTGTTGCTGTAGTACTGTTTCACCTTTGTTATAACGGTTTTAAGCGCTTTTAGACGGGCAGGCGGGTTAGGGATTGGTCGTATATCGAGTTCGGATAAATACAAGTTGGGTGTATTTCGTGTTTGGATAAATACGGGATGCGTATTTTGGTTTTCGGTCAACCAAACGGGTTATGATTGCGATTTTTTTTTTTGCTTTTTCTTTCAAAAAATTTGTCTCTAAATTCTATTTCATGCGTAATATACATAATAAAATATGATTATATTCTAGTAATGATAGATTATTGTAAATGTTTCAACTTAAATTGGAGAAATAACTGATGAATGAGTTACGCTTATTGTTTAATTGTCATGAATTCAACAATAAAAAAGTCACAAATTCTGATAGATTTGAACTTAAAAAATAAAGATTGCTGAAATTTCCTTGTGTTGCCTGAAATATTTATGAAAGTCTAATATAGTGTATGATCATAGGAATAAGCTTTGTTTTTGAACTCTCTTACGGGCCATTGATGCACAACACATCCTACTTCCACAAAGGAGAGTAGTGTATATTGCCACTAGGGATCGGTCCCAAGACCTGTGACATACCACAATGCAACTGGTACCAAATGAGCTAAGATCTCATTGGTAGATCATAGAATAACTTATGAGCTAAGATCTCATTGGTAGTAGATCGTAGAATAACTTATGTTCACTGGTGTTTGATCAGTGCTTGATGGTGCATGATCGATTGATTCGGTCTTCCCTTAGTTGTTGAACCTACTTCCTTCCTCTGCTTCTCATATGAGGTCTTTTCCAAGGCCGTTACCACGGTGAGATCTTGCTATATAATCCTAATTGTCTCTTGCCCTAAACTTCCCCTTTCAAATCAAATTAGTAAGTCCAGGATTGTAGGCTATGGTTACCTTTTTGAGTCGTGTAGGATTATGTTGGAAACTTGACATGTGAGTTAGTATCCTACATAACTAGAGAAAATGTGAAAAAAGGAGTTTATATATTAGTTGAATCCATGACTCATTAGTTTAGGCACTTGGGTCATAGTGGTGTTCAAATCATATGTAAGCATCTAACTCCTATCATTTATCAAACTCCTCAAAGCCTTGTGAGGCCCAATAGGTTGCTTGATTTTAGATTTGGAAAGGTTGCATTGCATGTAGGTGCTGTATCGTGTACACATTGCTATAGTTGGGGAAGTGAAGGGGAAGTGAGATTACACGAAGGCGCTTTGCTGTCTAATATTTTCACCGTTATTCCTTTAGTTTCTCTTATGAGCACAAGCAGTTTATATCTTTCCATCAATATCAGTATTAATAGCGACATAAAGAAACATTTATTTTCAAGATGCTTCTTTTAGTTCTTTGGATTAAATCTCAGGTGTCTTGTTTGTCTTTCATGTTGAGGTGCTATAATTTTCATTCATCTTGAAAGACTGCTTGTATCCTAACCATGAAATCGGTAGAATTAAGTGAGAATACATAATATGTTGCTTCAATTTATGTGCTCTTTGCGGGACTGGTAAATGACGGTAATGTATACTGTCAACACTCAACAGGTGTATACCAGTTGTCAAGATGGAGTTCTGAGACTGATGGACACTGAGAAAGAGATGTTTGATCTCTTATACTCAAGTGACTCTGGCTCTGAATTATCTTCGCTTGCACAAGACCCAAACAATGCAAATAGTATATATTTTGCAGAGGGTGATGGACATCTCAATATGTTTGATACAAGAGCGAGGAAAATTTTTAGTTCCTGGAAGTTGAAGAGGCAGCCGATAAACTCAATAGATTTTAACCCTGTTGACACCAACATCATGGCTACTAGTACGAGGGCTGGTCGTGTTTACCTCTGGGATCTAAGAAAGATGGATACCAAACGGCGCAAATCCAATGCATTGTGGACAGATGCTAATAGACGCATATACTCTGCTTATTTCTCTCCGTCTGGTAGCTGCCTGGCAGCAACGAGGTATGATTTATTGACAAGGGTCAAGTATATTTTCTGATGCTCTTTATGTGCTCAATTGTTTTACCATCTTGTTCTCATTTGTGGAGCAAAATGTGACATGTTTCTCGACTAGAAGAGTCAAGTATCTGCGCATCAGTTCAAGTATTAGTTGTAGTTCTGAGACTTGTCTTTTCCTATACAGTTCGTGTGGCAATATCAGTGTTCTCCAGGGTTCTAATTTTGTGGAGATTTTCACGATTCACCGTGATAATCGGACAGACAGTCTCGTCAACTCTTCAAGGTATGATTTCCTTTCTGCGCTCATGTTCCTGAATCCTGATGCATATTTGTCTTTCGCTTCTGAACTTTTTTTTCTTTTTTTTTTATAACCGTTATGTACTAAAGCTCAGATCAAATAATTGTTGGTTTCTGTGGGTTGGATGCTTGTGGGTGTTACATTCAGCCATCTGGCGTAAAATAAATCTCCTCATATACTTACACATATCTTCTGGTGCCTTTACCGACTCATTTGTCTTGTTGATCTCTCAATATTCTGAAATATGGAAATTGTGTTAGTTTTTCTGATTCTTGGGTTATCAGGAAGGTTGCAAATTGCAGCTACTTACTCCTTATATCTCTTTAGCCTATTGTATTTTCTTCTCATTTTCCGCTCTCAAATTCCGAAGGAAAATGCTGACGCAAAATCAACTAAATTCTCTGTTTGTTTTCCATCTAACTCTTCTCGCTTAACTCATTCCGGTTCTTAAAATGTGAGCAGAGCTATCTGGGGTTGGGACGATACATATCTGTACGTCGGAAGTATGGAGAGAAAAGTGGATGTGGTGTCCGTGAAAGAGAGGAAGATTGTACATTCTTTGGACAGCCCGTTGATGTCATCTGCAGTTGCATGCCGATTTGATGCTCATCCTTTTGTGGTTGGAATGTTGGCTGGTTCCACGAGTGACGGTCAGGTCTATGTTTGGAAGTGCTCCTCCTAATGACAGACAAACAGGCCTTTATAACTCCTCACATATTTTGTAAGTAAGTCTGATTATTGATTGCTCGTCTGTATTTTTGGACCCTGGGCTTACGTATATGTATATGTATCCCTTCCGAGCAAATCATATTTTGGTGGCATGCGGCTAATCTGTGATAGTCCGGTGAAATTGTAACATTGATGTCTGGAATCATCAGCAAATTAGAAATGCGAGCATTTTGATAACCATCTAAGGGTGTGTCGCGCGTCTTTATATAACAAATTAACAATGGCTGATTTGGGTGCTGCACCGCTGATAGATGAAGCAGTGAACATTGATGTAATGCATAAGGGTTTCACTCTGACACTCAAGACAGTTTGACTGGCTTGTTAGGATAATACAGGAAATTTGCCCGGCAAAAGGTGCTTAATTAGAAGTAACAGAATTTGTTAAAACAGATGTTACAGATTAAACACGAGAGCTCATCCCAAAAGACTATTCTCACAGGAGAGAGAGTCCATTTGATCTATTAATCCCACACCGATATCCCATTCTACCGATGTGGGACAAGTCCCATACCTTACAATGGCATCAGACCCGTAACAACAGATGCATCTAATAGTACTTATTAAACTACTCCCTCCGTTCTATATTAATTGTCGTCTTTGGAAATTGTGCGGTCAAACTTTAAAAATTTTGACCATAAATTTCTCAATATATAGAATGAGTTACTATATAAAATTATTACTATTTGATTCGTAACGAAAAATACTATCATAAAAGTATAATATTTTAATTATTAATCACATATTATGCAAACAATTATTAATCAAAGAATGATATTGGAGACCGTAAAAGACAAAATTATGACAATTAATATGAAATGGAGGGAATATTGTTTTTATCTTTATTCTTTTAGAAGACGGGTAAATCATAAATGGGTTAAAAATAGGTCATAAGAGCTATTAGAATTCCCAAGCTTTTTTAATGATCCAAGAAGTCGACCTCAATAAAATTAAAAAAAAAAAAACCAAGAAATTTCTTCTAATGTGCTGTCCAATCTTTTCGTAGGAGAGTTGGTGGCCCCTTATAGTTATTCCAAGGCAACAGCCTCTAATCTTGGAAAATGATAGCAACAAAGTAGGCATTTACACACCAATTTAGTGTGGGGACTAGGGACCAAGTGCTTCATACCTTTTTTTTTTTTTTTGGCCACACAGACAGAACAGAAACAACATACAACATACAACATTCAAATAGAAAAACTTAAAAACAAACAACACATAGAGAAATCAGGTGCTGGTAACCGCTGGGAACCGTAATCTCCCACTCATGGCTTGTTTCGCCAACCTGTAAGCAGGATCCACTACCTGTCGACCGACCTTCCTCACAACACCAGACTTGAAACTCTTACGATCGGTTAATAGAATACCCTTAAACAACTTGTGACACTCTTCTAGCGCTCCAAGCGGGTTCCAAAGAACACGCTGGTCACCACGGTTTAGACGCTTCTTCAGGTGAACACAAGCAACCCAAGACAGACTTTCCTCCTGCAACTTCCTCTTCGTACCTGCAAAACAACATCCTGACATCTAGCCTCAACACGAACACCCTTACACACTCGGCGGTATCCCCTTGAAGACTTGCATCCTCCTCTGGGAATAGCAAACTTGAAGATCCCGTCCATTTTTGGTGATTGTGGGGATACTCCTGCAAACTGATCTGTCCCCTGTGAAGATGTATCCACTTCCTGAGTGACCATGACTCCTGTAGCTTTTGAAATTCGTCCCATCGGGGAGAGAGAGTCTCATCCACTTTCATATCCTCCACACCCTTACAATAGTTGGCCGCAACTCGTATTGTCATAAAACTCATACTCCTTGGATCGTAAAAAGTCAGTGTGTTCTTCCGCAAAATCTCCTTATAGGTGTTATCTGAGACGGACAAAGTATCGCCCCTGATGCCCAAAAAATTGCTCCGGGGTGCCATACATTCTCCAAAAATGACTATTTGGGGACCACATTATTTTTTTTTACTCTTTGGGGACTAGATTGTTGTCAAAACTTGCTGGTTGGGTCTTTTCCGACCAAAGGTTATGAAAATCCGGTGAATTCAACCGGAGTCAATACAAAATGAATTTAGATAGATGGATTGACAAGAATACCCCTACTTGGCTCCAATTTTTTCCCTCTCTCTCCTCCCTTTCTTTTTCTTTCTTCTTCTTCGGGCAGAATCAACCCGACGCCACCGCCACCCTCACCTTCTTCTTCTCCACCTTCGCGACCTTCATTGCCTCGTCGGAGACTGCCGATCACCACCCTCCACCCCTCTTCTTCCTCTTCTTTATTCTCCTTCCCCGCTGCTGCCACACCCTCAAACCCCACCACCCCTGTTGGTGCTTGACGCCACTACTGCACGACAACCTCCGTAAGCATCGTAATCAACACCCAACACACCACCACCCTCACCTTCTTCTTCTCCACCTTCGCGACCTTCACCGCCTCGCCGGAGGCCTCCGACCACCACCCGACGCACCACCACCCTCACCTTTATTTCAATGCAAGTATATCTCTGTGCGATTGAGTTGGATTTGGAACTTAGAACTTGCTCAATCTTCTCATGACTTGCCCCAAAAACAGCGTCCAAATCTTTGGTTTCTGCTTGTAATTTTTGTTATGTTGCTTCTTGTAATTTATTGTGTGAATACACAATTGCAACCGAGTAATTTTCATATCCATATAGACACAAAACAACCAACAAATTACAAGCAACAACGCAACAAAGATGGGGGTTATCTGGGTTCGGCCTTTTCTCTCAGGCATTTTATCAAACACTTGGTAGGCATCCGCCATGTTCAAAGCCAGAAACCTCCATTGCCTTCCTCAGCAGCGACATTCATGAGAACAACAATGGGGGTTTTCTGGGTTCGACCTTCTCTCTTCCCCCACACAACGATCAAACCCTAAACTTCCCATATTCAAATCTGGGTGCCAATTTTGAGAGTGACCCATGTTCGGTCACATTGATTCAATCCTCAAATCTTTACAATTACACAGCGGATCAAGGCGATAATTCGTTGGAAGAGACGATCATGAACAACCTCAACACGAATTTAAGCAGCAGCTCGATGAGTATGGGGGATCATCAACATCAACAAAGTTGGACAAATGCAAATACAAGCACTGCAATGGCGATAACAAGCAATTGGGGTTGGGATGAATAAAATGGAGAAATAAAATGGGCAAACTGGACTTTTCAATTAATAATCAAGGGGTATTTACGTCTTTTCATTGTTTCCGGCTGTTTTGGTCGGAAAATACCCAACCAGCAAGTTTTGACAACAATCTGGTCCCCAAAGAGTAAAAAAAAATAATGTGGTCCCCAAATAGTCATTTATGGGGAATGTATGGCACCCCGGAGTAATTTTTTGCCCTGATGCCTGTCTTAAAGATTTTTTTTCTTAAACGAGTTAGCAAGAGCTTCGTCCTTTTTGACTGGATTGAACGCCGGAGATTGCATAGGACTTAGGCAAGTCCTATCCTCCACGCATAGCATTGAGGTTTTCTTGGGGTAGAGGGGTGGAACCCCCCTCATACCCTGCTACATTTTTCTTCCCCTGCACCTTGGGGAGATTCTTCCCTTCATCGCCTTCCTTATCTATCTTCTGCTTCTTTCGTCGGAGACTCGGCAACTCCGTTCCCAAACCTTGCACCCTGTTGAGGCAAGTTGTTGATTCGCTTTGTGCTGTTGGTATAGGTGACGATCATACATTCTTGTCATTTTCCGATACGATGCTTGATTCTGGAGCCTTATTAGAAGCCTCCATCCTCGCTAATTCTCTCCTAACCTCCAAGTTTGAAGGGTCCATCTCTAGCGCCCGAGCCAACGCTTTCCTCGCTTTTTCCAAGTTCCCTAACTTAGTATGTGCAACACCATTACGGTATAAAGCCTTAACATTATTTAGTACAAAATGTAACACGAACCCACAAGCTTCAACAACCTTAGCAAATTCTCCCAACTTCAATGCACAGGCAGCAATGTTCAAATTAAGCGATACGGCCAACTCTCTCAATAACAAGTACTCTGCTTCGGACAACGGTTCACTAACCCACATAAGTTGTAGTCCCTTCTCATACACACGAATAACACTGTGGTATTGTCCTTGTTTGGACACCCGATTACCTTCCTCTATAAGTTCCTTCGCTTTATAGATTACCAAACAGGGAAAACCGTTAAAAGGAAAGAGTAGATCGGGCGACGGTGATGCCGGCGACAACCACTTTGGCCATCACCGGCACCGGCGGGGTTGTATTAAATGAAGAGAGCCAGAAGTAGGTGGGAGGTAGAGAGCACTAATTAATATTGCTAACTCGTAAGTGCTTCATACTTACTGAAAGGCCAATAAGCATTCGTGATGACAAAAATTTGTGTTCATTCAATGTTAGAATTCTGACTTGGGTCAAACTGGGTCAGCCAATTTAGATGTCATTAAATTCAGGTTTAGATATTAAAAATGAGAAATATTATGTCTGAATATTCAATTCATGTCAAAATTGGATTTGGAGAAAAATGAATTTTTCTGAATCGGACAAATTGGAGTATTCGGATTGAACAAAATTTTATACTGTACGAGACTAGGAGACAAGGGATTGCATACTAACCTCAAAAAACTTATCTGCTTAAAATCAGGGGATAATTAGTGAGCAGATTTCTCAACTTCCCTAATAAAAGGCTGAAAGCCTGGTTTCAACCCCTTTTGTATACATCTCCCATCGACTTAACCACCATTTTGACATTTAATTTGAATCAAAATAATCTTCAAATTTTATTTTTCCTTTAGGCCCCGTTCTTTTATATGGCTGGTTGCGGTGTGGCGCGGTACGGTGTAACAGAATTGTGGTGGGTTTAAAAAAATTGTGATGAATTGTGGTGGGTTGTGGAAAGTTGTAGTGGGTTTGGTTATAATAACTGTAAATGTGTTGGAAAATGTGAAATTATGGTGGGTTGTGGAAAGTTTAACTTTTAATAAAAACATAAATTAAATTAGAAAAAGTAGATTGTGGTGGGTTGTGGTAGATTGTGACAAGTTGCGGTGCGATGTGGTACCGCAGCCAACCAGCCGCATAAAAGAACATGATCTTAAATCAAGTTATGCATCCGAGGGGTGTGCTCACTACATGAACACCAAATATTCTAGCTCTAACTGGCCCTGGTGATTCCCTTGTAGCTTGTTCTTGCATGATCATTTTCCTGATGATAGTGTTCATGTTATAATTTATTGTAATTAGGCCCCGTTCTTTTATGTGACTGGTAGACTGCGGTGTCACGCTGTGCCATAACTTTCAAAATTCCACCACAACCAATCATAATTTACTTTTTCAATTTTAATTTATCTTTTTATTAAAAATTAAACTTTTCCCAACCCATCAAAATCTACCACATTTCTTTTTCACCGCACTATAACCAACCGTATAAAAGGACTGGGCCTTACACAACAATGACATGATTATACTTAACTTTGTACAAGCTCATACAGTCATACTATAATTTGCATAAATATTGTATGAGAGGTTTGTTGTATTTTATAATTTGTGTAAATGATAATGTTAATTTTTTTTTGAGCAAATGATAATGTTAATTGAGACGGTGTCATTCTATAATTTTGGTAGACATTATATGGGAAATTTTCTACTCCCTCCTTCTCATATTATCTGTCACTTTAACTAACTTTCTTTTTTCTCATAATATCTGTCATTTTATAATTCCAATGACACATTAATTACTAATTTATCAAATTAAGCTTATTAATTACATCTTTTTCTTCAATTTTTCCTTTTTATTCACCTTTTTCCTTTTTTTATTCACCATTTTATTCAAGTTTTATACATTTCCAATAAGCTAAATTAATGTAGAAGGAAGTTTTCTTGGTTTTTGAAATTATGTCTAGAGTGACAATTAAAATGGGAAAGAGGGAGTATTAAAGAAGAATTTTAAAAGATAAAAATCAGAATAAGTAGAGTTGCATACTGCATAGCAGGTTAGTGTAATAGTGTCTATTCTTAGTACTCCCTCATTCCCATATTATCTGTCACTTTAATTAACTTTCTTTTTCCCATAATATCTGTCACTTTACAATTCCAATAACACATTAATTACTAATTTATCAAATTATATCTTTTTCATCAACTTTTCTCTTTTATTCACTATTTTTCTTTATTATTCATCATTTTTCTTTTTTATTCACCATTTTATTCAACATTTTCTCATTTTCAAAAATGTAAATTAATGCAAACCGGAAGTTTTATTGGTTTGTTGACAAATAAAATGAGAAGCAGGGAGTATTCTATTGTGCCGTTTCCCGCCATTTCCCTCGTTCTTCGGTTTCCTCTGTCCCCCAATTTGCTGAGTACAGTACAGTAGAACAGTAGAACACAACCCTAAATCCCCCAAAATTCATTCCCGCCTTTTCTGAGCTCGAGAGATTTGCCATCCATGGCGGTTGAACCTGAGGAGCAGCCATTGACCGAATACGAGCGTCGTAGACTTGACAACATCCAGCGCAATGGCCAAATGATGGCCTCCCTCAAGATTCAATCCCACCTCTCCGACCTCTCCGCCATTTCCAGGTCGCTCTCTCTCTCTCTGTGATGTTGAATTTCTTTTACTATAGCTGAAATGGCGCCATTGCAGACCGCAGAAGAGAAAATACACGAAGAGGTCGGAAACCCTAAACCTAGTCGTGACTCGTCGCTCGATTCGCACTCGTGGTGAGGCTCCTGGTCGATTGAGCATGAAAACATCCTCCATAGCTCAAAGGCGTCTTCCCATGGCCGACGCCTACCAATCCCAGTCTAAATCTCAATCCTATCGCCCCTTGATTCAGAAGCTTAATACCATTTCTCGATCAACGGGAAGGCCAAAATTATGCTCAGCTGCAAGGCTCAAATTGAAGGATGCCATTGATGTGGGTTCTCTGAGATCGGACCCTCAAAATGTGGCGACTGTGGCGCCTGATAACATGGTGAATCTCCGGTTTTTACCAACCAGAGATTTGACCATGGTTGTTGCTGCCAATAAGGGTGGATATTTAGGGTTTTGGAATGTCGGCGATGAAGGTGAAGATGGGAATCCCATTCATGTTTACCGGCCTCACTTGAATCTTATCTCTGGGATATCAGTGCACCCTTTTCACCCCTCAAAGGTGATCTTTTTTTTAGTTTGGATGACAATTTAGTCCTGCATTGCATACATTGTGGTGAATTCCATGAACTGTTCCTAAGATACTAGTTCCTCATTGTTGTTGCAATGGTTTAGACCTGACAATTTGTGACCAGACCCTGTCTGAAATTGATTTTTTTAAACACAATTTTCTCAACTAAACCCGAAATACACCGGACCCGAAAATTAGTGGGTCAAACCCGACCCGGCCGTTTGACCTGAAAAATTAATTTTTTTAAGTTCAACTTTATTAGAATTTGTGGCTTTTCATTGTAATTTTTAACTATTAAACTATAAGCGTAACTTACTTATTTGTTATTTCTCTAATTTAAGTTAAAATAGTTACAATAATCTATCATACTAGAAGATAATCATATTTTATGATGTAATATTGTACAAAAAGTAGTATTTAGAGACCTTTTTTTTAAAAGAAAAAACATAAAAAGGTCGCAATCATAAGTTCATAACCCGCTGGGTTGACCCGAACCGTATTTACCCGAACCCGATATACGTCCGTCCCGAAATCCGCCCGCCCGACCGAATTGACAGGTCTAGTTTTCAGTGATTCTAACTCACTGCAGAAATTTCCTTGTGTTGCCTGAAAAATTTATTTGTGTTTTAACGGTCGAAGGCGAAAGTCTGATCGTAGAATTAACTTACTTTCATGGGTGTTTGATCCGTTTTAAGTCATGTTAAGTTTATGTTGGGAATTCTACATGTGAGTCAGTGTATGAGTTGGATCCATGATTCGTTAGCTTTGGTTTTCTGGGTCAAATTGGTGTACAAGTCATATACAACTCCCATCATTTATCCACCTCCTGAGGGCTTTGTGAGGCCCAACAGGCTAATCTGTTGATTTAAGGTTTGAAAAGGTTGTATTGTGTACACACTGCCATAGTTGGGGAATAAAGGGGAAGAGAGAGCACACACTTAGGTCACTTTACTGTAATATTTTCACTGTGTCATTTCTTTTGTTTCTCATACAAGATTGCCAGCACAGGCTGTTTATATCTTTATCAACATCAGTATTCTTAACCACATAGAAGAAACATTTTAAATAGTATGGTTGGATATATACTTTGCATACCTTAAAAATATTATCATATGAGCATGGTGGAGTGAATAGGACTACCGAGTTTCATGATGCTTCTTGAGATTCAATCTCTGGTGTTTTGTTCGTCTTTCATGTTGAGGTGCTTCAGTTTTCTTTTTTCTTGAAAGGCTACTTGTATCATGTTTATTAAATCGGAACGACTGAGTGAGACAACTTAATATGTTGCTTCAATTTAGGTGTTCTTTGTGGTGATTGCTTTTTAACTTGTTTGGTTGTGTCAACTTTGAAGTTTGAACTCATCCACTGGTAGATGATGGTAATGTATATTTTGTCAACAGTTGTATACCAGTTGTCACGATGGACTTCTGAGAGTGATGGACACTAAGAAGGAGATGTTTGATCTCATATACTCGAGTGACTCTGATTCTGAATTATTTTCTCTTGCACAACACCCAAACTATGCAAACAGTATATATTTTGCAGAGGGTGATGGATATCTCAATATGTTGGATCCAAGAGCAAGGAAAATTTCTAGTTCCTGGGGCTTGCATACGCAGAGGATTAACTCAATAGATTTTAGCCCTGTTGACACCAACATCATGGCTACTTGCTCAAGTGATCGTCTCGTTTACCTATGGGATCTTAGAAAGATGGAGGGGAAATGGTCTGTATCCAGCGCATTGCAGAAAGTTACATATAAACAAACCGTATGTTCTGCTTATTTCTCTCCATCTGGTGGCAGCCTGGCAATAACAAGGTATGATTCCACCCCCCCGCCCCTTTAAGTGTCAAAGTATTGGATGCTTTTTTTGTGCTCAATTGTTCTTGCCATCTTTCTCTCATTTATGGAGCAAAATCTGATGTGTTTCTTGTCAAGTGGAGTCAAGTATTTGTGCATCATTTTAAGTAAATGTAAACCCTTAGCTTTTACGTTTTCCTGTACAGTGTGTGTGGCAACATCGGTGTGCTCCAGGGTGCTAATTTTGAGGAGTTTTTCATGATTCACCATGATAATCGGACGGAAAATCCCTCCGAATATTCAAGGTATGATTTCCCTTCCGTGCTCATGTTCCTGATGCATATTTCTCTTTCGCTTCTGAACTGATTTGTTTTTAATTATTATTTACTGAAGCTGAGATCAAGTGGTTGTAGCTCATCATCTGGCATACAATAAATTTCTCCATATACTTGCACATATCTTCTGGCCCCTTTGCCATCTCATTAGTCCTTTTGGCCTCAACATTCTGAAACATTGAAAATGGTGTTAGTATTTTCTGATTTTGGGGTTCTCATGAAGGTTGTAACTACTTGACACCCTAAAGGCTGCAACCTCTCTTGATGTTTTCCTGCAACAAGAGCTTTGTATCTATAGTCGATGCCATATTTCGGCCTTTTTCTCAAACTTGAATTGCTGAGTTGTTTTCTGTTTTGTCTGCTAAAATGTGAGCAGAGCTGTCTGGGGTTGGGACGATACATATCTGTATGTTGGAAGTATCGAAAGAAAAGTGGATGTTGTGTCAGTGAAGGAGAGGAAGATTGTACATTCTTTGGACAGCCCGTTGATGTCATCTGCAGTTCCTTGCCGATTTGATGCTCATCCTTTTGTGGTCGGAATGTTGGCTGGTTCCGCAAGTGATGGTCAGGTCTATGTTTGGAATTGTTCCTCCTAATGACAAATGAACAGGCCTTTATAACTCCTAGTATATTTTGTAAGTATGTCTGATTATTGATTGCTCGTCTGTATTTTTGGACCCTGGGCTTACGTAAGAGGTATGATATGTATATGTAGGCCTCCGAGCAATCACATTTTGGTAGCATGCGGCTAATCTATGGTAGTCGGGTGAGATTGTGACACCGATTTCCAGAACCGGAAGCATGGTCTGTTGATCCTGTAACTTAAGTGAGGGGGGAAAAACATTTTGTAATCAAATCTATGGTAAGTATCAGAGCACTTGGAATCATTGCAAAATCAGAAATCCGAGCATTGTGAATATTTGTGATACTGATTAAAGAGTATGTTCTGACTTCTACGGGTTCATATCACAATGGATGATCTTGCTACTACTCTCCTGTTTGTTGAACTGCTGAAGCAGTGAAAAGTGTTGTGATCCCTTTGGGTTTTAGTCTAACCCTTCACAAACAGTTTGAGTGGTTTCTTAGGATAAAGTAGGTAATATCCCCAGCCAAAGGAGCTTAAAAGTAAAGAATGAAAGCATGGTTTCAACTTTCAAGTATGGTGTCAGAACCATACCGGTTGACCTAGTGGGTCAATGGTTCAACTGGTTGAATCGGTTTAGTTGGATTAGTCCGGTTGACTCAGGTGACAGTTGAATTAGTCAAAATCGGCATGAATTGGTCACAAATTTAAAAATTTTCATATTCTTCAAGAATAACTAAGCTATCAAAATAATTAAACTGGCAAGCGTGGCATGAATTGGTCAAAACCAGATTGGACTGGTGAAAAACCGGATTGAATTGGTCAAAAACCGGAATTTTTAAAATTAATCACCGAAATTCCGGTCTGACCGTGAACCGCCCGTAGAACTGATTTTGGTGTTCTTTTCCTAGTTGAGCCAGTCAGCCGAGCTAAACCTGGAACCGGACCAAGGTAGTTAGAATCGGGATCCTAACTCGGATCCATGGGGTACTTAGGATCGGAATTAACCCACGTAAGATCATGGATCAGAATGCAGATAGTAGAATCGCATCGAGGATTTTGGGTCATAAAATCATAGGATCGTAGATCAGGATCGGGATTTTAATAACCAATATATATTACATACACCCGGAGCATGTGCTCCAGATACTTGCGAGTGAACAATCATATGAATCAGAGTGAACAATCATAACAATCAAAGTGAACAATCTAATACATATGGGTGAACAATTATAGAATTTGGAGCACGTGCTCCGGGAGCACCTAATAAATTGCATTTAATAACTATGAACCGGACCAGTCATCTTGCTGGTTCACGGTTGAACCGGTCAGACCGGTCCGGGTTTTAAAACATAGCTTTCAACCACTTTTAAATACATCTCACATCAGGTTAAGGACCACTTTGGGGTTTAATTTGAATCAAAATAATATTCAAGCATTTGCCATAGTCAACCTGTGCATATGGGGAATGAGGAATTTTCAACCTGCTAGTCTAGTGGGTCTTCTGATTGTTATCGATCTCTTTTTTATTCTTCCACGCCCAAGTTCTGGAGCAATCCAAGGGGCCATGACAAGAACATATTTCTCAAGCCTAAAAGTCCCCGAATATTTGAAAAAGATTCATGTCATTTTCATATTTGAAAAATTCAACCTCCCAGATGCGTATGTTTGCCAACAATTGTACAGAGAACAACCTTTAATGTTGATAAGCGACCTCATTGTCAATCAAATGAACGGTTCAAACAATGCCAGTAGGAAGAGTCTTCACAATTTCTTTTAAATAGAAAATCTTTAGTTTGTGTATAGCAACCATAGCTACCCATGGCAAAAACCCTGCCTTTCATCTTCCTTTTCATCACTTTCATAAACCTAAGATTGTCAGGCATAGCTGCCGAAACCAGTAACCAAATCTCAGTTGGCCAAGTTCTGACAGCCAAAACCAATGGTCCTGCATGGATTTCACCTGGGGGTGATTTTGCCTTTGGGTTTCATCCCCTAAACAAGAGAAATAACCTCTTCTTGCTCGGTATTTGGTATGCGAAAATGCCTGACACCGTAGTTTGGCATGCGAATGAAGGCAACCCTGTTCCCAAGGGATCAACGGTAACCATAGAAGCTAATCGAGGCTTGGTCCTTAGTGATCCTCAAGGAGCTCACTTGTGGGATACTTCTGACGACTTAACGGGTGCCGGTGTTGTTGGCTATGGTTCTATGAATGATACCGGCAACTTTGAGCTCAAAACGACAGCTGGTTCTGTAGTTTGGGAGAGTTTTGGGCATCCTACAGACACTTTGCTGCCTAGCCAGAGTGTGGTGAAAGGTTTTGTGGTTAATTCCCGGCTGTCAGAAACTAATTTCACAAAGGGGGAGGTTTCAACTCCAGTTTAATAATGGAGATGGAAAGCTTGTTCTTAATACGAGAGAGTTGGTCTCTGGTTTTGCCTATGGTTCTTACTATATTATGACTGATGACAACCCTGCAGATGCCGGTGAGAAGCTGGTTTATGATGAATCAGGATACATGAATGTACAAAGAACTGATGGCTCAATACATGATCTTTTACCGCAAAATAAGGTGGCTCCATCAGCAAAGGATTACTATCAGAGAGCAACTCTGAATTTTGACGGCGTACTAAGTTGGTATTCCATCCTGAAAAAATTCCACAGGAAACGGCTGGTCCAGAATACAGTCTGTTCCAGATAACATATGTATGTTCTCTGCACGATCGAATACGCAGGATATAGGCAGTGGGGTTTGTGGGTTCAACAGCATCTGCATCCTGGGTGATGATCAAAGTCCGGTTTGTAAGTGTCCACAGGGTTATTCCTTCCTAGACCCTAATGACACTTTTGGCAGCTGTAAGCCAGATTTCAAGCGAGACAGTTGTGAAGGATATGCACACAGTGATGCGTATCAGATGGTGCATCTCCCAAACACGGATTGGCCTTTCAATGACTACGAAAGGATTGATCCGTACACTCTCGAGGAGTGCACGAATTCCTGCTTGAATGATTGCTTCTGTGACGTTGTAGTTTTTCAGACAGATGGACAGTACCAAGGCTGTTGGAAGAAGAAGGGTCCCCTCTCGAATGGACGACAAGACAGTACGGTGCAAGGGAGTGCTTGGATTAAGGTAGGGAAATTTAACTACTCTGACGATCCGATTATTACCCCATTGATTCCCCAACCAAAACAGACAAGCTGAAAATAGTAATTGCAGTTCTGTTAGGCACGTCTGCTTTGGTTAATCTGTGTCTCCTCAGCACCATTTGTTGGAGAAATTTCATGTTTTGTGGCAAGACCCCACAACCCAAAGTGATTAATGAAAGTCTGAGGGATTACAACAATGTCCATTTCTTCACCTACCAAGAGCTGAAAGATGCAACAAACGGGTTCGAGGAAGAGTTGGGAAGAGGGGCTTTTGGGATAGTTTACAAGGGAGAAATCAACGCCGGAACTTCTCCTCCAACTCCTGTCGCTGTCAAACAACTGGCTCAAATATCCCACGAAGCAGATAAGGAGTTCGAAACAGAGGTGAACGTGATTGGCGGGACCCACCACAGGAATCTGGTTCAGCTTACCGGGTTCTGCAAGGAGGAAGATTGACGATTACTGGTGTACGAGTACATGAGCAACGGTTCCTTGGCAGATTATGTTTTTGGTCATGTACATCCTCCATGGATGTCCAGGGTTGAAATTGCTCTTGGGATCTCAAAGGGTCTCTTTGTAATTCCACGAGGAGTGCAGGACACAGATCATTCACTGCGACATAAAGCCTCAAAACATACTTCTCGACGATCATCACAACGCGCGTATTTCTGATTTTGGGCTAGCAAAGCTTCTGGTGCTGAACCAGAGCCAGACAATCACAGGCATCAGAGGAACCAGAGGGTATGTTGCACCCGAATGGTTCAGAAACATGCCGGTTACAGCAAAGGTCGATGTCTACAGCTTTGGGGTCTTGCTGTTGGAGATCTTATGCTGCAGGAAAAATGTGTGTGCAGAAATCAGTGCAGAGGAAAAGGCGATTTTGACAGATTGGGCATTTGATTGCTACCAATCTGGTGAATTGGAATGTCTAATTAACGACGACATGGAAGCACTCAAAGACAGGCAGAGATTTGAGAGGTTTGTGATGGTCGCGCTTTGGTGTATCCAAGAAGATCCAAGTTTGAGACCAAGTATGAGAATGGTCACACAAATGCTACAAGGACTTACTCAAGTCCCTAGCCCCCCAGATTGTCCAAGCTCATTTACAGTTAATATAGCTTCTGATAATCCTTAATTATCTGAGACTTAGTATGTTCTTAAGTCACTTTCAAGTGAGTGAATGCTTGTAGTTTTTCAGGGCTAGAAGTTTTGAGTAGCCATAAATTCATGATGCCATTGTGTTTGTTAAAGGAGTTGAACCGTAGCATGTCTTGGCATCATGAATGAACTCAAAACTCCCTTCATTTTCATGCAGCTGTTATTGTTTGATCTTGTGCATGAATGATAAAGTGAAAGCAAAATGATAAGGTATGACAAATGAAACTTTTTTGACTATCATAATAAAAAAAGTGCAACGTACCATTGATTCTACTATAAAAAATTGAAATTAACATATTTTGGTTGAAATAACTTATTGCAATAGTTGATCGTATTTATTGGTACATAAATTCTTTTAACAGATAAGATTTATCTTAGTCAAATTAATAATAATGAATTTTCAATTATCATACTTTAAACAAAATTAACTTTGCTAGAATTTTCAAAATAAAAGATACTAAAACTTTATTAACCATCCCCACACGTGGCCCTTATTTTGTCGATTTTTTTGTTCAATTCCTTTGTACTGCTTTCTCTCCCCTCTGCTACTAGTTCTACAGTCAATAATTGAGTCGAAAAAGGAAGATGAAGACGAAAGGTACTTCTGCAGCATCCATGGTTACAAGAGCTTTTCTTCATTTTCATGGTACTCTTCATCTTTCTTTTTCTCATTTCAGTTATCCCCTTCCCCGTAATTGCTCCATTTCTCAAATTTCTAGGGTTTCTGACCTTGATGATACCCAATCGTTCCTCAATTCTGTTCGCCAACAATGCAAATTAGGGTTTTCCAACATCAATCATCCTGTCTCTCTCTTTCATCAATTGCTCTCTTTCCGCCCTCTTCCTTCCATTGTAGTCTTCAACCAGCTACTTACTGCTATGGTTAAGATCAAACCCCAACATCATTTCCCCGCCATCATTTCTCTGTCTAAGAAATTGGAGTTGATTTTGGCTTATCTCTTCTTGGCAAACTTCTTAAGCTCGTATATCCACTTGATTGTAATGTTGTAATCTTCAATACCCTCATCAATGGTTTTGTTCATATTGAAAAGTTAGACCAAGCTGTCAGGCTGTCGGATAAAACTGTCAAACTTGGGTTGCAACCTAATCTTATAACTTACAGTTCTTTGGTCAAGGGTCTTTGTAGAACGGGCAACAATGTAGGTGCTCTCATATTACTCAGGGAAATGGACAAGGGCTTTTGCAAGCCTAATGTTGTTACTTATTGTACTATCATTGATAGCCTTTGTAAAGATAGGTTACTACCTCAAGCCCTTGAGCTTTTGCCTTGCATGAAAAGGAAAGGCCTTTTACCAAATGTTGTGACCTATACTGCCTTAATTCGGGGAATGTGCAACTTAGGTCAATGGAAACAAGCCAAGGAACTATTGTCGGAAATGATGGAGAAGGACGTAGCTCCTAATATTATCACTTACAACACCCTGGTGGACATGCTATGCAAAGACAGGTTGGTGGATGAAGTACGAGCTACACTCGATTTGATGGTTGAGAGAGGTGAGACTCCAGATATCATTACCTACAATTCTCTGTTGGATGGGTATTGTCTATGTGGTAGAATGGATGAGGCATACCGACTAATGGATTTGATGGTCGAAAAAGGTTGCACGCCTGATATTGTGAGCTTCAACACCTTGATCAACGGATACTGCAAGTACAAAGACATGGATAGAGCCCTTAGGTTGTTTCAGGAATTGTCTAGTAAGGGAATCACTCCTGATATTGTTACGTATACTTCTGTTATAGATGGGTTGTGTAAGAGCAAACGACTAGATGATGCCCATCAACTCTTTAAGGAAATGCAAGGCCATGGAATTCCACCAAATGTTGTGACATATTCTTCATTGATGGATGGTTTATGTAAAATAGGTCACCTCAATAAGGCAATAGGATTATTGAGGGAGATGGAGAGTAAAGGAGTTGTCCCAAATGTTTTCACATACAATACAATAATGGATGCCATGTGTGGTGCTGGACACTTTGGAGAACTAGCTATTTTATTCTCTACCCTGCCATCAAAGGGATTGCATCCAGATCACGTAACATACACCGTCAGGATCAAGGGATTTTGCGAGGAAGGTTTGATGAGTGAAGTTACTAAATTGCTCAAGCAGATGGAGGCAATAGGACTATTGAGGGAAATGGAGAGCAAAGGAGTTGTCCCAAATGTTTTCACATACAATACACTAATGGATGCCATGTGTGGTGCTGGACACTTTGGAGAACTAGCTATTTTATTCTCTTCCCTGCCATCAAAGGGATTGCATCCAGATCACGTAACATACACCATCAGGATCAAGGGATTTTGCGAGGAAGGTTTGATGAGTGAAGCTACTAAATTGCTCAAGCAGATGGAGGCAAATGATTGTTTACCCGATAATCGCACATACAATACAATTATTAGAGGATTTGTTCTCAATAATGACATAGAAAATGCTTTGCACTATTGTGACATAATGGTTAGCAAGGGATTTGAGGCTGATGTCGACACAATGGAATTGTTTGGTAAACTTTTAGTTCAGGACTCATCCAAGGAATTGCTCAAAAAAAAACACTATGTATGACTTGATGATAAAGGTTGATTTGTTTGGTTGTCAGCAAGTTAACATTCTGGGTATCCTTTTTTTTTTTTGGCTGGGGGAGGGAGTTAATTGGTTGTTGATGATAAGGAGTGCAATATAAAGTATTGATGAATGAGTATTAGGGTATTTCTGTGTCACTTCACTCTGATTGAACTCCTTGCACATGAACTGAGGTGAGCAGATTTTAAGTAATGGATTGTTGAATTGTTGTATGCCAATGTGATTGATAAGCTTATTCCTGAAGCTGCTTATATTACAAACTAAAGGTGAGCAGATTTCAGATTTGAAGTAATTGCATCCCATCACCACTCTCAGTCAAACACGGCTCAAGCTACAAAAGGAAGGGTTGATGAGTGAGGCTACCGAGTTATTCTAGAAAACAGAGGCGAATGATTGTTTGCTCGATGATTGAACCTACAATACAATTTTTTTGGTCTCATGACAGGGAGGTCAAATAGGCTGCATAAATTTACAGATAGGCTTATTTCATGAATCTGTTTGAGTGTATTTATGCAATAGAAATTAGAAAGTATTAACAGCATTCTAAATAGCGAATAATGGTGAACTCGTCAAAGATTAATACAGTGAAGGTGGAAAACAATGGTTACATGACCCAATAGATTTGGGCACAAGACTATCAATACCAATCAGAAGACCCAGTAGACTTACAATTCAACTTGAAAAGTCATTAATCACCAAATGCACAGGTTGATTATGACAAATGCTTGAATATTATTTTGATTCAAATTAGTAATTAAATGTCAAAGTGGTGTTTAATCTGATGTGCCATGTATTTAAAAATGGTTGAAAGTTGAAACAATGCTTTCGGTCTTTACTTTTGAGCCCCTTTCGCTGGTGTTGTGTCCTCACCCATATCCATTTTTGAAATCATCACTTTTATTCTGAGCCATAGGTACTAAAGTATCTAGTTAAGACAACGGATTACCAACTTACTTATAAAGGAATACCTTCAGTTTTAGAAGGTTACTCGAATGCAAGTTGGATTAATGAAATGGAAGATTACTCTTCTATTATGGGATGGGTGTTTCTATTAGGTGGTGGAGCAGTTTCTTGGGGTTCTAAAAAACAAGCTTGTATAGTGGACTCCACCATGACTTCAAAATTAGTGGCATTATTTGCTACTTGCAAAGAAACGGAATGACTTAGAAACTTATTATTGGAAATACCACTTCGATATAAGCCAATGACTCCTATTACAATTCATTGTGATAACGAGATTACTCCAACAACTGTTTGTAGTCATGTTTACAATGGAAAGTCTAGGCAAACTGGCTTAAGACAAGCTCATGTCCATCAGTTGATTAAGGAGGGAGTAGTGACTTGGCTTTGTCAAGTCAAAATTAGCAGATCATTTAGGGTCCGTTTGGACCTAGAAAAATAGGATGAAAAAAAAATCTCGTGGAAAAAAAATTAGGAGGAAAAATTTTTTTGGGGTAAAGTAAATTTCTTTCTTTTGTTTGGTTTAAGTAAATTTTGAAGGAAAAAAATTGATTTTCTATTCAATTTTCTTTTCCTTGTTTGGTTTGAGGAAAAATACATGGAAAAATAAAATTTGGAAGAAAATTTGTAAACATCAAGTTTCATTTTTTTAGATCATATGATGTGATTTGGGAGAGAAAGAGAAAGTTAACGAGAGAGAGAGTTAGAGAGAGAGAGAGAGAGAGAGAGAGAGAGAAGAGAAGAGAAGAGAATTAGAGAGATAGAGAGAGTGACAAAGAGAGAGAAAAGAGAGTTAGAGAGAGAGAGCGATAGAGAGAGAAAAGAGAGTTAGAGAGAGAGAGAGAGAGAGAGAAGAGTGTTAGAGAGAGAGAGAGAGAGAGAGAGAGAGAGAATAGAGAGAGAGAGAAGAGAGTTAGAGAGAGAGCGAGAGAGAGAACGTTAGAGAGTCAGAGAGAAGAAAGAGAAGAGACTTAGAGAGAAAGAAGAGAGAGTGCGCGAGAGAAAGAGGGAATAGAGTTAGAGAGAAGATACTTAGAGAGAGAGAAAGAGAGAAGAGAGAAGAGAGAGAGCGAGAGAGAGAAGAAAGTTAGATAGAGAGAGAGAGAGAGAGAGAGATAGAAGAAAGTTAGAGAGAGAGAGAGAGAGAGAGAGAGAGAGAGAGAGAGACAGACAGACAGAGACAGAGATAGAAGAAAGTTAGAGAGAGAGAGAGAGAGAGAGAGAGAGAAGAGACTTAGAGAGAGAGAGAAGAACGTTAGAGAGAGAGAGAGAAGAAAGTTATAGAGAGAGAGAGAGAAGAAATTTAGAGAGAGAGAGAGAGAGAGAGAGAGGAGAGTTAGAGAGAGAGAGAGAGAGAGAAACGAGTTAGAGAGAGAGAGAGACGAGTTAAAGAGAGGATGAAAAGAAAGGTTGGCTTTGATCCAAAATTTTTCTCCCAACTTTCCTTTCATTTTTGAAGGGAAATTTTTTTATTCATTGTTACTCCAAATTTTCCAAGTAATTTTCCAACTATTTTTTTTTCCATTCTCTTTTCTTCAATCCAAACAAAGGAAATATTTTCATTTTCCAAAATAATTTTTTTCCATGCTGTTTTCCAAGGTCCAAACGGACCCTTAAATAAAGGGCTATCTAAAGGCTTGGAGGCAAAGACTTTAAAGGGGATGTGATTAAGTAAGGCTCAAACCTCAACTACTTACAAGTTACAACAATGAATCCGCTTTATAATTAAATATAAGGCCAATCTCTAAAGTTCAAATTAGTACCGAGTTGTAATAAGTAGTAGGAAACACTGACCTTATCCATCCCAAGTTAAATCATACTTGATGGAGTAATTTTTAATGACAAGACAGTGAGCGATAAAGCTCTTAAAAGACTTTGTGTTGAGGTTAATTACTGAGGCGGTAAAGATGACCTATGTAAGTGTGATGTTTAGCCGCTGAAAGGAATTTAGATCTTAAAGTTTCAAAACGTATTAAAGATAAGGACACAAGGCTTTATAGCGTCAATATTGAACATTTAAGATAAAGTTATATGTGTGTTATGAACATGGTGGATCAATACGGATACAATGTTCAAAAACTTATCTACTTTGTGATATGGGTCAACCAAAGTTCATATACATAATTGAAACTTCAAAGAGCAATATACTTTCAGTAGCCATATATTTGTATGTTTCTCGGGTGATTACAAGTTAATGTTACTTAAAATTAGGGGGGTTAACCCATAAGAGAGAATCCATGTTAATTTCAAGGGTATGTTCATACTCTCAAAAAGGCGGGGGATTGTTGAGATTATTTCAAGAGTATAAGAGGATCATAAAACATGTTAGAATCACATAATACTAGTTTAAGGATCACATATAAGCTTAACACGACTAAGATGATCAGCACAGGCTACACTAGACATGACACAGGTTGTTATGGTCAGAAAGTGAGAAAATGGGAATCAGGCCTGACACGGACCATGTTGTGAATAACACGATCCATGTCAGGTTCTGATGCCTATTTAATGCCCAACGGTAAGTTCGATTCGATTTTCATTGTATAATCTCAATTATTCATATGTTATTTGACCTGAACAACTATATTTATATAATAACATGTGGTCTACATAGACCTGTCAATACGGGCGGGCTACGGGTCGGTCGTATATCGAGTTCGGGTAAATACGGGTCGACTGTATTTCAGGTTCGGGTAAATACGGGTCGGGTGTATTCCGGTTTCGGGCGGTTTGGGTCGGGTTTACGGGTCATGACCGTCCTTTTTCTTAGTCACTTACAACTAATAAAATTGATTATAATTGGTCAAAGACACCTGTGTAATGTACCATTCCATTCCAAGTTCGACCACTAGGATATGTCATAATTGTATAGACATATTACTATACACCCAAGGGACAAAATTTGGCAATCTTCAAGTCTACAAGTATTATGCGGTTTACGTCAACAATCCACGAATAACAGTACTTATGAAATATATAGGGTTTTGGGATGCTAATATACTGAACTTTTAGGGTATTGGACAATAATGCACTGAACTTTGACCTTTGACAATAATAAACTATTTTACTGAAAGAGAGGAGAGTGGCAGGACTGCAGGAGTTAGAGGGTTCATTGAAAGAGTGAGTGAGTAACAGTGTTAGGGTTTTGTTTTGGTCATTTGTTATTTGATTATTTCATTTGTATGTCTCTCTCTACGCATAACTTTCCAAAGTCATCCAATATTTTACTTTTGAGCCTTAATTTTCATGAAATGGGCCCATTTTTTTGCACAAGGCCAAAGTAGACAAAACACTTAAAATTAAAGTGTCTGACCCAACGGGTCGACCCAAACCTGACCTGACCTGACCTGACCCGTTTTTTACCGGGTTCTTTGGGTTGGGTCATTTTCGGGTCCCGGGTTGGAATTTCGTGTTCAAAACTCATTTTTTATGGGTCGGTTTGGGTCGGGTTTCCGGGTCGGGTCGAGAATTGCCAAGTCTAGGTCTACAGTCTATCAACTATATGTCTATAATCAGCAAGGTTCTCACTTGAAGGTACATACCCAATAGTCATTACCAATCCTTAATGAGTTGATGTGTGTATGCATGTCTAAGTCTAATGTACCTTGACTTTCCTTTGTACACATGACTATAAACCTTAGCTACGGTAGACTTACTATCACTATGTACGGAGATTGGTGTCATATCTTAGGTCAAATGGGCAATTCCGACATCAAATTTCCAAGCCACTCCACTTCCTTACAAGTAGTGGGCTACTGGCCAATGCCACTAACTCTGATACCATATATGGTGGAAATACGGGCGGGCGGGCGGGTTACGGGTCGGTCGTATATCGAGTTCGAGTAAATACGGGTCGGGTGTAATTCGGGTTCGGGTAAATACGGGTCGGGTGTATTCCGGTTTCGGGCGGTTTGGGTCCGGTTTACGGGTCATGATCGCCCTTTTTCTCAGTCACTTACAACTAATAAAATTGATTATAATTAGTCAAAGACGCCTATGTAATGTATCATTCCATTCCAAGTTCGACCACCATATGATATGTCATAATTAGTCAAAGACGCCTATGATATGTCATAGTTGTATTGACATATTAATATACATCTAATGGACGAAATTTAACAATCTTCAAGTCTACAAGTATTATGCGGTTTACGTCAACAATCACGAATAACAATACTTATGAAATATATAGAGTTTTGGGATGCTAATATACTAAACTTTTGGTGTATTGGACAATAATGCACTGAACTTTGACCTTTGACAATAATACACTATTTTACTGAAAGAGAGGAGAGAGGCGGGACTGCAGGAGTTTGAGGGTTCACTGAAAGAGTGAGTGAGTGACAGTGTTAGGGTTTTGTTTTGGTCATTTGTTATTTGATTATTTCATTTGTATATCTCTCTCTACGCATAGCTTTCCAAAACAACCCAATATTTTACTTTTGAGCCTTAATTTTATGGAATGGGCCCATTTTTTCCACAAGGCCAAAGTAGACAAAACACTTAAAATTAAAGTGTCTGACCCAACGGGTCGACCCAAACCTGACCCGACCTGACCCGTTTTTTACCAGGTTCTTTGGGTCGGGTCATTTTCGGGTCCCAGGTCGGAATTTCGTGTTCAAAACCCACTTTGTGCGGGTCGGTTTGGGTCGGGTTTCCGGGTCGGGTCGAGAATTACCAGGTCTAGGTGGAATCCACATTGCAACTGTGTTTCTTGGAAGTCCAAGACAGAACTCGACGACTAAGCATGAAAGGTCAACCGGTGGTTGAGGAATAATCCTTCTTATCACTAGCCTAACTAGATCCGAGTAACCTTCCAAAACGAATGGTTCTTCTGAATAATGTAGGGCATAGTGTGGAGTTTTCTTAAGGTATCTCAACACCCTCTAAATAGCTTGCCAATAGTAATTACTAGGATTACCAATGTACCTACTGAACTTGCCAATTACAAAAGCAATATCCAACCTTGTACTTCATCACATACATCAAGCTACCAATGACAATAGCATAATCTTATTGCGATATTGTCCTACCTTCATTCTTAACCAAATGAAAGCTATGATCAAAAGGTGTTGAAATTGTGCAAGATCCTACATTCGAACTTCTCCAACACCTTTTCAATATAATGGAATTGTGATAGGCTGGGTAATATCATCATTATTTCTAATGATCTTGATGTCTAAAATCACTTCCGCATCACCCATGTCTTTCAACACAAACTTGGATGAGAGAAAACTTTTAGTTTTCTCAACTTGTTCCATGTCAGTTCCAAATATTAATATATCATCAACAGATGAACATATAATGACTCCCTTTCCATTTTTAAACTTTTAGTACACACCTTTATCAGATTCATTGATGACAAAACCAAAAGAAAGTACAACTTCATCAAACTTTTGATGTCACTGCGTAGGGGCTTGTTTTAGGGTATACAAACTACACGGACCTAACTACACTTTCTTTTCTTGACCCTTGACGACACAGCCTTCAGGTTGACACATATACACCTCTTCCTCTAATTCATAATTTTAATCCTATCCACTCTATCCAAAAGGTGCTTTCTAGCACTATAAATAGGAGTGTCATTTAATTTGCCTCACCTCATGTTAATTTTCTTTCCATTCCAAAAACCTTCTCTAAGGCTACGTCAGAAGCATGTCTTAAGTTTAGAAAGAGAGTTTGATAAATATCTCCCCTTTAAGGCAAGAGTTTCATCCTCTAACTATATAAAATTGATATATAAGTCAAAGGAGCGTAGATGACCATGCAACTCTCATGATTATCCAAGTAATTAATACTCATCCAGACACCCTTCTTTTTCCAACCGTACTGATCAATTTATCTACTTACGGAGCTATAAGGCTAGAACTCATGTCTGAGAGTATCTAATTTCATACTTGAAGTGAAAATGAGACTGACCAACAAAACAAAGATCTATGGCTGCTTTCTGATGTGGGTCAATGACATTACATAAAGCTCAAAATACATTTGGAAAGCACCTGCTGTAGAGTGTAGAGACGATAATGTTATTAAGTTAATGCAACTGCTGGGCCATGCAAACATAATTAGGCAACAAAGTATGGTCAGGAGACGAATGATATCGTATCTATACTAATCTATTTGTAACTGGAAATAGTATGCCTTTGTCCTACAGAATCTTTTACCCATTTATATATATCTACAGACACCACCTCCATGATCCCATGCTGTTAGATCTTCCAAATCTTTGATTGAGGGGCCAAATCCTCCAGTTATATCATAATGGAACTAATTAGGTTTTTACCCCTTGACGTTTTGAGAAAGTAGGATTTTACCCTCCAAGTTTTGGAAATTAGGTTTACCCTACCTCAAGTTTAAACTCATAATTATTTTACCCCTTTTCCGGTGGAAGACAAAACTATCCTTGTAGACGGGTGTAAAAAGTTTGAAATGACCCCTAATTAAAAGTAACGAAAGACATATTTACCCCTCCCAAAAAGAATAACAAAGTGTCGCCTCTCCTTTCATCGTCGTTAAGGTTGTCTTGCTCGAAACACTGGATGAATCAAAGAATGGAAACTCAGATATTGAACGAAGATGAGGAAGGGTGAGATGAGTTTAATTTGTCACATGTGCAAATTGATTTTTAAATGGAAGACATTTGGTCAGTTCACATTAACGTAAACACTAACTTCATCTGAAAATGATGTATTTAATATTTAATACAAAAGTAAGGTGGGAATTTATTACTTAGTTTAAAGTTGAGATAGGGTAAACCTAATTTCCAAAACTTGGGGGGTAAAATCCTACTTTCTCAAAACTTAAAGAGGTAAAAACTTAATTATTTCTATCATAATGTCTAAGCTTATATATATTATACCAAGTCCTCATTCACAGTCATTTTTTCATGATTATTTTTGAGAGGAAGGCAAAAGAGTTGTTTCTGGGGATGCCCTTTTTTTTTTAAACATAGATAATAGTCCAACTCATCGGGCCCCTATCTCAGGGGTATAACCCAACAGGTCTTTGTAACGGACCGGGACGAGGGATGCCAATGGCCCAAAGATGGGCCCCACTCCAACCCACAACACTCTCCGAAATGGTAAGAGAGAGATGTCGTCCCCAGAATTTGAACCCTGAACACTTGGGGTAGAAGGTGGACCTCTTGCCACTCAAGCAAGAGGTGATTGGCATTTAACTCAACAAATCTATGTTCGATACTTGCTATTGTATGTGGTTATTAGTACCCAACCTTTATTTTAGGTGAAAAATTTATCATTTTAGAAAATGATGGAGTCAAACACCAAGCCGAGGAACAGAAGTGATCTAATGATGCATGATTGTTAGACGTCCTTGAAAAAAATTATTTTTTTTCAACTTGAATTGTAATGGACTAATTGATGCAAAATGCCTCATTAAATCTCATCCGTTTCTTTTTCATGGAATAGTAGATAACGAATAGTTTTCAGGTTCCGTTCTTTTATGCAGTAGGTTGCTGACCGCACCACACTCTTTAATTTCTACTACTACTTCACCACGCCATACCACCACAATCGTTTGGGACAATGATACACATCTTAACTCAAGATGGCTAATTACCATTTTGAATTGTGCATAATTCACATTTTTGTAACTTTTAATAATATTTTCTCAAATAATTATATATATTTATCAACTATAAGAGTATAATATTTATTAGCTAGGTCAAAAAATATAAATGATAGCCTAATTTTATCAATCATTGTAGAAAATACACTTTTGTGCATATTTTTATATTTATGAAAAATATAAATAAATATTTATTTTTATATAATTTATAAGTTATAATAACCCTTAAAGTAATGAAACTTACCTTTATAATGATTTAAATACATTTACATTTAATTTTTTGAGTGATTTAGGTGAAATGTAAGATGATTACCATCTTGTGTTAAGATGTTTATCATTTTGCAAATATCTATTCACTTTTCTCTTTCCTCACTTTTCTTCTCTACTTTTCACATTCTCTCTTCTTATCACTTACTACAACTCTCCTCATAACTCACCACACTTTTTCAAATTCCACCGCACCGCACCGCACCTCACCATTACCACACCACACCAATCGTATAAAAGAACGGAGCCTAAACACTACTAAAAATATGTATATTACCAACTACCTTTTCCAACCAATTTCAAATGGTTGGAAAACCAACCATTTTAGCAACTATTTAATAGTCCAACTATTTTCCAAAAAATTTTGTGGGAAAAATGGTTGGAAATTCCAACCAATTTTGTTAAAATGGTTGGAAAATTTTTCTACCACCCTTTTTCCTACTATTTGAAGATGGTTGGATTACTAACAATTTTTCCAACCAATTTCAAATAGTAGGAACAAGGATGGTAGGAAAATTTTCCAACCATTTTTCCCACTAATTTTTTGAAAAATAGTTGGAATATCAAATGGTTGCTAAAATAGTTGGTTTTTCCAACCATTTTAAATTGGTTGGAAAAAATGTGGTTGGTAATACACATATTTTTAGTAGTGAAATCATATCTCGAGCCAATTGAAACCAATCCCTCTAAACTACAAAATTTAGGGGTAAAACTACTACATTTGACTCATCCATCACTTTGTAGCAGAATTTTGAAATATATTGGTTTTGGTTTTGGTTTTCGTTTATGCATGATTTTTAGTGCTGAAGTTTGTTTAAGCATATTCAGGACTAGCTATGTCAGAAGCAATGGCTAAAGTTAGTGTTGGAAGTTTTTGAGATAGAAAATAGTGTAAAAGCATGCAGTGATTTGGTACTTGAGAAGCATGCTTTCCTAGCTAACTTTGGCTGTCTAATGACACTCATAGGATGCTGAAATTAAGTATTAATTAGGGAATTAAATATAAGATAGGAGGGCATTAAAAAAAGATGAGACTGACTCCAAATCATGTGACTCATCACATGAGGGATGTCTGTTTGAAAATTTTGACGACTTGGCTGTCAAGACATCTATACTCTCATTCAAATCACTGCACATGATAAGCTTCTTCTATCCATGACCCCACAAAGACTTTAGGGACTAATTTAGATACACAAATTTGCATTCCATACTTGAGTTTTACTATGCATTGTTACTCATTATCCACTTCGGTCTCTCTACGAGCAGTGATATTTGTTAAGATACGGTTTCCTATATTTAAATTTTCTCAGACCCTTATATAAAATGAGACTCACATTGAGAGCTGTTATTGTTATTACTCGCTATATTTGGTTCTTCTGCTCTAACTGTATGAGCAATTATAACGTATGATGTTATATTTGGTTATTACCTTATTTGGTGGTTTGAATCCATGCTAAAAAAAGGCACAAAATCTTCCACTTGAAATAGGCACAAGAAGGGGAAATTTGTTTTGAAGTGTAAATGACTCCTTGTCATGCAAGCTACGTGCAGGACCGTTTCTGCTAGATAAGGGGTCCTAACATAAGGAAGGAAAAGATGCGTGTCTTAGTTGAAGAATTTTTTAAGCTTCCTTTTGATAACTTGGATGACATAGCAAAATTGTTTAAAGAAAAATGGCACAAAGATTGTATATTCTAAGAACTAATTTTTATTCTCTTGTTTAGGTGTTAGTGTAGTGTTGTTTCGTTGTTGGTTTTTTTTAGCTATCATTTTTTTTTTTGTGTGTTGTTTACATTGTTTTTGTTACACTGTTACAAACTCCTCGGCCTTTTTCAGGCTTTGAACTATAAAAATTAAAAAAAAAACATAGGTGTCCGATATTTGGACATGATCTTTTTTCAAGTATGGCTGCAAGATATGGGGAATCGGACACATTTGTCTAGGACGGTTCTCCTCAGTTTGATGCTTCCAATGTGTCTGACCAACATACATAGGGAATGTAATTACATCAAATTCTGTTCTGCTTCTGCAGTAAAGTTAGCAATTATATCTGTACAATTCATTTCAATTTATAAGCTGCCCGGGTATAAGGCTATGCTAAAGTTGGAAAGCGGGTTAAGTTTACACTCTGTAACCATCTCAATCAAAAACTTAAGCTAATAGTTGAAGGTCCAGCAATAGTTTCATACTCTAACAGGGATGACCCGTATTATAAATCGGAATTGAAAAACACACTTTCGGTTTAACTATGTCAGCTTCGGATCGAATTCAATCATGTTGGGTTCGGGTATCTCGCAGTAATTTCATGCCAAGTTACCAGATCTAGGCTCTGTCATACTCAGAAACTGTCAAATTTTCCAGTTGAAACAATGACTGTTAGTACTCTCTCCGGTTTTTATTAACTGACACTCAATATGAATGGAGGGTTACCAATGTAAATGGGGTATTTTATTGTTTCAACAGACAAAAATTCAGTAGCATTAAATGCCTATACTCTCTCTCTTCATTATTTTTCTTTCTTTCCCTCACATTTGCCTTCTTTTTTTGTTTTTACAACTCTCTTTCTCTTTCTTTATCTCTGCAACTCAGATTAAAATATTGATGAAAGCAAGTGGCGTCAATTAATAAGGAAAGTGAAAAGTAGGGTGAAACGTCAATTAATAAAAACCGGAGGGAGTAGCATACATAGATCTATGCATGGAATAAATCTGCACATACATATTTAATTACCATGCTGCAGGTGGTCCTTGACAAACCATTATGTTAGCAAGTAAGCATGGTATTAAGTGCACCCTACACCTCAATCCAAGGTACTGTAGGACCCACATTGTGGTTGATTCAGAGGACACCTACTACTTTGCCCATTTCTGCTTACAACATTACACATGGAAAAAATTAAACTTGAGTAATAATCAACTCTAGTCTCTACTATAATATTTCCCATGTTATATTTATATAAATTCTGTCCTTCTGTTTGTCAGTCTGAGACCTCAAACAATAACAACATACATACATACATGTTGTCTTCCTTCCTTTTAGATCCAATATTCAACACATCTTAATCAATCTGTACACTTTTTAATTCTTCTTGTGATCTGAAAAGCCATGAAAATTATTCCCCAGATAGTGATCTCCATGTTGGTCACATTGTTACTCATTCACTGCTTCGTCGGTCCGATCTTAAGTAATCAGCAATCAAGGGAAAGAAACCTCCCAAGAAAGCTGCTTGGTGATCCTAAAGAGGTTGCTTCGGATGCAAGTAACGCGAACCGAGCAGTTTTGGAGGGTAAAGAAGAGAATTCTAATTCAGTGTTGGGCAGTTTGAGGAAACGACCTTCGAGTGGTTCGAATCCGAGCCAGAACAGGTTGCCTTGTCATTGTTAGCTTGCATATATGTACAGGATACATAGCGTAAGTCGATCTACGCAGTTTTTTTTTTTTGTTTTATGTTCTTTTTTCCTACTGGATTCGATACGTTTTGTAAGAGATTTAGAAAATGTGAAGTGTATCTATAAAATACGAGTGATTTCTACAGAATTTTGTGAATTTATTGTAGTTTGATGTACTTTCTTGTTCATTACTAATTAATCAATGTAAACAAACGTATTCTCAAGCACTAGTTACATTTTGAAAATTTCTACCCCTATACCCAAAAGGAAATCGATCTCTCCTAATCATAGTTATATCAAGAACGCTTTCCGGGTCATTAATCTTGGGTTGGGGGTCGCTAATTTTACATAAATTTAGCCTAGTTTTAAAGTCGGAACGTGGGTCACAAGCATATGTAACGTTCCCGGTAATTATGCTCCTAATTATCAATGCAAAGTGAAGGCACTTTAGACATTCAACAATTCAAGGATCTTAATCTTGATGTACACATGAAAATCTAAATTGCACTCCCTCCGTTGTATGTTATTTGTATTCTTTAAAAAAGGTGTGGTCAAACCTTAAAACTTTTGACGGTAAATTGATCAATATATACAATGACCTTTTATATGAAATTACAGCCATTAAATTCATAACGAAAAATATTATCCTAAAATCATAATATTGTAATTGTTGATAAAATATTTGTATGAAAAATCATCAATCAAAGAATAACGGAGGGAGTATGTTTTTCTAACTAAGGAATTGGCAAACTGATCAGATTTGATTGACCAAGAAAGAAAGATTTTTACATGTTTTGATTCAATGATTGAGGAATCAGAGGGGCCAAGATAGGAACGTATTTGTCAAGCATGAAAAGACTTAATATATTTGATGAATCCAACTTCCCACCTAAATGAAAAGAACTTCATCTAATGCTGATAGGCACCCCATTTTCTGCTGGAAAAATGCATGCAAAAAATACCTAAAAAAAAATTATTAATCGACTTAATAATATATGACAATACAAGATGGTAATTAGGTTACATACAATCAACTTATAACATCAAAATTGAAAGTTAACACATAATACAAGCAATTTATTACATGTTCTTGAATTTATGCTCCAAATAGGGTCATTGTTCACTTACATATACTAGATTGTTCATTATCGTAATTGTTCACTTGTAGACATTCCATGTTCATGTAATATATGGAATGTAGAATCAACACACGATTACAACTTTAATACTGAATTAAATAGAATAAAGTTTAGAAATAACATGATTGGGTCGAAGCGTCCGTGGAACACTGTCTTAAAAGAAGATACGTACATGCTCATTATTGCACTAGACGAGTCTGATCAAATCAACACAGTCTTCTCCCAACATATGACAATCCTCGAACCCCTTTGGTCTACTATTAAAATAATATTAATAAATCTTACTGCTAAAATAATAGTAACAAACTACGCAGGGACGGAGCTCCCTTAAGGCAAGTGAGGGCAATTTCCCCCCGGGGACCTAGATAAAATTTTTGTAGATATTCTGAGACAAAATAGACATATGTGATTGATAGTATAATTGGCAAGACTATATTTTAATAAGCCAAATGTCTTGTGTTCAAATCTTGATATGTTAGTTTTCTTTATTATTTTTTTACCTAACACAAATATCTTATATAAAATAGAAGTAAATAGCAGAAGAATAGCAAAATCAATATGCTAAATTGCTAAAAGGATCTTCTGTGAACAAAAGTGGAGATCGTGGAAGGCATTAGAAAAGTTACTGACAGCAAGAGAACAAAAGTGGTATTTTCATACGTTTTGATAACCCACTGTGAAGACTTTTAAAGGCTAGGATAAGATCAACAATATATCTTATATAGGACCGTCTCACGTTAAAATAATATGAGACGGGTGTCACGTTAGACAAAGCTAAAAAGGGGGTCACTCTTTTAATTCGCGTGTGTGTTACACTCTCCATATATATAGTCTCTAATATCTCTCTCCTCCTATTGACTGAAACCCTAACGAATAACATCATTGTCTCTGCAGGAAGATCAAATATCGTCATCCGTCCTCGAATAACATGGTCGTCTCGGGTAAGTAAATCTTGTTACGTATATTCGATTGAGGATGTCGGGTTTATATGTCAATGTTGAAAGTGTGAATATTTGAACTAGTGACCATTGTTTGAATTTAAATTCGAAAATGGAGAAATGTTTGAAGGTGTAAGTTTGTTGAATATACTTTGTTGACTACTATTTTGATTTTTTGAAATTTTCGCTTGTGATTTGTAATCGTTTGATATAGCGTGATGTAATCGTTTTTAATCAATCCATTAATACTCGGTTCGAGGAATGTAATGTTTGTCGAGATTAATATATTTAATTGGATGATGGGTGACTAATATATTTTGAAAATGTGACCAATGTTATATGATTTAATGATTTATTGGTGACTAATATAATTTAATAGGTGACTAATATATTATGAAAAAGTGACCAATGTTATATGTTTGATATCATATTAATAAATAGTGTAGAAGTGATAAATAATATGTTTGATATGTTTGACTAGTATTCAATCTATGGGTGACTAATAATATGTTATCTTGATTGTTTGATATATCGTGTTTTTGCGTCCATTAATTTAATTGGATGATAATTGACTAATATATTTTAAAAATGTGGCCAATGTTATATAATTTAATGATTTATTTGGTGACTAATATAATTTAATTGGATTATAGGTGACTAATATATTTTGAAAAAATGACTAATGTTATATTGGATCCCGTGCAAGCTACGACAAAAGGAAGATCACAAAGAATCAAGAGCCACTTTCAGAGGAAGAAAAAACCCAATACGACACGAGCAAATGGTGATGTTAATGGCTCCATATATGTTGATGAAATTGGAACCAAAACACCCACGAAAAAATTGATTTAATATATTAGTGTACGTGTTAAATCTTTGATATTTTTGTATGACTATTTAACTTTGGTGATTTTAATATTTAGGGTTAGTAGATGAGGATTTTTGCATTTTTATACAACAATGTTATTATTTGTGCACAATGATGATATAAATGTTTTCGTTAATACTATATAATATTTGTTGGAATGTCGTCATTGATGACTTACATGTGACTATTTATAATAGTGTGTATGACTATATTAGTATATTAGTTGAACTTAGATAATTTCAACCTTTTAAAATCGTATTATTTGACGATGTCGGAAAAATAATACGTTTAAATTTGGGGAGTTTGAAAAAAATGACTAATACGTGTGACTGTTTATAATAGTGTGTATGACTATATTAGTATATTAGTTGAATTTAGATTATCTCGGTGAACCAATGACACAATATTAGTCATTGCAAAATAGAAAATTAGTCGCGCATAAAAATTTTAAAAGGTTGAAATTATTTATTTTTGGAAAATTTAAGTATTCATACATGTTTGTTTGTAATAATAGGAAGGTTATGATTATTTGCCAAATTTAGATGAGGAAAATATGTACGAAATGGAAATAAATGAATGTATGTTGGACAATAAAATATCAAGTTGGAAAAATATATCAAGTTTGGTATGGAAGAATTAAAGAAAAAAAAATATGCTTGAAGATTTAAAATTATTTACCAAATTATGGATTAGGAAAAAATTATATTTGCCAAAGTGAGATTAGGAAAAAAAATTTATATTTGACGTAGCACGTTTTAAGTTGACTATTTAGGGAAAAATTTATATTTACCAAAAAGTGGAGTTATTTGAAGCTTTAATATTATTTGCCAAATTCAAACATGCTACATTCAAAATATAATTTTTTTTCCAAAATCTTCGTAACTTTCAAATAAATGAATGTAGCATGTTTGATTTTAGGAAGTTGGAAAAATGATCCAGATTTTTTGAAGAGTATATCCGAAAATATAGGTCGTTTAAATATATATATATGACTAATAAACACAAACGACATCAAAATATGACTAATGATGTATTTTTTGTGTGACTATTTTTACATACCTTTATTAATAATTATTATGTATTCGTATATATGACGCCAAATATGACTAATTATGTATTCTTATATGACTATATTTAAATACACTTGTTACTAAATTACTATTTTCAAATAAACGCTTTTATGTACCTTCATGGGTATATATTGTTTTGTATAATTATAGTATTTGTATATGAAGTGAAAATGTGTGGCATATGAATGTACATTGAAATAGTTATTACATGGTTAAAAGATTAGTCGTTCCATCGGTACGATATTAAGAAAAAAATATCAATAGAATTGTAATGCCGTTCTTGATGACTTATGTGTGACTATTTATAATAGTGTGTATGACTATATTAGTATATTAGTTAAACTTAGATAATTTCATCCTTTTGAAATCAGATTTTTTGATGATTTCGGAAAAATAATACGTTTAAATTTAATGTCGAATATTAGTCACATATATATGCTAAGAGTCGAGATACCATATTATTTGTCACCACAAAAATTTAATATTAGTCACCTATATTTTAATTCGCTTGATAGATATGTTGTTATTTGTTTCCAAATTTGAGATAACATAATATAGTCACCATTGGCTAGTTTATTAGTCACCTATAATTATATAATTTGTAAAAGATATTTATTAGGAAATTGTTCCATTTAAAACGCGTGCGCTATTTGCGGATAGAAAATAATTACCTAATCTATGTTATTTATTTTTTAAATTTAATTAATTAATTAAGGAGATTGATTTCACTCTCTAACTCATTCTTGTGTTTTCATTTTGACAAACTTTGCCACGTAGGACGTCTCACGATAATTTATCATGAGACGGTCTTATATTAGAATTTGCATAAGATCAATAGACTAAGTTAATACTCAAATAGATCCTCCCTAATTATGCATCATTTTATATTTTTAATGTAACTTTTATCAATTTTATATCTATATTTTTTATCCTTTATAATTAATGTTTACCAATTTAAATAATTTTATAATTTTTTTCTTTAATTTTATTGGTTATCTTGATTTCTCCCAAAATGAAAAATAAAAAGATAAGGAAGGAGTAAAGGGATAAAAATACGGCCAAAACAAAACCAACAAACCCTTAACCAACATAACAGTAAATAACTTTTGGAATAAAAATAAAAATTAAAATAATTTGATTTTATGAAATGATAAGTGTTGAATCAAGATGGTTATTAATACTATTAAATTTCACTTCAATTGCTCTAGAATTTATATTTATGCATATTTAAATTGTTATAAGTATATGTTTCGTTACTTTAAGGTTTTTTACCACTCATAAATTGTATGAAATGTATTATTTATTCATATTTTTTTCTCAAATATGGAATTATACATGAAATGTGCATTTTCTATTATGGTTAATGTGATTATATCATTAATTTAGATCTGGCAATCGGGTGAATCAGTTCGAGTTTGGGTCAGTTGAAAATTGTTTCGGGGGTTGGTATCGAATCAACCAATTTCAGTTCGGTTTGGGTGTGGGTTCGGTTTGACTTTGGGTGAGTTTTATTCAAGGTTCGGGTGAGGTTCTTTCCGATTGGGTTCTGAATTGATTTGGGGTCATTTGGATGTGAATCTTAATTTGGTTGTGATTCGGATCAGTTTCAGTCGGGTCAATATCGAATTATCCATTCGGGTCTTGCTTTAGTTTTGCCAGGTCTAATATTGATATTTTTCAAAATATCTCATGTTTTGCTCTTGTATTTGATAAATACGTTTAGTTACTTAAAAATATTATTTAAAATCATAAAAAAAACGTAAATTTTAGACAATTCAAGATGGTCATTAACATCTTAATTCAAGACTCATATCATTTAAATCACAATAAACCTCCAACATTTTCATTCACCAGACATCATGGCTGTGGGACTAGCTACCTGTATTGCACCTTCACTACAGAAGCTACTTATTAACTCATCCTAAGATTGAGTCAATAGGAGTTCTGTCCAGCCATTAACACAAGAACAGGTCAATTCCTCCTGTACTTAATCACACTTTTGTAACATAACATGATAAATCTTATCTTAAGAAAAAGACTCTAAATATGCATGCATCTTAAGTAGGGTCAGTTTGCAGGTGAAAAGGTTTAATATGAATGCATGTATCTTAGACTGGTTCAAACAATGCCAGTAGGAAGTATCAGTGTACTTGTGAGTTTTTTTAAGTAGTAACCCTTCTGTGTCTAGCAATCCATATCTACCCATGGCGAAAACCTTCGATTTCATCTTCTTTTCCATCACATTCATCCTCCAAATAATATCTTGTATTACTGCCCAAACCAGTAGCAAAATCTCCGTCGGCCAATCTCTGACAGCTAAAACCAATGGTTCCGTGTGGATTTCACCTGGAGGTGATTTCGCCTTTGGGTTTCGTCCCTTTAACCGAAAAAGTGACCTCTTTTTGCTGGCTATTTGGTATGCAAAAATACCCGACACTGTAATCTGGCATGCGAATGAAGGCAACCCTGTTCCCAAGGGATCAATGGTAACCATAGAAGCTAATCGAGGCTTAGTCCTTAGTGATCCTCAAGGAGCTCACTTGTGGGATACTTCTGAGGACTTGATGGGTGCTCGTGTTGTTGGATATGGTTTTATGAATGATTCCGGCAACTTTGAGCTCAAAACGACAACTGGTTCTTTAGTTTGGGAGAGTTTTGGGCATCCTACAGACACTCTGCTGCCTTCCCAGAGTTTGGCGTCGGGTTTAGTGGTTAATTCCCGGCTGTCAGAGACTGATTTCACAAAGGGGAGGTTCCAACTTCGCTTCTCGATCCCTCAAGGAAACCTTATTCTGAACACCCGGGATCTGGTCTCTGGTTTCGCCTATGGTTCTTACTATGTTATGACTGATGAAAACTCTGCAGTTGTCGGTCAGAAACTGGTTTATGATGAATCAGGGCGCATGTACATACAGAGCACAAATGGCTCGACGTACTATCTCCTAGCACGAAATAAGGCGGCTCCGTCAGCAAAGGATTACTATCAGAGAGCAACTTTGAATTTTGACGGGGTGCTAAGCTGGTATTCGATTCAGAAAAACTCAACAGACAACCGCTGGTCCAGAATACAGTCCATTCCGGACAACATATGTGTGTTCATGGCAAGAAACCCTTCGCCTGATCTTGGCAGTGGGATTTGTGGGTTCAACAGCATCTGCAGTCTTGGTGATGATCAAAGACCGGTTTGTAAGTGTCCTGAGGGTTATTCCTTGGTAAACCCTAATGACAGTTTCAGCAGCTGTCAACCTGATTTCAAGCTCAAAGGGTGCAAGGGATATACAGCCAATGTTGCGAAAAATGAGTATCAGATGGTGCATCTTCCGAACGTTCATTGGCCTTTCAATGACTATGAAAGGTACGAGCCTTACACGGAGGAAGATTGCAAGAATTCCTGTCTAAATGACTGCTTCTGCGACGCTGCATTTTTCCAGACTGCTGGGCTGGTTGAAGGCTGTTGGAAGAAGAAGGGACCCCTCTCCAATGGACGACAAGACACTACGGTACAAGGGAGTGCTTGGATTAAGGTAGGCAAAGTTAACTCTTCCGATGATCCGATAATTATCAACCCATCGATTCCCTCAACCAAAACAGACAAGCTGAAAGTAGTAATTTCAGTTCTGTTAGGCGGGTCTGCTTTGGTTAATCTGTTTCTCTTCAGCACCATTTGTTGTAGAAGCTTCATATCTTATCGCAAAATCCGACGACCCAAAGTGGTTAATGAGAGTCTGAGGGATTACAACAATGTGCATTGCTTCACCTACCAAGAGCTGAAAGAAGCAACAAACGGGTTCAAGGAAGAGCTGGGAAGAGGGGCGTTTGGGATAGTTTACAAGGGAACAATCAACACTGGAACTTCTCCAACTGATGTTGCTGTCAAACAACTGGATCGAATATCCCACGAAGCGGATAAGGAGTTCGAAACAGAGGTGAACGTGATTGGCAGGACCCATCACAGGAATCTGGTTCAGCTTATAGGGTTCTGCAAGGAGGAAGATCAGCGCTTACTGGTGTATGAATACATGAGCAACCTCGTTGGCAGATTATCTTTTTGGTCATGTACATCCTCCATGGATGTCCAGGGTTGAAATTGCACTTGGGATCTCAAAGGGTCTCCTCTACTTGCACGAGGAATGCAGGACCCAGATCATTCATTGCGACATAAAGCCTCAAAACATACTTCTCGACGATCATCACAATGCGCGTATTTCTGATTTCGGGCTGGCAAAGCTTCTGGTGCTGAACCAGAGCCAAACAATCACAGCCATCAGAGGAACCAGAGGGTATGTTGCACCCGAATGGTTCAGAAACACGCCAGTTACAGCAAAGGTTGATGTGTACAGCTTTGGTGTCCTGCTGTTGGAGATCATATGCTGCAGGAAAAATGTGTGTGCAGAAATCAGTGCCGAGGAAAAGGCAATTTTGACAGATTGGGCATTTGATTGTTACCAATCTGGTGATTTAGATTGTCTTGTCAAGGACAACATAGAGGCTGTCAGTGACAGCCTAAGGCTGAAGAGGTTTGTCATGGTTGCACTTTGGTGCATCCAAGAAAACCCGAGTTTGAGACCAAGTATGAGCACGGTCACACAAATGCTTCAAGGGGTTGTCCGTGTGCCCGACCCTCCTTTTCCCGACTCATTTTCAGTCAAGACCCAAGCATAAGCAACTGGGTAATTTGTATGATCATTTTGGACAGTGATGTGTAATGCTTCTTAAGCATCTTGAAATATCTATCATTATGTTATTTTCATGATTTTAAATACTCCCTCTGTCCCAATTAATTTGTCCATTTTACTTTTTCACGGTCTTCGATGTGACACTTTGACCGTTAATTTTTCACATTTTATTTAAGCAAAATTAATAATGTTGTGTTTAAGTAAAACTATTTTTCATCACAAAGCTAATAGTGTTAGTCTTATATAATAATTCAACATATAGTTTGATAAATTAAAGGTCAAAATTTAAAATTTTGACCTAAAAAGTCAAAAGTGGACAAATTAATTGGGACAGAAGGAGTAATTGTTTTTAGTAATTACATGTTTTTATTAATCATAAGTGCATAACAATCATTGACTACGCCAACAAACATAAATGACATCCCAGTCATATCAATCGTTCATATTTTATGCATAATTTTATATTTATAAAAAAAAATACAAGAAACAGATTTTATATAATTTATGGGTGGTCATAACTATCAAATTAATAAAACATACATTTTAACAATATCAATACCGGTAGATGTACCTTTTAGAGTAATTTATACATAATTCAAGATGGTTAAGAGTTATCTTCATTCAAAACATTTGTGGCCACTTTTGTGGACATTTTATGGCTTTAAAGGTTCAAAACAGGTTTTTTTTTTTTTTATAATTTAATGATCCTAACTTTGGGCCATGATATGCCGAATAATCTAACTTCCAATATATACAGCAATAATGAACTTTAGAGAGGTTGGATCTAAGCGTATTAACTCTATTGCGTCGATACTTCAGCATGAGTTGATTGGAACTCGTGAATATTTTACTGAATTGAAGTCAAACACTTACAAAGTTCAAATTTTCGCCATATATATTAAAAGTTTTGACTATCCAAGATATCAGGACCACAAAGTTAGCATTATGCAAAATCAAAAACCCTTAAAACAGTTCATCTAAATTTTAGGGATCAAAATTTTATCAATGATAAGATTAGTTGAAAAGAAAGAAACTTAAACATAAACTTGAATTGTTTTTACCAGAAAATTTGAACTTTAATACTCCCTACAAAATATCATCCCTGCTCTGTAATCACCACTATTTTTAATTTGTACTTGAGCTGCAGTTCATTTATACCCCATTCTTCAGAACCCATCAAGAAATTCACTATCTTAACTTTGACCTGCTTAATTCTCATAGATGATGATGACAGTGGTGGTGCAAACGAAAAGTAAAAATGGAGTTGGAGCTTCCGTTATTTCCAGACCTTCCTACCTCTTTCATGGCAATCTTCTTCTCTCCCTTCCTAATTCTGTCTCCGGATATAATTACGTACAGTTCTCTGTTGGATGGATATTGTCTATGTGGTAGAATCGGCAAGGCATCAAAGCTAATGGATTTGATGGATGGAAAAAGGTTGCAAGCCTAATACTATGAGTTCCAACACATGAACCATTCTACAGTGCACAATCAGGTATCAAGTCCTGTTTCAAGTATGTTGTAATCTGAGATAATTTTCAAAGAAACAGTGAAAAAATTCTTGTCTTGAATTCAGATGCACTGAAGATTCTTCTTTTTCTTTCGGTCCAGTTGGAAATGTTTTGTGCCTTGACTGAAGTTACTTAGGTATGGTAAAATGTTGGGTTAAACTTTATCTCAGACTGGTTGAGAAAGTAGGGTAAAAGATTCAGTTGCACATAGATGTACAATTTCCAGGCGCAAGTCATCTTTGATGTCATGTCACCCTCTTAGAGGAAGACACAATCGACTTCCACTCATAACATCATAGTACAACAGAATTCGGGCAAAGCAGCTTTCTTATGTCACAATTTCAGATGCCCAATGATGAGGATAAGGTTATAAAACTGAATTCCAAAACAGTTAGCTAAATTACAAGTTGGATGACATCTAGCTGCTTCTACTACTGCTGCTGCTACAGAAGACAGGATAAGATAATGAACAGAATTCCAAACCCCAAAGCAGTTAGTTAGGTATCTTAAGGAAGAACACTAAAACTGAATGCTAAAAGTGTTAGCTAGCTTAAGCTTAAACAAGAACGCAGGCTAGTGTTCATTTGATGACGGCTGGTTTAGATAAGGTGATAAAGCTGCATGAAGCAGTTAATGATAACTGCGACAGCTGTCTAAACATGAGCTGGTTGCTTCTGCAAGGGTTGCCCACTTGAGTAAGATATAAAGGAGCGAGTGTAAGATGAATAGCATCAGAACCAAGAAGAGAGCGCATACATCCTTAATACTTGGTGTTAGATCGTTTCAGAAGCAAAGTTTCAGTTCTCCTCCAGATTATTTTCTTCGTAAGTGAATTCAGTTTTCTCATTTGCAAACTTTTGTATTTCTTTTTTTTCTTATTCAAATAGGCTAAGTGCATGCTCATTGTAGAATATAGGTTGAATTTCTTTTATTCTGATTTTCATTTGTCATGTACACTCACCAATCACCATACATAAAGGAGTACTTGCTAACTCATTTGTTCAGACGTCTTTACACCAAGCAGATTAACTAGGTTTTGGAGAGGATGCGTGGTGCCAATCAGCCAAGACATTTAAAATAGGGATTTAGTTATTGTAATGTGGATAGATTTACCTTAACAGAAATCTTTATTTGCGAGGTTGAGCTGTCGAGGGTTCATCTTATGGATTACTTATTGTAAAATACCTTTTGTTGAAAACATTACCGTCGGAGCTTTATTACTTCAATTCTGTTTATTTATTTATTTATTTATTTATTTATTTATGGGAATAACACTTACACTCTTATGCCGATGGTACGCAGGTCTAAGCTGAAGTTAGTGAAATGGCAAACTTCGTCCTAAATTACGTGCCAATCTATGTGATGCTGCCAGTAAGCCTCAGCTACTTTATCATATTCATAAAATTGATTATCTTTACTATTAAATTGACTATCTTAGTATCTTTAGGCACCATTTATAAAATAATCACTTAAGTATTTTTGGCCCTCATCAGTTGATAGTTCAGCATTAACAGTAGTTTATTGTTTCATAAAATAAGAGCTGTTTTGTTTAGAGTCTATCAAGGGGAACTAATTTGTTACTTATTTTATGAAATATTACTACTAATTTGGTTGGCGTTGACAGTTGGGAGTTGTGACGCCTGACAATGTGTTTGAGAATCAAGATGAGGTAAGGAGGCAGCTATACAAATTGAAAGAGGCAGAAGTAGATGGGGTTATGGTGGATGTGTGGTGGGGAATAATAGAGTCAAGGGGACCTAAACAGTACGACTGGGGGGCTTATAGGAACCTATTTCAGATGGTGCAGGACGTCGGACTCAGAGTCCAAGCCATCATGTCCTTCCACCAATGTGGGGGGAATGTCGGAGATGTAGTTTACATCCCACTTCCTCGATGGGTACTCGATGTTGGAAATTCAAATCCCGATATCTTTTACACCAATCGCAGGGGTACTAGGAACAAAGAGTATATTACTCTTGGTGTTGACAATGAGCCACTCTTTCAAGGACGAACTCCTATTCAGGTAACTAACCAAACCTTGATTAACTAGCTACGATCCATTCATTGGGTTATTCTTCTTCAATCCTTGTGCATATCTATCATTGGTCAAGAAATACGACAAAAATTCTCACTATCATCTTGCACTAAATATTTGACAGATCTACAGTGACTATATGAAGAGCTTCAGGGAGAATATGTCAGATTTCTTGGACAAAGGTGTGATAGTGGACATTGAAGTAGGGCTTGGTCCATGTGGAGAGCTGCGATACCCTTCCTATCCCCAGAATCAAGGATGGAGTTTTCCTGGAATTGGGGAATTTCAGGTGAGGAGGCACATTGTTGAATGCACAATCCTGTTATCATGTATCATGACGCCTACTGTTATGTTCTGATAAAACAATATATATATTGTGCTTTGTTTTTAGTGCTATGACAAATACTTGAGAGAAGATTTTAAAAAAGCAGCAGCAGCTGCTCAGCATGGAGACTGGGATTTTCCAGATGATGTAGGACAGTACAATGACAGACCAGAGAACACAGGGTTTTTCAGAAACAATGGGACGTACAATTCTGAACGAGGGAAATTCTTTTTGACATGGTACTCCAACAAGCTGTTGCTCCATGGCGACCAAATCTTAGATGAGGCTAACAAAGCCTTCTGTGGTACCAAAGTCAATATAGCGGCAAAAGTGAGTAGGAGCATTGGTTTTTTTCATTAACCGAAATATTAAGCCTAAGTCCTTGACTAACGTAACTGATGTATGTGATTTGGTTGGTGAGTAGATTTCAGGAATACACTGGTGGTTTAAGGACTGCAGCCATGCAGCTGAGCTGACTGCAGGATACTACAACTTGATAGACAGAGATGGATATCGACCAATAGCAAGGATGCTATCCAGGCACTATGGAGTGTTGAATTTCACTTGTCTTGAGATGAGAGACTATGAGCAGCCTGACTATGCCAAAAGTGGGCCACAAGAGCTGGTGCAACAGGTGTTAAGTGCATGTTGGAGAGAGAATATTGATGCTGCGGGTGAGAATGCACTTCCTAGGTATGATCCCAACGCTTACAACCAGATCCTACTCAATGCCCGACCAAATGGGGTTAACAGAGATGGTGCACCAAAACTCAAGATGTATGGGATGACCTACCTCCGCTTATGCGGTCAGTTGGTAGATAATGACTACAACTTTCGGATATTCAAGAGTTTTGTCAGGAAAATGCATGTGGACCAGGTATCAATCTAATTTTATGAAATTATGAAAACTACCTAGTGTAAACAGCCTTAAATGACAAAACCATTTCCTTAGCTTACACGGCTATTCGCCTTCTATTATTTTTCAGGAATACCATTCAAACCCTGAGGATTATGGCAAACACATCGATACATTGGAGCTGTCAAAGCCAAAGATTTCAATTGAGGATCTTCTTGAAGCAACCAAACCAATCAGCCCATTCCCTTTTAACTGGGAGACTGACACGAAAGTGGAAGGATGAAATCATGCTCCGGGAATAAGCATAAACAATATCTACTGAAATTTGAACTACTTTTTTACTAAGAAACTACTGAAGAAACAATGTTTTCTCAATCTATGCAAAATAAGGAGATCCCTACGGATCCTATAGAAATACTGCTACTTGTACTCAAATCTTAAATAAGACAAACATATGAGCTTATCCTGTGCTACTGAAATACGTAGCATTATCAAATCCAGTGTAATGATGAGTCACACTAAAATAAATTAATATATGTTTATTTATGATCTATCTGCCTGCCGAAAGTGTCGGTATTGACTGTAAAACTCTTAACTCCCTTATTTTACTTTTTATATCCGAAGAAAGTGTGAGGGGGACCACCTTGGTGGATCCTTTGTTGCCTAATTATGTTTTATAACCCTTAAGTCTTATCATATCATGTCTACAGTCTACAGCAGGGGCTAACTGCTGTCCAAATGCATCTTCAGCTTTATGTAATGTAAAGTATGTAATTGACCCACATCATAAAGCAGCCTAAATCTTTGTTGCTCAGACTCAATTTTACTTCAAGTAAGACATTAGATACTGTAAGGCATGCAGTGTGCACTGAAAACGTCAGTTTGAGTTGAATACCTGAAGTTGCAATGACAGGCAAGTCTTGGGCAGGATAACAGCTGAGTATTTTGAGTACTTAAATTATACTCACATAGCATAAAATTAATTGGCGAGATTCCAAAAACACTAGTTTCCTCGGATCACGGGATGCAGCAATAAACTTTATGTCTAAAAGTTAAATTGAAAAGAAAATGAAGTCAGCTGTAACAAAATGGAAGGAATAAACTTACAAAGAGCTGCCTGCTATGTAAAACCTCTTATTGTTTGGTGTCTTTATCCATCGATCTTGATTGTGCAACTGTGTCCACCAGTCTGAAACAGATACATGAGAAATACAACTCTTCTATTCTGCTCATTGTGTTCGAGACTGATAATATACCAAATGTCAACAGATGTTTATGAATAGTCACAAAAGGCCAAACCTAGTCACCTCGCTTTGCCCTTCTTTTTCACAATTCACAATATAGTATGTACAATGGAAGAATTCTGAATCAATACTTGACCAATGGGTTCGAGATCCGGGCGGAGGTGAGTGGTGTCCTCAAACAACCACCCCACTCAATGTGGATCCAGCCCAAACTGCGCTATGGAGATCCAAATGTAGGTGCATTGTTATAAGCCAAAAGGTTACCATACACATGAAATTATACAATGGAAGAATACTACAACCCGCTAGATGTTCATTGTATCTAACAAAGTGGAAGTAAAACCAAATTGCCCAGCAAAGCAAGATATCAATTGCTCATAAATCTCTGTGTCTGAAGGAAGTTCGATATTTGACTCTCTTCTCAAAGATGTGACCTCTTTATCTGCAATCCCACAGGGCACAATATGCTTAAAATAATAGAGATGAGGGTCGATGTTGAAGGCTAGACCGTGAGAAGTGATCCCAGATTGCATACGAACACCAATAGCACCAATCTTCTTCCTCCCTTCCTAATTCTATCTCCAGATATTATTATGTATCTCTGCAGGATGGTTATCTTCTTCTCTCCCTTCTTAATTCTATTTTCAGATTTTATTACGTACAATTCGCTGCTGGATGGATATTGTCTATGTGGTAGAATGGGTGAGGCATCAAAGTGAGGCATCAAAGCTAATGGATTTGATGGTGGAAAAAGGTTACGAGCCTAATAGTATGAGTTTCAACACCTTGATAAGTGGATATTGCAAACCAAAGAACATCGAAAAGGCACTTGGCTTGTTTCAAGCATATTGCCTCTTTAACTATTGGTGGCTTTCCCAAAAAAAAAAAAAAAAAAAAAAGGAACGTTGCCACTAACCCCAAATTTTTTTACCTGTAACGCCCTCATAGACATGTTGAGTCCAGAGAACTTAAAGAAGCAGGGGATGTGCTCTCTCATCTCATATCCAAGGGAATGCAACCAAATGCCAGAATATACATGATAATTATCATAGGCTTTTGCAAGGAAAGGGCTAATGAGTGAAGTTAATCAAATATTGAGAATGGAGGAAAATGGTTGCTTCCCTGATGATCACACCTTCAATACAATTGTAAAGGGTTACATTTTTAACAATGGCATAGCAAATGCTTTGCACTACTGCGAAGTTATGCTTCAGAAGGGATTCCAAGCAGAAGTGGAAACTATGCCATTGTTCCTCGACTTTTTGCCTAACAATTAAATAAGTAAATCTTCAAAGAAAGTGCTTCAAAAGTTCTTATCATGGATTAAAGGTGCTTCTTTGCAGTGACCATTCTGCAGTTCACAATCAAGTATCTAGTCCTGTTTCACGTATGTTGTAATCAGAGATAATCATCAAAGAAACTGTTTGAAAATTCTTTTTTTTTTTTAATTTTTTTTTTTCCAGTTGGAAAATGTTGTGTGCCTTGAATGAAGTTACCTACGGATGGTAAAGTGTTGGGTTAAACTTTATCTGAGACTGGTTGAGACGAGTGGGGTAAAAAATTCTATTTGACACAGATGTACAACTTCCAGGTGCAAGTCATCCTTGATGTCACCCTCTTAGAGGAAGACATACTCACTTCCACTCTTATCATCATACTAAAACAGAAGTCAGGAGAAACAGCTTTCTTATGTCACAATTTCAGATGACCACCAATAAGGATAAGACTATAAAACTAAATTCCAAAACAGTTAGCTACATTACAATTTGGATGACATCTAGCTACTACTACTGCAGACAGGATAAGATGACAAAACAGAATTCCAAAGCCCCAAAGAGTTAGTTAGGTATCTTAAAGAAGAATACAAGTGGGGGATGACAGAGACAACAGTTAACATAGTAAAACTGAATGCTAAAAGTGTTCGCTAGCTTAAGCTTACACAAGAATGCGGGATAGCATTGATGGATGACGGCTGGTTTGGATAAGGTGATAAAGCTGCAGGCAGCAGTTGATGATAACTGCGACAGCTGTCTAAACATGAGCCGATTGCTTCTGCAAGGGTTGCACACTCAGAGCAAGATATAAAGGGGCGAGTGTAAGCTGAGTAGCATGAGAACCAAGGTGAGAGTGCATACATCCTTTATACTTGAACGAAGTAGAAGTGTTTTCTTGTAAGTGAATTCAGTTTCTCAATTGCAAACTTTTGTATTTCTGTTTTTCTTTTTTTTTATTCTAGTAGGCTATGCACATGCTCATTGTAGATACAGGTTGATTTTTTTTTAATGTGATTTTTACTTTTCATGTCCACTCACCAATCACCATACATAAAGGAGTACTTGCTAACTAATTTGTTCAGGCGTCTTAACACCAAGCAGATTAACTAGGTTTTGGAGAAGATGTGTAGTGCTAATCAGCCAGACATTTTAAATTAGGGATTTAGTTATTGTAGTGTGGATAGACTAACCTTGACAGAAATCTTTATTTGCGACGTTGAGTTGTCGAGGGTTCAGCTCGAGGTTACTTATTGTAAAATACCTTTTTCTGAAAACATTTACCACCCGGAGCTTTTGTACTGCACTTATGTTTATTTATTTATTGGAATAACACTTACACTCTTATGTCATTGGCAAGCAGGTCTAAGCTAAAGTCAGTGAAATGGCAAACGTGGTCCTAAATTATGTGCCGATCTATGTGATGCTGCCAGTAAGCCTCAGCTACTATTCAGTTGCTCGACTACATTCTATACCGTACTCTTAAAATTGATTATCTTTAGCCTTAGATACTATAGAATTGACTATCCTAGTATGTTTAGGCACCATTTGTGCAATAATAGCTTAAGTATTTTTAGCCCTCATCAGTTGATAGTTCCGTATTAACAGTAGTTTATTGTTTCATAGAATAAGAGTTGTTTTAGTTAGAATCTATCGAAGGGAACTAATTTGTTACTTGTTTTAAGAAATATTACTAACATGGTTGGCGTTGACAGCTGGGAGTCGTGACGCCTAACAATGTGTTTGAGAATCAAGATGAGGTAAGGAGGCAGCTATACAAATTGAAAGAGGCAGAAGTAGATGGGGTTATGGTGGATGTGTGGTGGGGAATAATAGAGTCAAGGGGACCTAAACAGTACGACTGGGGGGCTTATAGGAACCTATTTCAGATGGTGCAGGACGTCGGACTCAGAGTCCAAGCCATCATGTCCTTCCACCAATGTGGGGGGAATGTCGGAGATGTAGTTTACATCCCACTTCCTCGATGGGTACTCGATGTTGGAAATTCAAATCCCGATATCTTTTACACCAATCGCAGGGGTACTAGGAACAAAGTATATTACTCTTGGTGTTGACAATGAGCCACTCTTTCAAGGACGAACTCCTATTCAGGTAACTAACCAAACCTTGATTAACTAGCTACGATCCATTCATTGGGTTATTCTTCTTCAATCCTTGTGCATATCTATCATTGGTCAAGAAATACGACAAAAATTCTCACTATCATCTTGCACTAAATATTTGACAGATCTACAGTGACTATATGAAGAGCTTCAGGGAGAATATGTCAGATTTCTTGGACAAAGGTGTGATAGTGGACATTGAAGTAGGGCTTGGTCCATGTGGAGAGCTGCGATACCCTTCCTATCCCCAGAATCAAGGATGGAGTTTTCCTGGAATTGGGGAATTTCAGGTGAGGAGGCACATTGTTGAATGCACAATCCTGTTATCATGTATCATGACGCCTACTGTTATGTTCTGATAAAACAATATATATATTGTGCTTTGTTTTTAGTGCTATGACAAATACTTGAGAGAAGATTTTAAAAAAGCAGCAGCAGCTGCTCAGCATGGAGACTGGGATTTTCCAGATGATGTAGGACAGTACAATGACAGACCAGAGAACACAGGGTTTTTCAGAAACAATGGGACGTACAATTCTGAGCAGGAAATTCTTTTGACATGGTACTCCAACAAGCTGTTGCTCCATGGCGACCAAATCTTAGATGAGGCTAACAAAGCCTTCTGTGGTACCAAAGTCAATATAGCGGCAAAAGTGAGTAGGAGCATTGGTTTTTTTCATTAACCGAAATATTAAGCCTAAGTCCTTGACTAACGTAACTGATGTATGTGATTTGGTTGGTGAGTAGATTTCAGGAATACACTGGTGGTTTAAGGACTGCAGCCATGCAGCTGAGCTGACTGCAGGATACTACAACTTGATAGACAGAGATGGATATCGACCAATAGCAAGGATGCTATCCAGGCACTATGGAGTGTTGAATTTCACTTGTCTTGAGATGAGAGACTATGAGCAGCCTGACTATGCCAAAAGTGGGCCACAAGAGCTGGTGCAACAGGTGTTAAGTGCATGTTGGAGAGAGAATATTGATGCTGCGGGTGAGAATGCACTTCCTAGGTATGATCCCAACGCTTACAACCAGATCCTACTCAATGCCCGACCAAATGGGGTTAACAGAGATGGTGCACCAAAACTCAAGATGTATGGGATGACCTACCTCCGCTTATGCGGTCAGTTGGTAGATAATGACTACAACTTTCGGATATTCAAGAGTTTTGTCAGGAAAATGCATGTGGACCAGGTATCAATCTAATTTTATGAAATTATGAAAACTACCTAGTGTAAACAGCCTTAAATGACAAAACCATTTCCTTAGCTTACACGGCTATTCGCCTTCTATTATTTTTCAGGAATACCATTCAAACCCTGAGGATTATGGCAAACACATCGATACATTGGAGCTGTCAAAGCCAAAGATTTCAATTGAGGATCTTCTTGAAGCAACCAAACCAATCAGCCCATTCCCTTTTAACTGGGAGACTGACACGAAAGTGGAAGGATGAAATCATGCTCCGGGAATAAGCATAAACAATATCTACTGAAATTTGAACTACTTTTTTACTAAGAAACTACTGAAGAAACAATGTTTTCTCAATCTATGCAAAATAAGGAGATCCCTACGGATCCTATAGAAATACTGCTACTTGTACTCAAATCTTAAATAAGACAAACATATGAGCTTATCCTGTGCTACTGAAATACGTAGCATTATCAAATCCAGTGTAATGATGAGTCACACTAAAATAAATTAATATATGTTTATTTATGATCTATCTGCCTGCCGAAAGTGTCGGTATTGACTGTAAAACTCTTAACTCCCTTATTTTACTTTTTATATCCGAAGAAAGTGTGAGGGGGACCACCTTGGTGGATCCTTTGTTGCCTAATTATGTTTTATAACCCTTAAGTCTTATCATATCATGTCTACAGTCTACAGCAGGGGCTAACTGCTGTCCAAATGCATCTTCAGCTTTATGTAATGTAAAGTATGTAATTGACCCACATCATAAAGCAGCCTAAATCTTTGTTGCTCAGACTCAATTTTACTTCAAGTAAGACATTAGATACTGTAAGGCATGCAGTGTGCACTGAAAACGTCAGTTTGAGTTGAATACCTGAAGTTGCAATGACAGGCAAGTCTTGGGCAGGATAACAGCTGAGTATTTTGAGTACTTAAATTATACTCACATAGCATAAAATTAATTGGCGAGATTCCAAAAACACTAGTTTCCCTCGGATCACGGGATGCAGCAATAAACTTTATGTCTAAAAGTTAAATTGAAAAGAAAATGAAGTCAGCTGTAACAAAATGGAAGGAATAAACTTACAAAGAGCTGCCTGCTATGTAAAACCTCTTATTGTTTGGTGTCTTTATCCATCGATCTTGATTGTGCAACTGTGTCCACCAGTCTGAAACAGATACATGAGAAATACAACTCTTCTATTCTGCTCATTGTGTTCGAGACTGATAATATACCAAATGTCAACAGATGTTTATGAATAGTCACAAAAGGCCAAACCTAGTCACCTCGCTTTGCCCTTCTTTTTCACAATTCACAATATAGTATGTACAATGGAAGAATTCTGAATCAATACTTGACCAATGGGTTCGAGATCCGGGGGCGGAGGTGAGTGGTGTCCTCAAACAACCACCCCACTCAATGTGGATCCAGCCCAAACTGCGCTTGCGGAGATCCAAATGTAGGTGCATTGTTATAAGCCAAAAGGTTACCATACACATGAAATTATACAATGGAAGAATACTACAACCCGCTAGATGTTCATTGTATCTAACAAAGTGGAAGTAAAACCAAATTGCCCAGCAAAGCAAGATATCAATTGCTCATAAATCTCTGTGTCTGAAGGAAGTTCGATATTTGACTCTCTTCTCAAAGATGTGACCTCTTTATCTGCAATCCCACAGGGCACAATATGCTTAAAATAATAGAGATGAGGGTCGATGTTGAAGGCTAGACCGTGAGAAGTGATCCCAGATTGCATACGAACACCAATAGCACCAATCTTCTTCCTCCCTTCCTAATTCTATCTCCAGATATTATTATGTATCTCTGCAGGATGGTTATCTTCTTCTCTCCCTTCTTAATTCTATTTTCAGATTTTATTACGTACAATTCGCTGCTGGATGGATATTGTCTATGTGGTAGAATGGGTGAGGCATCAAAGTGAGGCATCAAAGCTAATGGATTTGATGGTGGAAAAAGGTTACGAGCCTAATAGTATGAGTTTCAACACCTTGATAAGTGGATATTGCAAACCAAAGAACATCGAAAAGGCACTTGGCTTGTTTCAAGCATATTGCCTCTTTAACTATTGGTGGCTTTCCCAAAAAAAAAAAAAAAAAAAAAAAAGGAACGTTGCCACTAACCCCAAATTTTTTTACCTGTAACGCCCTCATAGACATGTTGAGTCCAGAGAACTTAAAGAAGCAGGGGATGTGCTCTCTCATCTCATATCCAAGGGAATGCAACCAAATGCCAGAATATACATGATAATTATCATAGGCTTTTGCAAGGAAAGGGCTAATGAGTGAAGTTAATCAAATATTGAGAATGGAGGAAAATGGTTGCTTCCCTGATGATCACACCTTCAATACAATTGTAAAGGGTTACATTTTTAACAATGGCATAGCAAATGCTTTGCACTACTGCGAAGTTATGCTTCAGAAGGGATTCCAAGCAGAAGTGGAAACTATGCCATTGTTCCTCGACTTTTTGCCTAACAATTAAATAAGTAAATCTTCAAAGAAAGTGCTTCAAAAGTTCTTATCATGGATTAAAGGTGCTTCTTTGCAGTGACCATTCTGCAGTTCACAATCAAGTATCTAGTCCTGTTTCACGTATGTTGTAATCAGAGATAATCATCAAAGAAACTGTTTGAAAATTCTTTTTTTTTTTTAATTTTTTTTTTTCCAGTTGGAAAATGTTGTGTGCCTTGAATGAAGTTACCTACGGATGGTAAAGTGTTGGGTTAAACTTTATCTGAGACTGGTTGAGACGAGTGGGGTAAAAAATTCTATTTGACACAGATGTACAACTTCCAGGTGCAAGTCATCCTTGATGTCACCCTCTTAGAGGAAGACATACTCACTTCCACTCTTATCATCATACTAAAACAGAAGTCAGGAGAAACAGCTTTCTTATGTCACAATTTCAGATGACCACCAATAAGGATAAGACTATAAAACTAAATTCCAAAACAGTTAGCTACATTACAATTTGGATGACATCTAGCTACTACTACTGCAGACAGGATAAGATGACAAAACAGAATTCCAAAGCCCCAAAGAGTTAGTTAGGTATCTTAAAGAAGAATACAAGTGGGGGATGACAGAGACAACAGTTAACATAGTAAAACTGAATGCTAAAAGTGTTCGCTAGCTTAAGCTTACACAAGAATGCGGGATAGCATTGATGGATGACGGCTGGTTTGGATAAGGTGATAAAGCTGCAGGCAGCAGTTGATGATAACTGCGACAGCTGTCTAAACATGAGCCGATTGCTTCTGCAAGGGTTGCACACTCAGAGCAAGATATAAAGGGGCGAGTGTAAGCTGAGTAGCATGAGAACCAAGGTGAGAGTGCATACATCCTTTATACTTGAACGAAGTAGAAGTGTTTTCTTGTAAGTGAATTCAGTTTCTCAATTGCAAACTTTTGTATTTCTGTTTTTCTTTTTTTTTATTCTAGTAGGCTATGCACATGCTCATTGTAGATACAGGTTGATTTTTTTTTAATGTGATTTTTACTTTTCATGTCCACTCACCAATCACCATACATAAAGGAGTACTTGCTAACTAATTTGTTCAGGCGTCTTAACACCAAGCAGATTAACTAGGTTTTGGAGAAGATGTGTAGTGCTAATCAGCCAGACATTTTAAATTAGGGATTTAGTTATTGTAGTGTGGATAGACTAACCTTGACAGAAATCTTTATTTGCGACGTTGAGTTGTCGAGGGTTCAGCTCGAGGTTACTTATTGTAAAATACCTTTTTCTGAAAACATTTACCACCGGAGCTTTTGTACTGCACTTATGTTTATTTATTTATTGGAATAACACTTACACTCTTATGTCATTGGCAAGCAGGTCTAAGCTAAAGTCAGTGAAATGGCAAACGTGGTCCTAAATTATGTGCCGATCTATGTGATGCTGCCAGTAAGCCTCAGCTACTATTCAGTTGCTCGACTACATTCTATACCGTACTCTTAAAATTGATTATCTTTAGCCTTAGATACTATAGAATTGACTATCCTAGTATGTTTAGGCACCATTTGTGCAATAATAGCTTAAGTATTTTTAGCCCTCATCAGTTGATAGTTCCGTATTAACAGTAGTTTATTGTTTCATAGAATAAGAGTTGTTTTAGTTAGAATCTATCGAAGGGAACTAATTTGTTACTTGTTTTAAGAAATATTACTAACATGGTTGGCGTTGACAGCTGGGAGTCGTGACGCCTAACAATGTGTTTGAGAATCAAGATGAGGTAAGGAGGCAGCTATACAAATTGAAAGAGGCAGAAGTAGATGGGGTTATGGTGGATGTGTGGTGGGGAATAATAGAGTCAAGGGGACCTAAACAGTACGACTGGGGGGCTTATAGGAACCTATTTCAGATGGTGCAGGACGTCGGACTCAGAGTCCAAGCCATCATGTCCTTCCACCAATGTGGGGGGAATGTCGGAGATGTAGTTTACATCCCACTTCCTCGATGGGTACTCGATGTTGGAAATTCAAATCCCGATATCTTTTACACCAATCGCAGGGGTACTAGGAACAAAGAGTATATTACTCTTGGTGTTGACAATGAGCCACTCTTTCAAGGACGAACTCCTATTCAGGTAACTAACCAAACCTTGATTAACTAGCTACGATCCATTCATTGGGTTATTCTTCTTCAATCCTTGTGCATATCTATCATTGGTCAAGAAATACGAAAAAAATTCTCACTATCATCTTGCACTAAATATTTGACAGATCTACAGTGACTATATGAAGAGCTTCAGGGAGAATATGTCAGATTTCTTGGACAAAGGTGTGATAGTGGACATTGAAGTAGGGCTTGGTCCATGTGGAGAGCTGCGATACCCTTCCTATCCCCAGAATCAAGGATGGAGTTTTCCTGGAATTGGGGAATTTCAGGTGAGGAGGCACATTGTTGAATGCACAATCCTGTTATCATGTATCATGACGCCTACTGTTATGTTCTGATAAAACAATATATATATATTGTGCTTTGTTTTTAGTGCTATGACAAATACTTGAGAGAAGATTTTAAAAAAGCAGCAGCAGCTGCTCAGCATGGAGACTGGGATTTTCCAGATGATGTAGGACAGTACAATGACAGACCAGAGAACACAGGGTTTTTCAGAAACAATGGGACGTACAATTCTGAACGAGGGAAATTCTTTTTGACATGGTACTCCAACAAGCTGTTGCTCCATGGCGACCAAATCTTAGATGAGGCTAACAAAGCCTTCTGTGGTACCAAAGTCAATATAGCGGCAAAAGTGAGTAGGAGCATTGGTTTTTTTCATTAACCGAAATATTAAGCCTAAGTCCTTGACTAACGTAACTGATGTATGTGATTTGGTTGGTGAGTAGATTTCAGGAATACACTGGTGGTTTAAGGACTGCAGCCATGCAGCTGAGCTGACTGCAGGATACTACAACTTGATAGACAGAGATGGATATCGACCAATAGCAAGGATGCTATCCAGGCACTATGGAGTGTTGAATTTCACTTGTCTTGAGATGAGAGACTATGAGCAGCCTGACTATGCCAAAAGTGGGCCACAAGAGCTGGTGCAACAGGTGTTAAGTGCATGTTGGAGAGAGAATATTGATGCTGCGGGTGAGAATGCACTTCCTAGGTATGATCCCAACGCTTACAACCAGATCCTACTCAATGCCCGACCAAATGGGGTTAACAGAGATGGTGCACCAAAACTCAAGATGTATGGGATGACCTACCTCCGCTTATGCGGTCAGTTGGTAGATAATGACTACAACTTTCGGATATTCAAGAGTTTTGTCAGGAAAATGCATGTGGACCAGGTATCAATCTAATTTTATGAAATTATGAAAACTACCTAGTGTAAACAGCCTTAAATGACAAAAACATATCCTTAGCTTACACGGTTATTCACCTACTATTATTTTTCAGGAATACCATTCAAACCCAGAGGATTATGGCAAACACATCGATACATTGGAGCTGTCAAAGCCAAAGATTCCAATTGAGGATCTTCTTGAAGCAACCAAACCAATCAGCCCATTCCCTTTTAACTGGGAGACTGACACGAAAGTGGAAGGATGAAATCATGCTCCCAGAATAAGCATAAACAATATCAGCTGAAACTTGAACTACTTTATTGACTAAGAAACCATTGAAGAAACAATGTTTTCTCAATCAATGCAAAATAAGGAGATCCCTACGGATCCTATAGAAATACTGCTACTTGTACTCAAATCTTAAATAAGACAAGCATATGAGTTTATCCTTTGCTACTGAAATACATACATTATCAAATCCAGTGTAACGATGAGTCACGCTGAATAAATTAATATATGTTTATTTATGATCTGTCTGCCTACTGAAAGTGTTGGTATTGATTGACAAACTTTTACCCAACAAGCTCGACCCAATAGTTATATGTTCCTTTTTCTTTATTCTTAACTCCCTTATTTTTCCTTTATATATACGAAGGAAGTGTGAGGACTACCTTGCTAGATACCTTGTTGCCTAATTATGTTTGTATAACCCAGGAATCGTATGACTTATTATCTGATGTCTACACTCTACATCAAGGGATAAGTTCATCATGAGCTTCATGTAATGTAAATTATGTAATTGGCCCACGTACAGAAATCAGCCCTAGATCTTTGTTGCTCAAACTCAAATTTCACTTAAAGTAAGACGTTAGATACTGTCAGACATGATGCTGTGCACTGAAAACGTCAGTTTGAGTTGAATGCCTAAAGTTGCAATGAGAGGCAAATCTTGGGCAGGATAATTGACGCCTTGACACACCCTCTTCAGGTATATTCAAGAAACATGAACGTAAATAACACAATAGATGCCGTAAAGAGTATGATATAATCACATCGCTACAACTTAAAACAGCTGAGTAGTTTTATTGAGTTAATTAGTCGGATTCAAAAAACACTAGATTCCCTAGGATCACGGGATGCGGCAATGAACTTTATGTCTAAAAGTTACATTAAAAAAAAAAATGCAGTCAACTGTAATAAAATAGAAGAAACAAACTTACAAAGAGGTGCCTACTATTGTAAAACCTCAGATTGTTGGGTTTCTCTGTCCATCGATCTTGTGTTCAGATTGTGGAACTCTTTCCACCAGTCTGAAACAGATATATATGAAATACAACTCTTCTACTCTGCTCATTGTGTTCGAGACTGATAATATACCAACTGTCAACAGATGTTCATGAATAGTCTCAAAAGGCCAAAGCTTGTTACTTAGCTGTGCCCTTCCTTTTACACAATTTACAATATACAATGGAAGAAATCAGAATCAATACTTCACCAACGGTTTTGAAATCCGGGCGATGAGGTGAGTGTCATCCTCAAACAACCACCACCACTCAATGTGGATTCATTCCAAACAGCGGTTGCGGAGATCCAAATGTAGGTGTATTGTTATAAGCCAAAAGGTTACCAAACACATGAAACACAGTATACAATGGAAGAATACTATAGCCCATTAGATATTCATTTTATCTAACAAAGTCGGAGTAAAACCAAATTGCCTAGCAAAACAAGATATCAATTGCTCATGAATCACTTCGTCTGAAGGAAGTTCCATATTTGACTCTCTTCTCAAAGATGTCACCTCTTTATCTACAATCCCACAGGGCACAATATGCTTGAAATAGTTTAGATCTGGGTCGATGTTGAAGGCTAGACCGTGAGAAGTGATCCCAGATTGAATACGAACACCGATAGCACCAATCTTCCTCTCTCCAACCCACACCCCAGTTTCACCTTTTTGTCCTGGGCATGCTCGCACACCATACATAGAAGCTAATTCAATCATGGTTAACTCAAGCTTCTCCACATAACTGCGTGCACCAATTCCAATTTCACGAAGAGATATGATGGGATACAATATCGCCTGCCGCGGACCATGATAAGTAATGTCTCCTCCCCTTTGAGTGTAATGAAGCTCGGCCCCCATATTCCTCAAGTCAGACTCAGGAACTAGCAAGTTGTGGTCAGTCCTACGCTTGCCAAGCGTGTATGTATGAGGATGTTGCAGAGAAAGAAGAGTACTGGTTATTGTTTGAGCTTTCTTATCAGAGACTAACTTCTCCTGCAGCTTTAGGGCATCCAAGTAGCCAACAGTGCCCATCTTCCAAACATCCAGGCACCGACGAAGTGTCATTCTATGTCAAACAAATCATGAATCAACTTCAAATTTCTCATTACATATTCATGGAAAGCAGCAAATGAACAAACATCAGATTTCAAAATCCTGCCATTTCCACCATTCTTTTGTTTAACTCAAGAAACCATACTAAACTCAATTGCATCGTAATCAGTTATGACTATCGCTAAAGTGAATAGGCCATCAAAGAAACCCAAAATAGGAATCATTGAATGGACCATGGAATTGGAAATTCATTTGGTAAACCTCTGAATGGATCATGAAATTGTTTGAAATTATCAATCAACCTATATGTCCAAAGAGTTTTGGGGGAAAGTAAGGGAGGTGTAAAAACTAGGGTTCATATCAAAATAGATAAATTTCCATTAACCACATTGCCATGCACAAGATTACTTTATCATCTACAGATTCTCCAAAGTTCACATCAAAATAGGACAAACTTCCATTAGAGTTTGCACTTAAAATACAATTTTCAACTGCGAAAAGAGGCGAATACTCACCTGAAACCCTAGCTGGCAGAAGAAGGTTGCGGTGGTTGACTTCGTTGTCTAGATTTGGGTATAATTCTGTTTTGAAAGAGCTGATTAGATTAGAGTTGATGCCGATAAACTTCAAGCCTCAACAACAGCAGCTCACAAACCTCAACAATGGTGGTGAACCTAATCAAATCCAATTGCAAAGTCAGAGGATGCAAAGAAACTCGATCACTGTAGCTTATTCACTAGTGTAAAACATTGGATGCCATATACAAGGAGCTATGACACATTGGACAAGCAGAAGAGAAATATTACACTCCCTCCATCCAAAATACATTGGATCTTTGGATTAATATTGCATATTATACTCCCTGACTAATCACATTTTGAACTGTTAGTACTAGGCAAAGTTTGCAATATATGAAACAGCCTAATTTCAAGTGGCTTAACTTAATCAAATCAACAACACTATGATTGCTTTCACATAATCATAAATCACAAATTTCAAATTAAAATCACGATGCCACAACCACAATTTAACAAGAATTCCATCCCAAACTCTAAACCTGAAACTGAAATCATACTGAATAAAAGAGACAGAGACTGACAGCGTCACGGAGACGCGGTGGTCCGGTGGGCGGCTGCCGGAATTCCGGACGTGAATGGTCGCCGGTCAACGCCGCCGGTGGTTGGTGGTGTCAACGGTGAGAGGAGAGAATCGGAGTTAGAGAGCTGCCTGAGGACTTGAGGAGCTCCGGAGTTGGATTCTGTTTGTGTACTGTATACTCGACAATCGACCTTTCTTTGCGATTCATGTGAGGAAATACAACGGTGATCCTGTTTTTGAAATGAAATTGGTAGTCTCCTCCTTCCACATCATCTATAATTCCTATTTTTTGGAACTCCATTCCATTTATTCTATAACAATAGGAACTCATTCCTACACTTTACTATAAAATATTTGTTTGGCTAGTTTACTTTTTTCCTTTTACTTATATTAATGTCACATGTCACCTTTTACTTATATTAATCCCAATTTTACTTACATTCTGCGGGCTTTTCTTCATTGCATGGTGTTCAACTTCCCAAGTTGTCGATTAGGCTTGATTTAGTTGTTGCTTTGAGACCCTATGAACTATCATATAACACATATTAAATGGGTCATCACTATAATCAATGAACCCGTGGTTTGCATCTCATAAGTTGGACGATTCAATTTCAAAACAAGACAGTGATTGTTGGCACCTCTTTTCATAAATTTTAAGTATCCATTGGAGTACACACTTCATGTTATTCGAATTGGATAGAGAACTAATGGAATTTGGCTAGTTAGATCCTCCACGTATGGCATGGTATTTGTCTCAACAGTGAGGAGTGAAATATCTTAACTCCGGGGGTTTATATTGACATCTACTCTTGAGAATGTTTGCGGGAGAAGAATGAAAAGCAACACACTCAATGATATCTTCCTCTTAATAATGAATAAAACAAGACATGAAGCCCTATCCTATATATACACGAGAAGAGGAAGAACAGAAAAGGAAAAACAAGAAAGAAAAACAAGAAAGAGAAACAGCTAACCTAACAACTAACATAGCTTAACTAAAATAACTAACATTAACTAAAAAACAATCTGAATATATAATCCCAATACCCCCTCCCCCAAATTGGTGGTTGGGAAACCCCCAATTTGCCTAATAAATGCTTGTGCTGAACTCCAATGAGAGGCTTAGTAAGGATATCAGCTAGTTGTGATGAAGTAGGGACATGTGAAAGAGAGATCAATCCTTCCAGCAACTTAGCTCGAACAAAGTGACAGTCAAGCTCAATATGTTTGGTTCTGTCATGATAAACTGGGTTTCTGGCTATGTGAATGGCTACTTGATTGTCACATTTTATTGGAAGGGTATAATGTTGGAGAGTGTAAGTTCATTCAGCAACCTGCTCAGCCATGCAAGCTCAGCTACAACTCTTCTGATGCTTCGATATTCTACTTCTGCTGAAGAGAGACTAACAGATTGTTGTTTCTTAAATTTCCAAGAAATAAGAGAGTTCCCCATGAAGATCACATACCCATTGGCTGACTTCCGTGAATGTGGACATGAAGCCCAATCTGAGTCACAGAAGGCTTCAAGGTCAAAACTGGGATTTTTGTTGAGTAGTATCCCTAGAGCAGGATTTCCTTTCAAGTATCTTATAACATGAATGACTGCTTGATAATGAGGGATCTTGGGAGTTTGCATGTACTGACTAAGATGTTGGACAGCAAAGCTAATGTCAGGGCGAGTGTTGGTGAGAAAATTGAGTTTTCCAATCATCTATCTATACTTTGTGGGGTCATGAAATATATCACCATCTTCATGCTTGAGCTTGATATCGCAATCCAAGGGAGTTATCACTATCGTAGCTGTCTGGCAATCATAATCCCTGATGATTTCCTTGGTATACTTTTGCTGGGTCAGAATGAGTCCTTGGGAGGTTTGCAATACTTCAATTCCCAAAATGTAATTAACATGTCCAAGATCCTTGATTTTGAATGCTTCATGTCGATAGGACTTGACTTTTTGTATCTCCTCCAAGTCATTCTCAGTGAGCAATATGCCATCCACATAGACTGCAAGAAAAGTAGCCAAAGCATCATTTTTCTTAAAAAAAACAAGGAGTGGTCATTCTCAGAATACTTGTATCCTTGTACATATAAGGTCTCAGCAACCTTGGCATACCACTGCCTAGAAGCTTGCTTGAGCCTATAAAGAGACTTTGTAAGTTTACAAACAGCTTTAGGGATGTCAGTGGATAAACCTGGAGGTAGACTCATATAGATGTCTTCATGCAAGTCCCCATAGAGGAAAGCATTGTTGACATCTAATTGGTGTAAAAACCAATTTTTCTTTACTGCACTTGCCATGAGACTTCTCACTGTTGTCATTTTTACAACAGGTGAGAAAGTCTCAGTGAAGTCAATCCCTTCTCTTTGTGTGAATCCCTTAACAACAAGTCTAGCTTTTAGTCTCTCAATTGTCCCATCAGCTCGATGCTTTACCTTGTAGACCCATATGCACCCAATTGGCTTTTTTCCAGGTGGAAGAGGGACTATTTCCCATGTGTTGTTTAAAATCAAGGCCTGAAATTCCTTTTGCATAGCCTCATTCCACCCAGGGTGTTGAGAAGCTTCAATGTAATTTGTAGGTTTTGTGTAATCCAAACTTCTAAGGAGAGTTTCGCTGGCAGCATTAAGAGCTGTGAAATCTAGGTTAGGAGCTTCAAGAACAAGGTTAGTTGAAGTTGATAAACCCATATTAGATTGATTATTATTTGATGTAAGAAGAGAATAATCCTGTAAATAGGAAGGAAGCCTATGTTCCCTTGTGGATCTCCTTACTGATAAAATGTCATTAGGAGCTTCAGTTCTTGTCTGTGTTCCTGAAATGTCAAGAGTGTCTGAAGGAGGTTCAGCTTCTGCCCTTCTATCATCAAGGTTGCTATGATCATGTATAGGCTGCTGTTTGCTATTAGTAACATAAAAATTGTTAGAATCATAGAAAAAATCAGAAGTCTCCACCCTTTTTTCTTTGTTTTGGTTGATGAAATTCTGAAAATCTGTATTGTGCCCATCTGACTTATGTTTATCTACCAGGGGAAACACATCCTCATGAAAGATTACATCTCTAGATGTGTGAAATTGTCTGTCTTCAAGGGACATAACCCTATATGCCTTTTTTCCTGTTGGGTAGCCAAGAAATACACATGGCATGGCTCGAGGATGTAATTTTGATCTACCTTGCTTGAGGGTAGACACATAACACAAACATCCAAAATTCTTGAGGTTATAATAGTCTGGTGCTTTTCCATGGAGGACTTTATAGGGGGATTTGTTGCTTAAAATCTTAGTTGGCATTCTATTGATTAAAAAGGTAGCAGTAAGAAGGCAATCCCCCCCAAAACTTTGTTGGTAAGCCAGATTGAAACAATAAGGATCTGCTTACTTCCAATAAGTGCTTGTGTTTTCTTTCAACCACTCCATTCTGTTGGGGTGTTTGAACATAACTGGTTTGGTGGAGAATTCCATTGTCTGAAAAGAATGCCTTGGCTGCATGACTAAGACCAAGTTCAAGAGCATTATCTGAACGAATAACTTTTGTATTGCTGTTATATTGATTTTAGGCCATTTAAACAAAAGATTTAATCAGAGACAAAGACTCATCCTTAGTTGTCATTAAATGAGTCCATGTCACCTTAGTGAAGTCATCTACTATAGTCAAGAAATATCTATGTCCTGTGTATGTCTTAACAGAATATGGTCCCCAAACATCAATGTGAAGAAGATCAAAAGGATTTTTAGTAGAAATAGTGCTTGAGGCAAAAGGGAGCCTTTGCTGTTTTGCCCTTGGACAAATGGAACAAGATGTGACAGAACAAGGATTATTAGCACTATGTGAACAAGATACCATAGGGAGTCTTTTCAATTTTCCAAAAGAAATGTGGCCTAATCGTTTATGCCAGAGATCACAAGTTTTACAACTTTTATTACAAGGAGCTTTTACAAGAAAGCTTGAACAAAAATCAAAACTAGAAATAGCTTGATTACAATGTTCTTTGCCCTTTTTATCTTCTTGAAGTTTGTATGCTGTTTGCTGATCTACAACATAGAGACCTTTTGAGATTTTACCAAGAACCAATGGCCTCTTCAGAGAAGGGCCCTGCAATATACAATTTTTCAGGTGTGAAAATCACTAGGCAATTTAGTTGTTTACTCAACCTTTTCATAGACAGAAGATTAAAATTGAAAAGAGGAACATGCAAGACATGACTCAAGACCAACTGTGGACTTATTCTTAGGTCACCATATTCTACAACTTTCAATTTTTGCCCATTAGGGATAATAATGTAGATTGGTTCAGGCAAGTTTTTGATGTTGCATAATTGATTTATATCATGGACCATATGATCAGTTGCTCCTGAGTCAATTATCCAAGCTTTATTTTCAACTTTGGAGATTAAGCAAGTGGAGCTAAAATTAAGAGGAGTACCTGCCATATATGCAGTATTGGATTCTGACTGTTCTTGTGCAGGTTTTGAATTTCTAGTTCCATTTTGCAAATTGGTCATGAAGTCATCTGGTGTGACTGTTCTTCTGTCAATCCAGGGAGAGTGAATCCTGGACTGTTGTAAATGCTTTGTGACCCTTCACCAAAATTACTAATATCTGCATCCTTTTGAACATTATTAGCATATCTTGGATTCTTGTTCTTATTGGAGGCATTGCATCCCTTTTTCTCCCCTTTATTGGGATACCCATGTAGTTTGAAACATCTATCAATGGTGTGACCTGGCTTCTTACAGTGAGTGTAAAATAAATTTGACTTCCCATCCCCTTTTCTTTGTGAATTTTGAGAATCAGAAGGGATGAAGAAAGATGCAGCTTCTGTGAGAAAATTGGTGGTTCGTTTCACTTGTCTTTGTCTTTCTTCTTGCAGAAGAATGGCATAGACTTGGCTTAGAGAGGGAAAAGGGGTCATGATGAGGATTTACCTCTTATTGTTGTGTAACTTTCATTTAGCCCCATGAGAAATTGTATAACTTTCTGCTCTTCAGAGTATCTTTGTAGGGTTGTGTTGATTGGCTCTTTACAAGTGCATTTTCCACAGCTGCAATATGGAAAGCCTGACACCATGGACATCTCATTCAATGCTTTCTTGGACTTGGTGAAGTACTCAGCTCTGTCCAAATCTCCTTGAAAGAGGGCACTAACATCCTGTTGGACCTGAAACAGCTTGGCCTTATTCGATTGTCCAAATCTTTCAATGAGTTCTTTCCATAAGATGGTTGGTGTCTCACAATAGAGAACATTTTCCCTTATATTCTTGGTCAGTGAATTCAATAACCAAGAAATCACCATATCGTTACATCTTCTCCAATGTGGGAAGAGGGGTGAATCGCTGCCTGACCTGGTGTAAGAGCCATCAACAAACACCAATTTTTTTTGGCAGAAAGTGAAATAGTAGCTGACCTTTTCCAGCTTTCAAAATCATTCCCATCAAATGGTTCTGCAACCAAGGTCTGTCCTGATGATCTGATGGGTGTATAAAGAGTGGATCAGATTGATCCAAGATCACAACAGATGAGGTTTTGGAATCCCCATCTGTACCCATGGTTCTGAACAGACGAGAAGGAGGGAAGAGAGAAAAGAGGAGGAAGAAAAAAAGAAGAACAGGATCAGAATGATGCCTGCTCTGATACCATGAGAATGTTTGTGGGAGAAGAATGAAAAGCAACACACTCAATGATATCTTCCTCTTAATAATGAATGAAACAAGACATGAAGCCCTATCCTATATATACATGAGAAGAGGAAGAACAGAAAAGGAAAAACAAGAAAGAAAAACAGCTAACCTAACAACTAACCTAGCTTAACTAAAATAACTAACATTAACTAACAAACAATCTGAATATATAATCCCAATAACTCTTGTGGATTAGCCGCGGCCGGGTGGATTACATTGCTTTTGTTTGTTCTTGGTTTGAAACCTCTTGCACCTCCATTTCTTGTTGTGAAAAGTTGATATCCTCACTTTCCATAGTCTTCTTGATATTCTCTTTTTAAGTATAATCATCCTTAAAGTATGATCTTGGAAGCTTACTCATGTAACGCTTTTTGGACCTGCTAAAGTTCATTAACCACCTCTAGATTTTTAGGGTCAAATATGAGAGTTTGTTCCAAGTCTTTTGCAGCTTTTTCAAATTGATCAAATTTACCAAAGGTCACTACCTTTCTAAACAATGACTTAACATTACCCGAATCAACATTTAAAGCGTCATTACCAAAAAAAAAAAAAAAGAAGGATTGAGCTCTAAAAATCCTCCAACTTCAGCCCACGTGCAACAAGATTCAAACATAACGAAATACCCACAACGGACAACTTACTTGCATCTTCCTCACATAAAGGCACACACTTGCCAAAATTAAAAAGATTTATCATACAACAGAATGACTCCCTGGAAGTTTCCTTTCCGATACAGCTTATTTGAGCTCTTTCACTCTAATCAAAACATGTCTAGGTTGAGTCGATTGTTCTACACAACTGAGAACATCATAGTCAAAATCCTCATCTAGCATGCCCATCATCCTCAATCTGTAAGCAACATCAATTTGAAAGGACCTTCAAAGAGAACACTCCAAAACACTCCGTGTTATAATAACCACCACAAGCCACTAAGCCTTAAAGCTTTAACAGTTGGATCAAGACAATCCACACCTGACAGAAGAGCTTAATCACCTAATACCCCACCACAAGGAAGAATCCCCCTCTATTTCTTCTCTAAAGCACACCCAAATTGTGAAATTTCACCAACAATTTCAAGCTGACTAAAAAACAGCTACACCAAATACACTAGTTAGTACCAACAACTTCACCCACCTGAGCAAATACCTGAGCACACCGATACAAACTAAACAAACAATTGAAACAAGCTACTACAAAGACACTCTAGTGACACACCAAATTCATCGACCATCCAAACACACACCCAAAAGCTACACAAACAGACAAGGGAACTGTCACTAATCAATAAGGTCAACCAAGTACTTTCTCATCATTTTGACGCTATGGTTGCTTGAAAAGTTATGAAAATTGACACTGGCATTAGTTTATTGAAGATTATAACCTAAAAGGAGAGATAAGTATTTTAGAAAGAAGCTGCAAAAGGAAAGAAATGCTCATTTCATTGACAAACTCATGAAAGAATAGTTGATTTTCCACATTAAGGGGACCATTAAGGGTTTATGGATCCCTCTTTTTATAGATTTCTTTTGCACCATCTTTTCTTTCGTTGTTTACTATTTTCTCTTCATGGATTTCTTTTGCACTGTTTTTTCTTTCATTGTTTGCTATTTTCTCATCGTTGAAATGTTTTATACTAATCTAACATTTTTTAAACTTTGAATAATCAAAAAGAAAGATATGATTTCATTCATAATCAACACTTTAGACACCTGGCATAACATTTGCAACAATTTACTTAAAAACACTCACATTGAACTTTTAGCCATCTTAAAAACAAAACTACTACTGTAAATCACACAACACTTGTTGAACTCATGAACTGTGAAGTATTCCAACTCCAAAGAGAAAGGAACATCAGTCCTCATCACTACTCATCAGTATGGAAAATTGAAGGGAACTATCAAAAGAAGACCAAAGAACACAACTTGAGCCACTACATATATACAGTGAATACATCCCAAGGGACTCACTTCATACTAACTTCACTTTAACCTAAACAAACCAATGGTCCAATATTACACCCAACCTGCCTCGGACCCGAAATAGGGCAACATAACCTGATTTTCATCCGCCAGAAACAACCCAATTCATGAGTATATATATGCTCGTATTGTATATCCAAGACAAACTTATTAAACCAGCCTGATATCGTATTTGAGCTTCAATTCACCGGAGACGATAGTGGGTAAATTTTCGACCGACCTTAGAACTGAATGATCCATCCATTTGTCGAGGAGTGTATGTGAAAGCAAGTTAGGACGAACATGACAGCATGCAAACACCGGGTCTGTAGGCCCATGCTGGGGGTAAACGGGCGTATTTCTCCATCCCGGGTTGCTCGTCATAGGGTCGCTCCATGACCTTCAACAACCTGCGCACCTCCTCAAAGTCCCCTTGCTCGGCTGCATCAATCGCGCTCTGGCATAGGTAGTTCCTCAGAATGTATTTTGGATTCACGGCATTCATTGATGCTTTTCTATCCTCATCAGAAACTCCGCTGCCAGCCAACTGAAAATGTAACAAACACAACATCGTCATCACATCGTAAAACCTTGAGAAAAGTGTCAAAAGGAAGGGGAAGATAAAGTGCAAGCAAAGGTAAAAGTTTGACCCAGGATTTGCTCCTACGATGCTGATTACTGAGATCATAAACTATTGGGTAAGAGGAAAAGGAAGCCCTTTATGCTCTGTTTGATTCATGAAAAATGAAATAGAAAGAAAAATTTTCTCCCTTCAGTAATGTAGTGTAAAAAGTCTCATTTTCACCACCAGTTCTTTTATTTTCTCCCTCCCAATCCCCCCCTCTCTCATTTAGCTTATCATATTTCCTCGCACTTTCCTCTGAAATTTTGAAAGGAAAATACAACAGCAACAACAACAAACTCCAAGAGAAACACGTTTGAGCGAAGTATGGGGATCTAGAAAATTTGAAAGGATAATGTTGATAACCAATCAGATTTTCCATGATGTTTTCCATCTAGCTCTTCTTCCTTCACATTTTTTAAAGCCATTTCTTTCCATCTCATTTTTCATAATGATGGAACAGTGACACTAGGGCTAGAAACATAGGAAAGTGAACAACCCCCCCCCCCCCCGGAAAAAAAAAGGGTAAAAGAGCGAGAAATTGAATCATTCTGAACTAAGTAAAATACTTCATTGAACTTGTCCTACTGCCACTGCTAAATGTAGGAATCAATTGGGTGTTTAGATTCTGCAAATTAGTAGCAGGCGATTTGTAGGAAGCTTCTTTTATATTCAGAGTATTGTATGTGTAGGATCACCCATACCTATTTTGTAGGTATTTAAGTATTTTAGATGACTCGTATTTTGATTTTTTATCAGAAAAATGTAGGTGTCAAACAAAACAAAACCTGTAAGCCCTCAGTCAAATAAAGACACTCTGCAAGGTTGAATTGTACAAGGTGGTAGCCTAACATGCATTTGACTTGTTATGTCGCACCCGAACAAGGCAACTACTAGTCTACTACCCCCTCACCCACCCCCTCAAAAAAAAAAAAAGAAAGAAAAAGAAAAAGAACTGAGAAGCATGTTTCTGGTACTTTTTTGGTTCGCATTAAAACAAAAAAGATAACCGGATAAGAGTATACGTATTCACCATTACCTCTTGTAGATATGATTTAACCCAGCTGGTCCACGCCTCCTTGCGTTCCTTGCCAATATCCAGAAGAGCAGCTTTCAGTGGTGTCAACAACTGAGCTTCAGGAATGCTGGGGTCCGCTTTGACATTCGAAAGTAACCGAAAGAAATTCGTGTAATCAACTTTATCGACAGCCATGTTGTTCAGAAGCTTGCTGATCAACTCCTTATTGTACTTGGGCAGTCCAAGCTTTCTCGTCATTATCACTTGGTACTCATCCATGAATTTGGTACCGTATCTGCAAAATATTCAAACAGCCATCTTTCAGTTCTCTTGATATATTCAAACTTTCAGATACTTGGGTTAAACCTAGAGGGAGGATTAAGATTTACAATGGACCCAAAGCCCTAAACAAACCCTAAACCTAAAACCCTAAAGATTAAAAATTTACAATGGACCGAAGCAAAAAAGACTGCCTCTGCTTCTTTCATTGTGAAAGTACATGGCAATCGTTTCAAATATTGATCCAAATGAAACCATCTCTACCGCATTCCATGATTGGGCAAGAAAACCAAAAAAATTATGCCTTATCCACGGGCAAAAAAAAATAATAATAAAATAAAATAAAATAAAAAGACAAAAACAAAAACCTTTACATCTACCCAAGAAAGAATCCATTGTATCAATTTGGTTAGTTAGATAATATCCCTAACTAGGAGAGTACCAAGGCAGCTCAGCCTGGAATGTAGCAAAATTACCTTTCCATGACATAATTTGCTTCTTTGTCCTCGAGCAATTTAGCTGCTTGTAAGGTTGCAGAAAACTGTGCAATGTTCCACAAGCCAATATCGGGCTGATTCGCAAAACAATATCTTCTCCCAGGAAGATCAGTTGTATTTGGGGTGAAACTTGGATCAAAAGCATCCAAGAAACCGAATGGACCGTAATCGATTGTAAGACCAAGGATGCTCATGTTGTCAGTGTTTAGCACTCCATGCGTGAACCCAACACCCTGCCACCGAGCAACCAAGGAAGCAGTACGCTCAGCAACTTCAACTGCCCATGCTGAACAAAAACATACACAACAGAACAGATATCATTCCAAACGTCCTGCATTCCCTCCATATAGTATTTCGTTTGGTTTGAAGCAAAATTTCCAAACATGGAGCTCCCCATCCACAAACCAGCATACAAAGGAATGAGCAGTTCGAATAATTACAAATAACTACACAAATATACTGGCCTTGGTAAAATTTTGTTCGCCCTGAATTTGTCCGACACGAAAAGAACCAGGTTTACTCATAGGTTTTTCATCCAAATTTTGACATTGAGTGAATATTAAAATACTATATTTCTCTTTTTTCTATTTTCCGAACCTAGTTTTGACTCTGATTTAGTTCTGTCCGAATTGTCCGACCTGGTCCGACCAAAAAAAAGGGTCCTGACATCAATTTCTCGTCGGAATTTGACATTGACTTGAAGTTGACCCGGACCCAAATTTTTGCCAATGCTTAAAAGTCAACACATCGTTATGCCACACACAGCAAGAATTTCTTTAGAAACATGTTCTGCATCAACAGCTGTAAGTTATAAATATGTTACATCACACATTTACCTGCATATTTGTTGGAAGTCAGATCGACAACAGACTGGTCTTCCTTGCCTGTGTTGAAAGATAAACTTTCGCTCTTGTCCATATTATCTATGTGAGGGAAGTGGTGCCGAATTGCATAATCTGCAAGCTGCCGAACGATATCAAGGTCCTCTTTTGCTCTTGAGGCGTGAATTTGGTATGAACCAAACCGCAGAAAGGATGGAGCAACTCTGCAGACAACTGCACCAGGCTCTTCCTTTGGATTTCCACTGCATTGACCAGAATAGGCCACATAATCAGACACGGAATATACATCTAACTGTGACATAGCTAATACTGAAGCTAAATTATATACGCAATGAGAGAAAGGATCGCAAGAAGTATTATATTGAAACTGAAACAGAAAGCAATGAATTATGTCTCTGACTATGAAAACAAGCTACGCCAGGTCTCCACATCACATTAGCTGAAGAATCACAAATAAAAGAGCGTTCCGTAGAATCCCCAGAAATTTTTTCCTGGGGAAATTTTTTCCTAGGAAAGTGTATTTTACAGTGCTTGGTTGAAGTTGTAATTTTCCTTGGAGAAATGTATGAGATGTTCGAACTATCCTTATTTGTAATTGTTTGGGTTTGTTATATTAGGGGTATTTTGGAAGTTTCTATACTTTGGATCCCATTTCCTACCATGAAATTTTTTCCCTTACCCCCCTCCTAGGAACATTTTCCCAATGATCATTGTAAAATTGAGGGTCCCGTGTGAAATGTTTCACATTGACAAATGACAACCAAACATGAGGAAATCAGTCAAACTTGGGAAAGTTAACCAATTTCCCCATGAAAATTGGGCAACCAAACACAGGACATACGGAAATGGATGGATAAATTAGAACAACCAGAATGAAAATATTGAAAGCATTGTTGACATACTCATAAAACATATCCCGAGTCACAAATTTCCCAGTGGTCACGAGACACAAAGCGCGTGTTGTTGGGATCCCAAGACTATGCATTGCTTCACTGCAAAGAAATTCCCGAATGCTACTGCGAAGAACTGCTAGGCCATCTGCGAATCGGCTGTAAGGCGTCTTCCCTGCTCCTTTGAGTTGTAATTCCCACCTCTCTTTCCTCGAATTCACAATCTCTCCCAACGTTATTGCCCGACCATCACCCAGCTGACCAGCCCACATGCCAAACTGGTGGCCTCCATAACATTGAGCATATGGCAACCTAAAGAACAGAATACGGTGAGAATAGAAGAAACCAACCAAAGTAGAGCGTGATATTAGTCACAAAGACAGGTGAAAACTAAATACACATAGTAATGTAGAGCAATTGACTTACGATCCAACCAATGGTGATCCACCCGAAAATATTTGAGCAAAATCAGGACGTTCAAACCTGAGCAACATGAAAAATAAAACATAATTATGGTTGACAAGTCTTATTTTGGCGTCATAAGCGAAAGAATCTAGCCTTGAGAGAGTCTCATGGCTGTATCTTCAATAACCAGCAAAGAATCGCAAGAAGATGTACTATAACAAGGGGTTAACACTAGGGAACTACAATGTCACAGTTATCAACAACCAGACATATAGATGCTTAATCCACAAGGTAAGATGGTTTAAGAAAGGGAACACTCACTCTTTTGGATCCAATTCAAGTAATTCGGCAACTGATTCTGACCATGCAACAAGCTGCGGGTTTTCGACTTCTACAGAGGGTGAGATCTTCGTATAGCAAGCATGTAAAACCTAAAAGGTCAACAATAAACGCCACTGAGTAAAAGCAGCATTATATCTAAAACCCTCAACACGTAACAGCATCTCATTTGTTGATGCAGAAATTAGAGGTCATCCTGCTAAAAATGCATTGCTACAGGAAGAATCTCAAAAAGATTAACCTCCCGTAGCACAAAACAAAGGCAGCGTAAGGACATCTTTGATACACATGACAAGCCAGCGTAAGGACATCTTTGATACACATGACAAGCCTGCCTCGCTTCGTCACATTTGTAAACCATGCAGTGACCAAACTCCTAGATTCATTAACCTAATACACCCAAAAATGGAACTAATTGGCTCATCAAAAACATCACATGTGAGGCTAAACCTATACCGGACGCTTGACTCGTGTCCATAGTTATTAAAATCCCAATGCGGATCTACGATCCTACGATTTTATGATCCCAAAATTCTCGATGCGATTCTACAATCTACAAGCCGATCCATGATCCTACGTGAGTTTATTCCAATCCTAACTATCACAAGGATCCCAACTAGGATCCTGATTCTAACAACCTTGCTCATGTCAAGTTCCAATGAATTAAGATTCCTAGAACTCATTCACATCACAAGGCCATCTCTCTTAGTATCCAAGACTAACTCAAGCTAGTCAATTGACCCACTGCTCTTTTACTTTCAACACAACCCCTACCAATAAACCTTCACATTTCCATCAAAAAACATTTCGAAATTAACAAACATAAGAGACTTCTTCCAAATCCTTCTCCTCTTCATAGACACACTTACAGATGCCAGCATCTCAACATTATGCCTAGCTTCTCATAACAAACATGTACACATCCTATTTTGTGCAGCTGAACTAAATTATCTACACATACTTCTCGCTTTAAACGGTGTCATGATCATAACCACTCCCTATGCCTTCACACGAGCTTCGATCTTTACAATGAGCGATGCAACTTGCCTTCCACTCCATCACTTAAAATTCACAACACAATTACATTCTTAGCTCCACCATTTGGTGCAAGAAATGATACACTAAACCATTTGGAAACATCTACCACAATGTTGTCAGCAAAACCCTTCTAGCCGATCAAATATACTATCCCCTCACAATCTTCCTACAGTCTCTGATTGATTATAATTTGCTCCAAAGACAAGCTATAATACATATTTCTGAACACATTTCTCTACCTAGCTTACATAGGGGGAAAAAACACTTGAATAAAGTCTGCATAAATTCAATCCAAAATGAGTGAATCACAGACACCCAAAAAGGACAACAACTCTAATCACACCCACCAAAAATAGAGGCTAATAACAAATTCCCAACAAACCCCATTTCCAGACAACCCATTTCTAGACAACCCAATAAACTCAAAACATTCATCAAACAAAACCCAAAAAATAGAAGAATCGGTGGAACAAACCTGACGAGGGATGTTATCAGACCTAGGATCACCAGGCAAGTCTCTGACAAACGAATGATCCCAATTGATGTCTTCCAGCTTCAATTTAGTGCGATTACTACCATGGGTGGTCGTCAACTTCTGATTCTTGAAATCTTCACTGAGCTGCTCGACAGACGAACCCTGATGAGACGCCATTGAAGAAGGGTAGAGTTTGAAACGTCGGAGCTTAGTTTGCGTTTGAGGGGTTGTCTTGAAGAAGGGAATAGTGCGGCGAATGGCGGTGAAAGAGGGGATAGAGAGAGGGGAACGTGAGAGAGAAGGAGAGAAAGAGTAGAGAGAGAGAGATGGGGAGAAATGGGAAAGCAGCATTTTTATGGGTCTTTTGTGGGCTTTGATTTGGGAAGTCTTGTTAGAGAAAGAGAGAGAGGGGGGGAGTTGTTGGTATGTTTGCGTGTAGGGTGTTTGTGTGGGAATTGGGATTTTTTTGGAAAGGTATTCAACAAAGAAAGATGTGTGTTGTGTGTCAAAATATGGGAGAGGTGGTGGCCAATTTTTTATTTTTTATTTTTTTGGAAAGTTGGATTCTTATAGCATTGGCTAAAAATCAAGTTAGGGTCCAATTTGGGTCGTTCAATGTCAAATTCAAACCTAAAATTAATGTTCAAACCCAAATTTTGTTTGGGTTAGACCAGGTCAGATGATTTGAACCGGGCCTATTTCGGGTTGAAGGCGGGCTCGAATAATTTATGTCCAGATCTGATTCATCTGGATCCGACAAAATTTTGTCAACTCTAGATTCTGGTAATCTTTAGTTTGATCAATTGTATAATGATAATTCCTAATTTTATATTTTAGTGGTCCCAAAAAAATCAAAATTGTACTTAGGCGGACACCGCCGAGTCAAATGACGGTGATTCGGTGGAAATATGATATGGAGAAGAAATAAATGGGGAGTTCTGACGGTCCACCTCAAATTTCCACTGAGTGACAACCGCTTAACTCGATGGAGGACCACTACAATATAATCTAGGTTTTTTGGACCACTAAAATGCAAAAGAAAAATAGAGTATTGATGTACAATTGGTCAAATATGGATACTTATTAATTAGAGAAATTAGATTTAAATAATCTGAACTTTGGGCCATAATAGACTAAATAATCTGAACTTTAGATTTAATTCTAAATAATCTGAACTTTAACTCTCTTTGATTCTAGTAGCACGTCACCTGAGTTAAGTTGAACTTAACTCGACGGTGGGATAACAATAGTAAGTTGACATGGCACAGTTAAAAAATCAGGCACGTGCATCCGCTGTCATGTCATCCCGCCGCCGAGTTTAGTTCAACTTAATTCGATGGCGTGCTACTAGAATCCAAGGAGACCAAAGTTTAGATTATTTAGAACCAAATCTAAAGTTCAGATTGTCTAGTCTACTATGATCCAAAGTTCAGATTATTTAAATTCAATTTCTCTAATTAGGGAAATTAAATCCAATTTTCTTTCTTTTTAGGCCCCATTTTTTTGTGCGTTAACGCAACTAACCGTAACGTAAGTTACCGCAACATACCGCAAATCACCATTACCTTTTTACTATTTCCATCGCAACTTACCGCAATCTAACGCAACGCAACACACAAAAGAACGGTACCTTAGTCTTTAAAAAATCTATTATGTAGTATATTCCTTCTTTTCCTACTTATTTTTCAATTTAATTATTTTTTATCTCTGATTATTTATCATTTTGCATCCTTAATATAATTTTTACTAATTTTACATCTATATTTTTCACCATTCATACTTAAATTTTACCGATTTAATTAATATTATCATTTTTCTCCTTAATTTTATTGGTTATCTTAACATCTTTCAACTCTCCTAGCATAACAATCAAATAGCGGATAGAAGGGGTATAAGATTCATAAATTATATTTGCCATGAGGCATGAGTATTTTGATATTTTCTCCATGTACCTGTGTTGATAGATACTAACGAACGACAATCTAGTAGAAAAAATATTTCACATTTAAAAATTATAAAATTGATACATGATATTTGTCATCATGAACAGTTTGATATTTGCTCCATACATACCTGAATTGTAAAATTCATTGACGATTACCCGTAAAATAAGATTACTACTCTTCATTTAAAAAAAAGAAAAAGAAAAGAAAGTGTGTGAATGGTTGTGAGTGGAGTAAATTACATTTACCCTACCTGACATTTGTGATAATAATTTTTGTACACCTGACATTTGTGAAATAATTTTCACTTTACCTGACATTAAGTGAAAGTGATTTTTAGTGGTAGAATTCTATCACTTCTCATCGGAAATAAGGAAATACAATAATACCCCTATATGGCTATGTGAATGTATCATGTTGTCCATTAATTTTGAGAAGGAAATAACTTAAATGATCATTTCATCGTTGTATTTTCGATGAGAAGTGACCGGATTTTGCCACTAAAAATCACTTTCACTTAATGTCAGGTAGGGTGAAAATTATTTCACAAATATTGAGTTTGCAAAAATTATTACCACAAATGTCAGGTAGGGTAAATGTAATTTACTCGTTGTGAGTGAGTCAAGCTTTATGGGTATGATGAGTTACCATAGAGCCTAGAGGTTTTGGAATGAGACGCCGTAGTCTATCTATCTCACTAAATCAATGGGTTGTCATGTTTTTGGATTGCAACTTTGCTACGATTTGTTTCATTAGCAATTGATAAGATATTTGTAACTCTTGAAAATCTTTAATTCGTTGGTCATATCTCCAAAAGCTTAACTACTTTCTATTACAACTAAATTTCTTTTAAAAAACTTTACTCTTAAGTGTATTAGTTGTGAATTAGTATATATTACCTCCGTCTCTAAATAATTGTCCATTTGACTAAACTTTGACCGCTAATTACTTACAAATTATAACGAGTTACAATATAAATTAATATTATTATAATTTTTAGTACTATATCTTTCTCAGGGTGATAATTTCATATTGTAACTCATTGTAATTTGTGAGTAATCAACAGTCAAAGTTTAGTCAAATGGACAATTATTTACGGACGGATGTAGTAATGATTGTGGTATGTATTAAATGATTTCCCAAGTAGCTTGGGAACCATTACAAAGAATCATTATAAAAGGCCAAAGTGTTATACATGACATTAATAAAGAGGTGGTAGTCAAGTTCACAGTCATCTCTATCTTTCAAATTTCCCACCAAAATTTAAATTTTAATAAATTTTTTCTTAAATGAAAATTGTGAGAGTGATGGATCATGTGCGGTTTGATGCTTACTCTTTGCCCCTGACACGTAAAAGTTACTCCTAATTAACCCAATATACAGGCGTGACAACTTTACCCATATTTATACACACATACACATATGCATCTGAGGATTGGATCTAACAGGCATGACTTTAACGTAAGCATGGTGAGCATGGCCACAATTTGGTTAGAGACCTTGAAAGATATGCACTCCTAAGATTAGGGACACATATAGGAATTGGATCCAATAGGCATGACTTTAACCTAATTAAGCATGGTGAGCATTACCACAATTTGTTGGTGGTGGTGGGCGGATGGGGGTGGGCGAGGGGGAGGGGGAGGCTGGAAGACATGGACTCCCAAGTACAGGAGGCATGTAGTGCCAACAAAATTTTATCTAACTCGGATATTTGAATTTGTCTGACTTTAAAAAAAAAAACCTAATTTCGTCCGAACCCGATTTTGACATTGATTGAATATTTGGACACAATATTCTCTTTTTTCCTATTGTTCGAAGTCCGAACCCGGTTTGACCCAAATTTAGTTTCGTTCGAATTGTCCAACCCGGTCTGACAAAAAAAAATCATATCTGAATATCAATTTCTCATTTGAATTTTAACATTAACCAAACTTGAATTTACAAGCCCGGTCTGAATATTTTGGAAACACTGGAATACAAAAATAAAGTTGTGATTATTAGAATATAATTGGGCCAAAGTAGAAATTACCAAAATCCAATTTTCCCAACAAATAAGACAAAAAAGAAGAACAACATTTTGACACTCATTTGTAGTCAAAAGTTACTCCTTCTTTGTCACTTTTATCTCGCACTTTGAAAAGAAATAGAGAAACTAATGCAACAAAAGGTTTTAGGTAAATATATATGACCAAAATATTTGCAATTAATGTCGAGTGATTACTAATTAGTTCTAAAGCCATTTGTTAAGAATAAGAGTGATAGAAGCAGAAGGAGAGGAAATGCTGTGTTGAAATCTAAATGGAAGATGGTTTTGGATGCGTTTCGGAAGTCTAAATCGACATCTTCTGAGTCTTCGAGGAAGTTGAAAGTCATTGAAGATGCTAGAGCGGCGATTGATCGAAAGCAGACTCTGGTGGAAAAGATTTGTGGGCTAATGGTTATCCCATCCAAGAAGATGTGATTGTTGTTCTTCTTTCTTTGGGTGGTTTTCAGCTGTAGTTAGGTGTATTTTCGGGTTCCCATGGTTGTAGCTTTATGCTTTTGCTGTTTGTTTTGGTGTTCTGCCTTTGCTGTCTTTGCTGTTTTGTCGGATGTTTTGTTGCATCTTTGATGCTTTCTAACCTATTGGCTTCCAACGATCAAAAAAAAAAAAGAGTAAGAGTGATAAAATTGTTATTGAAAATGTAAAAGCAATAAATAAATACAGATAAAAAATTTAGTTAAGTGAACAAAAAATTAGAAAGCAAAACAACAATTATATTACGTGCATCCGGAGTATATGCTTCAAAATATTAAATATGGCAAGTGAATAGTCATAATAATAAATGCGAACAATCATAATAGCAAAAGTGAATAATCGTAATATTTGGTGAACAATTAAACCCCGTTATTTTATACGGTTGGTTGCGATGTGGTGTGGTGGAAATTTGAAAATTGTTGTGGTGGATTGTGTAATGTTGTGGTGTAAATAATTATAAGTGAGTTGGTAAATTGTGTTGGGTTGTAGTGAAATATGGAAAGTTGTGGTGTGGTATGAAAACACAACCAACCAACTGTATAAAAGAACAGACCCTTTATAATAACAAAAGAGAACTATCATAATAACACCTATAATAACAGAATGAACAGCCCTCATCTAAGATCCAACGATTAATGATCCAAAATTCTCGATGCAATTTTATTGTCTATATTATGATCCATAATCTTAAATAAATTAATTTCAATTATAACTATTGCATAAATTTGAATCAGAATCCCAATTCTAAAACCCTTTAGGATAAAACAATACGTGCATACAATCAAAAGCGTTACGGCAGGCAAAACCCGCAATTACAAGAAGGGACACAAAGCAACCAAGTTAGATAGAGAGGAGAGCTAGAGAGAGAATCGAAGAAGCAGAGGAGAAACAAAAAAAAACCCCAACCCAACGCAGCGGAACTCAAAATTTTTATCAACTAAAAATCCGCATTAAAAAAATAACCATGTTTCAAGTCCGCGACTCCCCCTTCTCACCCCGGCTTTTCTTTCTTTCTCTCTCCTCTTCCAATCCCAATTCCCGTCGATTTCTCACTCCAAATCTCTGTTCGTCCCCCCCAAACCCTAATTCACTCCCCACCTTCATCCCATTATTCTTCCTCCACCTCTCCGATTGATGGTCTCATCGATTTCAGCTCGTTTCGTTGACCTAATTTCATCAGCTTCCTGTTCTTAGGGTTTCTGATCGGAGCTGCTGGCGAAGTGGTCTCATTGAAGTGGCATGGAGTACGGCATCTCCGATAGCAGCGGTGAGATACTTTAACATTGGACTCTTTTAGGGTTTTCGATTTTTGTGTGTTTGCGCGTGGAGAGTTTTTGAGGTGATTCGGGTTTGATTTTGCGGAATTGAGCTAGGGTTTTGGGTTGGGGTGGTATTTGAGCTGGTAATTGATGTTTTGGTAGGGAGACTGATAGCTCGATTGGAATATGAAGTGGAATCCTTGGTTAGTTTTCGGGTCTGGAGGTGTTTGTGGTTAAATTCCGATTGAGTTTGACAATATCTGAAATCATCACTCTCCCCTGATTTGGGGGTTTCGGAGTGGATTTCATTGCTTTTGAAGTTCGGGTTTAACTTCTCTTCGTGATTTATATATTTCCCCTTCTTATACGAGCTTCTTCTCTCACTTAATTGTAGTTCTGAGTTTGATTGTAGCTTCCGTTTGGATATGATGGTGCTATGATTTCTCTGGAATTTTTCATCTTCAAAAGTTGTTTTTGCGTGGGAAAAGCCTTACTCTGTTTATTGGTCGGAGAAATTTTGAGTTATTGAATAAATTTTAGTTTTAATAGACCTTTGATAACAACCCATTTTCCGCTTTCAATGTGTTCGTCTTATTTTGTTTGTGTATATGATCGTAATTCACAACTGTGTTGAGTAATTTAGTAAAAAGGTGACCGTACAACCAAAACAATAAAGGGTTGTTGTTAGGGAGGCAGTGGAAGGGGGGAAGCTTGGATAGGATTTGTTATAATTCAAAAGTTTTGTTGATATTTCATCTAACATGAATGTAATGAACATCCTTTGTGGACAATTACATTTTTATACTTTTTTAGTCTTTATCTATAGCGTGAAGGAAAAAGGTATGATGGCTTCGCTTGCATTTATAAACATGTCCTTTGAGGCTTGAACAACCCTTGGATCAAAAGAGCGCGAAGCGCAAAGGCTCCTGGGGCTTGGGGCGTGGCATTAGAAACCTAAAATAATAGAGAAGGAAGTTTGAGTATTAGTTAGCAAAAAAAAAAAAAAAGGATAGAAATGTGGTTAACAAAGAAGTGCACCTAGAAAGAAAAAAGAAAAGAGAGGAACTCAGAAGAGGAAAAAGTAGCAAAAAATTACTAAGGGGTACCCTAATTTATGGTGAAATGTTTTTCTGGTACCCCAACTTTTAAAAACTAATTGTGGGGTACCCTAACTTTAAGAATTAGAAATAATTAGTTGAATTTCCGGCAAATGATTTGAATTCACCGGTGAGTTTTAGGCGGAAAATTGATTAAGTGTTTTTGTGGACAAAAATCCTCTTTGTTTTTGTGGACGAAAATGATTTGAATCAATCTGAGTTTCGCCGAAAATTCACCTAGTAATTTCTAATCCTAAAAGTAAGGGTACCCCAAAATTAGTTTTGAAAAGTTAGGGTACCAAAAAATGTTTCGTCAAAAGTTAGGGTACCTCTAAGTAATTTTTGGAAAAAGTAGCAAAGGGAGGTAAAGCTGGCCAGACAAGCTAGAAAGAGAAAGAGGAAGGAGAGAAGGGTGGAAGAGGAAAAAAAGAGACTTATCTGGAGGCGACAGAAAGCAACAACTTAGGGTGCAAAAAGCCCATGAGCTTTGCGCCTTGCTAAAAAACGCAAGAAAGCCCCAAAAACTCGGGCTTTTTTGTAAGGGGCTGGGCTTCAATGTGAAAAAGCGCAAGGGGGTGCGTTCCAGGCATTTTTGGGCTTTTTGGTGTCCAGGGCGCACAATTTTAATATAAGGAACAACCTCTTATTGGATAGTCAAAGAGTGATGGATGACATCTTATTTTCTATTATCATAAAGTTTTATAAAAAGATATCTCATACTTCGTATTGAGAAAAAAGGATGTCATGGAGATGTTTGTTTAGTTGGTAAAGATTTAGCATGTGAAATTGAGAAATTAGTTTGTGTAATAGGAATTTTTACTGCATCTCGAACATTGCTTACTTAAATTATCCTAGACTAATGGCTCATATGGTGGCAGTTGAACACAACACCTCCCTCCCCCCGCCCCCCCCCCCCCCAAAAAAAAAAAAGAAAAGAAAAGAAAAGAAAATATGTACGTTTCTATTCTTGTGCTTTTGTTTGAGGTTCTTGAAATGGGAATTTGGACCTCCATACCATCAAGCTGAAGTCTTTAGTTTCCCTTTTGTTCTCTCCAATTATTGTGCACTGCTACTGTGGGGTCTGCTCAGTACTTGTTTTGGAAAGTCTATGGTGTTTAATTGATAATGATTTGTGTGATGTTTATGAGGTTTCTCTTGGTCAAAAATGAAACAGTGGACCTTTTTCAATACTAAAATGAGAAGCTCCTGGGTTTCTTTGAACGGTTTTCTCTCTCTTTTTTTTATAATTTTTTTATTACACGTTTGATTTATCTAATGTGCTTCCCTATATGGGTGTACACGTGTAGTTGTGTACTTTTGTTAAAAAAAGGAAATAAACATGTAACGCTTTTTGTTATGTAGATATTTACATGATCTGTGGAGCTCTCATAGGAAGCACTGTCATCCTATTTGTGTATGTGGTATTTATTGTTCAGGTTCATAAATGGGAAAATTGAGTCTGATAATGGAGAGGTATACTAGATGTAAAAGATTACATTGGTAGTGGTACCTGCTACTTAGAGTTTGATATATAGGCTTTATTTGGGAGCCTATATATAGCAGTTGATAGAGGCTCATAAATGGTAAGAGAGAGGAAGGAAAAAAAAAGGGAACTAGGAAAGTATTCATCACTCTTATTCAGAAAATTGATTTATTTATTCATTTTAATAAGTAATCAAGAGTTGTATTACTATTAAACAACATCAAGGGGATGTCACCCATTTAAAAAGAAGGTGATCTCAATGAAGTATTAAGAATATTCATTTCTTCCGGTCAGAAGTATGATAATAAGAGTAAAGCTCTAGGGGAATCCGGGAATCTTGTTTTGTTCCTATTATATTATTATTGGAGGGTAAGAAAACTGACAGTAAGTTGGCATAAAGAGGTGTAAGATTTATTACTCCTGTTTCCTCTATGAAGAATCAAAAGCACAAGTATGGGATTAGTTGTGTAAATTTGGCTTAACTCCTATTATCTCCTCTCTCAAAATAGGGCCTTGATGGACTTCTCTCTTTGATATTTCTTCTCTTTCTTTCTGTTTGTTTGTTTTTGTAGGGCCATACCTTTTTCTTTTTTCCTTTTCCCATTCTTTTCTTCTTGGGGGTTAGCAACGGAAAATGTATTGAAACCGGGGCCTACGTTAATTACCCCATGTTTACTCAGGGCCTGTAACTGTCGCATTGTACAAGTCACTTAATATATTTTCTCCTCTCTCAAGTATATTGTGACATGGATATTGCTTCAAGTTCTTAATATGGTATAAATTACTACTTTGGTTGTATGGATATAGTGATAAACTTGTGGGATGGTGGTAAATGTCATAATGAATGCATTGTTTTTGTTTCAAATGTGCATTTGTGGTCAATTGTTTCCTACCATGGAACACAACATCTCCTGTTTCCGACGTAATGCAGACTAAGTTCCCGCACGCGTTTTTTACGTGGGTGAGGTAAAGTTGGGTAAAATAAAGTTATGTATTTAGAACAATATTGGTAATTTTTGTTTGACATTAGAAGATGCGGGTATTGTGGAATTTGAGTATGTTTTATATTTATTTCCTAATTTTTACCAAAAGTTACCAATATTTACCCTAATATACCCAACAGTACCTTGTACACGCCCCAAGTAAAGAACAAGTTGTTGAATTGCCACATCACAAGGCACTTTTTTGTTTGTTTCTTTTGGTGTATTCCCTCTGTATACCTAAATGCAAACAAGTTGTCTGCTAAAGTCTTTGTTGTCAACATGCCGTTTCTCAAAAATATGTCTCATGTCTTTCTAGTTTTGATTATTCTGTATACAAGTTATGGTGTTGGTGCGAAATAGTTACTGACTCTGAAGATCACTGCAGGAACGGACGATGATCTTCCTCCACCTCATCAAAACAGATTTGCTAGAAATGTACGTGTAGCTGGGAATGGAAGATCTGCAGTGGCTGGTTCTGCTCCATATCCCAGGATGCACAATGACATGGAAACCCAAATCCATCTTATTGAACAAGAGGCGTACTGCTCTGTCCTGCGTGCTTTTAAAGCACAATCTGATGCTATAACTTGGGTAAATTTTATTCAATTCTAACTGTAAGTAAATCATAATTAGTTGGTCTAAGCACATCCATTTCATTTTCTGCAGGAAAAAGAGAGCTTGATAACAGAGCTTCGGAAAGAGCTGAGGGTATCTGATGAGGAGCATAGGGAACTTCTATCAAGGGTCAACAATGATGATATGATTCGGCGAATACGGTGTGTGCTTCTGTTTACTTCCATCCCTAAATCTCTGTCACAATTTATGCTGAGACCCTTCTCACGGGTATATGCCATGAACCTTTTCAGGGAGTGGAGAAAGGCTAATGGGCTGCAACCTGGCATGCTTAGTTCTTCTCAGCCTGTACATGAATCTGTACCCAGTCCAACTGTATCAGCATCACGCAAAAAACAGAAGACATCACAGTCCATGGCATCTTTATCTGCTGGTGCTCCTTCTCCAGCCATGCATGCATCCATGCAACCATCTTCATCAGCCTTAAAACGAGGCCCACCTCCTGGGGGGAGAGGGAAGAAAACAAAATCTGTAAGTTTATGTTAGATTTATGTTTATTAGATATTAGTTTCATTTGCAAACATGCATGGTAGGTTCCTGATTCTGTAATTTCATGCCAATTCCCATATGCATGAACATGTAGCTCTGTTTAAAACAAATAAAGGATGGTAAAGTAAACTGTGACAGAAAATGTCACTGTAATTTTTTTTTTCTTTAGGTCAGGCAATCTACAGCATGCCAAACTTCCACAAACAAGTTGGATAGTTATTGTCAAGAACACTCATTAATTTCACATGTTGCCCAAATTAAACAAGAGTGTGATGCCTCTTATACACTCTGTGAAACATGGAAGTAGGTACAAGGAGAGATGTTCTAATGTATGAACGGATGAACTTAAGAAACAGTTTGAGAAAGGGGAGTGAGGGACCCACAGAATTATTTTGGAAACTTTGTGAACAAATTCTGAGAATACACAGTAACACACACACACACGCACGTGCGTGTGTGTCACTTTGTGTGTGTGAGAGAGAGAGAGAGAGAGAGAGAGAGAGAGAGAAGTAACCAAGGGAGAACTAAATATGGAACTATTCAATGGTAAGGTTCAGTGTGCAAATTTGTGGAATGTAACATAATAGAAGGGTTGCAACTGTGCAACTCATCCCACTTCCTGTCTGATAACCTCCTTTGTACCCAGTAACAAAACAAACCATTGACATGTCCTTCGATGTATTTTACTTTCATTACAATTAAACAACCTTCTTTATGATTTCCTCATTTCTAATCCTAATATTTCTGTCGTGTCTGCTCATGCTCTGGAACACCCTCTTAGCTGGTAACATATTTTTTAGTGCCTTTGATACCTACTTTCAGCATCATAAATGTATAGGAGGCCTAATGTCCTTGTTGTGAGGAACTGATTCACAGGGATAATATGTTGGAAGTATGAAATCTAAATTGTTCTTGATGGCTTGGTGGCGATATATTCTTGTGCCATCTTCCTGTTATAATGGATGCTTACTGCATCTTGTATGTGTTGTGCAGTCAATGCAGTACCCTTCTACACCCCTTCCTGGGGCTGTAAGGCCTCAGGTTGCAAGTCATAGTGCCTCAGGTGCCTTTCCTTCTAATAACCCTGCTGATGGTTCAAAAACGGATCCGTTGATTGGGAGAAAAGTGCGGATGAGATGGCCTGAGGATAACAGTTTCTATGAGGCAGTGGTCACCGACTGTGCTGAAGATGTAGGACTTGTTGACTATGCTTAACCCCCACCCCCCAAAAATAAAAATAAATTAAAGAAAGCACTCCCTCCCCCTTCCCAAGATAATAGAAACAGAGTTTTGATGATTGCATGATCAATTGACCAAGTGATTACTCGTTAATTGTGGTCAGGGCCGGCATTTTCTAGTCTATGACATGCATACAGCAAATGAAGCATATGAGTGGGTAAATTTTAAAGAGGTAAGCTCATTTAGGTGGTTTTCTTATACCGTCTGTTGATTAAATGTCTCTTTTGGATTTTATCATATGTGCAATTAGGCTTCATGAGAACCATGTTTACATGCTAATAAGTTTATGGATTACATGGTCAAAGCTTAAACCATTAGTCTCAGAAGGCCCAAATTCAAATTTGACTACCACCAGTCTTTTCATTACATATACTTTAACAGGAGAGAGAGAGAGAGAGAGAGAGAGAGAGAGAGAGAGAGAGAGAGTCTATGATTAAGTATGCATGGATGAAATTTTGTTGGGATTTTTGGGAAATGTGTGTTGTCCGTGTCGACTCTGGGGTCCTTTACGAAGGAGCTTATGGTTGATGCTTCTCTTATCGTTTAATAGATATGGTCTTTAACTACAGAAGTATATCCTATAGATTTGTTGCTTATCTCATGGTTGACTGCAAATTATTATCTTACAACCCTAAGAAATTTGCCTTGGTGAATTGTTTTCCTTTTCTGGTGGTAAAATAGCTGTACTTTATGCGAATGTTTTTGCAGACTGCATGCGTTTTATTTGACATACTAAATTATGCATTTTTCTTTGTCAGATATCTCCTGAAGATATTCAGTGGGAAGGTGAGGATCCTGGGATCAACAGAGGTGTTCGGTCTGTACAAGGGCGTGGATTAAAGAAGTCTTCGGTCCGCGGTGGAGCTGTTCCTGGTGCTGGAAGAGGTCGTGGTACTCTGAAGGGTCAACCTAAGAAGGATTTGCCCCAGAATGGTATCGGTAGAAAAGCATCAGGAGATATTGAGTTACTTCACACTGATACTCTAATAAAAGAGGTAAACCTTGTGATGCAGATTTGAATGTAAATACTAGTGTGGAACGTGGTTGACAGACAAATGATGTTCTTTTGTAGGTGGAGAAGGTATTTAGCGCTAATCATCCTGACCCGGTAGAGGTTGAGAAAGCCAAGAAAGTGTTAAAAGTAAGATCTGAGAACCTTCAACTTTTGATTTGCAATCTATCGTAACGCAGCAACCAGCTTGAATGAACATTTGTCTTGCAGGAGCACGAACAAGCATTGGTGGAAGCCATTGCCAGGCTTGAAGAAGCATCTGATGGTGAAAGTGGTAATACCTAACTGCCTTTGTGTTTGTATAAATGGGAAACCACACTTGTTTTTGGTTTCTAATCCCTCCCCACCATCCTCCTATTTTTCTTCCACATGCAATGTAATCTACATTCTGTACAAAAACTTTCAAAATATAACGCGCTGCAAAACTATTCTAGTTAGGCCGTCTTTGGTCACCCTGGTCTCCATCTCTAAGATCATGATCATTTTTCTAGATATCGATTGTCCCTGTATTTAGATCCCACATTGTATGTATTCTGAGGTGAAATTATCGCATAATAATGCTTGTTGAACTTATTTCAACCAGAGGGGGGAGATCGCCACTTCTCCCAAGGGCACTCCATGGACCGACCAGGCTGGCGGAAGCAACAATACGATGAAATGGGCGAAGGTAGGCGAGTGGAAGGCCCCGATGGCAACAAAGTCCGAGTTGCCTCAGAAAAGCAGCAAGCAGCATAATAATTATGTGTCCAAGTTAATGATATGTGGGGTGGCAATTTCCCAGATTGTACAATTTGCCTGTTAGAAAAAATAGGTGTTGGGTAGGTAGTGGGAGGTGTAGATTGTACTACTAGTAATCTCAGCCCTTTATGTTGTATCTCAATCTCCAACATAGAAAGTAAGTTTGTTCCTGTAAATTTATAACTGACTCTTAACTACATAGGCCTGTTTGGAGATTTTGCTTTTGTCAACCAGAATTATTAATTTAAGTAGATTTGCATGTCTCTCTTCAATTATACAAGAAATTGTACAATTTTCAAGCAGACAAATTTAAGCCCGTCTTTGAAAAGTGTAGAACAAAAGCTTATATGAACAAAGCTAACAAGCTGTGGTGAGTCTCGGTTGTTGGGAATTCCTCAACCCAGTCTGTCCTGTCTTGTACCCAGCTTGGTTTCTCCTACAAAAAGTGTAAGAAATTGAACATTCAATTACAATTTATGAGTTATGACTGCCTATGTTACTCGGACTTGGGTACGCGTGCCCATATCGGACACATATACAAGTGTTGGACTCGGTTATTTAAAGAAATTTTATACATTTTCATTGTAATTTGAAGTGTTGAGTGTCGTATCCTTAAATAGGTACCAAGGGTTTGACATGAGTACGACAGGAAAAATGAAGAGTCCGAGTAACATAGATGACTACCTGTAATACTGGTGGGTGAATGGAAAATCAAGTTTAGATGACTTTTAATAAATAAAAGTTTTAGAAAGTATCAAAAAAAGTGAAACTTTTGAATACAATAGTACTTTTTTTTTTAAAAAAAAAGTATTGATAAACGTATAAGTTTTGATAAATTTTGCTAACTTTTGATAAATGATTACTGAGTTCCATTTACCCATGAAATTTACAGGTTCACAGGCTCCCTTTTATTGCATTCTTGCTCTATTGCGCAGTATTGTTTACCTCATGCTCACAGGCGGCTTAGTCCGTCAAAGATTCAGCAAATCTGACAATCAAATCGACCATTTGGGCATCATAATCAGGTCCCTCCATCTCAAAGTGGCTGACACCTTCAATTAGATGGGTCTCGACACGGCCTGCTGCATTTTTGAGCTTGTTCTTCAACTGCTTGACACTGGTGAACCCGTCTCGAGTGCCCATTATGAAAAGCTTTGGTTTCGGGGACTGTAAAATGGCCTTGTGATGCCTCCCAAACAGGATGGATGCCATTAGACCAAACGGGTACCCTATGCTCACATAACCTACGACTTGCTCCACTTGATCAACTGCAGAACCCGCAATTGGTGCACCTGTTCAACAGGCGACACAGCAAAAGAATAATAGTTCAGACAATCTTGTCGAACACATTGAATCGTGTTATTTATACAGCCTCTTCTCGGGTCATCCTGTTATGCATTTATAAACATGTCCAAAATGTTTGTTTACCGCAACAAGGGAAAACACAATTATAATCATAAAAATCTGAGGCGAAACTGACATATGATAATATGATATGCTTACAGGCTTGTTGCAAAAATACAAGGTTGACACAGGCAAGTTAGGTGATGAAAATTTGTCATGCAGTCAGCCCCTAATCTTTTTTTACATCAGGCTCTAGGGGTTAGTCACTGGGATGCCACTTCAACCCTAACTACAATTAGAAAGTTATACGGCTGAGGCTTGAAGTAAATATGCTTAGGGTTAAAGTTTAAACGCAGCATGAAGGATTGCTAGCCAAATTAGAGTACACAATCTTGACTAATGAAATTAAACATAAAAGCGACCAACTGTTATGAATTGCAAACCATATTTCGAGCAAAGAAATGGAGATTACCTATGAGTTATGCCACACAGAAAGGTTTGAGATGTTACATGTCGCCCTGAATATTTTGAAAAATGTCTAAAAAACTCAAAACCACTTGTTAACAAACCTCAGAACGTCACAGGGTCCTTTGTGGACCATTCTGAATGCATTTTGGCATATTATCATCCCCATTTGAGCTTACAAAGTCTACAGTAAGGTGATCACAAAGCCCTTTAAAACTCAAATGCAACAGATTAAAGATTTATAGCCATGAAAAACAACAGTCAGGGTTCATCTTATGTTGTGACAAAGCCCACTGGAGACTTCACAGTATTTGACATCAGGCTTTAAACCTACAACAAGCTGCTAATTCATCCAATCTGCTCCTTCAAATAGCTTAAAGAATACTTAGATTGGTCTCTGAAGGTTTGAAGAGATACTGTCTGAAATCTCTAAAACCACAGAAAGGAAGATTATTACACACAAGCTTTTGGAAAATTTACGCCAACTTGTCAATTGGTGACCATATAGTCCCAGGGTGTACTGAAACCATCTCAATTCCCAAACCATTCAGTGTGAATCTTAGACCCTACCCATCGTAATGCCAACATGAGGGGGTCTTGATATCTCCAAGAAGGTGCTGACAAAGCCATTACAGTCATTAAAGTTTTTTGCAGATATGTGGAGCAAGCAATACGAGGTTTCGAAGTCAAGGTAGTCAGATCAGTTCCAGGTTGTTAAATTCTGTGTGAGGACATAAGGGATAATGGGATTTCTCGGAAACCTCTCAAATGATGGCTATAAGCTCCCACTAACGCACTAACTTCCTTCAACGTTTAGCACTTTAGCTAATAATTCCTAGTACTATGCCAAGAAGCTATTACACTTACGTCTTATTTAACACGGGGAAAGGGAAACTTAGGGTATCCTAACTTCCAGACATAAAGTGGCATCAAACAAACCCTGGAAGTTAGAAGTTGGAACCCCGAAATGAAGGCTTTTCAAGAATCTGGCATACTAATTTCTAAAGAAATTGCATTTACTAGCCTAAAATGGGGGTCGAAGCATCCAGTATCTACCCATGTTGAACTGTCAAGTGTCCGTCTGTCCGACCCACATAAGCATCAAGATCGTCAAGAGTTCCAAACTTCCTTCCAGTCACGCAGTATTTCAAAAAGCTGTTACAAGATGGAATGTAGGACTGGCTTTAAATGTCCTATGCCCACTAGCTTTCCATTCGGTGGAACCCGTGCTCATCAGGAAAAAAGAAAATTTTTTAGGACGCCTCGGTTCAAAAATTGCATCTGACAAGCTCTTTAAACAACCATCCTCCCATGAATCAGTCAGTTTGTCACATCAAAACAACAGTTGACAATATTTAATGACATGCCTGTAACCTCATGTTTCATCACAAGGATCCAAAATCACCTCAATTGTGTCTACCAATTGCACCTATGAATCAATAAAGATGAATTATGTCCATAATCTGGATAGTTGAAAAATATTATATTTTTCAACTTAGACTGTAATGGGCTAAAGTAAAATGTCTCATTAATCCTCCTATCTATGCTTCTTTTCCACGGAGTTGTAGGTAGATAACAATTTCTAAAGAACCGGTCTCTCTAAATTGCAAAATTTAGAGACAAGACTGCTACATCTGACCCCTCCATATCTCATTAATCCTCCTATCTATACTTCTTTTCCATGGAGTTGTAGGTAGCTAACAATTTCTAAAGAACCAGTCTCTTTAAATTGCAAAATTTAGGGGTCAGACTGCTACATCCGATCCCTCCATACCTTGCATGAGCGGGATTTTGGAGTATTGGTGTTGGTTTTGGTTTAAGCAACAAAGACGAACAACGATGCAGTAGAAACACACAGGAATGCAATCAGTGAAGACAGCAATTACATGCTCTAACATCATCATTAACTCTCAAATTCAACACCTCAAAATTAGCCAATAGATCTGACCCAATCAACAAAATCAAACAATTCCAGCACTACTATGACCAAAATTCTTGAAACAATTGAGAACAAACACCATCTGACAACAGCCAATTCAATAAATTCAACATCTTCATCTGAGAATAATCAAGAAGAGACTAAGCAAGAATACCTGCAGAAGAACCCACCAGCAGAATCCTACTAACAGAGAGATTTTCACAAACCCATTTGCAAACTGAGATAACATCCTTAACTTCAGCAAACCCAGTAACAGATTTGCTCCCTGTAGACCCCCCAACTCCTCTCATATCAAAAGTGACACCCAAATAACCAGAATTAGCCAACCCACTTGCAATTCCCCATAACAAACCTAGACAACCCCCCATCAAAGAGTATGGATGAACCAAAACAATACCCAACTTCTCATCTTTGATCCTTCCTCTAGGTCTAAATACTCTTGCACTCAATTTAACTCCATTAATGCCCTCAATAGTGAAAGATTCACTTGTCATCAAGACAGAGTTTTGGGGATTTTGGGGTTTTAATTTGAATGTATGTGTGGGGTTTTAGGAGAGAAAAGATAGGATCTTGGGCTAACTCATGTTGTTTGTTGTACTGGGTGAAACTGTTAATCCCAATTGCAAGTTTCATGAATCATGATTTTGCCCAGTTTTATGTTGATTCAGAGGCATGGAGAAGATGGTGGAAAAATGTGATTGTTATGTAGAGGGTTGGTTTTCTCCCATCTATGTTATTCATGATGGATTGTTTGATAGTAATTTGATCAATTGATGATGGTATCCTAAAATGAACGAGTTTCTAGATTTGCCTAGCATTTTGTAAACAGGCCCACGCATCAAATACTCCATCTGTGTTTATTTATTTATTGTCTAAAAAATTATATTAAAAATTTTAATTGTTAATATCTTAATTTATATAATAATTAATTATATTAAATTGATGTCATTAGATTCGTAATGAAAAAGACTAATAGAAAAGTATAATATTGTATTTTTTTATAAAAAATTTATATTAAAAATTATTGATTAAAAATTGACACTAAAAAATGCAAATGACACATAAAAAAGACCAGACGGAGTAGATGAAACAAAAAAGAACGGAGGTAGTAGCATCTACTCTAGGGATGGCAATGGGTCGGAGGTGAATCGGAGGTAGGTACCTCCACATTCGCTCCAATTAATAATCGGAGGTAGAGGTCCTCCTCCAAATCAGGTGTCAGTCGGAGGACCTCCAAATCCAAATTCAATCGGAGGTAATCGGATTACCTCCGACTACGATTAGCTGTATTACATTTCCATAAAATGATTTCCTCCAACTCCGATTACTTCTAACTCCGATTACCTCTGATTATATATCATACTTGTTAAAATAAAACACCAACAATAATTCTTAAAAATGTTTATGTGCGGTGGTCCTAACGTCGCGGTCGGGTGTCGTGAGGGGATGCGGCGGTCGGGTGTTGTTAGGCGGTGCGGCGGTGGTCGGTACAGAGAGAGAGGAGAGTCGGTGAGGCAGAGAGAGACGAGGCCGGAGGCGGTGTAAACAAAGAGGTAGTGAGGAAAGAGGTTAGAGGTGAATTGGAGATGATGGTGTATGACGTTGAACTCAGAACTCGAAATTCGGAAGAAGAAATCAAAGGCGGTGAAGTGAAGGTGGTGAATGATGGTGGTAACGACGCTGGGATGGGAGCCTAGGGGTTGGGATGCGCAGGTGAAGAGCAGAAGAGGGCAGTGAAGTGAAGGGGACAATGGGAGCACAGGGCGGTATTTGGGATGCTGATGCGAGTAAAGTGAAATTGATGAAATGAAACCCTAATGACTAATAGTAATACACGATTTACCTTTAAAAAAAAAAAGAAAAAAATAAACTTTTACAATCTACTATAAAAAAATTTGGTCATTTTAATTTTATTTTTTAAATTTTTTTATATTAATTATTATAATCGGACTTAATCGGACTTAATCGGATCGGAGGTGGTCACCTCCATACCCGCCCCAATTATAATCGGAGTTGGATTTTTTTAATCGGATTCGAATTCGGAGTTTTTTTAGTCGAATTCGGATTCGGATTTTTTAGTCGGAGCGAATCGGATTCGCTTCGGATTCGGACTTGACTGCCATCCCTAATCTACTCCATCTGATCTTTTTTATGTATCATTTGCGCTTTTCAATGTCAATTTTTAATCAATAATTTCACATATAAGATTTTTATAAAAAAAAATACAGTATTATACTTTTTTGATAGTATTTTTTATTACAAATATAATGACATCAATTTTATATAATGAATCATTATACAAATTAAGATATTCACGGTCAAAATTTTTTGCACAGAAATCTAGGCGACAGATAAAAAAGAACGGAGGTAGTACTTTACTCACCCTTTCATATTTATTGCCCACTTATTTATGTGTCAATTAAACTGTAAAATTTTGACAATTAATTTTTTGATGTATTTAATGTTCAATTATATTAACGTGTTATTATTAGATTTTTATGAACTCATATGAGTATAATGTTGTAATTTATTTACAAAATATACAAATAAAAATTACCAGTTAAAAAAAATTAGAAACGGGATAACATTTATAAAATGATATGGATAGTTAATTAATATAAAATGGAGGAGTACATTTTTACAAAATTCCCTTTCGTTTCTATATACTACTAGTCTAACTGACCCGTCGTATCGACGAGTTAATTAAATATATCCGACCTATAATTACCTAAATTCGAAATACTCAGTCAATATTTATTTTAATAAAATGTATCTTCTATATTTATGTGAATCTGAAATACACTCGGTTAGTATTTGTCATAACCAAATATACCATCCATGTATATTTAAACCGTTCATCCGAGTTATAGGTCTAGTAGCTTAAATTTTATTTGATGCTATGATTCTTGGTTATTATATTCGAGTACGAAAATTAAATTCGTGTGTGAACAAAAAAATAAACGTATTTTCCCTTAAAAAATATAGGTATTTACCTAAATTTAAAATACACCCAACTCGTGTCTTAATTTAATGTCAAATTTGCCTGAACTCAAAATATTTGCCCTAACCAATATACATATGACTTGTATTTAACCCGTCTGTTCGAATTGATAGGTTTAGTAACTAAACGTTCATTTAATACTAGAATTCTTGATTGAGTTACTCGAGGGCAAAAGAATAAATTTACATGTACAAATAAGCTACAAAGTAAGATGTTGATTAACTATTATATTCAATTATTATATTTAAAGATGAAATAGTAAATTCATTCAAGGGTGAAATAATAAATTTGTATGTGAAAACAAGTTAGCAAGCAGCAAGTAGACCTTGAGAACATTGCAACAAAAAGATGTCTTTCTACTTTACGAATGATATATATCTAGTTCCTCAGTCTCAAACTGTTTTTTTGCACTCCATTTTTTTAGTATTATCTCTATCTCAAAATATTTATCCATTGGACTAAATTTTAATGGTTGGTGAAAGCATGAGTGAAATTCATAAGTTTATACCGTCATTATAATTTGTGAGTAATCATAGGTTAAAATTTAGTCAAACGGATAAATACTTTAACACGGATAGTAATTGTTATATATTATGAAGGGTATCAAAAGAGTTTTTTGAAATCAATAGAGAAATCACAATTTTACTATTAACCTACTTTACAAGATGTCCTTTCGTTTGTATATAATATCTAGTCCTTGGTCTCAAACTATTTGTTTGTACTCCATTTTTTAGTACTCCAGTAATTGTTATTATGAAGGGTATCAAAAGAAGTAATTGAAATCAACGGAGAAATCACATTTTATTAATATTAACCTACTTTAGTAAAATAATTTATGTGGATAAAAAGGTAATAATTTATATACTCGATAAACTATAATTAAAATAATGATATGCATTGAAAATATAGAGTAATAAATATTATGAAAAATAAGAAATTAGTTATTTATGGCTATATGTATAATAATATTGCATTAGGAAGCCAACCAACTGTTGTATTAACTTCACAGTAGAGATATTGCATGGTAATAGACTGTAGTTTGAGATCATGTGATGAACATCCTTTAGAGTATATTTTTTTTATATGTCATGGAATTACAAAGGAACTTTTTGGAAACTTGGATGGCTATCTCCTTCTATGATGTGGTTTGAGATCCCAGAAGAAATAGCCTCCTGAACTCCGTCTTATAGTGTCTCGTCCTCTATTGTGATGATTGAAGTGTTGTCATAGAAAGCTACTCCTATAGTGTCTCGTCCTCTATTGTGATGATTGAAGTGTTGTCATAGAAAGCTACTCCCTCCTCCACTACTGCTCCTCTCAAATATTCGATGATGAAGCCGCCCGCCGCTTAGTTGTGGGTGGTTGAGAGGTTCGTCAAAGTCGAGTTTGAAGAAAACCTGGGGGAAGTGTGCCACCTTAACAAGATTAGATGAGGTAGAACAGTGAGAGGGATGCCCCCTAGGGAGAAATTCACATTTCTCTGAAGAATTTCCGACCTTCCATTTTTCTACACATGTTGAACTTAAATTAAAACACCTGAAGGGTTTATTATTTTTTCATATGAAAACAACGTCATTTCTAACTTTCCCAATGTGCCACAAAATATAAGCTCAAGGACTCTGAGAAGGATTCAAAAGATTCTAGGGGCTGAAGAGGATTTCGAGGAGGATCAGGAGATGGAGAAAGACCCCAAGGACTCTGAGGAGGATTTTGGGGATGACCTGGATGACCTGGATTGGAGCCCCAAGGCATCCTAACAGACTGACAGACTTGAACCAAGGAGAAGCAACAATAAGGGATGTGTTGAAGGATGTATTAGAGGGCTATGCTAGTAGGATAAGAGAACGAGTAGAGTTAGCATGAATTCTTTAAATAATCTCCTTAGATTTTATTCGTTTAGCTATTGCGATATATATACATACCCAACCATGAGCCATGAGTTTTGTGTGACCCAACTTGTGGGCTAGGCTTCAAATATATCTACTTTTTTACTTTTGTACTACTATATATGAATTCATGAACTTAATTGTGATTTCTCTATTGCATGCCTTTTCACTTTTAGCATGAAAATGAGTTGAATTGACCAATGAGAATTGCAATGATTCTGTGACCTGTTCTTGAAGCACCCAACTTATGCAAATTGAATATTTCTGTACATTGTCTATTTGTGATTGCAAGTTCTTTCTACGGTCAATAAGTTCATGCTTGACAATAACTTCTGCAAATTTGAACTATTAGGAAAGAAATCACCAGTAAGTAAAACATAAGTCTGATTGCTTCTAAATCCAAACAACCACTCAGAAGGTTCAAGCTATTCAAGACAAGATGAGAGCAACGCAGAGTCGTCAAAAGAACTATGCTGACAAGAGGCACAGGGCCTTGGAGTTTAAAGTAGGGGATAGGGATGGCAATGGGGCGGGGAATCCCCGAACCCGTTGGGGCCCCGCCCCGCTATGGGGAAAAATCCCCACCCCCATTGGGGACGGGGACGGGGACGATTTTTCAAAATCCGCTCGGGGATAGGGACAAAATTTTTCCCATCCCCATCCCCGAATCCCCGTCCCCGAAAATTTTAAAATTACCAAATAACCTTTATTCTAATTCAATATATATATTAATAGTAAGGATAAAGTAGTAATTTTTCCAAATCACACTTGAGGAGGATGTATATTGTATTTTTTTTTTTCCGAATAACATTTGTTGATGTATTATTGCTTGAGCAAGTTAAATACATTGTATTTTGAACAAATTAAAAACTGTGTCCAATTAAAATTTGGTTAAATTTTGAATAGTTTTAAAAAATCCCCGTTGGATCTGCGTTGGGGATGGGAAATCTATGGGGATGGGGATGGGGCAAGAATCATTCCTCGAAGCGGGGATGGGGACAGGGATGGGGACGAGTTTTGGGAGCGGGGATGGGGACGGGGATATACTCTCCCGTCCCCGATCCGCCCCTTCGCCATCCCTAGTAGGGGAATATGCATTTCTACAGGTTTCACCTGCGAAGGGATTTAGACAATTTGGACAGTTAAGGAAGTTGTACATCAGGTGATATCCTATCATGGAATGTGTAAAAGATGTTGCATACAAGTTGTCGTTACCCGTAGAGTTGCCTACGACACATAATGTTTTCCACTAATCTCAGTTAAGGAAGTACGTCCCTGATCGCTCCTATGTGATTGAACCGGAACCCCTACAACTTTGGGGGGACCTGACCTACGAGTCATAATTAATAGAAATTCTGAACTGTCAAGACAAAATAACATCGTAGAAAGATGATACATTTGATCAAGGTGTCATGGGCAAATCATGCCGCAGTCGAAGTAACCTGGGAATCAACTGAGGAAATGAGATCCAAGTATCTTCATCTGTTCAACACTTGAGGTATATTGAGTTTCAGGGGGCGAAACTTTGTCTAAGAGGGAAATGATGTGAAGCTTGGAAAAATTTGTTGTCATCCCCGAACAGAGTTTGGTATCAACCCTTCTAGTGTCGTTTAGGTTTTGAGGATCTTGGTAGTTTTTGAAAGTCCAGCTCCCGCTCCTGGTTATTTCCGGGAGCAAACTTTTTCTCTCATTCCCTTGAGAGCGAGAAATAAAATTTTTTGTACCGATATCTTAAGTTTTTTGCTCCTATTATTTGATTTATTTTCATAAACAACCAACAAGAATTACATAAATTTTCTCAAGTTTCACAAATATCGGTCCCCGAATTAAAATTACACAATATCTAATAAGTAAATTTAATCCAAGACTTTGTTTTTAATATACATACATACAATCCAAAAAGTAAAGCTATATTTCCATAAACAATGCCCAAATTTGGAAATCTTAAAAGTTAATATTCCATTAAAAATCCTATTAGAATAGGAGTTTCGTAGTCTACAAATACATTTCAATCCTCACTCCTCATTTATATGCCAAAAAGTAAAGCTAAAAGGAATATCTTAAAAGCCCTAAAACCAACAAAGGAAAAGAGCATGAGATTATGAGAATAACATTAATGTACAAGTAACTAACTCCAAACTATTACAAGTGCCTACAATTTAAACTGCTTCATCGTCTTGGTTTTTTCTTAGGTTTTTCATCACCATTTCTACCACCAGATTTTCCTCCCTTCCTTGACTCCGATGTACTACCATTCACCGTCGCTGCCGCCTTTCTTTTTGGTTGTTGGCCGCCAGCTCTAGTAGTAGTCGTTGTCGTCGTCGTCGCCGCCGCCTCTTTCGCACCTCTCCTAGTTGAGTTCCTCCTCGAAACAACCACACCAACATCCTTAACATTATTATTATTATTATTATTCCTCTTTGAACTCGCCCCCTTTTTCTTACTAGTACTACTCCTTGCAGTCTCTCTTCTTTGTCTTTCTTCTTCCTCTTCCTCTTCCTCTTCCTCTTCCTCTTCCTCTACCTCTTCTTTTTCATCCTCAGTATCATCATCTTCGTTGTTTATTCCATTTTCTTGGCTCGACGTCGAGTTTTGCTTCATTCTCTTCAAGAAATTCACTACCCCTTGTTTCTTCAAAACGCCCGTTCCCTTTTTCTCAATCGTCACTTTTTCTTCCTTATTTTCCTTGTTCACTGCTTCTTTGCTTACCATCTTCCTATTTTTCTCACTATTCAACCTCAACCCTCCACTTCTAAGAGTTGTTCTCTCTCTTGGAACTAACTTTAGATCATCTTCATCCTCACCATCTCCCCCCTTCTCTCTTCCGTTCAAGTTGCTCCCATCAACCTTAGTCTTCTTTTCGTCCTTCCTCCCAGCTTCCAATTTAGGAGTTCCGTTCTTATTATTCATGGACTCTGATAAAGCTTGCATGGATCCAGAATTATTCCGACGACGGCAAACTATCATGCTAGTGGTAGAGGATCGAGGTCTCTTCACCACAGGCTCCAAACGATTAGTTTCAGAATCGGGTTGGACCTTTTCGGTAGTTGTAGTAATTTGAGATGTTTCGTTAGTGACAAGTTTACGTAGCTCGCGGGCGGCAAGATATTCAGGGGAGTTTTTGTGGTAAAAGAGCACGGCGTTCGTGAAGATGAGGAGGAGGTCGCGGTAGAATTTTAGATGACAATCATCATAAACGCCTTCATCGAGTTTGGATTGAACTATGTCCAAATCCATGTGTTCACGGATTGCATTTTGATATTTATCCGCCCTCTGCATAACCAAGAAATATAATAAGTACCTCAAAACTACACTTAAATCTAAATAAGCCAAAAAGTAGGTTTGAATTTCTTTCAAACATCTAGATTTATGACCCGTGACAAAATGTTTCCTTTGGAGGTTTGGTTTCAATATAAATATAGATAGGAGAATAGAGACCCTCACTTTTAAAGTATGAAAATTTGATTCTAGTCATCCTTACTATGAGCAATTGGACAACAATAATCTCAACTTTGAAAATGTATATTAGTAGCCTTTGCTTTCAATCTTTTTTTTTTTTTACCAAATCTAACTCCATATTTTCACTTTGAGATTTTTTTAAATTTAAATTCTAGATTTTCCTAGCTGTTTTCATGTATCCCCCTAAAACGATCATGATTTATGCAGTGCATTTACTAAAGAATTTAAAAAAATTTTAGAACCCAAACAATTATGATGAGAATTATAAAAATTAGAAAAAAATCAATAAATTTGAGACAAAGTTTGTAAATTCACAAACAAAATTGTAGAGAAATGCCAAATTTGGAGCAAATACAAGTCAAGATCTTTGATATTTAGGACATATTGTGCTCCAAAAATATACTTGTTGAAATACGGACTATTGACATACATTTTCTATTCAAGACTTTTGTATTTGATGAGTATCTCGTTTGAAATGGAATTAAAAACCTTGGGCGTTTCCAATAACTCCAATTTCAATAGCAATCTCACTCCATAGTAGGACTCATGTTATTTCCCATCATTATTTTACTACTACTATTATATTTTTTATTATTATTTTACTAATATTATTGTTTAGTAGTACTACTATTACTATGATTGTTGTTATTATTTTTCAGAGTAGGAGTCATATTATTTGGACATAAAATTTCCTTTTTTTTCTATTTTCCGAACTTGATTTTAGTTTCGTCCGAATTGCTGACCTGACCCATTCCGAAATAAAATCATGTCCGCACACGAATTTCTCGTCCGAATTTTGACATTAACCGACTTTGTTCGTCTGATTTATTCAGATCTGAATTTTTGCAGGTGCTGCTTGAAAGCATAGAAACATGGAGAAAAATTAAGGTAAAAGATTTCCCTCCCCTTCACCCTTGTCTATTTTCCCAAACGTGGTAAAAAAAGATTAATGACACATAACCACTTATATACGAGAGACGGAGAGAGGGAGCAGTAATAATAAAAATAAAAAAAGAAAAGAAAAGACAGGAAGGAACAACCCTAAAGAAAAGGGGACCAATGCCTATGGATCTTTTTATCCCACTTTCGTTTTATTTAAAAGGGGCACCCCAACAATCAACTAATTGACCAACAGTATCATTCATCTATAATCTATTGACATTTATACCCTCCCTTCTGCATGGCTACCTGACGAGGCGCTATTTTCTTTCCTTTTCTTTTCCTTTTTTTTAAAAACCTTTTAATCTCCCTAATTTACCAAATACTGCCACTATACTTAGGCCCCGTTCTTTTATGCAGTACGGTTGTGGTACGGTTGATTGCGGTGTGATGGAATTTGAAAAAGTGTGGTGAAGTGTGGTGGGTTGTGATAAGTTGTGGTAGGTGGGATAGGTGAGGAGAGAGAATGTAAAACGTAAATGCGAAAAGTGAGGAGAAAGAAAAGTAATAAGATATTTTGGTAATGATTTGTAGTAAAGTGTGGTGGAGTGTGGTGAAGTGTGGTGGAGTGTAGTGAAGTGTGGTGATGATAAGTTGTGGTAGGTGGGATAGCTGTTTTCATGTATCCCCCTAAAAAGTGTGGTCCAGTCATCACATGGTACCGCATAAAAGAATGGGGCCTTAAATAAAAGTCAAATTTTTTAACTACCTTATCCCTTTTTATTTATCAATTTTATAATTTTAATAATTAAAATACTATATTATCTTTATTAATGATGTAAAAAGTCATTGTTAAGTGAAAGGGTATATTTGTCCCAGTGTAATTTTTTTACTCAATTTTTTAGAGACATTGGACTTATAAAGTTAGTTACTGTCACACTTAACAAGAGGCGAAGATAGTAATACATCTAAATTTAATTCAGTTATTATTTATTTATATATAATAAGTATTTGCTGTCAAAAAAAAAAATATAAGTATTTAGGCATCGTTCTTTTGTGCGTTACGTTTACGTTACATTACGTTTAGTTGCGTTGCAAATGGTTAAAAAGTGATGATAATTTGCGTTATGTTGCGTTGCGTTTGGCTGCGTTAACGCATAAAAGAACGATGCCTCAGATAGTTTGCACATTTTTTCCATCACTTTATTAGATAGAGTCCATCAACATTTTTAGCTAAACATAAATAGTTTTAATAGCCAAATAGTTAAACACCCAAAACTAAAACAAAGAACCTTTTAATTTCCCTAATTTAGAAAATAGTATACCTGAATTTAATTCAGTTATTACGTGGAACCATCAACCATGAGACAATGCAGTATTATAGTCATTTATACATCAGTATTTTAGATACTTTTCACATTTTTTCTATCATTTTATTAGATGTATAGTCCATACACACTTTTTAGCTAAATATAAACAGTTTTAGAATAGCCAAATACTAGTAGTTAAACACGGGAAACTATAAAAATTGAAAGAAACAACGAACAACTTCAAGTACAATCACAATTAAATATTGTCCACTAATGGAAGAATAAATGTCACAGGTAGTTTTTTATGGATTTATCTTTAATTGAATCCTAATAATGTAAAACCTACCATATAAATATTTGAAATTTAGTTATAAATCCCCCATCAAAAATAATTATATTCAAATGGCAATAAAATGATTTTAATAAAAAAAACAATTGTATATTTGTATATAAGGAAGCAGCTAACATCTACAGTGTTATTATATATTCATCCCAATCTTTTTATGGAAATATTTATCTCAATTTTGTTTTAAAAAATAAACATTTTCTATTATTTCATACAATATGTTTAAATTTATAATCGAAAAACCTCTATTTTCTAAGGGGGCGTTTGGTTGAGAAACTTTCTCAACTTTTTCAAGTTGAAAAACTTTCTCATGTTAGGTTATGCAAAATATATATGAAAGTTTTGATGTAGGACCCATTAGTTCCCTTACAAACTCGGTAAAAAAATTTCCAAAGGGTAACTAGGGAAAGTCTTTTCCGTGAAAGTTTTTCCTAAGAAAATCTTTCCTAAAAAACAACCAAATGCACAATAAAAGGTATTCAAATAAAATAAGAATATCCGATCCACCAACCTACCACTCCCATTATGCCATATCTCTACATCTCTCTTTCCTTTGTCTTAATTAATTTTCTATTCTCCTTATAAATTATTATTTTTATCATTTTTTAGGTATATTTTTCCATAAATATATCATATCTCTTATAAGTTATAATTATAGCCATTTGGGTTTCCACATGCATACTCTAATTAAGTGAGACAATTTGGAAATGAGAAAATATACTGAATTTTTCGTAGATAGATATAATAAAATATAAGGAGTAACTCATAAAAGATATTACAATCCATTCAAATGATTGTGTTGCTCAGGCTCTGTTCTTTTATATAGTTAGTAAGAAGCAAAAATTGTGCAATGTGGTGAAATTGTAAAAAATATGGTGAGGTGTAGAATTGTACGGTGAAGTTTGTGGAAAGTGTGATTAATGTAGTCGGTGAGGAGAGAAAATGTGAAAAATAGAAGAAAAAAAAGAGTATATATTGGTAATGATTATCGTAAAGTATAATGAAGTATGTAGGAATATTGAATACTATAATAAGTTATAGTAACACACTGCATCACATGAAAGAACAGAGACTTAGGCCCCATTCGTTTATACGGTACTGCTGCGATGCGGTAAGTTACGGTGTGGTAGAGTGCGGTAATTGCGGTTAGTTGCGGTAAGTTGTGGTAGAAATTAAAAAGTGGGTATTGAAATTTATTTAAAAAGGGATTGTGGTAAGTTGTGATGAATTGTGGTAAGTTGTGGTGAGTTGCGGTAACTTGCGGTATCACAAAGTTTGGTACCGTATAAAAAAAAAAAGGGGCCTTAATATGAGTATGGCTTTGCAGCTTTAACTAATTTAAAGCTCGCACCATATTTGAAAAAGCATCCTAATTTAAAATGAAGTTAATCCATGCTTTAATTTTAAAAAACTCAAATTTGGGATGAAACTTTAAATTGGAGCTTATTAATGCTTTATTATTATATTTGTTAACCCGTCCCATTTATAATCCTAGTATAATATCATCCCCGTAACAAACTTACAACTACCTATCAGAGGAAATTTCAGGCATGTTTGAACATCAGAGGCACTGCAGATTACTTATATTCCTTGTTATTACAAGTCTATACTGTGCATGGATAACGTGATGAGCAAAAAAATAAAAATATATTATTGTACGGAAAATAAATAACTAAAATATAAAAGGTAAAGATAAGGACACCGGTGTACGTCAGAAGTGGGACGTAAAAAAAATGGTTCAATAAAAACTACGAAGACCTCTCTCGTAACGATTCGGGTCTCATCTCATGCTTCTTCAACTCCACTCCAAGAGTTGCTCGAGTGAAATTAAAGTCCGGTAAAAATATGGGTTTTGGATAAGAAAAGAGTATATTTTAAGCTGACCAAAATGCCCTGAAATCTCTGTTTAGGTGACAATAATGCCCTCCACAATGTTGGCAATTACGCTGAAATTAGTTAGGAGATTATGACCTAGCTAACCCAACCTCGTCATCCCCCACCCTAATAATAAAAATAAAAGAATATTGCCGTAATTCTCTCCCTGCCACTTCGGATTGTTCGACTAATTAAATATTAATCGATCCATTTCATATTAATTGCGTTCTGTTGTTAAATTTTAGAAGTTTTGTTGTTATTATTAACAGAAAATGCTATCCAAAAAATAATATTATGATTATTAATAAAATATTATATACAATTTTAATATATATATATATAATAATTTAATGTATAAAATATTACATTATAAATAAATCTTGATAACTATATATTGTAAAATATTATATTATTATTGTTGTTGTTATGAATAGTTAGTTTTATTTTTATTTTCTTATGTGAGGTCCTTTTTTATAAATTTTTTAATATATATATAATAATTTAATGTACAAAATAAATATTAAAATATATTAAATATTATAAAAGGCTTAAAATGAAGATGGATTATTATTAATATTATTGTCATTATTGAATTAAAGTTTGAAAAATGAAAATGAACATGCAAAATTGCGGAGAGAATATATATATATATATATTAGAATTAAAAAATTACGAAACGAATTTATGTTGATTTTGGATTTTAATATTTAATATTTACCTGGCTAGGAAGCCGGCGCTGAAAAACAGAGCCATGCTTGTGCGCCCGGAGGATCTCCCAGAACCGAATCAACGGCTGAGATTTCACGTTGCTCCGTTTATTGGCGGGAGAAACCTCCTCCAACTCCGCCTCGTCGCCGCTGATACGACGCCGTTTCTTCCTCGACAGGCTCGCCGAGCTCTGCACGTCGCTGCTCTGCTGTTGCTTCCCGCTCTCCCGCCTCGACTCGCCGGGTCGACTCGCGCTCTCCGGTTCGAGTTTCCGGACCGGATTCGGTTCGGGTTTGGATTCTCTCTCCTTCTTCTCCGGCAGCGGTTTGTCGTGACTCGACGAGTTCGACTCGTTGACGGAACGATCCTCCGGCGAGGCGGAATTTTCCGGCAAGTATCGGTCCGGTTCGCCGGACTTTTCGGACGTCCGGATCGCATTCCTGTCCGGTTCGATTCGCAGATCTGAGGGTTGTTCGACCTTCTTCGGCGAGGTGTTCTCTCTCCCCTCCTGTAATCTCTTCACTTTCAATTGCAACGACCTGTTCAACCAACAAACCACGACGATAATCAGATCTCACTCCTGAATCCTTTTTTTTTAAGTTTAAATTCAAGGAAATATTAAAAATCTCAGATCTCTTTAAAAAATACAAAAAAAAAAAATAACAGATGAACGCAGGAGAAAAGAAAGGTTACACGATCGAACGGTCATGCCGTTGAACCTCGCGCCTGAGTTCCTCGACTCGAAGCTTCCGCAGCTCATCCACCATACGCCGGAGGTCCTCGCCGGAGTTTTCTCTCTCCTCGCCGTCGTCGGAGGCGCCACCGCCACCGCAGACGGTTCCGGCGTCGGCAGCGCCACCGCCGACGGTGAAGCGGCGCGTAAGGTCGACGTACTTTCGCTTGCAGTTGTAAGCGGAGAAGAGGAAGGAGGAGTGGTTGATGATCCGTTTCTGAAGCTCCTTGGCTATGGAGTCCCAGCTTGTGGTGCCATGGCGGTTAACCGCGCAAGCCAAGAGTAGCTCCTCCAATGTCCCCCATGCCTGGTCTCCGTCCGACGACGTCGTTTCCTCGCTCTCCTTCTCCGACGCCATCGTCGTCGTCGTCGTCATCATCTCTCTGTGTGTTTCCAAATCTAATTATTCCTCCCCCATGAAGAAACCCATCACGTCTCCTTGTATTAAACTTTTTTCCTTCGTTTTTAATTAGGGTTTTTGGTTCGTAAATCTCGTTTAATTAACCCTTAATCAGGATTAACTCGTTGTAATTCGTGAATATGTGTCCAATTTTGTTGCGTTCGCGGCTGTGATTACGGTTTTAGTGATAGAGAGAGAAACTCTGGGGAGGAAGGAAGGAGGTTGGGTTGGGAGAGACTTTTTGATTGTGTGACTGAAGAAGGTTGGGGTGAGTATTTGCTTATATACCTGGTTGATTAGGGGTATGGTGAGAATTTACCTGTTTGCCCCTGTAAGTTGCTCGTAATTGCGGCCTCGTAAATATCCGGTTTATCTACCAGAAATGCAATTTAGTCCACTTGACAGTTGAGTCGCATCCCAGCCGTACACGTCGGATGTGGGCCCACTTAGGGGTGGGTGGATCTTGGCCCCTTCGATGGGCTGATTGACCCGGTCCGCTTCCTTTTTCGATGACCCGCTAGATTTGTGTTTGGTTTTTTGGGTTCAGAGGTTTGAATCCGGTGGGCTAAGCCCGATACAATGTACACGTCAAATATGGGCCACTTCGGCGTTGGTGGATCTTGGGTTTGAAACTTTGAATCCGGTTTTCTAAGCCCAAAACGTACAAGGTTATTCCAGTGAGGACCAGTTGAGCCGAAAAAAATCAGACTGAAAACCTGGACCGAATAGTAATCGGTTCAGTCTTGGGTCCAATTTTTTGTTTTCGAATTCCGGTCCAGATCCGTCTAAACTCAGATCAGAAAACTCAATTATTATAAAATTGAAATTTATTCAAAAAAGATATTCATGATACTATAGGGGCGATCACGCATATCAAAATATTATCACCTAAAAAAATGTATCTTAATTCAACGGGCCCTCCCCTTAAAATTAATAAGACAAATATTTTGACATATATTCATCCTAATCTAACTCGCGGACATGAAAGTGCGATGATAAGAACAATGAGATCCATAAATGTAGAAGAACGCATATGTGAAGAAGGATGAGAGGAAGGATATGCTCAACCCGACCCAATGAAACAACGCGGAGGAGAGGAACGGAGAAGAAAGGAGGTGGGGTATTATTTTTTTTCGGGCAACATATCATAACTCGATCGGCGGATCTTCAATGGATCAAAACAAAAAAACTTTAAAAAGTGTATTTTCAATTATACAACCTAACCATCAAGCTGGGTCCACTATTTTTTAGCAAATTAGGATTTCATGGTCATCCGGAATCACATGATCATTTGTGCTCATGGGCCACCCTTCATCGTCAAAACACCCCCGGGGGTTGGGGGTGGGGGAAGGAGAAAAGGGAGGGGGAGGGGGTTGAAACTTTGAATCCAGCCAGCTAGGCCTAATACAATGTCCAAGGTTATTCCTAAGCCTAGATTCTATTTCCCAAACTTTTTATGTTCGAGTCATATGTAAAAGTTCATAAAGTGAGGTCCAATTGAAGAGAGGGGCACTAACTATAAATGTGAAAGCGAAAAGTTAGCAAAGTTTATCAAAAATTATCAAAATTTACATATTCATCACAGTTTATTTTTCTTTAAATGAGTGTTATTTTCGATTTTTCAGTTGGTTAGAACCAATGAACACCCAGTATCACACCTGCTTCACCCATGTTCTTCATTGAAAACTTAGCGAATAAAAAAACTTTTAGTTTTCTCGACTTGTTCCATGTCAACCCCAAATACCAATATGTCATTAACATAGAGGCATATGATCACACCCTATCCATTCTCAAACTTAGAATAAACAAACATATCGACTCATTGATCTTAAAACCAAATCCAAACACTGTTTTATCAAACTTATGACGTCGTTGCTTGTTTGCTTTAGAGCATACAAAAACGCTTAATGGGTTTACACGCTTTATCCACATTACCTTTCTCAATAAACTACTCGGGTTGTTCCACATAAACAATGTTGTTAGAATCGGAATTTTGACTCGGACCATGGGTACTTAGGATCGAAATTAATACACGTAAGATCGTGGATCGAAATGTAAATATTAGAATTGCATCGAATATTTTGAATCATAAAATCGTAGGATCGTATATCAGGATCGAGATTTTAATAACTATGCACATAAACCTCAACTTCTACTTCACCGTTAAGGAATGTGGTTTTGACATTTATTTGATGAGTCACTAGCTTATGGATGGAGGCTAGAACTGTAAGTACTTTTATAATTGTGATCCTAGCCATAGGTGCATAAATGCCCAAATAGTCAATACCGTACTTTTGTGCAAAGTCTCTTACTATAAGTCGGACTTTAAACCTTTCTTTGGTATCATCTATTTTCTTTTACATTTAAAGATCCACTTTGATGTAATAGGTTTATATTCCAATGTAAATATATCAAGACTCAAAAGTTGTTATATTTAATGGAGCATATCTCGTCTTGAAGTATTTCCTTCTAAAAGGAAACATATCGTGACTTTATAGTCTCTCTAAAAGTTTTATAGTCAATCTAAAAGTTTTAGGATCCAAAAGGAAACATATTGTGACTCTATATTTCCTTGCTAACACCACTATTTAGAGTATATTCGAAAAGAAAATAGAATGAGTTGAATATGAAATTATTAGAATCCTCTTAGTTGAATGTAAAATTAAAAGATTGAAAGTGTCGAGTGAGTAGATTAATAGGATCAAAATTGTTATTATTATTATTATCATCATCATTCTTTTGATAAAGTCAGTATCATTAGTTATTAATTTTTTAGTATAATAATTATTAATATTACTAATCATTAGATAATAGATATCAAATGTATTTAATATTTGTTTATTATCAATATTATTATTACTATTAAAGAAAAAAAGGCGAGATACAATTTCGTTCCTTTTCTATCCACTAGCCAATCCCTTAAATGTTAGTTACTGGGCCCAAATTGCCTTGTCCAGTTGTCCACCAAAACTTCCATAAAAACCCAAAACGAGCGGGAAAAATTACCATCACAATCACAATTTACAGCTCGCTTTTTACCACCAAATTATTCCCCCCCCCCCTCACTTTCACCTTTTCCCTCCCAAGAAAGTTTTTCATCCCGCTCCTCCAGGACCTTCACTTCCAATAAACTAAACAAAAAATAAAGCAAAATACAAAAATTTGAACCTCCATAAATCCCAAACCCCACTTTTTCCTTCTTCTTCTCCAACACTGCCATTTTTGCTCGTAGTTTGAAGCTCAAACGCCCAGATTTGCAATGGCGAGGGGTCTCAGACGGCAGCCATTGACATCCATCAGCCAGAACTCAGCCATTGACCCGCCGGAGCTCCGGCCAGTGAAGCGGGAGAGGCCCCACCGGAGAACTTACCCGGACCCATCTGAGCCCGAACCCGTTCAAGAGCAGGCGCCGGAGCCCACCGGAAAGCGTCGCCGGCCGGCCAGAACCGCCGGCGATGGGAGTGAGGACGGCGGTGAGCCTGTTCTAGGTCAGGCGGAGCGTCGTGTTCTCCGGTCACAGTACCTCGCCGTCAAAAATGTCATCAATGGTGTTTCTCTTTCTCTATCTCTCTCTGTACACCTGTACATGTTGAATTTCTTGAATTTTTTCGGAGGTTGATTTTACGGGTGATTGTTGAATTTGTGTAGAGGAGAAAGAGGAGTTGTGCAAAGGTGATTCAGACAAGTTGCAGAATATTATAAGACAAGTCGATGATTTGTATGAGCATGGTAACTTCTCAACCATTTTTCAAAATTTTTTATTGGGTTGGATTTATACTCTTTTTTCCTGCTACAAATTGTAATCGTGATTAAATGTTGATTGGAAATTTAGAGTTATAAACTGACTGGAAATTTGTACGAGTTAACATAGTTCTTATGTCAAATTCATCTGTTCTAATTAGCTAGCTTGGTAATTTGTGAAGCTATTTTACACATAAAGATATCATCTGTTCTAATGAGCTAACTTGGTTTTCAGAGTTAGTCTGCTAGTATTCGATCTTCAATGCTGATATAAACTGTGCAATAGGGTGTTGGTTAGAACCCTAGTTTTATTTGTTCATTTTGTAAATTTAGTGTTCTAAACTGAGTTTGTCAAATGTAGTGGCTTAATGCCTGTATCTATGTTACTCTGAATCTTCATATTCGATGCCGTATCCGTGTTGGACTTTCGATATCCGGACAAGAGTCCAACACTCGACACTTTAAATTACAATAAAAATATGAAATTTTTTCCAAAAATAGCCGATTCCGACACTCATATGTGTCCAATATGGACACGCATGTATGAGTCCAAGTGACATAGACCTATATCCATTTCTATTTTTAGCTGTTGGTTAGCATGGTACTATCATAAACTGACCTATATCCACTTCCTCCGTTTTTTATTAACCGTCACTTCAATCTTAGTGTTAGCAAAATTTTAAAAAATTTAACCATTAATATGTCAACATATACAATGTTCTAGTATATGAAAATATTATTATTAGATTCGTAATGAAAAATAATATCATAAAATTACAATATTTTAATTTTTTGATAAAATATGCTATGAAAAATTTTCAGACAAAGAAAAACATTGAAGACCGTGTATCATTTATTAAACGACAGTTATTGTGAAACAGAGGGAGTACATGTCAAATTCACTTGTTCTACTGCGCTAACTCGGCACTGTGTGAAGCTATTTTGTGTATTAGTTTGCTAATATTTGATCTTCAATGCTGATATTTGCTTCATTTACTTATACTCAATTTTTGATGGGCAATCACTAATTACCAATTAATTGGGGTTTGATTTGGCTGGAACTTTAGTCCAGAAGCCGAGGGAGCAGGTGGCGGATGCAGAGACACTCTTGGACATAGCCAACACCTTGGTGACCACCGTAAAGTCACACTCCAAAGACGGGTTTACACCTTCTGATTTTATAAACTGTCTAATTCACGAGTTTGGGAGTTATGGTGGAAGGAGTATGGAAAACGAACGAGTCTCAATTAAGTGGAAGGACATTGGGATGCTTGTCTCCCCCATTTTCAAGAGAGCTCCTGGATCCTCTACAATGTATGTCTTGTTATCGTCCCTAAAAGAACTTAGGCTAAGCTTATGATTGGGTTGAATGTTTAAGTGAAATGGTGTGTTATTTTTGGTGTGCTATGTTATAGGATTGGACCGATGAACACTGAGTTGAAGCAAAGGAAGGTTGCTGCTCAAAGGAGGCGTGGGAGGCAGACTGAGAGTGCTGCTAGGCCTGAACAGGTGTATATCTGTTGTCAACCTTAATCTTGATGGGATTTTGTCATATTTTGATCCAAGTATAGCTCTTTGGCTTTTGTGTTTGCGTTCGCTTTTGCTTTGTATTGTGTTGTGTTTAAGCTTTGCCCATTTTGCTATCTGACCCTTTAGTCTGCTTATGGGAACCCTTTGTCCCACCATATCCCTGCATTTCAGAATTCAGAAATAAGCATTTGAGGCTTAAATCTGTGCAGTAATACTTAAATAACAATCCGTATTTTGTAAAAAAGTGACCCATGAACCATTCCTGCTGTGATCTCACCCTCTTATTGGTTATAACAAGGTCCTCCAGAGACCTAATTGGTGGGTATGTCAAGGGTTTAAACCAGGGGGGCAGAATGTGCTACAGCCTAATCCTTCCATAATGTCTGAAGCTAGTTTTTCCTTTGCATGAAAGTTTAGAGATTGTTGTGATCTACTTGATTTAAATGCTTCTTTCTGTTCACTAAGAAAGTGTACTTTTGTACCCTGTGAACCAGCTGAATGGTGCTGGAGAAGAAGAGAAGACTGACACTGACAAAAACATGGCAACCATGTTCGATATCTTGAGAAGGAAAAAGTCAGTGAGGCTGGAGAATCTCATACTGAATCGATCCTCATTTGCACAGACAGTAGAGAACCTGTTTGCGCTGTCCTTCCTAGTGAAAGACGGGCGAGCAGAGATGTCCGTTGATGACAAGGGGAATCATATTGTTGGTATGACATTCATTACTCTTCTTTCTGTATTTGTAAACATTTTCAGTTCCATCTCACCGAGGTACTGATACTGAATATTTTGGTCATGGTTTCAGCCCCAAGGAATGCTCCTCCATCAAATCTGGTGCTCTCTGGGGAAGTCATGTACAATCATTTCGTCTTCAGATTTGATTTCAAGGACTGGAAGGTGAGAGACAGTGCTCATTTCTCTTAATCAGATAACAAATCTGCAGTTTTCACTAGTTGTGAGCAACTGCAAACTAGGTAGCTTCAGACTTCTCACCAGGCTGTTTGCTTTTGAGGTTTAGACCTAATAGTTAAGACTTGGACCCTTAACACACTAGGTCACACCTCTAAACCCACTCCAGCCCTCCCTGTTGCATGCCAATGTAGTCTACTGCCATAGTGCCATTCATTGCTCAATAATAGGGGTGGACAACAGGCCGGGTTGGGTTAGGGTCGGCTCATTAGCTATGTAGGGTCATGTCGGGTCAAGGTTAGCCTATTGAAGTTGTGGGCTGGGTAAGGGCTTTCTAGCAAAAAAAGGATTGACCCATGGTCGGATCCATTTTGACCCTAAAGTTAGAATGAAGTGTATTTGTACAAAAAGATAGTTATAATATTGTTTAATGTCTAGCATTACTAATATATATATTCAAGTAAATTTAGTATTTTAAATGATAGGAAAAACTATTTCTTTTGAGTTATTTATAGGCTCGGTTCAGTCTATTCACATGTCCTTTAACATTGTTTATGGGACCGACTTGTTAGTAATTTGACCTTCTAGTGACTTATGGGGACCTAGCCCATTGCCCACACATACTCAATAACAACTCCCAGTACTACTTCGACTAATGTATTTAAGTAAATTTAGTAGTTAAAATAATAGGAAAAAAAAACTACTAGCCCTCTAACATTGTTTAACGGTTTGACTTGTTAATGACTTCATCCTTTAGTGACTTGACCCTTGTGATTCCTTTTTATTTGGCCCAACCTTCTAGACCCTATGGGGATATGGCTTTTTGCCCACCCATATTTGATAACAACTCTTAGTATGAGTCCTGGTTTTATTTTGCTTGTACCTCTTCTAAGGCTCATTTCCACAAAAAAGGAATGAAAATGAGAGTGGGTTGGATTTATTTGCAGTTGATGAAGGAGGCAATGGGAGAGGGAGAGGAGCTGATGCCTCACAGGTATCAAATGGGCATTCCTCTAACACAGGCAGAGGCAGATCAAGTATCCTATGTTGTCGCTCAAGCGGCGTTGCCAGATTCACCTCCAAGAAGGAAAGTGTCGAGGAGTCGCCAATGAAATGTGTTTATCTGATGATGTTCATGGCAATGAAGCCAGAGTCTTTTTGGAAGCAAGTGATTGTTTTGGTGCATTTTGCAAGGGTTAATGGGCATGGCTGGCTTCAAATTGTTTGGTGATTAAGTTGTGTATGTAATGTAATGTATTGTTATGTAAGTGTGGATTAGGAGGTAGATGAGCTTTGCTAACAGTAGGTATCACTTGTGAGGAATTCAGGATGGTGCAGCCCTTAACCTTGTCCAACTAGGACTAGGAGTAGCCCTCTGAGACTGACTATTTTGTCTATGAAATTGTACTTTGATGATTAATGAAAATGACTTATTTTCTAAAGACAATTTATCACAAGGGTAAATCCAGACACTAGACCTGTTCAAAGGCTGGGGACCTACCCCACTCGGCCCCAAAAAAAAGTGGGCCAAGGCTACAATTTTAGATGGTGACTCAACCCAAACCTGAAAAGGTCAGGGCCTTGAAGTATAGTTTGGCTGGGCTCAGGCCAGGGGTATGTGACCCAGTCTAACTTGACCTGACCAAATACATTAACTTCTTTTTTTTAAAAAAATAATAATCCTAGATTAGGTTTTTGTTTTTTTTTTGGACCCGACTCGGCCTGACTAAATACATAACTTAAATGCATGAATTTTTAGTTTTTTTTTTTTGTATAAAAAATCTATCTTATATTGTTGTCGGACTGTTGACTTGGTTTATGGCCCGTAGGGTCAAAGCTTAGGCCAAGGGTACCTGGCCCGTAGGTTTGGCTCGGGCTGACAGGTCAGAAACTCCCGACTCGACTAGCTTGGCCCGACTGTTGAACAGGTCTACTTATAAATGGTGTTCAGAAAAAGGGAAAAGAAAGTAATTGGCTCACCCAAAACCATCTTTTGTAGTACTTACTGAATCAAAGGAAGACAGAGTCAAAGATAAGGTTGCCATTTCAAAGAGTAGGACAAAAAATACACATGAAATACAACAAAGTCGCTGCCTACACCAAGTAATAATCCTCAACCATAAAAATAAGCCTACTCAACAACTACCCTCAGGCTTCACTTCAATGCAAAAATTGGAAGCATTCTTTCTAGCTCTCCGATCCGTTCAATGCTTGTCTTTTGGAATGTTAAGGTTCTCGAAAATGGGACTATCTACTCCCACACCCATAGCATGGAGACCGTTGTCTACATAGATCACAGCACCGGTTACAGCTGAAGCCAAAGGAGATGCCAAGAAAGCAGCCGTGTTCCCGACTTCCTCTGCAGGGATTGATTCATCTCAAGGTTGTCATTCAAAACTTACAGATGTATAAGAAATAAGAATCAATGTATTTGTATGTCTTTAGGTTCCATTTTATCGAAAGAGTTTCAGGTCGAAAAACATTCCAAAGCCAAAGCTTGTATTCTGTTGTACCAAAACCAAAACCAACGCTCCGAAATCTCGCCCAATGCAAGGTATGGAGGGGTCGGATGAAGCAGTCTTACCCCTAAATATTGCAATCTAGAGAGACTGGTTCCAATAGACCCAAGATTTAGAAATCGTTCGCTACCTACTACTCCAACAGAGGTTTAACGAGTCATTTTACTTGAGTCCATTACAATCTAAGGTGAAAATGTTTTCTGTTTCAACTATCGAGATTATGGACATGGTATTGTATTCTATTGTGCAATGGACATGCAATATAACTACTAACCTGCAGCCAGTTCCTTCTGCAGAGGGGCATTAGCTATGGAATAGTCGATCATCATGTCAATGAAGCCGATGGCCTTTGCAGCACGGCTCCTAAGTGGACCTGAGAGACAAGGAGCAGATGAGTAGCTTAGACAATGATTCGATCACTGAGTGGTTGCTTTTGAAAATCAAATGTCCAGTGTTGTGTGTGAGAGAGAACATACCAGCTGATATTGTGTTCACTCTTATTCTGTGCTTCCTTCCGGCTTCAAATGCCAATACCTAAACCAGTCACAAAATTGATCAGATGAGGTTCCTAATAACATAAAAAAAAAAAAGCCTTTCTCGGCTTTTCTTTAAGAGAATGAGGATAAATTAGAAAGAGGTGTGAATACTCACCCGTGTGTCACTCTCAAGAGCAGCTTTTGCAGAGCTCATCCCTCCTCCATACCCAGGAATAATCCTCTCAGATGCGATGTAGGTGAGAGACAACGAAGAACCTCCTGATAACAGTAAAATACCCAGATCACCATACACGGCCAACAGAAATGATGCATTAGAAAGACATCATCATAGTCAAATAAGCATGCCTGGGTTCATTATTGGCAGGAAATGCTTGAGAAGAGAGACATAGGAGTAACTTGATGCAGATATAGCAGCCAGGTATCCCTGCCTTGATGTCTCTAACAGAGGTTTAGTCACCTAAAAAATCATTTCATTCATCAGCAACAGGGCAATGGTGAGGAGAAATACAAGAGTTTCCAAAGGCCAACAATGACAAACCTCTGGACCATTGGCAAGTGAGTGCACAAGGATGTCAATACTACCAAAATCCTCCTTCACTGATTCAGCTACTTCCTGCATGACATGAACAAAAGTTTTAGTAACGAGTCCATCGATCAACAATGCCTAATTAGCCAAGGCTAGTCACCTAGTTAAACATAAACAAAACAGACTAAACAGAGAGGTTCATGCTGGGTTGGCCCAGCTGGAATTGAAACCAGCTGAATGGGTTGGAAATTGCCAGCTTGGATTTTTTCTAACTTGCATACCTGAGAAACAGATAGATTTGCTTGGTTTATGGCCCGGTTAATCGTGTCATGTTCTGACTTCAGATTGATGAGGGTTTCAACTCAGGTTTGGTTTTGGCTAGGTTTAATATCAATTTGAGTGGACTTCAGGCCAATTGATGTATTATCCAAAAAAGATCAGAGAAAAAAGATTTGGTCCAATCGGGTAAAGTCAATTTCAGTTGCCCATTCAAGGTAAGGATTATGGACAATTGTGCTAGGTCAAAGCCCAAGTGTTTAGAAAAAGGAATACAATAGTTTTAAACTAGGCCAGTCCTACATCAGCCGGTTCGTGAGTTGAACAAGTCCAACAAACCAAGCTAAGTGTGGTTCATGGATGAAAAGCTAATCAATTAAACCAAGTTGGGTGGGAGGTTAAGAACTCGGGCCTTAGCAGAGTTTGCTCAGACATAACTAATGCCTGTTGCAATGAGTATCAGTCCCATCATGAATGACGTATGCAGATCTAGTAGAATTACCCTAGTAAAAACATGCTACCCAAAAGAACAGTGACATTTCTTTTCTTTTGGTGGCGGGGGATTTACAACATTACCTTCACAGTCCACTTGCTAGACCCAGCGTAACGCTTGTTTGCTTTTACCTGTAAACAGTCAATTTGAAACAGCAATTAGACAGAAACATCTCAGAAAAGAGAAGTTAAGACAGAGGTAGCAGCATTACATCTTCGGGGACGTCCTCAGGGGTGTCGTAAACTGCATCCAGTGGATACACCTTACTGATCTCCATTAGTGAACCATCAGGCAAACTGAATACCAAAACAACAGCTAGTTAAGGCCACAACAAATGCGATTCTAAATCATAATAAGGGGACATGAGTCGGTCTTCAAGCACTTACACCCGAGACTCGTCAAATTTTCCACGCCTTAGACTTGTTTCAAATATATTCAGTGCCTACAAAGATAAATATTCGTATCAATAAATTTGTACTACATGTTCAGCCTCTCTTGATAGTTATATGAGAATTTACTTACAGGGACCCAAGTGCCAACAAGAATCTCAGCACCTGCAGCAGCCAGAGACTTTGCAATTGCCCAACCATATCCGTTGTCATCAGCAACACCAGCAATAAATGCCCTCTTACCTGCAAAAAGTCTTTTCCACGTTATCTAAAGGGCAATGGAACAATAACCACAGGTAAAAGAAAGAAAGAAACCAACCATGCAGATACTTTCAATTCGAATTGAACAACAAGGCATCGTGTATTCAGAGGCAGAGCATATAGAAAAGGTAAAATGAAACAACATGATTTAACAAACCATGAGATAATATTTCAGCACAGCTGGTCTGTTAATGTCGACACATCAAGATTAATGCTATTGACTTGTCCTTGGTTACCCCCTTCCATTGAGGCACGGACCAGCACTCATCGGGTCCACAACTTGTTGAAGGGTACACTCGACAGGGGTATTTAGTGTATCCTTCCAACATGTTACATAACTAATTATGTCAATCTTATAATTTTAGCTCAATGCTATATTCTACTCACTTCTGAACTACTCTAAATCGTCCCAAGTTATGTGCAAAAGCCCCCCCCCCCCCCAACAATCACAAAGCTTTATCATCCCAGGACTGAACTTGAAAGCTTGTTTAAGGGGAATAGTTATCAACCCACTTGAACAAAACTCATTTGCTTACCATTGTTGCCTTGTTCATAAATATATAATTTGAAACTAAGGGTTACAAGTATATGCATGAGTGTGCTAGGGCTTCATATGAAAGGATTCCATGAGCTTCATAAAATCTAGCACTAGTTTGATTTACATCGAATTGCGCTTTTGTTGGCTTGACCGGTTTTATGTGTGTACACGGGTCAACTTCTTTTTCGCTGTATTTTTTACTTGGGAGTATCAAATCCACAAAGCACATGATGGAACAAACATATTACTCAATTGTATAAGGAGAACTAACAAAACAAAGTCTTACCTTTCAAGTTAATGGGCAACCCTGCAGCAGATTTCTCACCGGATTCCGCCATTGCCCTAGTGACAGCCTTGCCAGATTTCACCGGCACCGATGAGAATTGGCGTTGGAAAGGGTGTGACGATGATATATGACTTGTGCTAGTAAGCTTAGCCCATGAAGCCCCTTTCAAATCAGCTAAAGAAAATGAAGTACCGGCTCTGAAGAGCTGGCGAGTGGAAGCAATGCTGGGCCGTGCTGCTGCAATTTGCAAGCCAGGTGCTGCTGTGGCTGCCATGCTTGATCGACTTACTATGGCTAACACAAATACTAACCTGCCAAATTGAATGAAGACAACTAAATCATCTAAAGAAACTCATCAGAATATGAATTGCTCAACTGAGAATTACCCTATGCTTAATTTTACATAAACCCCAAAAGCTGAATTACTTTTTAAAAAGAAAATGATTTCCCAACCATGTCTAACATTCTAATTCCATGAATAACGCCAACCAAAACCCAAACATTCATCCAAAAAGATTTTGGTTATACTTGATATTATATAAACCCCAAAGTGTGGAATAATGACAAAATTAAAAGATTTTTGTTTAACCAAATGTCACTGTTCTGATAGTTTAACGATACTTCCAATAACTCTCACTCCAAATTAAAATTCCTTTAAAAAAAACGATACTACAATTCATCAACAGCACTGAAAAGCAAAATGTTCAGAATGAAGAGTTAAATTAAACGCAAAAATGGGGAAAAAGTGTAAAGATTATGCCTCTAATCCTCCGATCATCGGTAGGTCACAATTACAACTACCCAACTCGACATTTATCAAACATAGATAGTCACTAATCAAATTCCACGTCAAAATTCAAAAACCCAAAGCAAAATTGCAAAACAAAACCAGAAATGAAGGAGAAAACAGCAGCGGAATCGCAGGAATCCAACAATGGGAGAGAAAAGAAAGGCTGACCTGGAAGCCAATGTGGATGAATGGGGGAAAATCAATGAGGTGAAGGACAAAACCCTAAATGAGGAATGGGTTTTCGATGAATTCGAAGCTGGCAAGAAGAAATGAAAAGTCTAGCTGTGACTTGTGAGAGGTAGAGTGGGGAACTGTTGGCTGCTGTGCTGGTGATGTTAATGGATGAGTGAGTGTGAAGGAGAGTGAGAAAGAGTGGGGACGCTTTGGTTGTGTCGATGATGGAGGAGAGAGAAAATAGGTGGGCTGAGTTGGGTCGGGTTTTGTTATTGAGACTCGGCCCACGCTAATTGCGCCTATGACTTTAGTCCATCATTAAGATGAACAAAATCATATTTGACAATTAAGAGTGTGAAGGACTAGGAGGGTCTAACTTGTAATAAAAAATCGAAGATTAGTGTGTTTTTTTATTTTTAGTTTCAATTGCCCAGCACTACCACGTGCTTCAATTTCCCAACACCACCCCCGAATGTCCGCCCAACACCCTCGCGTTGGAAACTACTTCCAACCACTCCCAGCACCAGTGAATGACGACCGAGTCACCCCATTGCCTCTTCTAGAGCATCCCAAACCCTCTCAAACTTCATCACATCTTTTTCCGGATGTCTGTAAGGGGAACCACGGTTCACCTTTATAGGTATCCACAAATATCGACAAAGCCAAACCATGGTTCCCCTTTGTAGACATCCGAAAAATATATTGGGTCCCTCAAAAGGAGGTGGGGATTGTTTGAGTGAGAAGAGGATGAGAGAGGTGATCTAGAAATACCTGAGGACACGACAGCGGCAATGAGGCAGTTGAATTTGAAGACTTCCGCAAAGAACAAGTCGGTGGTGGTGTATACGGTGTCGATTGCGCAGCAAAGAGGAGAGACGATTCACTGTTGTTGTTGCAAGCGGAAGAGGATGGGATTCTAAGCGTTGTTTCGGACAATGATGAGCTTCAAGCTCGGAAATCCTGGCGTTGAAGGACACCATTGAAGACTCCAAGCTTGAAGTTGCTTCCTTCGCCTCCATTATTGGAGTTTCGTTTTGTTTCCTTCTCTTTTCACATTTTCCTCTTTTCTTTTTCTATTTCTGGTTCCTCTTCTTTGCTCTTAAGCATCTGGGGTTGATATTTGCATTTCTTGATTGCGTTTGAAGGCCGATTTGGCCTGCTCATGTACTCCCTCATGCCATTACTAGAGCCCATTGATGGATCTGAGTTTGGTTTTTCTCAGCAACCACCACTCTGTCACTCATCCCCGAGTCTCTCAAAATCACTCTAGTGCGTCTTTTCCGTATATCTGCAAAGGGAAACCATGGTTTGCCATAATTGATATCCATGGACATCTACAAAGTCGAACCATGGTTTCCCTTGCAAACATCCTAGAAAGACACACCAAAGTTTGAGAGAGTTCGGGGAGCTCAAGAAGAAGGAAAGGGTGGACTGGGCATCGGTCATTGGTGTTGGGAGTGGTCAGAGGTGGTTTCTGGTGTCGGGGTGGTAGTGGGGTGGTGGTGGTGGTGGAAAATTGAAACATGTAGTGATGGGGTGGTGGTGCTGGGCAATTGAAAAAAAAAATTCCATTTTTATTACAAATTAGACCCTCTTGGTCCTTCACATCTTTAATTATCAAATGTGTTTTTGGGTCACCCTTCTTGATCAATTGCCCTAATTGTTATAGTGATTTACGCATTAGTTAAACCTTAAACACTTTGGTCATTAATTTCTCAATATATACAATATTCTCATCAACAACAACAACGATGACAACGACGAATCTCAATATAATCCGTTAGTGCGAGGTTTGAGGTGATCTGAAAGCAAACAACCTTCCCCCATGCACATCAGTGCATGAAGAGGTTGATAACGACGAAAAGAAAAAAAGAAAGAAGAGAAGTTGGAAGGAAGAATTTTCATATCTTTGTGCTCAATGCAATGAGTAGTTAGGTCAAAGGAATCATGCTAACCTGAAAAACGCAAAAACACACATAGGAAAAGCACAAAAAAGACATAGTAAAGTCATAGCAAAACTTTCTACCAATAGCCTTACACCCTGTAACCCACCTACCTTAATCATAGCCCGCCAAATGCCTCTGTCAAGTGTTACGCACTCCACTAAGCCTATGTGCTTCAAATATGATATAATCACCTCCTTCATGAACTTCCTATGCCTCCCATGACCACGACTTTGTGGGGGAAGGACGATCTTGTCACATCTGTGAGGAGCATCCACGTTCCTTCTGTACACATGACCAAACCATCTCAATCGATTCTTACGCAACTTATCCCCAATAGATGCCAATCCTAACTTATCACGACATTCATCGTTCATATTCCTATCCAACTTGGCGAACTCACAAATTCATCAGACCATCCACATTTCGGCCATGTTCAATCTTTGACAATATGCCTTCTTTGTACACTAACATTCTGAGCCATATAACATTGATAGTCTAATTACAATACGTTAAACCTTGCCTTTAAGTTTAAGCATAATCAAATATATGCAATATTCTAGTATATGAAAATACTATAATTAGATTTATAATGAAAAATATTATCATAAAAGTATAAAGTTGTAAATTAAACAAAATATATTATAAGAAATTATGTGTTAAGAAGAACATCAGATATCATGTAGCATTTATTAGGTGACAATTAATTTGAAACAAAGGAGTACAACGTACAATTTATTTTTGTTTTAATTATTTTGCTATAGTGGTTGTGTTTGACAATTAGTTGTTAATTGTTGATTGCGTGGATTAGTTGTTTGACTTAGTTGTTTAGATTAGTTGTTTGTGGAAAAATGTTAGGTAAAACCAACTGTTCGTGAAAACAGTAAGTTGGTAAAATTTCGTTTATATACGTAGGAATGGAACTGTTTAATCATTATGTTTTCATTTATCCAATGTATTAACTTCATTTTTAAGAAACCTCGCGTTTTCACTACACAGTCGTGTAAAACATGGTGCAATCATTAGTTTATTGATAAAGTTGGGTGAGGTAAGTTATGAAAAAGGAGGGATTCAGACGCTAACTCTCAGCCGAAACGTTAACATGGGTAACCTCTTGTAAAAATTCTCAATATATTGTGAAATGACATCCGATAGTTTAAAACACTACTTTACCGAACACTTTTAATGTGATCAAGTAGAGTTTTGACTCTGTCAAAACGTCAAATGATACTCTTGATACTAGTACCAAACACGGTTTTAAAGTTTTTTGAAACATTATAGAAACTAAAATCTCTAATAGAAAATTGAAAAATTTTCACCAATTTCAGATAAAGCCAATAAGAAATTTTCAAATTGAAAGCCAACACTATCTCAAAAGCAAGTCGAATAATGCCTATTCAAACTAATCCCAAATCTTAAATCTTCCTTGGATGCAATGCTTCCTGGTGTCCAAATTATATGTGAGTAAATTGACAAAAATGAATAAAAGTTTCTTTTGGAAAAATTACTCGAACAAGGGAATGTTGATAGTCTCTTGGAATAAGATCTATCATCCAAAAGACAAAGAGCGGTTTGGCCCAAAAGACTCATGCAGTAAATTTAGCCTTCAAGTGTCAATTGGTATGGAAATTAATGCATGACAACAATAATCTTGAGATTTTTTAGATGCTCAACAGTTGTGTCACGATGATGACCTCGTTGGTAGGAAGCCTAAACCTTCCAACTCTTGAGTTTATAAAACATTCCTGTCACATAAAGAAATAGGAAATGGTTATAGAGTAAATTTTTTATATGATAATTGATGCCACCAAGTTTACCACCTTTGAGCTTGACCAATAAAGTTGTGAACCACAAAAATAGTCAAATCAAGGTTAGTGACAGTAGACAATGAATCCTTAGGAAACTCACTAAGTTCTTGCATTCTCACTTAACTCGTCTTGTCCTAAAACCATGCTCATTTATTGTTTCAATGAACAATATGAGATTTGTTTTGGTCTCACTGACAATGGGGACTTCTCCATTAAAGCGACAACTTCATTATACCATAACCTTCATTTAACCAATAAGTGGGTTGGCCATTGGATTTGGAAATTAAGCATCTAACCAAAATTAAAGGTTTCTTATGACAAATTTGTGAAGAAAATATATAGAGATGAACAATCAAGAAAGATAGTATGGTTAAGGGAAAACTCAAATAGATATTAGAGGGGACACAAAATTTACGTGAAAATCCTAATACGGGAGAAAACCACGGACGACGGAGAAAAATATTCCACTAGTAAAAGGAGATATTACAAGAGGAGAATTATATGGACTTACGTAGACTCTCGCAGACTAGGGATGATTATTGGTGAAGATCTCTCAATACAAGTAAGAATATAGGTTGATAACTACCTATATTTATAGTAGAAAGAAGGAAAAAGGAAACTAGGTTAAATATTACAAAACCTAGAAAAAAAAACTAAACGAACATCCGCCGCTACGCAAACAGCAGCCGAGGCGCTGGCAACGCCGTGCCCGACGCTGGCCGCGTCTCACAATTGAAGCTCATGATTGTCACGCTGCTAGCGTCCGAAGGGGAGGGAGTAACGTTTGTTGTAGCCATACGCTAGTAGCGTCAAAATGACGCTAGTGGCGTGGCGTCCCTTCGAGGAAGACGCTGGTGGCGATTGAAAGAGAGAGGCTAGTGTTGTTGCGTCCAATTCTTCAATCAATGAGATTTTGGGCCATAAAACCCAACAAACTCCTCCTTGGGTCAAAATATCTGGTACCGTCATAGAACCCCGAAGGGTTGAGCCCCATGGGGCGATATTCAGATTTACAGCGGAAGATAGTCCAAATTGTCTTTGGACTCATAGGAACCTATCATGGTAGAGCCTTGAAGGAGATATATGCTTCCTTGTCTGAGACCCTTTATTAGAACCCGGGTACCTCGCATCACCTGTAGAACTCCACCTTGAGAAGAGAAGTTGCATCCTTTATATTCAAGGGTGCCCAAAGAGATCATGTTACGCTTCAAGTCAGGGACATATTGAACGTTTGACAAAGTCTTAATGGTGCCATCATGGGTCTTGATCTTAATAGTACCAATTCCCAAAATACTACACAAAGTATTATTTCCCATATAAACAGTTCTAGAAACAATGGGATCATATGTTGAAAACCAACCCTTATTAGGGCACATATGCTGAGTACAACCTGAATCCAGAACCCAATCAGAAATAATAGCACCTTCCTTATCAGAAGAGGCAAAGAAAGCCTCATCATCAGTAATTTAGCAAGAGCGGCTAGAGAATCATTCTTGCCCTCTTGTTCCTGTTTCTTCTTCAGCTTACGACACTTAGAAACATCATATCCAGGTTTCCTACAATAGTGGCAAAAACTCTTGTTTTCTCGACCTTTGGTTTTATTCTCCCTTACAAACAACCCCTCACCATTGGATTTGTCATCAAGATCAAATGTTTCTTTAGACATTAGAATAGCTTTAACAGATTCAAAAGATAAGGTTTCATCTTTACTGTAAAGCAATATGTCTTTGAGGTTTTTGTAGGATTCAGGTAAAAAAACAACCAATAAAATAGTCTTATCTTGATCCTTGATCTTTTCATCAAGACTCTCCAAATCAACTGTAATAGAATTGAACTCACTCAAGTATTGTTGAATAGGGGTACCTTCAGACATCCTGTAGGAATAAAGTTTTGCCTTTAACCTGATCTTGTTGGTAATACTCCTTGACATGTATAGTTCATCCAATCGATTCCAAAGATCCAATGGGGTTTCCCTATCAAGAACTTCCCTAAGAACATTAGCAGTGTGACATAGTTGAATACCTGAGAGAGCTTTTAACTCTAATTCTCGCCAATCGGATTCGTTTATAGATCCACACAGTTTTTTCTTGTCAGCCTCCCATTCATCGACAGTCATCTTTTCGGGTTTCTTGAGAAATTCGTCGAGGACTTTCCATAAACCGTTTTGAATCAAAACTGCTCTATCTGAACGTTCCAGAGATTAAACTAATCTCACCATTGAACTTTTCAATCTCAACTTTCATGATTGTTGACATATTTGAACCTGCGCTCTGATACCAATTGAGAAGAAAATATATAGAGATGAACAATCAAGAAAGATAGTATGGTTAAGGAAAATTCAAATAGATATTAGAGGGGACACAAATTTTACGTGGAAACCCTAGTACGGGAGAAAACCACGGACGACGGAGAAAAATATTCCACTAGTAAAAGGAGATATTACAAGAGGAGAATTATATGGACTCTTGTAGACTCTTGCGAACTAAGGATGATTATTGGTGAAGATCTCTCAATACACGTAAGAATATAGGTTGATAATTACCTATATTTATAGTAGAAAGAATGAAAAAGGAAAATAGGTTAAATATTACAAAACCTAGAAAAAAGCTAAACGAACACTCGCCGCTATGCAAACAGCAGCCGAGGCACTGGCAGCGCCGTGCCCGACGCTGGCCGCGTCTCACAATTGAAGCTCTTGATTGTCACGCTACTAGCGTCCGAAGGGGAGGGAGTAGCGTTTGTTGTAGCCAGACGCTAGTGGCGTGGCGTCCCTTCGAGGTAGACGCTGGTGGCGGTTGAAAGAGAGAGGCTAGTGTTATTGCGTCCAACTCTTCAATCAAGGAGATTTTGGGCCATAAAATCCAACAAAATCCATCATAATGGGTTTCCTCTTGAAAGAAATTTAATAAGGAGAGGAATCAATGTTGATCCCTTTTGTGCAATGTGCCTCAATCAAATGGATACTAATTGTAACCTTCTTCACTAGTGTCACTTTGTTGATTTGGTGCGGAGAACAACCTCATCCCATAATTAGCTTAACGTCAATATCAACAGACCTTTAATTAGTTTAGGCAATCTTATTCTCAAAAATATTAAAATCTTTTTACCCCAGAAGTTTTTAAGAACTTCCCGTCTTATTTGAAGAATCGGGAAAGCGAGCAATAATTATGCATTCAATGATTTCGTCTCAACGGCAACAGAGCTATCACCATAGCCAAGATGAGTTTTGCTGAGTGACATGTTATAAGCAGGTTTTCCCTCTATTTTCAGTTACCCCACATCCCTAACTTTTAAAACAAGGCAAAACACAATCAAGATATTCAATTATGATGGATACAACCTAGTTATATTTGGGTAAAACTAATCTTAGATGACTTTTAAGTAAAAAAAATGGTGCCACAATTGGATTTTCATTAGGGATAACTTTGGGCGTTTCAAAATGTTGCTTCCTATATAAAAGTCAACTTTGAGTCTATCCTTATTTGCCAGCAGCCTTAGCACTCTGATTTGGTATTCAACATACTCTGCAAGCAGAATTCTCAAAAATTTGAATTGAAGGAGACAATCTTATTCCCATTTAAGCTAATCAAGGTACTAGGTGATTAGAAAGTCGAGGTGAGGCGTGGTGAATTAAGGAGTCGTCGAGGTCAAAGCCCCAAAACTCTATGGTGCTTGAAAGAAATAGGATAAGTCAAAAGTAGGAAACACTAATTTTCAATAAACTTCCAAAATCATTTGAAATTTACCTCTATTAATTAAAACACATATAGTAAGTGCATAGAACACGTATAACCAATTGTTTAAAAATGGCAAATTCATCGTCTATGATGCCGCTGGACGATAACGACTTTTTTTAACCTCACCAAATTATACATATAATATGCATTTAATATACAAGCTATTTATCTTAAAAGGAGGAAAGTGAGAATCGCTTATTTAAAATCAATACAATTACAAGACTTTATCAATGTTCCTAAATAAAAAAGATATTGTATAAAACATGAATTTTAATGTATCACCATTTAATAAACTCAACCATATTTTCATAAAATTATGCTGAATGAATACATACCGTATTTTATATATTTAATTTCTACACCTTATTGTCCTAACATGGAAATTACCAAAAGATTTTCAATTTACATTTAAATTTACCAATGAAATAAAAAGGTTGACGCGCTAAAAAGAAGACAGAGATCCGAATACAAAAAAGAAAAGGGAAGAAAAACTAGCAGTAGTCTGTAGATCTAGATATGACGCCAGTGCTGACTGGCATCACCTACTGCACGTGAATGAAAGTCGGATGTCATGAGCCGCATTTAAACCTAATCTCAATTCCGCCTCTCACTCTTCCTAATCATAACCCTCTTCCTCCTCTCTCTCAGCCCTTTTTCGAAACCCCGCTCTCTCTCTACCCCTTCTATCTCTCTATCTTTCTCTCTTCGCGCTAGGGTTTCTCTCTCGCTCCCTCTCTTCACACAGATTCCCTCTCGAGTTAGGGTTTTTCTTCCACAAATTGTTCAGATTTTGTCTTGCTTGTTTGATTTCTTGCATCTTTCTTCATCCTCGCTGTCGAGTTCTGCGAGTTAGGGCTTCGATTTGCCTTTTTTGTTGGTTCCTGCGATTCGGTCATGGAGTTTGGTGGACCGCGGAAGAGAGGCAGGCACGATGCTGCTAATGGCAATGGCGGCTTTAAGAAGTCTCGTCCGGGTTAGTAGTGCTTTTGTTTTTCGCAACTATGTTTTAGGCTTTCAGATTTGTGATTTCAAGTTCTGGTTGCTTGTGCTCGGTTATGTTTTGTTGTCAGATTCATGATTTTGATTAGATTTGTATGTATTTCGTCCAGGTTAGTAGTGTTCTTGTTTTTCGCAACTTTATTTTAGGTTTTCAGATTTGTGGTTCAAGTTCTAGTTGCTTGTGCTTGCTTATGCTTTGTTGTCAGATTCGTGATTATGATTAGATTTGTATGTATTTCGTCCAGGTTAGTAGTGTTTTTGTTTTTCGCAACTTTGTTTTAGGTTTTCAGATTTGTGATTCAAGTTCTGTTTGCTTGTGCTCGCTTCTGTTTTGTTGTTAGATTCATGATTTTGATTATATTTGTATTTATTTCTATGGTAGGATTTTAAAGATTTTTAGTCATGTTCTGTAAGTGTGCTTGGAGATTGGTACTAAAGATCTTGAATTTCGTAATTACAGATTACAAAAAGATTTAATCAATTGTGCTGCATAAATCCTTAGCTCTTAAAGATTCTTTAATAGTTTTCATAACATAAGCTTTGGTAGTTGAGGTTAGATGGTAGATTTCACAAAAATAACAGATATTTAATCAATTTTATTACATTCATCCTCTATTCATACAAAATTCTTTGGTGGTTTTCATAATACAAGCTTTGATAGCTAAAAAATTAATTAGTATAAGATCTTGTGTTTGGTTCTAAAAATTATGGACTGGATAAGGTCAGTGTTACTAATAATAAAACTATCAAAACTAATACAAACTCACTGAAAATAAATAATTAATGTTCTTCAACAGAATCGGAGTCCTTTCCAACTGGTGTAGGGAGCAAATCGAAGCCTTGCACAAAGTTTTTCAGGTTCAAATCTTAAACTTATCTAAAACAATTACATATCTAATGTGGTTTACATTGGGAAGTATGCTTCTATGAATAAAATTCTTCTACACTATTGCTGGTAAGTGACAACTTATCTTGAGTCTTGACTAATGAATTCAGCATCCAAAGTTGTGATACAGGTCATACTTTTATCCTCTAGTTACAGTAAAGAGAGGAGTGAAATGTAACGGTTGACACTCTGTATCTAATTTTGTGGGATGATATGAGTGACTTCTGGGGGCAAACACTACTCACATGCAGATATACAGAATGCGTAAAAGCTTTCAATTTCAAAATGATGCAACTTGGAATCTCAGACTAATGAATTGGCATCTAAGTTTTTGATACAGGGAATCATCTACTATCAAATCACATAAACAGATATTCTTGATGGAAATGCCTAATTCACGGAGAACACCCTCGACTGCCAGAGATGAATTAACTTTCAACAAGGATAAAACTTTACATGAAGCTGTTTCCTGAAGTTAACTTAAGTAGCATCATATTTTTCTTTCTAGTGATACCAATTGGTCTATTTTATTGGCTGTTGCTTTTTATATGTTGCCGGAGTCATCTGTTTTCTTTTCCTTGTATTTTTGGGTTTAGGGCTGTTTGAGTTCTGTTTTGGGGCTCATCAGAATGCTATTGCTTAGCAAGTTTGAATCCCTATAGTTAACACTTCTTTCCTGGGTCGTAAATTCTCCCATTGTTCGTATTTGACTTATGTGATCACTGTCTTGCATGTTGGTCTTACATCCTGAACTTGATTTGAGGAAGCTACTTAGCTAAAGGAACAGTTAGGGATTTATGGCGGCCTGATTTCCCTAGTTTTCCATCAAACATGTTGTCATTGGTTTTATTACTAGTTGGCGAATCACCCAACTGGTTGAAATGTTTTGTAACTTGAGTTTCTGATTACTTGCTTTGATTTAGCTGCTAAAGAGCTATGTTTTTTGTAATTTAGAAGCTGGTGGTTGTTGGGCTCCCTATTCCGTTCTCCCCATTCTTTCTTTTATTTTTTGGGCCTCTTACAATCTGATGGGCAGAAATGTGCAATCTGGCATCATAAGTTGGGATTTCTGTTTGAGAAAGTGAAGAACAATTATAGAATTTTATTAAGGTTATATTTGGCTGAAAATTACTTCGGTGTTGATATGTGGTAGGTAGCCATGCTATCTGCTGTCAGTTTTGTGATGATTTTTGCTTTTGTTTTGTTTCTTTTTTTTTTTTGGAATCTTGATAGAAGGGTCAAGGGTAATAACTTGGTTAGTACGAGAGAGATCTATAATGTCTCAATTTGCTCACCTGCCTCGGTCTCATATTCTTTTTTTACTCAGTTATGTTTTAGTACTTAGAAGTTCTATCATTGTCATGTTCTCTAGCAATCATTAGCATCCGAGTCTTGCTTTAGTTGGTATTGTGAGTCGTATCTTTAGTTATTACTAATTATTATTCGTCTTTTGAATAAATGCATTTTGATATTATCTGATGGCAACAGCACAGATACCAATCAGTTTTATAAGATATGTATTTCACACAAATCTCGTTTTATGTCCTTTCTCCCAACAGCTTTTTAAATGGAGACTTAGAGATGTCTAGGATTGAAGCTTTCTTTCCAGATATTGTTTTTGGAACATGCTTTCATTAAATCCTTGTACTCAAACACTATGGGGGGTGGAATCTGTTCCTAAATTTGATTTTGTCTTTTTCGCAGCACATCGGGTTGTCCATTCGGGGAGGGATGCCACTTCTTGCACCATGTCCCGGGCGGATATAAAGCTGTTGCCCAGATGATGAATCTTCGCAACGATCCTGTTCATCCCCATGCAAGGGGTGCGGCTGCCCCGCCACCGTTCCCCGACCCCACATCAGGACCACCAGGCAAGACCAAAATGTGTACGAAGTTCAACACGCCCGAGGGCTGTCGGTTTGGAGACAAATGCCACTTTGCCCATGGTGAATGGGAGCTAGGAAGGCCTTCCATTGCATCCCATGACGATCCCCGTGCCATGGGACCCATGTCAGGCAGATTGGCAGGGAGGCTCGAACCACCACCCCCGGGACTCGGATCCAGTGCCAACTTTGGTGCCTCTGCCACTGCCAAAATCAGCATCGACGGGTCCCTTGCCGGAGCCATCATCGGCAAAGGTGGCGTCAATTCCAAGCAGATTTGCCGCGTCACTGGGGTGAAGCTCGCCATAAGGGACCACGAGTCGGACCCCAACCTCAGGAACATTGAACTTGAGGGGACCTTTGATCAAATCAAGCAGGCCAGCTCCATGGTTCGGGAGCTCATAGTGAATGTCAAGGCGGCCTCTGGGCTTCCTCCTACCAAGAACACCGGAGGAGGTCCGCCGGGTGGTGGTAGCAACTACAAGACAAAGCTTTGCGACAACTTCACCAAGGGATCGTGCACGTTTGGAGACAGGTGCAACTTTGCTCATGGAGCCGAGGAGTTGCGGAAGAGCGCAGTGTAATTGGAAGAAGTTGTATCTCCAATCGTGCCCCCTCCTTATCTCATTCCCCTTTTCCTGTTCCCTCATTCGAGTTGTGTCTCTTGAGATTTCGTACCTGTTTTAGTATTGTGTTATAGCCTTATAGGGATAGGCTGATATTGACAGAATCAGATATTTATTAGGGTTTTTGATCTACTCTGTAATCTGATAAGCTGGTATTTTCTTAGTCTCGTTTAACCCATGGTTGTTGGGTTTGTGTTAAAGTTAAGTCTTTTGCAGTGTTTTTTTGGGTTGGGTTGGGTTGTGTGATTGGTATTCTGGTTGCAGTCAATTTTGGATCTCTTTCACAAGGGTGAATTCATTGAAGTTCCAATGAGTTTGGGCCATTCAGGTGCAGGGTTAGAGTGCGGTGTCGATTTTGTTATTCATTGTTTTTTGTTTGGTATTTTATTTGAATTATGTTTGACCAAAACCATAGTTTACCTTCAAAATTTTAGATAAAAAAATTGGCGCGACAGATCTGTGTCTCGCAGGTCACTTGTGAGCTATGATATGACACATGAGGTCATTGAGGTGTAACAAAGGTTAGGTGTCTGGTCACAGATAGATTTCATCATGAATTTTAGGGAGGGTTATTGACCTTGAAGGACGGCCCAGCAAACAAATTGATTTAAGACCAACAATAGTAAGGGAACATGACATTGGATAACAGGTAAAAGAAAAAAAAAGTAAACGGGCCAAACAAATATTTTATAGTAAAGTGTAGGAATGAGTTTCTGTTGTTGTAAATTAAATGCAATGAAGTTCCAAAAAATAGGAATTATGGGTGATATGGAAGGAAGGGATCACTAATTTCATTTCAAAAATATGATCATCATTATATTTGCTCTAATAATCTTATGAGGACATGCAAATTCCAATTTGTAATTAAACATGAGACTCAAAATGATGATTCGACATGTCATGTTTTTTTTTTTTTTGGTTCTAATGTAAAAACTGGTTGGATTTTTTTGATAGAGAAAGATGGGGTTCAATGTAAGAGGAAGAGGGGTGCAAAAGAAGAAGAAGAAGAAGAAGAAGAAGAAGAAGAAGAAGAAGAAAACAATAGCAGAAGAAGAAATCGAAGAAGAAGAAAGGAGAAGAAGAAGAATAATTTGTAATATTTTTGCTTTTTATAGTTAAACATCAATAATTTATATAATTTTTGCTTTTGGGAGTGAGTTGCTCATTTTTTGTTTTTGCACTTGTCTATGAATGAATAATGGATTATAATTTCACGGAACCTCTTTTTCTTCGAATGAATGAATAATAGTTCGTCATATATGTTCTTAACTGCTCCTATCATCCAACTTCTTATTATTTGTCAGAAATACCATTATACTCTTTTTTTTTACCAATTCTACCATTATGAGTGAAAATATTATCAAAAATAACACCCACTCCAAATAGAAACTTATTTTACCTGCAATTGCCGGTAAAACATATGTTTTAAAAAAAATTAAATTGAGAAACCCCTTTTCTCTTTCATGATTTTCTCATTCTGGATTTGATGCCCAATTTCTCCTCTCCATTCTCCATCTTTCTCCCTCTCAAGCTCTAAGTCTCCGTTATCTCATTCTCATGCTAATACTTCCTCCCATGAAGCTCCCACCTTTCTCTCTCTCAATTTCTCATCCCAAATTGTCAACTTGCCATCAGCACTAAAGTGAACAGTCAGCGTACTCTCAGACTCACCGTCGGCGCCTCAGACCCTCCGTCGGCGTCTCACTCTATTCCTGACTCACTCCGTTCAGGTATTCACTGGGGTTACTCTTTCTAACGATTGGGTTCAGGTATTCACTCAGTTCAGGAGCTCCCACCTTTCTCCCTCTCAATTTCTCATTCCAAACATATGAATAAGAATGTAACTAAGTATGAATGTATGATAGAAGGGGCTGTTGTGAGTGCTCTTGTGATGGTTCCAGACTCACTCGATTGTTTTTTATATAGAATTACATAATATCTCTAAATTACAAACCTGTCGGGTGATTTGGCAGCTTCAATGACCCTCTTTTTTCTTCAAGAATCTTAGAAGTCACTTGAACCTTGCCTCTTTGATACATAGATGATAATATTTCATTGATGAATTTTGGGGTTGTTGGTAACAGGCTTGAAGGAGACAAGAGGGAAGAAGAAGAGAAGAAGAAACGTCATTAATAGTTGTGATATAAGAGGGATTTTTGAATCAATTTTTATCTTTATTATTGTGAGAGATGTTTACAGGCAATTATAGGTCCCTTTTGAAGAGAGTGATACTTTCGACAAAAGTTTTTACTTACAGTGGTAGAGTTGGTAGGAAAAAAAAATACAGTGGTATTTTTAACAAAAAATAAAACGTTTGATGGCATGGGTAATTAAGAACTCTATTGTAACCTTGGATATCAATATGTCTTGAATATTAATATGGTAATTCTTGTACATTAATATGATAATCCCTGTATAACACAATCCTTTCAATCCATAAAATAAAACACTTTAAAAGTTTTTAGGGGAGATTATCAACATAGTAATCCTTGGTTATCAATATAGTAATCCTTGGTTAACAAATGCTATGTTAACACACTTAATTCACAAATAAACAAAAAAATCCGAACAAAATAAAATTTAAACAGCTGACATCTACAATACACATAGGCAATGATAACATATTGCACCTATTACCTATACAAAGAACCAAACTACAAATATTTTCTTGGTCATACAATTTGATTGATGGAAACACTTTATTGTAAGAAAAACAATTCAATGAAAAGTCTTTGGAGTGTTCAACATCAAAGAGTAATTTTCCCTATTCAAAGGAAACTCGTAACTTTTTTAATCAGTTTTTATAGTCTTGATATGAGATAGTAAAAATTAATACGACATTGGATGCTTCAAATGACACACAGTCTTACAATATTGCTATATCATATAATTTCTTAATGCTTATTATTGATCCTTCATGTACGAATTAGTCAAGCTCACAATCGAAATATATTGATGTTATAGTGGTCAACATTGTTGCTTGTTGCACAATGAATATTGTTTGGAGAAAGTCTCAAAATAAGGGAATAATAAACTCATAAATGGAATAGAGATAGAATCAGACCGATTCAACGGTTTTAGTATATTATTTTTAAATAATTTACCTTTATGATTATCTCAGTCAAATCACGAATTTCTTACCTTAAAAACTCTAATTTTAAGAAATCATAATGTGAACACAAAATAAATACATTAATTATAGCCTCATTCGTATCATCATTGAGTCAATTTTTTTTTCTATTTATATTTCATATAGTATCCGTTATTTTTTTTTCTATTTATATTTTAAAGTGATTGACATTGTTACACAATGAATATTGATAGGAGAAAGTCTCAAAATAATTGAACAATACACTCACAAATGTATGATTTTAGTATAGTATTTTTAATTAATTTACCTTTATGATTATCCCAGCCAAATCACGAATTTCTTACCTTAAAGACTATAATTTCAATAAATCATAATGTGAACACAAAATAAAGACATTAATTGTAGCCCCATTCATATCATCATTGGGTGAATTTTTTTTCTATTTATATTTTATATAGTATCCGTTGTGATTTCTTTTTTCTATTTAAAATTTAAAAGTGGTCGACATTGTTACACAAAAGATATTGATAAGAGAAAGTCTCAAAATAATTGAATAATACACTCACAAATGTACGATTTTAATATAGAATTTTTAATTAATTTACCTTTTTGATTATCCCAGCCAAATCACGAATTCCTTACCTTAAAGACTACAATTTCAATAAATCATAATGTGAACATAAAATAAAGACATTAATTGTAACCCCATTCGTATCATCATTGGGATAATTTCTTTTTCTATTTATATTTTATATAGTATCCGTTGTGAATTCTTTTTCTATTTATAATTTAAAATGGTCGACATTGTTACACAAAAGATATTGATAAGAGAAAGTCTCAAAATAATTAAACAATACACTCGCAAATGTATGATTTTAGTATAGTATTTTTAATTAATTTACCTTTATGATTATCCCATCCGAATCACGAATTTCTTACCTTAAAGACTATAATTTCAATAAATCATAATGTGAACACAAAATAAAGACATTAATTGTAGCCCCATTCGTATCATCATTGGGTGAATTTTTTTTCTATTTATATTTTATATAGTATCCGTGGTGATTTCTTTTTCTATTTATAATTTAAAAGTGATCGACATTGTTACACAAAAGATATTGATAAGAGAAAGTCTCAAAATAATTGAATAATACACCCAGGCATCGTTCTTTTATGCATTAACACAGCCAAACGCAACGCAACATAACGCAAATTATCATCACTTTTTAACCATTTCCAACGCAACTAAACGTAACGCAACGTAAACGCAATGCACAAAAGAACGATGCCTCACAAATGTACAATTTTAAAATAGAATTTTTAATTAATTTACCTTTTTGATTATCCCAGCCAAATCACGAATTTCTTACCTTAAAGACTCTAATTTAAATAAATCATAATTTGAAAAAAATAAAGACATTAATTGTAGACCCATTCGTATCATCATAGGGTAGATTTCTTTTTCTATTTATATTTTATATAGTATCCGTTGTGAATTCTTTTTCTATTTATATTTTAAAGTGGTCGACATTGTTGTACAATGAAAATTGATAAAGAAAAGTCTCAAAATAATTGAATAATACAATCACAAATGTGCGATTTTAGTATAGTATTTTTAAATAATTTACCATAATGATTATCTCAGCCAAATCACGGATTTCTTACTTTAAAAACTCTAATTTCAAGAAATCATAATATGAACGCAAAATAAAGACATTAATTGTAGCCCCATTCGTATCATCATTGGGTGAATTTCTTTTTCTATACATATTTTATATGGTAGCCGTTGTGATTTTTTTTTTTCTATTTATATTATAAAGTGATCGACATTGTTACACAATGTCGATTTAAATAGAAGAAAATCTCAAAATAATTGGACAATACACTCAGAAATGTATGATTTTAGTATAGTATTTTTAAATAATTTACCTTTATGATTATCCTAGCCAAATAACGAATTTCTTACTTTAAAGACTCTAATTTCAAAAAGTTATAATGTGAATACAAAATAAAGACATTAATTGTAGCCCCATTCGTATCATCATTTAGTGAATTTCTTTTTCTATTCATATTTTATATAGTATTTGTTGTAATTTCTTTTTCTATTTATATTTTAGAGTACTCGACATTGTTACACAATGAATATTGTTAAGAGAAAGCCTCAAAATAATTGAATAACACACTCACAAATTTACGATTTTAGTATAGCATTTTTAAATAATTTACCTTTATGACTATCCCAGCCAAATCACGTATTTCTCACCTTAAAGACTATAATTTCAAAAAATCATAATGTAAACACAAAATAAAGACATTAATTGTAGTCCCATTCCGTCATTAGTATCATCATTGGGTGAATTTTTTTCTATTTATATTTTATATAGTATCCGTTGTGATTTATTTTTCTATTTATAATTTAAAAGTGGTCGACATTGTGACACAATGGATATTGATAGGAAAAGTCTCAAAATAATTGAATAATACACTAACAAATGTACGATTTTAGTATAGTATTTTTGAATAATTTAACTTTATGATTATCCCAGCCAAATCACGAATTTCTTGTCTTAAAGACAATAATTTCAATAAATCATAATGTGAACACAAAATAAAGATATTAATTGTAGCCTCATTCGTGTGATAATTGGGTGAATTTCTTTTTCTATTTATATTTTATATAGTATCCGTTGTGATTTCTTTTTCTATATTTATTTTAAAGTGGTCGACATTGTAACACAATGAAAATTGATAAGAGAAAGTCTTGAAATAATTGAATAATACAATCACAAATGTACGATTTTAGTATATTATTTTTAAATAATTTACCTTTATGATTATCCCAGCTAAATCACGGATTTCTTACCTTAAAACTCTAATTTCAAGAAATCATAATGTGAAAATAAAATAAAGACATTAATTGTAGCTCCATTCGTATTAATATAGGGTGGATTTGTTTTTCTATTTATATTTTATATAGTATCCGTTGTGATTACTTTTCTATTTTAATTTTAAAAGTAGTCGACATTGTTCCACAATAGATATTGATAGGAGAAAGTTTCAAAATAATTGAATAATACAATCACAAATGTACAATTTTTTTATAGTATTTTTAATTAATTTACCTTTATGATTATCCTAGCCAAATCACGAATTTCTTACCTTAAAGACTCTAATTTGAATAAATCATAATGTGAACACAAAATAAAGACATTAATTGTATCCCCATTCGTATCATCATAGGGTAGATTTTTTTTCTATTTATATTTTATATAGTATCCGTTGTGAATTCTTTTTCTATTTATATTTTAAAGTGGTCGACATTGTTGCACAATGAAAATTGATAAGCAAAAGTCTCAAAATAATTGAATAATACAATCACAAATGTACGATTTTAGTATAGTAATTTTAAAAAATTTACCTTTATGATTATTCAAGCAAATCACGGAATTTTTTACCTTAAAGACTCTAATTTCAAGAAATTACGAATTACAAATTTTATATAATATTTTTTTATTAATTTAACTTTTTGATTATCCCAGCCAAATCACGAATTTCTTACCATAAAGACTTTAATTTCAATAAATCGTAATGTGAACACAAAATAAAGACATTAAAATAATGATATTAATTGTAGCCACATTGGTATCATCATTGGGTGAATTTCTTTTTCTATTTATATTTTATATTGTATCCGTTGTGATTTCTTTTTCTATTTATATTTTAAAGTGGTCGACATTGTTGCACAATGAAAATTGATAAGAGAAAGTCTCAAAATAATTGAATAATACAATCACAAATGTACGATTTTAGTATAGTAATTTTAAAAAATTTACCTTTATGATTATTCCAGCAAATCACAGAAATTCTTACCTTAAAGACTCTAATTTCAAGAAATCATAATGTGAAAATAAAATAAAGACATTAATTGTAGCCCCATTCGTATTATCATAGGGTGGATTTCTTTTTCTATTTATATTTTATATAGTATCCGTCGGGATTATTTTTCTATTTATATTTTAAAATTGGTCGATATTGTTCCACAATTGATATTGATAAGAGAAAGTCTCAAAATAATTGAATAATACACTCATAAATGTACGATTTTAATATAGTATTTTAATTAATTTACCTTTTTGATTATCCCAACCAAATTACGAATTTCTTACCTTAAAGACTATAATTTCAGTAAATCATAATGTGAACTTAAAATAAAGACATTAATTGTAGCCCCATTCGTACCATCATTGAATGAATTTCTTTTTCTATATATATTTAATATAGTATCCGTTATAATTTCTTTTTCTATTTATATTTGAAAGTGGTCGACATTGTTGCAAATGAAAATTGTTAAGAGAAAGTCTCAAAATAATTGAATAATACATTCACAAATGTACGATTTTAGTATAGTACTTTTAAATAATTTATCATTATGATTATCTCAGTCAAATCACGGATTTCTTATCTTAAAGACACTAATTTACAAAAATCATAATGTGAACATAAAATAAAGATATTAATTGTAGTCTCATTCATATCATAATTGGGTGGATTCCTTTTTCTATTTAGATTTTATATAGTATCCGCTGTGATTTATTTTTCTTTTTATATTTTAAAAGTGGTCGAGATTGTTCCACAATGGATATTGATAGGTGAAAGTCTCAAAATAATTGAATAATACGCTCACAAATGTACGATTTTAGCATAGTATTTTTAATTAATTTACCTTTATGATTATCCTAGCTAAATCATGAATTTTTTACCTTAAAGTCTCTAATTTCAATAAATCATAATGTGAACACGAAATAAAGACATTAATTATAGCCCCATTCGTATAATCATTGGGTAGATTTCTTTTTCTATTTATATTTTAAATAATATCCGTTGTGATTTCTCATTCTATTTATAATTTAAAGTGGTCGACATTGTTGCACAATGAAAATTGATACGGAAAAGTCTCAAAAATAATTGAATAATACAATCACAAATGTACGATTTTAGTATAGTAGTTTTAAATAATTTATCTTTATGATTATCTCAGTCAAATCACGAATTTCTTACCTTAAAAACTCTAATTTCAAGAAATCATAATGTGAACATAAAATAAAGACATTAATTGTAGTTCCATTCGTATCATCATTGGGTGAATTTCTTTTTCTATTTATATTTTATATAGCATTCGTTGTGAATTATTTTTCTATTTATATTTTAAAGTGGTCGACATTGTTGCACAATGAAAATTGATACGGAAAAGTCTCAAAATAATTGAATAATACAATCACAAATGTGCGATTTTAGTATAGTATTTTTAAATAATTTACCTTTATGATTATCCTAGCCAAATAATGAAATTCTTACTTTAAAGACTCTAATTTCAAAAAGTCATAATGTGAATACAAAATAAAGACAATAATTGTAGCGTCATTTGCATCATCATTTAGAGAAATTCAGTTTTCTATTTATATTTTATATAGTATCCGTTGTAAATTCTTTTTCTAATTATATTTTAGAGTGGTCGACATTGTTGCACAATGAAAATTGATAAAGGAAAGTTCCAAATTATTGAACAATACAATCACAAATGTGCGATTTTAGTATAGTATTTTTAAATAATTTACCATAATGATTATCTCAGCCAAATCACGGATTTCTTATCTTAAAAACTCTAGTTTCAAGAAATCATAATGTGAAAACAAAATAAAGACATTAATTGTAGCATCATTCGTATCATCATTGGATGAATTTCTTTTTCTATTTGTATTTTATATAGTATCGGTTGTGATTTCTTTTTCTATTTATAATTTAAAAGTGGTTTACATTGTGACACAATGGATATTAATAGAAGAAAGTCTCAAAATAATTGGATAATACACTCACAAATGTACGATTTTAGTATAGTATTTTTAAATAATTTACCTTTATGATTATCCTAACCAAATAATGATTTTCTTACTTTAAAGACTCTCATTCCAAAAAGTAATAATATGAATACAAAATAAAGACATTATTTGTAGTTCAATTCGTATCATCATTAGGTGAATTTCTTTTTCTATTCATATTTTATATAGTATTCGTTGTGATTTCTTTTTCTATTTATATTTTAGAGTAGTCGACATTGTTACACAATTAATATTGTTAGAGGAAAACCTCAAAATAATTGAATAACACACTCACAAATTTACGATTTTAGTATAATATTTTTAAATAATTTATTCTTATGACTATTCCAGCCAAATCACGGATTTCTCACGTTAAAGACTATAACTTCAAAAAATCCTAATGTGAATAAAATAAAGACATTAATTGTAGCCCCATTCGTATCATCATTGGGTGAATTTCCTTTTTCTATTTATATTTTATATATTATCCGTTGTGATTTCTTTTTCTATTTATATTTTAAAGTGGTCGACATTGTTACACAATGCATATTAATAGAAACAAGTCTCAAAATAATTGAACAATACACTCACAAATGTACGATTTTAGTATAGTATTTTTGAATTATTTACCTTTATGATTATCCTAACCAAATAACGAATTTCTTACTTTAAAGATTCTAATTTCATAAAGTCATAATGTGAATACAAAATGAAAACATTAATTGTAACCCATTCGTATCATCGTTGGGTGGATTTTTTTTCTATTTATATTTTATATAGTATCCGTTATGATTTCTTTTCCTATTTATATTTTAGAATAGTCAACATTGTTACATAATGAATATTGTTAGGAGAAAGTCTCAAAATAATTGAATAACACACTCACAAATTTACGATTTTAGTATAGTATCTTTAAATAATTTATTTTTATAGTTATCTCAACAAAATCACGGATTTGTTACATTAAAGACTATAATTTCAATAAATCATAATGTAAACACAAAATAAAGACATTAATTGTAGCCCCATTCATATCATCGTTGGGTGAATTTTTTTTCTATTTATATTTTATATAGTATCCGTTGTGATTTCTTTTTGTATTTATAATTTAAAAGTGGCAGACATTGTTACACAAAGGATACTGATAGGAGAAAGTCTCAAAATAATTAACTAATACACTAACAAATGTACGATTTAAATATAGTATTTTTAATTAATTTACCTTTTTTGTTATCCCAGGCAACTCACGAATTTCTTATCGTAAAGACTATAATTTCAATAAATTATAATGTCAACATAAAATAAAGACATTAATTGTAGCTTCATTCGTATCATCATTGGGTAGATTTCTTTATCTATTTATATTTAATATAGTATCTGTTGCAATTTCTTTTTCTATTTATATTTTAAAGTGTAACTTCAATGTGATTAAAAAAAAAGTGATGATGCCAAGTTTCCTACTTTGACGAGGTGGTGTATGGGAGCAGTAAAAGGTGTAAGAAAAAAAATTGTCTATTTTGATGGAGATGATTGGAATTTAAAGCCAACTGGAGGTATGTCTCTTTGTAGTGGGACTTAGAGGAGGATATTGTGCAAAACAGCTAGAATTAGGAGGGTTATAAAAGAAGAAATTCTATTTCTGATGCTTGTAGTTCGAGACTACTGTGGTGCTCTTCGATTTCAAAATGTTATAGTAAATTATGTCTTCCAATGTGTTATCCCGGCGAGGAAGTTAAATTGATGTTTTATACATGGCAGTTTTGCAAAGGACCACATGTATCATGTTTACTTCATTGCAGCTCTTTGTACTAATTCTCTGTATGTTTCTTTTGTAGGTTATCTATGACTTCCGCTTCTTGGCTATTTTTGCGATCGGAGGCTCATTGGTTGGCTCGATTCTTTTCTTCTTGAATGTAATTTTCTGTCGTAATCACTGTATCCTTGATAGTATTTTACCAAACCTTTTTGTAGTCCTCTGTCTGTTGTCCATGTTGACATATGTATAGCAAAGTGGATCATGTCTGTTACTATTTTACTTGCAGGTTCTTTTGCAAGATTTTAGTTGTCTTTATGACAAAATATTCTTCTACAGGTAAACTATCTTACCTTTCTGATTTTTTCAGTAGGGCTTGTGTTTTTAATGCTTGCTTTTTCTTAGGGCATCAATTTTCTGTGAATCTTTTGAAAATTAAAGGTATTTTTTTTCCCTCTCATTCAGTTGCCTTCACTTTGCTATTATTAAACCTGAAATTAATCGAATCCTTTTTTATGCATGTGAATTTCTGCATACTTTGTTAGGAACTATGTCTGGTTAATGTAATTCTTGAAATCTCCCATAAAAAGATCAATTAATTCAGAGTTTCATTTGTGAGAGACTGAGAGTGCAGATAATTGAATTTGAAAGTTTTTGTTCTTTGTTGTTGCATGTCACCTCAGTTCTCGATTTTTATTGTGATATGGGGTTAAATCTTTATGGGCTTGGTTTAATTTGTTGAGTCAGGTGATTCATTTATTTAGATGCAGTCAATTCTTGTTAGCTATATAACAATATATTTCTCTCCAAATTCCAGAAATATGCTTGATCTTTCGAAAGTCTGCAATTTTTATGACGGCAGTACTTTGTCTGAAATCCAAAATCAGGATGCAGCCAGTGAGTAAAATGAACACCATTTTCTCTCTGAATTCTATCTGCTTGGTCTTTCTGAACATCTATAATTTCGAACTTGAGTGACTGGCATAGTTAGTTTCTTGATAGTACTAATCCTTCTTTCTGATAAATAGTCTTTTTATTTCTCGGTGTCATTATCTGGGTACTGGGTTTAGTAGAAGATAAATAGGTGGGTTTCTTTTCAATTATGTGTTATGTGCTTTGTTTATGATTATGAAGTCGGATACTGATAATGCTATGTAATTAGGGTGATAGAATACTAATTAATTCCTTTAAACAAAAGGAAAAGGAAAAGTCTGATAGGACGATGACAATGATAGTTGTATTGTGTTTGAAACTCATAATACTGTGATGGGTATGGCCATATGGCCAAGAGATCGTACTAAAGTTAGGATATTAGATTATTGATTTGAATTAATTGATGTTTAGGGCCAGTTCAAAAGAATGTGTTACTCAATTTGCATAAGAAATGTTTTTTCCTCACGTTGGCAAATCAAATTACGAGGTACTAATTGTTTTCTTTCATAATGTATGTGTTGTATCACAAAAGGCAAAGGGTTTTACTGTAGAGCATGTCAATGAGATTAATTCTAATAATAGAGTAGGCTTCTTGATTAGCCTTACAAAGGCGCAAAACATTCCCAAAAGGAACTCACCTACACACTTGCCAAACAGAATATGAAAATGTTAGGCCTTGTTTTTTTGTTTTACTTTTTTTTGGTATAGAAATTGTGGTATTATCTTCTGTGGTTGTTTGTGATTTGGTAGGATTTGGACAAGATTTGGTCTTTTCCCACTATGTTTAATCTGACAATCTCGCTATGTTTTTGCTCCCCTGTTAATTATTGCTTGGTTTGATTAGACATGGGGGGGATTTGATTTGGTTTCAGTATGCTTGCTCTGTGTTCGAAGTGGCCATGTGGTTTTTTGTAGGTCTTGCTTTTGTTGTTATTTCATATTCAAGTCTAAATTTTACAGAGTCGGGTTCGTGCACAATTGTTTGCTTTGTGTATTGCCAGGTTATTTATGAAGCTCAAATGCAATTCTTGGAGGTTTATGATATTGTTTAGATCGTTTGTTAGTTTTAGTGGGTATAATAAGGTCTATTTATCAAGGTCAAATGGGAAAGTTGGAATTAGAGTGGAGCAAACTCCATGCTACTGAATTTCAAAACCATTCTACTGAACTAAAATTCAACACTAAGAGTATTATCCCAGTTATTTTCCTTATAATATAGTAGAGCTAGCGAAGAGTTTGATCATTTTGGTATAATGCTTAATGCTTCCTTGATGCAACTACGTGATGCATAATGAAGGTTGTATGCTTATAAATTATAATGCTTCCTTGATGTTTTGTTTTAGCAAATAACAATTTCTTCAAAAATATGGGAACAATAATCATCTTTTGCTTTTGCTTTTGTTGTATGTATGTTTTATCTTTGTCCTGCTTCTCCAGGTGCCTTGAAACCCTTTGAACCCATATTAGTGTTTTCTAAGGAAGACAAGAATGAAGGTTGAATTTAAGTAATTCTCAAGACCATGAATGATGGCTAATCAAGTTATTGCGATATTTAATGTCCCTTGCATGAGCACTTTTGAATCAGAAAATGCAATTTTCTGATAAGAAATATATTGTCGAATGAGAAAATGCATTTTTAGACCAACAACTGCGTTTTCAATTAAAAAAAATAAGCATTATCAAATCTAGAAATATTGTTTTTGATCAAAAAATGAACATTCCCATACCAGAAAATGTAAATTTCAGAACAAACAATACAGTTCTACACTAGAAATCAGCATTTTTGGTTCTATAAATATAGAAGCAGAAAATGACCATTTTCATATCAAATTATGACCATTTTCAGCTGAAGATATGCATTTATAAATCAGAAAACTCATTGATGTCTTTGATAATCAGATAAAGGCAGTGTCTTTACCTATGATGTTGGTGCATATGAGAAGGTCGAGTACAGCTAATAGAGCTCTGGTGTAAAGCTCCTCATGCCTTTGGGTTGTACTTGTAAGTGCTCTGTCTTTTTCTTTATTCCTGCTATTGGCTTATTGAGGGGGTGCAAGGTCTTGATCTTGCTTTGTTACTTGATCGAGTGTTAGAGTCTTATTGATTTAGCTCAACCTTATTTTATTATTTTCTTCATGTAAATTAGCTTAGGTATATACATTGTCCCACTATCTACTTCATGCATATACAGAGTTCTAGCTAATTTTGTAGTTGTGTTCGTTAAATATTGTTATGGTTCAATGAAAGGAAAGAGAAGCTGAATAAATTGAATACAAGAAGAGTTAGCAGCTTGAGTGTGTAACTAGAGTTATATTATTAGTAGAATTATATTGATGACGTATATCCGTAGAAGCTATCTACCCTACCCTTGTATTTCTAATATCCATATATTACTAATTCTTGATGACTATTCGATTAGCCATTAATAACCATTGCCAGTTTGTTCTTGAAATTCTTGTTTCCAATGCTTCCTTATTGAAATTGGTAAGTACTAACTCCAGAATTCATTCTGTTGGTTGTTCTTACAGCATGGATCATGCAAGTGTACATCTTGTACAATTTATAATTGATCTTTTTGCTGTGCTCCTATAATGGTAAGTGGGATTCATCCAAGATGACATAATTTTGATTTTGATTCTCTCATAACATAATATGAGAACTCTGAAAACCCTTGTAATTGTGTTTCATAGCAGTAGTCTTAATGCTAACTTGACTGTACAATATCATGCTCATGTCCTTAAGGGAAATTTGCCATTTTTATGTTTCTCATCAAATAGTAATCAACAATTACGATCTGTAACTACAATGTGTAACTATGCTTTAATCATACGGTTGTAATTATCAAGTATAATTGTCGCACGCGCTGATCAGACTAGTTTTATATAAAAGCCGTTGTGATTTCTTTTTCTATTTATATTTTAAAGTGGTCGACATTGTTACACAATGTATATTAATAGAAGAAAGTCTCAAAAAAATTGGATAATATACTCACAAATGTACGATTTTAGTATGGTATTTTTAAATAATTTACCTTTATGATTATCCTAACCAAATAATGAATTTCTTACTTTAAAGACTCTCATTTCAAAAAGTAATCATACGAATATAAAATAAAGACATTAATTGTAGCTTCATTATTCGTATCATCATTTAGTGAATTTTTTTTTCTATTCATATTTTATATAGTATTCGTTGTGATTTCTTTTTCTATTTATATTTTAGAGTTGTCGACATTGTTACACAATGAATATTGTTAGGAGAAAGTCTCAAAATAATTTAATAACACACTCACAAATTTACGATTTTAGTATAGTATTTTTAAATAATTTACTTTTATGACTATCCCAGCCAAATCACGGATTTCTCACGTTAAAGACTATAATTTCAAGAAATCATAATGTAAACACAAAATAAAGACATTAATTGTAGCCCCATTCGTATCATCATTGTGTGAATTTCTTTTTCTATTTAAATTTTTGTAGGATCCGGAAAAAGGTGACACTTTTTCCCCGATGCGCTACTTAAACGATCGGGAGGCGACTAAGGTTTTTTAATCCCTAAATAAGGATATTTTTTATTTTCGAAATTCATTTTCGCGGTGATGAAACTTTGTTTATTTACAAAACCGTTTTTTATTATCTAAATTATCCGTAATTACACAAATAAATTTAACAATAACTTAATCCCGGCCCAATTAATAAATCCAGGCCCAAGAGAGAACCAGTGGACCACTGAAATTAGCTAAAACCCGCCTAGGTTTTAGCAGATTCCAGGTTGGGCCACTGATCTCCTCGGTCCAAAGAGAAACCGGGTTGAAAATGATAAAACCCGCCTAGGTTTCATCATTTTTTGGCTCATTTTTCTCGGGACCCTCCTTGGATAAATATTGGACATGAATTAAATTATTTTCTTAAATTAATTTTGTATAAGAAATCGAATATTTTAAATAGTAAAACGAATTTATAAAATGTAAAAAGAATCGCCAGCCGATTTAAGGAAAATCGACAAACCATAAAATAAGAAAAGAAAGACTCCGGTCTACGAACCCGATTTCTAGATTCGGGAGTAAGGTTACGAATTCGAGAGTTATAAGAACTCTCGAATTCGCCTGTTATAAAACATACTCTACTAAAATCAACATTGAATTAAAGGAAATATTACATGATTAATTACAATAATGTAAATAAGAACTCCTTTTCGCGGGATTATTTTTCGAATCATGCAATATAAAAATAATGCGGTTTTTATTTTACAAAATGTACAAGCATGGAATTAAAGGAAAGATTACATGATTAATTACAATAATGTAAATAAAGAAATCGAACCTTGCCTAGGATGTATCAATGATGACTTTGATCCCTTGAGTTGCCCCTTGACTTGAAGCCCGGACAAGATGATGTGGATGGCTAGAAAAGAGTAGTATATGGATGGTTGTATGGAGGTGATGAATGTGATTATGAGAGGATTAGAGGTGGATGTGGATGATAAGATTTTGAGAGAATAATATGGATGTGGTAGATGAGAATGAGAGTAGAGTAAGGGTATGTTGATGATGATTGTTGGTCAAATGAAGGTGGAATGGAGGGGGGTATTTATAGGTGAAGGAGTGTGAGATTTGGAGGGAAATGGTGGGGGACATACCCCACAAATCATGTCATCAGAGACAAAAACCTAGGCGGGTTTTGGGTGGTCAAGGGCAAAAGTCAACCACGTGGGGCAAATGTCAAGGGATCACGCATGCATGCAGATTTTGGCGCTAAAATGCTTAAAACTCAGGTGGGTTTTGATATTATCAGCACACGGATTGGTGACGTAGAGCAAAGCAACGATGTCCGCTATTTCGCTCAAAACCTAGGCGGGTTTTGAGACTCCTGGGCCGGGCGCGCTTCTGGGCCAGATTGCTGGGCCTGGAAAATGTTAAAAACCGCATGGGTTATAAAACTGGTTGAGTTCAACTTTGAACAGTCATAACTCTTTCATCCGGACTCGGATTGAGGCAATTCAAAAGGCGTTGGAAACCTTATGATGTGTACTTTATCAAAAGAAATGGGGCCAACGAGACTTATAGAAAAATTGATATTCAAAATGGTGGGCATATGCATGTGGAAATGGTGGAAAATGAAGGCTTTTTGTGGTGGGTTGACCCGGTAGCTTTTGATTGAGGAAGACCCTTTTGATTTTCTTTCATGCTAGCCTCTTTTCTTGTTATGCTTGATTTGTACATTTGTCCCGGTACAAAATCCAGTGTCTACAACTTTATATACTATCCGTTGTGATTTATTTTTCTATTTATAATTTAAAAGTGGTCGACATTGTGACACAATGGATATTGATAGGAGAAAGTCTCAAAATAATTGAATAATACACTAACAAATGTACGATTTTAGTATAGTATTTTTAATTAATTTACCTTTATGATTATCCTAGCCAATCACGAAATTCTTACCTTAAAGACTCTAATTTGAGTAAATTATAATGTTAACACAAAATAAAGAAATTAATTGTAACCCCATTCGTCATTGGGTAAATTGCTTTTTCTATTTATATTTTATATAAAAGTCGTTGTGATTTCTTTTTCTATTTATATTTTAAAGTGGTCGACATTGTTACACAATGGATATTAATAGAAGAAAGCCTCAAAATAATTGGACAATACACTCACAAATGTACGATTTATCTTTATGATATTCCCAGCTAAATCACGGATTTCTTACGTTAAAGACTTTAATTTCAAGAAATCATAATATGAATATAAAATAAAGACATTATTGTTACCCCATTCGTATCATTATTGGGTGGATTTCTTTTTCTTTTTATATTTTATATAGTATCCGTTGTGATTTTTTTTATTCTATTTATATTTTAAATGTGGTCGACATTGTTCCACAATGGATATTGATAAGAGAAAGTCTCAAAATAATTGAATAATACACTCACAAATGTACGATTTTAGTATAGTATTTTTAATTAATTTACCTTTATGATTATCTCAACCAAATCACGAATTTCTTACCTTAAAGACTTTAATTTCAAAAAATCATAATATGAACACAAAATAAAGACATTAATTGTAGCCTCATTCGTATCATCATTGGGTGGATTTCTTTTTTTATTTATATTTTATATAGTATCCGTTGTGATTTCTCATTCTATTTATAATTTAAATTGGTCGACATTGTTGCACAATGAAAATTGATAAGGAAAAATCTCAAAATGATTGAATAATACAATCACAAATGTGCGATTTTAGTATAGTATTTTTAAATAATTTACCTTAATGATTATCTCAGCCAAATCACGGATTTCTCACCTTAAAGACTATAATTTCAATAAATCATAATGTAAACACAAAATAAAGACATTAATTGTAGCCCCATTCTTATCATCATTAGGTGAATTTCTTTTTCTATTTATATTTTATATAGTATCCGTTGTGATTTATTTTTCTATTTATAATTTAAAAGTGGTTGACATTGTGACACAATGTATATTGATAGGAGAAAGTCTCAAAATAATTGAATAATACACTCACAAATGTAAGATTTTAATATAGTATTTTTAATTAATTTACCTTTTTGATTATCCCAGCCAAATTACGAATTTCTTACCTAAAATACTATAATTTCAAAAAATCATAATGTGAACATAAAATAAAGACATTAATTGTAGCCACATTCGTACCATCATTGGGTGAATTTCTTTTTCTATTTATATTTAGTATAGTATCCATTGTAATTTCTTTTTCTATTTATATTTTAAAGTGGTCTACATTGTTGCAAATGAAAATTGTTAAGAGAAAGTCTCAAAATAATTGAATAGTACAATCACAAATGTACTACTTTAGTATAGTACTTTTAAATAATTTATCTTTATGATTATCTCAGCCAAATCACGGATTTCTTACCTTAAAGACTCTAATTTCAAGAAATCATAATTTGGACATAAAATAAAAATATTAATTGTAGGCTCATTGGTATCATCATTGGGTGGAATTCCTTTTTCCATTTATATTTTATATGGTATCCGATTTGATTTCTTTTTCTATTTATATTTTAAAAGTGAACGAGATTGTTCCACAATGGATATTGATAGTTGAAAGTTTCAAAATAATTGAATAATACACTCACAAATGTACGATTTTAGCATAATATTTTTGATTAATTTAGCTTTATGATTATCCTAGCTAAATCACGAATTTCTTACCTTAAACTCTCTAATTTCAATAAGCATTGGGTAGATTTCTTTTTCTTTTTATATTTTAAATAGTATCCATTGTGATTTCTCATTCTATTTATAATATAAAGTGGTCGACATTGCTGCACAATGGAAATTGATATGGGAAAGTCTCAAAATAATTGTATAATACAATCACAACTGTACGATTTTATTATAGTATTTTTAAATAATTTACCTTCATGATTATCTCGGCCAAATCATAGATTTCTTACCTTAAAAACTTTAACTTCAAGAAATCATAATGTGAACACAAAATAAAGACATTAATTGTAGTTCCATTCGTATCATCATTGGGTGAATTTCTTTTTCTATTTATATTTCATATAGTATTCGTTGTGATTTCTTTTTCTATTTATCTTTTAAAGTGGTCGACATTGTTACACAATGGATATTAATAGAAGAAAGTCTCAAAATAATTGAACAATACACTCACAAATGTACGATTTTAGTATAGTATTTTTAAATTATTTACCTTTATGATTATCCTAGCCAAATAACGAATTTCTTACTTTAAAGACTTTAATTTCAAAAAGTCATAATGTGAATACAAAATGAAGACATTAATTGTAGCCCATTTGTATCATCATTTAGTGAATTTCTGTTTCTATTCATATTTTATATAGTATTCGTTGTGATTTCTTTTTCTATTTATATTATAGAGTAGTCAACATTGTTACACAATGAATATTGTTAGGAGAAAGTCTCAATATAATTGAATAACACACTCACAAATTTATGATTTTATTATAGTATTTTTAAATAATTTACCTTAATAGTTATCTCAACAAAATCACGTATTTCTTACCTTAAAGGCTATAATTTCAATAAATCATAATGTAAACACAAAATAAAGACATTAATTGTAACCCCATTCGTATCATCGTTGGGTGAATTTTTTTTCTATTTATATTTTATATAATATCCGTAGTGATTTCTTTTTTATTTATAATTTAAAAGTGGCCGACATTGTTACACAAAGGGTATTGATTTGAGAAAGTCTCAAAATAATTGAATAATACACTAACAAATGTACGATTTTAATATAGTATTTTTTTTATTAATTTACCTTTTTTTATTATCCCAGCCAAATCACGAATTTCTTACCTTAAAGACTATAATTTCAATAAATCATAATGTGAACACAAAATAAAGACATTAATTGTAGCCCCATTCTTATCATCATTGGGTGGATTTCTTTTTCTATTTATATTTTATATAGTATCCATTGTGAATTTTTTTTCTATTTATATTTTAAATTGGTCGACATTGTTACACAAAGGATACTGATAGGAGAAAGTCTCAAAATAATTGAATAATACAATTACAAATTTGCGATTTTAATATACTATTTTAAATAATTTACCATAATGATTATCTCTGTCAAATCACGGATTTCTTACGTTAAAAACTCTAATTTAAAAAAATCATAATGTGAATACAAAATAAAGACATCAATTGTAGCCCCATTCGTATCATCATTGGGTGAATTTCTTTTTCCATTTATATTTTATACAGTAGCCGTTGTGATTTATTTTTCTATTTATATTTTAAATTGGTCGACATTGTTACACAATGGATATTAATAGAAGAAAGTCTAAAAATAATTGGACAATATACTCAGAAATGTACGATTTTAGTATAGTATTTTTAAATAATTTACCTTGATTGGTTGTCCTAGTCAAATAACGAATTTCTTACTTTAAAGACTCTAATTTCAAAAAGTCATAATGTGAATTCAAAATAAAGACATTGATTGTAGCCCTATTCGTAACATAATTTAGTAAATTTCTTTTTCTATTCATATTTTATATAGTATTCGTTGTGATTTCTTATTCTATTTATATTTTAGAGTAGTGGACATTGTTACACTATGAATATTGTTAGGAGAAAGTCTCAAAATAATTGTATAACACACTCACAAATTTTCGATTTTAGTATAGTATTTTTAAATAATTTACCTTTATGACTACCCAGCCAAATCACGGATTTCTCACCTTGAAATCTATAATTTCAATAAATCATAATGTAAACACAAAATAAAGACATTAATTGTAGCCCCATTCGTATTATCATTAAGTGAATTTCTTTTTCTATTTATATTTTATATAATATCCGTTGTGATTTATTTTTCTATTTATAATTTAAAAGTGGACGACATTGTAACACAATTGATATTGATAGGAGAAAGTCTCAAAATAATTGAATAATACACTAACAAATATACGATTTTAATATAGTATTTTTTTATTAATTTACCTTTTTGATTATCCCAACCAAATTACGAATTTCTTACCTTAAAGACTATAATTTCAGTAAATCATAATGTGAACATAAAATAAAGACATTAATTATAGCCCCATTCGTACCATCATTGGGTGAATTTCATTTTCTATTTATATTTAATATAGTATCTGTTGTAATTTCTTTTTCTATTTATGTTTTAAAGTGGTCGACATTGTTGCAAATGAAAATTGTTAAGAGAAAGTCTCAAAATAATTGAATAATACAATCACAAATGTACGATTTTAGTATAGTACTTTTAAATAATTTATTTTTATGATTATCTCAGTCAAATCACGGATTTCTTACCTTAAAGACTCTAATTTCAAGAAATCATAATGTGAACATAAAATAAAGATATTAATTGTAGCCTTATTCGTATCATCATTGGGTGGATTCCTTTTGCTATTTATATTTTATATAGTATCCGTTGTGATTTCTTTTTCTATTTATAATTTAAAAGTGGTCGACATTGTGACACAATTGATATAGATAGGAGAAAGTCTCAAAATAATTGAATAATACACTAACAAATGTACGATTTTAAGATAGTATTTTTTTTATTAATTTACCTTTTTGATTATCCCAGCCAAATTACGAATTTCTTACCTTAAAGACTATAATTTCAGTAAATCATAATGTGAACATAAAATAAAGACATTAATTATAGCACCATTCGTACCATCATTGGGTGAATTTCATTTTCTATTTATATTTAATATAGTATCCGTTGTAATTTCTTTTTCTATTTATGTTTTAAAGTGGTCGACATTGTTGCAAATGAAAATTGTTAAGAGAAAGTCTCCAAATAATTGAATAATACGATCACAAATGTACGATTTTAGTATAGTACTTTTAAATAATTTATCTTTATGATTATCTCAGTCAAATCACGGATTTCTTATCTTAAAGACTCTAATTTCAAGAAATCATAATGTGAACATAAAATAAAGATATTAATTGTAGCCTTATTCGTATCATCATTGGGTTGATTTCTTTTGCTATTTATATTTTATATAGTATCCGTTGTGATTTCTTTTTGTATTTATATTTTAAAAGTGGTAGAGATTGTTGCACAATGGATATTGATAGGTGAAAGTCTCAAAATAATTGAATAATACATTCACAAATGTACGATTATAGCATAGTACTTTTAATTAATTTACCTTTATGATTATCCTAGCTAAATCACGAATTTCTTACCTTAAAGTCACTAATTTCAATAAATCATAATATGAACACAAAATAAAGACATTAATTGTAGCCCCATTCGTATAATCGTTGGGTAGATTTCTTTTTCTATTTATATTTTAAATAGTATCCGTTGTGATTTCTCATTCTATTTATAATTCAAAGTGGTCGACATTGTTGTACAATGAAAATTGATACGGAAAGTCTCAAAATAATTGAATAATACAATCACAAATGTACGATTTTAGTATAGTACTTTTAAATAATTTATCTTTATGATTATCTCAGTCAAATCACGGATTTCTTACCTTAAAGAGTTTAATTAATTTATCTTTATGATTATCCTAATTAAATCACGAATTTTTTACCTTAAAAACTATAATTTCAGTAAATCATAATGTGAACATAAAATAAAGTCTTTAATTATAGCCCCATTCGTACCATTAATTGGTGAATTTCATTTTCTATTTATATTTAATATAGTATCCGTTGTAATTTCTTTTTCTTTTTATGTTTTAAAGTGGTCGACATTGTTGCAAATGAAAATTGTTTAGAGAAAGTCTCAAAATAATTGAATAATACAATCACAAATGTATGATTTTAGTATAGTACTTTTAAATAATTTATCTTTATGATTATCTCAGTCAAATCACGGATTTCTTACCTTAAAGACTCTAATTTCAAGAAATCATAATGTGAACACAAAATAAAGACATTAATTGTAGTTCCATCCGTATCATCATTCGGTGAATTTCTTTTTCTATTTATATTTTATATAGTATCCATTGTGGTTTCTTTTTCTATTTATATTTTAAAGTGGTCTACTTTGTTACATAATGGATATTAATAGAAGAAAGTCTCAAAAGAATTGAACAATACACTCATAAATGTACAATTTTAGTATAGTATTTTAAATAATTTACCTTTATTATTATCCTAGCCAAATAACGAATTTCTTACTTTAAAAACTCTAATTTCAAAAAGTCATAATGTGAATACAAAATAAAGACATTAATTGTAGTCCATCTGTATCATCGTTGGGCGGATTGTTTTTCTATTTATATTTGATATAGTATCCGTTGTGATTACTTTTTTTATTTATATTTTAGATTAGTCAACATTGTTAACCATGAATATTGTTAGGAGAAAGTCTCAAAATAATTGAATAACACACTCACAAATTTACGATTTTTGTATAGTATTTTTAAATAATTTACCTTTATAGTTATCTCAACAAAATCAACGATTTCTTACCTTAAAGATTATAATTTCAATAAATCATAATGTGAATATAAAATAAACACATTAATTGTAGACCCATTCGTATCATCGTTGGGTGGATTTTTTTCTATTTATTGTAGACACATACATATTCAAAATTGAGTGTTTGAGTGTTCATTCTTTCCTATGAGAGTTTTGCTCTTTCTGACTAGCTTACGTCCATAACCAACCGCGCATATTTGCATTATTCTTCGAACTGTTGGCGGACTTATGCCTCTGAGTTACTTGTTCTCTCCCTTAAGATTCGAAAACTTCTTCCTATCTCTTTCGAACTGAGTTTTGATCTTGTCCAGATTAACCTTTGTGCTTGCTTGTTAGTTCGACTTTGTGTTGATCGAAAATTCTTTATCCCGGATTGTTTCAGTAGTATATAGAAAGTCATAACTGCATTGCATAACACCATCATTACATGAGCATTGCATCAACAGTCTGCATTAGTACATAAGTATAGAAAAATGCATTTAGTACATCATTGCATAGCATTGTCCTAAGTACGTAGCAAAGAGTCGTGTATAGCATAGCATAAGAATCCTGCAGACGCATCGTTCTCAGTCGTCATCACGCCAGACCTCTGTGTCGCCACCGCCACTAGCGTTATCAGCTCCATGGGCCCCGCTTCCACCAGATCCGAAGTAAGTGTCCCACTGGTAGTAAGAGGAGTCTACCACCTCTGTATCGCTACCTGAGCCAGATAGGTGCGACGCACTACACCGCATTTTCGAGTGACGCCGGCTTAGAAAAAATTCAATCGAGTTTCCACTAAGCCGGGGGCTGTTTGAATCCAAAAAAGGAAGCAAGTCACTGCGACAACTATCAATTGACTCCCAGTTTAGCAAGAGTTAAATCAAACTGCCACTAAACTGGGGGCTATGCAGCCCAAGCAAGGGGACAAATCAGCTGGAACAGTCTGCCTAGGTCCACAAAGTCCACCATGGAAAAATTCAAGAAGGGGCAAGTCACTACGGCAACTATCGATTGATTCTCAGTTTAGCAAGAACTGCCACTAAACTGGGGGCTATGCAGCCCAAGCAAAGGGATCGAATCAGCCTAAAAGCCAGTACGGAAGACAGGTGTGGGCCTTCTTTTATTCCATCTGGGCCGGGCCTTTTCACCTCACCCGACTCATGAAAAAACAGGAGAAGAGCCCAACACTTGACCAAACCCAGACGGGATTGCTGGGTCGAAAATAAGCAATCGAAGCTGTTTTCGAGCCCAATACAAGCTTATGCTCATGAAGTTATGCTCAACTCGAGCCCGTTTTCGAGACACAAACCGACAGGTAAATTCTCTGACTCATTTTGAATTTCAAATAAACTGATGCCTTCTCTCTTTATTTCTTGCAGAACAACGCACGAAATACAGCGGCCGTCATCGGGCCCTAACAATACATGACACCATCAGCCGTCGCCGGGCTAATACGCGACATTCACATCAGCCGTCGCCGGGCTAATACGCGACACATCACATCAGCCGTCGCCGGGCTAATACGCGACACTCACCATCAGCCGTCGCCGGGCTAATACGCGACACATCACATCAGCCGTCGCCGGGCTAATACGCGACACTCACCATCAGCCGTCGCCGGGCTAATACGCGACATTCACCATCAGCCGTCGCCGGGCTAATACGCGACATTCACCATCAGCCGTCGCTAGGCTAGTACGCGACATTTCATCATCAGCGGCCGTCATCGGGCCCTAACAATACATGACATCAGCCGTCGCCGGGCTAATACGCGACTCTTCTTCATCAGCGGCCGTCATCGGGCCCTAACAATACATGACATCAGCCGTCGCCGGGCTAATACGCGACTCTTCTTCATTAGCGGCCGTCATCGGGCCCTAACAATACATGACACCATCAGCCGTCGCCGGGCTAATACGCGTCACTTCACCACCAGCGGCCGTCATCGGGCCCTAACAATACATGACACCATCAGCCGTCGCCGGGCTAATACGCGTCACTTCACCACCAGCGGCCGTCATCGGGCCCTAACAATACATGACACCATCAGCCGTCGCCGGGCTAGTACGCGACATTTCCCCACCAGCGGCCATCATCGGGCCTTCACAATGCGCTGAACACCATATCGACATCGACGCAGGACCCAGCTTCCAAGTGTCAACAGCGGCCATCGTCGGGCCTTCACAATGCGACGAGGGCCATTGCCGGGCCTTCACAATGCGACAAGGGCCATCATCGGGCCTTCACAATGCGATGAACATCTCATCTACATCGGCGCAGGACCCAGCTTCCAAGCGTCAACCAGCTTCAGAACAGGCTTCTGATTCATATCCAAGATCATCAAGACTACTTTGATCATCGTTTTACTCAAACTCGATCAAAGTGGGGCTATCTCAGAGACGCCGAATTTTGTATCGGTTTTTTTTATTATTTGTTTTAGTAAATAAGATAACCTATTAATTTAATAGCATGCAAGCCCCTCACCCACCTAAACCCGAAAGAGAAAGGCAAAAGCCCAATACGGTGTAAACCGTGCAGGTTGGTGGCGAGCTCGGCTCCAACCCATAGAACCGTGCGGGTTCGATGGCCGAGCTCGACTCGACTCGACGAACCCGTGCGGGTTCTGGCCCGCAGGCCGTCATTGCCTTGAGAACCGTGCAGGTCCTCGGGTGTCTTCAGGAACCCGTCTGGGTTCTTGGGTCCAAGGCCCGTCTTCACTCACGTGAACCCGTCTGGGTTCGATTGCTCTCTTTGGCGCGCCGCGGCAAACCTAGCCAAAACCCTAAACCTAAACCTAATTTCCCCCCTATAAATACCCACCATCCATCACCCACAAAGGACACCGGAATATACTGGGAGTATTGACACTAGTATATTCCTCTTCTCTTCTCCCTCCATTGCGTGCTTTATTTTAAGGTTAGCGTAGTTTCTTTGTATTATTGTATATAATGTAATTCTGCTAGCTTTCTTTGTATTATCTTTCTTTTTTGTTTCTTTTTGCATGACATTAATGATAAAATTATGAGATTTATCTAATTCCTCCCCTTTCTTTTCTTTCTTAGTTTTTCACTTTAATTTAATTCTAGTAGAGTCCGTTCGTTTGAACGGGCGGGTTTGATGATCTTTATTGTCAAATCCGTAACCTTACCCCCGAATCCGTCTTTGGGTTCGTAGGCCGGAGTTTTAATTGGTTTGTTGTTTTATCCTTAAATTCAACTGGCGACTCTAACCTTTTTCCCGAAAACCTCTTTTAATCTTTGATAAGGAACCCAGACGGGTTCCCTTGTTTTTACCCTAAATCGAAGACAGGAACCCAGGCGGGTTCCCTGTCTCTTTTCTTTTTTATCGAACCCAGACGGGTTCTTCTTATTTCTCTTTCTGTTCTCCCGATTCGTTCCCCAGGAACGCAAACGGGTTTGTGTTTTCTTTTTTATTTTTTTTCTCCTTTTCTTTCCAAAACCCAGACGGGTTCTTCCTTCTTTTTATTTCTTCTTTTATTTCTTCTCTTTTCGCCTCTTTTTAAGAAAATCGAGTTTTCGGGTTAAACTAATTTGTCAACTTAAAAGTGTCCTTAAAAGTTAAACCTTTAATTAAGGATAAGCAATCCTAGTCGGCTCCCAATTTAAAAAAAAGAATACTTCATCATTCTTTTTAAGTAGCGCTGCGAAAAGGTCCGTCGGATTTTTTCGGGGTCTACAGATTGGCGACTCCACTGGGGACTTAAACTTAAAAGAGGGTAAAACTTGAAAGGGTTAAATTTTAGTGTTTTTGTAAAAAAGGGGAGGAATTGATTTATTTCATATTTTTATCATTTTTTAGGCATATTGCATCCAGGCTACTCTTGGGCCTTATGGCCGGGGAGCACAAAAGCGTTGGTAGGTTCTAAAACTAGGATTACCTTCTGAGAGCGGGCAGTCACTACTTGTGGGATGCACTTACATCGCCAAGCCTTTGACTCCTCCTCTCCCCGTGTTACACTCTAAGGGTTTCCCTGAAACCCGAAGAGCAACACCCCACACAACGCTTCCTATGAACGTAGGGAGGTTGCACCGGGGCGAGAACATGCGGTACCTTATCTCCTATACCTAGAAAACCCTAAACCTGGAGTCATGGTTAGGCTAATCCCGCATTTGTATGCTATGTGATTTCATTTTCCATGTATATGTTGTAGAGTTTTATTTTTTGTAAAGAGTTTCGAGTCCATGTATGCTGAAGAGTTTTATTTTGTAAGGAGTTTTGAGTCCATGTATATGCTGAAGAGTTTTATTTTGTAAAGAGTTTCGAGTCCATGTATATGCTGAAGAGTTTTATTTTGTAAAGAGTTTCGAGTCCATGTATATGCTGAAGAGTTTTATTTTGTAAAGAGTCTTCGAGTCCGAGTATTCAACTCATTCATGAGTCGGGAGTCGTTCTAGTTCGCGTAGGAACATGCAAGAGCAGGCTGGCCACCAGGAACCCAGACGGGTTTCTGGCCTGTCAAGGCCGGCCCATCTGTGTTGGTGACTGTTGGTCTGGGCCCATTTTTTGAAAAGAAAACCCAGACGGGTTTCTGAAACCTGTCTGACCTTCTTTTTCTTCTTCGGGCCTGACCGCTTCACCCCACGGACATCCCAATGCCTTGCTGATGATCCTATTCGGCCCTTTATGATATTCCCTGAGTCTAATCCCTATTGCGTCTGTTACTTGAATCTGAGCCCGAAACCGAAAGCGATCGTGACTCGATCCAAGTAAGGACCCAATAGACGATTAATGTTGTCAGTCCGCATGCTAGGTCCATGTAGAGTTAAGACAAGCACTCCCGCGAAGTGGGTGAGTCGTCCTTACGTCAGCATATAGGCATCGTGTCTGTGTCCTAGGCCCATGTAGGTCCACTAAGTCACGCATACATTGGGTGGGTAGCATAAAAGTTCTTTCGATCACTAAACCAGTTTCCATGCAGGCAAGATAGCATACCATCTCCGAGCTCGCATCCGTGACCCGCAAACCGGCAGGCTCATCCACAATCCTAACTACAGACCGCCTACCCAGTCTAGTGAATCCAGTGAACCCACCATGTCGGGATCTCCTAACAACAACCTTTTCGGGGAAAATTCTGGTGACAAGCTATCTGATGGGCTATATGAGAGGATACAGGAAGCAATTGCTTTCTACATGGCGGACCAAGAGGATAGGACTAATGAGAAACTAGAAAAGAGGTTCAGTGAAAATCACAGACCATGAATGGCATGCTGGAGGCCATTAAGCAGATCAACAAAAAGCTAGGCGTCGGACTTGAGGAAGAAGAAAACTATTATGATACCGAATCTGAGGCTGAGGCAGATGATGGGGTTGGAGAAGGTCACCCCAAATCCAAAAATGGAGGCCCAAAACCTAAGTCATTTGGTGAGGTCAGGTCCAAACCTGTACTGAATAACTCCAGAACTTCGGAGGACCCCTACGTCAAAAAACTTGAGGAGAAAGTTGATATGCTCACCAGAAGGATGATGAAAGCTGATCCGACTTTCACCGACCCCTGTATGGATTTTGCCATCCCCAAACATTGTGTATCGAGAATAAGGGACAAGGTTGAGGTGCCAAACATAAAGTTCAGGCCCACCGAAAATCCCTCTCATCATCTGGAGGAATTCATGAGGCTGGCCCCTCTCCATAAGGTAGATGAAGGTCTCTACACCACAGTCTTCCCTTCCACTCTAGAAGGTAAGGCCAAGGTATGGTACCAAAATCTACCCTCACAAATCAAGACCGATGCAGACGAGTTATTCAAGGCCTTCATCAGTCACTTTAGTCGCTCATACAATGAAAGGAGGTCACTGCGGATGACCTAACTTCCATGAAACAAGGAGAACGAGCCGTTCCTTTCCTATTATGAGAGATGGCACACCATGCTATCGAAATTGATGAATCTATCCCTTTAGGATACAATCGAGCACTTTCGCATAAAGCATTCACCTCGCATCACGCGACATTTCTGGCCACCATCAAAGACTTGAAACTTTGAAAGATTTGTGCACTCAAATTGAAGTCGCTAACAATGAGAAGAGCACGCAAGACTTTGGTTGAAAGGATCTAGCTCCAACAGAGGGCTACTAGCACACCTAGCCTCCTCGTAAAGCTGTTGAGACTAATTCAATCCAACGGAGGTCCTACACCCCGAGGTATGACTCCTACCACCCGCTGGACATGTCCTACGCCACGGCACTGGAAAGACTGGTGAAAAAGGGGATTATCCAATTACCCTTGCCGGCGCCTGAACCTGAAATTAAGCCTCCAAAGTGGGACTAAACAAATCGCAATTTCCATCGTAATCGAGGTCACAACACCGAAGTATGCTGGACTGTGAAAAATAAGATTGAAGGACTAATCCGAGACGGTGTTATTCCCCCACCAAACCCACCTCGGAAGCCTACTACGGCTTCCCAGAACCGCATTATCTGAAATCTCAAGGGATCCTGGTGGCGGGATTAGAAATCTTGAGGCTGTCTTTGTCACCACGACCGCTACATTCATCCCGCCTAGGAGGAGCCGTCCACCTTTGGAATGGACTCACCTCGCTGGAGGTGGCATCTTTGGAATGCTCTTCGAACAAGAGGCCCACAAGGAAGAAGCCGTCGACCCAGTCATCGTCGCGCTTTCTAACCCGAGCTTTAATCCAAGTCTGCTGATTGGAGAAGATGGCGACCACCATGAGAGTCAGGTCATAGAGTCAGGTTCTAGTAGTCCTAAGTTGGTCGGGGTGAACCCAGAGTCTGTTGATGTACCCATTTCTGCATTTAATAAGATGAACATTTCTGCTTACTCGAGCTGTTGTGCCAATACTGATAATGAATACAATGAACCCTTAAAAGAACAATCGACTGGTTAGGCCAAGCAACTAGAATGCCTCTCTCTAGACACTTGGCTTTAACCCAGACGAGCTTAATGTGGAATATGGGTGAAGAAAGAGCGACGACAGTTTGAGAGTGTCGAGAAACCCAGACGGGTTTTGTGGCGAAGTTAGAATGCGAAGATCACATGCGTAGACGGCAACGCTAGCGAAAACCCAGACGGTTTTCTTTTCCCTAACAGAAACCCAGACGGGTTTCTGGGCTTGTGACACCCTATTCCTCGGCCCATCTGCTATAGGCTAGGTTCCTGTTGGGCCCTTAATTCAAACAGTTTTCCTTTGGGCTCAATTATGGTCGCGATGCGGGTCCGCGAGATAACTATGCGTCTTCACTAGCCCTGAAACTGTAGTTCGAATTTACTTAATCATCTTTTTTTGTTTGGGGAAGTGGGAATGATCCCACCATGTAGGTCGCATATTGCATTACATAAGTTCCATGTCTCCCATCATGTAGGTCACATATTGCATTGCATAAGTTCCATGTCTCCCATCATGTAGGTCGCATATTGCATTGCATGAGCATCATTTCAGTTTTAGTCATAAGGTAAAAAAAAAAGAAAAAAACAAAAAAAAATTAAAAAAAAAACAAAAAAGAGTCCATGACCTTTTCTAAAAATCGACCTTTTTTTCCCGGCTTAACTTGCTTCACTTAGGAAAATCTAGATGAGATCTCAAAAGTTTTCAAAAACCTTTTCTTCAAGCCTTGATTTTGAGACAAGTTATAAAAGATGTATCTGGCTGCTTTGACTATCTTAGAAGGTATAAATGTGCGTGCCGCAAATCTTTGGGCTAAGTTTAGCTGATTGAGCCCTATCCCGTGAGTCCACATTGCCTAAATTTGAATTGATCATTTTCATCAATTCCATGATTCCCTGAGCGACTCACCCATTAGTCGCATCTCTAGAACTTGTTTTGCATCTTGCTTGAGACTACATGTTTGCATTGCACGCTGTGACAAAGTGATTAAGGCATTCGATTTTCTTGAGCTACATAGCTAAATAGCCTTCCCTACATTGTATTTACCGTTCTTTTTGCCCCGCCTAGCCTTTGTTCATCCCTTTTTCATGGTTGAACCCTGACAGTACAAGCCTTAGCCTCTAATATCCAGTACCTTTTTGCCTTGCTTGGTTGTAAAAGAGTCTGTCATTTTTGGAAGGAACAACTGCTTTCGTGTGAGCAAAATATGAAGCTTGGGAGAATCTGAAAGTCCCATATCTTGAGCAAATTTGGTTATGCTGTTCAAAGTCGAGGTTGTAATAGAAATCTCTTCTCCCTGATCACCCGAAAAAAAAAATCAAAAAAAAATCAAAAAAAAAATCAAAAAAAAAAATAACAGGGCGGTTAGGGAGATTCAACTTAAAGTCCAGAAAACTTTGACTCGGTTGTATTCGGTTGAGATGTTTTAGGATGGAAGGTGAAACGCTTTGCATACATTAAGTGAGAAGGAGAGTTTAGAGGATTTCATTGAAAATCAATCCAAGCATGGCTTTTAACTCCTCATTCCCAAAATTTTACCGCTCCTTACCCTAGCCTAAGCCCCGTTACAACCCGAAAAAGTCCTTTTGATTGTCACTTGTGCATTGCATACCAGTAGTGGAGAGCGATGTTCTTACCAAGCTTATGGTAGTTTGCTTCTATTGGTTTGAATATGAGAGAAACTCACATACATATTCAAAATTGAGTGTTTGAGTGTTCATTCTTTCCTATGAGAGTTTTGCTCTTTCTGACTAGCTTACGTCCATAACCAACCGCGCATATTTGCATTATTCTTCGAACTGTTGGCGGACTTATGCCTCTGAGTTACTTGTTCTCTCCCTTAAGATTCGAAAACTTCTTCCTATCTCTTTCGAACTGAGTTTTGATCTTGTCCAGATTAACCTTTGTGCTTGCTTGTTAGTTCGACTTTGTGTTGATCGAAAATTCTTTATCCCGGATTGTTTCAGTAGTATATAGAAAGTCATAACTGCATTGCATAACACCATCATTACATGAGCATTGCATCAACAGTCTGCATTAGTACATAAGTATAGAAAAATGCATTTAGTACATCATTGCATAGCATTGTCCTAAGTACGTAGCAAAGAGTCGTGTATAGCATAGCATAAGAATCCTGCAGACGCATCGTTCTCAGTCGTCATCACGCGGACCTGCATGTCGCCACCGCCACTAGCGTTATCGACTCCATGGGCCCGCTTCCACGGATCCAGTAAGTGTCCCGGTAGTAAGAGGAGTCTACCACCTGCGTATCGCTACGAGCCGGATAGGTGCGCGACCGGCACCGCTTTGCATTTTCAGTGGCCGGCTTAGAAAAATTCAATCGAGTTTCCACTAAGCGGAAATTGTTTGAATCAAAAAGGAAGCAAGTCAACTGCGACAACTATCAATTGACTCGGTTTAGCAAGAGTTAAATCAAGCGCCACTAAGCGGGGGCTATGCGACAAGCAAGGGGACAAATTAGTGGAGCGATGCGCCTAGGTCCACAAAGTCCACCATGGAAAAATTCAAGAAGGGGCTAGTCACTACGGCAACTATCGATTGATTCTCAGTTTAGCAAGAACTGCCACTAAACTGGGGGCTATGCAGCCCAAGCAAAGGGATCGAATCAGCCTAAAAGCGATGCGGAAGGCAGTGTGGGCCTTCTTTTATTCCATCTGGGCCGGGCCTTTTCACCTCACCCGACTCATGAAAAAACAGGAGAAGAGCCCAACACTTGACCAAACCCAGACGGGATTGCTGGGTCGAAAATAAGCAATCGAAGCTGTTTTCGAGCCCAATACAAGCTTATGCTCAACTCGAGCCCGTTTTCGAGACACAAACCGACAGGTAAATTCTCTGACTCATTTTGAATTTCAAATAAACTGATGCCTTCTCTCTTTATTTCTTGCAGAACAACGCACGAAATACAGCGGCCGTCATCGGGCCCTAACAATACATGACACCATCAGCCGTCGCCGGGCTAATACGCGACATTCACATCAGCCGTCGCCGGGCTAATACGCGACACATCACATCAGCCGTCGCCGGGCTAATACGCGACACATCACATCAGCCGCCGTCGGCTACGCCGAACATCACCGACCATCACCATCGCCGCGTCAGCGCTGTACGCGACATTCACCATCGTCGTCGCCGGGCTAATCTGCGCGACATTCACCATCAGCCGTCGCTAGGCTAGTACGCGACATTTCATCATCAGCGGCCGTCATCGGGCCCTAACAATACATGACATCAGCCGTCGCCGGGCTAATACGCGACTCTTCTTCATTAGCGGCCGTCATCGGGCCCTAACAATACATGACACCATCAGCCGTCGCCGGGCTAATACGCGTCACTTCACCACCAGCGGCCGTCATCGGGCCCTAATAATACATGACACCATCAGCCGTCATCGGGCCCTAACAATACATGACACCATCAGCCGTCGCCGGGCTAGTACGCGACATTTCCCCACCAGCGGCCATCATCGGGCCTTCACAATGCGCTGAACACCATATCGACATCGACGCAGGACCCAGCTTCCAAGTGTCAACAGCGGCCATCGTCGGGCCTTCACAATGCGACGAGGGCCATTGCCGGGCCTTCACAATGCGACAAGGGCCATCATCGGGCCTTCACAATGCGATGAACATCTCATCTACATCGGCGCAGGACCCAGCTTCCAAGCGTCAACCAGCTTCAGAACAGGCTTCTGATTCATATCCAAGATCATCAAGACTACTTTGATCATCGTTTTACTCAAACTCGATCAAAGTGGGGGCTATCTGTAGACGCTGAATTTTGTATCGGTTTTTTTTAGTATTAGTTTTAGAAAATAAGCTAACCGATTAATTTAATAGCATGCAAGCCCCTCACCCACCTAAACCCGAAAGAGAAAGGCAAAAGCCCAATACCAGTGTAAACCCGTCTGGGTTCAGTGGGCCGGAGCTCAGCTCCAACCCATAGAACCGTGCAGGTTGATGGGCGGAGCTCGGCTCGACCAGAACCGTGCGGGTTCTGGGCACAAGGCCCGTCGCTGCCTTCAGGAACCCGTCTGGGTCCTCGGGTGTCTTCAGGAACCGTCCGGGTTCTTGGGTCCAAGGCGTCTTCACTCGCGTGAACCCGTGCAGGTTGATTGCTCTCTTTAGCGCGCGGCAAACCTAGCCAAAACCTAAACCTAAACCTAATTTCCCCTATAAATACCCACCATCCATCACCCACAAAGGACACCGGAATATACTGGGAGTATTGACACTAGTATATTCCTCTTCTCTTCTCCCTCCATTGCGTGCTTTATTTTAAGGTTAGCGTAGTTTCTTTGTATTATTGTATATAATGTAATTCTGCTAGCTTTCTTTGTATTATCTTTCTTTTTTGTTTCTTTTTGCATGACATTAATGATAAAATTATGAGATTTATCTAATTCCTCCCCTTTCTTTTCTTTCTTAGTTTTTCACTTTAATTTAATTCTAGTAGAGTCCGTTCGTTTGAACGGGCGGGTTTGATGATCTTTATTGTCAAATCCGTAACCTTACCCCCGAATCCGTCTTTGGGTTCGTAGGCCGGAGTTTTAATTGGTTTGTTGTTTTATCCTTAAATTCAACTGGCGACTCTAACCTTTTTCCCGAAAACCTCTTTTAATCTTTGATAAGGAACCCAGACGGGTTCCCTTGTTTTTACCCTAAATCGAAGACAGGAACCCAGGCGGGTTCCCTGTCTCTTTTCTTTTTTATCGAACCCAGACGGGTTCTTCTTATTTCTCTTTCTGTTCTCCCGATACGTTCCCGAGGCATAAGCGGGTTTGTATTTCTTTTTATTTTTTCTCCTTTTCTTTCCAAAACCCAGACGGGTTCTTCCTTCTTTTTATTTCTTCTTTTATTTCTTCTCTTTTCGCCTCTTTTTAAGAAAATCGAGTTTTCGGGTTAAACTAATTTGTCAACTTAAAAGTGTCCTTAAAAGTTAAACCTTTAATTAAGGATAAGCAATCCTAGTCGGCTCCCAATTTAAAAAAAAGAATACTTCATCATTCTTTTTAAGTAGCGCTGCGAAAAGGTCCGTCGGATTTTTTCGGGGTCTACAGATTGGCGACTCCACTGGGGACTTAAACTTAAAAGAGGGTAAAACTTGAAAGGGTTAAATTTTAGTGTTTTTGTAAAAAAGGGGAGGAATTGATTTATTTCATATTTTTATCATTTTTTAGGCATATTGCATCCAGGCAACTCTTGGGCCTTATGGTAGGAGCACAAAAGCGTTGGTAGGTTCTAAAACTAGGATTACCTTCTGAGAGCGGGCAGTCACTACTTGTGGGATGCACTTACATCGCCAAGCCTTTGACTCCTCCTCTCCCCGTGTTACACTCTAAGGGTTTCCCTGAAACCCGAAGAGCAACACCCCACACAACGCTTCCTATGAACGTAGGGAGGTTGCACCGGGGCGAGAACATGCGGTACCTTATCTCCTATACCTAGAAAACCCTAAACCTGGAGTCATGGTTAGGCTAATCCCGCATTTGTATGCTATGTGATTTCATTTTCCATGTATATGTTGTAGAGTTTTATTTTTTGTAAAGAGTTTCAAGTCCATGTATGCTGAAGAGTTTTATTTTGTAAGGAGTTTTGAGTCCATGTATATGCTGAAGAGTTTTATTTTGTAAAGAGTTTCGAGTCCATGTATATGCTGAAGAGTTTTATTTTGTAAAGAGTTTCGAGTCCATGTATATGCTGAAGAGTTTTATTTTGTAAAGAGTCTTCGAGTCCGAGTATTCAACTCATTCATGAGTCGGGAGTCGTTCTAGTTCGCGTAGGAACATGCAAGAGCAGGCTGGCCACCAGGAACCCAGACGGGTTTCTGGCCTGTCAAGGCCGGCCCATCTGTTGGTATTTGTTGGCAGGCCCATTTTTGAAAAGAAAACCCAGACGGGTTTCTGAAACCTGTCTGACCTTCTTTTTCTTCTTCGCCCACCGCTTCACCCTGACGACCAATGCCTTCGATGATCCTATTCTACTTTATGATATTCACGAGTCTAATCCCTATTGCGTACATTACTTGAATCGAGCCCGAAACCGAAAGCGATCGTGACTCGATCCAAGTAAGGACCCAATAGACGATTAATGTTGTCAGTCCGCATGCTAGGTCCATGTAGAGTTAAGACAAGCACTCCCGCGAAGTGGGTGAGTCGTCCTTACGTCAGCATATAGGCATCGTGTCTGTGTCCTAGGCCCATGTAGGTCCACTAAGTCACGCATACATTGGGTGGGTAGCATAAAAGTTCTTTCGATCACTAAACCAGTTTCCATGCAGGCAAGATAGCATACCATCTCCGAGCTCGCATCCGTGACCCATGGCCGGCAGGCTCATCCACAATCCTAACTACAGACCGCCTACCCAGTCTAGTGAATCCAGTGAACCCACCATGTCGGGATCTCCTAACAACAACCTTTTCGGGGAAAATTCTGGTGACAAGCTATCTGATGGGCTATATGAGAGGATACAGGAAGCAATTGCTTTCTACATGGCGGACCAAGAGGATAGGACTAATGAGAAACTAGAAAAGAGGTTCAGTGAAAATCACAGACCATGAATGGCATGCTGGAGGCCATTAAGCAGATCAACAAAAAGCTAGGCGTCGGACTTGAGGAAGAAGAAAACTATTATGATACCGAATCTGAGGCTGAGGCAGATGATGGGGTTGGAGAAGGTCACCCCAAATCCAAAAATGGAGGCCCAAAACCTAAGTCATTTGGTGAGGTCAGGTCCAAACCTGTACTGAATAACTCCAGAACTTCGGAGGACCCCTACGTCAAAAAACTTGAGGAGAAAGTTGATATGCTCACCAGAAGGATGATGAAAGCTGATCCGACTTTCACCGACCCCTGTATGGATTTTGCCATCCCCAAACATTGTGTATCGAGAATAAGGGACAAGGTTGAGGTGCCAAACATAAAGTTCAGGCCCACCGAAAATCCCTCTCATCATCTGGAGGAATTCATGAGGCTGGCCCCTCTCCATAAGGTAGATGAAGGTCTCTACACCACAGTCTTCCCTTCCACTCTAGAAGGTAAGGCCAAGGTATGGTACCAAAATCTACCCTCACAAATCAAGACCGATGCAGACGAGTTATTCAAGGCCTTCATCAGTCACTTTAGTCGTCTACAGCAAAGGGAGGTCACTGCGGATGACCTAACTTCCATGAAACAAGGGGAGAACGAGCCGTTCCTTTCCTATTATGAGAGATGGCACACCATGCTATCTGAAATTGATGAATCTATCCCTTTTAGGATACAACTGAGCACTTTCAGACAAAGCATTCACCCTCGCATCACGCGACATTTCGGCTTTCAGTCCATCAAAGACTTCGAAACTTTGAAAGATTTGTGCACTCAAATTGAAGCTGCTAACAATGAGAAGAGCACGCAAGACTTTGGTTGGAAAGGATCTAGCTCCAACAGGAGGGCTACTAGCACACCTAGCCTCCCTCAGAAAGCTGTTGAGACTAATTCAATCCAACGGAGGTCCTACACCCCGAGGTATGACTCCTACCACCCGCTGGACATGTCCTACGCCACGGCACTGGAAAGACTGGTGAAAAAGGGGATTATCCAATTACCCTTGCCGGCGCCTGAACCTGAAATTAAGCCTCCAAAGTGGGACGGAAACAAATACTGCAATTTCCATCGTAATCGAGGTCACGACACCGAAGTATGCTGGACTGTGAAAAATAAGATTGAAGGACTAATCCGAGACGGTGTTATTCCCCCACCAAACCCACCTCGGAAGCCTACTACGGCTTCCCAGAACCGCATTATCTGAAATCTCAAGGGATCCTGGTGGCGGGATTAGAAATCTTCAATGACTGTGCTGTCACCACGACCGCTACATTCATCCCGCCTAGGAGGAGCCGTCCACCTTTGGAATGGACTCACCTCGCTGGAGGTGGCATCTTTGGAATGCTCTTCGAACAAGAGGCCCACAAGGAAGAAGCCGTCGACCCAGTCATCGTCGCGCTTTCTAACCCGAGCTTTAATCCAAGTCTGCTGATTGGAGAAGATGGCGGCCACCATGAGAGTCAGGTCATAGAGTCAGGTTCTAGTAGTCCTAAGTTGGTCGGGGTGAACCCAGAGTCTGTTGATGTACCCATTTCTGCATTTAATAAGATGAACATTTACCTTACTCGGTACATTTGTGCCAATACTGATAATGAATACAATGAACCCTTAAAAGAACAATCGACTGGTTAGGCCAAGCAACTAGAATGCCTCTCTCTAGACACTTGGCTTTAACCCAGACGAGCTTAATGTGGAATATGGGTGAAGAAAGAGCGACGACAGTTTGAGAGTGTCGAAACCTGCAGGTTTTGTGGCGAAGTTAGAATGCGAAGATCACATGCGTAGACGGCAACGCTAGCGAAAACCCAGACGGTTTTCTTTTCCCTAACAGAAACCCAGACGGGTTTCTGGGCTTGTGACACCCTATTCCTCGGCCCATCTGCTATAGGCTAGGTTCCTGTTGGGCCCTTAATTCAAACAGTTTTCCTTTGGGCTCAATTATGGTCGCGATGCGGGTCCGCGAGATAACTATGCGTCTTCACTAGCCCTGAAACTGTAGTTCGAATTTACTTAATCATCTTTTTTTGTTTGGGGAAGTGGGAATGATCCCACCATGTAGGTCGCATATTGCATTACATAAGTTCCATGTCTCCCATCATGTAGGTCACATATTGCATTGCATAAGTTCCATGTCTCCCATCATGTAGGTCGCATATTGCATTGCATGAGCATCATTTCAGTTTTAGTCATAAGGTAAAAAAAAAAGAAAAAAACAAAAAAAATTAAAAAAAAAACAAAAAAGAGTCCATGACCTTTTCTAAAAATCGACCTTTTTTTCCCGGCTTAACTTGCTTCACTTAGGAAAATCTAGATGAGATCTCAAAAGTTTTCAAAAACCTTTTCTTCAAGCCTTCTGATTTTGAGACAAGTTATAAAAGATGTATCTGGCTGCTTTGACTATCTTAGAAGGTATAAATGTGCGTGCCGCAAATCTTTGGGCTAAGTTTAGCTGATTGAGCCCTATCCCGTGAGTCCACATTGCCTAAATTTGAATTGATCATTTTCATCAATTCCATGATTCCCTGAGCGACTCACCCATTAGTCGCATCTCTAGAACTTGTTTTGCATCTTGCTTGAGACTACATGTTTGCATTGCACGCTGTGACAAAGTGATTAAGGCATTCGATTTTCTTGAGCTACATAGCTAAATAGCCTTCCCTACATTGTATTTACCGTTCTTTTTGCCCCGCCTAGCCTTTGTTCATCCCTTTTTCATGGTTGAACCCTGACAGTACAAGCCTTAGCCTCTAATATCCAGTACCTTTTTGCCTTGCTTGGTTGTAAAAGAGTCTGTCATTTTTGGAAGGAACAACTGCTTTCGTGTGAGCAAAATATGAAGCTTGGGAGAATCTGAAAGTCCCATATCTTGAGCAAATTTGGTTATGCTGTTCAAAGTCGAGGTTGTAATAGAAATCTCTTCTCCCTGATCACCCAAAAAAAAAATCAAAAAAAAAATCAAAAAAAAAAAATAACAGGGCGGTTAGGGAGATTCAACTTAAAGTCCAGAAAACTTTGACTCGGTTGTATTCGGTTGAGATGTTTTAGGATGGAAGGTGAAACGCTTTGCATACATTAAGTGAGAAGGAGAGTTTAGAGGATTTCATTGAAAATCAATCCAAGCATGGCTTTTAACTCCTCATTCCCAAAATTTTACCGCTCCTTACCCTAGCCTAAGCCACGTTACAACCCGAAAAAGTCCTTTTGATTGTCACTTGTGCATTGCATACCAGTAGTGGAGAGCGAGGTTCTTACCAAGCTTATGGTAGTTTGCTTCTATTGGTTTGAGTATGAGAGAAACTCACATACATATTCAAAATTGAGTGTTTGAGTGTTCATTCTTTCCTATGAGAGTTTTGCTCTTTCTGACTAGCTTACGTCCATAACCAACCGCGCATATTTGCATTATTCTTCGAACTGTTGGCGGACTTATGCCTCTGAGTTACTTGTTCTCTCCCTTAAGATTCGAAAACTTCTTTCTATCTCTTTCGAACTGAGTTTTGATCTTGTCCAGATTAACCTTTGTGCTTGCTTGTTAGTTCGACTTTGTGTTGATCAAAAATTCTTTACCCCGGATTGTTTCAGTAGTATATAGAAAGTCATAACTGCATTGCATAACACCATCATTACATGAGCATTGCATCAACAGTCTGCATTAGTACATAAGTATAGAAAAATGCATTTAGTACATCATTGCATAGCATTGTCCTAAGTACGTAGCAAAGAGTCGTGTATAGCATAGCATAAGAATCCTGCAAACGCATCGTTCTCAGTCGTCATCACGCCAGACCTCTGTGTCGCCACCGCCACTAGCGTTATCAGCTCCATGGGCCCCGCTTCCACCAGATCCGAAGTAAGTGTCCCACCGGTAGTAAGAGGAGTCTACCACCTCTGTATCGCTACCTGAGCCAGATAGGTGCGACGCCGGACCGCTGCATTTTCGAGTGACGCTTAGAAAAATTCAATCGAGTTTCCACTAAGCCGGGTGTTTGAATCAAAAAGAAGCAAGTCATCGCGACAACTATCAATTGACTCGGTTTAGCAAGAGTTAAATCAGCGCCACTAAAGCGGGGCTATGCGACCAAGCAAGGGGACAAATCGGTGGAGCGATGCGCCTAGGTCCACAAAGTCCACCATGGAAAAATTCAAGAAGGGGCAAGTCACTACGGCAACTATCGATTGATTCTCAGTTTAGCAAGAACTGCCACTAAACTGGGGGCTATGCAGCCCAAGCAAAGGGATCGAATCAACCTAAAAGCCAGGACGGAAGACAGGTGTGGGCCTTCTTTTATTCCATCTGGGCCGGGCCTTTTCACCTCACCCGACTCACGAAAAAACAGGAGAAGAGCCCAACACTTGACCAAACCCAGACGGGTTTGCTGGGTCGAAAATAAGCAATCGAAGCTGTTTTCGAGCCCAATACAAGCTTATGCTCATGAAGTTATGCTCAACTCGAGCCCGTTTTCAAGACACAAACCGACAGGTAAATTCTCTGACTCATTTTGAATTTCAAATAAACTGATGCCTTCTCTCTTTATTTCTTGCAGAACAACGCACGAAATACAGCGGCCGTCATCAGGCCCTAACAATACATGACACCATCAGCCGTCGCCGGGCTAATACGCGACATTCACATCAGCCGTCGCCGGGCTAATACGCGACACATCACATCAGCCGTCGCCGGGCTAATACGCGACACATCACATCAGCCGTCGCCGGGCTAATACGCGACACTCACCATCAGCCGTCGCCGGGCTAATACGCGACACATCACATCAGCCGTCGCCGGGCTAATACGCGACACTCACCATCAGCCGTCGCCGGGCTAATACGCGTCACTTCACCACCAGCGGCCGTCATCGGGCCCTAACAATACATGACACCATCACCGCCGCTAATACGCTGGCGTCACTTCACCACCGTGGCCGTCATCGCCCTAACAATACATGACACCATCACCGCCACGCTAGTACGCGACATTTCCCCACCAGCGGCCATCATCGGGCCTTCACAATGCGCTGAACACCATATCGACATCGACGCAGGACCCAGCTTCCAAGCGTCAACAGCGGCCATCGTCGGGCCTTCACAATGCGACGAGGGCCATTGTCGGGCCTTCACAATGCGACAAGGGCCATCATCGGGCCTTCACAATGCGATGAACATCACATCTACATCGGCGCAGGACCCAGCTTCCAAGCGTCAACCAGCTTCAGAACAGGCTTCTGATTCATATCCAAGATCATCAAGACTACTTTGATCATCGTTTTACTCAAACTCGATCAAAGTGGGGGCTATCTGTAGACGCTGAATTTTGTATCGGTTTTTTTTAGTATTAGTTTTAGAAAATAAGCTAACCGATTAATTTAATAGCATGCAAGCCCCTCACCCACCTAAACCCGAAAGAGAAAGGCAAAAGCCCAATACCAGTGTAAACCCGTCTGGGTTCAGTGGGCCGGAGCTCAGCTCCAACCCATAGAACCTGCGGGTTCGATGGCCGAGCTCGCCCAACCCACGTAACCCGCTCGTTCCTGGGCACAAGGCCCGTCGCTGCCTTCAGGAACCCGTCTGGGTCCTCGGGTGTCTTCAGGAACCCGTCTGGGTTCTTGGGTCCAAGGCCCGTCTTCACTCACGTGAACCCGTCTGGGTTCGATTGCTCTCTTTGGCGCGCCGCGGCAAACCTAGCCAAAACCCTAAACCTAAACCTAATTTCCCCCCTATAAATACCCACCATCCATCACCCACAAAGGACACCGGAATATACTGGGAGTATTGACACTAGTATATTCCTCTTCTCTTCTCCCTCCATTGCGTGCTTTATTTTAAGGTTAGCGTAGTTTCTTTGTATTATTGTATATAATATAATTCTGCTAGCTTTCTTTGTATTATCTTTCTTTTTCGTTTCTTTTTGCATGACATTAATGATAAAATTATGAGATTTATCTAATTCCTCCCCTTTCTTTTCTTTCTTAGTTTTTCACTTTAATTTAATTCTAGTAGAGTCCGTTCGTTTGAACGGGCGGGTTTGATGATTTTTATTGTCAAATCCGTAACCTTACCCCCGAATCCGTCTTTGGGTTCGTAGGCCGGAGTTTTAATTGGTTTGTTGTTTTATCCTTAAATTCAACTGGCGACTCTAACTTTTTTCCCGAAAACCTCTTTTAATCTTTGATAAGGAACCCAGACGGGTTCCCTTGTTTTTACCCTAAATCGAAGACAGGAACCCAGGCGGGTTCCCTGTCTCTTTTCTTTTTTATCGAACCCAGACGGGTTCTTCTTATTTCTCTTTCTGTTCTCCCGATTCGTTCCCCAGGAACGCAAACGGGTTTGTGTTTTCTTTTTTATTTTTTTCTCCTTTTCTTTCCAAAACCCAGATGGGTTCTTCCTTCTTTTTATTTCTTCTTTTTTTCTTCTCTTTTCGCCTCTTTTTAAGAAAATCGAGTTTTCGGGTTAAACTAATTTGTCAACTTAAAAGTGTCCTTAAAAGTTAAACCTTTAATTAAGGATAAGCAATCCTAGTCGGCTCCCAATTTAAAAAAAAGAATACTTCATCATTCTTTTTAAGTAGCGCCGCGAAAAAGGTCCGTCGGATTTTTTCGGGGTCTACAATAGTACTTTTAAATAATTTATCTTTATGATATTCTCAGCCAAATCATGGATTTTTTTACCTTAAAGACTCTAATTTCAAGAAATCATAATGTGAACATAAAGTAAAGATATTAATTGTAGCCTCATTCGTATCATCATTGGGTGGATTCCTTTTTCAATTTATATTTTATATAGTATCCGTTGTGATTTCTTTTTATATTTATATTTTAAAAGTGGTCGAGATTGTTCCACAATGGATGTTGATAGGTGAAAATCTCAAAATAATTGAATAATACACCCACAAATGTACGATTTTAGCATAGTATTTTTAATTAATTTACCTTTACGAGTATCCTAGTTAAATCACGAATTTCTTACCTTAAAGTCTCTAATTTCAATAAACATAATGTGAACACATGTTTATAATCATTGGGTAGATTTCTTTTTCTATTTATATTTTAAATAGTATCCGTTGTGATTTCTCATTCCATTTATAATTTAAAGTCGTCGACATTGTTGCACAATGAAAATTGATACGGGAAAGTCTCAAAATAATTGAATAATACAATCACAAATGTACGATTTTCGTATAGTATTTTTAATTAATTTAACTTTATGATTATCCTAGCCAAATCACGAATTTCTTACCTTAAAAACTCTAATTTGAATAGATCATAATTTGAACACAAAATAAAGACATTAATTGTAGCCCCATTCGTATCATCATTAGGTGGATTTCTTTTTCTAAATATATTTTATATAGTATCCGTTGTGATTTTTTATTCTATTTATATTTTAAAAGTGGTCGACATTGTTCCACAATGGATATTGATAGGAGAAAGTCTCAAAATAATTGAATAATACACTCACAAATAAAGATATTAATTGTAGCCTCATCCGTATCATCATTGATTGAATTTCTTTTTCTACTTATATTTTATTTATTATCCATTGTGGTTTCTTTTTCTATTTATATTTTAAAGTGGTCTACATTGTTATACAATGGATATTAATAGAAGAAAGTCTCAAAAAAATTGAACAGTACACTCACAAATGTACGATTTTAGTATAGTATTTTTAAATAATTTACCTTTATGATTATCCTAGCCAAATAGTGAATTTCTTACTTTAAAGACTCTAATTTAAAAAAGTCATAATGTGAATACAAAATAAAGACATTAATTGTAGCCCCATTTGCATCACCATTTAGAGAATTTCAGTTTTCTATTTATATTTTATATAGTATCAGTTGTGAATTTCTTTTCTATTTATATTTTACAGTGGTCGACATTGTTGCACAATGAAAATTGATAAGGGAAAGTCTCAAAATAATTGAATAATACAATCACAAATGTGCGATTTTAGTATAGTATTTTTAAATAATTTACTATAATGATTATCTCAGCCAAATCACGGATTTCTTACCTTAAAAACTCTAATTTCAAGAAATCATAATGTGAACACAAAATAAAGACATTAATTATAGCCCCATTCGTATCATCATTGGGTGAATTTCTTTTTCTATTATATTTTATATAGTAGCCGTTGTGATTTCTTTTTCTATTTATATTTTAAAGTGGTCGACATTGTTACACAATGGATATTAATAGAAGAAAGTCTCAAAATAATTGGATAATACACTCATAAATGTACGATTTTAGTATAGTATTTTTAATTAATTTACCTTTATGATTATCCAAGCCAAATCACGAATTTCTTACCTTAAAGACTCTAATTTGAGTAAATCATAATGTGAATACAAAATAAAGATATTAATTGTTGCCCCATTCGTATCATCATAGGGTAGATTTCTTTTTCTATTTATATTTTATATAAAAGCCGTTGTGATTTCTTTTTCTATTTATATTTTAAAGTGGTCGACATTGTTACACAATGGATATTAATAGACGAAAGCCTCAAAATAATTGGATAATACACTCACAAATGTACGATTTTAGTATAGTATTTTTAATTAATTTACCTTTATAATTATCCTAGCCAAATCACGAATTTCTTACCTTAAAGACTCTAATTTGAGTAAATCATAATGTGAATACAAAATAAAGATATTAATTGTAACCCCGTTCGTATCATCATAGGGTAGATTTCTTTTTCTATTTATATTTCATATAAAAGCCGTTGTGATTTCTTTTTCTATTTATATTTTAAAGTGGTCGACATAAACGAATTTCTTACTTTAAAGACTCTAATTTCAAAAAGTCATAATGTGAATACAAAATAAAGACATTAATTGTAGCCCCATTCGTATCATCATTTAGTGAATTTTTTTTTCTATTAATATTTTATATAGTATTCGTTGTGAGTTCTTTTTCTATTTATATTTTAGAGTTGTCGACATTGTTATACAACGAATATTGTTAGGAGAAAGCCTCAAAAAAATTTAATAACATACTCACAAATTTACGATTTTAGTTTAGTATTTTTAAATAATTTACCTTTATGGTTATCTCAGCCAAATCACAGATTTCTTACCTTAAAGACTATAATTTCAATAAATCATAATGTGAACATAAAATAATGACATTAATTGTAGCCCATTCTTATCATCATTGGTTGTATTTTTTTTTTATTTATATTTTATATAGTATCCGTTGTGATTTCTTTTTCTATTTATAATTTAAAAGTGGTCGACATTGTTACACAAAGGATATTAATAGAAGAAAGTCTCAAAATAATTGAACAATACACTCACAAATGTACGATGTTAATATAGTATCTTTAATTAATTTACCTTTATGATTATTGCAGCCAAATCACGAATTTCTTACTTTAAAAACTCTAATTTCAAGAAATCATAATGTGAATATAAAATAAAGACATTAATTGTAATCTCATTGAATCATCATCGAGTGGATTTCTTTTTCTTTTATATTTTATATATTATCCGTTGTGATTTTTATTCTATTTATATTTTAAAAGTGGTGACATTGTTCCACAATGGATATTGATAGGAGAAAGTCTCAAAATAATTGAATAATACACTCACAAATAAAGATATTAATTGTAGCCTCATCCGTATCATCATTGATTGAATTTCTTTTTCTACTTATATTTTATTTATTATCCATTGTGGTTTCTTTTTCTATTTATATTTTAAAGTGGTCTACATTGTTATACAATGGATATTAATAGAAGAAAGTCTCAAAAAAATTGAACAGTACACTCACAAATGTACGATTTTAGTATAGTATTTTTAAATAATTTACCTTTATGATTATCCTAGCCAAATAGTGAATTTCTTACTTTAAAGACTCTAATTTAAAAAAGTCATAATGTGAATACAAAATAAAGACATTAATTGTAGCCCCATTTGCATCACCATTTAGAGAATTTCAGTTTTCTATTTATATTTTATATAGTATCGATTGTGAATTTCTTTTCTATTTATATTTCTGATGGTCGACATTGTTGCACAATGAAAATTGATAAGGAAAGTCTCAAAATAATTGAATAATACAATCACAAATGTGCGATTTTAGTATAGTATTTTTAAATAATTTACTATAATGATTATCTCAGCCAAATCACGGATTTCTTACCTTAAAAACTCTAATTTCAAGAAATCATAATGTGAACACAAAATAAAGACATTAATTATAGCCCCATTCGTATCATCATTGGGTGAATTTCTTTTTCTATTATATTTTATATAGTAGCCGTTGTGATTTCTTTTTCTATTTATATTTTAAAGTGGTCGACATTGTTACACAATGGATATTAATAGAAGAAAGTCTCAAAATAATTGGATAATACACTCATAAATGTACGATTTTAGTATAGTATTTTTAATTAATTTACCTTTATGATTATCCAAGCCAAATCACGAATTTCTTACCTTAAAGACTCTAATTTGAGTAAATCATAATGTGAATACAAAATAAAGATATTAATTGTTGCCCCATTCGTATCATCATAGGGTAGATTTCTTTTTCTATTTATATTTTATATAAAAGCCGTTGTGATTTCTTTTTCTATTTATATTTTAAAGTGGTCGACATTGTTACACAATGGATATTAATAGACGAAAGCCTCAAAATAATTGGATAATACACTCACAAATGTACGATTTTAGTATAGTATTTTTAATTAATTTACCTTTATAATTATCCTAGCCAAATCACGAATTTCTTACCTTAAAGACTCTAATTTGAGTAAATCATAATGTGAATACAAAATAAAGATATTAATTGTAACCCCGTTCGTATCATCATAGGGTAGATTTCTTTTTCTATTTATATTTCATATAAAAGCCGTTGTGATTTCTTTTTCTATTTATATTTTAAAGTGGTCGACATAAACGAATTTCTTACTTTAAAGACTCTAATTTCAAAAAGTCATAATGTGAATACAAAATAAAGACATTAATTGTAGCCCCATTCGTATCATCATTTAGAGAACTTTTTTTTCTATTAATATTTTATATAGTATTCGTTGTGAGTTCTTTTTCTATTTATATCTTAGAGTTGTCGACATTGTTATACAACGAATATTGTTAGGAGAAAGCCTCAAAAAAATTTAATAACATACTCACAAATTTACGATTTTAGTTTAGTATTTTTAAATAATTTACCTTTATGGGTATCTCAGCCAAATCACAGATTTCTTACCTTAAAGACTATAATTTCAATAAATCATAATGTGAACATAAAATAATGACATTAATTGTAGCCCATTCTTATCATCATTGGTTGTATTTTTTTTTATTTATATTTTATATAGTATCCGTTGTGATTTCTTTTTCTATTTATAATTTAAAAGTGGTCGACATTGTTACACAAAGGATATTAATAGAAGAAAGTCTCAAAATAATTGAACAATACACTCACAAATGTACGATGTTAATATAGTATCTTTAATTAATTTACCTTTATGATTATTGACAACAAATCACGAATTTCTTACTTTAAAAACTCTAATTTCAAGAAATCATAATGTGAATATAAAATAAAGACATTAATTGTAATCTCATTCGAATCATCATCGAGTGGATTTCTTTTTCTTTTTATATTTTATATATTATCCGTTGTGATTTTTTATTCTATTTATATTTTAAAAGTGGTCGACATTGTTCCACAATGGATATTGATAGGAGAAAGTCTCAAAATAATTGAATAATACACTCACAAATAAAGATATTAATTGTAGCCTCATCCGTATCATCATTGATTGAATTTCTTTTTCTACTTATATTTTATTTATTATCCATTGTGGTTTCTTTTTCTATTTATATTTTAAAGTGGTCTACATTGTTATACAATGGATATTAATAGAAGAAAGTCTCAAAAAAATTGAACAGTACACTCACAAATGTACGATTTTAGTATAGTATTTTTAAATAATTTACCTTTATGATTATCCTAGCCAAATAGTGAATTTCTTACTTTAAAGACTCTAATTTAAAAAAGTCATAATGTGAATACAAAATAAAGACATTAATTGTAGCCCCATTTGCATCACCATTTAGAGAATTTCAGTTTTCTATTTATATTTTATATAGTATCAGTTGTGAATTTCTTTTCTATTTATATTTTACAGTGGTCGACATTGTTGCACAATGAAAATTGATAAGGGAAAGTCTCAAAATAATTGAATAATACAATCACAAATGTGCGATTTTAGTATAGTATTTTTAAATAATTTACCTTTATGATTATCCTAGCCAAATCACGGATTTCTTACCTTAAAAACTCTAATTTCAAGAAATCATAATGTGAACACAAAATAAAGACATTAATTATAGCCCCATTCGTATCATCATTGGGTGAATTTCTTTTTCTATTATATTTTATATAGTAGCCGTTGTGATTTCTTTTTCTATTTATATTTTAAAGTGGTCGACATTGTTACACAATGGATATTAATAGAAGAAAGTCTCAAAATAATTGGATAATACACTCATAAATGTACGATTTTAGTATAGTATTTTTAATTAATTTACCTTTATGATTATCCAAGCCAAATCACGAATTTCTTACCTTAAAGACTCTAATTTGAGTAAATCATAATGTGAATACAAAATAAAGATATTAATTGTTGCCCCATTCGTATCATCATAGGGTAGATTTCTTTTTCTATTTATATTTTATATAAAAGCCGTTGTGATTTCTTTTTCTATTTATATTTTAAAGTGGTCGACATTGTTACACAATGGATATTAATAGACGAAAGCCTCAAAATAATTGGATAATACACTCACAAATGTACGATTTTAGTATAGTATTTTTAATTAATTTACCTTTATAATTATCCTAGCCAAATCACGAATTTCTTACCTTAAAGACTCTAATTTGAGTAAATCATAATGTGAATACAAAATAAAGATATTAATTGTAACCCGTCAGTATCATCATAGGGTAGATTTCTTTTCTATTTATATTTCATATAAAAGCCGTTGTGATTTCTTTTTCTATTTATATTTTAAAGTGGTCGACATAAACGAATTTCTTACTTTAAAGACTCTAATTTCAAAAAGTCATAATGTGAATACAAAATAAAGACATTAATTGTAGCCCCATTCGTATCATCATTTAGAGAACTTTTTTTTCTATTAATATTTTATATAGTATTCGTTGTGAGTTCTTTTTCTATTTATATCTTAGAGTTGTCGACATTGTTATACAACGAATATTGTTAGGAGAAAGCCTCAAAAAAATTTAATAACATACTCACAAATTTACGATTTTAGTTTAGTATTTTTAAATAATTTACCTTTATGGTTATCTCAGCCAAATCACAGATTTCTTACCTTAAAGACTATAATTTCAATAAATCATAATGTGAACATAAAATAATGACATTAATTGTAGCCCATTCTTATCATCATTGGTTGTATTTTTTTTTTATTTATATTTTATATAGTATCCGTTGTGATTTCTTTTTCTATTTATAATTTAAAAGTGGTCGACATTGTTACACAAAGGATATTAATAGAAGAAAGTCTCAAAATAATTGAACAATACACTCACAAATGTACAATGTTAATATAGTATCTTTAATTAATTTACCTTTATGATTATTGCAGCCAAATCACGAATTTCTTACTTTAAAAACTCTAATTTCAAGAAATCATAATGTGAATATAAAATAAAGACATTAATTGTAATCTCATTCGAATCATCATCGAGTGGATTTCTTTTTCTTTTTATATTTTATATATTATCCGTTGTGATTTTTTATTCTATTTATATTTTAAAAGTGGTCGACATTGTTCCACAATGGATATTGATAGGAGAAAGTCTCAAAATAATTGAATAATACACTCACAAATAAAGATATTAATTGTAGCCTCATCCGTATCATCATTGATTGAATTTCTTTTTCTACTTATATTTTATTTATTATCCATTGTGGTTTCTTTTTCTATTTATATTTTAAAGTGGTCTACATTGTTATACAATGGATATTAATAGAAGAAAGTCTCAAAAAAATTGAACAGTACACTCACAAATGTACGATTTTAGTATAGTATTTTTAAATAATTTACCTTTATGATTATCCTAGCCAAATAGTGAATTTCTTACTTTAAAGACTCTAATTTAAAAAAGTCATAATGTGAATACAAAATAAAGACATTAATTGTAGCCCCATTTGCATCACCATTTAGAGAATTTCAGTTTTCTATTTATATTTTATATAGTATCAGTTGTGAATTTCTTTTCTATTTATATTTTACAGTGGTCGACATTGTTGCACAATGAAAATTGATAAGGGAAAGTCTCAAAATAATTGAATAATACAATCACAAATGTGCGATTTTAGTATAGTATTTTTAAATAATTTACTATAATGATTATCTCAGCCAAATCACGGATTTCTTACCTTAAAAACTCTAATTTCAAGAAATCATAATGTGAACACAAAATAAAGACATTAATTATAGCCCCATTCGTATCATCATTGGGTGAATTTCTTTTTCTATTATATTTTATATAGTAGCCGTTGTGATTTCTTTTTCTATTTATATTTTAAAGTGGTCGACATTGTTACACAATGGATATTAATAGAAGAAAGTCTCAAAATAATTGGATAATACACTCATAAATGTACGATTTTAGTATAGTATTTTTAATTAATTTACCTTTATGATTATCCAAGCCAAATCACGAATTTCTTACCTTAAAGACTCTAATTTGAGTAAATCATAATGTGAATACAAAATAAAGATATTAATTGTTGCCCCATTCGTATCATCATAGGGTAGATTTCTTTTTCTATTTATATTTTATATAAAAGCCGTTGTGATTTCTTTTCTATTTATATTTTAAAGTGGTCGACATTGTTACACAATGGATATTAATAGACGAAAGCCTCAAAATAATTGGATAATACACTCACAAATGTACGATTTTAGTATAGTATTTTTAATTAATTTACCTTTATAATTATCCTAGCCAAATCACGAATTTCTTACCTTAAAGACTCTAATTTGAGTAAATCATAATGTGAATACAAAATAAAGATATTAATTGTAACCCCGTTCGTATCATCATAGGGTAGATTTCTTTTTCTATTTATATTTCATATAAAAGCCGTTGTGATTTCTTTTTCTATTTATATTTTAAAGTGGTCGACATAAACGAATTTCTTACTTTAAAGACTCTAATTTCAAAAAGTCATAATGTGAATACAAAATAAAGACATTAATTGTAGCCCCATTCGTATCATCATCATTTAGAGAACTTTTTTTTCTATTAATATTTTATATAGTATTCGTTGTGAGTTCTTTTTCTATTTATATCTTAGAGTTGTCGACATTGTTATACAACGAATATTGTTAGGAGAAAGCCTCAAAAAAATTTAATAACATACTCACAAATTTACGATTTTAGTTTAGTATTTTTAAATAATTTACCTTTATGGTTATCTCAGCCAAATCACAGATTTCTTACCTTAAAGACTATAATTTCAATAAATCATAATGTGAACATAAAATAATGACATTAATTGTAGCCCATTCTTATCATCATTGGTTGTATTTTTTTTTTATTTATATTTTATATAGTATCCGTTGTGATTTCTTTTTCTATTTATAATTTAAAAGTGGTCGACATTGTTACACAAAGGATATTAATAGAAGAAAGTCTCAAAATAATTGAACAATACACTCACAAATGTACGATGTTAATATAGTATCTTTAATTAATTTACCTTTATGATTATTGCAGCCAAATCACGAATTTCTTACTTTAAAAACTCTAATTTCAAGAAATCATAATGTGAATATAAAATAAAGACATTAATTGTAATCTCATTCGAATCATCATCGAGTGGATTTCTTTTTCTTTTTATATTTTATATATTATCCGTTGTGATTTTTTATTCTATTTATATTTTAAAAGTGGTCGACATTGTTCCACAATGGATATTGATAGGAGAAAGTCTCAAAATAATTGAATAATACACTCACAAATAAAGATATTAATTGTAGCCTCATCCGTATCATCATTGATTGAATTTCTTTTTCTACTTATATTTTATTTATTATCCATTGTGGTTTCTTTTTCTATTTATATTTTAAAGTGGTCTACATTGTTATACAATGGATATTAATAGAAGAAAGTCTCAAAAAAATTGAACAGACACTCACAAATGTACGATTTTAGTATAGTATTTTTAAATAATTTACCTTTATGATTATCCTAGCCAAATAGTGAATTTCTTACTTTAAAGACTCTAATTTAAAAAAGTCATAATGTGAATACAAAATAAAGACATTAATTGTAGCCCCATTTGCATCACCATTTAGAGAATTTCAGTTTTCTATTTATATTTTATATAGTATCAGTTGTGAATTTCTTTTCTATTTATATTTTACAGTGGTCGACATTGTTGCACAATGAAAATTGATAAGGGAAAGTCTCAAAATAATTGAATAATACAATCACAAATGTGCGATTTTAGTATAGTATTTTTAAATAATTTACTATAATGATTATCTCACAAATCACGGATTTCTTACCTTAAAACTCTAATTTCAAGAAATCATAATGTGAACACAAAATAAAGACATTAATTATAGCCCCATTCGTATCATCATTGGGTGAATTTCTTTTCTATTATATTTTATATAGTAGCCGTTGTGATTTCTTTTTCTATTTATATTTTAAAGTGGTCGACATTGTTACACAATGGATATTAATAGAAGAAAGTCTCAAAATAATTGGATAATACACTCATAAATGTACGATTTTAGTATAGTATTTTTAATTAATTTACCTTTATGATTATCCAAGCCAAATCACGAATTTCTTACCTTAAAGACTCTAATTTGAGTAAATCATAATGTGAATACAAAATAAAGATATTAATTGTTGCCCCATTCGTATCATCATAGGGTAGATTTCTTTTTCTATTTATATTTTATATAAAAGCCGTTGTGATTTCTTTTTCTATTTATATTTTAAAGTGGTCGACATTGTTACACAATGGATATTAATAGACTAAAGCCTCAAAATAATTGGATAATACACTCACAAATGTACGATTTTAGTATAGTATTTTTAATTAATTTACCTTTATAATTATCCTAGCCAAATCACGAATTTCTTACCTTAAAGACTCTAATTTGAGTAAATCATAATGTGAATACAAAATAAAGATATTAATTGTAACCCGCTCGTATCATCATAGGGTAGATTTCTTTTTCTATTTATATTTCATATAAAAGCCGTTGTGATTTCTTTTTCTATTTATATTTTAAAGTGGTCGACATAAACGATTTTCTTACTTTAAAGACTCTAATTTCAAAAGTCATAATGTGAATACAAAATAAAGACATTAATTGTAGCCCCATTCGTATCATCATTTAGAGAACTTTTTTCTATTAATATTTTATATAGTATTAGTTGTGAGTTCTTTTTCTATTTATATCTTAGAGTTGTCGACATTGTTATACAACGAATATTGTTAGGAGAAAGCCTCAAAAATTTAATAACATACTCACAAATTTACGATTTTAGTTTAGTATTTTTAAATAATTTACCTTTATGGGTATCTCACCAAATCATGATTTCTTACCTTAAAGACTATAATTTCAATAAATCATAATGTGAACATAAAATAATGACATTAATTGTAGCCCATTCTTATCATCATTGGTTGTATTTTTTTTTTATTTATATTTTATATAGTATCCGTTGTGATTTCTTTTTCTATTTATAATTTAAAAGTGGTCGACATTGTTACACAAAGGATATTAATAGAAGAAAGTCTCAAAATAATTGAACAATACACTCACAAATGTACGATGTTAATATAGTATCTTTAATTAATTTACCTTTATGATTATTGCAGCCAAATCACGAATTTCTTACTTTAAAAACTCTAATTTCAAGAAATCATAATGTGAATATAAAATAAAGACATTAATTGTAATCTCATTCGAATCATCATCGAGTGGATTTCTTTTTCTTTTTATATTTTATATATTATCCGTTGTGATTTTTTATTCTATTTATATTTTAAAAGTGGTCGACATTGTTCCACAATGGATATTGATAGGAGAAAGTCTCAAAATAATTGAATAATACACTCACAAATAAAGATATTAATTGTAGCCTCATCCGTATCATCATTGATTGAATTTCTTTTTCTACTTATATTTTATTTATTATCCATTGTGGTTTCTTTTTCTATTTATATTTTAAAGTGGTCTACATTGTTATACAATGGATATTAATAGAAGAAAGTCTCAAAAAAATTGAACAGTACACTCACAAATGTACGATTTTAGTATAGTATTTTTAAATAATTTACCTTTATGATTATCCTAGCCAAATAGTGAATTTCTTACTTTAAAGACTCTAATTTAAAAAAGTCATAATGTGAATACAAAATAAAGACATTAATTGTAGCCCCATTTGCATCACCATTTAGAGAATTTCAGTTTTCTATTTATATTTTATATAGTATCAGTTGTGAATTCCTTTTCTATTTATATTTTACAGTGGTCGACATTGTTGCACAATGAAAATTGATAAGGGAAAGTCTCAAAATAATTGAATAATACAATCACAAATGTGCGATTTTAGTATAGTATTTTTAAATAATTTACTATAATGATTATCTCAGCCAAATCACGGATTTCTTACCTTAAAAACTCTAATTTCAAGAAATCATAATGTGAACACAAAATAAAGACATTAATTATAGCCCCATTCGTATCATCATTGGGTGAATTTCTTTTTCTATTATATTTTATATAGTAGCCGTTGTGATTTCTTTTTCTATTTATATTTTAAAGTGGTCGACATTGTTACACAATGGATATTAATAGAAGAAAGTCTCAAAATAATTGGATAATACACTCATAAATGTACGATTTTAGTATAGTATTTTTAATTAATTTACCTTTATGATTATCCAAGCCAAATCACGAATTTCTTACCTTAAAGACTCTAATTTGAGTAAATCATAATGTGAATACAAAATAAAGATATTAATTGTTGCCCCATTCGTATCATCATAGGGTAGATTTCTTTTCTATTTATATTTTATATAAAAGCCGTTGTGATTTCTTTTTCTATTTATATTTTAAAGTGGTCGACATTGTTACACAATGGATATTAATAGACGAAAGCCTCAAAATAATTGGATAATACACTCACAAATGTACGATTTTAGTATAGTATTTTTAATTAATTTACCTTTATAATTATCCTAGCCAAATCACGAATTTCTTACCTTAAAGACTCTAATTTGAGTAAATCATAATGTGAATACAAAATAAAGATATTAATTGTAACCCCGTTCGTATCATCATAGGGTAGATTTCTTTTTCTATTTATATTTCATATAAAAGCCGTTGTGATTTCTTTTTCTATTTATATTTTAAAGTGGTCGACATAAACGAATTTCTTACTTTAAAGACTCTAATTTCAAAAAGTCATAATGTGAATACAAAATAAAGACATTAATTGTAGCCCCATTCGTATCATCATTTAGTGAATTTTTTTTTCTAATAATATTTTATATAGTATTCGTTGTGAGTTCTTTTTCTATTTATATTTTAGAGTTGTCGACATTGTTATACAACGAATATTGTTAGGAGAAAGCCTCAAAAAAATTTAATAACATACTCACAAATTTACGATTTTAGTTTAGTATTTTTAAATAATTTACCTTTATGGTTATCTTAGCCAAATCACAGATTTCTTACCTTAAAGACTATAATTTCAATAAATCATAATGTGAACATAAAATAATGACATTAATTGTAGCCCATTCTTATCATCATTGGTTGTATTTTTTTTTATTTATATTTTATATAGTATCCGTTGTGATTTCTTTTTCTATTTATAATTTAAAAGTGGTCGACATTGTTACACAAAGGATATTAATAGAAGAAAGTCTCAAAATAATTGAACAATACACTCACAAATGTACGATGTTAATATAGTATCTTTAATTAATTTACCTTTATGATTATTGCAGCCAAATCACGAATTTCTTACTTTAAAAACTCTAATTTCAAGAAATCATAATGTGAATATAAAATAAAGACATTAATTGTAATCTCATTGAATCATCATCGAGTGGATTTCTTTTTCTTTTTATATTTTATATATTATCCGTTGTGATTTTTTATTCTATTTATATTTTAAAAGTGGTCGACATTGTTCCACAATGGATATTGATAGGAGAAAGTCTCAAAATAATTGAATAATACACTCACAAATAAAGATATTAATTGTAGCCTCATCCGTATCATCATTGATTGAATTTCTTTTTCTACTTATATTTTATTTATTATCCATTGTGGTTTCTTTTTCTATTTATATTTTAAAGTGGTCTACATTGTTATACAATGGATATTAATAGAAGAAAGTCTCAAAAATTGAACAGTACACTCACAAATGTACGATTTTAGTATAGTATTTTTAAATAATTTACCTTTATGATTATCCTAGCCAAATAGTGAATTTCTTACTTTAAAGACTCTAATTTAAAAGTCATAATGTGAATACAAAATAAAGACATTAATTGTAGCCCCATTTGCATCACCATTTAGAGAATTTCAGTTTTCTATTTATATTTTATATAGTATCGATTGTGAATTCCTTTTCTATTTATATTTTACATGGTCGACATTGTTGCACAATGAAAATTGATAAGGAAAGTCTCAAAATAATTGAATAATACAATCACAAATGTGCGATTTTAGTATAGTATTTTTAAATAATTTACTATAATGATTATCTCACCAAATCACGGATTTCTTACCTTAAAAACTCTAATTTCAAGAAATCATAATGTGAACACAAAATAAAGACATTAATTATAGCCCCATTCGTATCATCATTGGGTGAATTTCTTTTCTATTATATTTTATATAGTAGCCGTTGTGATTTCTTTTTCTATTTATATTTTAAAGTGGTCGACATTGTTACACAATGGATATTAATAGAAGAAAGTCTCAAAATAATTGGATAATACACTCATAAATGTACGATTTTAGTATAGTATTTTTAATTAATTTACCTTTATGATTATCCAAGCCAAATCACGAATTTCTTACCTTAAAGACTCTAATTTGAGTAAATCATAATGTGAATACAAAATAAAGATATTAATTGTTGCCCCATTCGTATCATCATAGGGTAGATTTCTTTTTCTATTTATATTTTATATAAAAGCCGTTGTGATTTCTTTTTCTATTTATATTTTAAAGTGGTCGACATTGTTACACAATGGATATTAATAGACGAAAGCCTCAAAATAATTGGATAATACACTCAAATGTACGATTTTAGTATAGTATTTTTAATTAATTTACCTTTATAATTATCCTAGCCAAATCACGAATTTCTTACCTTAAAGACTCTAATTTGAGTAAATCATAATGTGAATACAAAATAAAGATATTAATTGTAACCCCGTTCGTATCATCATAGGGTAGATTTCTTTTCTATTTATATTTCATATAAAAGCCGTTGTGATTTCTTTTTCTATTTATATTTTAAAGTGGTCGACATAAGCAATTTCTTACTTTAAAGACTCTAATTTCAAAAAGTCATAATGTGAATACAAAATAAAGACATTAATTGTAGCCCCATTCGTATCATCATTTAGAGAACTTTTTTTTCTATTAATATTTTATATAGTATTCGTTGTGAGTTCTTTTTCTATTTATATCTTAGAGTTGTCGACATTGTTATACAACGAATATTGTTAGGAGAAAGCCTCAAAAAAATTTAATAACATACTCACAAATTTACGATTTTAGTTTAGTATTTTTAAATAATTTACCTTTATGGGTATCTCAGCCAAATCACAGATTTCTTACCTTAAAGACTATAATTTCAATAAATCATAATGTGAACATAAAATAATGACATTAATTGTAGCCCATTCTTATCATCATTGGTTGTATTTTTTTTTTATTTATATTTTATATAGTATCCGTTGTGATTTCTTTTTCTATTTATAATTTAAAAGTGGTCGACATTGTTACACAAAGGATATTAATAGAAGAAAGTCTCAAAATAATTGAACAATACACTCACAAATGTACGATGTTAATATAGTATCTTTAATTAATTTACCTTTATGATTATTGCAGCCAAATCACGAATTTCTTACTTTAAAAACTCTAATTTCAAGAAATCATAATGTGAATATAAAATAAAGACATTAATTGTAATCTCATTCGAATCATCATCGAGTGGATTTCTTTTTCTTTTTATATTTTATATATTATCCGTTGTGATTTTTTATTCTATTTATATTTTAAAAGTGGTCGACATTGTTCCACAATGGATATTGATAGGAGAAAGTCTCAAAATAATTGAATAATACACTCACAAATAAAGATATTAATTGTAGCCTCATCCGTATCATCATTGATTGAATTTCTTTTTCTACTTATATTTTATTTATTATCCATTGTGGTTTCTTTTTCTATTTATATTTTAAAGTGGTCTACATTGTTATACAATGGATATTAATAGAAGAAAGTCTCAAAAAAATTGAACAGTACACTCACAAATGTACGATTTTAGTATAGTATTTTTAAATAATTTACCTTTATGATTATCCTAGCCAAATAGTGAATTTCTTACTTTAAAGACTCTAATTTAAAAAAGTCATAATGTGAATACAAAATAAAGACATTAATTGTAGCCCCATTTGCATCACCATTTAGAGAATTTCAGTTTCTATTTATATTTTATATAGTATCGTTGTGAATTTCTTTTCTATTTATATTTTACGATAGTGGTCGACATTGTTGCACAATGAAAATTGATAAGGAAAGTCTCAAAATAATTGAATAATACAATCACAAATGTGCGATTTTAGTATAGTATTTTTAAATAATTTACTATAATGATTATCTCACCAAATCACGGATTTCTTACCTTAAAACTCTAATTTCAAGAAATCATAATGTGAACACAAAATAAAGACATTAATTATAGCCCCATTCGTATCATCATTGGGTGAATTTCTTTTCTATTATATTTTATATAGTAGCCGTTGTGATTTCTTTTTCTATTTATATTTTAAAGTGGTCGACATTGTTACACAATGGATATTAATAGAAGAAAGTCTCAAAATAATTGGATAATACACTCATAAATGTACGATTTTAGTATAGTATTTTTAATTAATTTACCTTTATGATTATCCAAGCCAAATCACGAATTTCTTACCTTAAAGACTCTAATTTGAGTAAATCATAATGTGAATACAAAATAAAGATATTAATTGTTGCCCCATTCGTATCATCATAGGGTAGATTTCTTTTTCTATTTATATTTTATATAAAAGCCGTTGTGATTTCTTTTTCTATTTATATTTTAAAGTGGTGACATTGTTACACAATGGATATTAATAGACGAAAGCCTCAAAATAATTGGATAATACACTCACAAATGTACGATTTTAGTATAGTATTTTTAATTAATTTACCTTTATAATTATCCTAGCCAAATCACGAATTTCTTACCTTAAAGACTCTAATTTGAGTAAATCATAATGTGAATACAAAATAAAGATATTAATTGTAACCCCGTTCGTATCATCATAGGGTAGATTTCTTTTCTATTTATATTTCATATAAAAGCCGTTGTGATTTCTTTTTCTATTTATATTTTAAAGTGGTCGACATAAACGAATTTCTTACTTTAAAGACTCTAATTTCAAAAAGTCATAATGTGAATACAAAATAAAGACATTAATTGTAGCCCCATTCGTATCATCATTTAGAGAACTTTTTTTTCTATTAATATTTTATATAGTATTCGTTGTGAGTTCTTTTTCTATTTATATCTTAGAGTTGTCGACATTGTTATACAACGAATATTGTTAGGAGAAAGCCTCAAAAAAATTTAATAACATACTCACAAATTTACGATTTTAGTTTAGTATTTTTAAATAATTTACCTTTATGGGTATCTCAGCCAAATCACAGATTTCTTACCTTAAAGACTATAATTTCAATAAATCATAATGTGAACATAAAATAATGACATTAATTGTAGCCCATTCTTATCATCATTGGTTGTATTTTTTTTTATTTATATTTTATATAGTATCCGTTGTGATTTCTTTTCTATTTATAATTTAAAAGTGGTCGACATTGTTACACAAAGGATATTAATAGAAGAAAGTCTCAAAATAATTGAACAATACACTCACAAATGTACGATGTTAATATAGTATCTTTAATTAATTTACCTTTATGATTATTGCAGCCAAATCACGAATTTCTTACTTTAAAAACTCTAATTTCAAGAAATCATAATGTGAATATAAAATAAAGACATTAATTGTAATCTCATTGAATCATCATCGAGTGGATTTCTTTTTCTTTTATATTTTATATATTATCCGTTGTGATTTATTATTCTATTTATATTTTAAAAGTGGTCGACATTGTTCCACAATGGATATTGATAGGAGAAAGTCTCAAAATAATTGAATAATACACTCACAAATAAAGATATTAATTGTAGCCTCATCCGTATCATCATTGATTGAATTTCTTTTCTACTTATATTTTATTTATTATCCATTGTGGTTTCTTTTTCTATTTATATTTTAAAGTGGTCTACATTGTTATACAATGGATATTAATAGAAGAAAGTCTCAAAAAAATTGAACAGTACACTCACAAATGTACGATTTTAGTATAGTATTTTTAAATAATTTACCTTTATGATTATCCTAGCCAAATAGTGAATTTCTTACTTTAAAGACTCTAATTTAAAAAAGTCATAATGTGAATACAAAATAAAGACATTAATTGTAGCCCCATTTGCATCACCATTTAGAGAATTTCAGTTTTCTATTTATATTTTATATAGTATCGATTGTGAATTTCTTTTCTATTTATATTTTGATGGTCGACATTGTTGCACAATGAAAATTGATAAGGAAAGTCTCAAAATAATTGAATAATACAATCACAAATGTGCGATTTTAGTATAGTATTTTTAAATAATTTACTATAATGATTATCTCAGCCAAATCACGGATTTCTTACCTTAAAAACTCTAATTTCAAGAAATCATAATGTGAACACAAAATAAAGACATTAATTATAGCCCCATTCGTATCATCATTGGGTGAATTTCTTTTTCTATTATATTTTATATAGTAGCCGTTGTGATTTCTTTTTCTATTTATATTTTAAAGTGGTCGACATTGTTACACAATGGATATTAATAGAAGAAAGTCTCAAAATAATTGGATAATACACTCATAAATGTACGATTTTAGTATAGTATTTTTAATTAATTTACCTTTATGATTATCCAAGCCAAATCACGAATTTCTTACCTTAAAGACTCTAATTTGAGTAAATCATAATGTGAATACAAAATAAAGATATTAATTGTTGCCCCATTCGTATCATCATAGGGTAGATTTCTTTTTCTATTTATATTTTATATAAAAGCCGTTGTGATTTCTTTTTCTATTTATATTTTAAAGTGGTCGACATTGTTACACAATGGATATTAATAGACGAAAGCCTCAAAATAATTGGATAATACACTCACAAATGTACGATTTTAGTATAGTATTTTTAATTAATTTACCTTTATAATTATCCTAGCCAAATCACGAATTTCTTACCTTAAAGACTCTAATTTGAGTAAATCATAATGTGAATACAAAATAAAGATATTAATTGTAACCCCGTTCGTATCATCATAGGGTAGATTTCTTTTTCTATTTATATTTCATATAAAAGCCGTTGTGATTTCTTTTTCTATTTATATTTTAAAGTGGTCGACATAAACGAATTTCTTACTTTAAAGACTCTAATTTCAAAAAGTCATAATGTGAATACAAAATAAAGACATTAATTGTAGCCCCATTCGTATCATCATTTAGAGAACTTTTTTTTCTATTAATATTTTATATAGTATTCGTTGTGAGTTCTTTTTCTATTTATATCTTAGAGTTGTCGACATTGTTATACAACGAATATTGTTAGGAGAAAGCCTCAAAAAAATTAATAACATACTCACAAATTTACGATTTTAGTTTAGTATTTTTAAATAATTTACCTTTATGGTTATCTCAGCCAAATCACAGATTTCTTACCTTAAAGACTATAATTTCAATAAATCATAATGTGAACATAAAATAATGACATTAATTGTAGCCCATTCTTATCATCATTGGTTGTATTTTTTTATTTATATTTTATATAGTATCCGTTGTGATTTCTTTTTCTATTTATAATTTAAAAGTGGTCGACATTGTTACACAAAGGATATTAATAGAAGAAAGTCTCAAAATAATTGAACAATACACTCACAAATGTACGATGTTAATATAGTATCTTTAATTAATTTACCTTTATGATTATTGCAGCCAAATCACGAATTTCTTACTTTAAAAACTCTAATTTCAAGAAATCATAATGTGAATATAAAATAAAGACATTAATTGTAATCTCATTGAATCATCATCGAGTGGATTTCTTTTTCTTTTTATATTTTATATATTATCCGTTGTGATTTTTTATTCTATTTATATTTTAAAAGTGGTCGACATTGTTCCACAATGGATATTGATAGGAGAAAGTCTCAAAATAATTGAATAATACACTCACAAATAAAGATATTAATTGTAGCCTCATCCGTATCATCATTGATTGAATTTCTTTTTCTACTTATATTTTATTTATTATCCATTGTGGTTTCTTTTTCTATTTATATTTTAAAGTGGTCTACATTGTTATACAATGGATATTAATAGAAGAAAGTCTCAAAAAAATTGAACAGTACACTCACAAATGTACGATTTTAGTATAGTATTTTAAATAATTTACCTTTATGATTATCCTAGCCAAATAGTGAATTTTTACTTTAAAGACTCTAATTTAAAAAAGTCATAATGTGAATACAAAATAAAGACATTAATTGTAGCCCCATTTGCATCACCATTTAGAGAATTTCAGTTTTCTATTTATATTTTATATAGTATCAGTTGTGAATTTCTTTTCTATTTATATTTTACAGTGGTCGACATTGTTGCACAATGAAAATTGATAAGGGAAAGTCTCAAAATAATTGAATAATACAATCACAAATGTGCGATTTTAGTATAGTATTTTTAAATAATTTACTATAATGATTATCTCAGCCAAATCACGGATTTCTTACCTTAAAAACTCTAATTTCAAGAAATCATAATGTGAACACAAAATAAAGACATTAATTATAGCCCCATTCGTATCATCATTGGGTGAATTTCTTTTTCTATTATATTTTATATAGTAGCCGTTGTGATTTCTTTTTCTATTTATATTTTAAAGTGGTCGACATTGTTACACAATGGATATTAATAGAAGAAAGTCTCAAAATAATTGGATAATACACTCATAAATGTACGATTTTAGTATAGTATTTTTAATTAATTTACCTTTATGATTATCCAAGCCAAATCACGAATTTCTTACCTTAAAGACTCTAATTTGAGTAAATCATAATGTGAATACAAAATAAAGATATTAATTGTTGCCCCATTCGTATCATCATAGGGTAGATTTCTTTTTCTATTTATATTTTATATAAAAGCCGTTGTGATTTCTTTTTCTATTTATATTTTAAAGTGGTCGACATTGTTACACAATGGATATTAATAGACGAAAGCCTCAAAATAATTGGATAATACACTCACAAATGTACGATTTTAGTATAGTATTTTTAATTAATTTACCTTTATAATTATCCTAGCCAAATCACGAATTTCTTACCTTAAAGACTCTAATTTGAGTAAATCATAATGTGAATACAAAATAAAGATATTAATTGTAACCCCGTTCGTATCATCATAGGGTAGATTTCTTTTTCTATTTATATTTCATATAAAAGCCGTTGTGATTTCTTTTTCTATTTATATTTTAAAGTGGTCGACATAAACGAATTTCTTACTTTAAAGACTCTAATTTCAAAAAGTCATAATGTGAATACAAAATAAAGACATTAATTGTAGCCCCATTCGTATCATCATTTAGTGAATTTTTTTTTCTATTAATATTTTATATAGTATTCGTTGTGAGTTCTTTTTCTATTTATATTTTAGAGTTGTCGACATTGTTATACAACGAATATTGTTAGGAGAAAGCCTCAAAAAAATTTAATAACATACTCACAAATTTACGATTTTAGTTTAGTATTTTTAAATAATTTACCTTTATGGTTATCTCAGCCAAATCACAGATTTCTTACCTTAAAGACTATAATTTCAATAAATCATAATGTGAACATAAAATAATGACATTAATTGTAGCCCATTCTTATCATCATTGGTTGTATTTTTTTTTTATTTATATTTTATATAGTATCCGTTGTGATTTCTTTTTCTATTTATAATTTAAAAGTGGTCGACATTGTTACACAAAGGATATTAATAGAAGAAAGTCTCAAAATAATTGAACAATACACTCACAAATGTACAATGTTAATATAGTATCTTTAATTAATTTACCTTTATGATTATTGCAGCCAAATCACGAATTTCTTACTTTAAAAACTCTAATTTCAAGAAATCATAATGTGAATATAAAATAAAGACATTAATTGTAATCTCATTCGAATCATCATCGAGTGGATTTCTTTTTCTTTTTATATTTTATATATTATCCGTTGTGATTTTTTATTCTATTTATATTTTAAAAGTGGTCGACATTGTTCCACAATGGATATTGATAGGAGAAAGTCTCAAAATAATTGAATAATACACTCACAAATAAAGATATTAATTGTAGCCTCATCCGTATCATCATTGATTGAATTTCTTTTTCTACTTATATTTTATTTATTATCCATTGTGGTTTCTTTTTCTATTTATATTTTAAAGTGGTCTACATTGTTATACAATGGATATTAATAGAAGAAAGTCTCAAAAATTGAGCAGTACACTCACAAATGTACGATTTTAGTATAGTATTTTTAAATAATTTACCTTTATGATTATCCTAGCCAAATAGTGAATTTCTTACTTTAAAGACTCTAATTTAAAAAAGTCATAATGTGAATACAAAATAAAGACATTAATTGTAGCCCCATTTGCATCACCATTTAGAGAATTTCAGTTTTCTATTTATATTTTATATAGTATCAGTTGTGAATTTCTTTTCTATTTATATTTTACAGTGGTCGACATTGTTGCACAATGAAAATTGATAAGGGAAAGTCTCAAAATAATTGAATAATACAATCACAAATGTGCGATTTTAGTATAGTATTTTTAAATAATTTACTATAATGATTATCTCAGCCAAATCACGGATTTCTTACCTTAAAAACTCTAATTTCAAGAAATCATAATGTGAACACAAAATAAAGACATTAATTATAGCCCCATTCGTATCATCATTGGGTGAATTTCTTTTTCTATTATATTTTATATAGTAGCCGTTGTGATTTCTTTTTCTATTTATATTTTAAAGTGGTCGACATTGTTACACAATGGATATTAATAGAAGAAAGTCTCAAAATAATTGGATAATACACTCATAAATGTACGATTTTAGTATAGTATTTTTAATTAATTTACCTTTATGATTATCCAAGCCAAATCACGAATTTCTTACCTTAAAGACTCTAATTTGAGTAAATCATAATGTGAATACAAAATAAAGATATTAATTGTTGCCCCATTCGTATCATCATAGGGTAGATTTCTTTTTCTATTTATATTTTATATAAAAGCCGTTGTGATTTCTTTTTCTATTTATATTTTAAAGTGGTCGACATTGTTACACAATGGATATTAATAGACGAAAGCCTCAAAATAATTGGATAATACACTCACAAATGTACGATTTTAGTATAGTATTTTTAATTAATTTACCTTTATAATTATCCTAGCCAAATCACGAATTTCTTACCTTAAAGACTCTAATTTGAGTAAATCATAATGTGAATACAAAATAAAGATATTAATTGTAACCCGTCAGATAGTATCATCATAGGGTAGATTTCTTTTTCTATTTATATTTCATATAAAAGCCGTTGTGATTTCTTTTTCTATTTATATTTTAAAGTGGTCGACATAAACGAATTTCTTACTTTAAAGACTCTAATTTCAAAAAGTCATAATGTGAATACAAAATAAAGACATTAATTGTAGCCCCATTCGTATCATCATTTAGAGAACTTTTTTTTCTATTAATATTTTATATAGTATTCGTTGTGAGTTCTTTTTCTATTTATATCTTAGAGTTGTCGACATTGTTATACAACGAATATTGTTAGGAGAAAGCCTCAAAATAATTTAATAACATACTCACAAATTTACGATTTTAGTTTAGTATTTTTAAATAATTTACCTTTATGGTTATCTCAAAATCACATTTCTTACCTTAAAGACTATAATTTCAATAAATCATAATGTGAACATAAAATAATGACATTAATTGTAGCCCATTCTTATCATCATTGGTTGTATTTTTTTTTTATTTATATTTTATATAGTATCCGTTGTGATTTCTTTTTCTATTTATAATTTAAAAGTGGTGACATTGTTACACAAAGGATATTAATAGAAGAAAGTCTCAAAATAATTGAACAATACACTCACAAATGTACGATGTTAATATAGTATCTTTAATTAATTTACCTTTATGATTATTGCAGCCAAATCACGAATTTCTTACTTTAAAAACTCTAATTTCAAGAAATCATAATGTGAATATAAAATAAAGACATTAATTGTAATCTCATTGAATCATCATCGAGTGGATTTCTTTTTCTTTTATATTTTATATATTATCCGTTGTGATTTTTATTCTATTTATATTTTAAAAGTGGTCGACATTGTTCCACAATGGATATTGATAGGAGAAAGTCTCAAAATAATTGAATAATACACTCACAAATAAAGATATTAATTGTAGCCTCATCCGTATCATCATTGATTGAATTTCTTTTCTACTTATATTTTATTTATTATCCATTGTGGTTTCTTTTTCTATTTATATTTTAAAGTGGTCTACATTGTTATACAATGGATATTAATAGAAGAAAGTCTCAAAAAAATTGAACAGTACACTCACAAATGTACGATTTTAGTATAGTATTTTTAAATAATTTACCTTTATGATTATCCTAGCCAAATAGTGAATTTCTTACTTTAAAGACTCTAATTTAAAAAAGTCATAATGTGAATACAAAATAAAGACATTAATTGTAGCCCCATTTGCATCACCATTTAGAGAATTTCAGTTTTCTATTTATATTTTATATAGTCTCTGTTGTGAATTTCTTTTCTATTTATATTTCTGATTGGTCGACATTGTTGCACAATGAAAATTGATAAGGGAAAGTCTCAAAATAATTGAATAATACAATCACAAATGTGCGATTTTAGTATAGTATTTTTAAATAATTTACTATAATGATTATCTCAGCCAAACACGGATTTCTTACCTTAAAAACTCTAATTTCAAGAAATCATAATGTGAACACAAAATAAAGACATTAATTATAGCCCCATTCGTATCATCATTGGGTGAATTTCTTTTTCTATTATATTTTATATAGTAGCCGTTGTGATTTCTTTTTCTATTTATATTTTAAAGTGGTCGACATTGTTACACAATGGATATTAATAGAAGAAAGTCTCAAAATAATTGGATAATACACTCATAAATACGATTTTAGTATAGTATTTTTAATTAATTTACCTTTATGATTATCCAAGCCAAATCACGAATTTCTTACCTTAAAGACTCTAATTTGAGTAAATCATAATGTGAATACAAAATAAAGATATTAATTGTTGCCCCATTCGTATCATCATAGGGTAGATTTCTTTTTCTATTTATATTTTATATAAAAGCCGTTGTGATTTCTTTTTCTATTTATATTTTAAAGTGGTCGACATTGTTACACAATGGATATTAATAGAGAAAGCCTCAAAATAATTGGATAATACACTCACAAATGTACGATTTTAGTATAGTATTTTTAATTAATTTACCTTTATAATTATCCTAGCCAAATCACGAATTTCTTACCTTAAAGACTCTAATTTGAGTAAATCATAATGTGAATACAAAATAAAGATATTAATTGTAACCCGTTCAGATCATCATAGGGTAGATTTCTTTTCTATTTATATTTCATATAAAAGCCGTTGTGATTTCTTTTTCTATTTATATTTTAAAGTGGTCGACATAAACGAATTTCTTACTTTAAAGACTCTAATTTCAAAAAGTCATAATGTGAATACAAAATAAAGACATTAATTGTAGCCCCATTCGTATCATCATTTAGAGAACTTTTTTCTATTAATATTTTATATAGTATTAGTTGTGAGTTCTTTTCTATTTATATCTTAGAGTTGTCGACATTGTTATACAACGAATATTGTTAGGAGAAAGCCTCAAAAATTTAATAACATACTCACAAATTTACGATTTTAGTTTAGTATTTTTAAATAATTTACCTTTATGGGTATCTCACCAAATCATGATTTCTTACCTTAAAGACTATAATTTCAATAAATCATAATGTGAACATAAAATAATGACATTAATTGTAGCCCATTCTTATCATCATTGGTTGTATTTTTTTTTTATTTATATTTTATATAGTATCCGTTGTGATTTCTTTTTCTATTTATAATTTAAAAGTGGTCGACATTGTTACACAAAGGATATTAATAGAAGAAAGTCTCAAAATAATTGAACAATACACTCACAAATGTACGATGTTAATATAGTATCTTTAATTAATTTACCTTTATGATTATTGCAGCCAAATCACGAATTTCTTACTTTAAAAACTCTAATTTCAAGAAATCATAATGTGAATATAAAATAAAGACATTAATTGTAATCTCATTCGAATCATCATCGAGTGGATTTCTTTTTCTTTTTATATTTTATATATTATCCGTTGTGATTTTTTATTCTATTTATATTTTAAAAGTGGTCGACATTGTTCCACAATGGATATTGATAGGAGAAAGTCTCAAAATAATTGAATAATACACTCACAAATAAAGATATTAATTGTAGCCTCATCCGTATCATCATTGATTGAATTTCTTTTTCTACTTATATTTTATTTATTATCCATTGTGGTTTCTTTTTCTATTTATATTTTAAAGTGGTCTACATTGTTATACAATGGATATTAATAGAAGAAAGTCTCAAAAAAATTGAACAGTACACTCACAAATGTACGATTTTAGTATAGTATTTTTAAATAATTTACCTTTATGATTATCCTAGCCAAATAGTGAATTTCTTACTTTAAAGACTCTAATTTAAAAAAGTCATAATGTGAATACAAAATAAAGACATTAATTGTAGCCCCATTTGCATCACCATTTAGAGAATTTCAGTTTTCTATTTATATTTTATATAGTATCAGTTGTGAATTTCTTTTCTATTTATATTTTACAGTGGTCGACATTGTTGCACAATGAAAATTGATAAGGGAAAGTCTCAAAATAATTGAATAATACAATCACAAATGTGCGATTTTAGTATAGTATTTTTAAATAATTTACTATAATGATTATCTCAGCCAAATCACGGATTTCTTACCTTAAAAACTCTAATTTCAAGAAATCATAATGTGAACACAAAATAAAGACATTAATTATAGCCCCATTCGTATCATCATTGGGTGAATTTCTTTTTCTATTATATTTTATATAGTAGCCGTTGTGATTTCTTTTTCTATTTATATTTTAAAGTGGTCGACATTGTTACACAATGGATATTAATAGAAGAAAGTCTCAAAATATTTCTTTTATATTTTATATAGCAAATAAAGACTAAAAGGGCCTCCTATTTTGATGTAATTATTTTAAGGGCCTCCTATTTTCACAAAATACTTCCAGGTGTCTTCTTTTTTGTGGTAATAATTATTAGGGCCTTCCTTTTTAACAGAAACTAACTACAAGGTGCCAAAAACTTTTATATTTATAGAGAAGGGTCTCAAACAGGGACCTTTTTGTAAATATCTGATTTTTTGAGGTTTTTATGCAAACAAGCTCAAATAAATACTCTTAACTTTTTTATAATGAATTTTAATATTACTAATTATCACAATCTACTACTTATACCTTAGATATTATATTTTCTATGGTTATAGGCCCACCATGCTTAACAAAATTAATTAAACTTAATTAGTGAGTTTTGACCGTTACCTGAACTTAGTTGCGTTGGATCTCTGGCGTTCTTCAGCTTCCAGTTTACAGAGATGGCTAATCTCAACCCAGCCAACCTTAGATCAAGCACAACACAGATCTGTTTCGTTTCCTACCTCAGACCGTAGTCACTAATTCAGTCTATTTAGTTTTTAAAGGATAGTGAAACTTTAATCAAGAAATTATAATATTTAAATTATAAGGTTCAATTGGATAACGTTCCCTACTGGGAAACTTCTTTTGTTGAAAGCTTGAAAATGGAAATATTACAATGGAAATGCTTAATGAGAACTAGACTTCTAAGATCATCAGAGAAGCTTGCTTATGGAGAAATGGTGACTCCCAATTTCTCTCTTTGCTCAAGACTACCCAAATGACCCTGCCTTCAACACACACTTACTTCCCCTTTTATAGAGGAGCTTCACACAACTTGGATGCCCTAGTGGCTTCAGTACCATTATTACAAATATAGATGTCTACAGTACAAACACGTGACTCTTACAGACTCAATAGTACAAACTTTAAATAACAACCACTCTTTTTTTTTATTAGTGGTACCACAGTAGCTTGCAGGTCATAATACTTGTGGGGCTGCCAAAGATGCTCTATGCTCTCAAATTGTACAGATTGAAATCTTCTCCCTTATCCTGCTCCAATGGATTGTATTTATCAAAGAGCTCTTGAAGATAAGATTTTCCTTCTGCAGATAAGAATTCTCCAGCTCCGATTTTTAACAAATATTCATATACATCTTCAGATTTAGCTCCGTTAAGATCAACAAGTTGGTCAAACTTATTTGGATAAGTGAAGGTAGTGTTACCACAATGGATAACCCTATATCCTCTATCAATATCCATCCATAGATGATGCATTAACTTGTAAAATCCAGTTGCTCTTGCCTTTGAAGGATGAATTATCTTTTCTCTTTTTTCTGTAAACCATTCTTCTTTTGTAAGATATCCTCCAGATGTGTCTTCGACTCTAATAAGAAAATGGGCAAGACTGATCTTATCTCCATTGTACTCAATATTAACACATTCATAGAAAGTAATCGGCCATCCTGCAACTTTTCGTACTTCTGGTGAATGGATTTTGCACACCCTTCTAAATACAAATTTAGATTTAACATGTACCCAGTTTGACTTATGGGATTAAGAACACTACTCATACCCCTCTTCCAATGTTCAAATATTTCTTCCCTGTTACGGATTCCATCTAGATTTAACATGTACCCAGTTTGACTTATGGGAGTAAGACTTACTTCTTCATGAAGAGGTTGATATAAAGTTTTAAAGGAAAATGACTTAGTTCGTCCAGCTGTATTATCTCTCGGTTGGAAATATCTATTATTACTACGGCTAGACTCACCAAAATTTTGAGGTACTGGTATGACATGGACTTGGTTTGTTTCAAGTTCTTCCCCAACTTCATTTTCCTCGGATATTTTGCTCAATCTTTCTCTAATCTCATCTAGAGGTATAGCCTCCATATCTTCTAATTTGATTAAGTTCATTTGTTGGTAGATTTCTTCTTCAATTAGCACATAATTGACATCTTTAATCTCATTATTATCTTCCTCTTCTAACAATATCTGTTTTTCGGCAATAACAGACATAATATTATTAAGAGATGCTCCTTTTTGTTCTATTTCGAATAACCCATTGAGTTCCTTCAAACTAAGAGTTTGAAGTTCCTTCGTCATCTCTTTCTTGATTATTAGGAGATTCTTCTTCTTCTCTTTTAGTAGTCTCAACAGATTCTAGTGCGTTTTTCTTAAGAGAATACAAAGGAAAAGGAACTTTGTTTTGTTGATTTTGGAAAGGATATTTATTTTTGTAAGTAGTACTAGTATTACTTAAACTTTTATATTCAAGCACTCGATGTCTTGAATCGTTTAACAAACTTATATGGGAAGTATGAGCAAACTTGTTTAAAGCTCTTACTTCACTTCTAAGTGCTTCTAAATCTTTTTTAAGGTCTAAAATTAAATCAAAGATAGAATTTAACTGAGCTCCTACCCCGCTTGTCTGATCTGGATTATGGAGGATATGAGCATAATCAGGATAAGGACAATTGGTTGAGGTCATTAAATACTAAATAATATGTTTTTAAATTCACTAATTATATTTAGTGAAGTTTAACACGTGGCTCTGATACCAAATGGAAAAAGACCGACAATAAAGCAGGAATATGTAAACTATAGTAAACGGAATTATTAAATATGTTAAAATAGAGTTTTTAAAGGCCAAGGATCAAAAATAAAACTAAAAATCAAGCAGGGACTAAAGTGTAAATATGAAAAGTTCAATTGTCACCCAGAAATTATTACCTCATAACATAGGGTACCCAATAGTTATTTTTCAAAATATAGGGCCCTTATAATTATTACACTAAAATGTAAGGTCCTGATTGTCTTTAATTCTTTTATATAGTATCCGTTGTGATTTTTTATTCTATTTATATTTTAAAAGTGGTCGACATTGATCCACAATGGATATTGATAGGAGAAAGTATCAAAATAATTGAATAATACACTCAAAAATTTACAATTTTAGTATAGTATAATTAATTAATTACCTTTATGATTATCCTAACCAAATCACGAATTTCTTACCTTAAAGACTCTAATTTGAGTAAATCATAATGTGAACACAAAATAAAGACATTAATTGTAGCCTCATTCGTATCATCATAAGGTAGATTTCTTTTTCTATTTATATTTTATATAATATCCGTTGTGATTTCTTTTTTTATTTATATTTTAAAGTGGTCAACATTGTTACACAATGGATATTAATAGAAGAAATAATTGGACAATATACTCACAAATGTACGATTTTAGTATAGTATTTTTAAATAATTTACCTTTATGATTATCCTAGCCCAATAACGAATTTCTTACTTTAAAGACTCTAATTTCAAAAAGTCATAATGTGTATACAAAATAAGACATTAATTGTAGCCCCATTCATATCATCATTTAGTGAATTTCTTTTTCTATTCATATTTTATATAGTATTCCTTGTGATTTCTTTTTCTATTTATATTTTAGAGTAGTCGACATTGTTACACAATGAATATTGTTAGGAGAAAGCCTCAAAATAATTGAATAACATACTCACAAATTTACGATTTTAGTATAGTATTTTTAAATAAGTTACCTTTATGGTTATCTCAGCCAAATTACGGATTTCTTACCTTAAAGACTATAATTTCAATAAATGATAATGTGAACACAAAATAAAGACATTAATTGTAGCCCCATTCTTATCATCATTGTCTGGATTTTTTTAATTTATGTTTTATATAGTATCCGTTGTGATTTCTTTTTTTATTTATAATTTAAAAGTGATCGACATTGTTACACAAAGGATATTGATAGGAGAAAGTCTCAAAATAATTGAATAATACACTCACAAATGTACGATTTTTATATAGTACCTTTAATTAATTTGCCTTTATGATTATCACAGTCAAATCACGAATTTCTTACCTTAAAGACTATAATTTCAATAAATCATAATGTGAAAATAAAATAAAGACATTAATTGTAGCCCATTCGTATCATCATTGGGTGGATTTCTTTTTTTATTTATATTTTATATAGTATCCGTTGTGATTTCTTTTTCTATTTATATTTTAAAGTGGCCGACATTGTTGCACAATGAAAATTGATAAGAGAAAGTCTCAAAATAATTGAATAATACACTCACAAATGTACGATTTTAGTATAATACTTTTAAATAATTTATCTTTATTATATTCCTAGCCAAATCACGGATTTCTTACTTTAAAGACTCTATTTTCAAGAAATCATAATGTGAATATAAAATAAAGACATTAATTGTAACCCCATTCGAATCATCATCGGGTGGATTTCTTTTTCTTTTTATATTTTATATAGTATCCGTTGTGATTTTTTTATTCTATTTATATTTTAAAAGTGGTCGACATTGTTCCACAATGGATATTGATAGGAGAAAGTCTCAAAATAATTGAATAATACACTCACAAATGTATGATTTTAGTATAGTATTTTTAATTAATTTACCTTTATGATTATCCTAGCCAAATTACGAATTTCTTACCCTAAAGACTTTAGTTTCAAAAAATCATAATGTGAACACAAAATAAAGACATTAATTGTAGCCCCATTCGTATCATCATTGGGTGGATTTCTTTTTCTATTTATATTTTATATAATACCTGTTGTGATTTATTTCCATAATAGATAAATAAGTTTGTTGTTCAGTGCATTTGTGAGTTGTGACCACTTGCGTGATCCTTGTGAGTCTTCCGCCTAATAATTTCTTCCGATGTACATCTATAAAAATGACTTTACTTGTGGTAGTTCTCAAAATCTTTTCAACATTTTGTAACATTGCATTGTCTATTTCAATTCACCTATTTACAATCTTTGGCTTCCTTAGTTTATTTTCATGTCAAAACTTTTGAGTTACCATAATTTATTCGGCCAAGGTGTTGATACTAACAATCATGGCACTGTTGATCTTAACCTTTTGCTTGGTTCAGGCAAACGACCAACTTTAACACATCAAACAACATCGAGCCACATTAGCCTAAGTCAACACGTAGTTGAAGGAAGGGTTAGGAGATCAATTTTAATGGTACCTTCTAGGAGTCGTACCAATGCCCATAACACATGCGTTTCCCAACCTTTGCACCTTGAAATGCTTGTAAACGTCAACATCTTCTTGGGCAACAATTCTCCCATTAATATTAATCTTATGAGCGACAACACTCCTTATGAGAGTACGCTAAATACTTTACCATCTTATTCTTCAAGTAAGGTATCATGTTGGAATAATGTTATGAGCACCATACCCTCAAACTTAAAACAACCCTTGCCCGATCTAACCTTAAGCTGAGACTTCTTACAGGATAACAACCCTAAAACCCATGATAGATTTCAAACTAGATCCTCTTTCAAACCTATCTCTTTACCCCATGCTTTATCAACTTGCTTCCCAAATTATAACCAAGAAGTTCCCTCTAGATCCAACTGGTTGCAATTGTTACACAAAAGTGCGAATCTCCAATGTAATGCAAATGTTGAATTCTTCAATTTGCTTACTAAGTACATTCCCATATCTCCATCTTGGTTCTTTGAGTTCAGGGATGATCTCATTGAGGGAAGTTGGATTTGCCCTTGGAAAAAATGATGACTTCCATGAAAAAGAGGTTTGCTCTCTTCTACAAAATATTCTTGCTCATCCTCAAAGCCTCATTGTGAGGACAGATCAAGCAAGTGACCAACTTTACAGACGTTTTTCGGTCAACTACTCCTCTTCTCGTGCTAACTCTAATGCAACTTTTCAAGTTTCTCGTCCAACTCCCATTGTTAGTCCTCAAAGGGATTTAACTCGAGAGATCAGGCTTACTCTCGGAGGTGATTGGAACCCTCGAGCACGAAGACGCCATAACTCAAGCACAAGGTACAAGAGTCATCCTTACGTTAAGTATGGACCATACACTTGCCCTCGCTGTAACCAAGTTTTCCAGAATCGATTTCGCTTTTCCTCGCATATACAAACTCACTACAAGGACGAATCCTCAACTGAGCGGAAGGAAAGGCGTGCAGCTAAGACTAAGACATCAGACTTGTGTATTACACAATCTTCACGTGGAATAACACTCATCGCACGGTCTCTTGAGTCAAAGGGTACGTTGTTCACAGGAGCCAACGTCAAGAATGAGGTCATTAGTTGAATCAATTAGCAAGAAAGCATTCTGATATCGTATTTCTTCTTCTTCCTTTTATTTTTTATATGATTGTTATCCAAAAAAATTGTTTGATTTCATTTTGAACCTTCTAAAGCAAAACTCACATCATGATCATTTAAAATATGTACTTTATTTCCAATGCCAACGTATTACATTAGTTATGGAGCACATGCTCCGTATGTCTTTGTGTGTGGGTGTGGGTGCAGGGGGCGTGTGTATATGTATAAACACACACGTGTAAGTCTGTTTATGTGTAAAATAAATAAGTGAACGTATATGTATTTGTGTTACACACGAACACACACACACACACTAATATATCTAACTGTGTATGGTCATGGATATCAGGGACCATGGTCATGGATTTCGTGACCATAATCTCTTAAAACGATGACCACACTCCCTCATATCTAGAGTTGGGAAAAGCTGATTCGACACGATTATCAGCCTGAACCTAACACGATATTAAATGAGTTTAGGTAGAAATTTTCAACCCGTTTAATTAAATGGGTTAACACGATAAATCCGTTTAATTAAATGGTTTAGATTCAAGTCAGGATTTTCGACACGAAAAAAACACCTATGTTTAATGGCTCAAGTCGTTTGCTCGATGATTATTACCTAATTATACCGTTTGTCAACAAACTTAGGTGAAAGTTACAGTTAATACTCTTTGAAATATACGTAAGACTTGTAATTTTAACTTATATTTATATTTGACTATGAATTAAAAGACATCTTCCTATATATCTCTCGAATTATATTACCACGCAAATTGTTGAGTATCATATGTCATTATTTCAATCCCACAATGAGTTATTTTGTATAAATGAGTTAATGGTTAAATGGGTAAATTGGTAACTTTATTCTAACATGTTTAATTAAATGGGTAAACAGGTCGAAATAAGGTCAACTCGTTTAAAATTTAAACAGTAAACGATTTCAATTTCCAACTCGTTTAATAAATGGGTCAGGTTCAGGTCGCAGGATTTTGAACCCATTTAAGTTTGACACGAACACGAACACGACTCGACCTGACCTATTAGTAAACTCTACTCATATCCATGACCACACATTGTTAGATGCAAAATCAAGGGTTGTGATTTGTTCTTCTCAACTTCCTACCTAAACTCTCTTCCTAATTAATAAGAGATAAAGACATAATGTTAGAAGTTATTTAATGTTCCAAGTTATTAGAAAATTAAAATGAGTTAAAAAGTCCCTAATGGTTTGGAATAAAAAAAATATAAGGAATTTTAAGGAGGAATTTTATCAATCTTGCAAAAATTCAGTTGGTTGAAGATAAATTCATTCAGGACCCGAATAGTGGTTAATTTAAGGAATCGCACAACAAACTAATAAGATAACAGGGACGGATGCTTTTCTTTAAATAGGAAAATTCAGCAGGAAGTGATGGTTGAATGAAGAGAATTCTTATTCAACTTTCTTCCACATATCTATCACATAGAAAAAGAAATATACAATTCCTAACATTAAAGATGCCTATGGAGTTAGGATCCAAGATAACAATCTAATCCAAAATCGCTTGATTGAGAAATTTACCTTTGGATTCATCTCGAATGATTTAGATCATCAAAGCAATCTACCAATTTTACCTAAGATTACCAAAGATCTCAATGACCAATTGATTGCTAGGATAACGAATGAAGAAATAAAATTGTTATATTCCAAATGAATCCTACTAAAGCGCGAGACCCATATGAGTTTGGAGCAATATTCTTCCAACAATACGTGGACATAATTGGTCCAGAAGTTTGTACAACTATCAAGAAGTTTGCGCCACTAGTAAACTCTTTAAAGAGTCAAACATATGTTCATTGCTTTGATGCCTAATTTAGAAGAACCTACTCTCCCCAACCATTTCAGACCATCACACTCTATAAAATCATTGATATAATCCTTGTCAACGCCTCATACCCAGTCCTTGACATTGTTATAAGCCATTTCTAGAGCGTCTTTGTCCTAAATAGGAGTTCATGATAATATCTTGTTTGTTCATGAGATTATGCTTAAATTCCACCAATCAAAGGTCACTAATCCATCCATAATGCTTAAATTGGACATACAGAAAATATATGACATGGACGGAGTATAATGAAACTGTATGAGAAAAATTGTTATATGTTGTGAATATTCCCTCTATATTGGTTAAATGGATAATGGAATGCATCTTCGCTATTTCCTCCTATGTAATTGCTAATGATCAATCTTGTAGATTATTTAGACCTACAAAAGGTTTACGTTAAGGGGACCCCTTATCACCCTGTTTTTTCCTTATGTGTATGGAAGTTCTAAAATATCTATGAATAATTATTCGTAATAACTTCAATTAAATGACAATTCGTTGCCACTAATAAAAATGCATTGTACAACTTAAAAAACTATCCGTCACATGATGTAGATGATTCTTTTTGTCAGAGATTATCCCGTGTTAGAACATTCATCTTGAAGTTTGCTTTCAAAAATCATACAATGTGATTTTTTACGACATGTCTAAATGAAACATTCTTTGGATATAGTCATCACATATCTTTCCAAAGTTGAGATTTTTCCATGATAACTTTAAGGTAATGTTATTCTATGGAATTTTGTTTAGCCAGTGGACTCGCATTGATCCTACTTCCCTACCTTACCAAGTGTGTGTTCACAGCTTGGGGTGGGCATGGAACGGTTAGCTGATCCAATCATAAATTTGGATTGGTTAATCGGATATTAGGATAATGAAAATCATGATTCGTATCCGAAAGTTTCGGTTAACCGAACTTTGGATTCTCAGTTAATATAATTTGTGATACGTATCCAATCCAAAATTTTCGGTTAAACCGCCTTTCGGATCGGATAACCGTATATCCATGGATAGTAAATACTTATACAATCATAATTAATGTATTTATTAGTTTCTCGGATTCAAAGTCATAAACATATATATTGAATTGCGTTTCTAGGCTATTGGTTACTAATTTACCATGAAATATCAACGTTTCTTGGATTTAAAGTTGTAAATAAATTATTTTTGGATTGTCAGATAACCGATCAATTGACCGGTTTTTCAACCTCCAATCCATATCTAATTCCTGGTCCGAAAAAAATTATGGATCAGTTAACCGATCCGTCAATTTCAAAAATCATCCGTTAATTATCCTTTTTTTAAATTGAATTTTCAGATTATTTGATCGGATCTCGGGTTATGGATTTTTGTCACCCATATTGAATTAATGAATTCAATGATATTTCTTTGCACAATTGTAGTAACTACAAGTATGATATTTTAGCAAACTATTAAGATTTCACTCGTGTTAATGGTTTTTAACAAATCAAAGATAAAATATATATAATTAGAGAAGGAATGATGAGTTTGAATACATTACAATATACTAAATCTCACTAAGATAGTTTTCCTTTGTTGGAGTATGTGAAAATCTCCAACAAGAATTGTTTTGAACAAGAGTTTCTTAAATATGTAAAACTACTCATTATGACCACAAGAAAGAGGGAGAGAGAAAGTACGTACAAGCTAAAGATTTATTTATTTATTTAGTTTTGCATCATGACACAATATCTTCACATGTCTTCTGCTTTTTAAATATTTTCAGTAATTATCCTTTACATATCAAGTGGAATTTTATTTCAAATGACTTCATAAAACTCAACATTGATTGTTCATTAAAGCATTTGAAGGATTGACTAAAAGATTAACTTTTTGAAACAAAAAATCGAGGTTGGCTAATAAGTAATAACATTAGCATCCACATGGAAATGTGCTACTCATCGTATGTGACAATCCTACATAAAAAGCAAAGTGCTGCATATGGATGACTTTTCCTAACAAGCACCCTCCGCCCCCCGATCGCTCCCACTTCCATTATCGTGTTGCATTTTTGCCTATATGTCATCCACATCAACCCTCCAAGCGACTTAGAATATTTTGATAATTTAATTGATTTCTTATGATAAGGAATACCGAAATTCTGGAGTTGTACTTATTTTCATAATAGTAGTTATAATAAATTAAAGCACCTAAATATGTGGAACATCGTCTCAGTTACTAATACACATATTTTTGGCTCATTAAAATGTATTTCTTATCCCTCATACACATTCTTTTTAATTCTCACTTAGCAACTAAAAATACTTTACTGGTACATAAAGGTAGTGAATAATATAGAATGTGATTTTGAGTCTCTCCGACATGCTTAAGGGGAATTCCATAAAAGATCATTACTTCCCCTAGTTTTTAAGCGGATTACAAGCTAAGTAGTAAGTTAAGATCAAATGGATGCAAACGCTCTAACACATTTATTTTAAACCACCCATGTTTGTTATCTTAGGGGACTTCATTTGTAGGTTCAATTGTGGGAATGCCAATTGATATTGGAGCCTATTTGTAAATGAGATGGAGAATGTATGAAAAAAAGTAGACTTTGAGAAAAAATGGCAAAAATTACTATTATGTCAGTTTACAAATTAAAGTAGGAGTGAGTTATTAATGTAATATCATGTGCTATATTTTGATACCTAACACTCTTAAATTTTTTATTGCTAAATGTGTCACATAAATAGGATTGAAAGTAGTAACTACATGCCAGTGGGGTGTCTAAACTTGGTAAAGGTTAAGAAGGAGCACGTGTTGTGTATGCTCAATTATTACCATATCCACCCCTATTCTTCAATTAAAACAAATAAAATGTTTTTATACAGAAAGACTCGACAAAATTTTATCTAAGATCCTATCATCAATCCCTATAGTATCAGACATTTCATACCATGCAACATTCAAAATATCACCTACTAGTAATAAAAAAAAAGTTACGAAATGATTAACTAGAATGTTTAAGGACTGAGAGTTGTAACACAATAAGGTGGTGAAAGAAAATTATAATTATCTTATATTACATAGCACATAATCCAATCTTTTATATGTCAGAGTTGTACTGAAAGTTGCGTATGGGACGAAGGGGTGGCAAAGAATGAAGACTAACGGGTCAAGGAGGCTGGCCTAGTTTCCGAAGTTCCCAGTGGCGACCATGGCGACGGTGAGTAACAATGGAAGGGGAAAGGGAAGTTGTGCAATGATGGTGGTGTTGTTGGTGGTGATGGTGGGTAGGAGGAGGAGAAAGATGAGTGAGAAAAGAGGGAGGGACATGGACTGACGATGGAAGAGTGCAAATATAGTTTATGTAGCTTATGAAACGTGGGCCGTTACAAAGGCATTTATTTTATTTTTTATTTTACTTTTTTGAAATTTAGGTGTTACTATTGCTTACGTGAAATTGGAGCACAAGTTCCTCGTATGTATAATAGATATTGAATTTTAAAAAGTCTTTGGAAAAATGTCCAAAAATGTTTCAATTCATGCAACAACGTCTAAGTTATGGACCTTTGATTCTATGAATATTGTTAACAACTTTAAGAGCATAAGAAATACACTTTCGTTCAATCTTGCACAGTAATACACTGTCATTAAAAGTATTGAACCATGAAGCTTAAATTTTCCGAGACTTCATAATAATAAAAATTTCTATTTGCCATTTATATAGATTCATTGAATAGTTACCATGGAAAGTTTCATTAATGAATCTATAATTCAGTATCACTACTGCGAAAACATTCTGCAAAACTTACGAAACCATCCGGATAGGATATGCATTATTCTTTTTGTCGGGGCTTGTCTAGTTCTAAGCCATTCAAGTCTACTTTTAGGAAGTACACAACAAGATTTTTGATGACATATCTAAATGAAATTGTGCAATTTTCATAATTTAAATATCCTTCCTATAATTACGTTTTTTTCCTTGCGGCAACTTTGTGATAATGTTATTCTATCATGTTCGACTTTGTTTATTCAATAGCTTGCAGTTGATCTCACTAGTTCAAATTTCCAAATGCATTTTTGAAAGCACTAGTCTCTTTTTCAATATTTGTCATTTTGGTTATAGAGTTTTGGTCTCCCCCCCCCCCCCCGCGCGGTCACTGTCCTTGTCCTCTATTTTGTGTGATGATAAGTTGGGTAGATCCCTTGAAAAAAAGGGTTATCTAGGGTTGTAATTTTTACCCTAAACGTACTAATAATTGCCAAATGAAACGTTGAGTTAAGTGAGAGCATAAACATGTGAAGTTGTCTATTTATTATTGCTTGTCATGTCACATGTATTCACCTTTCACATATTTTTTTCTAATTAGCCTGCACATATCCAATGGACTTTTCTAGCGATTCATCAAACTCATCTTGGATGATCGAAAACATCTTAACGACTACAAGGTTCCGGGCAAATAGATTTTCTGTTATGTTTCACATATTTATGAGAAGAAGATGACACAATGAATAGTCAGGAATATTTGTTACCATCGAGAAATGTGTCAGTCATTGGTGAAGTATCCTATATTGTAGGAAGGAGAGTGACGCAAGAGGTTGGCTCTCTTAGCGAACGTCTCTCGTGCCTCCCCCCCCCCCCCCCAACACCTCCTCCCCTATCTAACCCTCCTCCCATGCATATGAACCCTTGAGCAACATGAAAATGCTCTGATATTTAGGTATATTTTTAAGAAGAGAATTAATTAAATTCTAGTGTATGTTGTACATAACAATTTTCAAAAATAAAAATAAAAATACATGAGCATCAACTCCCTATGCTATTTCAAGCATAGCCTAATTACATTACTTGGAATGAATATTTCCATGTAACTCATGGGGTCATTTTCCATTTCTCAATTATTAGATATATATATATATATATATATATATATATATATATATATATATAGGTTTAAAGAGATAGAGCGAGTTATGAATTAAGTACATTCCCAAAGAGAAGGACTATCGCCAACTTGGTTCTTCTAGTTCAGGGATGATCTCATTGAGGGAAGTGGGATCTACCCATGGAAAAAATGACGACTTCTATGAAATGGAGATTTGCTCTCTTCAACAAAATACTCTTGCTCGTCCTCAAAGCCTCCTTGTGAGGACAGATCAAGCAAGTGACCAACTTTGCAGACGTTTTTCGATCAACAACTCCTCTTCTCGTGCTAACTCTAAGGCACCTTTTCAAGCTTCTCGTCCAACTCCCATTGTTAGTCCCCAAAGGGATTTAACTCGAGAGACCAGACTTACTTTCGGAGATGATCGGAACCCTCGTGCACGGAGACACCAGAACTCAAGCACAAGGTACAAGAGTCATCCTTACGTTAAGTATGGACCATACACTTGCCCTCGCTGTAACCAAGTTTTCCATAATCGATTTCGCTTTTCCTCGCATATACAAACTCATTACAAGGACGAATCCTCAACTGAGCGGAAGGAAAGGCGTGCAGCTAAGACTAAGTACATCGGACTTGTGTATTGCACAATCTTCATGTGGAATAACACTCATCCCGCGGTCTCTCGAATCGAAGGGTAAATTATTCACAAGAGCCAACATTTAGAATGAGGTCACAAATTAAATTAATCGACATGAAAGCATCCTGAGGTTGTATTTCTTTCTTTTTTTCTTTCTTTATTTCTTTCTTTTTTTTTTTTTTGTTATGATTGTTGCCCAAAACATTTGTTTGGTTTCATGTTGTACCTTTTGAAGAAAAGCTCACATCTTGATTATTTAAGATATGTACTCTATTTTCTATGTCAGTGTATTACATTAGTTATGGATCACATGCCGCATATGTCTTTGTGTTTAAGTGTGCACGCGGGGGGCGTGTGTATGTGTACACGCATGCACATGTATATTCATAAGGATCGAATCGGGTATGAATATACTTTAGGTAGGAAGAAGCGATATGGGTCGTTCAAATATGATCTAATTGCTGAGATCAAAACCACTTTTACAACCCTCAAAACCGCCACACATATGAGAAATTTTTGAGTAGTTGTTATATTTGGCAACTGCATTATATTGCTTGCGTGGTATACGGGATTTGAGGAGGAAAAAAACATTTTTTCTTGCTCGAAAGATTGCCACAACCCAGTGGAATGAATGTTTGAGTATTTTGGAGAGAGAAGTAGGGGGCATAGAGGAAGGCAACGACAATTAATTTAGGGTTTGCTTCCACAATTCTCCTAAGCTCAATTGCATCATTGAATTGCGTTTCTAGGCTATTGGTTACAAATTTACCATGAAATATCAACGTTCCTAGGATTTAAAGTTGTAAATAAAATATTTTTGGATTGTCAGATAACCGATCACTTGACCGGTTTTTTCAACCTCCAATCCATATCCGATTCGTGGTCCAGGAAAAATTATGGGTCAGTTAACCGATCCGTCAACTTCAAAAATCATCTGTTAATTATCCTTTTTTTAATCGAATTTTCAGATTATTTGATCGGATCTCGGGTTATGGATTTTTGTCACCCATATTGAATTAATGAATCCAATGATATTTCTTTGCACAGTTGTAGTAACCACAAGTATGATATTTAGCAAACTATGAAGGTTTCACTCACGTTAATGGTTTTCAATGAATCAAAGATCAAAGATATATATAATTAGAGAAGGAATGATGAGTTTGAATATATTACAATATACTAAATCTCACTAAGATGGTTTTCCTTTGTTGGAGTATGTGAAAATCCCCCACAGGAATTGTTTTAAACAAGGGTTTCTTAAATATGTAAAACTACTCATTATGACCACAAGAAAGAGGGAGAGACAAAGTATAAGCTAAAGATTTATTTATTTATTTAGTTTTGCATCATGGCACAATATCTTCACATGTCTTCTGCTTTTCAAACATTTTCACTAATTATCCTTTACATATCAAGTGGAATTTTATTTCAAATGATTTCATAAAACTCAACATTGATTGTTCATTAAAACATTTGAAGGATTGACTAAAAAAATTATTTTTTGAAACAAAAAATCAAGGTTGGCTAATAACATTAGCATCCACATGGAAATGTGTTACTCGCCGTATGTGACAATCCTACGTAAAAAGCAAAGTGATGCATATGGATAACATTCCTAACAAGCACCCTCCGCCCCCCGATCGCTCCCACTTCCATTATCGTGTTGCATCTTTGCCTATATGTCATCCACATCAACCCTCCAAGCGACTTAGAATATTTTGATAATTTAATTGATTTCTTATGATAAGGAATACCGAAATTCTGGAGTTGTACTTATTTTCATAACAGTAGTTATAATAAATTAAAGCGCCTAAATATGTGGAACATCGTCTCAGTTACTAATACACGTATTTTTTGGCTCAATAAAATGTATTTCTTATCCCTCATACACATTCTTTTTAATTCTCACTTAGCAACTAAAAATACTTTATTGGTACATAAAGGTAGTGAATAATATAGAATGTGATTTTGAGTCTCTCCGACATGCTTAAGGGGAATTCCATAAAAAATCATTATTTCCCCTAGTTTTTAAGCGGATTACAAGCTAAGTAGTAAGTTAAGATCAAATTGATGCAAACGTAGGGGCAGATCCTTGGGGGGGGGGGGGGCTAGGGAGGGCCATGGCCCATGCTATCAATTTAAACATCTGTTATTAGTTTTAGCAATAAAGCATTATTGTTGCATTGGCATAATGGTGTCTGTCTATCTATATTATCACTGTGGTTGTGTGTTCGAACCCTAGTAACACTATGTCTTCATTTTATATGCCACCAACACTAGATCTATTAATCCAAATTTCATTTTTTTATTTTTAGTTTTCATTTTACTTTTTAAAGATTACTTTTACATTTCGCATTCATTCATCCATTATTACTTCTATTTTCACACTATTTTAGAAAGTTTTTTTCTATATGTAATATTATAAAGCAATTTAGTTTAATTATAAATATTTTTTTAAGAATAATATCAATTATATAAACAAACTTTTCTCAAAATAAGATTAATTTATTTGTTCCCATGTCTCACTAATAAGTAAATTTCCCTTTTAATTTTTTACTTATCCAATGTTTTTCTTCAATATTTTAATTTAAAAACTAAATATAAGAGTTACATATTTCGGCCCACCCTAAGAAAATACTCTGGCTCCGCCCCTGTGCAAACGCTCTAACACATTTACTTTAAACCACCCGTGTTTGTTATCTTAGGGGACTTCATTTGTAGGTTCAATTGTGGGAATGCCGATTGATAGTGGAGCCTATTTGTAAATGAGATGGAGAATGTATGAAAAAAGTAGACTTTGAGAAAAAATGGCAAAAATTACTATTATGTCAGTTTACAAATTAAAGTAGGGGTGAGTTATTATTTTAATATCATGTGCTATATTTTGATACCTAATATTCTTAAATTTTTTATTGCTAATTGAAAGTAGTAACTACATGCCAGTGGGGTGTCTAAACTTGATAAAGGTTAAGAAGGAGCACGTGTTGTGTATGCTCAATTATTACCAATTTACCATATCCACCCCTATTCTTCAATTAAAACAAATAAAATGTTTTTATACAGAAAGACTCGACAAAATTTTATCTAAGATCCTATCATCAATCCCTATAGTATCAGACATTTCATATCATACAACATTCAAAATATCACCTACTAGTAATAAAAAAAAAAAGTTACGAAATGATTAACTAGAATGTTGAAGGACTGAGAGTTGTAACACAATAAGGTGGTGAAAGAAAATTATAATTATCTTATATTACATAGCACATAATCCAATATTTTATATGTTAGAGTTGTACCGAAGGTTGCGTCTGGGACGAAGGGGTGGCGAAGAATGAAGACTAACGGGTCAAGGAGGTTAGCCTAGTTTCCGAAGTCCCCAGTGGCGACCATGGTGACGGTGAGTAACAATGGAAGGGGAAAGGGGAGTTGTGCAACGATGGTGGTGTTGTTGGTGGTGATGGTGGATAGGAGGAGGAGAAAGATGAATGAGAAAAGAGGGAGGGGCATGGACTGACGATGGAAGAGTGCAAATATAGTTTATGTAACTTGTGAAACGTGGGCCGTTACAAAGGCATTTATTTTATTTTTTTATTTTACTTTTTTGAAATTTAGGTGTCACTATTGCTTACGTGAAATTGGAGCACAAGTTCCTCATATGTATAATAGATATTGAATTTTAAAAAGTCTTTGGAAAAATGTCCAAAAATGTTTCAATTCATGCAACAACGTCTAAGTTATGGACCTTTGATTCTATGAATATTGTTAACAACTTTAAGAGCATAAGAAATACACTTTCGTTCAATCTTGCACAATAATACACTATCATTAAAAGTATTGAACCATTAAGCTTAAATTTTTAGAGACTTCATAATAATAAGATTTTCTATTTCCCATTTATATAGATTCATTGAATAGTTACCATGGAAAGCTTCATTAATGAAACTATAATTCAGTATCACTGTTGCGAAGACATTCTGCAAAATTTAGGAAACCATTCGATAGGATATGCATTATTCTTTTTGTCGGGGCTTGTCTAGTTCTAAGCCATTCAAGTCTGCTTTTAGGAAGTACACAACAAGATTTTTGATGACATATCTAAATGAAATTGTGCAATTTTCATAATTTAAATATACTTCCTATAATTACGTTTTTTTCCTTGCGGCAACTTTGTGATAATGTTATCCTATCATGTTCGACTTTGTTTATTCAATAGCTTGCAGTTGATCTCACTAGTTCAAATTTCCAAATGCATTTTTGAAAGCACTAGTATCTTTTTCAATATTTGTCATTTTGGTTATAGAGTTTTGGTCTCCCCCCCCTCCCCCGCGCGGTCACTGTCCTTGTCCTCTATTTTGTGTGATGATAAGTTGGGTAGATCTCTTGAAAAAAGGGTTATCTAGGGTTGTAATTTTTACCCTAAACGTACTAATAATTGCCAAATGAAACGTTGAGTTAAGTGAGAGCATAAATATGTGAAGTTGTCTATTTATTATTGCTTGTCATGTCACATGTATTCACCTTTCACATATTTTTTTCTAATTAACTTGCACATATCAAATGGACTTTTCTAGCGATTCATCAAACTCATCTTGGATGTTCGAAAACATCTTAACGACTACGAGGTTCCAGGCAAATAGATTTTCTGTTATGTTTCACATATTTTTGAGAAGAAGATGACACAATGTCCAGCCAGGATCATTTGTGACGATCGATAAATGTGTCAATCATTGGTGAGGTATCCTATATTGTAGGAAGGAGAGTTACGCAAGAGGTTGGCTCTCTTAGCGAGCGTCTCTCGTTCCTCCCCCCCCCCCCAACACCCCCTCCCCTATCTAACCTCCCTCCCATGCATATCAACCCTTGAGCAGCATGAAAATTCTCTAATATTTAGGTATATTTTTAAGAAGAGAATTAATTAAATACTAGTGTATGTTGTACATACCAATTTTCAAAAATAAAAATAAAAATACACGAGCATCAACTCCCTATGCTATTTCAAGCATAGCCTAATTACATTATTTGGAATGAATATTTCCATGTAACTCGTGGGGTCATTTTCTATTTCTCAATTATTAGATATATATAGGTTTAAAGAGATAGAACGAGCTATGAATTATTTGACCACATTAGAACTATCATATAAAGGTTGGTATTAATGTTCAAATTATTGTATGAAACATTGACAGCGAAAACAACATAAATGTTAGCTTTCGTAGAAGAACAATGGTAAAACTTCCCAAATTTTGTTTCACGTACCAAAATTCTCCATTACCAATTACAACAATTCTCAAAATAAAAGTGTTCAATATTTCTATTAATTTAGTCATAGTCACCTTATTTATTGAAACTATACAATAAAATCAACACATAATCTTTGTTTTAACTATCTGTTGAAAGTTGAAACCTTTCATGTTAAGAAAAATACTAAGAAAATGAAAATGTTACTCGCTAAAGCCACATACATGTATTTATGATGTTTTGTGCATCGATATTCCAAAAGATTAACTCATATTTTTTTAATCCATTTTTATAGTATTGATAAGAGAGATTAAATTAATGATATTTGATACTTCGAAGGACACACAGTCTTACAATATTGCTCTAGTATGCCATTTCTCAGTGCTTATTATTGATCCTTCATGTACGAATTTGTTAAGCATAAAATCAAAATATACCGATTTTAAAGTGGTCGACATTGTTGCACAATGAATATTGATAAGAGAAAGTCCCTCAAAATAATTTAATAATACTTAAAATGTATGGTTTTAATATAGTATTTTCAAATAATTTACCTCTATAATTACCTAAACCAAATCACGAATTTCTTTCCTTAAAGACCCTAATTTCAAAAAAATATAATGTGAACACAAAATAAAGACATTAAATGTAGTATCATTCTTAATCATCATTGGGTGGATTTCTTTTTTTATTTATTTTTATATTGTATCCGTTATGATTTCTTTCCATAATAGATTAATAAATTTACTATTCAGTGTACCTGTTACCATTTGCGTGATCCGTGTGAGTCTTACGCTCAGTAATATCTTCCGACATTCATCTATAAAAACGGCTCTAATGGTGAGTTCTCAACAACTCGTCACACATTTTGTAACCCCTCCTAGTCTATTTCAATTCACCTGTTTACAATCCTTGGCTTCCTTAATTCATCCTCATGTCAAATCTTTTCAGTAACCATAACCTATTTGCCCAAAGTGTTGATGCCAACAATCATGGCACTGTTGATCTTAACCTTTCGCTTAGTTCAGGCAAACGACCAACTTTGACACATCAAACAATGTCGAGCCAACTTAGCCTAGGTCAACATGTAGGTGAAGGAAGGGTTAGGAGATCAAATCTAATGGTGCCTTCTGGGGGTCGTGTCGATACGCACAACCCATGTGTTTCCAAGCCTTTGCACCCAGAAAACCCTGTAAACATCAACATCTTCTTGGGCAACAATTCTCCCATAAACATTAATCTTATGAATGACAACACTCCTTGCAAAAGTACACTACCAGCTTCTTCTTCAAGCAAGGTACCCTGTTGGAAGAATGTTATGAGCACCATACCCTCAAACTTCAAACAACCTTTGCCCAATCTAACCTTAAGCCGAGATTCCTTGCAGGATAACAACCCTAAAGCCCATGACGGATTTCAAACTAGGTCCTCTTCCAAACCCATCTCTGTACCCCATGCTTTATCAACTTGTTTTCCAAATTATAATCAAGAAGTTCCCTCTAGATCTAACTGGGCGCAACCATTACACAAAAGTGCTAATCTCCAATGTAATGCAAATGTTGAATTTTTCAATTTGCTTACTAAGTACATTCCCAAAGAGAATGACTATCTCCATCTTGGTTCTTCTAGTTCAGGGATGATCTCATTGAGGGAAGTGGGATTCACCCTTGGAAAAAATGATGACTTCCATGAAAAAAAGATTTGCTCTCTTCAACAAAATACTCTTGTTCATCCTCAAAGCCTTCTTGTGAGGACAGATCAAGCAAGTGACCAATTTTGCAGACGTTTTTTGATCAACAACTCTTCTTCTCGTTCCAACTCTAATACACTTTTTCAAGCTTCTCATCCAACTCCCATTGTTAGTCCTCAAAGGGATTTAACCCGAGAGACCCGACTTATTCTCGGAGGTGATCGGAACCCTCGAGCACAAAGATGCCGGAACTCAAGCACAAGGTACAAGAGTCATCCTTATGTTAAGTATGGACCATACACTTGCCCTCGCTGTAACCAAGTTTTCCAGAATCGATTTCGCTTTTCCTCACATATACAAACTCACTACAAGGATGAATCCTCAATTGAGCGGAAGGAAAGGCGTGCAACTAAGACTAAGACATCGAACTTGTGCATTGCACAATCTTCACGTGGAATAACACTCATCCCGCGGTCTCTTGAGTCGAAGGGTAAATTATTCACAAGAGCCAACATTAAGAATGAGGCCACAAATTAAATCAATTGGCATGAAAGCATCCTGAGATTGTATTTTTTTTTTTGTTTTGTTATGATTATTGCCTAAAACATTTGTTTGGTTTGGTTTCATGTTGAACCTTTTAAAGAAAAACTCACATCTAGATTATTTAAGATATGTACTCTATTTTCGATGTTAGTGTATTACATCAGTTATGGATCACATGCTCCATATGTCTTTGTGTTTACATGTGCACGTGGGGGACGTGTGTATGTGTACACACATGCACATGTATATATATAAGGATCGAATCGGGTATGAATATACTTTAGGTAGGAAGAAGTGATATGAGTCATTCAAATATGATTTAATTGTTGAGATCAAAACCACTTTTACAACCCTCAAAACTACCACACGTATGAGAATTTTTTTTCCAAGGGGGAGTTATTATATTTGGCAACTACATTATATTACTTGCGTGGTTTACGGGATTTGAGGAGGAAAAATATATTTTTTCTTGCTCGAAAGATTGGCACAACCAAAAGGAAAGAATGTTAGAGTATTTTTGAGAGAGAAGAAGGGGGCGTAGAGGAAGGCAACGATAATTAATTTAGGGTTTGCTTCCACAATTCTTCTAGGCTCAATTGCATCATTCCAATTTCATACTCCCGACTCAAGCCTTAACACTTTGTTTTGACTTAGCAAACCCTTCAAGCTGAGTATGTTGGCATTCAAATTTAACGAGATCGCTTATTCCTTATTAAGACTATCTAAAATATTATCTATATTTATTAGCATATTAATACGGTTGTTGGCAACATAAAAATCATCATCTCCAACTTAGTTAATTTTTCTATTCACCACAGTTTTGGGAGGGCAAAAATACGGTCGATAGGATCACCAATCATAATTATTCTCATTATAACTACTCGATGATAATCTTGAAAGACAGACATAAAAATCCCTAAATACCAACATTAACATACCTTATTTCCTCATGGATACAAAGATCAGAGGATATTTATTTCAATAAAAAAAGACCATGAATGAATAATTGAATCCATAAGATTTGCTTTGAGAAAAATCAGCAGGAAGAGTTTTGTTGGTCCACGGTATACTCTTTAATTGGTAGACTGCAGCTGCGCCTTTTAAAAATAATAAAAGTTAAACTATGTTTTCTTCATTCGTTATATATATTTTATTGAAAACACGATGATTTAAATATAATTGTTAAGATTTAATGCGTAAAAACCCGACAATTATCTCCCGTTGGAGAGATTTAAGGGCTGTTTTGAGTGTAAAACTAAATGACCACAGTATTGGGTTTTGAGCTCTGTATTGACGGAAATACCCCTCGACTGGATTAAATTTACACAGCGTATGTGATCAAGGGCGAATGTATCCGAGGGTAAAAAAGTCCAAAAGGCTTGTCGTAGAAACGGCTACTGTTGCATGTGTACACACTCTTCGGAATCTTTTTTACTTTTTGAAAAGCGCAAGTGATTGGTCCAAAAACCCCACCGAATTTGCCCTTTATTTACTTAGACTACCCCTTTTGCCCTACAAGTTAAATGTCACTCTCAATCAAAGCACAGTGGTATGAGAATAATATCGGCCACATCTTCAGGGTAGAATGGTAATTGAGATAACACGACCAAGTGGGACCCACCAACCCCCGCTAAATTCCAAGGATCAGTGTCTCTGCATTTTGTAGCTGCTTTGCTTTACTCCAATCCTCTTGCTTTCCAGCCTCCATTGTTTCTCTCTCTAACAAGCTTCAAAAACAAGGTTCTCTCTCTCACTTTCTCTCTCCCAGGGCAACAAAATTTCCAGTTTTATCTTTATTTTTGTGTTTTTCTGCTTCTTTCAAAGATTCATTCTCCATTATTAGCTTGCACTCGAATGAGTGAGGATATGCTACTTGCTGTAGACCTAATTGGAGTATTGGAGTGATTTTAGGTTGAGTTGAGATTTGGTTAAGTGTAGTTTGGTTAATTTGTTGTTGAAGGGACTCATGGAATTTGTTTGTTTGTTGGTGTTGTATTTTGCAGGTTTTTTTTGTTGATTGATTCATTGCTAGGTATTTGATAGGAGGATGTCGGCGTCTTCAAGAGGCGGCGGAGGGTCCGAACAGACGCCGTCGAGGCGGCTGATGCGGACACAGACAGCCGGAAACCTCGGAGAGACGGCGTTTGACAGTGAAGTAGTGCCGTCTTCTCTTGTTGAGATCGCGCCGATTCTTCGTGTTGCTAATGAAGTTGAAAAGCATAACCCCAGAGTTGCTTATTTATGTATGTTTGAAAACATTTTGTTATTGTTGTTGTCATTGTTGTTGTTGTTACTGCTTTTGATGTCTATGTTGATTGCTTGTATATTTATGTATGTACGAAAACATTTTGTTGTTGTTGTTGTTTGTTGTTGTCATTTTTGATGTTCACATTGATCTAAATGGGTAGTTTCCGTGCGAAATTTTGGATTTTGTTGATGTAGTTAGAGGTAAGGTGCTAGACTTATTGTAAAATGTAGAGAGTTGGATGTGGTTTTAAGCTTTTAGCTGCAATGGGGTTGGGTTAATGGTCACTTTTGCTGGTTTTGCATGCAGTGACGGATCTAGGTTTTCAAATCAGGGTGTCCAGTACATTATTGCACTAATTTGATAAGTATATAGTCGATATTTTTTACTCAAAATTATACTAAATTTTACAATTTGTTTAGGGTTAAGGATGGCCATGGCCACCCTCACCCACCATGTAGATCCGCCAGTGTTTGCATGGTAGATTGTGTGAGGATTGGGAAGGGAAAACAGATAATTACGGGACCATTTTAGTTTGATTAGCTTGGAATGCCTTGATCTAACTTGGACTAAATCATGAAGTGCCCTTATGGGATTATTTTAGTTTGATTGATTTGGATTTTCGAATGGCTTGTTGTAAAATTTAGAGAGTTGGAAATGACTTCTGTATTTGGGGTCCGTTTCAATTGTTAGGAATGTTGGAGGTGTTGAATTCCCTCCCATCTGGAAGTGATAGCTAATATGTTGCACCATGGTTAGTCAATGCATCATTTGGTAGGACATTTGGAATTGCACAAAAAAGACTAAACCCTTTTATAGCAAGGGTTGGATGTGGGATTTTACTGACAGTAGCTGTCATTAGGTGGAAATTCCTTCATGGTGAGAATCGGCGAAAGAGCTTCGGTGGCAAGATTGATCTTTTGCAGTATCTTAATGGTCCAGGCATTGTCTTGCTAGTTTTGCTTTTATGGCGACCAGACTCGTGTTTTGTATGGTATAGTAGTATGTCGATGTTTAGTTCTTTGTCATTGAGTGTGTGTATTGAATAGTTTTTGTATCCTTCTTATAGTATGTGGAAGGCCATCAATTGGTGTATCTGTTTGATAGGAAGCCTGTATTAGGGCTTAACATGTTTGTATTCTATCCAAACATACAATACGTGCCATAATGCACCATATCTGAGTTGATAATTTTTTAGAATATTATCTAGATTTTGGGAATCCATATCATTTTGAGTTCGCATCACACATTAGGAATACCTTGCTTTATCAGATTGATGTGAACTTAAGGTATTAACTGGTTGATATGAATTTCCCAAGGTTGATGTTCAGTTTTTTTATTGAACTATCTCAGGGACTGGTTTGCCATTTAGTTCCTGATATCGAGTTCCAAAATTCTCTCTACTTATTGGTTGGATTTCGGCTTATTACTTGCTCCAACCTAATTTGTTGGTTGGCATTTGCTTATTACGTGCTTAGGTGTTCTTTTGTGGGTTATTTATCCATTCTTTACCAATTTTAACCCAACCAAAATTTTCCCATTCTTTTCGTTAATTTTCTTAAACTTACCTATCATATTACCAACCCAACCCAAATTTACCTTACCTTATGCCTAAAAGAAACACACAATCCTAGTATAGAAGTTGGTCTTTCCTAGTTTATACTCCCTTTCCCATCTGAGTTTCATGTGTTAAGATGCTATGGCTATGTTCAACCATCCTTGGTCAAGTTCTTTTGCTTGTTAGGTGATTATTGCGTGCTTATTCCTAGTATAGAGTCGAATACTGATGTGGTATTGTTTCTCTAACCATCTGCGGTCAAGTTCTTTTTGTCTAAAGATGTTAGTGTTACGTGGAATCCTGGAAGGCTGATGTCTTCTTTTGGCTGGCATAAATGATTCATTTCTTCATTGTATCTTTCGCTAATACACTTAGCTTCTTTTGCATTTGTTGGAAAACTTTTGACTCGTGGACAATGATTTTGTTACAGTTGAGATTAATCCATTTCGGCATTTGAGAGTTAATTGATGATTTGGCAGGTCGTTTCTATGCATTTGAGAAAGCGCACAGGTTGGATCCGACTTCTAGTGGGCGTGGTGTCCGACAATTCAAAACTGCGCTTCTTCAGAGGCTGGAAAGGGTAAGTTGATCATTGGTCAGTGATGTATATATGAGTTTTTATCAAAGATAGCTTCTATTAGATCTTGCAGGGGAATAGTGAGGTTTCCACTAGTGAGAGCTGTAAATCTGTAATGTATTGAATCTCCTTGTTTTCGGTGTATATTGAAACATCATCTTGCCATTACAAATACATTTAAACTCATGGATCTTTGAATGGGCTCTATTCTGCCTGTTACTTATGAAGCCCATCATATTCGAGGCATACCCCCTTCATCTGGATATCTATACTTCTTTTATGATTGGTTATTCCGTGGTAATGCATGTCCATAAAAATATCGATATTTCCTTATGGTTATGTATCTTTCTTTAATGGCTTACCGGGTTTTGGCCTTCTTTTTCTTGATGTTTTTTGAGATTATTGTAATGGAAGTGTGGAATGCATGTCTTTCATGATAAATTTCCTGGTTTGCAACACCAGGAACAAAATTTCATTCTTACTTTGTTGGTACAGTTTGTAGTCAAGACTTCATTTTGACTTGTGGCATTTAATATCTTCATCCTACAGGAGAATGATCCAACGTTGATGGGAAGAGTTAAAAAGAGTGACGCTCGTGAAATGCAGAGCTTTTATCAGCATTATTACAAAAAATATATCCAAGCATTGCAGAGTGCTGCTGACAAGGCAGACCGGTGAGTTTTTCTTACTCAGGGAGGGAGAGATATTGCATACATAAAGCTTAATATTTGGTCAGCTAATGGTTCTTTGTTTCACCATGACCTCAATGAACAATTCTTTATTCAGTGCTCAGCTCACTAAAGCGTATCAAACGGCTAATGTTCTGTTTGAGGTGCTGAAGGCTGTTACTCAGACACAACAGTTGGAAGTTGACAGTGAGGTGCAAAGACTTGATATTTCATAGATACAGTTAGGTTCTTCCTCTGCTTTAGACTCAAATAATTACATCCTGGTTCAATACTTTGCAGATTATGGAAACGCACAATAAAGTCGCTGAGAAGACGGAAATCTATGCTCCCTATAATATTCTTCCTCTTGATCCTGATAGTGCAAATCAACCGATAATGAGATTTCCAGAGGTCTGTTTTTGATGGTTATCTCTGATTTTATCTTCCTTGGATCTTCCAGGGTTGTTGACATGAGATTCAATTTGCAGATTCAAGCTGCTGTTGTTGCTCTCCGTAACACGAGGGGCCTTCCATGGCCTAAGGGCTACAAGAAAAAACAAGATGAGGACATTCTCGACTGGCTTCAAGCTATGTTTGGTTTTCAGGTGCTTAGCTAAAACTCTTTGTTTTGTTCTTATTTATCATGAATTGAGCGACCAGATTCTTTTTCATATTTAATACCAGCGACACTGATTGTCTTCCATTTGAGCTTTTATGCAGAAAGATAATGTAGCAAATCAAAGAGAGCATCTCATTTTGTTACTTGCTAATGTGCACATAAGACAATTTCCAAAGCCTGATCAGCATCCAAAGGTAATTCTGCAACAAGTCTAATTGACTGGAACCTGGCTATTCCTTTTCTAAACAGCCTGTTTGGATTTCCCTTTTTATCTAGTTCTTCATACAGACAACCATGCTGCATGAATGATGCTTTCTATGAAAATGTCCGTTCGATAGTTGCTTGCATGTTATCAATTCTCTGTCAGCTCTTGGGATTTTTTTGGGGGGAGGTGCGATGCCATTGACGACATATGCTGTATATAGTAGCAAGTCTGTATTCCTTTTGACTAAATAGCCTCTTTCAGCTGGATGATCGTGCATTGACAGAAGTGATGAAGAAGCTTTTCAAGAGCTACAAAAAATGGTGCAAGTACTTGGATCGCAAAAGCAGTCTTTGGTGAGATTTCTTAACTAATAACTGCTGCCGCAACTCCACATTGACTCCAATGCTTTCCACAAGTATGACACGATTGAAATCAAATCTATTGATTAAACGCTTTAAAAGGATTGACTGGTTTTTCTGTGCTATTGTACTGTTGTTGTGATTTCTTTTTTGAACTTTCTTGTTTTGGCCTGGCCTCCCTTTTCTATTTTGGCCAGGGGGTTGGCATTTCTTTTTGTATTCGGACTACTGGCCATTGGTGCCTTTTGAGATATTACTAGATATTTCAGCATACTTATTTGGTCATATTGCTTTGTACATTCTTCGATTTCTTTTTAATTTTTTCGGGTGCAAAATAGGTATAAAGTTTAATGTAAGCTGCAGTTGAACTTAGGTCTTTGGCATAAACCCCGAGGAGTTGACAAATTAAACTAGTCTTGTTCTAAATTTATTGGCTGATTACTTCGTAATATGCAGGCTGCCAACAATACAACAGGAGGTGCAACAGCGTAAGCTGTTGTACATGGGGCTTTATCTGCTTATATGGGGGGAAGCTGCAAACCTGAGATTCATGCCAGAATGCCTTTGCTATATTTATCACCATGTATGTCTTCTGCAGCACTAGATTATGTATTGGGTTTTCTTAGTTTTTTGAGGCACATTTTCTACTCATGTATACTTTGGAATAAAATCAAAAGTTGTCTCCCACATCCCCAATCTTGTACCCCCTGCCTACACCAATGACATTGATGAGGAATGATTTATTACTGCTATTTCTTGGAAGAACTTTTGGTCTTTGCTGCCTGTATGATGTGTTACCTTTCTCGGTTTTGGTCAACCTTTTCTTGAATTCAATTTTATTTTCTTGATCCTAAGTAAACTAAAATAATCCTAAGGTAAGGCGGCTTCACAATTGATTTATTTTAGTATTTCATAGATTTGAATTTGAAGAAAGCTCATAGGCATTCTTTCCAAATAGCAATGTTATATCTTATCATTGAACCTGAAAATCTAACTATAAATAATTGAGTGAAAGATGATTTTGGTAAGGTTTTGTTGTAATATTGTAAATTGGAGAATAATCTGATCTTATAAAAAACAATTGGAGAGTAAACGGACATTGTGATTTAGGTTGTATGAGTGCTACTCTGCGTGCTTTCTTGTTTGTCTTTCAGCTTTCACATCCTATTTTCCTTATTCCTGCTAAATGTGTAGGGATAAAGGATAACGTGGAACCTATGCTTGTCCTATTTACTTTTCTGTATTGCGTCTAAATTATGAGTTGCAGGCGTTTTTGATGTGGTGTTGTTTTAAACATGTATATGTGCACCCTTTTGCGATGGTATATGTGCCCTTCTTTATCACCCCTTTGATCATCCTTTTCTTCCCGAGTCATTGAAGATTTAAGAAATATGTATTCAACCTGTTTGAGCATGCATGGATTTGTACTTGTAATTTGCGGGGTTCCACTTTAAAATTTCCGTTCATGATGGTAAATTTGCATACCTTGTTAGTGTATGGCTGTATGCTGGGTTTCATGTGCTATTGTTTATGGTTTGAGCTAATGCTTGGTCTGAGTAACTGGATTAACTTGTTATTCAACTCGTTCATCCTTTGCAGATGGCCTTTGAACTTTATGGAATGCTTGCTGGAAATGTCAGTCCAATGACTGGTGAGCATGTGAAGCCAGCATATGGTGGGGAAGACGAAGCCTTCTTACAAAAAGTTGTAACCCCTATTTATAATGTGATAGCAAAGGTGATACTTTACACATGGGTGTTTTTAGTTGCTCTTTGTATGTTGGCTGCCTGACTTTGAGTGGGGAAAAAGATTTGTCATCTGACATGGAAACGGTTCATGTGGTGTTGCTGATCATCAGGAAGCAGCAAGAAGCAGAAAAGGGAAATCCAAGCATTCACAATGGAGAAATTATGATGATTTGAATGAATACTTTTGGTAACATCCGTATAATTTCTACTGTGTTTGGGTGTGTTTGTTTGAACATATTTTACTCTACTCGGTATTCAAATGTTATAAACATCTTTGCAGGTCTGTTGATTGCTTTCGCTTAGGCTGGCCAATGCGTGCTGATGCTGATTTCTTTTGTCTGCCAGAGCGGGATGGACAACAAGATAGGAATGGGGTAAGAAAAGACTTCTTTCATACTTCTTTTACTGCTGATGGTAGTGGAGCTTGTCTTTTTTAGCTTCATTAACATCCTGCATTTGAAATTACTTAGTAGATCTTTTTAGGATGCTTCTATGTTTAAGATCTTTCCCATGTTTAGTCAGTAATTCAGGTTCTCTAGTCAATTACTTGAAGCTCTCTTACTAATCACCCATGTTGCATTTAATTGGATGATTAGTAAAGTGCACTCTTCCAGAAAAGAGATCTGTTCTTGATATGGAATTTATGAAATTCACATTTTCTGTTGGACCAATAATTTCTTGACAAGTTGTCATCTATAGTTTCTTGACTGGGTAAGTGTTTAAACAAAAAAATTAGCGGGTTTTACCAATATTTGGTTGTTGTGTTTCATGCTTATTAATGACTTGTGTGTGGCCTATGCCTGGCTATAGTGGCAGGATTATGAACAAATTGATGCTGGATGCTGGCATGTTAAGGTGTTTTTTTAAAATAAAAAAAAGATTCAGTGAGTGAAATTTATTGGCAACTTGGAGCTCGATAACTTATGGTTCTTGTTTACGGTTTCTGTAGAATGATTGTGGGTTCATTGTGCTTTTATGTTTTGTCCAAGTAATTGATGGAAAACTCTGAGATGTATAAGTGTTCTGAGTGAGCGATCATGGATTGGTCATCTCGTGGAGCTTGACCTTTGATTCTTGCATCATTGGCTTTTTTTAGGATAAGTTTGGTCTAGTTTGGTATCAGATGTTGAGATGAGGTGCTACTGTGCTAGTTCTTCTGATTGATACTGAACTTTTGCCTGTGTAAGAAAATTGATGTTCTTACAGAAAGCTCTGATAATTTTCAGGAGAACAAACAAGTTGGTAGGGATCGCTGGGTTGGGAAAGTTAATTTTGTTGAAATTCGTTCGTTTTGGCACCTCTTCAGAAGCTTTGACAGGATGTGGGGCTTCTTTATTTTGGCACTGCAGGTAACTGTTTCCACTTATATCCTATTTTAATGCTGTCATTTCATTCTTTTCCTCTAACAATAATGTTGAAATGTCTTATAACTTTCAGGCTATGATTATCATTGCATGGAATGGCACAGGGGATCTCACTGTAATTTTTGAAACAGATGTCTTCAAGAAAGTGTTAAGCATCTTCATAACAGCTTCAGTACTGAAGCTTGGGCAATGTAAGTTTTGCATAACTTCCAATCGAATCATAGTTAGTTGATAGTATACCTTGTTTGGGGAAAACAGATATCGCATACTATCATGCTGCTTCTTTGGGCTTCTTTACAGTAGTCGTGCTTCTCTCTGGAATTAGTCCTACATCAACTTTCAGTTGGAAAAAACATAGATTGTGGTGGCTGATCTACTGAGTTTGTGGTTGCTTCTTGGTAAAATTTGCACAATGGACTGTGGAGAATAGGATTTGCATCCTAGCTGCTGTAAATATCTTGCTTTTTATTTGAAAGTTTTACAATATATGCTTGCGTGACATTTGGCTTTTTGGTTCTCAGCTGCCCTTGATGTAGTTCTCAGCTGGAAAGCGAGACACAGCATGTCATTTCATGTGAAGCTCAGATACATTTTAAAGGTTATATCTGCTGCTGCTTGGGTAGTAATTATGCCTGTGACATATGCGTACTCATGGGAGAATCCTCCTGGATTTGCTCGAACCATTAAAGGTTGGTTTCGTAGCAACGGACATTCACCACCTCTGTTCTTCCTGGCTGTTGTCATCTACTTGTCCCCAAATATGCTCTCTGCCATGCTGTTTCTCTTTCCATTTATACGTCGTCTTCTTGAAAGATCTGATTACAAGATTGTGATGCTGATGATGTGGTGGTCACAGGTATATATACTTATGTCTTTTCCTTTTCATAACAATTTGTCAACAAAGTTATCTTGTACAAAAAAAATAAAATAAAAATGGTTTGCTCAGAATCGGACTCTATGCTGCATCCATAGCTGTAATGTCTGGATTTCCAAAATCCTACTAATGCAGGACCCACACTATGTGGGGTCGGTCATGTATGTGTAATTGTGTAGTAATGTATATTTCTTCTTGTCTTGTCTTTATGCAGTCTTTTTTGGCTTACCGTGTGTTAACTATATCTTTTTCTGATGCTAAACAGCCACGGCTTTATGTTGGGAGGGGAATGCATGAAAGTGCCTTGTCACTTTTCAAGTAAGGAATCAGTTGTTTATTCAATAAACTGAAATGTGGAGGGTAAAGTGTAGCTGTGATTGTGTTTCTAATGTGTGCCTTTGCATTTGTTTTCAGGTATACAGTGTTCTGGGTCCTCCTTATATTCACGAAGTTGGCGTTTAGTTATTATATTGAGGTTTGTACTTTTAAAATTTCCTATCCTTTTTGACACTGTGTGAACACTTCCCAGTTGCTCTTTACGTTCACTTTTGTGATAGAGTTATGTAGTGGCAGCAGATGTTATCCTCACAGTGACATGGCACCCATTGTCACGGAACTAGAAACTTTGCAATACCTTTTTTATGAGTAACCAAAATATTTATTAAAGTACACCAAGGGATGTCACTCATGTACAAAAGGAGGCTGAACAAAACCAAAAAGCCTCAAGCCCTCGACAGCTTAAACTCTCGACAATAATGATATCAAAATCCAAAATAGTCACCTCTTTACCATGGTGAAACCTTGTGTCCAAGTGCACAAGAATCTTTATTTTTGGTGGTGCAGTGGTCTTCTATGAGGTTTTTGTTATTTTGTATGCGCACTTCTTCATTCTAGGTTCATCTCCATACTTAGAGTGGTACTTTTAACTTTTCAGATTAAGCCTTTGGTACGTCCAACGAAGGATATCATGTCAGTTCGGATTGTAGATTTCAAATGGCATGAATTTTTCCCCCAAGGTAACTGCAAATTTCAACTGTAACTTTCTGTTCAGTTGATGCAATGTACCTTTCGAAGGTCATGATTATTTGCCTTTTATTTATGGGTAAGTTATCTGTTTCTAATTTTTTTTGGCAGCAAGGAACAATATTGGTGCCGTGATTGCATTGTGGGCTCCAATAATTCTTGTATGATTTGTATCCCTTCCCCTAAATTTTGTTATAGTCAGAATTTGTCTAATCGCCATAATAAACCCTTGGATTGGTTTTGATTAGCTTATTTGTTATCCACAGGTCTATTTCATGGATACCCAGATTTGGTATGCCATATTCTCCACGCTGTTTGGAGGGATTTATGGTGCATTCCGTCGCCTTGGAGAAGTAAGTAGTCCCACATAATGCTTAGTCGTTGCTATGGAATCTTGTCTTCCTTCTTTTTTTTCTTTTTTTTTTTTTCCTTTTAGTTCTTTTACATGCTTGTCATAATGTGCTGTCTTTTTTGGCATGCAGATCCGTACATTGGGCATGTTACGATCACGGTTCCAATCACTGCCTGGAGCTTTTAACGCGTCTCTTATTCCAGCTGATAAAGGTGAACATAAAAAGAAAGGATTGAGGGCCACTTTCTCCCGGCGGTTTCCGGATGTAAGTTGTCTGGCGAGTTTTGCTATTGTGTACTGGTGGCAATCTTGTTTAAAATGGATATTTTCCGAGGCTGAATTGAGATTCATAATGTGCTGCCTTTTTCTTCCACCCCCCACCCTGCAATTTCTTCTTTGCACAATGTATGGAACTAAAAGCCATTTACTATACGGAGGCAGTACAGGAGGTGGTCACCAATTGTATGTAGCTTCAGTCTGGCCACGAAGCTGTAGAGTTCTAGACTCTTGTATTGGAGCCAGTAGTTTTTGAGGAACTTTGAGTTGAGTCTGGAAAATCTGCTCTGTGTAACTCTGGTTTGAATGCTCCCCTGCTGTATGCGACTTCTTTATTAACTATACTTGCCTTTTTTTCTTTCTTTCTTTTTATTAATTGGTACGTATAAATAGTTCCTGTTATTTTGTTTACTTTCCTATTCATTTAGATGTGTATTGTTAAAGAAATTTGTGTTTTCAGCTTCTGTTTGTCGGCATTTGTATTGTAGCTCTATGATATAACCTAACTACCTGAAAATATTTCCTATGTGAAAATAGTTTCATTGAGTTCCATACTGGAATGTGTTTATACTGGTCAGTATTTATTATCTTCATTTCAGTTGCTACAAATGATGGGATACTGAGTTGTGGTGTTGCTACATTTATGTTTTTTATTTGAATTTTATTCAGAGTTTTTTTTTTTTTTTTTTTTGGGAAAAATTGGATTCTAGTAATCCCATCTTTTGACAATTGGACAAAAATAATCCGAACTTCAGTTTTGTATGCCAACAGTCCCCAAAAAGATAATATTGTATTTTTTTTCGGTACCAAATCTACCTCCATATTTTCACTTTGGGGTTTTTTAATTTTCAGATTTTTCTAACTTTTCATTCCTGCCATAGAAAGGTTATGAAGTGTAGTTATTAAAAGAACTTTTAGATTTTTTTTTGAGAATCCAAACTATATTATGATTTTCTTTAAGGAATAAAAAAAGGGGGAAATTATAAAAATGCTAATGAATTGAAAAAATCTGGGACAATGTTTGTAAATTCACTAAAATCATGGGGAAGTGTTGTGCTATGTTTGGGAGCAAATGAAAGTCAAAATCCACGATATTTGGGGTATGCACTCGATGGTGGTCCAAAAAATAACAATTTTATTTTCTTTGGACTGTGGGCGTACAAAAGCAAAGTTCGGATTATTATCAGCCAATTGCCGAAAGTTGGGATTATTAGAATCCAATTTTCCTTTTCTTTTTGCGTATGTTTATCGTCGGTTTCTCTGAGAAAGGGAACTTGATGTTGGAACCTTAAGCTTTTTATTTTGTTTTTCCCCAGAGTATATTTTCCATTTATGGCCAAGAAAGTTCCTGGAAAAACCACCTAATTTAAGTGTTATGTGTCTTATCAGGTTCTATCAAATAAAGAGAAAGAGGCTGCACGATTTGCTCAGTTATGGAACCAGATAATCACAAGTTTCAGAGAGGAAGATCTAATCAATAATAGGTAACCAACACTTGATCACTTGGGTTTGTGATTGTTGGATGGGGTGTGAGCTCAATCTGAATTAGTTTTAAGGCACCATGTCAGTCCTATTCAGTAGTTTGACTGATCTTTCAAATCAGGGAAATGGACTTGTTGCTCGTTCCTTATTGGGCAGATCGTGAGTTGGACCTAATTCAGTGGCCTCCATTCTTGCTTGCAAGCAAGGTTTGTAACTATTCTTTCAATGCTAGTTTCCTGATTTTCGTCTATGTAATGATCATATTGGTGCTTTCCAGATTCCTATTGCCCTGGATATGGCAAAGGACAGCAATGGCAAGGATAAAGAGTTGAAAAAGAGAATAGTAGCTGACCACTATATGTCATGTGCTGTTCGTGAGTGCTATGCCTCTTTCAGAAGCATTATTAAGTTCATGGTCCAAGGAAATTCTGAGAAAAGGTAAGTTGGAGGATTGTGTGTGTTGCTGTGGTAATGAAAATTTGCTAAGGGTCTTGACGCATTTTAAATTTTGCTTTCTGTGTTCGTCAGTGTCATAGATAAGATATTTGCTGAAGTTGAGCAACACATAGAAGCAGGTACTCTAGTGACTGAGTACAATATGAGTGCTCTTCCTAGCCTGTATGACCACTTTGTCAAGCTGATGAAATGCTTGGTAAGTAACTTGGTACCAATTTTTGTGGTGAGACTTCATTCTGTTGGCAGGCTTTGCTCTGCGTGTATCTTTTCTAAAAGATTAACTACAACTTTGGATTTTTGCAGTTAGAAAACAAAGCAGAAGACAAAAACCAAGTCGTCCTAACTTTTCAGGATATGTTGGAGGTTGTGACAAGAGATATAATGGAAGATACAAGTATCCTGGAGTCAGTTCATGGTGGATCAGCACATCAGGGGATGGTATCCATTGAACAGCAGCTGTTTGCGGCAGAAGGAGCCATTAAATTTCCTATTGAACCTGCAAATGAGGCTTGGAAAGAGAAGGTATGTTGTTGTAGATCATTTTTTTAGTGAAACTATAAGGTTGCATGTACTGCTGTAATGTCTAATCTTTTTCTGGAGCAGATCAAGCGGCTGTACCTGCTTTTAACTGTTAAGGAATCTGCAATGGACGTCCCTGTGAACCTAGATGCTAGACGACGGCTTTCCTTCTTTTCGAATTCATTGTTTATGGAAATGCCACCTGCTCCCAAAGTTCGCAACATGCTTTCTTTCTCGTAAGGCTTCTATTTTGAAATATACTATATCACATATATTGGAAATAGCCATGTAGGATGATGAGCATTGTGTGTTTTCCTATCTGGTGTCAATTTAGAATACTAAGAATAGGTGCACTTGGTCTCCAATTACATCGTTCATGGCATTCTATCTTTGTGCCTGAATTTGCTTGTATAGTTGTAAACCTGTAATCTGATCATTAATTACTGTCATTGTTGCTTGATAGAGAGCTCTTATGAGTTTTGCCTTCTGATTTCTTACTGGTTAGCATGATCATTGCTACCTTTGTCATGTCGTTGAAACTTGGCTGGTCGATAAATGTATGTGCAAATCTGAGGATTAATTTAGGGTGGTTGGCGTCTCTTATAATGCTAAGAAGCTTTTGTTGCTGACGCTTCTGTAATCTTTGATTGTGTACGGTTGTGTTTATGGTCTTCACACTGCTTTCTGTTCTTGTTGATCAATTACAGTGTATTGACCCCCTATTATACGGAAGAGGTTCTTTTCTCATTACCAGCTCTAGATTCACAGAATGAAGATGGAGTATCCGTCCTATTCTACTTGCAGAAGATCTTTCCAGGTTTGCACTTTTTATGCTTAGTGGCATCAGATAATGAATTAGTATGCAAAATATTGTCCATTTGATTGAAGTGAGAATTTCATCATTGTTTTATAATCTTGTCAATGCTAACAGATGAGTGGGGGAACTTTTTGGAACGTGTCGATTGTGCGAATGAGGAAGAACTTAGAGACAAATTAGAAGAAGAAGAACGGATGGAAGAACATCTGCGCCTCTGGGCATCATATCGGGGGCAAACCCTGACTCGCACTGGTATAGAACGTCTACTTTTTACCTGTCAATCTTCTTTGCTAGCATGCTTTAATAATGTAGGGTTTGTACATCATATTGAGGCCAGACTTTGAATTCATACCGGAGTAGAATGGTTGTTCCGAATTCAATGTTGTGGTCTGTTCTATTGCTTTTACTTTATTCATTTCGAAGAGTATTGGCAAGCTATAAGGTTATATTGCGTTAGGTCATGATCCTGTGTTCTGACAAATTTTCTTTTGTTAACGCAGTTAGAGGTATGATGTACTATCGCAAGGCCTTGGAGCTGCAGGCCTTCCTTGATATGGCTGAGGATGATGGTATGTGCTAGGTTCCATTATTTTCTTTTTTATCCTTTATCTTTCTTTTTTTTGATAAGGAAAACAATGGATAATGTACAAGTCCATAGCAAGTAGTTTGGATGGAAACTTGAAAGCAAGTCGATAACAAAAGCCCCTTTCATCCCAGAAATAGAGAGGCCTGATATTGCCGAGGCATCTCCAGTCCACAAAATTTTCCATCACTTTTATGCTAATACTTTGAAAAAATTGCATGCACGAATAAGTACTTATTCGTTTAGCTCTGCCTTGCAACTGAATGCTCAAACCTACTGATAACATGCTTATAAGGACAGTTTCTGATAGCTGGTAGGTGTTTGTGTGGGGAGGAGGAAGAATCTGTTAACCACCTCTTTATTCATTGTCGTTAGGTCTCCACACTTTGGTATTTGCTGTTTGCTTTTATGAGGTTGTTGGGTGCATTCTCTAGGTTTAAGAGATGTTTTATTGGGTTGTAGAAGATTGAGGTTCTTAGTGTCTGGAATTTGATTCCTTTGACTGTTTGGTGGTGTATTTGGAAGGAAAGAAATTCACAATACACTTGCCCCTTGTTTGGAAAAATAAAATGAGAGGGAAAGGAGAGAGAGTGGAGGGGAGCACCCGCAAATTATGATATAACACCGAGTATACCGTGCTAGGAGTGTACGACATGATAATTTCCCAACTTGGATATTTTTCCAACTTGGATGCATATTTTCCTTTACGCATTGCAGTTTTTCCCACCTTGGATGCAGAATTATTATGATATGAGTGTATCATGATAATTTCCCAACTTGGATATTTTTCCAACTTGGATGCATATTTTCCCTTACACAATGCACAGTTGGTGATAAATTTTCTATCATGTAATGCATGTTTTCTAGACTTAGGTGCAGTATTCAAGCACTACAATGTATATTTATTGCAACATCATATATTTCCCCTTACACAATGCACAGTTGAATGCAGAATTATCATGATATGAGTGTATCATGATAATTTCCCAACTTGGATGCATATTTTCCCTTACGCAATGCAATTTTTCCACCTTGGATGCAGAATTATCATGATGAGTGTATCATGATAATTTCCTAACTTGGATATTTTCCCAACTTGGATACATATTTTCCCTTATGCAATGCAGTTTTTCCCACCTTGAATGCATATTTTCCCACCTTGAATGTATATTTTTACTGAGTGTACCGTGCTATGTACACTCGGTCCTTCCGTATAATTGCTGGGGGAGCACCACCGTTCTCCTTTGTTCACCCCTTTCTCCTCAGTAATATATCCAAACAAGATTAATTCTAATCACCTTCATTCTCTTTCCTTTACCTTGCCCTCTCTTCCCCTTATCTCTTCCGTCTAAACTGAATGCAAATACAATGGGCTGTCCACGAAAAAACGAAAACCGAACGGCAAAACCAAGCCGAAGAAACTGGTTATGAATTTTGCAGTTAGGTTATGGTTCAAGACTTTTGAGATGCAGTTAACTGGTTCCAATTTCGTGTGCACAGACACAAATATGTATATATATATATATATATATATATATATATATATATGTATATATATATATATATGAAGGGCTTGAATGTCTGAAACTGGCTTAGGTTGATTGGGGAATTCCCTTCCTATTATATCCATGATTGTTTAGTGAGTATTATCATAGGTGATGGGTGTAAGAAAAGGGAAGGGAAAAATTGTAATACTTTCCCTCCCTTCCCTTCCTATTATATCCATGCAAAGTTAAACCTCAAATACTTCCTTTCCTTTCCCTCTCTTTCCCTCATCCCACTCCGTTCTCTTCCCCCAATACAAAGAAGATGCTAATGATTTACAACTTTTTTTTTTTGTTTTTTTTTTGAAAATTTTATGTACTTGGTGTCAAGGCTTTCATCATGGTGGATTTGGTGGATAAGATTATTGTAAAGAGCTTAAGGGTTCGAGGCCTTTTGTTTTTTCTGTTTATGCCTCCTATGGGTGCCAATATGCCATACGCTGTGGTAATCTGGTAGCGACTTGTAAAACTCTACTTTTAAATTTCGATTGTTGTATTATCACTAAGGTAAGTAGGAGCATTGTTAAGGAAGCACACACTCTAGCCCAGCGGGCTAAGAGAGGAGACCTTCCTTAATAGGTAGGGTTATGTTTTGTATTCTGTCTTTCCTTACCCAAAAAAAAATACTAATAAAAAAAAATATGCCATACGCTTGGTGTCCTTGAATACATATTTTGATTACTCAGAAAAGAAAAAAATAACTAAAGGCCAGAGCCTGTCAAGCAGAACTATGAGAAAAACAAGTGATTCATCTCTTCCGCTTTGGTCATGAAACACCTATTCGCCTAGATCTTTCCCCTCTCTCGCAAATTATTACTAATCAAAATATTCCGTTGGATGCTCCCGAATAAGGAATCAAGGAGGAGCCAAAGATTTCCCAAGTAATTTGCGGATACTTAGGAGATGAAGCTATAGTTTTATTTATCTATTTGTTTATTTTTTTTTAATTAGTGCTCAGAAGATGTATTGTAAGGAAACCAAGAGGATATTGCCTGTATACACATGGGGTAGATAATAAACCACTAAGCCCTTAAGCTCTTGTCAATAACATTATCAACAAAATCCACAAAATTAAGACTACTGTCACCCTTAAGCACCAAACTCCAACTATCCAACTTCCTCCACAAAATTAAGACTACTGTCATAAACTGTCCTCTAAAATGTGCCGATTTCTCTCCTTCCAATGCCCCGCAAAACCCAACTTTTTTTTCATCCTTCTCCTCCAAGCCATGGCTGTATCTAACTAATAGGCCTTGGTGCCAGATTGATAGACATCAACAATGCAAAAGAAGGTGATCCACTGACTTTTCATGCTCATGATGCATAGAATAAATACTAGGACCGCTAAAAGTCAAAAACCTCTTCTTTGAGCATGTCCTCTGTTGGAATCTTACCGTTCACAGCTTCCCAACAAAGAAACAATTTTTAGTGGGAGCGTAGTGTTCCAAATGGGTTTCACGCAAAAATCCAGTCCATTAAGAGTCCATAAATGAATGAAAAAACTCCTAATGGTAAAAGATCCCATAGAGTCTGGAGGCCACACCATCTCATCTGTACCGGCCACCAGGAGACAGAATGAGAGATGAAGCTAAAGTTACAAGCTTCACGTAGAAAAATTTATCGGTGAATACCCACTTTGGATTGAGATCCTAAATTCATCATGAGACGGGCCCGTGTTAGTTGTTACTAGACGGCGGCGCTGTGAGAAAACTGTTGAGAGCGGCAACATCCACTGAATCATCCTGGAATAAAAAAATAAAATTAAAAAAAAGGTGACCAAATGTGGGAGCCAGCCATAGGCAGCGATAGAAACACTTTGCTGCTGGAGTAAAAAAAAAAAAAAAAAAAAAAGTGAAGGTGAAAGGTTTCTCAAGGAAGCACCTTCACACCAATGGTGATGCAAAAAGAAGATTGTAGGCTCGTTGCCAACCTCGAAGTAGCGACGGGATAAAATCTCTTTCATATGTGACTGTTAGATGTTCCACCGAAAACCCTCATCATATTTGATGCTGACCATACTCTTCTGACTTCTCCAAGGGTTGGACTTCGGTTATAAAGATGCTGTAATGTTCATTGAAGTTGATTTTTGGATTTCTGTCATGATGTCATTGAAAGTACATGAGGTGTTCTTAGCCAACACGCGTATTGATTTGAGATTTCCCCTATTGTGTTTAGCTCTGATGGAAGGTTACAAGGCTCTCGAATTAACTGCTGAGGAGAACCCCAAAGGTGAAAGGGCAATTTGTCAAGCAGTTGCTGACCTGAAGTTTAGTTATGTGGTGTCCTGCCAGCAATATGGAATTCATAAAAGATCGGGTAATCAACGTGCGCAGGACATACTGAGGCTTATGATGACGTAAGTGCACATGGTCCAATCTTCCACTGTTTTACTGCCAAGAATGGCATCAACCTCCTATGCTTGTATATTTCTTGGAGGATGGGGATGTTTGACAAATCTGAGGTTCTCTTCCGTTCACAGATACCCGTCACTCCGTGTGGCTTATGTTGATGAGGTCGAAGAGACCAGCCAAGACAGATCAGTTAAGCAGACAAAGAAGGTTTACTATTCTGCTCTTGTGAAAGCAGCGTTGCCGAAATCAAGTGATTCCAAGGACGGGCAAGCTCTAGATCAGGTGTGTTTGGTGCTTAACATTGCTTTTTTCATGTTCTAATTTTGAACTTACTATAAATTAACAACTACTGCTACAACAACATTTACCAGTACTGCTAGTGCAACAATTATTATTGTTACTATTGTTCTTGTTGTTATTATTATTATTATTGTTATTATTATTATATTATTGTTATTATTTTATTTTTATATTTTATTGCTAGTTGTTTAAGATTGAATTGCTCATAAGTTCTTTATTTCACAAGTATCACTTAAAAAAATCTGTTAAATACTTTTTTTATACTAAGGCTCGCATGCTTTTTCCACAAACTACATGAATCTATCTCTGTAATTTTCTAGAGTTGTTACATGTAGCAATTACGATTAAAATTAATTCAAAGTTTCCATGCACTGCATGGATGTAGAAATGGTAGTTAATTATAATAGAACTTATGTAAGTGCTTAAGTAAGCATTTATATTAGTACTAGTGGTCTAGTATAAGAGCTACCAAAATCATGAGGAAGCTATAATAATTTTTTTTTTGTTTTTTTTTTTTTTTGGGGTGGGGTGGGGTGGGGGTTGGGGGGCGGGGGGGATAGTGGCTGACTTCTTTTTTGAGTCTTTCTTTCAAGGTTACATGTAGCTGCTATAGCCTGCTTAATTCTTAATAACAAATTTTGGCTTGTATTTAATCTCCTTTGTGCCAAATTTTGTGGACCTGTGTTTGCAGGATATCTATCGGATAAAACTTCCAGGACAGCCTATCCTTGGTGAAGGTAAGCCTGAGAATCAGAATCATGCTATAATATTCACCCGGGGAGAAGGATTGCAAACGATAGATATGAATCAGGTGAGAAGATTCTACTGATTATGCTGACATATACTCATGTGTCTGTTTTCATGGTTTGGATGTAAAGGGTGCTGTTGGAATTTTCCTGTATGTAGGATAATTACATGGAAGAGGCCTTGAAAATGAGGAATTTGCTTCAAGAATTTCTTACAAAGCATGGCGGTGTGAGATATCCTACAATCCTAGGACTAAGAGAGCATATATTCACTGGAAGGTTGACAGTTTCCCCTTAATATTCAATCAGCTTATTCTGTGATGATGTTTTTGGGAAGATATTCAAGTCATTATCTTGGCTGTAACCTTGTTGACTCCCCCCCCCCCCTCCTTTCAGTGTTTCATCTCTTGCATGGTTCATGTCGAATCAAGAAACAAGTTTTGTAACCATTGGTCAAAGACTTTTGGCCAACCCATTGAAGTAAGCTCCTCCTCTTTTGTCAAATTGGAAATATTCTCACCCTTGTGCCCATGCAGCTATTGAGTCAATTGGAGGAATGAAGTAACTGCTTCTTCCAAATCCTTGCCTTCATATATCGTAACTAATGCCTGTGCTCTACAATCTTCTCCTTGTTGCGCCCATGTAGGGTTCGGTTCCACTATGGTCATCCAGATGTCTTTGATAGACTTTTCCATCTGACCAGAGGTGGTGTCAGTAAAGCTTCCAAAGTTATCAATCTTAGTGAGGATATATTTGCCGGTGAGAAATTAGAAGTTCCCTAATATACATGGATCCAGTTAGTAGTTTTTTTTATTTATTGCTGCATGTTGATTTAGCTTGTCTGATCTCATTTGCAATACAGGATTTAATTCCACACTCCGTGGAGGCAATGTCACACATCATGAGTACATTCAAGTTGGAAAGGGAAGAGATGTGGGACTTAATCAGATCTCCATGTTTGAAGCTAAAGTGGCCAATGGCAATGGGGAGCAGACAGTGAGTCGTGATATTTACAGGCTTGGACATCGTTTTGACTTTTTCCGGATGATGTCGTGTTACTTCACTACTGTTGGTTTCTACTTTAGCACCATGGTATGTACTTTACTTCCATTTGTTATATATCCCAGCAACATGGAGATGTTCTGACCTATGCGTTTAATTGCTTATGACAGATTACTGTGCTTACGGTGTATGTATTTCTTTATGGCCGCTTGTACCTTGTGCTTAGTGGTCTTGAAGAAGGCTTGAATAACCAAAGGAAATTTCGAAACAACAAGCCTCTTCAAGTTGCTCTTGCTTCTCAGTCATTTGTTCAAATTGGGTTCTTGATGGCATTGCCTATGTTGATGGAAATTGGTCTAGAAAAAGGTTTCCGAGCTGCTCTAAGTGAATTTGTTCTGATGCAACTGCAATTGGCACCTGTTTTCTTCACGTTCTCATTGGGAACCAAGACCCACTATTATGGAAGAACTCTGCTTCATGGAGGTGCAAAATATAGGCCGACAGGTCGAGGATTCGTCGTCTTCCATGCTAAATTCGCAGACAACTATAGGCTGTACTCTAGGAGCCATTTCGTGAAGGGAATTGAACTCATGATTTTGCTTATCGTATATGAGATTTTTGGCCAACCATACAGAAGTCCGGTTGCTTATATCTTGATAACTATATCAATGTGGTTCATGGTGGGGACCTGGTTGTTTGCTCCCTTCCTTTTCAACCCATCTGGATTTGAATGGCAAAAGATTGTCGATGATTGGACCGACTGGAACAAGTGGATAAACAACAGAGGAGGTATTGGTGTGCCACAGGACAAGAGTTGGGAGTCTTGGTGGGAGGAAGAACAGGAACATCTACGTGATTCTGGCATTCGTGGCATCATTGCTGAGATACTGCTGTCATTACGGTTTTTTATTTATCAATATGGGCTCGTTTATCACTTGAAAATCACGAAGCACACTAGAAGCTTCCTGGTATGCTTGACATGAAAGTCCCCCGTTTTTATTTTCTTCTCCATATACTCGTGTTCTTCTGATTAATGAGTGTTGTTTCAGGTCTATGGGTTGTCGTGGTTGGTGATTTTCATAATTTTATTGGTAATGAAGGTAAGAATGAGCATACTCTCTTCTCAGTTCCTATGCCTTCATACAACAATGCCTTGCTCTTGTTTTTCCAGATTTTGTTCCCTGAGACCTAAGTACATGATATGCTAGATTCTGATTTGCAAACACATGTTTAGTTGTGTTTGCCTATGATTTTGACTTACTATTCAACACATTAGGTATTTTTACTTATCTTCTAGGCCTACCACCCTTTTAGACGAGAACAGAGTGTGACTGTACAGTGTTAGGAGGTGGTGGATGTATAACTTTTCTACACAAGGAATCGTGCGAACTTTTGAAGGCAAAGCTCATGTTTAACCACAAGTGCTTAATTGTGAATGACACTAGGTATTTTTACTTATCTTCTAGGCCTACCCACCCTTTTAGACAAGAACAGAGTGTGACTGTACAGTGTTAGGAGGTGGTGGATGTATAACTTTTCTACACAAGGAATCGTGCGAACTTTTGAAGACAAAGCTCATGTTTAACCACAAGTGCTTAATTGTGAATGACACTTGAGGTTTCTGGATTTTGTGGGAAGTGTAATATGTAAGACCAACTGTCTGGCTAGTACACTCACTTTAAATGCTACATTCTGCAGGAAATTGAAAATGGCTGAGGTGTAGGAAGCTAGCAACTATTTCTAAGTATTTGTCAAATAGTATTGTGCTTGGAATAGTGTTGTTGAGTTTGAGAAAAATAGGTCATGGATTAAAAGAAGAGATCAATGGTGATTAGGATTTAGATTTTTATTCCAAAATGTTGGAAACGGCTGTGTTGTAGGGTTTGGTAATTGCTGACAATGTTCTTTTTTCTGCAGACTGTCTCTGTGGGACGTCGGAAATTCAGCGCAAATTTCCAACTTGTGTTTCGAATCATAAAGGGTGCTATCTTCTTAACGTTTGTTGGGATATTAGCCGCACTGATTGCATGGCGTATGACGTTGCAGGATTTGATAGTTTGCATTCTTGCTTTCATGCCTACCGGTTGGGGTCTGCTTCTGGTGAGTGTGTTCGCTACTTGCATCTTTCAAGTGCATGTAAGCTTTGATCCATGCTGGGTAGAATGCATATGGATAATCATTACAATTGCAATTTATTAGGTGCACCCGGAGCATGTGCTCTAGATACTACAATTATTAAGTTGTTCATTCTAATTATTATGATTGTTCACTCATATATATCTGGAGCACATGTTCCTAGTGCATGTCAAATATATATATATATATATATATATATATATATATATATTGACATCTTTCAATTGCATTAACTTCCATGCTTGATTGCAAAACATAGTACATGGAGTATGTGCTTCAGATATTTGGGAGTGAATAATCATAATAATATGAGTGAACAATACTAATATAAGAGTGAACAACTTAGTATCCGTGGCTGAACAATCGTGGTCTCTGGAGCACATGCTCCGGGCTGCATCTAATAAATTGCAGCTTGGTCAAATGCACATTGAACACCTAAAACTTTTTGATCTCGTGTTATCTTTTCCACTTAGCTTTGGCAACGTGCATCCATTTATTGGGCCTTTCATCTGTGGGAGTGCCCATTTTTAACCTGGTGATCAATTTAGAACATCCCTCCCCCCCCCCCCCCCAAAAAAAAAAAAAAAAGTTGACATTAAAATAAAATAAACAAAAAATAGAAAGAAACAAAATCCAAGTATCTTGAACTAAGGTGTTATTATGACAACAGAGAGAAGTCCAAATGGAGGAAAACATCATATGTTTTCTTGTGCTAGTATTGGGGGTAATATACACGAGGACATAGGTGTGGGAAACTGTGGTTTGTATGTTTCTTATCTTTGATTTCTGAAACAAGAAAAAGTAAATCAATGAAGCTGGTGTTATACTGGTTCTTTTTTTGTTTTCCTGAGAATCTTTCCAGATTTAGGATTGGGGGGTTGCTTCTATTAGCGTTGCAAGTACAAAATGATTGAGTTCTCGTGTTCCTTTTGAATTTCTTTCCCAGATTGCACAGGCCCTCAAACCTTTCATACACAAGTTTGGTATTTGGAGCTCAGTAAGAACACTTGCTCGTGGCTATGAGATAGTGATGGGGTTGCTTCTATTCACCCCGGTGGCATTCCTTGCTTGGTTCCCATTTGTGTCAGAATTTCAGACTCGTATGTTGTTCAACCAGGCCTTTAGTAGAGGTCTCCAAATTTCACGTATTCTTGGTGGGCATCGCAGAGACCGATCTGCACGTAACAAGGATTGATTTATTGATTGTCCCTCTTAGAGATACGAGAAAGATGACCCTTGTTGTATTAAATTGACCTGCCATTCTCGGCTGGCGTTCTCAATTGTTAGCTAGTGTTGTAATTATTGGTTGATACGACATCTTTTTTTGTAATTTAGGTCAACATACTGTAGTTGATGTATATATTGGTGGGAAGTGCAAATCTGGAAAACTTCTGCTAATCTCATCTGCTGTTGACTGAGTGCAGCTTAATAGCAACTCGGTCATTTCTAGTGTGCCATATTGATATTTTATGCGATGTGCAAAGTGGCATATTGATGTAATTTTGATTTATGCGAATGTCGTCATGAATATTAGGGTGTGATCATGAAATGTGAGAAACAACGATGATGTTGGACGAAACAGCCCATGATTATTGAATCTTTACTGAGTGTTGACTTCTGTATGTTTATTTAGTTTTGATAATAATGGAGAGTTAAATTGGATAACTCAATCCCTACAAATTAAGAAAATAAAAATCTCTCTCTCTACCTAATTGATTTTATTTATTTATTTCGAAAATTACTAACTGATTTATGTGGAAGGAATATGGTTTCATTGTCAACCATTGGATTAGATTTGTATGTCCCAAATCGCTTCTTCACACCTTCCTACTGTATCTTTCTTTCTATCGGATCCGTCCCTATATGTGTATATGTGTGTGTCAGTGTGTGTATACATATACACATACACAAGCCTCATGCACACACAAAGACATATGGAGCATGTGCTACATAATTAATGTAATACATTGGCAATGGAAATAGAGTACATATATCTTAAATAATTAAGATGTGAGTTTTACTTTAAAGGTTCAACATGAAAACAAACAATTTTTTTGGACAACAATCATAAAAAAAAAGGAAGAAAGAAAGAAAAACAATCTCAGAATGCTTTAATGCTAATTGATTTAATTTATAACCTCATTCTTAACGTTGGCTCCTATGAACAACTTACCCTTCGATAGAAGAGACCGCGGGATGATTGTTATTCCACATGAAGATTGTACAATACCCAAGTCAGTTGTCTTAGTCTTAGCTGCACGCCTTTCTTTCCGCTCAGTTGGGGTTTCGTCCTTATAGTGAGTTCGTATATGTGCGGAAAAGCGAAATCGATTCTGAAAAATTTGGTTACAGCGAGGGCAAGTGTATGGTCCATACTTAACGTAAGGATGACTCTTGTACCTTGTGCCTAAGTTCTGGCGTCTTCGTGCTCGAAGGCTCCTATCACCTCCGAGAGTAAGCGTGGTCTCTCGAGTTAAGTCCCGTTGATGACTAACAATGACAGTTGAATGAGAAGCTTGAAAAGGTGCATTAGAGTAAGCATGAGGACATGAGTTGTTGATCGAAAAATGCCTCCAAAGTTGATCTCTTGCTTGACCTGTTATCACAAGGAGGCTTAGAGGATTAGCAGGAGTAGTTTGTTGATTAAAGCAAATCTCCTTTTCATGGAATTCATCATTTTTTTCAAGGGTAAGTCCCACTTCCATTAACGAGACCATCCCTGAACTAGAACGACCAAGACGAAGGTAGTCCTTCTCTTTGGGAATGTAATTAGTAAGCAAATTGAAAAATTCAACATTTACATTACCTTGGAGATTAGCACTTTTATGTAATGGATATACCCAATTGGATCCCTAGGGAACTTCTTGCTTATAATTTGTGAAGCAAGTTGATAAAGCATGGGGTGTAGAGATGGGTTTGGAACAGAGTCTATTTTTAAATCCATCATGGGTTTTAGGGTTGTTATGCTGCAAGGAATCTCGGCTTAAGGTTAGATCGGGTAAAGGTTGTTTGAAGTTTGAGGGTATGGTGCTCATAACATTCTTCCAACATGGTACCTTGCTTGAAGAAGGAGCTGGTAGAGTATTTAGTGTACTCTCGTGAGGAGCGTTGTCGTTCATAAGACTAATGTTAATGGGAGAATTGTTGCCCAAGAAGATGTTGATGTTTACAGGGTGCAAAGATTGGGAAACACATGGGTTATGGGTATTGATACGACCTCCAGAAGGTACCATTAGATTGGATCTCCTAACCCTTTCTTCACCTACATGTTGATTTAGGCTAAGTTGGCTCGATATTGTTTGATGTGTAAAAGTTGGCCATTTGCCTAAACCAAGCGAAAGGTTAACATCAACAGTGTCATGATTGTTGGCATCAACACCTTGGCCAAATAGGTTTTGGTTATCGAAAAGATTTGACATGAAGATGAACTAAGGAAGCTAAGGATTGTAAACAAGTGAATTGAAATAGATTAGGCGAGGTTACAAAATGTTGACAAGTTGTTGAGAACCCACAAGTAGAGTCGTTTTATAGATGTATGTAGGAAGATATTGTTGGGCGTAAGACTCACATGGATCACGCAATTGGTCACAGGTATACTGAATAGTAAATTTATTTATCTATTACGGAAATAAATCATAACGGATACTATTTAAAAAAATAAATAAAGAAAGAAATCCACCCAATGTTGATAAAGAATGGGACTACATTTAGTGTGTTTATTTTGTGTTCACATTATGATTTTTTTGAAATTAGAGTCTTTAAGGTAAGAAATTCGTGATTCGGCTTAGGTAATCATGGAGGTAAATTATTTAACAATACTATACTGAAATCGTATGTTTTTAGTAAATTATTCAATTATTTGGAGACTTTTTCTCATATCAATATTCATTGTGCAACAATGTCAACAACTTTAAAATTGGTATATTTTGATTTTGTGCTTGACCCATTCGTACATGAAGGATCAATAATAAGCACTGAGAAATGGCATACTAGAGCAATATTATAAGATTATGTGTCCTTTGAAATATCTAATATCGTTTAATTTTTAATATTTCTTATCAAGACTGTAAAAATGTATTAAAAAAATTACTAGTTAATCTTTTGGAATATAGAGGTGTACAAAACATAATAAATATATGTATGTAGCTTTAGCGAGTAACATTTTCCTTTGCTTAGTATTGTTCTTAACATGAAAGGTTTCAACTTTCAATAGATAGATAAAACAAAGATTATGTGTTGATTATATCATTATATAGTATAGTTTCAATAAATAAGGTGATTACAACTAAATTAATAAAAGGATTATTGGACGCTAATAATATCAACTTTGGGGGTATTGGAGACTAATAATACAAACTATTTTCTTGGACACTAGTAGTATCAACTATTGACCTATTTTCCTCCAATAGTGCATGACCGAGTTGTTATAGTTTTAACTCAATGGAAAGATGATGTGGCTCTATATGTATGACGTGGAAGGCGGAGGTTGGGTAGAAAATGTTGACGTGGACACTAACATGCCTTCCATGTCACATATTATGGAGTCACATTATCTTTTCGATGAGTTAAAACCATAACAATTCGACGGTGTACTGTTAGAGAAAAAATAGGTCAAAAGTTCGTACTGCTAGTGTCCAAGAAAATAATTTGTATTATAAATATTCAATACCCCCAAAGTTGGTATTATTGATGTCCAAAAACCCTTAATAAAAATATTGAACCCTTTTATTTGAGAACTGTTATAATTAGTAATTGAGAAGTTTGGCAGTTGGCACGTGAGATAAAATTTGAGGAGTTTTACCATTGTTCTTCTATGAAAGCTAACCTTTATGTTGTTTTTCGCTATCAATGTTTCATCGATAATACGAACAATAATAGCAATCTTTATACGATAGTGCGAACATGGTCGAATAATTCATAGCTCGCGTTATCTCCTATTAACCTATATATCCAATAATTGAGAAATAGAAAATGTCTCCACGAGTCAAATGGAAATATCCATTCCAAATAATGTGATTAAGCTATGCTTGAAATAGCATAGGGAGTTGATGTTCATGTAATTTAATTTTTATTTTTGAAAATTGGTAAGTACAATGTACACTAGAATTTAGTTAGTTCTCTTCTTAAAAAATATACGTAAATATAAGAGCATCTCCATACTGCTCGAGGGTTGATGTACATGGGAGGAGGTTAGACCGGGGGGGTTGGAGAGGCTTGAAAGATACTCGGTAGGAGAGCCAACCTCTTGCGTCACTTTCCTTCTAGCGGTATAGGACACCTCACCAATGACTGACACATTTCCCAGTGGTCACAAATGTTCTCGGCCAGCCTTTATGTCATCTTCTTCTCATAAATGTGTGAAACATAACAGAAAAAAATCTATTTGCCCTAAATCTTGTAGTTGTTAAGATGTCTTCGAACATCCATAATGGGTTTGATGGATCGCTAAAAATTTAAAAAGGTCACTTGATATGTGCAAGCTAATTAGAGAAAAATATATGAAAGGTGAATACATGTGAAAACAGTGAGCAATAATAAATAGACAAAACTTCACAGGTTTATACTCTCACTTAGCTCAGTTTCATTTGGCAATAATGAGTAAGTTTAGGGTATGAGAACCATCTTAGTTATATTAAATGACTACGACTCATTAAAATTATACAATTATGCTTTGATCGAAGTATTTATGTCTGGAAAGACACTTATTGAGTCAAACCTTAAGAATAGCTTTAAAGGACGGATATACTCTGTAACTAGAATGACAACTATTGAAAAAGAGACTAGTACTTTCAACATGCATTTTGAAATTTGAACACGTGGGATCAACTACAAGCTCTTGACTAAGCAAAGTCAAACATGATAGAATAACATTATCACAAAGTTGTTGCAGGGAAAAAAAACGTAATTATAGGAAGGATATTCAAATTATGAATCTAGCAAAATTTCATTTAGATATGTCATTGAAAAGCTTGTTATGTACTTTTTAACTATAGACTTGGATGTCTTATAACTAAACAAGCCTCAACGAAAAGAATAATGCATATCCTATCCGGATGTTTCTTAAGTTTTGCAGAATGTTTTTGCAGTAGTGATACTAAATTATGATTCCATAATTGAAACTTTCCATGGTAACTATTCGAGGAATCTATGTAATTAGGAAATAGAAAAAATCTTGTTATTATGAAGTCTCAGAAAATATAAACTTGATGGGTCAATACTTTTAATGACAATGTATTACTGTGCAAGTTTGAACGAAAGTGTATTTCTTATGTATTTAAAGTTGTTGACAATATTCATAGAGTCAAAGGTCCATAACTTAGACGTTACTGTATCAATTGACACATTTTTGGACATTTGTCCAAAGGCTATTTAAAATTCAATATCTATTATATATACTAGGTGTTTTTGCTCCAATTTCACGCAAGCAACAAGTGACATTTAAATTTCAAAAAAGTAAAATAAATAAAATAAATGACTTTGTAACTGCTCATGTTTCAGGAGCTATAGAAATTGTATTTATACTCCTCCATCGTCACTTTATGCCCCTCCCTCTTCTCTCAGTCATCCTTCTCCTCCTTCTAACCACCATCAACACCACCATCGCCGCACAATTCCCCTCTCTCCTTCCACTGCTACCCACCGTCGCCACGGTCACCACCGGGGACTTCGGGAACTAGGCTAACCTCCTTGACCCATTAGTCTTCAATCTTCGCCACCCTCTTCGTCCCTGACGACGCAACCTTCGTTACAACTCTAACATATAAAAGATTGGATTATGTGATATGCAATGTAAGATAATTATGATTTTCTTACACCACCTTAAAACTCTGGGTCCTTAAATATTCTAGTTAATTATTTCATAACTTTCTTTTCATTACTGGTAGGCAAGATTTTGACTGATGCATGGTATGAAATGTCTAATACTACAAGAATTGATGATAGTATTTTAGATAAAACTTTGTCAAGTTTTCTTTTAAAAAAATCATTTCACTTTGTTTTAATTGAAGAATAGGGGTGGATACGGAAATAATCGAGCATACACAACGCATGCTCCTTCTTAACTTCTACCAAGTTTAGACACCCCCGTGGCATGTAGTTACTACTTTCAATCCTACTTACGCGATACATTTAGTAATAAAAAAATTTAAGAGTAATAGGTATCAAAATATAACACATGATATTACCATAATAACTCACCCCTACTTTAATTTATCAACCGATATAATAGTAATTTTTGCTATTTTCTTCTCATAATCTACCTCTTTTCATATATTCTCCGTCTCATTTACAAATGGACTCCACTACCAATTGACATTCCGACAATTTAACCCACAAATGCAGTCGGCTAAGATAACAAACACGGGTGGGGTAAAATAAATGTGCTAGAGCATTTGCATCCATTTGATGATCTTAACTTACTGCTTACCTTGTATTCCGCTAAAAAACTAAGGGAAGTAATGATCTTTATGGAATTCCCCTTAAGCATGTTGGATAGACTCAAAATCACAGCCCATACTATTCACTACTTTTATGTACCAACAAAATATTTTTAGTTGCTAAGTGAGAGTTAAAAGGAATGCATATGAGATAAGAAATACATTCTAATAAGACAAAAATATGTGTATTGGTAACTGAGACGATGTTCGACATATTTAGGTGCTTTAATTTATTGTTGCTACAATTTTGAAAAATAAGTACAACTCTAGAATTTAGGTATTCCTTATTATAAGGAATCAATTAAATTATCAAAGTACTCTAAGTGGCTCGGAGGTTGATGTGCATGATATATAGGCAAAGAGGCAACACGATAATGGAAGAGGGGCCGGGGGGCTACTTGTTAGGAAAGTTATCCCTATGCATCATTTTGCTTCTTACTTAGGATTGTCACATCCGATGAGTAGCACATTTCCATGTGGATGCAATATTATTAGCCAACCTTGTTTTTTTGTTTCAAAAAATAAATCTCTTAGTCAATCCTTCAAATGCTTTAATGAACAATCAATGTTGAGTTTTATGAAGCCATTTGAAACAAAATTTCACTTGATATGTAAATGATAATTAGTGAAAATGTGTGAAAAGCAAAGACATGTAAAGATAATGTGCCATAATGCAAAAAATAAATAAATAACCTTTATTTTATATTTCCTCTCTCCTGCTTTCTTGTGGCCATAATGAGTACTTTTACATATTTATGAAACTCTTGTTTAAAACTTGTTTAAAACAAATCTTGTAGGGGATTTTCACATACTCCAAGAAAGGAAAACCATCTCAATGAAACATTTAGTATATTGTAATCAATTCAAACTCAACATTCTATCTCTAATTTTGTATGTCTTTGATTCGTTGAAAGTCATTAAAGTGAGTGCAATCCTCATAGTTTGCTAAGATGTACTCCTCGCTCCATATTAATTGACACTTTAACTAACTTTTTTTGTTTCCAAAATAATAAGTAACTCTTACATTCCCAATATCTAACTAAAAACTTATTTTATCTTTAATAATTGAGTATATTGTATATTCTTTTCTTTTCTTTTCTTATTACTCTGTCTAACTTTGGATCTTGCTTGGTATACTCCCTCCTCACGAAACGCGCTTTTAATGAACACTGCTCCTCTGATAGCACCCGACATTTCTCCGTAATTATTAATTAAAAGCTCAGAAACGATGAACCCCACCATTTTAAGTGTCATACTAAATAAATATTTTATTGGTCAGGCGGCTATTCTGGGGAAACACTTTCCACTTCTTCAATTTCATGAATGAATGGCGGCTGAAAGAAAAAGGTCCCCTGAAAGGAAAATCTTTGGAGGGATGGAGAAAGTAGGCAGAAGAAGTCACATGTGCAACACATTCATTAAGCTCCATAATACGGATTGGGCACGTAGCATATGTGTTTTCTGACTCCAAGGCCAATTATTTAGGAGAAAGAGTAATTAATAAAGTTAATTTGATAAATTTGTAATTAATGTGTTTTATTGGAATTATAAAATGACAGATATTATGAAAAAAAGAAAGTTAATTAAAATAACAGATAATATGGAAATGAGGGAGTAATATACATAAATAATTATTAAAAAAAGTAAAGAACATCAAGATAATATGATTGTCTTTAAAGAAATATATAATTGACTGAAATGTATATGAAAAATATGTAAAATTAGAAAATGAAGAACTGAAAACACGGAATTAATGTTTTTTCTTCAATATAAAGGAATAGACAATATAGATATATTATTTTAGTTAGATAAAAGTTAACTTTTGTAATTTTTGATTAATTTTGGTAAATTTTAGCAGAATGTTTGTAGCTAATATATCAAAATTAACTTTTTGTTTTGTAACTTTAGTAAGTTTTGAGTTAAGTTTGAAATAATTTAGGCAAAAATGATAAACTTTATCGTAAACTGAATTACCCATTGTCAGCATTTGACGGACCCTAAAAGTGGCATGCATTTGGCAGACCTTGGAAAAAAGCAGAGAAATTTCAGTAATTTTGGATTGAGTTTAGTAACTTTTATCAAATTTACGCTAACATATGATTTCTTTTTTGGTTTGTTTTTAACTTTAGTAACTTTTAGGTAGTTTTGATAAATTTAGGCAAAAAGTAATACTTTGTTAAATGAAATTACCCATTAATGTGTGACTTAAAGAGACACATTTGGCAAACCTTTGAAAAAATAGTGAAAATAACGAGAACAAACCCAATTTCATAATAGAAATCACAAAAAGAAAAAAATACAACACTCCCAAAAATAGCTACATCAAGAAAAATATAAACTAAATCATTAATATAAACTAAATATCTCAAAATATGAAAGAATAAATCTAAATAATGTAATAAATTATAACCAAAATGTACAACAAGAAGATAATGAAATACAAAGCAAAAATAATTACGCTAAGGAGATAATTTGATGATGTATAAAATCTGGAAATAATTAAATTCAGTTTGGACCTTGAAAGCAAGATGAAAAAAAAAAAATTATTTTGGAAAATGAAAATCTTTCCTTTGTTTGGATTGAAGAAAAAGGAATGGAAAAAAATAGTTGGAAAATTGCATGGAAAATTTAGATAACTTAGTGAATAAATGTAATTTCTTCAAAAATGAAAGGAAAGTTGGGAGAAAAATTTTGGATCAAAGCCAACCTTTCTTTTCATCCTCTCTCTAACTCGTCTCTATCTCTCTCTAACTCGTTTATCTCTCTCTCTTCTCTAACTCTCCTCTCTCTCTCTCTCTCTCTATTCTCTCTCTCTCTCTATGTCTCTTCTTTGTCTCTCTCTAACGTTCTTCTCTCTCTCTCCCTCTCTCTTCTCTTCTCTCTCTCTCTAAGTCACTCATCATCTCTCTCTCTCTCTCTCTTCTCTCTAACTCTCTTCCCTCTTTCTCTCGCACACTCTCTCTTCTTTCTCTTTAAGTCTCTTCTCTTTCTTCTCTCTCTCTCTCTCTAACGTTCTCTCTCGCCTCTCTCTAAGTCTCTTCCTTTCTCTCTCTCTCTAACTCTCTTTTCTCTCTCTCTGTCAGCTCTCTCTCTCTCTAACTCTCTTTTCTCTCTCTTTGTCACTCTCTATCTCTGTAATTCTCTTTTCGCTCTTTGTCTCTCTCTCTCTCTCTCTCTCTAACTCTCTCTCTCAAATCACATCATATGATCTAACAAAATGAAACTTGATATTTACAAGTTTTCTTTTAAATTTTATTTTTCCATGTATTTTTCCTCAAACCAAACAAAGAAAAGAAAATTGAATAGAAAATCAATTTTTTTTCTTCAAAATTTACTTAAACCAAACAAGAGAAAGAAATTTACTTTACTCCAAAAAACATTTCCTCCTAATTTTTTTTCCATGATATTTTTTTTCCATCCTGTTTTCCTAGGTCCAAACAGACCCTTAATGTTCATGAACCAATCAAGAGACTCATAGAGTCTTTTAGCCTATTGCATGAGATTTTCCAGCATTTTACCGTTACGAATCAACGGTTAGTTTCATTGTACGATTAGAATGAATCAGCGATTCAGATTTTCCATCAACAAAGTTTGACGGTTGATATGCTCTATTGGATGAGATGTCAATATGGGAGGAGAGAAGGGTTGTGGGTTAATTTTATATAAATCCATTCTAGTACAATTTATAATATACATTCTTGTTGGGGATTTTCACATGCTCTAAGAAAGGAAAACCATCTAGTGAAACATTTAGTATACTAGTACTTAGACCCGTGCGTTTGCACGGGACGCAAGTAAACCATACGTATTGTTGAAGATACTACCGATGTTATATTTTAAAAAATAAAGAAAAAAACAATAATGAAAAATAAAAAGAATAGTTTTTTATTTAAAATAATAAAAGAAAAAGAATAGTGCATATGAAAAAAAGGAAAAGAAATAAAAGTCATCAATGCAAACCTATACAAATTAATGCACAGATTAATATTACATGATTGTTTAAAAAAATAGAATCAATTATAGATTTCCAAATGCCCTCAATAGAACCCACATATTTCGATCCTCAACATTGTACTCCAAATATATATATATATATATATATATATATATATATATATATATATATATGTATGATTGTAATATATTCAAACTCAACATTCCAACCCTATTTGTGTATGTCTGATTCGTTGAAAGTCATTGAAGTGAGTGCAACCATCATAGTTTACTAAATCATGGGCATAGCCTTGGGGTGCTGGGCAAATATTTGTAGAGTATTGGTTATAGCTTTTTATTTAAGTATGATGTCAAGGGTTCAATACCTATTCCTATCACTATTTTTGGTTTTTGCTCGTTATTTTACAAATCTACTTCTTTTCCCTTCTTTCTATTTTCTTATATAAAATGGTCCATCCCAATAATATGTCTTGGCTCCGCACTTGTGCAAAATATCATCCTCAGATTCGTGAGTGAATCTTAAGGGGAGGGTGCAGAGAGCCACGGCTCACCCCATGATTTTTATCTATAAATAAATTAGAATAAGAAAATATAAATTTACTTTCAAAAGCTCTAACTAATCAATTTTGGAAACTGAATAAATTTTTCAAGTGCAACTTTCTCTATCAATGTCACTTTCAATCCTCCCTTTTAGATCAAGTGCAACGGTAGATTTTTGTGTGAGAACTCGTGTTGAGAGTAGAGTTTTGATGCAACAAGGAACTAAATTTCAAAGAATGAGTTATGTGAACTCTTTTGCATTCCTGAAATGCATGTGTTTATCTTTTATTTTTTTTTTATTTTTCAACAAATCATATTTTTACATGTGGTAGTCGTATGATATATTTTTTTAAAAAAAAAATATTTTATGAGTAAATTACATTTACCCTACCTGACATTTGTGTTAATAATTTTTGCACACGACATTTGGAAATAATTTTCACCATACCGACATTAAGTGAAAGTGATTTTTAGTGGCCAACCGATCAATTCTCATAAGAATAAACGATGAAGGATCATTTAAGTCATTTCCTTCTAAATATTAATGGACAAAATGATACATTCACATAAACATTGAGTAAATTACATTTACACTACCTGACATTTGTGGTAATAATTTTGCACATTGAGCATTTGGGAAATAATTTTCACCCTACTCGACATTAAGTGAAAGTGATTTTAGTGGTCAACCGATCACTACTCATAAGAAATAAAACATGAAAGGATCATTTAGTCATTTCCTTCAAATATTAATGGACAAAATGATACATTCACATAAATATTGAGTAAATTACATTTCTACACGACATTTGTGGTAGTCATTTTTGCACACTCCGACATCGGGAAATAATTTCACGCATACGACATTAAGTGAAAGTGATTTTAGTACAACCGACCACTTCTCATAAGAAATAAAGCGATGAAAGGATCATTTAAGTCATTTCCTTCTAAATATTAATGGACAAATGATACATTCACATAGTCATATAGGGACATTATTGTATTTCCTCATTCGATGAGAAGTGACATTATTTTACCGCTAAAAATCACTTTCACTTAATGTTAGGTAAGGTGAAAATTATTTTCCAAATGTCGGTGTGCAAAAATAATTACCACAAATGTCAGGTAGGGTAAATGTAATTTACTCGTCATATAGGGACATTATTGTATTTCCTCATTCATGAGAGTGACAAGATTTTACCGCTAAAAATCACTTTCACTTAATGTCGTAAGGTGAAAATTATTTTCCAAATGTCGGTGTGCAAAAATTATTACCACAAATGTCGTAGGGTAAATGTAATTTACTCAACATTTTAAAGTGAAAAAGCAAGAACGAATTTCTCTAGCCAGAATAAATAGAATTCAGTTTGAAAAAAATGAATGATGAATAATGTAAATGGTGGACCCTCATTTACATTCCAAAAGCTTGAATTGCTATTGCATTTGCTCTTAAAGCAAATAGAGCACTGGAACTATAAGCTTGGAATTTGTGCTAAAAAAGAAAGTTTTTGTTGCTTTTGATTTTGTGTACTCTCATTGGTGTATTCAACGCAAGGAAGAAGGAACTTAGGCATATGGTAGGCCCAAAAATTAACTTAATACAATATTTTCATTTATTTTTATTTTTATTTTACACTAATATATTTGTGTTGTTTTTAATCTTATTTGGATTATTGGATGCTAATATACTGTACTTTGAGGGGGTAGGACAATAATGCACTGAACTTTTTTTTTGGACAATAATATATTGTACTTTGTAGATGTTGGGTAATAATACACCTAAAATCTTTACGGTAGTTGCTAACTCGATGATGGTCTTACGTAGTTGTTGAGGAGAAACAAATTAAAATCTTTACTAAATTAATGTCATAACATGCATCGTTAGCAAGTCCAAATGAAATTTAATTATTTTTTTCAAATAACACCTCTTTACTCCATATTTTCACCAATGTAAACAGTGCTTTTTGTTTGCAAAAATAGAATTAATCTTTGTTTATTTGGACTTGCTTACATGACATTAATTTAGTAAAGACTTTAATTGTTTTTGCTACTCAATTTACCACGCAAAGCTGCCATCGAGTTAGCCATAGTCGGAATCGTTTCAGGTGCATTATTTTTAATTCCCCACAAAGTACAATATATTATTGTCAAAAAAAAAAGTTCAGTGTATTATTGTCCAACACCCCCAAAGTACAGTGTATTAACATCCAAAAACTCATCTTATATTTTATGTTAAAATTAGGTTCATACAATTGGTAGCCCTGATCATCATCATCATCATCATCGTGACACAAAGGATAACATATCAAATCTGTATCTATTGGGAGCTTTCCCAGGTGGGATATCATTTTATGTTAAAATTCGATTGTGTTCATTGATATTTGATGGTGTTCACTATCATTTGAAGTCAATAAAGTTGTTGTTCACTAACTCATTTAATATTGTTCACTGGCACATTCAATGTTGTTCACTGATATATTTGATGTTGTTCACTATTATTAGAAGCCATTAAAGTGATTGTTCGAGAATCATTTGATATTGTTCATCAACGCTCGTTTGATGTTATTCATTAGGCCATTTGATGTTGTTCATTGTCACCTAAGTATAAGAGGAACCATAATAAATTGAATAATGTATGTAGAGCGAACAATGATAATATGGTGAACAAGGAAAACTTGTATAGTGAACAATATAAGCATTTGTGATGAACAACCATTAGTTATCCGACAAACAATGGCGACATATCTAGTGAACAATCTATGTCTATCGGTGAACAATGATATCCCACCGGGAAAGCTCCTAATAGATCAGATTTGATATGTTATCGTTTGTGTCACTGATGATGATGATGATGATGTGGGCTACCCATTTCAATTGTTGGGATCAAGCAAAATTTGTTGTTCACTCGATCGATGCCGATGATGATGAAGAAGAAGAAGAAGAAGAAGAAGAAGAAGAAGATGATGATGATGATGATGATGATGATGAACGGATCGTGATGAAGATGAAGATGATGATGATAAGATGTTGTGCCGGCGGATGATGATGAGCGTGATTGTACCAAATGAAGATGATCATGAATGTGATTGTGATAAAGATGATGATGGCAAGATCGTCGATGATTTATGAACGAATTCGCTAAACCTCAAGTGAGAGAGAGAGAGAGAGAGAGTTGCATGTTGAGGAAGAAAAAGATTGAAACATGCATGACTTGGAGGTTGTATATAGAGAAATGAGGTAATGGCAATCCAAGTAATCGATGAATCTATTTTTTCCCCCTAACCACATGACGTAGGACTTGAGCACATGCTCTAAGTTGCACATAATAGGTGTAATTATTGCTGTGTGCTCCGGGAGCATGTGCTCCAAGAGCTTATGTGGCATCCACGCTATTAATGATTTTTTTTTATAAAAGTAACTTAATCGATGGTTACTTTGGGCCGGTTAAGTGCTTCTGCGGTTCTTGATTGTTCACTCATAAAACATGAATGTTCATTTGCATGTGGTCATTACATAGGATACTATAACTGTTCATTGTTATTACTTTTTTGTACTAAATTCTTCATTTAGTTCACTAGGTTCTTCACTCTTGTTCACTTAGACTAATAAAATTATTTTTAACTTATAATTTTTAAATGACAAAATCTACTACAAAGTTGTTCATTTGCTTATTCAATATTGTTTACTATGTTAAGTTACAAAATTAAGGTTATATAATCGTAACCTTTTTTATTTATATCATTGTACATTAGGTTATTCATTTTTGTTCACTTGCTTTTTTAATCTTATTCACTAGTTTCAATCCTTACTTTTTCAACTCACACTACATAAAATTAATCTTTAACTTATAATATTTCTAATGACAAAAATTAGTATTATTAGAAAAACGATAAAGTTGTTCACCGACTTATTCTAGACGGTATTCACTATGTGTTAAGGTATAAAATTAAGGTTGTTCACTCCCTAACTTTTTATTTTTATAATTGTTCATCGTTAGGTAATTTATTTTGTTCACTAGCTTCTTCACTCTTATTCACCAAATCTATTCACTCTTGTTTACTTACACTCATTGACAAAACTACTATCATTGGAAAACAATAAAGTTGTTCTCCCACTTATTCAATATTGTCTATTACTTACACTCATTGGACAAAACTACTATCATTGAAAACAAGTTAATAGTTGTTCTCCCACTTATTCAATATTGTCCACTATGCGTTAAGTTATAAAATTAAGATTGTCTACTCCTAACTTTTCTTATTTTCATTTTCAATAACAATGAATGTATAGCAATAATATTTCACAGTGTTAGTAAACAAATTGAGTTTTACAATAATTATTAAATGACAATGATAAAATTTGAATAATGTTTAAAGGTAAATAAATTCGACAAAATATTGGTGAACAATAGAATCATGTTCTACGAACAATAATATCATATTTGGTGAACAATGAAAACTTGTTTAGTGAACAATAAAACATTCATAGTGAATAACTACTATCATTCTATTCACGGTGAAACAATCACAACATATTCCAGCTGAATGATACATATATTTCTAGTAAACAACGATAATAGCCTTCTTCAATCTTCCGATCTTATTTTCATTCTTTTGTTAAAAGTGTCAATGACAACAATTGTTTCTTCAAGAGAAGTCCTCATGAAATATTGACAAAACAAAGGAGAAAATGCAGAGGAGAGAGAAGGGGACAACGAATGAGGTTTTATCCATATTGAAGTTTCCGGTGGAGTTGTTGGTAGACGAGAGACAAAATTTGAAGAGAGGCGGTAGAAAGTTCATGGCACTGGCTGAGACATTCACTTGGTGACGATTTATGAGGTGGCGATGACGCCGTGATAGGAACACAAATGATGGCAAAGAAAAGGGAGATTGATGGCGTTGAAGAAATTTCCGACCTAGTTTTGGCGCATCTATTGATGATACTCGGGTAAAAAAGGGGCAACAGTAAAGGTGCAAAGTGGGAAGGAGAGAAGAGAATCGGTGGTGGTGGTAGAGAAGCTTCTGTGAATGGAGACGCTTGTGAATGGACTCCATGGCCGGTGGTCAGCAAAAGGAGAGTGAGAGAGAGAAGATGAAAGTGGTTTAGGAGTTGAGGAATGGATGAATCTGTATAAATTAGGGTTCTTCCACGTCTTTGTGGGGAGTTTTTTTCCTTCCTTTATTATTTATATGTCATGTGTATAAAATACGCATGGCTCATACATAATATATAATGCATAATAGGTACTGTTCAAGTCATTTACACTAGAGAAAAATGCTGAGTGTGCTCAAGAAGCTTAGCCATGCAACTCGTGAAATAGCTAGTGAAAATCATGGCAATAGTATTTGAAAAACTCGACTTTACGCCTGATTGGGACAGAATGTGAATACACGAAAGGAGTGCTTAGATAGAGCAACCTCCAAAGCACAAAGGGCGCCACCTAAAAAGAAGACCCAAACACCAAAACATTCAAGTCAATGCAGCACTTCCAAGTCATCATAATTTTTTTAAAGGCAAAATTTAAATTTAAATTTAATTTCTAATGATCTATAATAATTTCCTCTACTACGGTTATGGTGCTTTTGTGGTAAACTCGCAGAATTTAGTATTAGTACGCCCTTAAGATTTGCATTCCATGCTCTACAATTGCTCACCTATATGCATTGCGCTGCTCACTCTAATTATTGCGACCGTCATCATATTCATTCGCATTTATCGGTTTCCATCAAGAAATATCCAAGACACGCTATCGCGAGTGAAAGATCCAATATATATTGCTCCTGCGTGTGATATTGGAGATTAACCGCGTTAAGCAATCCCCGCTGTGTTATTTTTTCCCTTTTTCTTTAATTCTTAATGTTATTTTTCATGTCCGAGTACTAAGAAAAGAAAAAGAAAAAACGAAGAAAATCATCTTACTAAGGCTGAACTGAATCAACTAATAGCAGTTTTACAGTCTTTGCTTTTCTTCCTCGTCGTCACCTTTTCAAATACTATATCTCTACAGAGTTCCGATCTAAGGGTTTAAGCTTCACCATTATCTCCCTCTTCTTCCGAGATCTCTGACCAGGTCAGTCAGTTCAATTTCTCAATTTCCCCCCTAATTGTTTCAAATTTCCGATTTATGTGCTGTTTGGATTTTGCTAGGGTTTCGGATTTTTGTATTCATGATTTATGAACAAAGCTGATGAAATTCATGATTGGTGAATAATGCTGAAGCAGGAGATGTCTCGGGCGGAGGAGCTTTGGGAGCGGCTCGTTAGGGCTGCGCTTAGGAGTGCGAGGAGTGGTACTGATGCTTATGGAAGGCCAACTACTGGAATTGCTGGAAATGTGCCGTCTTCACTTGCTAATAGTAAGGTTATTGATGATATTCTCAGAGCTGCTGACGAAATTCAAGAAGAAGACCCTAATGTTGCTCGAATCCGTATGTTGTTTCGTTGAATTTGGTGATTGATGTTGTCTGTATGTTTTGTTGTGTTTGTTCTTTTAATGAAGTTTGTGTGGATAATGAAATTGCAGTTTGTGAACACGCATATTCCATGGCTCAGAATTTGGACCCAAACAGTGAGGGAAGAGGTGTCCTACAGTTCAAAACCGGTTTAATGTCTGTCATTAAGGTATTTGATTGTTTGAGTACTATGTATTTTGGAAATCCCTAAATTCTGTATAGTAGAATGCTAGAATTTATGATGTTTATGGGTAACAGTGAAGTTGTTGTATTAAGGGATTGTCTGTTGCGTATGGTAGTATGAGATCATTCACCTACACAACTGAAAACTAATGACATTCACTGTTCATTCTTTATGGCTGTATTTTGTTATCTTTACTGTCAATGCTACATCTTCTGTTCTGGTCTGTGTTTTGATTGAAAATTATGTGCATGCAGCAAAAATTAGCCAAAAGGGACGCTGGAAACATAGATAGAAGTCAAGATATTGCTCGGCTGCAGGAATTCTATAGGAAGTTTAGAGAGAAGCATAACGTGGATCAGCTAATGGAAGATGAAATGAAGCTGAGAGAATCTGCAGCTTTTAGCGGAAACCTTGGAGAGTATGCTCATTTACTTCTTGGATACATTGAGAGAAAAATCACTAGCATTTTTGTAATAGTTTGGATTGTACTGGATTATGACAAAATGCCTCCTGAAGTTGTCCCGTGTTTCATTTTTGGCAAGTAGCGTGAAGCCAAGTTGGTTTTGACTTTAAAGTCTTGGCAGTTGTCAGGAATCTTTATGTGATTTAGGATATGACACCCCCCTCCCAAAAAAAAAAAAAAACCCTTCCTTCTTAGATGGGTCTCTAGACATGCCTTTGAATATTTGCATCTGTGTGGGGTCGAAAACATCCCCTAAATGGTTCATGGTACTGGTTTTGAATGCCTAACAAATGACATCATGCACCTGGGGAATTGTTTTAGTGCATTTTGGCCATTTTTTGTTGTTTTTGGTTGATATTTTAATATCTTAATATTCAGAACACTATAGCATCAAAAAAAGTAAAAAGTGAAAATGAAAATATCAGAAGCATATTCATCAATAGATTTTGCCTTCCTCGAGCATTGTGTACTGTTTAATCATAGAAATGTGTCTTTGCCATTCCTTTGCTTCTTGATGTGGCACAGCTCGTGTTAATTGCATCTTAGATACGAATACTAACGTCTTCATCTTAAGATTTTCATAGTTAAGTTGCATTGGATGGTGAACTTGCCACTTCATGTTTAGTTAAATAATTACAAGGTATTTGATTATCAGGTTGGAGAAGAAAACTAGGAAAAGGAAAAGGATTTTTGCAACTCTCAAAGTCCTAGGAGATGTTCTTGAACAAATGGCAAGAGAGGTTTCTCCAGAAGATGCGGAAAGGTTGATACCAGAGGAGGTTGGATACTGAATCTTATCTTTCTATCATTTTAAGTAAAGACAAATTGATTGCTTAAATGTGTTTTTTGATGGTTTTCAATTTATTGCGTTTGTATCTAAGGACTCAAAATGTGGTTCGGGAGTGGTATAACAAGATCATTATAATGCAGCGATGCATAGTATATTTTGGTTTTGCGGGGTGTAACTATGGTTTGCTTAACTTAGATGCCTTTCTAACATAGCTGTTTCATTGAGGGGCCACGTTTTGAATCCACAAGTATCTTAGCTATATGGTTGATTTGAATATTTTATGTTCCCTTTTAATTTGTTCTATGCAGCATTTGTTTTATAAATTGTTTAGCTCTTTAAGCTATATAAATATTTTTTGTTTTCTCACCCCCTTTTTTTTTAAGAATTAGCTATCACGACACCAAGTTATGCACTAAAATGACCAACTAGAGGACTTTTAGGAAATCCAAACTCTTTATATCACTAGCTGGCTGTTGCCACTTACACATCTTTGATAGTTGACATTCTATAGGAAATCCAAACTCTTTATATCACTTGCTGGCTGTTGCCACTTACACACCTTTGATAGTTTGACATTCTATGGTTGAACCCTACTAAGCCTATTCTATGTTCATACTAAAGAGGCTCTTGGTGTGCGAGTGTGGGTCTGCATCTATTTTGGGAGATCCATGTCTAGGTGGCTTTTCCTGTGTTTCATGAGAGATCAATTCCAAGGGACCAACTAGTATAAAAATTCTAGGGTTTTCTAACTTGCAGTTGAGACCTAATGCTTTTAGTGGACACTTTTTTTGGTTAAGGTTCAACATTTGTACTTAAGCTCTCTTCTCGAGCATATGGTCCTTATTGCATCTCGAAACAATCCTGTTTGGCAAACAGCTGTGAGCTGTTGGCTGTTTGCAGTACTTGTTTGGAAAAGAAGTGTTTGGTAAAATTAGCTATTTCCGAATAAGGTATTTACCTTTATCACCAATTTAACATAATACGTATCAATTTAGAATAATGTCTTATGTAATTTTGGACAACATGTGGACTGAATTGTCATTTCCTATAGGATGCTCTTTTCGGCCTATTGGACATTGGCTTATTGGGGCCAAATAGCCGATTGAATAGGCGGTTTACCAAACACCTATGTAGATGATTTGACTTAGTCAAACTCCCCAATAAGCCAATTTTTTCAATAAGTTCATCAATAATCTGTTTACCAAACATCCCCAGTGTCCTGGCTCATATGCTTTTTTGCTTGACTTACCTCCTGAATTGCCGAGTCCTGTCTTCAATGTCAAGGATTTGACCCTTTACCCGGTTCTTTCGAGCCTCCCACGTTTTTCTGCAAGTGTCACAGGTGGTTCTGTAACTTCTTCTGTTTTGGTGGCACGCCTACCTCCGGTTGTGCCCTCACTTGTTGATGACATTAAAGCCATTCTTGGTGATGAGACTGTGAGTACGACTATTTTGGTGGCTTTTAATGTTGGTTTGTCAGAAAGGTTGCCCTCCTTTTGATAATTCTAGGGTTCCGGAAGATGATCTCCGTTATCTTGCACCTAACCTGTTGGATGAGTATCTACAAGTAAGAGCTCCAGAGGCGAGTTTTTCGAAGTAGGGGAGAAATGGACGCTTGAAGACCTATGTTACAAAGAAGTTTAGGAGTAATGATAATTAGATATTTTATAGTTTATATGTTTTAGTTTCCTATTCTATGTAGGAATATTATAGTTTTCTAATTTGATTAGGATTATTATACTTATTTTCTATTTCTATTAGGTTTAGTACTAGGAAGATTGTTCTCCTATAAATATGGGCTATGCTAGCATTTGGTAGACATGTTACATTGAATGTAATCGTGTTAGAATAAAGTTACTAATTTACCCATTTAACCATTAACCCATTTATACAAAACAACTCATTGTTGGATATAAATAATGACATAGCGTACTCAACAATTTGCGTGGTAATATAATTCGAGTTAGTTATAAGGAGATGCCTTTTAATTCATAGTCAAAGACAAATATAAGTTAAAATTACAAGTCTTACGTATGCTTCAAAGAGTATTAACTGTAACTTTCACCTAAGTTCATTGATAAACGGTATAATTGTGTAACAAATGTCGAGCAAATGACTTGACCCATTTAACATTCCTAATTAAACGGGTTAAGTAGGTGTTTTTTCGTGTTGAAAATCCTTACCTGAACCTAACCCATTTAATTAAACGGGTTTACCGTGTCAACCCATTTAATTAAATGGGTTGAAAATTTCTACCTAAACCCGCTTAATATTGTGTTCCATTCAGGTCGGTAATTGTGTCGGGTCAGCTTTTCCCAACTCTAATTTTGAATGCTTGTTTTTATTAGAGATGCCTTGTTAGATGACGTTTGCCTTGTTAGTTTTGTCTGCAACCTTAGTGGGATTGGGGAGTTTTCTTTTATACGATTTAATGGGATTTCAATTTCAAAAGAAGTTTTGGTGTGTGGATACTGCACTAGCTTAGGGAGGCTTGCAATAATTCTTATAACTTATAAGAGGGGGAAACATTTTGGTGAGTGGGTGCTATATTATTTATGTAGTTTAGATTCATGTGATGACTTGCTAGGTCATTGTCATTTCGTAGGAGCTCTATGGGAGCTGGCCTTGAGTTGCTTGGGAATCTCTTAAGTTGCTTCTGATTGTTTTAGGTGTGATCTCTTCACTAGGTAGGGCTTCTTCTGTAGGAAAGCGGTAAAGAAGAATGCTTTTTTGCCCCCCCCCCCCCAAAAAAAAAATAAAAATAAAATATCACTTGGCATGGGCACCAGAAGAATCTTTGAGATGTCAACAGTGTTTTCAGCGCTTGCAAAGATAAATTGTTAGGATTCTTTTTGGGAGAATGGGAACTTTTGTTGTTACCCTTTTGATCATAATTTTTGTGGATCGTTCCCATGATGGATAATTGTCTCCCTTCTCATGGAAGTTAGCACTATCTCCATCCTTTTGATACATGATTTCTCATTTCTTTATCCAAAGGAATTTTGAGTAGTTTGGTTGGGTAATAACTGCGAGCACTAGCAATTTCGAGAAAGTTGTTCAACTTTAAGTCCTTTTCTTTTCTTTCATTGTTATTGTTCATTTTGTATGACTAAAACTAGTATCCTCTTCTTCACTCTACTTTTAGCTTATCTAAAGGTTTGAAGGTCAGTGAGGCACAAGTCTTTTGCATTCGAATCCGGCCTGGGGTCCTAAATTAGGTTGGGTCGGGTGAGTTTGGGTAACCATGTTTTGGTTCGGGTAAAGTTTGGGATGGGGTGAAGTTCGGGTCAACCCATTTGGTTTGAATGAGATTTGGTTCAGTTCGGGTATGGTCTGGTTTGACTTCGGGTTGTGGTATTTCAGGTAGGTTCAGTTATTGGGACATTTGTCAGTTGAATGGTCTGGTCCGTCTGGATCAACCTAGGGTCGGGTCAACCTTAGGTCGACTAAGATTCGGGTCAGGTATAAACTGTGTGGGAGTCATGAAAAAGCAATTTGTAAAATAAGAATACAATACTAGTCGAACTTACCATTAGCCGGTGGATCCACTTTTTTGGGTACCCAGATTCTTCGGTTAACTATTTATAAACCATATTAATTTTGCTTTGAAATATGGACTCATGGTATTTATTCTTTCATGGGCATTTATTTATAATTTTACTACAAACTAGTAAATTGCAATGAAAATCAAATATACTACAAAGTAAACATGCAAATAAGCAATGTTCTTGTGTATCATTTATTCATGTATATAACTAATATTAAAAGCTGCCATAATAACATGAATATAGGCAACCGACAAGATTATTGTAGTAACTTGAAAGAGAACATTTAAGTAGAATTAGCAATATAAAAAATTAAAATTCAATTCTTGGTTGTTCAAAATGAAATTATAGATTAAGAAAATTAATCAATAAGTAGAAATATACCAACAAAATGGATGAAACTATGGGTTGTTTAATTTTGAATTAAAAATGATATAAGTCAAATTGAGTTGATTATATTTGCATTTAAATCGGTGCGGACATAGTTCAGGTTTGAGTTGGTTCAGGTTCGGGTAATTTCTTCAGGGTCTTGATCGGTTATGGTTTGGGTTTGAGTTGGCCCGGGTTAATTTTTCCCGGGTCTCACTCGGTTTAGGTTTAAGTCGGTTTTGGTTTAAGTTGGTTCAGGTCTACTTCGGTACGGGTGTAAATCAGGTCATAGGTTCGGTTTAGTTTTGGATTGGTCCATTATCGGGTTTTGGGTCGGTTCAATGTTTTGGTGGTCACTTCTAGTTTGGGTCGGGTCATTTCGGCTCGGGTATCGGGTCTGTTTCCTAATTGGTTCCATATTGGGTTCTTGTTTGTTATGTAGTTGTAACTCAGAATTTTCAAAGGATGAAACATATAAAAAAATAAAAATTAAAGGATGTAACTGTTTGGAATTGTTTGATTTAATTGTCTATGAGTGTACTAGTTCTGGTAACTAATACGTGGATTTGTTTGTCTTTCCAGCTTAAAAGTGTTATGCAGTCAGATGCAGCCATGACAGAAGATTTGGTTGCTTATAACATCATCCCTCTGGATACTACAAGCATAACAAACAGAATTGTTGCTCTACCTGAGGTTGGTTGCTGAAAGGAGCATTGTATTATGCAACAAGATTTTAGTTATTACAAAAGGCAGTGCTTTTGTTAACCCTTTTGACTGATCTCAGGTTAGGGCAGCTGTTTCTGCTGTCAAGGATATCGGATGGTTACCCAAATTGCCTGGGGATTTTGTCCCTCCTGTGAGGAGTCCTGATATGCTTGATTTCCTTCATTATGTATTTGGGTTTCAGGTTTGTATCAGATTCATTTTGGTCTGTTTCTTTGAGCAACTCTTTGGTAGCTGGGATTTAGTTCCATCACTTGTCATCTCATTGCCCAATTTCCGGCCTTATATGATAGTGGCAGCCCGGTGCACAAAGCATCCCCGCAAGTGGGGGTCCGGGGAAGGGTCCCACCACAAAGATGTAGTGTAGGCAAACCTTACCTTGCATTTCTGCAAAAGGTTGCTTCCGGCTTTATATGATGACTTTAGTTTACAGTTCAGTAACACCTGTTCTGGATGTTTCATGTACATCAATCGTCTTGTATTCCATATAGGATAAGAGATTTGAATTAGTCATGGTGCCATGGTGATATGGATTCTCAAACTTGCCTTAGTGAATTGGCTTACTGTGCAAATCAGTGCTAGATTTCCATGTGTTATATGTATGCAAATTGTTTGTCAATGGAGGGAAACAAATGCTTTGCTTCAAGGAGATCCCAATCAACCAACCCATGAGGGGCTTGGGACTATTATTAGGGCTAGAGTAGCACCTGATAAATAACTTGTTTCAGATGAGAGATGACTTTATCAGCCGTCAGTATCTAAACCTTGTTCATCATGTTAAAACTTGAAAGGCCATTCAGTTCCGAATTTGATATGCAACTCTAGTTATTGGAAGGTCTAATATGCTTGTCATAAATACAATAACGACAACAACTCCTAGGGTGGATTCCTCTTGCATTGGGGAGATCCAAATGGAGGTAGCCTTTCCCCTACAAGCATTGTTGCCAATAGAGCGACCGTTTCCTAGAGACCCTTTGAGGTAGTGCTCTTGGATAGATTCCTACACCTGGAAAATTCTAGAAAGCTCTAAAAATTCTCAAGTGAATTCAATATAATAATATTCAAGTCTAACTCCCTTATGCATATCCCAGGAGTTTAAATAGCAAACTACGACTCACATGATAAGGAAACTAGATAATGAAGCAATACTAAAGATATTAAATGATAAAGGAAAAGAACAAAAAGGTAGTGTCTTCCTAAATTTCATGTTCTTTCTAGAATATCTTCTTCCCTGATATTTAGTTGGATCACCCTCATAAAAACATTTCAAAACATTTTGAGAGGAAAAAAGGTTTCTGCAACACTGCTTTAAATAAATTATAACATGAACACAGATCCCAAAGGGTTTAAATATTTTCCGCTTATGTTTCCTATGTTTTTTTTGTGAACTATCTTGGCATACTAATGTTTAGTTGTCTGCCTGTATTTATATTTGGCAGAAAGACAATGTTTGCAATCAGCGAGAACATGTTATTCATCTTCTTGCAAATGAGCAATCTCGACTTAGGATCCCTGAGGACACTGAGCCGGTAGGTGCATTTGTCTTTGTTTTACAGTTTAAGATTGATGATTCTTTGTGTTGCAATTTCACCATGTACTCGATTTTTTGGGGTGTATTTTTGTGGAGATTTCAGCTATGTTGTTGAGGCATTGCCTGTGTTATGAAATCACACATTGTTCATCTCAGCTTACTATAGAGGCATTTATATCCACTACAAATGAATTAATTCTGATGCAGTTAAAGCTTGTTCTTTCTGCTTTTGTGTGCTTCAGAAATTGGATGAGGCGGCTGTACAGGGTGTGTTTCTGAAGTCCCTTGATAATTATATCAAATGGTGCAATTACTTGGTCCTTCGGCCAGTATGGGACAGGTGTGAGTTGCTATTATAAATTTGCATGAACTTGGTTTCAAACTTTCAGCGTGTTCTGTTTCTTCATAAGCAAATAGTTTTACATGCCTGTGGTATCTACTTTTCCTTTGTAAATGTTGTTTCTGTATTACTTTGTTTTGCTTTGAGTGGACCTGCTGTTGCTTATTCTTGGTGATCTGCAAAGTGCAGTGTGGAGTCTGTTAGCAAGGAAAAGAAGTTGTTATTTGTATCATTGTACTTCCTTATATGGGGTGAAGCTGCTAACGTCAGATTTCTTCCGGAGTGCCTATGCTACATATTTCATCATGTGAGTAAACCTGAGAGGACTGCCTTTTTTTAGAGATTGTGATTAAGGGGTGATTAACCCGTTACATTTCGCTATTCTTGTATTTGGTTTTTTAATTGTTTTCTTCCTAATGTTGATTCTGCTTTAGGCGTGTTAAAGCTGCCTAGATTTGGTTTAATGCGGAAACTCTAGGATGAGGTTGCTATATCTTGCAATTCTTGTTTTAGGCCGCATTCCATTATATCTGAAAGCTGAAATACTTTGGCTATGTTGCTCTTGGATGTTTGTTGTTCCAAACTTCCAATTCAATTTTCTGTGTAATAGATCATTCTCTTATCCCCCTTCCAATGGTATTTACTGTAACTGTTCTGAAGGTGAAAGAACAAGTTGTTCTTTGGATATAGTTTTTGATAAGCAATATACCCTTGTGACTATCCATCCCTTTGGGATCATGTACCAATCTATGTTGAGGATCTCATTTTGTGTGTGTTTTCCCCTGTAATGTGGCATTTCCGTTTATTAGATGGCACGAGAAGTGGATCAGATACTGCGAGATAAAGTTACGAAACAAGCAGACAGCTGCAAAACTGACGATGGTGTTTCGTTCTTGCAACAAGTAATCTCCCCTCTGTATAAGGTTGTTGCAGCGGTATGTGGTACTTCTTTCTTTTCCTATTTATATTTTCAAAATTTCAATCTTACAAGTGACACTGTGTCACCTAGGGTATCATGAGGAAGGTACATCCTGTGAATGTCTTTTTGTTTGACCTTCCGTAAATGTAACCTTCTTGAGATCAGATTTCTTTTTAGTTTCATTTTTTTTTATTTCTTTCTCCTTCCCGTATGTGCAGATAGGCTATGCTTGTTGAACTTAGAACCTATTTCTTTGAGACACTCTTGTCCATTTTGTTTTCTGAGGTGTTTCTTTCCCCTAGAGCTCATGATCTGAAGTCATTGGAATTGAACATGAAGCTACGTGAATCTCTCAAGCTGTGACTCCTGTGCTCATGCTTGTTGGAGCAAATCCCTTACATGTTGACTTGATTTCCTCCTCTTACCATGTAAAAATTGGCGTTGAGGGAACTTCTTGAATGAAGAGTGGTCTTTTTATAATGGTTTGTTTCAAGGAGGAAGGTGTTCATGATTTGGCGCTATGGATTGGTGGCAATATTCATTGGCATTTGACTCTTGTGAGAAGTCTTGATGATTGGGAAGAGGATAGTATTTGTAGTTTTTTTGGCTTTACTTGCAAAGAGGGTGGATTTATCTCACAATCACAATGAGATTGATTGGCTTCATCACTCAGAAGGGTCATTTTCTGTCAGGAGTTTTAAGTACTGGCGCTACATCTTTTGGGGCTCTTAATGGGATGGATTTCCCTGCCAAGTCCATTTGGAATTCTAAGGCACCCACTAGTGCTTGTTTCTCTGCTTAGGCTGCCTCTTTAGGTAAGAATAAGATTCATACAGAGGACATGCTTAAATGATGAGATTTTAGCGGTCCTGGTCGGTGTTCAATGTGTTGTAAGGATGGATTGTCCATGGTCTCTTCGGTTCGATAGTTAGCCCTTTCTTTGATGTGGATTAGTTGGATACAACCATTTTGCATGAAGAATGTGTTTGTTGTGAGAAGGATGGAGAAATGTTGGGTCCGTTGAGTTTGGAATTTGGTTCCTTTGGCTATTTGGTGCTTAGAGCGAGAGGAGCGGGCAGAGCTTTGATGACGAAGCATAACCCCTTTATGATTTCGAGCTTTACTTTTGAGGATGTTGTGTTGTTGGAGTGTAGTGCTTATGGGCAATAGTGATTTGAGCTTTTTGGATTTTGTTGATACTATCATGGTAGGGCCATAATGTTCTTGTATTTGCTCCTTTAGGCCATATCCCCCTAGTATCCTATCAATACATTTTTTGACTAGTTAGAAAACATAACTTGTTAGCTAGCTTTCTTTTCCTATTGGATTCTGTTGATCGTGACCCATTAAGTATTAGGGAGGGAATTTCCTTTTGTTAGAATCTTCAACGGTGGGTTCTGTTATTTTGCGTCATATGTTGTAGTTGTCTAATCTTCTTGATTATGTTCATGTGGTATAGCCATGGCATTCTTCTTCTTCGGTTTCCTACCAAAGACACCTTCCCAAACAAGAAGATGACTCCTAAGTCCTAATTAAACAAGAAATGACCCAAGTAATGCCTAGCAACCAATGGGAGCTCCCAAAGAGACCTAGCATAGTCTCAATGAAGCAATTTATGATCTAGGCGATTCAAGATACCCCTTGCACATAAAGCACATAGTTACCAAAATCCTCCCACTTTTCAGTAAATTATCACAAGATGCTCCCATGTGTCACTTCCCAAACGAAGAACACAACCTTCAAAGGGGCCAAAGACTTCCAAGTAATGGTGGAAGGGAAAACACCATCCTCCAAAAGATACAATGATGAAGTTGGGAATTAAGAAATTTTCAGTAAAGGACCTAACCGAAAAGATCCCTTTCTTGCTCAAATCCCATCTCACCATATCTTGTGAAGAGACTCCTAAAATGGCCTCATTAAGGATGTTGAAGAAGTTAACAGAAGAATCTTCATCAGCAAAACCATCCCGCTCAAAGACAGGAGATCAAACAGGTGACCATAAAGTTGTTCCCTATAATCGCGTATTGCAAGCGTTTCTATCCAATGCAAGAACCTAAATACTAGGGAATATATCTTTCACAGAAGCCTCACTGCACCAACTATTATGCCGAAAAGAAATGGTAGAACCATCACCCACAACAAAAGAAACATTAGTGAAAAAACAATCCCACCCCTTAGCGATGAACTTCCAAAGACTACAACCATTTGATAGGACTTGGATGAATGTGCCAATTCAAAACCTGCTGGACCATATTTGTTTGTAATCACCTTCCTCCATAGATTTTCCTTTTCATTCGCAAATCTCCATAGCCACTTATCTTAAAGAGCCATATTTCAGAGCTGTAAATCCGTCACATGAAGTCCCCCCATCGAAATATGTTGCTTCACAATGTTCCATCTCACCAAGTGATACTTAAAGTCACTTCCAAAAGATCCCCACAGGAATTTCCTTTGAATTCTTTCCAACTTATTAGCTATTGAGGAAAGTAAAGGGAAAAGAGAAAGCAAGTAAGCTGGAATGCTTGAGAGAACACTTTTCACAATAGTTAATCTACCTCCTTTTGAAAGATGTTTAGATTTCTAGCTGGATAGTTTTTTCTCGAACCTTTCGGTAACCGGAACCCATATATCTATCTTCTTGAAACCTGCACCGAGAGGAAGACCAAGGTATGTAGACGAGAAAGACTTGATGCCACAACCCAAAATTCCTGCTAGTAACTGCATGCTGTCCACTTGACCCACAAGCATAGTAGGGCTTTCTGTCAAATATATCCTTGAACCCGAGACAGACTCCAACCAAGTGAGCACACGACTATTCACCATTTGTTCACAATTAGGGCGTTTCATATGTGGGATGGGAATGAGTAATGGGAATATGAATGGGAATTCATAATGAGAGTGGAAATAGGAGTATGTTCATGAATTCCCAATTTCTTGGTTGGTATGAAGTAATTCGATGCGAAACTAGGATCGGAAATAAATAAATACCTACTAAAATACCCTTAAATTAGTGTCTGAATAATTTTTAATAAATGTGAAGTGGATGGAGCACCATAATCAGCACATATTTACTTATAATATAATTCAGCCATAGTAAGGCAAATAAATAATTTGTATTTCATTTTATTTAGTTGATTTTGTTGTTAAGGTCTTTCTTGAGGCTTAACTTTGGCACACATGGCCTCCAACTCTTTTAATCTCTCCATTCTTTTCTTCTTTGTATCAAAACTATTTTCATTATACAAATAATTAGGTTTTACTGTTTTGGTTAATCGCTCTTTAAATTCATCTTGGACATTGGGCTTTTCGAGTTAGCTTAATGGATATATAGCACGATAATATTCTGTCATGCTGTATCATTTTCTCAATGGTTGTTGGTCTTTGAGGTTACTGTTGTAAAATTTACATTGTATGGTAAAAATGTTTGTTTTGCATGATGACAAAAGTTACATTATTAGCTTAATCAACTTTTGGTCATAATTATGGAGAACAATGGTATTATGACTTATTTCTATCTCATCATGCAGGAGGCTGAAAACAATGACAATGGTCGGGCACCTCATTCTGCCTGGAGGAACTATGACGACTTCAATGAATATTTTTGGTATACAGATTTGACGACACATGCTTTACTCTTTGTATTCTTGTACCCTTCAATTGTCATTGCCATTAGTCATCATTATTGTTATTAATCTTGTAGTAGTTTCTTTAATAAAAATATTGATTCTTTATAGTTATTGCTGCTATTGTTAAAATGGTTAGGTCGCGGCATTGCTTTGAGCTTGATTGGCCTTGGCGCAAAACTTCAGCCTTCTTTACAGAGCCAAGACGCGGGTCCAAGGTGTCACTTTAATGAATTAAATTTGTGGCTTCTCTATTTGCTTTAATAGTGTTCTGATGGCCAGTTGAACTATTGATCAAGTCGCTCAGAATTTCATATTTGGAAAGATTATGTTGGACGTGGGTGAAATTAACAATAGAACTCCAGCTAGCTAAGACTTCGTAAAAACTTGAGTTAAGTCATGAGTTGGCTTCCATGAATATTATAACCATGTGTGAATATCTTCTTTTGGTTTCTGTTACACATGATAAGCTTTATCCAAATAAATTTGTAATCAGGAACTAGTAGATTAATTTAAAAGAATCTGCGTGAAAGACTATGAACATTTAAAATGAAAAAATAGTAGTTACCACATTAATTTATTTGTACATGCTAAAAAAAACTCTTCTTCAATGAAAATGAGAGAAGCAGGAATCATTCAACAGATTTACATTAACCTGTCCCACCTCAAAGTCGTTGTTTAGTGCAACCTTCCATCGTCACAATTCCTGTTCTGCCACAGCAATAACAACCGTTTCACAGTCCTCAACTTAACTATGTCTTATGAATTTAGCCCGCCCAGCTAGCTCACTTTGGGCCATCCTCCACCTTGAAACCAAACAACACATGTGGAGCTGGTACATAGGATGTGCCTAGAATCCAAAATAGGAGCGCTGCAAGTATGTTTATCATATTTATGTTTTCAACTGAGAATTGAAACTCTATATTGAGATGCTGATGGCAGGAGAGGATCGAGGAGGGTGTTGCCATTGCTTCATGGACGACAGTGGTGACATATGAAGAATAGGTTGTATAAAGTATTGCCACATAGAGCTTACCGCTAAGAAGATGGAAATGTTAGGGAGGAGGTGTTGATGTAGGTGCAGGAAAGGTGGATTTGGCCACAAAGGGTTGACGATTTGGGAGGACAAACAAATTAAAGGAATGTTGTGTGTGTGGGGGGGGGGGGGGGAGGGATCTAGGTTGGGAAATTTATGATCCTAAGGGGTGCTGTGAGAATGAAAACAAAGTGTAAATCACCGGTAAGTTTGATTAGGATTCTGGAAATATATTTACGATAATAAATATTGTTTGGTCTAACAGGACTACATTAAGAGCCTTCATTTGGTTAAGTGGGACGATGTGTGCCATCCTAAAGTTGAGGGTGGACTTGGTGTTAGACATCTTCATGAAATGAATGAAGCACGTAAGGGTAAGTTGCTATGGAGGTTTGCTAACGAAGAGGATGATCTGTGGGGAAAGGTGATTTTTGACTAAGGATGGAGTTCATTGGTGTGGTTGGTGAGCTTGTTTTCTTGTTTGTGTTGCCATCAAAGGAAAGATACCAACCAAAGACATTTTTGAGATGACAAACTTTGCGTTGGATAGTAGGTGCTCTGTTTGTGTTGAGCCGGTTAAGAGTCCATTATCATCATTGTTGTTGGGTCTCCACCCTTTAGCATTTGGTGTTTGCTTCAATGGGGGTTATTTAGGTGCAACCTATTGGTTTTAAGAGACATCTTTAGTGTCATGGAGAATATGAGTGAAGAAGGGTTGGATTCTTATTATGTGGGATTTGATTCCTTTGACTATTTAGTGGTGCACTTAGAAGGAAATAAATTCTTCGATTTTTTAAGACAAGGATAGAGCACGAAATGATTTCAAACTTCATTTTTTGAGAATCTTTTGTGGTTGGTCTCAAGATTTCTATCATGGTACAAAGTCCGTGAAGATTATTCTAGAGATAGGAGATATTGCTTTTAGCCCCCTTTTTATATGGGTGACATCCCTTTGGTGTCCCTTGATACATATTGTGATAACTCATAGAAAAGATATTCTTTGAAAATTTTCTTGATTTTTAAGAGATCATGTTCATATTCAGTACTTAGTACACAGCTTAATTGTGGCTCTTTCGATGGTTTTAACATAAATGCATTATGAAAAATGAATCAATGTCTTTCTAAAAAATGCATCTATGTCTTTCTAAAAAATGCATCAATGTCTTTCTAAAAAGTGCATGGAGTTCAAAATTTCAGGAAAGGTGTCTTTGATACATAGTTGATCAAGGCTTGGACTCAGTTCAAGACCTGAATCTTGGTGCTAGGCTCAATAATCAGAAGGCCATCCCAGGTTGAAACCAAATTGCCAAGGTTTATGCTGGGCTCATCCCATCCCCAGCTTTTACAATGGCCCTTTTGTTCCATTGTTTTGTAATTTTTTTTTTTTTTTGTGTGTGGGGGGGGGGGGGGGGGGGATGTCATCGGAAATCATACCTGTACTCCACTGGACTTGTATGGTGCTCTATACTTTTTGTTGTACAGAAGTATAAGTGAATATATTACTTGTATTTGTCATGGTTGGTCATTGTTATCATTTCTCTGGTGTTGTATTTTCAGTTCATGTTATTTGGATAGTTTTTGAAGATATTATTCAATAACCGATTTAGCATGACTGGCTTCGTGTTATATATTGCATCATGTCTTAACTTCATGTAAAACTTGTAGAAGTCTGATGGAAGTAAGCGTCGGGGGAAGACTTCATTCGTCGAGCATCGTACATTCTTCCATCTGTACCATAGCTTCCATCGCCTCTGGATATTTCTTGTTATGATGTTTCAGGTATGTTCTGTTTGCTGCATTATTGTGAAGCTGTTTTTTGATGTTTTGGGCTCATCTGTATTCTTCCCTTTCAATTCCTTGTTTTCTTGTTGTGTTTTATTTTGCTTGCTGTCAAAGCTGTTTAAGATCCGATGCATCAGAGTGTGCACTTCACCAACATAACGAGCTTGCATTGAATGTCCAAATCTTCTTTTACTTCATTGCGCCTTTGATAGGTCTCTTTGGGCTTTAGCCTTTAGCTGTCTTGGTGTTCCTTAGGCTGTATCCTATTCTGTCATGAGTCATCTCCTATTGTGGGAGAGTTTCTTTGGCAGGAAGCCCAAGAAGAAGAAGAAGAAGAAGAAGGCCTTGGTTATACCTCTTGTGATTTTTTGGGTTATGTGGAAAGAAACAAACCGAAGGGTTTTTGACGGAGTTGAAATCCCTCTTTAGAGATTGAAAGGCAATTTTGTTACGTCTCTCTGCTTTTGGGTGAATGGGAAGTTTAGCTCTTCCCTTTTTGAGGTGCTAGTTGAGCATCTCTTCTTATTTCATATCATTAATATAATCTTTTTCCTATAAAAAAAAATGTGTTGAGCTTTACACGTGAACTTGGGAGAAGGATGATGAAAGGTTGGGTTCGTGGATTTTGGAATTTGGTTCTTTTAAATATTTGGTGGGCCACTTGGAATCACTAAATCAAGGGATTTTTGAGGAAAAAGGATTTTGTCCCTTCATGGATCTTGATTTGGAGGTCTATTTTTTGAGGAAGTTGTATAGTTGGAATGTGATGCTTAAGGGTGATAGAAATTTGAATTTCTTAGATTTTTGTGTTGTTATTATTGTGAGCACTTGGGGGCTTAGTATTTTTGTATTTACCCCTTTTTGTACATGGGCTACATCCCCTTTGTGTCCTAATACATCTTTTGATTACTTATACGAAATGAGCTTTACATTTGAATGTGATCCGACGTTTGATCCAGTTTTGCCTGGTATATGCATGTTACAATTTTCCAGAAGAATTCTGTGTAATATTTCAGAGCTTTTTTTTTTTCCTTTTAAGGTGGGTTGTTTTTTTTCTGAACTAATCTTTCTTTTTCTTTTCAGGCTCTTACTATTATTGCTTTTCATAATGAAAATTTTGATTCGACTACTATAAGACAACTTCTCAGTCTTGGACCAACATTTGTTGTAATGATGCTTATTGAGAGTGAGTATTTTTCTTCTCAGTTAAGTCATATAACTTAGTACATTGGTTCTTCTGCCTCCCTTTTCTTTCAATTATTATTCACATATTGTGACTGGCAGGTGTGTTGGACATTGTAATGATGTATGGAGCATATTCAACAACGCACCATTCCGCCTCTCGCATTTTTCTGCGTTTTGTATGGTTTTCTAGTGCTTCAGCTATTATAACATTCCTTTATGTGTAAGTGTCTGTGCCTGTGCCTGTGCCTTCCCTCTTTCCTGCTTAAGTTACTTTCTAGGCATGATCTTTTAATTTGTGTAATGCTGCAGGAAATCTATCCAAGGGGAAGAAGCCTTTTACAGGATATACATCATTTTAATAGGCATATATGCTGGTGTTCAGTTTTTCATTAGTTTCCTCATGCGAATACCAGCGTGTCATCGCCTTACAGATCAATGTGATCGGTGGTCAGTAATTCGCTTCCTCAAACGCATGCGCCAGGTTCGTCTATCGTTCCTACCTGTATAAAGTAATATTCTATCATTTATCTGCTCAGCTTTTGCTATGCCTTTCTTAGTGCTGTCTTGTTGGTGTAGCTTTTTTACTTTTTAATAAATCTTTTACATTGCAGGAGCGGTACTATGTTGGGCGAGGAATGTACGAGAAAACTTCTGATTTTGCTGTGTAAATCCTTTTACCTTTTCTATATCTTCCCTTCCTACCATACTGGAATCCCAGGTTTGTGTTTTGATAAACAGAGATAATGGAGAAGTTCAGAAAATCTTTATGCTATGGTTTTGTGATCATCTAATGACAATCTAGTGACAATGTTAGTGACATAGACCGGAGTTGGAGATCTTCCGTTTTATAATGGAACTATTGGCAATGAGCGTAGTAAATGTACTCTGACAACAAAGTGGCCATTTGCCTTGTGCGTTCAAACCTTGAAACTGAGCATGTTTCTAATAAGTCTATGTTAGGTGATTGCTATATATGCTTTAAAATTGGCCTTTTGCAGGACATTGCAACTTTTTCGATGCTCTCAAGCAAATTCTTTCTTTTGTTAAAGTAATCAAAGGATGTATTGATAGGATACTAAGGCAATGCCCCCATGCACGAAAAGGGAAGATATGAAACGATTATGCCCTCAAGCTCTCAAACATGAACTTGATTTTAAAAGCCCAAGGCACAAAAGGCGCAAAAGGCTCCTGGAGCCTATGCGTGCGCCTTTTGGACGTGAGGCACACTTCATACATATATATTTTATGGTTGAGCTTCGCCTCACCTATTTAAGGAGCCAAAGTCTGCACCTCTTGCGTCACTGTGTCTAAGGCACACCTTTTCAACCTAAGACCATGCCATTATCAACCAGATTCGAAAATTCAAAATTCCTATCACCCATAAAGACAACCACTTTAACCATACAACATCCTCAAAAAATAGAGCTTGAGATCATTAAGGCGCAAAGTTTTGTCATGATAGATGTTGGTGGCAAGTAGCCTACCAAATAGCCAAAGTAACCAAATTCCTAACTCCACAAACCCATATTTCTTTATCCTTCTCCTTTAAACTACTGACACATCCTTCACACTAGATGGTTTAGGTCTATAGTAAGTCAATGTAACTACTTTGATGGGTTAAGTTGGATGTTTAAGATCCCGAAATTGAGGGTGGCCTTAGTATTGGACATCTTCGAGAAACGAACGAAATACTTGAAGTTGAGAGATTGGATCTCAAGGGTCTTTGAGGGAGTAGAAACTCCTCTTCGATGCTCGAATGCCAATTTCATTAAGTCTCACATCTTTTGGGTTAATATATAGTTTATATTTTGGTTGTACATAACTTTGTAGGATGCTTGTTGAGCATATGTTCTTTTGATCCTATTATTATATATATATATTTAGAGGAATATTACTGAATATCAAATTTAGGAGTATTACCTGTGAATACCTAAGGGTATTACCCTATTGGGCATTACCCATGTGGACATTACCCTTATGGATAATGCCCATATGGGCATTAAGAGTGGGTAGGTTATAAACATGGGTATGGACAATACCCACCCATACCCTCCTGATTTCCATTTGTACTTAGTTGGGTGCAACCTTAAAGGTAAAAAAAATTTCCTAGCGGCATGGAGAAGAAGATTGAAGAAGAGTTGGACTTGAATGTGGAATTTGATACCTTCGACTATTGGGTGTGCACTTGGAAGAAACGAAATTTGTTTTTGAGGACAAGGCTAGAATGTTAAATGACTTCAAACTTTGATTTTGAGAACCTTGTGTAGTTGGTGTGAAGGTTTTCAATTATGCTACAAAGGTCACCATTTTGGATTTTGTCGATAAGATTATTGTAGAAAGTCTTAGGGCTTTCGTTTTTTTTTTTTTTTTGTTCGTTTGGGAGCGTATTCAATGACCTGTTTAACAAAGAGCTTCCTATAATGCAGAAAATGACATCAGAATTTTTTTTTATGTTAGTCCTGCAGAGTTGTAGGTTGCTCATGCTTTTGTAGCTGGAGGATGACTCCATTTTTCTTTCGCTTGCTTTTCGGCTTTCCTTTTGATAACTGCTAAACAATGTCTAATTTGTGTCTTTCGGAAATTTTGTTTTTTTTAAGTGCTGTCTGATTCTTGTTTGTTGATGTTCTTGATTGCAGGTATACATTTTTCTGGCTTATTATCTTAGCTGGAAAATTTGCATTTGCATACTTTCTGCAGGCAAGCAAACATACATATCTAACTAATTATATGTAGCCTTACTTTTGCTGCTTTTTCCATATGCATCTAATTCAAAGATATATTGACTTGTAACAGATTAGACCACTGGTGAAACCTACCCGGTTGATAGTTAATATGAACAATTTGCAATATTCGTGGCATGATTTTGTATCTCGAAGTAAGTGGACATCTTTCTATTGTATGAAACCCAGGAATTATGTTCTTTCTGTTTTTGGGTCTAGTGATGTTGGATCTAGCGATGCATGCTTTATATGTGAATTTTTACATGCATTACTTCATTTTTCAAACAATTCCAATCGTTGTTGCATTCTGCTATTTTTGTGTTCTAAACTGTTGTTCCGCGGACCTTGGTTAGATTGTTGGCATTTGGTGTGTACTGAATCAATATGTTTTTTTCTTTGTTAAGTTATAAAATATGCATTAAAGGGCACCAAGGGGCATATACAAAAGGAGACTTCATAGAGAATTCAAACATAAAAATTACACCTGTACTTATTATTTTTCCTGATGTATACAAAATTAACACATATTTGCCTGTAATAAATCAGCCATAGTATGCCACATAAAAGAAATTGTACTTTTAATCATTGTTTTTCCTAAAAAAGCAATTGAGTACCAAATAAAAATTTTAAAAAGTGTAAACATGTCAAACTTAAAAGTCTTGAAAGGTTGAAGTAGACGGTGATGGGTGATCTATAAGTAGGGGCTACAACATTAACAGAGACGCAAAGAAGGAGCTTGCCAATATAGATTATTATGTAAGTAAAAAATATTTAAAAGAAGTGCGGGGTAGTATTGGTATAGAAATTCAATGTAAGGGCCATATTGGTATTTTACAATGATTAATGAATTCTCGTTTCTTATACCACTCCCTCATGGTAATAGATTGGTGGGAATGTGGGGTTCTATTCCCATTTCCATCCCCTAATACTTTTCAATTTCCATAAAACAAACATGGGAATTGTATTACCCTATCTTCCATTCCGTTTGCCACTCTTCTAATACCACATACCAAACGTGCTGCAGAGGTAAAAATCTGCTCACTATTTGTTTGTGAGGAATTAATTGTGTACTCAGAGTGGACTGCCTGCGAATTAATTAAGTTCTCAGCGAATTTCTAGTTGATATAAAATTACATAGGAATCAGTTCAAGATACCGAGAAAATGTGCCAGAGCAATTCAGACATGGTCTGTTCTTGTGACATGTACGATGCATGCATGTGTATGATGAGTGTGTATGTGTAGCTTTTCTGTTGACTTCCTTTATTTCAACGGTTATTGATTTCTTCAAGCTTTTAAATTGCTTGCTTTCCATTTTGCAGATAACCACAATGCTCTGACAATTCTTAGCTTATGGGCTCCTGTATTTTGTGTGAGTTAAACATATTATGTTGATTGATTTCTGCCTTTCACCAATGACCCTATCTTATGCTGTCTCTCTGTTGTGATGTTTCCATACCCATGTTTTTGGTGTAAGACAGACTTCACTGCATCACCTAATTGTCTCAAAAAACGTGCCATGTGGGATGTAATTTTTTTTATTATTATTATTGTTAACTTTTATGTTTTTCCTTAATTTGTCTTTTTCGCAAGAAAGAATGGGATTGATGAAAACTATACCAACCTAACTGTAGTAAGGAGTCACAGCTGGGCCTGTATAATCTATTAACCCAAAGTTTAGCTAAAAGCTCCAGGACCAGCCGGCTAATATGCCGCTTTTTCAGCACTGTTGTGGTGTAGTAAGGAGTCACAGCTGGGCCTGTATAATCTATTATGGGTCTTTGTGCAAACTTGCATAATACAGGTGGTTTTGAGAAAAGTTTGAATGCTACTTTGATCACCTTGATTCCTAAAGCAGCAGGTGCTGATGACGTCAAGAATTTTCGACCCATCATCTTAGTGGGATGTGTATATAAACTGCTTGCTAGTCCTCGCGTCAACGTTAAGGACAGTGATCGAGAAATTGGTTGTTTCTAACTAGCAATGATTATTTCGGCTACCTGGAACATAGTCTTAGCAAAAGTAAGCAGAAAAAGGCGTGCAATACACATTACATCAAGAATGAAAATTGGAGTACTCTGGCTATGCTTATGTGAGTTGAGGATGTTATGTCTGAGGAGAGGCACAAACTATCATGAGTATCCCTATATAAAAAGATTATGTTATTCATCTCCAACTCCAATGCTTGTAAGTGACAACTGACAACTCAAACCGGGCATAAGCCCTTTTCCAGACCAAAAGTAACTGACCTAAAGTCACTAAAGGTCATCATTTGTGCAGCTGCGAGGATAAACCTTCATTTAAGAACATTAGAGATGGACTAGTTGTTGGAGATTAGTTCTGAATTATGCCGTCCATGGTTGTCCAATGTAGGTCTTAGACTCTAAGTCTAGACATGTTGCTTCTTTCAAATGTCTGGACGTGTTAGCTACTTGGCACTGTGCGCTCTTGGGTTTGAGTAACCATATGACTTTGAGTTTTGGACATATTGTCTTGCTATCAAAATATTTAATTTTGGATTGACTGTGGTCGGGATTTTTTAGACACTATGAACCTTATTCCTACTGTTGAAAAAGCTAAAGCAATTTTTCCGATAAGTGTAGCATGATTCCATTTTTCATCTGAGTATTTTGCGCATCTTTATGTTGCAGATATATCTGTTAGACATATACGTATTTTACACCATTGTATCAGCAATCTGGGGATTTTTGCTGGGGGCAAGAGATCGTCTAGGGGAGGTGAGTTCTTTAGACTGTTGCATATCTGCTACCTTAATTTGTTTGGATTTTCACATATATACCCCTTGAGGTTATTACAAAGTTACTCTTGTTTGCAATTTGATTTTTATTCTCTCACATTTGCTACTATGCCTATAATTCGATACTGATTTTCAGCCGAAACATTAATTTGAAGACATTAATTCACCAAAATGCCCTCATCAATGTGGCTTTGAGTAAAATTTTGTTGGCTTCCTGTGCTTTAACTTTTTTGTTTTATTTTGGATTAACCAACCTTTTTTTAAGTTGGGATTATTTTGATCCGAAAACCTATTTATAAAATGAATTTGGCCGAAAATTAGTAAGGGGGTCAACAAAAGTTAACTCAAGACACATTGACAGGGCAGTTCAATCCATTCAAGTCTCAAAAAATTATGTTTGTCCTGGAATTGGCGTGTGTGTATTTTGCAGTTAAGCTAAGGGGGTTTGGAAGTTTAATTGCAAACAATATGAATTACTTTGTGATTAGATCTAACTTCAGGTGGTATATACATGTGTAAAAAAAAATCCTAATTGTTTTTCATTGAACATAATTTGAACTGGATTTGGCATTCTTATAAAAGTTGGTGGGAATCTTAGCTTGTGCTTTTCTGCAACATGGTAGATCCGATCACTGGATGCCCTTCATCAACTGTTTGAGCAGTTCCCTCGAGCATTTGTGCAGAAACTTTACGTTTTTCCTTTCAAAAGGTAGCCCTTCATCTCTGCCATTCTAGTTTTGTGCCATAGCTAGATTTTGTTTCTGAAAAAACTTTGAGTATTTACGGCACCATTGGGTTTTTAAGTCACTCTAATGCTTGCTTCTGTATGCAGGAATCCTGGATATGCGCCTAGTCAGGTTGGTCTAGCAAACTGCTTTTTGCTGTTGTTTCATTGACATTTGGATCATGTAGCCATTTTCTGAAAGCTGTCTTTAACATACATTTGCTATTGTTTTGTTATGCTGTGCTGCATAATGTCTTGCATGGCGATGGGTTTGGTAACTTCAATTGTCCAACTTGTCTGAGCAATAGCGTGGGGCACTGAGATGGTCCCAAAATTGGACTTGTTATGGAGAGACCTTTTTTTTTTTGTGCGCACAGACCGATAGAAGAAGATGATGAATTTGTCCAAATTAATGGTTGCTGAAATTGATGATAAATTTAAGCGAAATACCCTCAGTTGGTTGCCTAAACTTTGGTCCATTTGAGTGTTATTTGTTTAGAGGATTGAGTTTCAAATCACTGAACAGATTTGAATTGCAATGCTGTGAACCAAGATGTTATGTCTAAGGGCCAGGGGACTGTCCGTCATTATTTCTATCCCATCTTGCTTTCTGCATTGCTTCCCTATATGTTTTTCTTTACTGGCACATTCTTCTTATGCCTCACACAAGGAACTACTGGGGACAGTAGTGTTTAATGTCTCTGCTACACTGCAACATGTTGCTCTCTATTTCCAGTTCAACCTCTTTGATGAGACATCCTAGGATGTATGTTTGAGGAAATCTAAAATTATTTGTTTTTCTGATTAAGGTTGAGGAAACTACCAAGGATGATGCAGCTCGGTTTTCACCTTTCTGGAATGAAATTATACGGAATTTGCGAGAAGAAGACTACATCACTAACTTGTTAGTTTCTTGGACAGATCTTTTTGTGCTGCTTTAATTTGTTCATCTTACTATATTTATGTGATAATGTAATAGGTTGCATTTTCTAAACTAGCTTAGAAACAGCATTGTTGACAGCTCTTGTCAGGGCTAGACTTCATGATCATCATTTACTGAACCCTGCTGTGGTGGGGGTGCAAGGAATTTATTTTTGAATTTGTTTTATTGCTTGTTTATTTTCTTCTTTCCTGTAATTTTGACCCTTCTCATTTTGTCGATATTGTTTTTCCATCCTTAGGGAAGTGGAGTTGCTTCAAATGCCGAAAAATTCTGGAAATCTGCCCTTGGTTCAATGGCCTCTTTTTCTTCTTGCTAGCAAGGTTCCTGTCATGTCCACTGGTTCAGCACCCCCCCCCCCACCTGTTTTATTTGTTTTATGTTTTTTCAATGATAGATTTTACCAATGACTAGAATTCTTTTGCAGATATTTCTTGCTCGAGATATTGCAGCAGCAGAAAGTAGAGATTATCAAGATGAGCTATGGGATAGAATTTCTAGAGATGAATATATGAAGTTTGCTGTTACAGAATGCTACCACTCAATAAAGCTTATCCTGATGGAAATATTGGAGGAGGATGGGAGAAAATGGTTAGTGCGAAAGAGGGGGAGGAATGGGAGAAAAGGATATATTGCTACTGAAACAATATTTTTCCCAAATACATATGTTTTTAGTTTGAAAGAATGGAGTAGTGAGTGTAAAACTTCCATTTGTGTAATGTTTTGCAGGGTAGAGAGGGTGTATGAAGACATTGAAAAAAGTATAAGGGAGAAGACCATCACTGGAGATTTTGATCTGACTAAGCTGTCTCTAGTCATTCAAAAAGTCTCAGCCCTTATGGGCGTACTGGTATGTGTGTGTAGCCTTTCATAAATAATGGGAAAAGTGTCCTAGTTCTTGTAAATGCTGAAACTTACTGATTCTGCTGTTTTAAAATAATTGTCAATACTGACAATAGTTTATGCCTTCACGGGGATAATTTATCAGAGTGGAATTGTCCACTACAAGAATCCTATTTTAGTTGCTGTTGCTGTTGTCTCATGCACTTAACCTTTTTATGTGATGATGGATTGTACAACTTTTGGTCTTTGTGTTTTTAAAAATCTTGTGTCATTATTATTGTTATTTTTTATGAGCTCTTCCCTTGTGTCATTATTGCGAGTCTTAAGTTGGCAACTGTATTATTGATGATTATGGTCGATGATGCCTTCTGTGTGGCTGTATGCGGCATTTGTGCTTGCATGTGTCATGAACAGAAAGGATCTGAAACTGCGGAGCTTCAAAAGGGTGCTGTTAAGGCCATTCAGGATCTCTACGATGTCATGCGTTATGACGTCCTTGCTGGCAACATGAGGTTGCTCTCTACTGATGAGTGTTTTTATTTGAGTGAAATACTGACGGAGAGAGGGGTGTCAGACAGTCTATGTGCTGCCCTGCTGACTGTCTCATTCTTTTGTGCACACAGGGACCACATGCCAACGTGGAACATGCTGTCCAAAGCACGTGCAGATGGAACTCTTTTTTCAAAGTTGAAGTGGCCTAAAGACCCTGAATTGGTAACCCCCCCCCCCCTCTCTCTCTCTCTGTGTATATATATATATATATATATATATATATATATATATGTATGTATGTATGTGTGCATGTATTTATGTATGTCTATTAGATGATGTTTAAGATTAAGCAAATACATTAATTTTTGGAAAATTGGATTCTAGTGACTTTCAGCTTTTGTATGCCAGTAGTCCCTACTTTTTTTCTTTTTATTTGTATTCTGGTGGTCCTAAAAAAATGAAAATTGTATTCTAGTGGGATGCCACTGAATCAAGGGGCTAAATATCATGGTTTTTGACTTGCGTTTTCTCCAAAACTTAGCACAACACTTCCCACGATTTTTAGTGAATTTACAATGTTTGCCCCAATTGTTTTCAACTTTTTTTCTATTTTTTATGGTTTTTTCTCTTTTGTTCCTCAAAAAAATCATAATAATTGCTAGGATTCTCAAAAAAATAATTTTAAAATTCTTTTAGTAACTACACTTCATAACCTTTCTGGGAATAGGAATGAAAAAACTAGAAAAATGGGAGTAGGAATGAAAAAAATTAGAAAAATAGGGAGGTAGATTTGGTACTATTAGCATACAATTTTGATTTTTCTAAGACCACCATAATACAAAAAAAAAGAAAAGTAGGGACTACTGGCATACAAAAGCTGAAAGTAGGGGCCATCAGAATCCGATAATCTTTAATTTTTTTTTAAATGGATGGATGGATCATTGTATGGAGATACATTCACACACATGCAGACATATGCATCTACATGCATTGATCCACCCATTGATTAAAAAAAAAAAATTTGAACTAATGCATTTTCTTTTAAATATCATCTGACAGTGCGGAGGTTTCTCACTTTTGCTTCTAATTTTTTTCCTTCTGCAGAAAACCCAAATTAAGAGATTGTATTCACTTTTGACCATCAAAGATTCTGCTGCGAATATACCAAAGAATCTCGAGGCTCAGAGAAGGCTTAAATTTTTTACGAATTCCCTTTTTATGGACATTCCTTCGCCAAAACCTGTCCGTGAGATGGTGCCTTTCAGGTGAAAGTTGTTCCCTTGCTCTTCTGCTTCAAAACTCAACTTTATTGAAGTTTCTTTATTATTATTATTATTATTATTATTATTTTTTTTTTAAAGCCTAAACTTGAAGCATACATTTACAACTCCTTTGTCTTTTTTTTTTTTTTTCGCAGTGTCTTCACTCCTTATTATTCAGAGATAGTGCTTTATAGTGAGAAAGAGCTTCGTAAGAAAAATGAAGATGGAATATCACTTTTGTTTTATCTTCAGAAGATTTTTCCAGGTAGGACATGTTAATATGCTTTGGCGGACATTTTCAGATGGGATTCCCTTTCTGTGCTATTTGTTTTCACAAGTGGATGTATTTTCTCTAGAGGAAAATGAATATGCCAAACAGTTAGTTCCCTATTTCAGTTTAGCTTGCATTTGTGGTGTTTGATTCAGCCTGGTGACCTTTGGTAGTAGATGCCTTGCGCTTGCACATTAAAGAAGGGATCTTCCAGGTGTAGTTGTGATATGGTGGTGTACTGGGCAGCCATGGAGGGTACTTGATACCCCCCCCCCCCCACCAAACATGCCCAAACCTTGAGGATTAAATGCCTATCCCGTTCCATTTGAATTTTCTCCAAACGCACTCTTAAAGTGTTGTGTGCGCCTTACCCTATCTTTCCCGTTCTTGGGACATTGTGTTTGTCCAACAAGTTAGAGACTTGAAGATTTTTAACAAGGCCTTGCATGGCAAGTGGTTATGGAATATGGATGAGAAGTCCAACGTGTAGAGAAGGTTGATTCGCAATTAAATATCTCGAAGGATGTGGGTGCAGGGTGCTTCTAAAATAGAAGGGTCTTAATACTTTTTTGCAAGGTAGAAGTTAAGAAATGGTTATTACTGTTAATAAATGTACCTGTAGTCTGTACATGAAAGCTACAATGTTAATATATTTCATCAGAAGCATTTCACCTTCATTTACATGGTAACTAATTTCGCAAGGTAGAAGTTAGGTAGATGAGAATTAGCTTTGTTCCACAATTGGGTTGATTGTTTGTGGTTTAGCTACATTTACATGGTAACTAATTTCTTGTTGTGCACAGATGAGTGGAGGAATTTTCTTGCTCGGATAGGTCGTGATGAGAACTCTCAAGAGACGGATCTTTTTGACAATCCGACTGATGTTGAGGAAATTCGGTTTTGGGCATCCTACCGTGGACAGACGTTGGCTAGAACGGGTAAAAGTGCCTCTGTTTCCCCCCTCTACAACCTCCTTCCCCGGAATTTGTTAGTGTCTTTTGATTCTTATATTACTGATGTTTCACAGCAGCGCATGTATGTTAGTTCAGGGGTTAATCTAAGTTCTTGCTTGGTGCAATGTAGTACGAGTTGGTACAGTTTAAAGCATTAAAGCTCACGTAAACTAAGTTAATGGGAGGAATAAATTGATGTCAAGATTTGTGGACCTCCTGGAAGGAGAGAAATCAATGGATTTTGGAAGACAGTTTTGTCCCTTGATGATTTCAAGCTCAAGTTTTTATGGATGTTGTATAGTTGCAGTTTGGTGTTTAAGGCCGATAGAAGTTTCATTTTTTTTCCCCTTTGATTTGGTTGACATTATTAAAATATTAATGTTCAGAGCTTGACGGCGTGACTATTTTTGCTTCCCCCCCCCCCCCCCTCTTTTGTAAATGGGTGACATCCCCTTGGTGTCATTACAATATATTTTGATGAATGATGACTTATCAAAGTAAACAATAAATAAATAAATAAATAGAAGTATCTAAAACAATATATTGAGTTCCTGACATCATATTCATTTCTGGTGGTGGTTGTTGCATCTAGCGGATGTTCTTTTCTCACTGTATTTGTGTGCTCTGCTTTCTTTGGCATGGATGTTGCTGCATGGCCTACTATGAATTTGTAGTTCGTGGCATGATGTACTATCGCAAAGCGCTGATGCTGCAAACACATCTAGAGAGGATTGCTTCTGGAGGTGTGTTCTTGAGACATTAGTATAGCTCCTTTTTTTATTTATTTTTATTTTTTAATAGTGAGCTAGCAAGCTTATGTTTCTGGATGTGTGTGCCAATCAGATATGGAGGCTGCAATTTCCCCTGCTGAAGAACTAAATGTTGAAGGTTTTGAACTGTCTCCTGAGGCACGGGCCGAAGCTGATTTGAAGTTCACCTATGTAGTAACATGCCAAATATATGGAAAACAGAAGGAGGAGCAGAAGCCTGAGGCTGCAGATATTGCTTTGCTCATGCAACGGTGAGTTTCTGAGCATTATTTATTGTCACTCTATGGACAGCAACTAATGTAAAATTGAATGTATTCTTGAGAAGGACATCATATTTCCATTCTTTTGTCATGGTTCATTGATTATATGAAATTTCAATGCTGCCTTTTGCTGTGTAGAAATGAAGCTCTACGGGTTGCTTTTATTGATGTTGTGGAGACTATGAAAGATGGGAAAGTGCAAACTGAATACTATTCCAAACTTGTCAAAGGTGACTTGAATGGGAAGGATAAGGTGAAACTTCTCTGTTTCTTTTGGTTCAACTATATCAATCATATACAGATATACTTACTGTGTGTTGTTGTGTTCAGTCTTTATCTTTACAGTGGTTTAGATATAATTTACATTCTACTTCAGCAGTGTAAGATAGTGGCTGTGTTTTGTTTTGTTTGTTTTTTTTTTTTTTTTTGTTTTTTGGTTTTTTTTTTTTTTTTTGTCTGATGTGCTTTTCTGAATCCAACATGGTGGGAGGTTCAACACCCCCCCCCCCTTCCACACACCCACACACCCCACTCCCACAAAAGGGGATTCTTTCTATGTGGGTTGATGAGAGGATTTTATTGCTGTTCAATCATGTTGTTAATGATCTGGTGCTTTCGCCCACAGTTCCCTCAATGCTCTCCCCTATCTAAGTGCACCTTTCAATGTACCTAGCACCACAAAAGAGAGACCTGTCTGGCTTGGCTTTATCTGTACAGTAATGGCAGAGAATATGTGGAGGCTATCACATGCCCCCTCTGATGGGCGAAGACTCTAGTGCAACTCATTATTAAAATCTTTTCGTAATGGGACTTATCTGTGATATGTTTGTTCAGTGTGGCTTTATTTCCTTTTCAGCACTTTAACTTGAACTAAGAACTTAGTTTTCGCTTAACTCTGCATGACTGGGCTGTGGATGTAGTTGAATTGTAGGGAGAGTGATACAATATCTTAGATTCTTGCTTTTGCTAGTTGCTGCTCCTCAGATATTGTACTGTCATGTTTTTATTCTCTGTTCCCTGCAGTGCTTCATATGAAAGCCTAACATTGCCTTCCCTTAGGAATTTTTCTTTTTCTTTTGCATCATCTTTGTACTCGTGGATATGATTTTTGAGGGGTGTTGCTGCTGTCCAGGAAATCTACTCCATTAAATTGCCAGGAAATCCCAAACTTGGAGAAGGAAAGCCTGAGAATCAAAACCATGCTATCGTATTCACCCGTGGACAAGCAGTGCAGACAATTGACATGAATCAGGTTAATCCTCTTTGACTATTGCGTTTGCTAGATTCAGCACAGTGCACCTCTGCTTACTCTGAATTCCTGCAAGATGTGACATTTTATGACAACTAATTGGTGCTGTCAGTTGCCCATTTTCCATTGTGTCGCTAATGATGTCCTATGCACTTGATAAGCTGAATGCTTGCCGATTGTTTAGCCTTTGCTATTAGTATGAGTTAAGCAATTTATGATTTTATATTTTGGATGACGTTTTTCTTTTGTCCCCTCTGTTTTGGGTATGGGGGATGGAAACCTCCCCTCATTTAGTAGGTTTGCTGCAGTATCTAACTTCAGTTCTCCTGGCTGAATCTCAGTTTTCTTGCACAATATCAGAAATTTGAGTTACAATCATTATAACACCCTTTTTATACTTTTTGGCAGTAGCAGCCAATATTTAATTAGATATGCATGTCCATGATTATAGGCTAGGTGAATGGTAAGGATCCTCTTATTAATTTAACTGAATGGTATCCAGGACAACTATTTTGAAGAGGCACTGAAGATGAGAAATCTTCTGGAAGAGTTCAGTAACTTCAATCATAGACACGGGATTCGTCCCCCAACTATCCTTGGGGTCAGGGAGCACGTATTTACTGGAAGGTACTCTATCATATGTTTGTGGATAATTTTTCTTCTGCTGCCAACCTTTGTTGTGGGTATCCCTAATGTGTTTTATTCCATCTATGCAGTGTTTCTTCATTAGCTTCATTCATGTCCAATCAAGAATCCAGCTTTGTAACTCTTGGTCAGCGAGTTCTGGCTAAGCCCTTGAAGTAAGCATACTTTGTTGAAATATGATGAACAGTTCTTACAACCCTTTTTCTATTCAAATTTAAATTTAATTTGATTCACTTGTCACTATTAATACAGGGTCCGTATGCATTATGGTCATCCGGATGTCTTTGATAGAATTTTCCATATAACACGCGGCGGTATCAGCAAGGCATCTCGAGTTATAAACATTAGTGAAGACATATTTGCAGGTCTATTTTCTTGTGAATTGCAAATATATTAACAGTTTGACTCAAGATTTGTTCACTGACATGTTGTATAGATATGTATATTTTCATTGGTAGTTGATATTATCAAAAAAAATATTTTCATTTGTAGTTGTTCCACCACATAGGCATAACAGTATTTGTTTAATTCAAATGGATATGTACTAAATGACCCTTCACACTAGGATGTCTCCCTTTGTCAAGCTCTCATGTCTGATCTAATACACAAACTACTCCCATCTGGGTTCCCCTTTCATGATGTCAATGATTAGCTACAAAAGGGTAGCAGGCTACAGACATAGTTACCAGGGTTGCATGCAAGGATCATGGAGTCCACTTATAGTTATGTTTTTTTAAGAGAACTTAAATATTGTGAAACCTGTTCTCTGAACCAATGGGACTGGAATCCTGTACGTGGTCACGTGGTGTTTGCAAAGGACCGCTGAGGCATAATATCTATGTACATATTGCTGTTCTGGTAAGTTCATCTCTGAATATTTAATGCAGATTTGATTACTCATCAAAAAGGAAATTATTTAATGCAGGATTCAACTCAACTTTACGACAAGGAAACATTACCCATCATGAATACATTCAGGTATGTGATAAGCATCAGCAGTTTGTCGAGTGTACCTGCAGAGCACTAACCTGTCATTGTAAATTCCAGGTGGGCAAAGGGAGGGACGTGGGGCTCAACCAGATTGCTCTCTTTGAAGGAAAAGTTGCTGGTGGGAATGGCGAACAAGTTCTTAGCAGAGATGTTTACCGGCTCGGTCAACTTTTTGATTTTTTCAGAATGATGTCATTTTACTTCACTACTGTGGGATTCTACTTTTGTACAATGGTATGCTTCTCTTTTTCTTTGTCAACATTTTCTGTAGAGGAGCAGGTAGTGAGAATTCGCAGAGTCAAGTAGTCTAACTTGTTTCTAATCAACAACTGTATGAGCATTTTTTGTATTCATGAGTTAACTGTTTCACTAAAGATACCTGATTTGGCTAAGAGATGTATTGAAGTAACTTCAATATACATTGATGCATTATTCCTTTTTTGGAGGGGGGGGGGGGGCGGGGAAGAGTAGTTTGGTTTTAGAGAATATGAGGAATCAAGTAATTGATATACATACTGTCAACCAGTAGAATTAAGTTTATGATCATGACAAGGAATGGTCAACATTTCTGTCCCTTGCAGTCAAGTCTTGGGTCATTTTGCAAGTGTTGCTGCAATTTGCCGTTGCTAACGCTTGTGTATCTTTTTCAATGCAGTTGACAGTGCTGACTGTCTACATTTTCCTTTATGGCAAGACATATTTGGTATGATCTGTTTCCTTTTTTAAAACATAATTATTGTGCAGTTGGACTTTGCAGGATTTTGCTTGAACTATCAAACTCTTAAAATTTTTTATCTCATTTCTTTGCATCTGGTGGATCTTTTGAGCAGGAACAACCCCCCCCCTCCCTTCACTTTCTCGTCCTACTGTTTCATTCTTCATCTTCATAGTATTAACTGTTACGTTAATTATTTTTACATTCTGAATATGTTACTTGTTTAATAGTTGTTTTGTACTCTGTTTTATTTTTCCCCCACTTCTCCATGCGTTGATATTCCTGCAGTTGTCTCCTTTTTATGACCTTAATATTTCTTTGTACTCAATTGTTCCAGGCATTGTCGGGTGTTGGTGAGACTATTCAAGATCGTGCAGGGATAATGCAGAACACTGCTTTGGAAGCTGCCCTCAATACTCAGTTTCTTATTCAGATAGGGGTTTTCACTGCAATACCAATGATACTAGGTTTCATACTGGAGCAGGGCTTCTTTAGGGTATGTCTTCTTACCATACATATCTGTGACCTGTTGAAGAGATTTAGCTGGTTGCAGTTATGGCTTATACGTATTCCTAAGAGGGCAGAGTATTTCAACTTTCCTTGATACTAGGATTTTGGTGGTAAATAAACAAAAGTAGTTGTGCGAGGAAAGTCACTGTAGGATAAAAGGGCTCTACAGGAATCAACATAGATGAAATTTTTATCTTTGGTTTGCAACATAGAAGTCCAAGGGCAGTGTTTTCTTTGATAGAAGCTTTGATTGTATTTTAAAAGTTATTACAAAGCAAACAGAAATAAAACCAGTTGAGATTTACCGCAGTTGCTTCTTTAATTTTGCAGGCCATTGTCAGCTTTATCACTATGCAGTTCCAACTGTGTTCCGTCTTTTTCACATTCTCTTTGGGAACAAGAACACATTACTTTGGTCGAACAATTCTCCATGGTGGTGCAAGGGTTTGTCATCTTCATACATAAACAGATAGCCTTATCTTAAGTTTTGTTAAGACGTGCACAAGATGATGTTCGGATATTAATGTACTATGCAGTATCAAGCAACAGGAAGGGGATTTGTTGTTCGGCATATTAAGTTCAGTGAGAACTACCGACTGTACTCTCGCAGTCATTTTGTCAAAGGGTACTTTTTTTTTATTCACTTAAGGAAATCCATTGTCACTTTGGAGCTTTTCTTGAACAATATCTTCTGTCTGTGTAGGCTTGAAGTTGTTCTTCTGTTGATTGTCTATCTTGCATATGGTTATAATGACGGTGGTACAGTAGGCTACATCCTTCTCACCCTCAGCAGTTGGTTCATGGCCCTCTCATGGCTCTTTGCTCCATATCTGTTTAATCCATCTGGTTTTGAGTGGCAGAAGTAAGTCTGGGGTTCCTTAAACTTTTCATAGGCTTTTGTTTGAATTTGTGCTGCTGTAATTATGTTTGTGGAAATCAGATTAATTGTGTCCTTTGTTGGTTGACTTGGTTCCCTTTAGGACGGTCGAGGATTTCAGAGATTGGACAAATTGGCTTCTTTACAGAGGTGGAATTGGAGTTAAGGGGGAAGAGAGTTGGGAAGCTTGGTGGGAAGAAGAACTGGTGATTATTTGATACCACCTCTCACTCTGTCAAATTGATATTCTTGAAGCTTTTTATTCTTGATTTCATATGTTGATCATATACAGATTCCTGGGATGCTGCATTTAATGGGGCTGTCTTTTTATGCTAGACAATATCAGTTGCATGTCATGGCGTATGCATTGCCTGTGCAAATTTTTGGTCTTGCTCATTTGTTGTTTCTTGTACCCTCTCCTGGCACCTTTTTGTCTTTTAGAACAAACTAATTAGTATGCCGTTTGTATGATTCATCTTTTCTACAAACTGACCTGGAATCTGGAAGGCCATTATGTTTGCATTTTTTGCATTTTTGGTACTGCTGTCTCAGTCTGGGCTTTCCTCAGTTCTCCATTTTATAGTAAGTCCTTGATTTTCTCTCTCAGTCGTGAGGTGAATGGTCATTTTAAAGCCTATCATAAGAGCTGTTAGGCGGAGAAATTTCTTGTATGTGATGAAGGAATTTATTTACAATTGACCCAATTTGTTTTCAACCCTGTCACTTTTTTGACAGTGGTCTTCTGTGCCTTTCCTTTGTAATTGGTGGAATACTTCTCCACAAATTCAGTGGCTGATTCTTCCCCATGCGCACCGCGTGTCATGATAGCGATTTAGAAAATTGAATTGTAGAGAGTTTATTGCTATTGCATTCCAGTGCTAATGATAAAATGATGACAGGCACATATTCGGACCATAAGTGGAAGGATAGCAGAGACAATTTTAAGCCTTAGGTTCTTCATCTTCCAGTATGGGATTGTGTATAAACTACATGTGCAGGGGGATAACACATCACTGTCGGTAAGAGCTTTATCTATCTGATTAGTTTATTTTTTTTCCTCATTTATTGTTTCTGGCTGCCCCCCTTCATATTCTGCCTGTCGAGTCTAGCATTATGAGGCAGTTCTCGGACACAGGTTATCCAATGAAAATAGTCACTAAATAGCTTGTGAGGTTCTCTCATTCAAGACTTTGCGGTTTGCAAAATTTGCTGGATCTTTGCATTGTCTCTTTATTTATTCAATGTTGGTTACTTGGTTGGGTCCAGTTGGAAATTATATTATACACCCTCATGTACAGTATTCCTGTTTGGTCCCTCCCATTTTAATGAACAATAGTGTTTCTTTTATAAACTGTATGCTAATTTTGATGAGCATTAATATTTATATTGTCCGCATGGGAGCAGTTGTTATTGGTCAAATTGGCCAAAGGATACAGACAAAATCACAAAATTGAAAACAACACACAAAAGAAAGCAACAGAACTTTTAATCAGGTTTGAATAAGCTTTGTACTTTCCCAGGGGATGGGGCCAAATATTTTTAGAGTTAGTGTAGGGCTCTCAAATTTGAACCTTTACTTTTGGTTAACTTTATTAATGTAGAGAGCATAGTAACACATCTAAACTTCGAATTGAACTCAAACTACAACACTTTATTTAAGCTACTTTCTAGAATGCTATTAATTTATTTATTTTTTTTTTGGGGGGGGGGGGGGGTTAGGTTGACTAAACTTGGGATCTAACTTACCAAATTTAGAATTGAATAAACTAAAACAATTAACTAAGTTGATTAAACAAACAGCTAATCAAGTGAATGAGTTAGGTTTTTTCTGTGAACTATAGGCTCTTTTTTTTTCATTTGTGAACATTAAACTAGTCTTTGAGGAAGAGAGTGTACACTATTCACTGTATGACAACTGGGGTTGGGTGCATTGAGTGAATGCTGACAGATCATATTGCGAACTGTTGAACTTTGTCAGTGGCAACAGAATGACTAATTTTGAGTTATCTTGCAGATCTATGGCTTCTCCTGGGCTGCTCTTGCTGTTCTTATTGTTCTTTTCAAGGTTCAACTCCTTTTAAACTTGAATTATCACTTTCTGTGTCAAACCATTTGATCTGCGAGTCTTACTGAGCGCCACCCCCAATACAGGTGTTCACTTTCAGCCAGAAAGCTTCTGTCAACTTTCAGCTGTTGCTGCGCTTTGTCCAAGGCCTCACCTTTCTGATGGCATTGGTTGGATTAGCCGTGGCTGTTGCAATTACACCTTTATCTCTTCCAGATGTATTTGCTTCCATCTTAGCGTTTATCCCCACGGGTTGGGCAATTCTTTCTGTGAGTTTCTTTGCTTCACACCATTTATTGCTATTTCTCTTTCCTTCTTCGCTGTGAACTACTAGTGCTACTGTCTTCCCCCGTTACCTGAGAATTATAATCTTCTAAGATCCAACTTTTTATGTTGAAGAATGAAATTGTATATATAGATGTTTTTCTCAACACGGGTAAATGTGTTATTTACTTAGGAGATCCTCCTCTCACGGCGTTTTCCTAAGTTGTCATCATGCAAAACTAAAGAAGATAGGGCTTTGATTAACCATCCAATCTGCCGCTTTCTTTGCTTCTCCGTAGATGTGTTGAAATGAAAACCCTTCTAGATGTAGTATGAAATGGTATATCAAGTAGATATTGCCTCCTTTTTCCTGTGTCTAAAACAAAAACACAATTTTTCAGATTGCAGCAGCTTGGAAGCCATATGTGAAGAAGATTGGGCTGTGGAAATCAATTCGGTCGCTTGCCCGTCTCTATGATGCTGGAATGGGCATGCTTATATTTATTCCCATTGCATTCTTCTCATGGTTTCCTTTCGTGTCCACATTCCAAACGAGGCTCATGTTCAACCAAGCATTCAGTAGAGGGTTGGAAATCTCTCTCATCCTTGCCGGAAACAACCCTAATACCGCTGTATGAACACCATTATACATTGACTGTTTCTGTAATTATGTATGGTTGTACAGTGAGGAACTCTTCTCTTTCAACCTCTCGAATGGTTAGTCCTAGGGCTTGGAAATTCCGTCTAGACTAGAATGTATTATGATGAGACAATCCTCCTGTATTTTTGGTAGAATTGCGTACTGTTAATAGTAACAATGTCGTAGGTTAAGATCATTTTGACTGTCAGAAGTTCCAAGAGGCTTAGTTTCTGTAGCACCCTTGAGATCTGAAATTACGATGTCGATTTGAACATGGTTATTAGTCATTATTTTTTCTCCAATCTTATGATCTCTAAAATCAAAATGTTGATTTTCTCATTTCAATCAGAGGCTGTATTGTGTCTGGATTCAATTCGATGAACAATACTGTGGACTGTGGAGTGTATAGGTTGAAGTACTACTATGAGATCAGAAATGGTTCATGTTGCAACTCGCAACCAATGTTTTCTACCATGAATAACATTGTGTGGTCTGTGGAGAAGAGAATATAATGTGGAAGTCTCATATAAGAGAGTAAAATTTTTGAAGTTGCCTAAAGGGTATGCACATTCTAGTACTGAAGACTATCTCACGTAAGTTTATCACAATATGAATTCTTTACCTTATAATTTTTTTAATATTTTAATTTGATTAATAAGTGATATTAGAATGATATTTTTTTATAGCACTATGATGGATAATTTATTATGGGATTACTTTTATAGAGTTGTCTCAACTAGATTATTAATGTCACTATATTCATAAAGAAAATTACCACAAAATTATAAGTTTTATATTGAGATAGTATTATATAAGATTTATTGAAGAATATAATGAGGACCATGTGTTTCATAAATGTTGTGCGATTTTGTTTTTACCAAACTAATGATATGTTTGCGTTGAGCAACATAGGGGAAGGACATGCAAGGAAAATTTTTTTATCAGTTTCTCCTTATTTGGAAAAAAATATATATATATAATAGAGAGGTGAAGAAAAGGGGAATAGTGTACCCTTAATTCCATTCATCTCTTTTTTTTAATCCCCCAATTTTGGGTGTGTTATTGTGATGGCGGATTTAGATTAGATAATTTTTTTATAAATATCAGTTGCTAAAGTGTAGAAAAACATGTAAAATTTTAAAATATCGGTTAATTTGAATAATGGATAACATGAGTGTGTGATATATTTTGTAAAATTTTAAATCTCCCAAATTAACTCTTTTAGGTTTGGAATTCCCTTGGTATTTTAATAATATATATAGATTAGATATGGAGGAGGCATATTGTCGCATTAAATGAGATTTTCTAATCCAATGTCAGCCAAATTATTTCATGAGAAATGGATTAATTGGGCTTATTGTACATATGCTTTCTTTGGTACTCTCATTAGTATTGATAATCAACTTTGTGGCTTTTTCAAGCAGAGTGGGAGGATCTTCATCTAACGTATTGGACCATACCAACTGAACAAAACTCTAGAAAGAGACTGAAAACCTTAAATAAGGGTATAAAAAAACTTTTACAAAAGAAGAGATTAATTTTATTTGCGTAAACATAAAACTAAAGGTTAGAAATCAATCAAATTGGGTTTTTTCATCGACGAAAAGAACCGATGTCAACCCATCCAAAGAAGTAGAGACTAGGGTTTTCTAGAGAGAAAAAGATAAGAAGAGAAAAAGAGAGCAAAAAAAAACATTATATTTTGTCATTTAACTTCTTGAGAACAAGTTTTACTCAAAAGGACCCTAGCCTCCTCCTTTCTTTTCCTCTCTAGAAAACTCTAGCCTCCACTTCCTTGAAGGAGCTGCCATCGATTTTTTTGTCGATGGTAAGCCCCAATTTGATCCAATTGTTAGTTTGGTTTTACGTTTACGCAAAGAAAGTTAGGATCTTCTTTTGTAAGAGTTTTTATTGAACCCTTATTTAGGGTTTTTAGTCTCTTTCTAGAGTTTTTATTGTACCCTTATTTAGGGTTTTTAGTCTCTTTCTAGAGTTTCTGTTCAGTTGGTGTGATCTAATACGTTGGATGAAGATCTACTTTCAAATCGCTATAGCACGAGTTATGAGGTTCTCCGTCAATGGTAAAGATGCACAGTCATCGAGGAAAGATGTAGACTCATCGAAGAAATCGGAGCCGAACGTCAGTAAGATTAATATTAGTTATTTGTAAGTTGAATTTCATATCTATGTTTTAGATCTACAATTGTTCAATCATGATTTTTATTGTAAGTGCCGTATAACTTGCTATTAATGAAATTGTTATGTTTGATTTCAAAAAAAAAAAAGTTTTACTAAAAGGAAATGAAGATTTTTCCCCTGGCGAACTGTTTATTGGAAATAACTGGAAATAACCATTTCTCCACCTAGTGTTAGCCTTAATATTCATTCTTTTATCGTCAATTTAATTTTTTTGTTTTCATGGATTTACTTTCAGAATTATTCCTTTGAACCAAAAAAGGTCAAGTTTTGAATTTTTGTTTCCTTTTTTTCTGGATAATATATGATTTTTTATTTCCTCAATAACGGTAACATAAAATGAAATCCCAATAATAATAAGAAAGAGGGCAATATGGAAATTTCACAAGACGGAGAGGGTAATTTGGGGAGTCCGTAGTCTAAACCGAACATGACACGATAAACTCTTGAACGCCACGTAAGTAAAATCTCAGCCGTTGATACCTCATCTACAAATCTAGCCGTTCATCCTACTTTATTCGCCTATAAAAGGACCTTTGACGCCATGGAAATCCTTCAATTTTCGGTGCTCAAAGTAATTTCAGATTCGCTAATTCGAGAGCAAAGATCGCAAAAATCTCCACTCAAAATAGAGAGAGAGAGAATTAATCAAGAGAGAGAAACTAGAGAGAGAAAGAGACAAAGAGGAGGAATCCACGGCTCTTTGTATAGTACTTGAATAATCACAGCTGTATACTTCACCTTTACACCTTGTTAGGGTTAGGTTCGATCGATCGCTCCCTTCGTCGTGTTTTTAATCTTGTTTTTTATTTTTTTTTCAGTTCGATTTCTGATAGTTTTGGTTTAATCTTAATCGTAATCGCAATCTTAATATATAGCCTAAAACTTGATTTTAATTTTATTCGGTAATTCTTGTTTCGTCTAATTAGGTTTTGGCTAGGGTTTTCGCGGAATCTGTGGTGTGATTGTTGTTTTGTAAGCAAGAATGAACGATCAGACTCAAATGATGAATCAGCATCAGGTAAAGAATCGCTTACAGTTTATGTTGATGAAAGAATCTGAAAAAATGATGATGAATCAGTCTCAAACGATCATGAGTTACTCATCACAGATGTTGAATCAACCTCAAATGGTGAACCAGCAGCCTCCGCAGATGGCGCCGAGTCAAGCTCAGATGGTGAATCAACTCAGCCAGCAGCCGATGATGGTTGTTAGTCAGGCTCCAAACCCGATGATTGCTCAGTCTCAGATGGTGAATCAGTCCAAAATGATGGCTCAGAGCAACTATGGTCAGTGGCAAGCTCCTCCCAACATTCCCCCGCCTCCTATGAATGCTATGAAATTCCCCAACCCTATGAATCCAATGTATGGTGGTGGGGGTTTGAAACCGGGTCGTGGTAACTGGAAGGGCAAGAAACCTATGGATAAGAGAAAAGATGTTAGAAGGAAAGATAAAATTTTGCCTGGTGGTGGTGGTGTCGGTGGTGGCATTGGGGCCAGTGGTATGGCTCCTGCTGGCCCTGGTGTTGGTGGTTATCAACCACCAACCCTTTATGAACTTGAACAGCAGAATAGACTAAAAGCTAGGAGGTTCTACCCTAAGAAAAAATTTAATAGGATGGGTCCATATGCTCATGCTCCTAGGAATACTACTTCGTATATAATCCGTGCTAAGAAATCTGGTGGCATTGCATCTTTGGTTTCTCCTTGCCCTGTGACACCTGCTGTGCTCCCCACACCTGTTTTTTCGCCTTCAAGGGAGGCTTTGGTTGATATGGCTAAGGAAGAGTGGGGTGTAGATGGGTATGGATCGATGAAAGGACTGATTAGACTTAGGTCGCCTGGACATGATGAAGCTGTGGATGACTATGATGAAGAGGATGAAGGTGGCTCTAGTGAGAGCGATGTGGAGGAGCATGTAGAGGTTGAGAGGAGGTTGGACCATGACTTGAGTCGCTTTGAGATGATATATCCCAATAGTGGTGATGATTACCATAACGTATTGGAGAATAGAGTAGATGATCAGGATGCCCACATTGCTCAACTGGAAGAGGAGAATCTTATTCTAAAGGAGAGACTTTACTTGATGGAAAGAGAGCTTGCTGAACTGAGGAGGAGATTGTTGTGTCTTGAGAGACAGAATCAAGTTGTTGAAGATATTAATGAGGAGGTCGTGGAAAATGTGTCGGAAAATGATAGCGAGGGAGTGAGAAGCATTCCTCTGTTTGGTCATAAGCACAATGAGGAAGTGGATTATGTTCCTGGTAATGGAGCTGGAGAAAGTGGAGAAAGACGGGATGAAAGTGAAGTGCTGCAAAAGGAATTGAGGGACCTTGCTGTTAAAGAAGGTTTCCATGGCGAAACTGTTGGAAATAACCTAAGCAGTGTTGGGATAGGAGAAGCTAAGCAGGATAAGGGAGTAGTTAATGAGCAAGTTGCATTGAATTCTATGGTAGATAATAAGTGTGAAGGACAGGTTCAGGAGTTAGTTGCTGGACATGAGGAGACACATGAGACTGGGGGTAACAAGCATGTGGAGTTGTCTGTTGTTGGAGCCCTAGGAATTGCAGATGAAGGTGTTAAAAATGAGCCTGTTGAGGATGTCTGCATGGGAGAGTTGCCTGCCGAAGAAGTGAATGAAGGTGGCGTTGGTCAGTTGGAAGATGTAAATGCAAAGATTGAGATCGCTACAGAGCATGAGGAGATCACAATATCTGGAACACAAGCAGCAGGCAACACTGAAGCTGTGAATAATGAAGCAGCTGGAGATATCTGCATGGGAGATGCATTGCCTTTAGACAAAGAGGTCAAGGATGATTAAGTATGATGGTCATGGAATGTGTCAATTGAACTCGGGGAAGCGCATTGGCGACGGTGACATTCATGTGGTCCCGCGTTGATGTAAGTCCTTCTCGGAGTTCTTAATGATCAGAATGGAAGTTCCTGGTTTTTGTACATAGCTCTTGACCTCCTTTGTGATCTTTGTTTTCTTACCGTTTTGTCTTTTGTCAATCTTCGTATCTTGTCGTCTAGTTTTTGTCTTTTGTTGACATTCGCCATTAGCTTGTCTAAGATGCAATGTCTCGCCGGACGGTTGGCTAGGGTCTCATTTCATTTTAGTTGGAACTTTTGTTTACTGCTGTCTAATGGGTACATAGTTGTGTCTTAAATGAAGGTTGCCCACTATCATTTGAAGTGAATGTAAGTGATGTACTAGTCTTCTACCTTAATGTCACAAAACATTAATATGTTCCATGTTCTCTCTTTCCTGCGCTGTTTTACTTTCCATGGGGAGCCATTGTCAGGCCTTGTGGGATATACACAATTTGTGACCCTGACTTCTATTTTGTACTTTTATATATTCTTCTTTGCTGGTTGAGTATTGGCCATGGAGTTTCTTTTTAATGGCAGATATTCTGGATCACACTGGGGAGTTCTCTGGTGAGATTGAACGTCTTTGGTCTCATCTATTTCTCTGAGATCTGCCTCTCTGCAAGTTGTAGGTTGGACTTGCAGAAACTGCCTGGAACAGGTAGGTAGCGAATCTGGACTGTAAGGATTATAGTCCTGAAGCATACAAGATGAAATGGCATGTTTCTTCATTGTTTATTTGCCTTTCAGTCTCTGTGGGCGTGACTGTTTATTGTGTTGTTTCTGTTCTCCCATAAACTGGACGCTTGCAATGGCAATTGCGGGTGTATTCTTCCTGTATGAGGCTTAGTCATGATGAAGAGGGTGCTTTCATATGTAGAGTAACCGTTATATCAGGAGAGTCGTTGAAAAAAAGATGTGATCTCAGGAAAGCAGTTTAACACATATGTGACTCTTTTTTGTCTGCATGTTTTGATCAGCTGAGAGTCTGTCCCCTTTGTAGTATTTCTCATCCGTCATCCCATCGGGTGCCTTCTTCTGTGAAAGGTGGGGGGTAAGGCTCAATCATGTGCTTTCGGCGCATAGGTTTGGCTGAAAAGCAAGGAATTGTAAGTTTTTCGTGTCTGGGGTAAAATCTGGTGGCCAACTCAATTTTGCTTATTCTTAGACAAAGGATACTGTTGTATTATGCGCCTTTTTTTCATCTTGGTACCTCGAGTCTTGACCTACCTGTCTACCTCTATATCAGTGCGCCGGTGAGAATAAGTGTACTTTTGGGTGTTTGTTCAACCAAGCTATTTGAATGACATAAATGAGATGAGTGATGCCCTCGTTCCACCCATTTGCTTGTTGCATATGACAACTTTGGGGAACCACAAACCCGCCCACTAGGTTGTTAATCCTCATTGTCTTTTTTATTTGATTTAATAACCAAAGGTAGGGGGCAGTTTCGGCCATGCTTCGCATTGTTTGGCATGTCCATCTTGACCTTGTTCCTGGCTGTTTAATATTCAGCAGTTGCATTCTGTTTCTGCTGCCTGTGCCTATTCCTTAACTTGCAAAACTTTTGCGGTTCTTGCTCGAATTTGTTGCTGATGTTTGCAAAATGAGCCAAATAAGTTTCTATCTCAGTTTCGTTGAAGCATCCCAGACAAGTAATGCGAAGGTGAGCAGGATGGCCTCCTGTGTATTTTATTTGAATTACAAACTCCTGTTGTGTCACATTAACCGTGCCTGACTTCAAACCGTCTGTGTTGCAGTCTGTAATTTCTGAGCTGCTTTGGACAACTGCTCACATATATAGTCCGTTCGACAGATGGCTAAACTAGGTGGATCCTTGGCAGCAAGCTCACTTGATACTTTGGTGATATGCAGGCTGATGGGTGTTGTAATATGTGCAAGTACACGGTAATTAACAATGCAAAATGACTTGGGGATGGGAAAAAAGCCAGAAAAATTGAAACTGGATTGTGATTGGAAACCCAACGTTATTCTAAATATAATATAAAGCTTAATGGGTAATAACAAATTATAAGTTGATGGCATTAAGAAAATGATATGATGTGTAGTTGTTATAGATAAGAATGATGAGCATGGCTCTTGATAGAATTTTAGTCCAAGTAGCAAGTACATGATTAAATATTTCACTTTTATGAGTAAAGAATTGGTGTCACCCTCTAGCCCCTAGGAAGAATGTTTGAGGATTCATTTTTATAATTATGCCTAAAGCTAGGATGAGAATATGGCTATAATAATTGTAAGGAAATTATTTACAATTAAAGTCTTAGGTCATTGGTAATGGTGAGTTTAAATCCGACTCATCACGATACGATACTTAAATGAGAATGAAATGAAGTCAGATTCGGTCATTTATCGAGCATTTGAAAAAGTCAGCTTAACACACTAATATTTTAATTTTATTTTCTATCTATCCTCATTCACATTATTTTTTTATCAATATGATCAAATTAATTATATTATTAAGTAGGATCCACGTACTTTTTTGATTAATATGAGTCAAATTCATATTCACCATTGGAAAGTTAGTTAAGTAAATGGATAAATTTTGATTTTCCCACAAATTTCATATCATCCAATTAGTCAAACTCAAATTCACTGTTGCAGGTGCTCTCATGTGAAGTGAGGTTGAGGTTGCAATTTGATGTGTGGTATTTTTAATTTTACGTAAGAGTGTCGATTTAAATAAATTGTCATCTAATATTTTGTTCAAATTTAGTATTGGATATTTTTGAATGTTAATATACTGAATTTTTGGGGTATTGGATAATAATGTATTGAATTTTGACTTTGGACAATAATACATCGACTTTGAGTGGTGTTGGACAATAATGCACCCGAAACGATTTCGACGCTGTCTGACTTGATGGCGATTTTACATGGCATGGCGAGAAGATAAATTGGCTAAATAATATCTAAATTTATGATATGTCAGCTAATCTATACAAGCGAAGGTGATTTTATACAACAACAATAATAATTTCTCAGTGAAAACACGTTTTAAGCAAATGTGATTTCAAAGTTGTTTCCTTTGTGTATGTATGGATTAGCTGATATGTCATAATATTTTTTAGGTCAATCCATCTCCTTCACCTGCTATGTAGGATTATCACTGAGTCAGTCATTGCTGGAATCATTATGGGTGTCTACATTGAAAGACACATTTTTGTAGCAACAGGAGTTACTTATCAAAAACAAAATTGACTGGAGATTGTTAGATAGTTTTGGTATTGAAAAGCAGTGAGAGTAAAAGGTAAAAATCTCACATTTAAAGACAAATGAACTTTCATTGGTCTATATATATATATATATATATATATATATATATATATATATATATATATATATGAAAATTGGATTATAATAATCCTTACTTTCACCAATTGAATGATAGTGGGTAAATTTCACTTTGTATTCTGGTGGTCCAAAAAAAATAAAATTGGATTGTAGTGGGATATTTTCGAGGGAATCATAGATTTTGTATTGCATTTAATTCAAAACTTAGTATAACACTTTACAATGATTTTTAATGAATTTACAGCGTTTCTCCCAATTTTTTTTTCATTTTTTTACTATTTTTTACGATTTTTTCACTTTTATTATCTTTAAAAAATCATAATAATTATTCGGAGTCTCAAAAAAATAATTTAAAATTTTTTTTAGAAACTACAATTCATTAACTTTCTAGGGGCATGAACGAAAAAAACAAAAACAATATAGTGTAGGAATGAAAAAAATAAGAAGATTGTGGAGGTGGATTTGGTACCACTACAATCCAATTATATTTTTTTTTTGGACCACCAGAATACGAAGTGAAAGTACGGTCCACCATTATCCAATTGGTGAAAGTAGGGATTATTAGAATCCAATTATCCTATATATATATATATATATATATATATATATATATATATATATATTGCAATTTTAATTACTTAAACGCAGAATTATTCTTAATAATTTAATAATTGACCATTTTTTTATGCGCCATCAATTTATAATAGAAACACTAGGACGACAACTATGCCAACAAGGCAACAATAGTACAAGGTTTAACTCTTCTTATTGAAATGCACCCGCACGCCTATGTGATGGTTGTCGAATTAATTGTTGAGAGATATTTACTAAATCTAATAAGCATTTGAGTGATTAGATGATAAGTAATTTTTTAAGGACAGTTGAATTTCAATCACCTTTAAACCTTTTTTAAAATATTTCGCTCAAGAATGACAGGGAGCTATAATCTCTCGTCTGGACTAGATGAAGTTTTGGATTAGCATGATCCAGGCCAAAATTAGTTGTTGATTAAGATTAAAAGAGGGGAGTGAGTAAGGTAGAGTTTATGTGGATCTAGAAACAAAATCCAACTAACAACAATCACAATTTGTAGCGGGTATTTTGTGTGTTTATGTGGGCAACAGAGAGGTTGTGCAACGACGTCTTGTGGTTGACCATAAATTGACGTTTCAATCAATAATTCGGGTGGTTATTTAGGCCATTGTAGAGTTCATTACTGATTATATCAATTGTACTCGATTATTATAGTCCGCACATTAAATCTATCAATTTGAGATGGTTTGTCATTGTATTAAATAAATATTGATCCTATTTTTATAGGGTACATTTTATATTTTTCTTCAATTGTTCAAAGCTCAATTCGAGTTAGAGAGTTTGCTACATAAATTGCATATATATATATATATATATATATATATATATATATAAAACAACTGCTTGACGATTACACCAAAAAGATCAAAGATGCTCAAAGTCCTTTATAGGTTCATGTTATATATAGTGTCCTAATTAATTATTTATGCATTGAATTTAATGTAGTTGAACTTCGGCTTATGGGACAAAGACTGCCTAGATCTGGATCTCTCAAACCTATTTATTATCGGAATTCGTTATTGAATTTCATTTTGTATTGGCACATGTGTGCTGTTTGATTAGCGGCTAGCAATTTGTATCTGTGAATAGCATGGGTCCTATCACTGTTGACAACACAAAAGACGTTGCAAAGACCTAAAACATCACCAAAAACATCACAAATGGCCCGTGAGTCATGATGTATAATGCATTAACTAATCTTAGTATGGATCAAATCAGGGGTTCACGTGATACTAGCACGATTTTAGGGCTCAAAATTCAGGGGTAAAAGGAGGTTAGCATTCTCTAGTGAAATCAGCAATTTGCAAACTATTACTGTAAAACAAAACTGCAATGAATTAGCACAAGGATTTAAACGCGCGAGGCAGATAGGCAACAAATAACTACACAAGAATGAAACACGAGTATCTACTCGCATTCAATATCCTTTTTTACACATTTCTGAAATGATAGTTGTCGATTTCAACTTTCCCACAGAACAATGGCACAAACAATCAGGATTCTGGGTCAAACATTATTATTACTATTATTGATCAATCGAAGATCCAAAGAATCCGATAATAGTACACACACAACAATAGGATGGCAGAAAAGATGTCGAGAAGCTTGTCGTAGAGCAGTTTCTGTCTGTCTGATGTATTCTGAACGACGAGGGGCTTATCCCACAGTCGACTGCCCTGCTAACATTGGGATAACAGTTTAAGAGAGACCAAGCACTCTTCCGGTTTTGGTGTCAACATCAATGTCATAGAAACAAGGCCTTGTGGGAAGCCCTGGCATTGTGCTCATGGTTCCAACCAAAGGATAGATAAACCCGGCTCCCACGCTCGCCCTCACGTCTCTGATAGGCAGGATGAAGCCACTCGGTGCTCCCTTTGCAGCAGCATTGTGGGAGAAGGAATATTGGGTTTTTGCCATGCAGATTGGAAGATTTGAAAACCCTTGCTTGCTGTACATCTCTATCTGTTTCTCAGCCTGCCATATGGATGAGGGTCCCATGTCAAGATTACAGGCTAATATTCATTGGCATCCATCCACATGAGCAAAACTGTGAGATGCAAATTAAGGTTGTTTTTCTCTTATGATGCATGGTTTTCTTAGAAAATTGAGCAAGGGTTTGATGAATGGGTGACTGAAGCTAATATTAAGACACCATAAGAACATTGACATCATGAGCTACAATTGCATGAGTAAAACTATGAGGTGCAAATTAGGTTTGTTCTTATGATGCATGTTTTTCTTAAAATTAGTTTTCATGAAAAGGGTGATTGATAATCAAAGAAAAACCAACAATCCTACATCAGTGTGTAATTTAGGTTCTTAGCACACCATTTCAGCTCTTTTCTTTTCTAAAGATCACGATCTCAAATAGAATTTATCCTCAAGACAAGGATATTAAAGCACAATTGCATGTCAATGAATGAGTAGGCTAAAGGACTAAAATGAATACCTGCTCGGAGTATTCAACACCAGCAGCACCGTAAGACTTTGCTATTGCCTCTATTTTCTCTTTGATGCTCATTTCCAAAGGATATAAGAACTTGAAAGGCTGGTTGACACTCTCACATGCTTTCTGAACGGCAATGCCAAGGTCGACCTGTTGAGAGCAAGTGCAGTCATTGTTAGGCGGCTTCTTTCATAGAGCTAGTATAAACAAATTGTTTGTGAGAAAGAAAGTACTAACCGCTCCTTTTCCTCCGTGGGCATGATGAGTACATATCACTGCATCAAATGCCCCGGCGTCCAGCGCAGCTTTTTTAACAGCATTCAGTTCTGCCTCGGAGTCAGTGGCAAACATGTTAATGGCAACCACGACGTTTACACCGTAGGCCTTAGTATTAGTGATATGCTTGGCAAGGTTAACACAACCAGCCTCAACAAGACCCACATTTTCTGTTGTGTATGCACGGTCAAGGGGCTTCCCAGCCACCACTTCTGGTCCACCACCGTGCATTTTTAAGGCTCTCACTGTTGCAACAACGACAGCGCACTGAGGAGTCAAACCACTGTATCGGCATTTGATGTTCATGAACTTCTCTGTCCCTATATCTGACCCAAAACCTGCTTCTGTAACCACAAACCCTCCTGGGCCAACCAACTTTAGGGCAATCTTGTCAGCAACAATGGAGGAATTACCGTGAGCAATATTCGCAAAAGGACCTGCATGAACAAGGACAGGTGTTCCTTCCAGAGTCTGCATCAGAGTTGGGTTAATTGCATCCTTCATTAGAACAGTCAAAGCACCACCTACACCAAGATCATCAGCAGTTATAGGTTCTCCGGCCTTGCTATTTCCTACCACCATATTTCCGAGTCTCTCCCTCATGTCTTCTAGAGAAGTCGTGAGTGCTAGAACAGCCATGATCTCGCTAGCAACTGAAATATCAAATCCAGTTTCCCTTACCATTCCCTTTTCTTCAGGCCCCTGCCCAATAGTAATTTTCCTCAAGAATCGGTCATTCACATCCATTACTCTCCTCCATGTGACGGAACTAGGGTCGATATCAAGCCTAGCAAATCTCTTGATCTCTTCAGGGGTAAGATCTTCTGGGTTGGTCTTCTCGATACCTAGCTTCTTCAGACGCTTAAACATTATGTTACAGAAGCTTCTTTTACCTTCCTTGTTAGGAGGGCACAACCTGTTAAACAGAGCCTTGTCTGACTGACTGGACTCATGGAAAATTCTGGTGTCAATAGCAGCAGCAAGTAGGTTGTTTGCGGCTGTTATAGCATGTATATCCCCTGTTAGGTGGAGATTGAACTCATCCATTGGAATAACTTGACTATATCCACCACCAGCAGCACCACCTTTTATTCCAAAAGTTGGTCCTTGTGATGGCTGACGAAGACATGTCACAACCTGCAGGTACATTCAGCTCATCAGCAATACATACAACCAAATGGAAACAATTGAATACAAGATTTCATGATCAGCCATACTATGTAATCCATACTCAGCCATCAACAGATGGCCAAATTGGGGGAAAATAGTCAGAGCTATTGCATCCTAGCAGGAAATGTTAACTCACTCAAAGGTATCATTTCAGGCCAGGCAAGACTTAGGTAATTCAAACCAGTTAGCACCACTAGCAATGTGGATTCACAGATTAGACTGATAATTCTCACATTGGCGGAGTACACATCGGTCTTTGGTTTGTTGAGGAGCACATTAATAGATAGACTTCCGTTAATGGGAACAGGAAAGAGAAGGGTATATTATACATGATTAAAATTAAATCCCATGGTAATTACATGTGCTCAGATTTCAGAATATGATCTACAACTGCTGGGCTCAGAGAGAAATATAGATAAATTGAGAATTATTGGTGTTGAAATTGGAAAATGTTTCTTTGAGGACTAATAGATGCATTGGCCAACTCACTCATAGCTACTGAGTGCAATTCTCATGAGCGTAATCATTCAGAATGTAGAATCTCTAGCTATGAATCTTTGCCAAATAAGTGACAGACTACTACCTAAAGCAACCTCAACTCATCCATTTATCTTACCCTTGAATAAGCAAAGACTCAAAGGCTAGGGATAAGCCGATATTCTAGAAGGGCTTAGTCATATATGTGTCATAGATGGAGAATATTCAAGATTTCCATACGCCTTATATGCTTAACCAATGTCCAAATATCAAATCCAGGATTGAGAAGGCAGATTTTGCCTCAGCACTCTGAACAAAACCTGAAGCAAGAAACAACTACAGTATTATACACCAGAAGTAAGTGAATACAGTACCTTCTTATCAAGGTAAGCTCCCAATGCTTGACATAGACCCACAGTAGTTGTGGATTTGCCTTCCCCGAGAGGGGTCGGAGTGATTCCCCCAACCACAACATAATACCCATCCTGCACTCCTTTCAGCTCATCCACCACAGACAGCAAAACCTATATACATCAAAATATGCCAACCCAGCAGTTAAATTTTAAAAGATCCATAAACATACAGAACCCTCATAATACTAGAATCATAATACAGAATGCAAAATGTTTGATTTCCTTTTGGAGTGGCCTATAGTTTAGATGATATGTTTTTGCGCGGCTTTTGCTCATATCTTTTTAGCTACTGTGACTCTTGTTTGGCTGTCATCTTTTGCTGTCTCGCTGTTTAACGGATCTTTGTAGCATCTCTGATGCGAATTTTAGCCTTTTACTGGCTTTCCACTATCGAAAAAAATACTAGAATCATAGTGAAATAAATTCCCAATAATGAAAGCTCAAAAAGACTAGTGTCAAGGCCACATGGAATTTCTTTTAGAAGCATGCACTACTCCAAGGAAAAGTTGACGTATAAATCTTCACTACCTTGTCTTCCCAACACATTTAAGGAAGTTATATTTTATAGTATCATTTAATCAAGACAGAGAATACCCCAATCATTCAATGAGTCACATTGACATACCAGAAGAAGAAAAACACACCAACAACACAAATCATGCCAGTGAAATCCACCAACTTATATACAACATATCGTCATAATCTTTACCCCCATAATGAAGATTCAAATCAAACAAACACTCATCAAAACCAAACTACTGGAGAATACTTTTCACTGAAGCATGAGAATAAAGTGACCACTGAAAGCTCAACCATAGTCGAATATTCACTTTCCCCGCCATCATACGGGGATTCTCATAGCTTGGGATACTCAGATCCGATGAAAATCCATACAAAAGCCGCGTTGACCAAACCATAAAGTACACTACACCATACATATATCATCATCATCATCATCATCATCATCATCATCTATTCCTACACAGAAAAAAGAATAAGAGACCACAATCTCATCATCGGTGACTCCCCGACGTCATCTTTTATTACTTCCTTGCTCACACCAACTTTTTTTTTACGAGAAAACAATCAAATACGATGAATTCAACTGAAAAACAACTCGAAATCCAACATTTCACAATCAAACAACCAACGAATCATCGATCCAGAATCCGGCGACCATGAAAATGATAGAGATATAGATAGAGAGAGATAAGAAAGACCTTGGCCTTGTATTTGCCGTAGAGATCATAGTGGTTAGGAGTGAGATTAAGGTCAGAGGCAATCTCGGAGATGTGAAGAGGTTCGACGGAATTGGCGATGTCAATGTCGGCCGGCACCGGAGACACCGGCGAAAGCTTCCGGCAGGTCTTGGATGACGTCATCAATCTCTCTGTTTCTCTCTCTAAAGTCCTCCGTCCAACTTTATCTTTATCTCTGTGTATGTGCGTAGGTGTAGGAGTAGGAGTAGAAAGAATACAGAGGAATGAAGGATTAGGACGAGGATGAGCTGTAGGAGTGAATGAATATAGAAGTGAGCTATTGCTCTGTGCCCGCAGCGGCGCCACCACACCACACATATCAAGGTCCAGGAATTGCTAAATTACTTTCAATTCTTTAATATTTTACTCCCTCCGTTTTATATTAATTATCGTCTTTGAAAATTATACAGTCAAAATTAAAAAATTTTGACCTTAAATTTCTCAATATATACAATGAGTTGTTATACAAAATTACTACCACTAGATTTATAACGAAAAATACTATTATAAAAGTATAATATTGCAATTGTTAATAACATATTATGCAAAAAATTATCAATCAAAAAATGATATTGGAGACCGTGAAAGTCAAAATTATGACAATTAATATGGAACGGAGGGAGTATCTCCGCTTGTTTTTCTCGTTTTTTCCCCCCAAAACCGATAAATATTTTGGGTCAAAATAATTATCTTGGATTTCATTTATATCACTCACAAAATTAAATATAAAGAGATTTAAATCATTATAATGATATATTCCTTTTGTTCCATATTAATTATCATTTTTAGAAATCTTGCAATCAAATTTCAAAATTTTTGTCCATAAATTTCTCAATATATACAATATAAAATTATCTTTTTTTTTTGAAAGCCAAAGCATAACACCACTTTATTCATTTACAAAAGTATTACACTGATCATCCAAAGTCAGGATGTAGATAAAACCTAGAAACTCACCTAACCAAATCTTCTTTCCACATAAGCTAGGAGAAAGATGAGCTAGGGAATAAGCAAATGTCCTAATGTGATTAAATCTAATATACTCAAAACTATTACAAAGCTCCAAAATCTTTTGTACAAAAGGAAGACAGACTGTATTATCAATTCTCTGATTCTGTAAACTGTTGATAAGCCCCACTGAATCTCCTTCCACAATCACCCTTTTAAAACCAAGATTTCTAGCGTCTGAGATTGCTAAAAGGCACGCCCTAGTCTCCTCAATCTGGGCTAGGGGTGGGCATAATAGGTTAATCACATTTGCGGTTAACCGCATATGCGGTTAACCGCTTTTGAGGTTTTTGGATTTTGAAAACCTAAACCGCAACCGCAATTTGAAATCTGGAAACCTAAACCAAACCTCGAAACCGCAATTTAAAAACGGTGTCGGTTAACGATTTTTAAAATATGAAAATTTACCCGATTAACATACACGGTTTATGATTAACCGATTTCCTGGGAATTTACAATAACATTTATGCAAATAAATGCAATCATATTACTAATAAATTCATATTCCGATACGACGATACGCGGTTAAATTAATTTCATATTACTAATAAATTTATTTTTTTCAACTTAATTGAGAGCGGTTAACCGCGGTTAACCGTTTCATGAAAATCCAAAACCTAAACCTAAACCGCTTATAGCGGTTCTGTTAACCTAAACCGCTTTTATGCAAAAATCAATTCGGTTAACTGCATTTTGCGGTTTGATTTTTGCGGTTTTGCGTTACAATTTGCGGTTTAGGTTTATGGTGCCCACCCCTAATCTGGGCATCACAAAAAAATGGCCCTTGCTCCACTCCAGCCGCCTCAACCAAACCATCGGAGTTCCTCGCCACGAAACCCCAGCCGAACCACCCCGAACCCACCTTTCCGCCATCAAAATTCAGCTTCACCACGTCGATAGGTATCACAATTAGATCCTTAACAAAAATATTATCATGAAAGTATAATAATGCAAATACTAATAACATATTATGTAAAAATTATCAGTCAAAGAATGACATTGGAGAACCTAAAAGTCAAAATTATGACAATTAATATGGAACGGAGGAAGTATTTCATTATTTTCAAGGTTATTATGACTTATAAGCTATATAAAAATATTTATTTGTTTATATTTTTTCAAAAATGTAAAACTATGCATAAAATGTGTATTATCGATCTAATATGATTGATAAAATAAGGCTTATTTATATTTGTTGACTTAGTAAATAAGTGTTATACTCTTATAATTGATAAATATATATAATTACTAGAGAAATATTAATAAAAGTTATAAAAATATTAATTGTGGATAATTCAAATATTTATTAACCATCTTGATGCAAGATATATATCATTGTCTTTTTTTTCTTTCTTTTGTTTTAAGTAACATTAACAAAAATTCGGGTTTGGTAAATTTGTATCAATCAAATTTGGTCCATATCAAAGTTTTGACAAGAAATCGATGTTCGGACCTGGTTTTTCGGGGTTAGACATGGTCGGACAATTTGGACGAAGTTAAATTCGGGTTCGGACATTGGGAAAAAAAGAATATATATTGCGTCCGGATATTCGGTCAATGCGATCAATCGGGTTTAAAGTAAATAAGTTTTTTCTTGCGTCAGGACAAGATTTTGCCAATGTTGGTTTTAAGACCAAACTAAAACTGAAATGAATACTCCAAAATTTGACATAATGGAGGTATACAATGTTTGGATGTAACAATCTTGTCCCTAAAAAAATTATAATTGACCCAAATTTAGAAATCATTATTTAAAAATATATGAAATTTGATGAGACGTTTTACTTTAGTTTATTACCATTCAAATTGAAAAAAAAAATCATTTTTTAAGTATCCAAATTATGAATATATATTTTGTTTAAGACCCATATGAACAACTATTAGGAAATTTGACCCATATGAACATCATCTAAATTTTAAGGGTCCGTGAATATTTGGATCAATTTGCTTGAGGTCAAAGGTTCATGAGCTCAACAAAGAAATGTAACAAAATTATATTATTGTTAACTTTTTTATTATTATTCAAAGCTTGAAAAAGTTGAGGAATTATAACGTCTCTATAATAACGTAAATAGCAAAATAATATGACAGCAAAAGAAAATCATCAAAGAAACAACACCTCACATAAAAAGAAATTCTTAGAAACTGCGACTTTCTCTTTCCACCATTTCCCCTTTTCCGCAGTAATCGCGAGCTCTACACGGATGAAATCAGTGCTACAATCAAACTTTGTCACTCTACGCGTTATGTCATCCAAACTATCGAAAGAAGGCTCCTTAGATTCCTCAGCTAAGACACTCATCTTATCCTTCCCTTGGTTAGGAATCTTACAGAAACGATTTTATATGCAGCTTGTCGGACAAGAAGTTATTTCGATTTTAAAACATAATTCCCATTCTTCTTCCTAGTAGACCCCGCTTTGGAACCCATAAAGGACTCTTCAAATCAGCATGGGCATTATAATCAAAGTAAATCGATAGAGAGTTTGTTTACTCACTATCAAATGGATCACTAGCATGGATGCAAATAACATCCCTTGTATAACCACGAACAACACAAATTGGACTTGAGATAGTTTGTTTAGAATCTAAAGAAACACCACCAGATTGAACCTCAAAAGGAAAAATAACATGATTTAGCTGTGAGTCCGCGAGGCTATCTGCCACTTCCTCAATAGAATCAACATTCTTATCATGTGAAGGTTCAACCTCCACAATCTAAGTAGCTTTCGGTACCCAGACCCGCTTGATAGAGGCTCTCTTCAAAGAGTGGCGTACCCCCTTTTTTTTATTAAATTTCGCCCACAAAGTAGATAAAACAGAGCCATTGAACAGACTATCATTAAACGCATAGATAGCGCCTGAACCCTCTTATTTAACCTTGAAGCGAACAAAACCAAATCTCTTTCCATTCCTCCCATCTTCCCCAAACTACAAAAACAAATTCTTCAGCATCACAAAATCAACACCAAGAGACAAATTCTCAAAAAAATAGAGAATAAACGAACACTCACACCATTAGCACTAGGAGTTGTATGCACAACAAGGGTACAACAATTAAATGCGGCCACCTCAGAGAATATTATTGTTAACTTTCTCTCATGTTTATTAGTACTTTTTCAAGTTTTCCCCCACTTTTCAGAATCTTAATTTATCTTAAAAATTAGACGGTAGTTTTGAATAAGTGGAGTTATTCTAGTTGGTCCACATGACCTAAACGATTACCCGTCATATTCTCAATAAGCCGAATGTAAATTGACGTCAAAGGATATGGATAATTTCCAAACATAAATCTTTCAAAAGGTATTCTTTGGCCAAGTAATATGAAACACTATTCTAAATGCTACATGTTAATTTTATTAACGTTCCAAAAAAGCAACTTAAAATGTTAAATGTTACATAAAACATTAGTTCACGAACACTAGTATTTTTCCAATTAAAATATTAACTTGTTTAAACACTAAACATTACCCCGGATACTAATTCCAAGTCTCGAAAAAATGGTGAAAGTGTACAAAAATAACACTCTTTAAAGATTAACCAATTTATTTTAAAATATAACAATATATTTAACTCCAATAACCATGTTGGATCATAATGATAATTTTATATAGGTTTTTGGATGATAATATAACGACCTTTGAGGGTGTTGGATTGTAATATACCAACCTTTACTATTGGACAGCAATATCTCTGACCTTTATACCTAGGTGACATTATTATACCAACAGTAACTAAGGAGGTGGTAAACCGGTTTTCATGCGCGCTAACATGGTTGGCGAAGGGAAAAAAAATTGTCCCAAGCCAATAACCTCATTAACCCTTCGGTTTTCTTACTAACCCACATTACAAGACATTGGTTAGTTGTGTTTCACGTCCGTACGAAGACCGGTTCACCACCCCGTTAGTCACTATGTTAAGGCCAATTTTTTTTAACGTGGGTTAGTAAGAAAAACGGAGGGGTTAACGGGGTTATTAGGCAAGGGCCGGTTATTTTCCCTCTGTCTATCACGTCAGAATCGAGACCAGTTAATCAGCCACCACCCTCTTAGTCACTGTTGGTATAATAATATCACCTAAGTATAAAGGTCAGGGATATTGTTGTCCAATAGTAAAAGTTGATATATTACAATCCAATAACCCAAAGGTCAGTATATTGTCATCCAATAACCCTTTTATATATCCAAGCGTTCAAAATTATTTGGAAAATGGAATCAACGGATTTAATTATTTGCAAAACTTTGTTACACCCCCCATTCTAACATTTGCCGTTTTCTTTTTATGAAGCCTCAAAATATTGTCAACTTTTTAGAAATAGAAATATTATAATTTTATTCAAATTTGTAAGATGTATTATTATTTGAATAATTATTTTGTATAATAAATTATTATATATATTAAGAAATTATTATCAAAATCAAGATTTAACTAAAATAAAAATATTAAACGATGTATATAAGTTTGAAAAAATGACTATACCTAAGTTTGGTGCTTCTTTTTTTTTTCTTGTTTTTTGAACAAAATATAACGATTTCATTAATAGCAAGTCATATGACACTTACAATGAAAATTGTGATTGAACAATTATAGATTTAAAATATAGATATAAAACTCAACTTCCAAATAATTAATACTAATCTTACTAATGTTCGGCTCCGATTTTTTCGATGACTGTACATCTTTCTTCGATGACTCTGCATCTTTACCATTGATGGAGAACCTCACAACTCGTGCTATAGCGATTTGAAAGTCAATCTTCATCCAACATATTAGACCACACCAACTGAACAAAAACTCTAGAAAGAGACTAAAATTCCTAAATAATAGTACAAAAAGCTCTTACAAATAAAGATACTAACTTTCTTTACGTAAACGTAAAACCAAGTTTGGTGCTTCTTTTAACAAAGGTAAGATATATTTTTTTTCCCCACACAAATTTAACATGCGTTAGTCCATTCCTCTTTTTATACATGCCTTGACACGACTCTGTTTCATTAGTTTTTTAAACTTAGTAAAATATTTAAATGATAAAATGGAATCCGACATTTTAAAGTTTGATACAACTATGCAAGCATAAAAAAAATAAAAAGTAATAGTAGAGGGTAGCAAGAAGCCAAGATTTCTATATTGTACTTAGTTTGAAAATTGCAAGTGCTTCACCAACTATGATGTCCAATATGAATTAGTTTACACAAACCTACTCAGCGTAACCCTTTTTTTTCTTTTATCTTTTTTTTTGGGGGGTTTGAGGGGCCTGAATAATGGTTAATCCTCTACCCATTAAGATACAATTATCATCATCCAATCTTTCGACCCGGCGAAAATAAAAATTCGCAGTAGATGAAAATTGTGGGGTTTATGAATTATGTTTATCATAGACAGTTTGATATCTCTCCTCCCTAACCTGTTAAATTTAGAGTGTGCTCTTTTCGACTAATGATAACTAATTTATTGCTAATGAATATTGATCAGTGTTGACCAATTAATTAGTTAGTACAATTAATAATATAGTTAATTATACTAGTAACTAACAATAACAATCAACTATGTAATTAGTATCGATACTGGTTTAAAATATACTAGTAAGTTTAAACCTAATACATTAAAACCCCAACTACCTTCAAATTAGTTATATTAAATGTGTACTGTACGTATTTGTTTGAATTTGTTTTTTATGTAAAAAAGCTAAAAACTTTTAAGTTATATAAAATTGGCAAATACTACTGGGTTGACTTCGGATATCCTAACATTACCTTGTAGTTATTTTCTCATAAAGGAAATAGTGTATAATATCACATTCTAGAGTTTTGAAATGCTTGCCGACATCAAGGAAAAAAAGAAAATTTCAATTATTGACGCTCAATGTTATAAACAACAATAGGGAGAACATTTGAAGTGTTCCGCAAGCAAGATGGAAAATATTGGATGAAGAGGTGCCAAAATTAAGTAAGCAATATCAAATTTATGCTACTATTGCAACTTATATTTCATAACTTTAATTTATTCATCTTCAAAAGTAAGAATTTCTCCAAGACATCCACATATTGAGGGAAACTTTGATCCTAAATTGTTCGACTAGCCTAGTAAATGCGCAGCAAATCGAGTTAAGCGTACGATAACAAATCAAATGGTCAACGGAGAAGAAATCGATTTAAAAGTGGGTCCCGACATTGTTCCTAATTTTTTTTTGTGGAAAAATGTTACATTAGCATGTATTTTGCGTATCTATCTATTAATCAAATATGTAAGAAATATAGAAATTCTCTAGCTAGAACTAAAATTTATAGTATCACAAAGTCTCTTTTTATTATTTTCTTTTAGTTTTACTTGTGTTTGTTTGAAGGGTAAGGACATTATAGGTGATATAATGTGTGTCATCTAAATTGATGTTAAGAAAGTTATGACAAAGTATGAGATGGATATAAGGATGGGATTACTGAATTGGTGGAAGCTTTTCACTAAAAAAAAATTGCGGTTGGTAAATGCTTTTGGATCTTCTTCTTTCTTATTTTGCCCCCTATATGTCAACATCACAATCAACCAACAAAATGTGACAATATATCCTCATCTAATAGTAACATCTTTTGAGTTGTATAGTGACCATAAAAACTAAAATGTAATCTCCATCATACTCGGATGTATACAAAAAGATTATATAATGTAATTGTGTCCTTTAGTTTTGGTGGTGGGATGGATGGGGGCAGATCAACTGGGGGTTGGCATGGACAGTTATTTGGGGTGGACCGGATGGTCCAACTCCAAGTAAGGAGCGGAAGGGAAACATTACGGCGTCGTATTTGGACTATAGTAGCACTTGTTCTTTGACAATCTCAAATATTAAAGGTCATTTTGTCGAATAGTTTCATCCTTTTAGTTGATTATTCAAAGTAGAAAAGGTGGAAGAGTTTGAAACAACACCGTTAAAATGGCGTACATATCAGCAAAATGATAAGATAGCTAAAAGAAATCATTAAATAAACAACACCGAAAAAATAGCTAACAAGAGAATCAGATTAATTTTTAAAAGTTGTGGTTTTTTGTTTGCATCATTTCTCCTTAAGCAACTCTGTTGTAGTTGCAGCTCTCCACGGATGAATCCAGTGCCACATCCAAACTTTGTCACACTGTGCGCCAAGTCATCCAAACTATCAAAGAGAGGTTACGAAGATTCCTCAGTTGGACACGCTCTTATCCTTCCTTCTGTTAGGACCCCTAGATCTTGCAGAAACTGCCTTGCACGCAGCCTAGCTGACAAGAAGCCATTTACGTTTCAATACAGATAATCTCTTGTTTCTCCTCGTAGACTACACTTTGGAACCTTCAAAGTAGGAATCTTCAAAATCAACATAAGTATTATAATTAGAATGAATCGACAAACTTTTGGAATATATGATGATAATTTAAACTTTTAGATCGTTAAAGATTAAAAGTTTTAGCAAATTATTGCTAGGTTTTGCAGAATAATATGACAGTGAAATTCTCCTACATGTACAACCAAAAATTAAAGAAGAAAACATTTATTGCTATATCATTCGACCACTGAGTTATAGTGATTGAAATAGATAAGAGTTTACTAAAATCCACCATCTTTAGAATTTGGATTATTATTGTGTGTATTGAAAGATTAGATTATTTCACATATCATGGCTTAAAGCTAAACTTATCCAAATCAAAAATGTTAGGTTGTGCCAATTTTAACTATTATGGTTTGTGATAACTTAGTAATTGGTGTATTTTAAGTTATAGAGGTATATATATGTCAAATTATTTATTCTCATCCATAAAATCTTAAATGTAATTTGCATCACACAAAAAATTGTTTAGTAGTAATTAGTACGATTATCACTTTTTGTTGAGGACTAAAATTGGGCCCAATTTGGACGTTTATCTAATGAGGTCCAAGTATATATGGGATGTGGAAATATAATTCAACCTCTTGTTCCTTTGATTAGAACTTTAATATTTTCTTCTTGGCATTTTATCTGCTGCTTTGGTTTAGCGTTGAAGTGACATGTCATGTTGACATTCAATTTTTTTATATTTTTGTTTCAATTGACCAACACCACCATCTGTTTCAATTTCCCAACATCACCGAACACCCACCCACCATCACTTGTGCGTCGGAGACAACTACTCTCCAGTCGCCACCTCACCACCAGTGTTGGAGATTGTTACCACCCCAACGCTAGTACTCCTCCTCTTTTTCTCTCTAACCCCCCCCCCCCAACCCCAAAAATTCCTCTTCCACCACCCTTTGCACCACCGCCACTCTCAACCCTATCTCCGCCCGTCATCCTGGCACCGGAAACCACCTCCAACCACTCCCAGCACCGACGACCGATGCCCAAACCACATTCTCCCTTCTCGAGCCCTCTAAGCCCTCTCAAACTTCGGCGCGTGTTTTACGAATGTCTACAAAGGTGCATCATGGTTTGCGTTTGTAGATATTCATGGATATCAACAAAGATGAATTATGGTTTTCCTTTGCAGACATCCAGAAAAGACTTGGGGTGCTTATGGTCATGACTTTCTTCTCCATTTCCACCATTGTTGACCTTACCTCCCTATCGCTCGTTTCGATCTTTCTCTGCCTTCAGACCTCGTTACCGATAGTCTCCCGCGTCCATTTGAATCCACCGCAAAGGGTCCTAAATCGAATGAAATTATAATCCAATATCGACTAATCAAACGCCATAGTCTTATATAAAAAAAACCTCCCCGCTCTCACCGCCTCATTCACTCATCTTCTTCACCAAATTTCCCCTCTTCCAAACCCCAAATTAAACCCCTCATTTTCCTAGACTCGGAAAAACTAACCTCGAGATCAATCGATCCAGATCTAAAAACCTCGAATTACCACTACCCATATCAAAAAGTTTTGATCTTATGCAAATATCAATATGGGTTCAGAGAACAAGATGAACGAGGGCGCTATCTTCAATAAGAGAACAAATGATAGACGGATTCACAGCTTCGTCGATAGAATTCACAATCCGGATGTTTGCAATGACGAACTATGATTCGCCTTTGTAGATACCCATAGATATCTCAAAAGGCGAACTATGGTTCACATTTGCAAACATCCATAAAAACATGCCAGAGTATGAGAGGGTTTGGGGCGACTGACGCTGGGAGTGATCGAAGGTTGTTTCCAATGCCGAGATGGTGGGTGGAGGTGGGGTTGAGAATGGCACTGGTGCAGAGGGAGGTGGGATGTGGATTGGTGGTGTTAGAATATACGCAAAATAGGGGGCTTCCATTGTGTTTTTTGAAGCGTTTCAGGGTGGTTTCAGAGTGTTTTTGGGTGGTTTTCTGGCGAAAAGAGTGGCATTGGTTTGACTGGAGAGATGATGATGATGGCTTTCTATTGGAGTGGCGACGATTGTGGTGGTCAAGGAGGTAGTGGAAATGGTGGGTGTTTGGTGGAGCCGAGAAGAAAAGGAAAAGGAAATGTGAGTTTGAGAGTTGTCTCTGACACTTGTGGTGAGGTGGCGACCGGAGGGTAATTGTTGCGGAGCGGCGCGCAGGTGACGGTGTGCGGACACTCGGTAATGGTGGGGTGGTGGTGGTGTAGTGGCGTAGGTGGTGACGGGTGGAGAGGGACAGAGGTAGACAATTGAACAAAGAAAAGATTGAATATCCATATGACATGTCAGATCAGCGTGGTTAGATCCTCTTCTCCCTCATAAATTAGAAACTCATGGCCGTAACGCAACTCCATGATCAATTTGACTTTGGGTTATTGACGTTGAAGGACGGCCCAGTGGCTGTAATTCCTTCAAGGTCTCCCCATGACCCCAAGGTCCTTATTTGTGTGCGGTTTTTTTTTTGGTTCAGTGTAAAAATCGGTTGAGTTTTTTTTAGTGTAAGAGGGTTCAAATTCAATTGAGACCGGGCATGCCAAACACTACAAAAGAAGGAGAAATCGAAGAAGAAGAAGAAGAAGAAGAAGAAGAAGAAGAAGAAGAAGAAGAAAGAAGATGGTGATGGAGTTTTTAATTTCTTTGTAATATTTTTCATTTTCACAATAAAATATCAACAATTTGTATAATTTTTGCATTTGGGAGTAAATTGCTCATTTTTTGTTTCCTTGCACTTGTCTACGAATGAATAATGAATTATAATTTCACCAAATCTCTTCTTCTTTTTCTTCATGGCTTCGTCTTCTTCTTCTTCTTCTTCGAATGAATGAATGAATGCATAATGGTCCATCATATATGTTGACCTTAGATAACAATATAGTAAACCTAGGATAACAATATAGTAAACCCTGGTGAAAGAACCCTAGAGGGGGGTGAATGGGGTTATGAAAATTTCTGCACAAATACTCACTGGTAAAGGACGTTAGGGTTTCCTAATCTTTTCAGATTAAGATTCAACTTAAGATAAATCAAGGTAAGCTGAAATAAAGGACAATAAGAGATAACTGAATAAGCTCCTTTATTTCGTTGGAACAATATATGCTTGAATGTGACAACTGCCTAAGGTGAACTTCCTTAGGGTTGCAGCGAACAACGAACAACGAAGCTTCGAACAGAGTTTCTGGGAAACACACACCAACCACAAATTTGGTGTAAACACTAATCGACCCTAAGTCCTTCTAGGAATCGATTACAAGAGTATCAATCAAATCCTAGTTCCGTTAAGGAATCGATTACACTCAAACACAAATTTCTCACCGAATACAACTTTTCTACACGAAGAAAAGAACTCAAAACAGAGCACCCTCTGTTTTGGTAACACCTGATTACTTCACTTGGAATCGTTAATTTCTTTGGTCTTCAATTCATCTATTTATGGGCGCACCTTGTAGGTAGTAGTCGTTGGGGATCTATTATTTCCTTCTACGCATCCTGCTTGTCTTTCCAGAATTGATGATGATTTTTTCCTTCTTTGCACTTTGCTTGTCTTTCCGGAATTGACGATTTTCATTTCCTTCTTTTGGAAGATTTCTCCGTAAATCACGATCCTTGTTCCTTCTAATTTCTTCACGATTGTTTCCTATACAACAAGGTTTACAATCGGTTAGTTTGGTTAGAAATAAGAATGGAGGGATCGAGTAACTAGTTTCCAGAAATACTTCCTTGTTCCTTTTATTTGTCGTGCTTGACATGAACGTCCTTGAGATGCTTGACGTAAATGTCCTTCAGCCTCTTGACGTAAATGTCCTTTAGCCACTTTCGTATCAAAACTTTTCTGGCTAAATGAATTTTGGCTTTTATTCAAAACTGAACCAGTCGCCAAGGCAACATCCTTGAGGGGTTCTAACACCTGGAAATTAATATGCCTTGAATATTAATATGGTAATCCATGTACATTGCATTAGTATGGCAATCCCTGTATAACACAACACCTTCAATCCATGGAATAAAACACTTTAAAAGCTTTTAATACATAATAGCCACCAACAATACACTGAATACATTCTTGGTTTACTATATTGATAACCAAGGATTACTATATTGAAGTTTTTAATACATAATAATTAATAACCACCCACAAAACACTGTGTACATCCTTGGTCTAATATTTTGATAACCAAGGATTACTATATTGATAATATAGTAGACCAAGGATGTACACAGTGTATTGTGGGTGGTTATTATGCATTAAAAACTTTTAAAGTGTTTTATTCCATGGATTGAAAGTGTTGTGTTATACAAGGATTGTCATACTAATGCAATGTACATGGATTACCATATTAATATTCAAGACATTAATTTCCAGGGTTTACTATATTGTTATCCTATGTTTATTATATCGTTATCCAAGGTCAATATATATGACGAACCGTTATGCATTCATTCATTCATTCATTCATTCATTCATTCGAAGAAGAAGAAGAAGAAGAAGAAGAAGAAGAAGAAGAAGAAGAAGAAGAAGAAGAATGAGTCATGGAGAAAAAGAAGAGATTTGGTGAAATTATAATTCATTATTCATTCGTAGACAAGTGCATGGAAACAAAAAATAAGCAATTTACTTCCAAATGCAAAAATTATACAAATTGTTGATGTTTTACTGTGAAAATGAAAAATATTACAAAGAAACCAAAAATTCCATCACCATCTTCTTTCTCTTTCTTCTTCTTCGATTTCTTCTTCTTCTTCTTCTTCTTCTTCTTCGATTTCTCCTTCTTCTTCTGCAGTGTTTGGCATGTCCAGTCTCAATTTAATTTGGACCCTCTTACACTAAAAACAAACTCAACCAATTTTTACATTGAACCAAAAAAACCGCACAAAATTAGGACCTTGGGGTCATGGAAAAACCTTGAAGGAATTAGAGCCACTGGGTCGTCCTTCATAGTCAATAACCCTTTGACTTTTCAATCATCCCCATGCTCAATAACCCATTATTCAATACAAACTATACCTAAATGGGCTAGTGGTATGCATTTTACCCACCTAATTTTGTTTTGGACATGATGTCCAACCCAGTTAAACTAAACCCCCAAACCAGAGTGGCCCAAAGTGGCACTGATTTTTTTTTTTTTTAATTTTTCATGGGGCGGTGGGGGTGTGGAATGGTAAGCCGATGCCCAAGAAGGGGATGACCCAAACTAGGCCCCACAAACTACCAAGTTTATGAAGGTCAACTATATATTTAATTTGAAAATAATATGAATTTTGAGATAAAATATTTTTTAATAGTCTTGCTTCAATGTAAAATTTATATATTTATATATTAAATTAAAAAAATGATACGGACTGATTTCTATAATTATAATACGATATATAAATTGTATAAAATTATATTCGTATTTATAATTGCTTTAATTGATAAAACAATGTCTAAAATGTACATAATAAATAAGGTTCATTCAGTTAATAGTATTTATCTGAGAAGAAATTGTGTCAAAAATTATAATAAGTATTAATAGTATGTACAACATTTAAAATATTAAAAGGATATTTGGACGCTAAGTCGCTAACCTACAGTACTATCCTTTTAATATTTTAAGTACAACACTTAAAATATTTGTCACGTAGAACCGTTCACCACCGAACTCATTCTAAGTACATTGTTGGACGCTCTCAAAATACAAGATATTATTATCTAAAAAAATAAATATCAGTACATATTAATTATCCTAACACTCTCAAAATACATGAATTCCAAATAAAACACATGATAATTGAGTTCCGAGAAAGTCCACATGGCAAGATAAGCTTCAAGAAGTTCAACGACACATATTAATTAACACATGGCACCTTAGACTATGGTCAGCAAATATATATTGTATTCCAATCTTGCAACCTTATGTGAAGAAAACACTAAACAGGGAGCCTTGAGAATCTAGAAGTCTCATTCTACCTTCCATGCTATCTCTGACTTTGACCATGCACATCATATATATAACGACACACGTAGGACGTTGACCGCCGCCGGCCATCTAAACCGGTCAGTCACCTGTCAACCACGTGTCACATCTACGTGCGCACCTCCCATTGAATACAATACTACTACGTACGTACGTATCATCATGCACGACGTCAACTCATGCACGTTATGAACTTTCCGGTGACTTGCCCTACCCAAATTTCCTGCTTCATTAATATTCAAACTCAACCTCTCCTCTTTTAATTTCCCTTTTCCATATAAATATGATCATGGGTTGCTTTGGTTTCAAAATCAAATCTTCAAGTTGATTAAGTGAAGAGCATACATAAACTCTATACATTTGATCTATTTATTCTGTATTTCTGTGCGCAGTAAATTTGAGATCGAAAATGGAAGCAGTAACATTTGAGAACTCATACGTAAATGTGGTGGTTCGTTTGGGAGTGTTTGTGCTGGTCCAAGCTTTGATTTATTTGATATTATCGAATTCGTCGAATATTTTCTCCAGCAGCAGGAAGAACAATTTGGTGAGGTCTCTGAGCTTCAGGAGGACGAGATCAAGTAGTGTTAGGCAACTTGTTTCTCTGCTCTCAGATGTGCCCATGGATGTGCAGTCACCCAAACAGTTATGATCAATTCATTTGTTAATTTTATTGTAAGGGAGCTTGCCTTTGATCTTCTAGGGTTTCTGCTTTTGGGAAATCCTTATTCATGGTGTACATGCTGTCATTCAAAGTTATGTATATCAAGTATATATGGGTTAGATCTTTTGAGTGTAGGGCAGCAAAAGTCGATCACACAAAAGCAAGTGTTGATGGGTGTTATATTTATTGTCGTTTTCAGAAAAGGTGCAGTCAAATTTTTTAAAAAAATTGAACATAAATTTATTAATATATATAATGAGTTGCTATATAAAATTACCACTATTAAAAAATGTTATCGTAAAAATATAATATTGTAATTGTTAATAATATATTATGTGAGAAATTATCAATCAAAAAGTAACATTCAAGACCGTAAAAGTCAAAATTACGACAATTAATATGAAACGGAGAGAGTACTTGTTTTTTTTTATTTAGTACAAACATTGTATTATTAAATATTAAATTAAAAAATTATATAATATAAATAATACCGCCATACATAAAATTGTACTTAAATTTATAGATTGCACCTAATTAATTGTATATGACCAACGGATTGGATTTGTGTGATCATGGGAGTGAAATTTGTAGTCAACTTGTTCGATACAATGCAAGCATCTAGAGTGCTCAAAGAGAAATTGTAATACTTTAGTACATAGTTAAAATGTGGCTTAAAAGAATTAAAATAATTACTTAATTAGTCACCGAGGTATATCTTTTTTTTAGAAAGTTTATCCATTGGGATCTCCGCACTTATAGCTTAAAAGGGTTAAAATGTTTGGTTGTGATGGTATTAGAGGCAACTCACAACCGTGAGCTATATCAGTGAACGGGAGATTGATGGGCAACCACTTAGCGGGGCAAAGAGTTTGTATTAGATTGAGTCACAACTAGGACGTTGTGTACTTAAGTGATTGTAATACTCCAGTATACGATCAAAGTGTAGCTTAAAAGGATTGAAACTATTACTTATATCTCCTTTTAGGAAGCTCAACCGTTGATAACTTCCCAGTTAAGCATGCTTAGCTGGGAGTATACTGAAAGGACTCACGATGATTTGTAGGGTCATTCATCGATCCTTGAAGTCGTTTTCGATAATGTCTGCGGCTTGGGTGGGGTCGGGGCGTTACAAAAACATCCTTGCCTTCTTATTCGAATCTTTCTGCCGGGTTCATGCTAACAAGCATTCCGACCGGCATTTACTTCCTCTTCCTTCTGACATGGTTAAGTACATCAAATGAGACACATATTACCCCCCATATATCTATGATATGCTAAGGAAAAAACTTATATATCCCGGGGTCTCTATAGTCTTGTGTTTAAGGATCTATTAGGGAAGGCAACGGGGCGGATCGAGGACAGGGAAGTATATCCCCGTCCCCATCCCCGCTCCCAAAACTCGACCTCATCCCCACTTCGGGGAATGATTCTTGCCTCATCCCCATCCCCGCGGATTCCTCATCCCCAACGGGGATTTTTTAAAGCTATCCAAAATCTAACCAAATTTTAATCGGATCTGGTTTTTAACTTGTTCAAAATACAACTTATTTAACTTGCTCAAGCAATAATACATCAAAATCAAACAATAATACATCAACAAGTGTTAGGGTTTCTGACTTAAAATTTGAAAATTACTATTTTATCCTTGCTATTAATATATATATTGAATTAGAATAAAGGTTATTTGGTAATTTTAAAACTTTTGGGGACGGGGATTCGGGGATGAGGACGTGGAATTTTCCCCAGCGGGGAAAATGGGGACGGGGATGGGGAAAATTTTGTCCTCATCCCCACCCCGTCTCCGTCCCCGAGCGAATTTTGAAAAATTGTCCCTGCCCCCATTCCCAATGGGGGTGGGGATTTTTCCCCAAAGCAGGGCGGGGCCCCAGCAGGTTCTGGGATTCCCCGCCCCATTGCCATCCCTAGGAATTATCAGAGGAGGTTTACAGGAAAATCCATTAGGTGTATCTAAGGATATACAAGAACAGTATTAATTTTTGATAAATAAACATCTTATCTTTTGTGCTTGGTTTGGGAGATGCCAATTTGGATGCCAAACAACTAGTCATCCTGGCTGGTTTATTTGAGTGGAGGGACAAGGTGAGGAGGATGAGAGCATCGAATAGGGTTGTTCATTAATCCAAAATTGGACCGACTTAGGTCGGACTTGACTGGATCGAAGATCGAACAAGGGGACTGGCCTGGACCGAGGGCTGAAGCGACCAAATGGACTGCATTATGGGGATTATCTGCGATTAAATTTTTCCTAAACATATGAACTTAAGACAAAGATATGAATATATATCATTCTTAACTACAATAATAGTAGAAGAATATAGAAAGGAAACAATTAAGAAAATTTCAAGAAACCTGAACCAATGAAGAGGTTGACTGTGCATGGTGTCTGCTGGACGGTTGCCGATTGGGCGTGGACCGCGTGTAACTGGCTGCGGAGGAGAAAACAACGGATTTAGGGAATGGGTGGTAGGAGAGTTGGTGAATCAGTTAAGTGTGGAGGGAGGGTTGTGGCGCTAATGACCTTTACGGTGCTGGCGATGGCGCCCAATGATGGCGTCCCAATGATGGCGTGTGGTGGAGGTCAAAGGGTAAAGTAGGGACTGGGGAGCGTTGAGGGACTGGAGGGTCGAGGGTTTGAGATTGAAAAACTCAGAAACATTAGTGAATAGTGATGAAAAGCTGAAAACCCTAGAAAAATAGTTGATTTGTAGCAATTTTATTCGGTCCTCGGTCTTCTAATTCAGTCTAGTCCATGGACCAAAGACCAAAACTCAGTATTCTTTGAATCGAGAACTGGACCGAACTATCTTCGCTCCTTTCAGTCCAGTCCTTTATTCGGTCCGGATTGAATTATGAAAAGCCCTAGAACTGAATATGTGTTGCCCATTGCCCAACAAAGAGTTGTTGGAGATAGTTATGATGAAGGCACTAACGGCAAGACAGTTGCTAAAGTTGGCTGGCTATAGTAGGCTTTGGTTATAAAGGATGCCGATAAGATATTAGAGATTATATGGGCTTCTTTTTGTCTTCACGCACCTAAATTTGAAGGGGTAGCTTAAGTGTTCAACTTAGGGGTGCTAATGTTTGGAAATTGCAACAAAATGATGAGGGCATATAGTAACTATATATAGGGAGCATTTTGATAGTGAAATTTGGGGATTAATGTGCCTAATTGATCTTTTATGATCTTATTTCGCTATCTTAAATGAGTTCTTTGTGTTTTGTTTAATTTGTGCATATTAGTGATATGAACTCCAAAGTTCACATCCAATACTTGATTCATCATTGAAAGAGCTTTCCAGAGATATATTATAAGGTCAATTCCGAGTTGAGATGAAGGAGTTATGAGTAAGATAGCAAAAAGTGTGCGAAAATTAATATATGTCCATTCTTTTGGTCACCTTTCTTTGCACAAATATGCTATGACTTTGAGGCTTATGCCAATAAAAATTAGACTCCTAGATCTTTCCGAAAAGTCAAGAACCAAGTCAAACGGACGTCGGACGAAGGAGATATGGCTGAAACAAGACGACCTAGAAAGTTCCAGAAAAAACACGACCCGTGTTGATTTCAACACGGTCCGTGTTGGCTTCCAGAGAATTCAATTTCTCCAGAAACCAGCAACACGACCCGTGTTGGGTTCAACACGGTCTGTGTTGGCCCTGTTTATGACGATTTTGCCGTTTCAACTTCTCTTAATGGCTATATAATTGCAAGATTCGGCTGTTTTTGATAATGATCCTTCTTCATCCATCTTCATCCATACCATCCACCTCCATCTCTACCATCATCCACAAATCCATCCAAGTTCATCCATAGTTGTTGAAGATTGAGAGTTTGTTGGGTTTGAAGATCGATTCTCAAGAAATCCATTGAAGTGGAGGAGCAAAAGTCCCCATCGACTACCATTCAAGCGAGGAACGATTTCCATCTCGGTTTACTTCTCTTTATCTTAAATTTCATGCTTTTTAGAGTAGATTTTGTTATATTTTGTGAGTTGGACATGAGTAGTGAGTAGTTTTCCTTAGTTTGGGGGATAAACCCTTGTTAGTTTCTCTTATGGATTGAATTTTGTTGGATTTAACAAGTATGTTAATCTAGTTTGAATGCATTTTATTTATTCTGTGATTTTGTATGTCATTGCTTTTGCTTGATCACCATTATCATGGAACTAGATTGTTGAGTGAAGTACCGAACGGAGAAATTCGATAATCGGAACCCTTAGGATTAAACTGGTTATGAAGTGAACTAGAGATAGAAGACTTTATAATTAGGGGTCATTAGATAATTTGATCTTTAACTTAGATAAAATTAACACAATAAAGAGTCCAAGAGATCAGTTTTACTAAGCAATCCGTTTCATTGCCAAAAGCTCGCTACAGAAGAATTTATGCGATTATCGACCCTAAAATGTACCAAATTAGTGACATACATATTCAATCCACTTGTTTGATTCATAAAGTGACTTAGGTTTTATCCCCTGAACGTGTTTTTCATTTTGATTAATCCAAGTAAATTGTGTGAATATTTGTTAGGTTTGCTATTTGCTAGTGAATAGAAATAGTTTTAGATTGATTCAAAACAAAACCCGACCGATTTAGCAATCACATAGGAGGCTAGTTTGGTGTGTAGTTAGCAAAGTCCCTGTGGGATCGACCTTGATACTTGCTACACGTACACCCGTGCACTTGCGGCGTATCACAAAACATCAATAGAAGAAGTACAAGTTAGAGGGTGAAGAGGAGAAAAAGATTACTAATCATAATAGTCAACAGAATGAAGCTTCAAGAATAAGGATAGTGTTTGACCCAAAAAGGTGGAGTCTGAGTCCAAGTCCAAGTCCACCACTGGTTTGGGTTGTTTACCGATTGTTTTCCTCCTCAGGTTTCTGGGTACCTCGAAGTTGTTGTCTACCTGTTGTTACTGTTGGGCGACATTACTTAGGAGTTAGGACATTAGATTGTACACTGCTAACATCAAATGATTGATGCACTAATTTTGTTCTGGACTTCATTCCCTATAAATTCCTCTAGTTGTAAACCTAAGTGTTGATATAAACCAAAACTTTTGCCAACTTTTCTTCTATCTTATGTATCCACTATTTTATCCACAAAGGATTGGTTATATTTTAATTATATTAAGAAAAATTGCGTCGTAGTTCACTGTACTTTAGGAATTTGGATTGTGGTGCCTTGTACTTTAGAATTGTATTCTGGTATACCAAAATGAAAAGTGTTGTCAAACCTACTTCAATAACTATTATAGAACTTCGAACATGCAACGCATCAAACCAAAATGAAAACATTAGCAAACACAATTTCGGCAGCACAAGCGATCTCAATCACATTGCAAGAAAAACGCATGCAAACTCAGCAAAATTCAATTTTATCAAGGTTAAATCTCTAACCTAAAACAATTTTTAGGTGAGATAGGATACTCTTTTCCTTCTTGAAATCCCAAATTTCAAGGCTAGATACATACTCATTCGCTCAATTTCCAAAATTAAGCAAATTTAACTCAGCTGATACATTATCACGTTGTGGATCATTTCGCAGAATATCGAATGGAATCACCCAACGATCAACTCTAGATACGATCTATTTATGCCCAATTGATTGATCGATAGTCAATTTTCCGAAAATTGACTCTTCCTATAGTGCAGTGCTTAACTAGAATCACCCAATACTTAACTATAGATTAAATCCAATTTAACCGGGAAGTTGGAGAAATCGAATTTTCAAGTCTAAACATAGACTCAAAAGTCGAATTTCTTAGGTTTGATGTTTGAGGATAATTGAGGTGGCACTAGTCTCGGGTATGACATCGCATGTCATTTCCCAATCTACGCCATACCTCAACACTCCCAAAATGATCACAAAGAGTCATCACGAGTACGGTACCTGACGCAACATTACTCGTGATGCTCAAAAATGATTGAGGAAAGGCAATGGGTTTCACCAAAATCTCGTCTAGGACATCTAGTACCATGCTCGAGATTCACTGTCAAACAAGGGGTAAACACTCAACTACAAATCAATGGGCAAAGCAACAATTTGCCATGACCATGACTTTCCCACCTCATACTGAAAAGCCACAAATAATTGCAAAGGAAAAACTCAACCAAACATCAAAAACCCAATATTCAATCAATCAAAACTAAAGTTTAACAAATAAACAAGATCATTATAATAACAATCTAGATTAAGGTTTTACAACATGCCAAATTAGCTATTAATTCTAGCATGAAAATATCCTAACATATGACATCCATCAAGATGAAAACTTAAAGGGCATAAATAAATTCTAGCAACCTAACATAAATTCAACAATTTAAAACATGCAAGAGAAAATAAGTAAAAACAACAACATGCTATTTGCGGCTCTGATATCACTTATGGGTTATGGATGGTCTCGGGCCCAAATCATATATGGGCCCCAAGGGGCAGTGGGCACAATCTAATTAGGCCCACCCTAACCAGAGGCGGAAGAAATCCTAACACTTAGAACTTCACCTAATCTACCTTATCCCAAAACAATAACAACAGGAAAGAAAACAGATAGCAGAGGTTAAACTATTTACCTGGCAATATCTCGAACAAACAAGCTTCGGCCAGCCTTCAACTCTTGAACGCATCTCTTCAGCTCTTGAACGCGTTACTCCGAACTCCGAGTAGGAAATCCCCAAAATAGGAGACCTCCACAACAGTCCACGCAGCACTTGTGACACTGGCTGCTAGGATTGGATGAGTATGTGGATCGTACGTCAAATATGATCGATCTTTCCTATTCCGGAACTTCGAGGAATCACCCTCGTAGTCCTAAACCGGAGCTTTTTCAAGAAAATTTTCCCGTATTCCAAAATCTCCAAAGGGAGGTTATCCTAAATGGGCCTCATGGGATGGAAAGACACTATTTGGCATCTCATGGGTTAGAAATATATAGGGGAATGAAAAGGGGTGGAAGAGGTTTTCCACCGATGAGACAATGGGGTGGGGAATCCCCGAACCCGTTGGGGCCCCGCCCTGCTCTGGGGAAAAATCTCCACTCCCATTGGGGATGGGGATGGGGACGGGTACGAGTACGATTTTTCAAAATCCCCTGGGGGACGGGGCAGGGATGGGGACAAAATTTCCCCCATCCCCGTCCCCATTTTCCCCGTCGGGAAAAATTCCCCGTCCCCGAAAATTTTAAAATGAGTTTGATTTTTAGTGCATGTATATCAATACGAGTTGTGATTTGTGAATGTAAGGCAAGGAAGTGAAGTAGTAGCTGCTGTCACAGAAGCTGTTGTTTGTGTTTATGCTTTTTAGTTGTTTTTTAGTTTACTTTATGCTTGTCATTAAACTTGAGGAGGATGTATGCTACTCTGATTCACACTTGAGGAGAATGTATTATTGTATTTTTTTTTCGAATAACACTTGTTGATGTATTATTGTTTGATTTTGATGTAATATTGCTTGAGCAAGTTAAATACAATTGTATTTTGAACAGGTTAAAAACCATGTCCGATTAAAAATCGGGTCCGATTAAAATTTGGTTAGATTTTTTATAGCTTTAAAAAATCCCCGTTGGGGATGGGGAATCCGCGAGGGTGGGGATGGGGCAAGAATCATTCCCCGAAGCGGAGATGTGGACGGGGATGGGGACGAGTTTTGGGAGTGGGGATGGGGATGGGGACGGGGATATACTCCCCCGTCCCCGATTTGCCCCGTTGTCATCCTTACTAATAATCCCTACTAATCTCTACTTTATTTTTGTATTCTAGTGGTTTACAAAAATTAAAATTGTATTCTTGTGGAACACCACAGAGTGTATACCCTAGATATCAGATATTTTGATTTGCATTTGATTCAAGACTTAGTCCAACAATTCTCCACGATTTTTAATGAATTTACAACGTTTGCCCCAATTTTTATCGATTTTTTACTATTTTTTACTATTATTCATTAAAAAATCATAATAATTGTTCAGATTTTCTAAAAAATAATTTAAAAATAATTTTAATAACTACATTTCATAACTTTTTTGGAGAGGAATGAAAAAAAAAAAGTTATCTGAGGCAGAAATGAAAAAAAATAAAAAATAAATATGGATGTTGATGCAGATTTGGTATCAGAGAATTCAATTTTTATTTTTTTTAAACCACTAAAATATGAAAATGAAGTAAAGATTATTGACATACTACCTCCGTCCCTAAATAATTATCTATTTGACTAAACTTTTACGGTTGATTATTCACAAATTGTAATGAACTACAATATGAAATTATCACCATTAGAAAGATATAGTACTAAAATTATAATAATATTAATTTTATGTTGTAACTCATTATAATTTGTGAGTAATAACGGTTAAAATTTAGTTAAATGGACAATTATTTAGGGACGGACGTAGTATAGAAATTGAATGTAATTATTATTAGAATTCAATTTTTCCCTAATAATTTGTTTTTCAAGGGAAAAAAAAACAATAATTGTTCTTCGGACTCGGAAACAAGCCCCGCATTCGCAAACACCACTTCCTCAGTCCTTTGTTTCAACAAAACGGCGGCGCAAGGCTGAAGCCAGAAACTCCGCCATCGACACTTTCAATCTCTCCCCCAAATTTCCCAGAAGCAACTCTGCATCTTACATTTCTTGCTGATTCAAATTCCCTCTGAAATCACCATCTCCAAATGCCAACTTCGTTCTTTTGATATTCAGTTTCATTCTGAGCAACAAAATGCTTGCTCGAATCCGCCATTGCTCCCATCTCAAACGCCTTCTTTCTTCCTCTGCTCACTTCCACTTTCCTCCTCCTCGTTCGGTTACTGACCTAAAAAACCCTAAAACAAACCCCTGTTTTCAAAACCCTGTTCTTGAGCTTCTACCATGTTTGACACCCTCATTGCAGATCATCAAACACTTCTTCTCTTCCCAATCCGATCGAACCCCACTTCACAATTTCACTCGGGAAGGTAATTTCGACGAAGTTGCATCCCAAACACGACAGATATGTCCCGGTTGTGGTGTTCATATGCAGGATTTAGACCCTAAAAAGCCTGGATTTTTCGTCAAGCCTGCACCCAAAAGTCCCGATTACAAGTTACCCATTAGTCGTAGGTTTGTCCTTGATGAGCCTGAAGTGTCAATTTCTCTTAAAAAGGGGGTGCTCAATGAGGACCCCCAAAACCCTCCCTTAAACCCTAGTTTACCTGAGAAGCCATTGGTCTGCGCCAGGTGTCATTCTTTGAGACACTATGGTAAGGTTAAGGATGCTAGTGTGGAGAATTTATTGCCAGATTTTGATTTTGATCATACTATTGGTAGGAAACTAGCAAGTGCATCTGGGGGTAGGTCTGTTGTTTTGATGGTTGTGGATGCTGCTGACTTTGATGGGTCATTCCCAAAGAAGGTTGCTAAGTTGGTTTCGGCGACGATTGAGGAGAATATGATGGCATGGAAAGAGGGTAAGCCTGGGAATGTGCCTAGGGTAGTGTTGGTATTGTCAAAGCTTGATTTGTTACCGCCCTCGATATCTCCTACTTGGTTGGAGCATTGGGTTAGGAGGCGGGCTCGAGAGGGCGGGGCGAGCAAGTTGACAAGTTTGCATATGGTTAGTGCGGTCCGAGATTGGGGTGTCAAGAATTTGATTGAGGATGTTGTTAGATTGGCCGGGCCGAGGGGGAGTGTGTGGGCTATTGGAGCTCAAAATGCGGGGAAATCGACACTGATTAATGCAATAGGGAAGCATGTAACTGGGAAGGTTCCGCATATAACTGAGGCGCCTGTGCCTGGGACGACATTGGGGATAATAAGGTTGGAGGGAGTTCTTCCTGGTAATACGAAGCTGTTTGATACACCGGGGCTGCTGCATCCGCATAATTTGGCGATGAGATTGACCAGGGAAGAGCAGAAGCTTGTGAATATTAACAGGGAGTTGAAGCCTAGGACTTTCAGGATCAAGGTCAGTTGTCTCTGAGAACATTGTCGATTAGCGCAATGGCGTGCATTTTTTAAGTTATCTTTGATAGCGCAATGGCGTGCATTTTTTAAGTTATCTTTGATAATGTGTTTGAGTCGCAATACTGGCTGCATTTTCTTTGTGTAGAGAACCTTTGGCATTGCGTTTTCAGCGATACTGATCTTAAGGTTAATGTTTTACTTTGTCAACTAAGTATCACTTGCTCTTTGCATGTGTGGCGCATGAGGGTTAACTAATTGCTTTACCGAGCATTCACCTTGTAGTTCAATGCACTCAGTCACGTCTTGTTGAAGGTACCAAACTGTTGTGTGCAGGACTTCATGACAAATTTTGCATAATCTATAACCTTGTTAACTCAACAAAATAGGTTAGAGGTGACCACTTTCAATGAAAACATCAGTCCACTGTAGCATTATGGCACCTTGAATGAGTGTAACTGTGTAAGAGTTAGGTTAGAACTTGTTCAATGATGCCATTCGCTTATTCTCAAGTTTGGTATACTATTTGAAAGGTGATTTCTACTGGATTGGACTAAGAACCAACCTCAGGCTCCTAGATACAGTTTTTGTTTGTTTTTAGTTGTTGGGAAATGAGGCCAATGCTGATTGTATCCTACTACTGAGCACTGAACCTTCAAAAAGTTTCAGGTAGGACAATTCAAAATAGGTTAGAGGGTTTTGTGTACTGCCATAATCTTTTTGTTCTTTTTCTTAAAAGTTTTGGTTGGCATTCTGGGACCATGCTACAAAATCTAAAACAGTTTGCTAGTGAGACTGTGTACTAACTGAAACTGCTTTGAGGGATGCTTTAACCACCTAAGTGTTTTGAGTTATAGTAGTCAACTAGTCATAGCTTCTTGAGACATTCACTGGGGAAGCTATTAATTTATATTTAGTTCTTGGGTTTCGGATAAAATATGAGTAGTAAACCTGCATCTACGTCCTCCTCATTCCCCTCACAATGCCCTGAGGCATGTTAGAAGCATTATGGTGGTGAACACGGCAAGGGCCACCAATAAGCCTGTCTTTGTGCATTTCGTAGTATGATACAAATAAAATTGAAGCCGTTATATTTATGCAAAATTTTTGGAGGGGCTATCTACGAGGTATTTGGCATATTCTGATGTAAAGTAAGCCACAGCCTTATTATACGGACCCCGCAAGGAAGGCCAGAAAACCCGGTGCTCAAGATCTTTGGGAAAATATTCAAGAAGCTTTAAACGAAGGAGTTTCTCACTTTTGGACCCCTTGACTTGTTTTAAGAGTGCAGTAGGACAATTTTTTTTTTTTTTTTGGATTAGGAAAAGAGGTATATCATAACTGTATAAGAGGAATAGATACATGGTTATACACCGAAACGACCTACAAAAGCTGTATGAAACCGAAAAGAAGGGTATTCACAGAATCAGCGCAAACTAAGAAAGAAGGTTATCCACAAAATCAGCCATAACCAAAATGAAGGCTATCCACAAAACCATGGAAGATACCTTCAGAAGTAGCTTCTGAGAATGTTGCTCCTTTTTTCATTCTCAAGTTAGTGTTCCAACTCTACTTATGATACAGATAAAGCTATCGTGTGTACTGAACTAATACAGGGAAGCATTTATACTTCCTGGGGCTGCTTACTCAGAAACTCTCGTCTCTCGATGTTCTTGAGATGCAGGCTATTACACACGATGAGCAGGATTTGAGTAAATGTTTATCAGTTGTCAACTGTTGACTGTACGGCCCATTTAACTCTAAAGTTTGGGGTATTTTAGAAGCATATAGTTTAAATTGTATCGCATATTGGAGTAATGCTTTTTTTGGTGTATATTCTGATCACACTGTAGCGTGAGTTAGATAGGCCCAATAAGCCATTATGTAGAAGAAGTTTTGGGAGATATTTAGGATGCTGCAATTTTTCAGAAAAAGAGGCTGGGCACTATGAGACTATGATACATGGTTTTGGTTTTTTTGGAATAACATCCAAGAAGTTGCTAATTGAGAACATGCTTTGGAATAAGATCTGACTTATGAAAGACGTACCGCTTAAGTCATCATGCTCATTGCTGTTTTGTTAGTGGATACTTAGAAGACCCTAAATGATTTGGGCAGTAACTTAATGGGAACCGTTGGGGTGCCTTGAATAAGGCTATATGTAATATATTATTTTTGGGTTTTTCAAACATGTTCGTGCATATGATGAGATAGTAGGTGCATGCTTTTATTAACCACTCAGAGTTTTAGGGTAATTTAGGTTGACTATAAATGCTTTAGAGGGTTTTATTTTGTATGCCATATCTATTCACTGTATACGGTCATAGCATATTTTTGGCCTTGTAAGGTATACTTCTAAAATCTTAGGGGGTTGGATTCAGAAGCAGCCATTGAAATCATAGGTGGTGATGTGATGCATGCTTCAAATCCTTTTTAAGATAGTGCCTCAAAATCTTTCATATTGTTTAGAGGGAAGGTGTCTCTAACAACCTAGGGGGTTTCAATCGTGGAGTCATGTGAATGTTTTGTCGGCTCTGAAGTGTATGAGCTCATTTTTCAGCATTTTGGATGAAATATTTGAGAAGTTAAAATCTTGTATACGAGCTCCATAATGACCTAGAATGTTTAGAGCGTTCCAAGGCGTGGCATAGTGAATTCCACCACAATCCTGTTTACGGGAATTTTACAGCCGTATTACAGAGCTACATTATTGGACTTATGAAGCTATACTCATTGCAATTTGATTAAAGGGATATATAGATTGTCCAGCAAAACCAGGGACAGTGTGACCTGGTTCTCTTTCAGCCCCTTGGATGTTGTAGGAGTTTAGGAGCTACGACTATTCCAGACATGTCGAGTAATAAGTTTAGTAGTATTGTAATGCCCATTTTGGGATTTTTTTCTTTCAAATTAGAGTTTAAATCCTACGATAATGTAATAACTGACATTAAGGCTATTAATTGATTTATGAGTTTTGGGAAAGCGCCTTAGCTGCCATGCCAAATGATGATTATGTTTCTCCTTCTAAACCTTGATATTTAGAATGTTGTAAAGAATTCAAAAACGGTTTTTTAGATGCTATGGGAATCAAAAATCATTGAGGGCATCATAGTTCATACATTTATTTTGGGATTTTTTGAACAACCATAGGAGTTGTTAAACTGTAACCCATCCTAATGAGTTTCTAAAATGTTTTAGAGTATTGCATTATTATGAGAGTTTGGAGTGCATTCTATACCACCATAATTCCCATTTTTGTGTGTTTTGAGAATTGCTTTCCCATATCTACTAGGCAATGCCAATGAAGTCAAGATACTTCAACATCCTCATACACCAACCCCCCCCCCCCCCCCCACACACACACACACCACGACCAAAGAAAATGAAAGAAGGTTGTGACTGATATAAAGTCTAAACACCAATGAAAAAAGCTCTCCTGAATGGGGAGTCCAAGGTATGAGTTTAAATTTGGATTGCCAGTCCCTCCAAATATAATAACTTTTAACCATTTTGAATAGCTAGATGATTATTTTAATCATATTATGCCATTCTGATGCGGTGATTTGAAATTGTACTTAATCTTAAGATTGTGCCATGGATCCATTTGCACATTGAATTTACAGTATTTTCTTGAACCACCCTAGGGTTTTCAGAGTTGAAATCCTTAGGGCCGTTTCCCAAAAAAAAAAAATAAATAAATAAAAAATTCCCCTTAGGGCCTTAAGAAAGCTCATGTGAGCGTCATTGTTCACCGTTTGGAATTTTCCGTATATGATCAGGACTATCAAATGGTTTGTTGGAGCTCATTTGCTCCCTTCAAAAAGTTTGTGGGGTGCTTTAGGACCATTGTGAAAGATTGCAGCATCAGAAATGGTTCACTTGTGACGCCCTTTTCATGGTATTTATTATATTGCGATACATATCTACAGGACGGAGTCAGGAGCCATTAATACATGTTGAAATCGCCAACAAGGATATCCATTATGTTCAAGGCAGATGTAGGGGTTAATGGCCACCTTTTGTGGTCCCCTAAATGAACATCATCCATCATTCATGGCTTTTGGAATTTGGGAAAATGTTTGGGAGGTTAACAAATGTAATTTGTAGACCATGTTCATTGTGATTGTCACCCATCAAAGTCTGTTAGGCTGTGTTGTACACAATGAGTGACAGATTGAAGTGATAGAGAAGAAGGGACTCTTTGTGCTAAATTAGTGAGTTGAGTCAAAAGTTTTCTTTCCATCTCAATTCCAAGAAGCAAACGGAACCATAGTTACTAGGAATGCTTCTCGGGCCGTTAGTACCGAAACGCGGGTCGCAAATTCTAACACAAATTTAGCCTAGTTTTGACTTTGGAATGCTCGTTCCCGGAACGGGGGTTGTTGGTGTATGCAGCGTTCTCGGTAACTATGAACGGAACCTAAATGTTGACTATGTGCTTTAACCAACCCTCATAATGACCTTTGTTATTGTTTTGGTATCACACACAAAAGATTTTCTTGTTGTTCCTTAGGGTTTACTTATCCTGGCGTAAAGCATAGAATTGCCTGGATTTTAGATTCCAATCCTAAACCTTCGGAAATATTATTTGTGTGTATCAAGAAGCATGTGAATCTACACATTGTGACTTTAATTCATAGTAATTACTAATTAGCAACAATGAGTCAGTTTCTACACAATCGCTTTTTAACATTGTGTTGGGCTACAGGTTGGTCATACCATTCATATTGCCGGGCTCCTAAGGCTGGATGTAGACGAATTATCGGTAGACTCAGTTTACGTTACAGTGTGGGCTTCTCCTCATCTGCCACTGCATATGGGAAAAACAGAGAAGGCCGAAACAATGATCGTTGATCATTTTGGACGACAATTGCAGGTGCATCTCTTTTCCTTGCGTACACTATTGTATTTCTGTTAACCTCGTCGGACATATAGGATAGCAAATCTGCATAGGCATTCAATTGAGTTGTGGTTAGGGACTGAAAAGTGTGTTAATTCACTTGGTATGCAATATGCATGTTTTAGACATCAAACTGAATCCAAATTAACCCTACCAGAGTTGTGTCAGCATAAATGCCTCTCGGCAAGGCTGCCTGAGTTAGGATCTTTTTACGCGGGACCCACACTGGTGCTTGTCCGATGTTGTTGTCGAGTCAAGTCTGAAGAAAAGCTATTCCTAATTCAGAATGTGGACCGACCTAACAAAAAACTAAACCTGATACTTCCCTGTGAGACTGTAACCATGAAAATTGTCCAAATCAATAGGGAAAAGTTGGTAAAAAGCATGATTAGCTCTGCATGTAAGCCTGCATATGAATTGCTGTGCTCCTTTGTTATTGTCATAGTCATCTGAGTAGACCTGTCAATTTTTGACCCAAACCCGATAATCTGACCCGGACCCGCCAGAAAATTCTGTGTTTTGAATACAATTTTCTCGACCCGAACCCGGAAAAACCAAAACCTGAAAACCCCCGCCCGAATTGACATGTTTACACCTGAGTATCTGACAAGTAACCAACCTTGTTGTGACTCATTCTTGTAGCCCCCAATCGGAGAGAACCGGGTGGAAGAGCTCGGTAGGTGGGTAAAACGGGAATTCCACGTGACCGGAAAGAGCTGGGAATCGAGCTGTGTCGACATTGCCGCAGCCGGTGTGGGTTGGTTCGCCATCTGCATAAGAGGAGAGGCCAAGCTGAGTGCATGGACATATGACGGGATCGAGCTGGTGATGCGGGACGCTTTGCTGCCTCACAGAGCACAGCAGTTTGAAGTCGCCGGTTTCTCTGTCTCGAAGATCGTCGCACAGGCTGACAAATCTTCTAATAAATCAAACAAGTCCCCCAAGAAAGGAGAGGAAAAACCAGTCACCTGCTGATTTGATCATCCTAGCAGTGGCTTCTTGGAGTGTGTCATGTCAAGGTCCCTACACAAATGGGAGGGCCCAAAGTTTTGTTGTGATTCTAAGGAATTGTTTGTTAGTTGAATTTTGTTGATTTGATGGTGAGAAGATCGGTCATTTATTATTACTGTTAGGTAACGTTAGGTTATGTTAAGTTAGAAAAATAGTGGATATAGGTAAATGTCATATTATTTATTTATTTTTATTTTTTAAATTAATTTTATGAGTTGAATAAAGAATTATAAATATAAATTATCTAAAAGTAAGTTATGTTATTTTGGATGATAAGGTTAGATTATGTTATGCAAGGATAATCTTACAAAATAAAAGAACAGGGCCTGAATATTCCCTACTAGTGCTCAAATGATAGTGGTCATAATTTTTATTATAGAGATTGTATGACAAATATGTTTAAGGCAAGACTTCCATTGTTATACTGTTACCTTCTACTCTGTCATTAGGTTTTTAGGTATAGAAAAGGCTCAGGAAGGGTATGTTCTTTGGGCTTGTAACTCAATTTTTATTTACTTTATTTATTTTTATTTATCTTATTTATTCTTACATTATCTTACCTACTTTACATAATATATATTTAAAACTTTATATATTTAGGTCCCATCCTTTTATGTGGTGGATTGTGGTGCGGTACCACAAGGTATCGCAACTCTTTAATTTCTACCACATTTCACTATAGCACAATCATTATTTATTATCAATATATCTCTTCACTTTTCGCTCTCCTCACTTTTCTCCTCTACTTTTCACATTCTCTTTCCTCACCAACCCAATTTGCCATAATTTTCACCACAATTCACCACACTTTTTCAAATTCCACCGTACCGCACCATTACCACACCGCAACCAACCGTATAAAAAAAAGGGTCTTAATAAGTGATATGATTGATATAATTTACCATATTTACAATACTTGTCCTAAGAACAACTTATCATTATATAAAAATAAAAAATGCATGGCCTTATTGTCGATTTAGGGTTGGTAAAATTTGTGGGAAAATGGAAAGTTAACTTTTGTTAAATAAGAAACTTTTAAGTAAGGTCTTGTTCTTTTCTACGGTATTTTCGGTGTGGTGTGGTGTGGTGGAATTGTAGTGGGTGTGGTGGAATTGTGGTAGGTTATTGATATGTGGGGTAGGTAATAAGATGAGTTTAGATAAGATGAGTTTTGGTGTGTAATTTCTCTACTGTATATTGATAGCAAAGGCAAACCTTATATACAACTCTCTAGAGAAAGTGAAATCAGATCCAATCCCAAACATAAGAAAAGGGTAAATACAAAATATTACAGTTGCCAAATATATGCAAATATATTGTACACAAAATCATATCCAAATGAGGAATATTGTCATACTCCCCCTCAAGTTGATGCATGAAGATTTTGAAGGCCCAACTTGTAACGAAGAGTGACAAACTGTTGGCGCCCAAGAGCCTTGGTAAAAATGTCGGCAAGCTGATGAGAGGAACGGACGAAGGATGTAGAAATGTTCCCAGCTAGAAGTTGTTCACGAACATAATGGCAATCGATCTCTTTGTGTTTTGTTCTCTCATGAAACACAGGATTAGAGGCGATATGTAGAGCGGCTTGGTTGTCGCAGAAGAGTTGCATAGGTTGTTGATGAAACTCCTAAAGAATTTAGGAAAGATTTAAGCCAGGACAACTCACATGTAGTAACAGCCAAGGCACGATACTCTGCTTCTGCGGATGAACGGACAACTGTGGGTTGTTTCTTCGCCTTCCAAGACACCGGAGAATTACCCAGTTTGATGAAGTAGCCTGAAATTAAGTGTCTGGTAATTGGGCAACTGGCCCAGTCAGAGTCACAATAGGCAGACAGTTGAAGAGAGCTATCGGATCGTAAAACAATGCCGAGACCAGGATGACCTTTCAAATAGCGAACAACGCGAAGCACTGCATCCATATGTTGTTGTCGGGGTGCTTGTAAGAACTGAGATAGAATATGGATTGCATAACATATGTCTGGACGAGTAATAGTGAGATAGAGTCGTCCTACAAGGCAACGATAACGACCAGGATCACTAAAGAGGGGTCTGTCAGCAAGAGCAAGAGTGTGATGTTGCTCCATGGGTGAATCGGCAGGTTTAGAACCAGACAAGCCGACTTCTGATAGGATATCCATAACGTATTTACGCTGAGATAAAAATAATCCCTTGGGACCACGGACTGCCTCAATCCCAAGAAAATTCTTCAAAGTGCCTAGATCTTTGAGTTGGAAGCAATTATTAAGATACGTTTTGAACCCAGCACACGCTTGATTATCATTCCCTGCAAGAATGAGGTCATCTACATATACAAGGAGAGAAAGAATGGTACCATTGCGGCGGTAGGTAAACAAAGTGCGGTCTGCGTGAGACTGAAGAAACCCATAAGATCAGAGAGCGGAGGTAAGCTTAGCGAACCAATTTCTTGGAGATTGGCGAAGCCCATATAGCGATTTGCGGAGGCGACACACCTGATTCGGTTGAGGTGGGGTGAAACCCGGAGGGAGTTTCATGTATACTTCTTCATAAAGGTCCCCATGTAAGAATGCGTTGTTGACATCCATTTAATGTAATTCCCAACCATTAGCAACAGCCACAGAAAGGAACACACGAACGCTGACTAGCTTGGCGACAGGAGCGAATGTCTCAGTATAGTCAAGACCTTCAATTTGAGTATCTCCACGTACTACAACTCGAGCCTTATATCTCTCAACTGTGCCATCAGAGCTGTATTTGATCTTGTAGACCCATTTACAGCCAATGGGCTTCTTGCCTGGGGGAAGATCCTCAATAGTCCAAGTACCATTACGCTCAAGTGCCTTAATTTCTTCGCGCATAGCAGTACGCCACTGAGGATCACGGGAAGCCTCATAATATCCCCGTGGTTCAACACCCGAGGCAACTGCAGCCAGAAACTTGACATGTCCAAGTGAGAAACAATCGTTAGAAACATAATTTGCTAAAGGATACCGCGTACTTGAGGAGCGATTGGTGGGTGCCAAGAGGGAGCGACCTTACTGATCAAAGTTTCAGTTGTAGTGGAAGTGAGAGGCGAGTTAGCAAGTTGTAGAAGGCGTTAGAATTGCGCCAAAGACAAGCCCGGAATAGGTGAACTTGAGGCGGCTCCCGGTGAAATTGTTTGATGAAAGGTACTTGTCTGAGCAGCAGTTGCAGGCTGCTGTTGCCTCGGAGCAATGTTGGTTGAAGTCAGCTGGGAGGCATGCCCACGTCCACGCCCTCGCCCTCTTCACGGAGGGTTGATTCCTAGACGGGTATAACAGCGATCGAAAGTGTGCCCAGCATGTTGACAGTATGTGCAAAAAGGTCTGCCTGAGGGTATGCGATCTACTGGAAAAGATGTTGGGGAGTTGCGAGGTCTGTCTACAGTAGCATGAAACCCGACAATGGAGACCTCTTCTCGAGGGTTCATAACCATCCTGTGTGACTCTTCTTGCATAACCATGGTATAGACTCGATCTAGTTCCGGTAGAGGTTCGAAGTTTAGAATTTGGGTCCGAAGAGTGCCATATTTTTCATCAAGCCCCATTAGGAATTGGTATGTTTTTAACTGTACAAACCAATTAACCATGTTTTCTCCCGCCTTACAGGTGCATGGTTGGAGTGGGGACAGACTCACTAAATCATCCCACATGCCAAGCAACTTAGTGTAATAGGAAATAACAGAAGAGTCATCTTGCTTTGTTATAGATAAATCGGACCATAATTTATACACACGAGGTCCATTTTGAATAGAGTAACGGGTTTTCAAAGCATCCCACATGTCTTTAGCATTATTGATTCGTGAGACCGTGTGCTTGACAGATACATCTAGAGAATTAAACATCCAAGAACATAACATAGAGTTTACTTAAATCCATGGTGCATAGTCAGGTGATATGGATGCAGGTTAGGTAATTGACCCATCAACAAAGCCTACTTTGTTTTGGGATTTGAGGGCCATGATAGCAGCTTGTTCCCAATTACAATAATTTTCATCCTTTAATATGACAGTAGTAAGGGCAGTACGTGGAATAGTAGACCCTGGAAGATAGTATGGAGAAGATGGATCAGTGAGAGCCGACTTTGTTCCTTTGACATCGTTCGCCATGATATAGAGAGTTGAAGATGACAGTAGACAAAACTGGAGCAGTGGCACTTCTACAGCTTTATCTCACAAATATTTGAGCGAAAGAGACGAAACAGCGAAAGAGTGTTAATGCTCTGATACCATAATAAGATGAGTTTAGATAAGATGAGTTTTTTCTCTACTGTATATTGATAGCAAAGGCAAACCTTATATACAACTCTCTAGAGAAAGTGAAATCAGATCCAATCCCAAACATAAGGAAAGGGTAAATACAAAATATTACATTTGCCAAATATATGCAAAGATATTATACACAAAATCATATCCAAAGGAGGAATATTGTCATAGTAGGTGAGGAGAGAAAATGTAAAAAGTAGAGGAGAAAAGTGAGGAGAGAGAAAAGTGATGAAAGAGAAAATTAATGATTTGTGGTAAACTGTGGTGAGTTGTGGCAAACTGCTTACCGCAGTTTGCCAACCGCAGAAAAGAACAGGACTTAAGTGGTGAAAAAAGTGATTTTTAAATAAAATAATGTCTTTTTAAGGAGAGTAATCATTGATAAAGGCGTAAATTTTGATATGTTCTATTAATTTTTGGTAAATTTAAAGAGAGTAATTATTGATAAACCCATAAATTTTGGTAGATTTTGATATGTGCCAGTAATTTTTGATAAATTATTATACCTGCAAATTTTACAAGCATTTGTCAGACACTACAGAAAATGGATTGCTTGAACGAACATGCTACAATATTTTAACAATATCTAAAGTTATATTCAAAGTTTCGTCACCATATAAGCCTGGTTGAGTGCCTGACCCACTTGACCAAATCTAATTGACCATGGCATGCCAGCCCAGTAATGCTGATATCATGCCGCATGAAACTCACACCTATAATTTAATACTACCATCGTTCCTAAATAATTGTTTATTTGACTAAATTTTGATCGTTGATTACTTATAAATTACAATGAGTTACAATATACTACCTCCGTCTCAAAATGTTTGTCCGTTGACTAAATTTTAATTACTCACAAATTATAATGAATTAAAATATGAAATCACAACTATTAGAAAGATAATTTGCTAAAGATTACAATGACGGTAATTTTATATTGTAACTCATTATATTTTGTGAGTAATCAACGGTCAAAATTTAGTCAACGAACAAACATTTTGGGACGGAGGTTGTAAATTAATATTATTGTAATTTTTAATACTATATCTTTTTAATTGTGATAATTTTATATTGTAACTCATTGTAATTTCTGAGTAATTAACGGTCAAAGTTTAGTCAAATGGATAATTATTTAGGGACGGAGGTAGTCTACTTTACAGTTATTCACACCCTAATTTCAAATTATTCCAAGTGTTCTTTGAACATTCCATTTAAAACAAAAAAGAAAAAGTATTCTTTTGAATAGTATTGAGGTGACACAAATCCGACACTGAAAAAAAAATTGTAAAAAGGAAAAGAAATTACGATTGTTAGCGAGATATAAGGGGGGCCCATTTCAATTAAGGCTCATGATACATAAGTTAAGTGAGGTTCCATCTTAAAATCAATTGGTCTTAAAAGGAGTAGCCCACTTGACTTATATACCATGTCCTTTTTTTTTTACTTTTTCGATGTGGAACATTTTTACTTATAGATGAACTCCAACAAAAATGATTTAAGTACGTCAGTACCATTGATAATCATTGAGGGACCATTAAATTATCACATGAATTAATAAAGTGGGATTAATTTAGGTATTAAATAAACATCAAATCTTGGCATTATCATCTGAAATGAAATGAATAATACCTAACACATTAAGCGCTTTATTGATGCTGACACTTGATTAACCTCCCCAAATCAAAGTGTCACACTGTCACTATGCTCAAATTCTTTTTATCACTTGCTAACTATAGTCTTGTTCAGTTGTGTGATTGGTAAGATGCGAAAATGGTGTGGTGTGATGAAATTGTGGAAAGTGTGGTGAAGTGTGGAATGATATTATGAAATTTGTGGAGAGTGTGGTTGATGTGGTAGGTAAGGAGAGAGAATGTGAAAAGTAGAAGACAAAAGTGAAGAAAAAGAAAAGTGACCTGTCTTTTCATGGTGTCAAGCTCATGATTTGTCACAACCCACCCCATTTTACCGCAAATAATTACTTTTCTCTCTCACAATTCCAATAACCTACCACAATTCTTCCACACTCACCACAAATTCCACCACATCTCACCACACCATTCCGCAAAATACCACATAAAATAACAGGGCCTGAGAAGATATATTAATAATGATTGCAGTAAAGTGTGGTATGGTATGGTAAAGTATAGAAAAATATTGAATAGTATAGTGAGTTGTTGCATCACACTGCATAAAAGAATGGCCCTAAGAAATTTAAATTTCTCTTTAAATAGCCGTATAAAATTTTTTTTATTAGCAATGATTAAAAAAAAGGAACACATTATTAACATTATGGCTTTCGTGTCAACGTTTTAAGTCAAATAAAATTTAATAAATTTGTCAACACTTTTAATATTGTCCATTTTTTTCACACGCCTTTCATTATAAAGATTTATAATATATTACAGTAAAGTGTGATATGATATGGTAAACTTATTAACTATCATACACCTCAATATATTTACCTTGCAACATTTCTTAATGAGCACTCCAGCTCAAAATAATTATCCTCTTCTAAAATTAACTACTCATTCGTTACAATTACCAAATTGTTTTTCATCTATAGACATACAAGAATGTCCTTTTGTAATTTGTGGAATATTCTATGACTATTAAGTTTAAAATAATTACATTACAACTTTTATAATATTATTTAGTTACAATGATAAGACCAAATATGATATGCTAGTACTCCGTATTATAGTAATTAGGCCCTGTTCTTTTATGCGGTAAGTTGTGGTGTGATAATTTGCGGTGGGTTGCGGTGGATTGCAGTAAGTTGCGGTTAAAATAATAAATGAGTATTGAAATGGTAATGGTAATAATAAAAAGATAAATGGTAATGTGTGGTGGATTATGGTGGATAATAGTCAATTACGGTAACTTATGGTACGGTAACTTGCGTACCATATAAAAGAATAAGGTAGCATCTAAAGGATCTTAACATTTATGAAAGGTCAAATGTACATTTAACTTTTGTTAGAAGATTAATAATTTTGCTTATCAGCATAAAGGTTAGCTACACATGATGTGACCTGAGTAATTATGTGCAAAATGTTTTCTTTTGACAGTGAAACCTAGCATTCGCAAAAATTCGTGTCCCAATAAATTTAGATCCGTTTATCATCAAATTTTAGACGAAATATTAATGTTCCGGACCTAGTTCTTTTCGAGTTAGATAATTTGGGCGGAACTGAATTCGAGTTTAGATAATAAAAATATAAAAATATTATGTCAGAATATTCGATCAATACAATCAATATCAAAATTAAGTTCGGGCAAAACCAAATTCTAAATAAAATAAATCCAAACATTCAGATCGGACAAACTTTAGTCAGCACAAGCCCCAACATTTCTCTGTTTAACTTAATATACATTATGAGCATACATTCTGACCCTCTGTCTAAAATAATACTAATAGAAAGCCCTCCTAATGAGGGAAGAAAATTTCAAATACAAACTTTTGCAATAAATAGTAATACCCCTCCTATGGGGAAGAATGGTCAATTAATTGGACTGATTAGATTTTACACAAACCAAACCAAACCCAACACCATCCAATCAATGAAGACAAGGTTTTAGTGGCAATCCTTTTCAATTTTACAGGATCACTAGATTCATTCATAGATAAATAATACCAAAATTCCGTAAAATAAAGCACCAAAAATTTCCAGAAAGTTGCGGTTCTACTTCTACTACTTCTGGGTAGTCATCTAAACTCTTTAATGGAGGTAAACTCGCCATTGTTGGACAGCCCAACTCGGAAGCTCAACGGAAATGGCCACCGAGTTGGACTCAGTCGCCATAACTCGGTGAACACTCTGAAGAACAACTTCATCTCTAGGTTGCCTGATAAGCTTCGTCCCGCCATTGATCCTGAGAACCCTTATGATGTTGATTTCTCCAAAGCCTCCAGCTTAACTCCAGGTTCCAAATCCAAAATTTTAGTTTGTCGTTGCATTTATTCATGTTTTTATTATTTGGGTCAGTTTTTTTTGTTTTTTGGGTAAAAGGGTGTTTTTGCTTTTCTGTTGTGATGCTACTTTTGTGTGCCTAGGGATTTTGATTAAAGTAGATTATGAATGGTCCGAATGGATAATTATGCTTTAGTTGCAGATTTTGGGGTGATTTATTTGCTTTTGGGTAAAAGGATGCTTTGCTTTTTTGTTTGTTTTGTCATCATTGAACTTGGTGATTTTGTCTTATAAAGAGTAGAATAACATCCATGTTTAGGTGCTCTAATGTGTATGATGATGGGTTGAAAGAATGACTTGATGAAGGTTTCTATTTTCTGTCATTAGTTTTGATTGACATTTTTGTCCCAATAAGTTTGTTGCTTGAGTGATAAAGTGATAATGGTTTTGGGGGCAAGTCCCAGTTCCCAAAATGAGACCAAATTGAGAAAGATTAATGTCATTGATAATGATAATAATAAGCGTTGTTATGTGGAACCATTTCAACTGAAAGCTTAAGCTGATAGTCGAAGGCGCGATGATGGTCTTATACTCCGACATGCCCCTCACGTGAATTGTCCGTCTGGCTCTTATACATGTGGAATCATCTCAACTAAAAGCTTAAGCTCATAGTTGAAGGTCCAATGATGGTTTTGTAATCTAATACATTAGTTGGTATGTGATCAACAAGTTTGATTTCATCTGATTGTTGTGTACAAACCTTCTGCTTGGTGCTTCCAGAGGAGAAGGAATATTATGAGAAACAGCTCGCAACTCTTCAATCATTCGAGGACGTGGAACAGATAGTAAACTCCTCTTCATTTGAGGAAGATGACGGTGAACAAGCTCAACACGAAAGAGCGATGAAGATCTCAAACTATGCCAACGTCATATTGTTGGCATTCAAGGTGTGAGATCTAACTTTTGGTATTGCCTTCACTGGTGTGCTTTGCATCTAGTTGGGTTTCTACGCCTATGATGGAGTACAATATGCTCAATTGGGGGTTTTCACTTACTTTGGCTACCATACTCACACTTACAATGGATGCTCCGCAATAGGCAATTCATTTAAACCAAAAGCATGTCAAAGACAAGTCTAACTCTGGCAGCTAGGTCTAAGTACATACTCTGGATAGTTGAAAAAGACTATTTTTTTTCAACTTAAATTGTGATGGACTAAAGTAAAATGCCTTATTAAACCTCCTCTGCCTCTCTTTCCATGGAGCAATAGATAGCGAAGGATTCCTAAATCTTGGGTCTATTGGAACCAGTCTCTCAAAATTGCAAAATTTAGGGGTAAGGCTGCTACATCCGACCCCTCCATACGCTGCCTGAGCAGGATTTTGGAGTTTTGGTTTTGGTCTTGGTTGAGTATGATTTATGCCTTCCTAACTCATCTTGATTGTTTTTTAAATATGTTGTATGCTTAACTTGTAGATATATGTCACTGTAAGGACTGGATCTTTGGCCATTGCCGCTTCAACATTGGATTCTTTGCTCGACCTTATGGCTGGTGGTATACTGTGGTTTACCCATCTATCCATGAAAAACATCAACATATACAAGTACCCAATTGGGAAATTAAGGGTCCAGCCTGTGGGCATTATCATCTTTGCAGCTGTTATGGCTACTTTAGGTATGTGTAGCTGCAACCTATACACCCACTTCCCAGTGCAAACCGTAACAAATAGTAAAATACAATTGGATGTTTGTTGTAGGATTTCAAGTGCTGGTTCAAGCTGTGGAAGAATTAATAAAACATGAAGCCACAGTCAAAATGACTTCAGAACAACTCATATGGCTTTGTGTGGTCATGGGAACAGCTACCGTAGTGAAGCTTGCACTCTTCCTTTACTGCAGAAGCTCTCGAAATGAAATTGTCCGTGCTTATGCTAAGGTATAGCAGCGATGAAACACACTCTTATTCTTTCTTTTGTTCTTGTTTTACGTTATGTGATTTTGAACGATTCTGTTATGTTTTCGCATAGGATCATTACTTTGATGTGGTAACCAATGTGGTCGGTTTATTTGCCGCAATTCTTGGTGACATGCTTTACTGGTGGATTGATCCTACGGGCGCTATAGCCCTCGCAATTTATACAATTGCAAACTGGTCAGGAACCGTTATGGAGAATGCAGGTGGGTAACTTTGCTTTCCAGTTTCAAAATTTCGTAGGTCTTTCTAGCTAATCTTATTTGCAGCATCGTCTTGTTTACTGATTTACAGCTTATTTGAATCCATTTGGAAAACTTTTCATCAATTAGCTAAGACGTAAAAAAGGATGCTTTCAACAAGTGAGGGTTTTGTAATACAATTGAAATTTCTACCACTGCTTGAATATATTTGCTAAAATTAGATATTCGTGTTAACATGTGTTTTTTTCTTTGCAGTGTCACTAGTAGGACAAACTGCACCTCCTGAGGTCTTACAAAAATTAACATACCTTGTTATAAGACACCCACAAATAAAGCGTGTTGACACTGTCCGTGCTTACACCTTTGGCGTGCTCTACTTTGTGGAGGTGAGTAAAACCTTCTTCCATTCTGGTTTGCTGTCTACCGGTAACAGTACTCAGACTTTTACTTATCATATGATATATGCCCGATTGGCAATAATTCCAAAGCAGTACTTGAGAAAGAAACCAAGTCTGATACATAGAAACATTCCTACGCCGAGCAATGCATATTGCACCTAAGTTTGAATGATATAACCTTGATATATGACACTATGACAGTGTGTTAGGGTGTGTTTTGCAGAAACTGTTTCTCCCAAAAGTTTTAGTGTTTGGTAATGCATATTATAGAAGTGTTTCTTAAAAGTAGAAACTATTAATTAGTGTTTGATCATTTATAGATACTTATTTTTGCTACTTTAAGACCCCATAGAATGAGTATTAGATTCTTTTTTTTAATTCAATTTTCACAATTTACAATACACATTTAATTTTCCTCGTCATATGATTTTACTTTCTATTTTTTTTTTAAAAAAAATACTTATAGTGGTTCTCCTCCAAAAATTTTACTTAATTGATGTAAAATAATTTAACTTAACTATATATGGGTAATAAAATCTTATTATCAAAAATTACCTATTTTATATTGATAAACTTGAAATTTTAAAATTAATTATTACAAGAAAATAGAGCTTCTTCAAGAAAATTAAAAATATCTTAAAAATAAAAACATGGAAATATAATTTCATTGATAGAAAAGTTCAAAGATATCTGTGGAAAATTTTTTTTGTTCCCTTAATTCCTAGTAGCTCCCAAGAAACTAAAAGTTAGTAGAAGCTACAACTTCTAGGGGACTTGGGAGCTAATTTTAGCTTTTATAAAGTTGGAAATTATTTTAGAGAATATCTTTGTTTGGCATAATTTCTACTTTTTCTACTAAAAAGCTACTAAATAGCTTGGCCAAACACACCATGGGAATAGGAGACGTATCCTTTCCACGAGGATCTCCTAGTAACCACAATTTTCAAAGTTAGGCCTTCGTTGGGCCTAATCTAGTGCTTGTGCAATTGTTACCCCTTCCGCTGCTCGCTAGCCTGCCTGGTCTATATTCCGTAGTTGGACCGACTTACCATTGAAAAAAAACTGGAAAAAAGATGGACACGGCAATTTAGCTCCTAAAGCTTTATTGACAATAAGTTTTACATTTGAAAAGAACCCAAACATATGCCTTTAGAGTCCAACTATTTCTGCTGATTTGAAAGAAAATCATGTTAATTTTTGGTTTTCATCTTTCAATTTTGTTGGTAAAGGTTGACATCGAACTTCCTGAAGAAATACCATTGAAAGAAGCACACACGATTGGAGAGACATTGCAGGACAAGCTAGAGAAACTCCCAGAAGTGGAGCGAGCATTCGTTCATTTAGATTATGAATGTGAACACAAACCAGAGCACACTATTCTCAGCAGGCTGCCTAGTACTGACCCTTGATTATGAGCTGTGCTCATGTGAGCTTCCATGTTCTGAATGAATTTGTTTGTAACTTCCATGATTGCATTTTTTTTTTTTTTTTGGTTTTTGCAAAGGTTATATGTTTGGCTTTGATGTCGTCGCACAAATTTGTGCAAGTTTATCTTATGCCAAACAGAATCATCCAAGATTAGATCATCTATTAGTACTAGCTATTTTTCACACTAACTGTGAGTCTGTGGCCATCGAAGAGCAGATTGAATATAAGTCCTAGTTTTTACACCATCAATGTCACTAAATGCGCAAACATTCATAGGAGAGATTTCAGAGGAGCGCAATAGAAGTGAAGTGGGATGAAATTTGGAAATAAAACTCGACATTGAGATATGGAGAAGGAGAGAGATCATGTATATGATGGTGGTGGGAGAAGTTCCTCTAGATAAATTTAGGATATTCTATGATATTCTTTTCACATAATATCCTATATTTTTTTTGTAGATCTTTTTAGGATATTATATGGTATTCTTTTCATGCCTATTTACATCATGGTGGAATTAATAAGCTTTTATAAGGAGTTTGTCCCACCACCATCATGTATCCAATTATCCCTTGTCCATTCTCCACTTCCAAATCCAAATACCAAGTTTTATTTCTAAATATTGGCTGGCTATATTTATGCTACACACCTCCCAAAATTCCAACAAAGACAACTGAAATTGTTATTTAGAGTGGTTGGATTGAGTTAGGACTGATAAGGTAAGGAGGGGAAAGGAAATGTTAGGATTTGCTTAGGTTAGTGATAGGGTGAAAATATTTTATTAATAAAATTTAAATGTTTTGAAGAAAATAAATGAAGAGTTATCAATATTAGAAAAAGTGGAATAGTTTAACAATTAAAATAATATTTTTTTAATTTTTTTTTTATTAAATTTTGAGTTTGGTTTGAACGTTTTTTAAGGAGTAGGCTGTAGGGCGTAGGGTTTTTAAGGAGTAGGCCCTAGGGCGTAGGGTAAGGTAAGGTTGAGTCAAATTATACCTAATTTATTAGCCTAAAGAATAGGGTTATGAAGAGAAGATCAAGCAATATTATCTAGAGTGTGATTTCCTGAAATATGGACTTGAGGTTGTGTGCTGAAATAGGTCCAAAGATCAGATTTAGAACTTTTAAGTGACAAAATTGGGGGCTGATTGGAATTGAGAAATGACCAAATTGACATTGTTTTGATAGGGAGCTGGGTTCATCATACTCGCTCTGCCAATCCAAGATAAAAGTGACAAACAAGAATGCAGGCATCAAGCTTCTTTGTCTAGCCATTCAGAAAATATGCAAATTATCAATGTAGAAGGCCAAAACTTTCGGCTGTGTAATGAGAACTTAGAGCATGACAACAACTTTATGTCGTCCAAACTCCAAACCCAATCTCAAAACCCTTTATCTCCAACCACAGGAATGTCAAATGCAGCCCCGATCACACATTTACACACTGAATAAAAAGGCGTAAGACAGGAAGGCTTTCAAGGATCAAAATAGCATCATTTTATACACTTTTAAGGTCTCACGGGGCAACAGGCGGTCATAAATAGGGATACAACATTGATTGGAACATCTTTCTACATAACACAATGTGATGGACAATTTTTCCCAGCCACGACATTGCCTCACCGAGTTTTTGTTCCATTTCTTACATCATATCAGAAGGCCCTCAGAATAAAGCCTTGACGACAGCCATGCCAGGTTTTGGTAACCTGCTGAACTACACACAAATCACGACACAGTTCGCCCATAGCACAAGCACGCAAGATACAGATTCTTCGCCCATTTTTCCTGCAAAGTTGCCAAAGATAATCAGAAACAAAAGATCGATATATGCATTGTTTTCAGAAATTCCTCATTTGTTCAGTGCCAACCACTACCAGAAACAAGAATCACATTCACATTGTGTTGTTCCGCTTACTTTGAGCAAGACAATCCCACATAACACTATTTATATGGTTGAGCTTGTTTTCGTTAGGCGATCCCCAAAGGGGAATGACAATAGACCGGCCACAGACCACAAAAGAGGAAACACGCCTCAAGTGACACTGTCTCCTTTATTCAATACGAAACGGGGCATCTATGATTCAGAGTTCAGACTGTTTTCCTATATGCTACCATCGTCAAAGAAGGTAGAAGGGTACTTTTCCGAGTCCACTCATTCTTCAGATCCATTTACGACACAAGAAAACATTTCATCCCCTAGACAAATAAGCCCTACATTTACATCAACTTTGAACCAGACATTTATTATTTGCTTCTTTATCCATTTTCTTTAATTTTTACTTGATTTGTTTTGGGCGAGTGGGGAGTTTGAAGAAGAGGGCTATATTTTAATAATATAAAACAATACCTTCACATGTGTGCTTGGAAATTGTGAAGTCCGCAAGGTTTCTTGAGTTTCATCACCAGGCCTACGTTTCGGCACACTCAAGATAAGAGCAGCTTGGTCCAGATTAGCAGCCGTTGAGGTTATTCTATAGCCACTATCCCATCGCCGGTGAATACCCTCACTTGGATATAGAAAATCCAACTCCACGACCTATTAAAACAAATAAGCCCAAATGAAATAAGACCCTGATGCAAATTGCCATATTAGCTTTACATCTACAAAAACAAAACGGCAAGAAATCTAAAATGCTAAACCTCAAATTACACCAAAAAAAAAAGTGAGTAAACAGTGAAATTAACTGAAGCGATCTTGGATGCACATATGCAGTGAGCATTTTATCTAATAAAAACCAAGAAATTAGTCAATCAAATCTCAGAATCTAAACAGCGGTTTAATTTGTAAATCAGCAAATCCAAACACCAAATAAGCTGCCTGAGCAATAAGCCAACTCATTAAAGAATAAATCCTCCGAATCTCCATGAATTCAAAGAAAAACGACCACATAATTCAACTAAAACCTCAAATTGAAAATTGAGAAAAGCATCCAAAAATCAGTGGTACTAATATTGTAGTCAGATCCATGATCATACCTGATCACTGAAACCAGCATTTCGTGACATGACAACACCCCATCTGGGTCCAGCAGTTGCCATAGAGGTCACATGGAATCCTTCTCTCCATTTCTTGTTTATCCACTTGAATGGAAAAGCGTCACTCACCTTGTATGACTGTTGCGTGTACTGTGTACCTGCAATAACACAGTTTGTCAATCCACTGCAAGGAGCAGGCGCCACCAAAAAAAAATGCCTAAAGCATGTCTTAGTAGGCACTTCATAGTAATGACATAAGCAGAAAGGAGACGCGCACAACTAGATATTCATATTAGTTATAGTAACCAATCAGGACATGTTTGACTAAAAAGCAGGCCTAGCATAATAAAATATATCACAAACCAAACAAAATAATATTCACAATAAACCAAATTAACACAAATGCAACAGGCTACCAGAACACCCAAAAAGACAAAATAATAGCAAATTCACATAATAATGGCAACTCACGTATGTAAAGCACGCATTCATCAAGTTCAAGGACATAACTTCGAGGTTTATATCTTGTAACTTAGTATGGCTTATGAGAGTTCAAAGGACATAATTTTGATATTTATATCTTGAAGCTTATTATGGCTTATGAGAGTTGATAGGATAGGAGGAGCCAGCGCTTCCCACAAATTTACTACGGAACATTGTTCATGGGAAATACCAACAGTCATGTGCTATTGACTACAGCAAAAAGATAATCACTCTTTTTAAGTTCTTTTTTCATAGAAAATTAAAAGCAACATTTGATTTTCATAGAGCATTGTTCATGGGAAATACCTTTGGACATCACTACAAGGGAGCTTCCATTGGCGGCACCAGCAACAGAACTGATGTAATAATTCTTCTCCCATTGTTCCATGATCCACTCCTGATAAATTTTAGCATAGATTCACCTGAGGTTAATCTCAAAAATAACAGAAAAGAAAAAGGAGAGCAGGTATATTAGGGAAGCAGCCACAAAATCTGCACGCCCTCAACTCTAAAGCTCTCATGTACAAGATGACATCTTTGCAGGTAACCCAAAACCGCTGGGGGGGGGGGGGGGGGGGACTATGATAGGGTATAAGAATCCGCAAACAAAAAACCAAAACAATCACTGTTTTTAACACCACTCCAACTAATTCGAATCCTCAAAAGAGCAAGTTTTAACTGAAAAGATAATTTGCCCTCAACAAAGCAACACGTTCCTTTCCTTCCATGCACTGTGCCAAATAAACAAGGGAGTCAGAAACAAACCTTGTGCAAGAAATGAGGTGACAACTCGTAAATTTGAGCTGTGAAGCCAGTTCCAGCATCCATGATCAATGCCCATAGGTTGGAACAAGATGCCACAGAGCTTATCAGTAGACCATCGGCATTCCCCCTCTCCACATGCTGTGGCAACCGACCATCAGCAACATTGTAGTGGTACCTAAAACAAAGAATAGAACAACTTTCAAAAGAAAGCCAGAAATAATAGGAAACAATGATGACTCTCTAAATTGAGACATTACACAACCAGGCCTTCAGAACACAGCGATTCATAGCAAAAAAGGAAACATCAGGCAGTATCTCTGAACTCGTTTCACATCTATAATGGTAACTCTGAGCACCAGTTGGACCAAGGTCTACATGATAGCACATCAACAGGATATCCCACCTACTCATACTGAGCCTAGATCAGGCTATCACCAGGAAAGTGCAACGCCATTAGCCAGGGAAAAAACTGAGAAAACTACATATTCATCCAGAAGCATCTTCCCTCTATACATAGTCCACGACAAACTAACAATTCACAGTGGTAAGAACTAATTGCAACCACATCAATGTATCGATGGCAAAGACACCTGCATTCCGAGGTATGATAATCTATATTCAACCACGATTGCATGGACATCCAAGAAAAGAGGTTTAAATTTCTAGCACAAAACTTATACAGAACAAGCATTGTTTAAAACAAAGAAAGGAAAGCATCTATGATTGTACTCACACACAAGTACAACCATCATAAAGCATCGAAAATATAGCACTTTGATGAATACAAATTTAAAGCGTGAACAGCAAATATTTCATTCAACAACAGGGCTAAATTACCTCTGCTTCATGGGCGTTCTAGCATTGTAAACAGAAATCCATTGTGTAGCTGGAACTCCAAGCCGGACCTTCTTTCTAAGTTGTGCATCATCTTCATCGTCAACATTTAGCCTCCCTCGTTTTTGTCCAACTTGATAAATGATCTAGCAGACGATAAAAATATCAGCAGGTAAGCTTTCTAGCAACACAAAATGTAAAGACAGGCATATAGTTCAGTAGAGCCATATTCACCTTCTGAGCACCGTCAGTGTTTATAGGCCTTATGGATGGATTTGCACCAATCAATCCATCAAACAGAGAAATCAATTTCGAATAGTTGGGTTCTTCATCAAATTTCATATTCACGACTATTTCAACAAATTGTTTGAGAGGCGGTGGACAGAAACAACATAAGGCATCAGGAGAGGTACCCATCTTTTTCTTGCATACCAGGAATGATTTGTTATCGCCCTTCAAAGCAGAAAAATCAAAGAATAACATGGTTATGACCAATGATATTGTGAACAACAATGAAACTATGATTACAAGACAAAAGCAACTGCAGTAATCCACCTGATAGCCTTGCCAAGGCAACCTGCCTTTGAGAAGGAAAATAAGAGTATATGCAAGAGATTCTAAGTCATCTCTCCTGCTAGCTGTTCTACCAAGGTGGGCATGAGCACTTGCATATCGAACAGTTCCCCTGCAAGATTTTATATCACCATATTAGAATCAAAATGCAGGAACTTTTTTTTTATGAGTGAACAATAATACAGAATTCAATGACAATAAGATAGCTGGATATTATGGCATTGTAACCTGAACATATCAGGGCGCTGATCATATTCAACATGTTGCCCACTAGAAGTGTCCCTCCATTTTGTAGCTGCAACGTTATATTAGGGATATTAAGGAACCAACATGATAACAGCGTCTTTTTATAGGAATTAAATAGAAAAGATAGCAGCATGTAAATTGATTGAACAATTCAGATGAAAGAAATTACCTAGTCCAAGATCAACAAGAAACAATTTTTTCTCCTGTGCAGTAGATGGCTGACCAAGTAAAAAGTTTTCAGGTTTCACGTCCCCATGCACATACCTGTATTGAGGAATAACATGGAACAATATAATTTACAATTGAGATATGATAAGTTAATGTAGAAGCAATTAGTTTCAGGAAGCAATGATCAGGCACTCAAGAAAAAAGAAAAAGGAGCAATCTCCTTGGAAAACCAAAATTTAATACAAAAGTCATCCACATACCCCTTAGAATGCATCTTCTCAAGGATTGATAATGATTCAACTGCAATGCAAGCAACCATTTCAACTGACATCCTGCACATACATCAATCAATAGATGAACACAACTCACAAGCAACAATATATTAAGTTATTAACTAAAATCAATGAAAGGTACAGAAAAACTAAAAATCGATATGATATAGTTCAATATACTGAATGAGCTGAGAGATTTAAGGGACAGAGTAAAGTCCTCTTCCGTTCCCTAAAGAAATGAGTGTCAAACAACAGTACTAAGCAAGATTTTCTGTCAGCAAGCAGCGATGTACCAGCATACAACAAATGAAACACTCCATGATCTTAACCCAATAATATATTTTAAGATGAATCGCCTTCAAAAGTTGGAATATAAATGCAAGGTCAATGTACTCTTCATTGAGTACAGGTACAGAATACTCACGACTGCCCCGAAGAATTCCACACATCCCATAAGCTTGGTCCCAGCATGTCCATGACCTACATACAAGCGACTAGTATTGGACAAGCCCCAGTAGGACTTAAGACATAGAAGACAAAAGAAGAGGGAAATACCATAACATAATAGTCTCCTTGCTTCCCCTTATAATGCACCTTAGGTACTCCGTGGCTACCACCAAGCGTACTGCATAAACAAAAGGCTCAGTATGGTATGGCAAAGAAACGCCTGATAGAGTAAGCACGACTAGTGGTTTGGTAGCCCAATACATACTTATAAACTTGCCACTCATATGGAGGGCCATAATTGCATCCCTTGCTGTTCTTGTGCTCAAACTTCAAAGCCACCTAATAAACAGAGAATTGAGTCTAAAATTTACAACAATGACGCCAAGTTGACGTGTCAATGAGAATGATGAACTATTTTACCCATAATGAACAAGACCAAAATCTTACCCTTGATTGGCAAAACAGTAAGATACAACATGAAAATATGAAGAGCTACTATATCATGATTATTAAGAACATTACCTCCATAGCCCCAGGACCAGTTGTCCTATCAGTTCCGCCGGTCATACGACGCCCAACAAACACTTGACCGAACCCACCTTTCCCCAATTTCCTTTCGACCCTATATTGAGGGGATCCACCCACTTGAACCTGATCATCAATCAACAAAATTCCCCAAATTTACAACATCAAATTGTTGAATGCTACTTAATTACAAATAATTTAAGAACCCAGCATATATAAGAGAATCGGATCCACCAACTTGAACCTGTAAATCATAAAATTTCAAGAAACTTGCAACTCTAATAGCTAAATTCTGCTACATAACACGCGATTCAGAACCCAACATACAATCATAACAACACAACAAGGGTATTAAATTAAAACTACAAAGCTATTACCTTCTCAGGGAAAGGAGATTTGTTGCCATCATCATCTTGACCAGTAGCCTTATTAGCACTCAACCCACCGCTATCACCACCCAACATATCTTCTAACCCTAATTTTTCCTCCTCCTCAGACTTCTCAGAAATCACAATCACCGGAACCTTCTTCTTGTTCTTCGTCGTCCCCTTCTGATTCTGCTTCTTGACGGCCAACCTCGTCCTCCGCGGCGGATCAGCGACGTTGTTCGCGGCGGCGGCGGCGGCTTCTCTGGCGACGGCGGCGCGTGTTCTGATGTAATTCCCGACCAAATGGTCGGATTTATCGGCTTTCTGACGGCGACGGGTTACCCCTCGTTGAAGCTCCGGCATTGTTCCTGTCCCATACAATCGGATGTGAAGCATTTGAGAGTAATCCCTAGGTTTAGGTTTACCATCATTCGATTCGTTAAGGCCAGGACTTTGAATTGGATAGCATTGTTATGGGGATCTTGCTAAGAATGATGGAAGAAATCGCGATGATGACAGATTTTGGGGAGGGAGGATCGAAATTTGGGGGTTTTGGGGGAAGGTTAGGTTTGCTTTTAGCTAGGGTTTCCTCCTCGATGACGACCGACGAGTCGATGAGAGAGAAATCAGAAGAACGAAGAACTCGAGATTGATTGATTTTTTGGAGGATATTTTTGTTTTAATTAACTTTTTTTCACTGTTTCTTTGTAATTCCCACCTAAACGATTAACGATTATGCGTTAATTCGTAATTAAGGTGAAGGACTTTGGAATTGGGGGGGAAAAGATAAGGTCATAAGGATTAAGGGTGTGGGTGTGGGTTTTCAATGTCACAATGTTCAATACTACTCCCACCGTTCTATATTAATTTTCGTTTTTAGAAATTATGCAGTTAAATTTTAAAATTTTTGACCTTAAATTTCTCAATATATATAATGAGTTGTTATATAAAATTACCATCATTATATTCGTAACGAAAATTATTGTCATTAAAATATAATATTGCAATTGTTAATAAAATGATATGAAAGAAATTATCAATCAAAGAGTGTCATTGAAAACTGTAAAAGTCAAAATTATGACAATTAATATGGAATGAAGGGAGTACATATTATACTCGAAATATGTGTTTCAAATATTTAGAAGTGAATAATCATAGTATATGTAATACTCCCATGTCCTTCAATAAGTGTCAATTTTTCTAACTATCTTGACCCTTTTTATTTGTCATTTTTTACATTTTCAATAATTAAAATATTCATATTACTCTTAATTAATGAATCTGATTTTTATTTTACCTTTAAAAATTTTCCATTATTCCTCTCTTTCTCTTAATGAGGGGTATACTTGTTTATACATAACTTTTTCATTCTATTCTAAGGCACATTGGTTTACGAAATTAGTTTTTGTGAACTTAAAAAGGGAGGGAGGGAGCACATGTTTCGGTTGCACCTAAAAATTTTCATATAATGTTGTGCTTTGTTAATTTCAACCCTATTCTTTTGTGCGATTTCACATCTCACGTCCACACTTGCCATATTTTTTTTCACACTTACCACAATTTTCCATATCATGTCATACTATTCCACACTTTACCACAACAATTACAACTTTTTCTATTCTTACTTTTTTATCTTCTCACTTTTCTCCTCTATTTTTCACATTCTTTCACCACATCAATCATTCTTACCATAAATTTTAGGGAAATTCCAAATGACAGGCATCAACTATTGGTTATTCCAAGTGTGAACCTGTTTTTTACATATAGCTTGAAGATAAAATAATTCCACCCCGTAAACATATGGTGGCAAACGACGTTAGAATTTTTTTAAATAAAAGGGAAAAAATAGAAAAATTGTGTTTTCAATATGAGAATTCAGTCGACACTGATGGGCTATGCTCAAATCAAACACTCACTCAAATTTCAGGGGAGAAGAGGTTTGAAGGAGTTTCAGGGGAGAAAAAACACAGCAACAAGGCTGGACATGAATATTTGACTAATCAGAGCATAAATGAGCAATGCAAAATCGTAAATCAACCAAAAAAGGGGGAACGAAACCCTAACCCAGCTTAAAGGGCATACACACCTAAATTAGCAAGACAATTTGGGAAGGAAGACAACCATATGGGGATATTTGGAACAATTGCGATTCCGGAGAAGATTCCCAGGTTAATAGTGACTGAAACAGTGATGAATTGAGCGCCCCATCTCAAGATTCTCTTTCCTCTGTTGAGAAGAGTACGAGCCAGATCTGAAGAGGAGAGGAGTGTGGTCTGCGCTAAGGGCGGAGACGGTGGTGGGTCGCGATGCTCTGGCGGTGTGGGAGGCGGAGAAAGGCGCGGCGACCAGAGCCACTAGGTAGCGAGGCGAGGCGAGGGAGACGAGTTTGCTCATTTATGCTCATTTGCTCTTCTATGTTTTTCCCCTTTTTCTTAAAAAAAAATACTAACGTCGTTTGCCACCATATGCTTACTGGGTGGAATTATTTTATCTTCAAACTAACCATTTAGAATATGTGAAAAACAGGTTCACCACTTGGAATAACCAATAGTTGATGTCTACCATTTAAAATTCCCCTAAATTTTATCATATCTTACTATATCATACTACATTTTATACAACATTATCATATCATACCATTTACTGCACTCAATATGTCGCACAAGCGAATAGGGCCTTTTTCTACAACTTTTCTAGTACCTCCAACCAAGGTTGTTAAAATCGGGATCCTAACTCGGATCCATGGGGTAGTTAGCATTGAAATTAACCCATGTAGGATCGTGGATCGGAATGTAGATAATAGAATCGCATCGAGGATTTTGGATTATAAAATCATAGGATCGTAGATCAGGATCGGGATTTTAATAACTATGCCTCCAACCCTTTTTATTTGTTAAAAGGTTATGATATGAGTTTTGCCACAAAATATTTATTAAGTGTCTTACCCTTTATTAAATTAGTATTTCTTATAATTTTTTATATTAATCATTTTACTAGTAAATATTAATTATTAATTATAAGAAACTTTGGATGTATTGGCTACGCCAATGAACTCAAATGATATCCTAATCGAATAAACTTCATCTGTTAGGCATGTTTTAGGCGTTTTTTGAAATATAAAAAATAATTGATAAAAGTATAATTTTGTGCAATTTATATATAATATTATAGTTATAGAATTTGATCATACCGTTTACTTTCAATTTAATATAAAATATTATAACATTTGAAAAGGTGTCTTGACCCAAGACTCTTATCATTTTCGTTTGTCAAATTACCTAACTTTTACGTTCCTCCTTATTTATCAAATTATCTAACTTTTGCAATTTCAACAACCATAATGTTAATTATATCCCTAATAAATAAACTTTTTGCCTCATTCCATAGGTATTGTTAAAAATATTTTTGACAATTTGTAAATTTTTCACCTCATTCCCTGTGTTTATTAGTTTGATGAAATAATTTTTGTGACAAAAAAAATTAGAGACGGAGGTAGTATATCACAAGTCAAAGTTGGTGTATGTTATCAATATTATTTAATAGCAAGTTGTATTTATTTAAGTTGTCATTTTTGTTCATTATGAGATAGAGTGGTTGTCATTATTCAAATCTTGAAAGATTAAATAGTACATAAACAAAATCAACATAAATACTAACAGATAACAAATAATAAAATAAAATACAATTGCATAAAAAAAACTTTTCAGTACCAAAGATATCCTTAGACTCCTAAAGATCCCCACATGAAATTCTTTCAGAATAAAACAACCATCCCTAATTTATTTTCTTTTATTTATCTTTTTTTAGGTTTTCACCCATTGTATTCCCAATTTAAGAGCTCCAAACTGACCATATTTCTCAAACTGAAGATGTTGTGGGACTTGTTTGATGCAACGGAGCAAAAATCTACAATTCAACCTATGTTAGAAGAACTGGCTGGACAATTCCTCACATCCATGAGAAATAAAGACACCAAGCCATTGAGTGTCACCCTAACAATATATTTCCATTTTCCGGCTGAGTTTGATAATAGGAGAGGAAAATGTTGATGTACATATGGTTTGGCTATATGGGTCATGGGTATATCTGTTGGTTCAACAATACTAATTTCAGTAGCACTATGAACATGCATACGTGTATCTTAGTTGTTTCTGATATGCTAACAAGTCAGTAAGACTATAATTGTTCTTGGAGTCTCGTTTGGTTTGCATTATAGTGGCAGACTAGAATTTTACTTCTCCTACATATTATTTGCAAGAGTTATTGTATAAATACCCCATTAGTCTTTTGAGAAATATAGCAGAAAATTAGAAGAGCCTTTGTCTACTGTAAATATTATTTGCTATGAATTTCTTCATGGTACTAGAGCTACGTTGCTAAATCTAAACCATCATAAGACTGTCGAAAACCCGGGCACGAATTAACATGATGCCTTGAGTTGATCGACTGTCCACCAAATGGGTGACGCAAGGTGGTGAACATAATGGTTGAACACAAAACAGCCATGGACAAGGCATACAAACATGGAGAGGAAGAAGTCTTTCACAAAATCTTCAGCGAAAAGCTACGACGATTGCGATGACGAAAGGTCTTCTGACAACCGATGTGTAACACTCCCAGGTTACTAACGACTAGATTAAGTTGATGATTCACCTAACCCAATTATTAGCAACGGATAAACACCTGAGAGAATTACTGTCGTTCACACAGGTGGACAAGGCTATAACCAAACCCAACAAAAGCAATCAACCATAAACCAACTCCAATCATGCATCATCAATATAACCTAACTTGAACCACCTCAAAACAACATAAAACAACCCAAAAAAATTATACAAGCCATTAAATCACAATTTCTTTTAAATCCTTCATGGTGGGCCTCTAATCACCTTCAGATTCCTTAGGATGCTCTAGGGTTTCGTCCTCCCGGGGCTTTTCCATTCTTCTTTGCCGAGATTCCTAAAACGAAAACATAAAACTTCGAAATGTGAGTTAAACTCAGCTCTATTTCAAAATCGATTTTCCTCATCGGGGGTAGGCTAGTTAGCTCTTCGGGAAAAACATCTGGAAAAATCCCCTACCACGGGAATATCTTCGATTTTCAGCTCCTCTGGCTTACTTCCCATTACATAACATACATGTCCTTCAGCTCCTTGGCGTATGAGCCTTATTGCCTTCATCAAAGAGGCAATCTTACAATTGAGCTTTCCTGATTCACCCTTGAAATGAACTTTACCTCCTAACTGACTTTTCAAAACAACAATCCCTTCATCGCATTTTATCTTGGCTCCATACTTGGCTAACCAACCCGTGCCTAAGATAACATCAAATTCAGCTATATCTATGACAATAAGGTCTACTGGAAAGATTCCTTCAGATATGTTGAGCGACACATTCAGGAGTGCCCTTTCACATGCTATAACTTGGCCATTTGGTAGCTGTATTTGATGCGCTACTGCCTTTTCATGATTCTGTAAGCCTAGCTCAGAATTAACACGCGCAGAAATAAACGAATGCGATGCACCAGAATCAAATAAAGCATAAACAAGTCTTGCATTTATTAATGGAATTCCAGTGATCACAATACCCAAAGTGGCCGCTTCCTTAACCAAATAGAAGGTCTTGATGGTTACCCTATTAGCATGGTCATCAATCTTAACAATATTACTTCCTTCCACACTGAGATTTGGAATTCTCTGTAAAAGTTCCTGCATCACTTGTCTAAAACTCGGGATGGTAAGGGTCAGGTGGGGGCATCATGTTCGCTGAGGACCCTGACTCAGGGTTGACTTAGGGAGCCCCTTGGGATCCCTACAGTTGTAAGTTCTGCCCTCGAGAATCAGCAGTTTCTTCCCCATGTTAGAAGGGTGGTCGTTGTTCGATACGTATGACACGCTACATTATAACCATAAAATGTTAGCTTAAATTTCAATCATTTCACCTCCTTTACACTTTATGCATTAAAGAAAATAAAACTGAAGTGATCCTTACGTAACCATACCCCTTTTCCCTTGTTATCCTCGCATAATAATCCACGCTCCCAAAACTTATTAATCCCCCTCTTGTATCCATGTTTAACTGGAACATTAGTGCATACATACTTTCCCCTCAAGTCAGTAAACATAAACATACTTCCTCTTTCTCATTTCTTAAAACATCAGGTTTTAAACACATGCAACCTTGAGACGTTAAATGCTAACTCCCAACCATAATATATGAAAGCCAAATTTGTTCCCATAACATAAACCACCATACGCATGAATATCAAAAGATAATTGTTCCATGATTACACCATTATTCTCAACATAATACGCAACAACATGCTACTTCTCATTCTTCCTCCCTTCTTCTTGCTCATACAGAACCTGAACTCCTTAAGAAAGGGTATGGTCGTCATCATCATCTTCATTGTCCTTAGTAACGTCACTCTCCTTAACCTCAATCGGGGCAGTAGGCTAGGGCCTAACAGATCTATGAAATAATAGGGGATTTCCCATGGTTGCATCACCCAGCATTCGACATATTCGTAGACCTTTAACTCAATGGTCACCACGGACCATGTTCCTAAAGTCTGAAATCGTTCTTCATGGGTGCCCTACTCGAAAATATAGACAAGATTGCGGTACTTGCGCCGGAACTAAGTCCAGGGATGCGCGTGCGGTAGAAACGATAACAGACAGTGAGCCCTCCTCACCAAGTCGTGATATTGAGGGTTCAGATTCTCTCTAAGCGTATGGAAAACGTCCATTAATTTAATAATGCGTGAGGAAACACAGTCCTGTGGTTTTACTAACACTACCTAAGAGTATGGCATTTCGGAGTCGACCATCTCACTTATCATAGAACAATTTATAAATTGATAAAATAAAACAAACATTCTATCAACATAAACTTGCATCATAAACTTGCCCGGACGAAACCCCTAACTATATCAAGTCTTAAACAACTTCATGTGCCATAATTGACCTCATACTTATAACATCACATCAACTTATAACTTAACATTTCCCATAAACATGCATAACATCATCATTTACAAAACCTCATTAAACTTGTGGACTTGTAACAAATCTTGAACTTAAAACTCAATCTAAACCCAATTTTCCCTATATCCATGCATACCTCTTTGTTCCCTAGGTCTTTTCATACCACCGTGCATATACTTAGACCTTTTTCGTACCCCAATTTCATTGTTCATCTTAGAACAAGACTCAAGCATTTTTGTAAGTACGTTATGTACTTAATTTCTAGAAGATCACATGCATAGAGACTCTTATCCTATCCTTTATATTGCTTGATTACCTCTAACTTTATCATATACTTTTCCTCAATACCTAAAGATATCCCAAAGGTGTTTCTTCCAATTTGTTTTGCTCTGATACCACAACTTATCCAGATAGGGTCTAAAAATTATGTTCATGAGATTCATAAAAACTGACGGTGCATTGGTAAGCCCAAAAGGCATCACAATAAACTCGTAGTGCCCATAACGGGTCCTAAAAGCTGTCTTGGGTATATCTTCCGGCCTTAGCCTCAACTGGTGATATTCAGACTTTAGATCAATCTTGGAAAACACGCCTGCACCTTGCAACTGGTCAAATAAGTCATCAATACGGAGCAGTGGATACTTGTTATTGATAGTAACCTTGTTTAACTCTCGGTAATCGATACACAGCCTCAAGCTTCCATCCTTTTCCTTAACGAACAAAACTGGTGCTCCCTAAGGAGAAACACTTAGTCTTATAAACCTTAACTGAATCAACTCATCCAGCTAGGTCTTGATATTAATTGCGTACCTGGTACTAGCTTTGAGTTGATTCAGTTAAGCCGAATTTTATCTCTTTTAAAGGGTGTTTGTATTTATTTTAGACTCTTGTATATATATTAAATATAGTGATTTGCTGTTTTGTAGGAAAATAAGGAGTTAGAAAAAATTTGGGCTTAATTGAAGGTTTTTAGGGAATCCCGAGCGATTTCCCGAGTGAAACCAAGTTAACCCGAGCAGAGAGCCGAGGCGAAACCGAAGCCGGAAATTCCATGTCAAGATTGGCGCAAAGCAAGGAAACGGTACAGACTCAATGCACGCTCGAGTCACGCCTCGAACGCTCGAGTCAGGCCACTGACCAAAGGGGTCGCGCCCGCGCCCTCTGCTGACTCCCCCGGGTCGTCCCCCTGTCGCGCCCGCGACCAAAGGCATAACGCCCGCGACCTGTGCTGGGCAAGCGACAATTGACGATCGCCAGTAGGCCGACTCGCCCGAGCCACCGATTCTGCGGAAACTGCTACGTGCGTACTGCGACTAAAATCTTAGGGTTTTGGGTTTCGTTTCTCCTTCTTCTATAAATACCCAATGTAATTCAGACCTAATTATCTTAGTTTTTATCTTTTAGCTTAGCTTTTATTTAAGTTTTAGGAGTAGGATTAGATTAGATTTAATTGTTTTCTTCAATTGCTTTCTTTAATTGTTCTTCAAGTTTTCTCCATTGTTTTTCAAGCTTTCTTTAAGTTTTCTTGCAATTGTTATTAAACTCTTCTTTCAAGCATTCTCATTGAAGTTTTACAAGCTTTCTCTCTCTCTTCCTCTCTCTCTCTCTCTCTCTCTCTCTATTCTCCATTGATGTTGATTTCAAAAGCTTTCTAGGGTTAGCCACATCAAATCCATCTTTTAGTGGGGATGAGGGTTAAGGAATTCCAATTCTACTTCCTAGTGAGAATTTGGGGGATCATTGGTATCCAATCCACAATTTCTTGTTTGTTCGGGGGAAATTGCAAAGGTAGATTGAAGATTAGAAGATTTTGGCCATCAACGGTATAATTTCTTGTCTTAATTTCATTGTTCATTCTAATTTCCATTAATTGCTTTAGTTGCTTCATGTGATTTCATGCTTTTATTGCTTTCCTTAATTCCATGCTTAGGTTAGATTTCATTGCTTTCCTTTATATAATTTACTGCATTTCCGCATTGAGAAAACCCCTTACACAAACCGATTACCTTAATCAAGCCTCACACTCATCCCTGAGATCGACAATCCTTACTTATAAAACCACAAAAATTACAACCGAACAGTGTTTATCCGCTGCTAATCATTGGGTTAGGTGAATTATCAACTTAATCTAGTGGTTAGTAACCTGGGGGTGTTACAGTTGTGGTATCAGATCATGTCATAAGAGGACTTTTCGGAAAGCTTAGAACATACCATCCAACTTTGTAGTTGACCATGAAGGCTAGAAATGTGCCTAAGAAGGGTAAAAACTAACATATTTACAAGCTGCCCAGAATGATAACCATTTAAACTTCAATTATTCGAAAAATCGTAACTCGAGTTCTACTTATCTGTTCAGAACGGGTGAGCTGTCTTTGGGAAGCTCGTAATTCATACTTCAACTTTTATTTTAACCCCAAGTTGATTTGAGCAAGAGAAAGGGTCGAATTTCAGCCCAAAACAGAAGCAGCCACAAACATTTTCTGGAAAACTCAGACTTTTGTCTCTCACATAAAAGCCTATAACTCTCTCTCCCAGTATCCTATGAACGTATACTATACCTTTATGAAAATCCTAGAGTGTCATCTACAACTTTCACTTAGACCACTAATTGATTTGGACATGGAAAAGGATGGAATTTAGCCATGAACATCAGATCATGAAACTGATTTTCTGGGTAACTCAGATTATTGCCCCATATTTGAAGACTCGTAACTTTAATTCCCGACATCCGATAGTTACAAACTTTACCATTCTGGAAAGCTTAAAGAATGGTCTAAAACTTTCATGTTGAACATTTGGATCAAAAACGTCTCTAAATAGACGAACAACATGCATTTAGGTACTAACCTCAGAACACATATATAATCACAACACTTTACAGTTTTGGTCATAACTGAAGTTATACACATTGAAACGACGAACCGCAAAAGTCGAGTATTAGCTAACACTTTTATCTACCTATTCATGTTATCAATTAACCCAGAACCACATTCCTTCTTTTCTGGAAAAGCAATTCCCCAACCAGATTGCAATATTCATGATAAATCATAGACATGCATACTTAAACTCTTGTGATTGAGCCTAAACCTCTCCTAAAACTTAAATTAACAATCACATGCATAATTTCCAGACCTAAACCATCTAGAAAACTACCTTTAAAGCCCATCTTAGGTCCATGCAAGATCACCACATCATCTACTTCTTAAATCCTCAACTTTAACTAACATGTATCTCTCAAAACCTTCATACTACTTGTTCTAGAACTAATCTACAAGTATGAACAACACTTAAATCAAATTTTCCTTCTTCCATAGAGAATTAAGTTTCTAAAAGTCACATGCATACTCACTATTTGCAAGGATTTCACTTAATCAACACTAAGATAGCCAAGAATTATTAAAACTTACCCAACTTTCTTGCTTGGAAACTTGGATCCTTCACTCTTCCTTGGCTAACTACTAGAACCACAAAATCCCCTATGAAACAACATAAAATCCTCAAATATTCATATTCTAACCAATATTTACTTGTGAGAAAAGAATGAGAAATCAAGATAGGGAGTTTACACTTGAAAGAAAGAGAGTGAGAGCTTGAGTGATTACATTTGAATCCCTAACATAATACTCCCTCCCAACTTGATATACATATATAACTCTCTTCTAAAGCCCAAAAATAAAACACTCCTCCTCTCTTCCTCTATTTGGTCGGCCCATATGGCCCAAATAGCACAAATTTTATCAATTTTAATCCTCCCCTCTTATACTCATATTTCCCTAATTCCCCAAATTACCGAAATTTATTAATTCGAAAAAGAATGTTATTGATAACTCAAATAAATATATCCAACACCTCCCATAAAATTCCTCATATTTATAACCTTAAAATAACTCGGATAAAGAAGGACCCGGTACATAAGTCTCGGTAAAAGAATTCATGTACGATCAGAATCACCGTAAAAATTATCGGTAGCGATTTCTCAAGAAAGGAAAAATAAATTAATCCGTTGACAATCCTTGCACTGTTCAAGTCCTGCAAAACACACACTTTGTTAGGAAAACAAAATTTTGGAACACGCGCTTTAATTATTCGTGATTTATTATTAACCTTGATCAATTAAACTAATTAATACGTATTAAGGGAGAGATTTTCTTCAGGTTATTACACGATGGCATCGCACCAGACAATTTCTTTGCCGGCGACGAGAGTGCTCAAACCATGACAGCAAGAGGACAACAGAGCATATTGTCAACGCGTTTTTTTGAGCATCCTTCTCTTTAGGGTTTGCTCCAACAAACGTGTTTGCTCCAACAAACGTGTTTACTCCAAACCAAGTGACACAAATTTTGAGTCTGACAGAGCAGGCAAAAACTAGGGAATTACCTACACGAAATCTGAACCCTCCATGGTAGATCGACAATGGTGCTTCTGCTTATATGACTCAAGACAGACACTTTTGAGAGATACTGAAAATATACAACCCCTGGTAGTTAGTCTACCTAATGAAGCAAAAACGGTTGCCGACAAGTAGTGAAAATTTTTCGTGACAAACAAATTACAGCTAAATTGGACACTTTTTGTCCCATCCCTGAATTGCAATTCCTGTTTCAGTTTATCGTTTATCCAAGGATTTAAGTTGCATTGCCACGTTTGATGAAAATGATTGTCTTTTGCAATACCGCACATCGAGGACTCTAATTGGTAAAGGCAAGCAGCAACAAGGGTCTATATCTACTACGATCGTCAAAAAAAAAATTAATGTTGTGTAGACCAAGAAATTTTGGCATCAAATGTTGGGGCACCCCTCAAACGAAGTTATGCATCTTCTAGATAAGTCATTACAATGTACTATCTCCGTCCCTTATTGAAGGTTACTTTAACTAATTTTATAAATTAAATGCCCCTAGAAAATTGAGTAAAAAAATTACACTTGGACAAGTATGCCCCTTTCACTTAGAAATGACTGTTCACATCTTAAGTAATATTTAAACTTTCAACGCATTATTAATAAGGATAACATGGGTATTTTAATAATTGGAATTGCAACACTGACAAATAAAAAGGGACAATATAGTTAGAAAATTTGACACTCATTTAGGGACGAAGGTTGTACTAATTTAGCTATGGAGAAAGATGATATTGTGAAATATATTTTAGAGCAAAGTAGACCAAGCATTCATTTGTGGTTAGTGAAAACAAAACAAAGGGCTTGTTTCATGTTATTCATGTTGACATATAGGTGTTCACATAGAATCTATACTTCATGCGGTACTCACTATTTTCTTATTGTTGTGGATGATTTAGTAGAAGTGTTTGGATTTATCTAATGATTGGGAAAAATGAAATCGAAAAACATTTGAAACGTTTCATTATATTGGTGCAGAATCATTGAAACTTTAAGGCAATAGGAAGTGACAATGGCTTAGACTTTGAATCAAGGTCCATAAAAGATTTCTTTGTCGAAAGGGAATTTTCACACCTAACTAGTTGTGTAGATACACCTCATCAAAACGGTAGAGCTCAGAGGAAGCATATGCATATTTTAAATGTTGCTCCAGCCCAGCGTTTTCAAGCTAACCTCCAATATATTTTTGGAGTGAATGTGTGTATAACGGTTGCCTACTTAATAAATCGAATCCCAAACAAGATTTTGAAAGGAGAATCCCCACAATTTTGGCACAAACCCAAACTATTATCACATTATTGGATGCTTATATTATGCTCAAAGTAGTACTGCTGATAAATTTGCACCACGTAGTCGCTAGTGTGTTTTGGTTAGATATCCTGTTGGAATAGAAGGATAGAACCTATATGATCTTGAAAACCATAAATCTTTTGAAAGTAGGAATGTAATATTTGTGGGAGAGATTTTTCCGTTTAGTAAGGAACTCGAGTAGGATAAGGAGCCAAGGCCAAATATGTCACCATGGAGTGAAAAGAAATGTTTGATGACGAATTTGAGACCATTATGGCTACTCAAGTAGGATTCACCTAGTTAGGAGGCCCAATTTGCCAGAAATGTCAACGAGAGAAAGATAATGTGGACTTTGTGTTGGACTTAGGGGGAGTTTCTCCACGTGGACCTACACAAGGAAACTTTAGAAAATTGTGAAATGCAACGAATTGATACAGTTAATGGTGTATGTGGGACAACATCTAGGATTGAGTAAGAAAATAATAATGAAGATGATACACGAGCTTCTAAATGTTGGAATTATTTCAAGAGTATAAGAAGATTATATAGCATGAGGAATCATGTGGAACAAGTATAAGGATCATATATAAGATAAACATTGATAATATGATCAATACGAGTGTATAAGAGACCAACACGGGTTGTGCTGGTCTCCAGAGAGCAAGAAAAACCATTATGAGCTCAACACGGACCGTATTGAATGTCAGAATGTGTTTTTAATGCTAACGGCTATATAATCTTGTGTATTAACTTTATAATTTATAATATCAATATTAAGCTCGGTATTAAATCCAACAACTATATTATCAAGACCAAGTCAAGGTCTTGATTCTCCATTAAGGACCTTAATTACACCTTTGACTAACAGGTGTGATTAGGGGTGGAATTCTCCTATAAATAGGAGACATTCCCAAGCCATTTGAGAGCATCACAAGCATCAATTCTTCCATTCTATAATTACATCCTCTCAAGTATAGACTGCAGCTATACTTGAGAGAATCAAGTGAGAAACCTATGTCTTGAGTGCAACAAGAACTAAGTTTTATCCCTTGAACACTTACGGTACAGTAAATAGTTTTTAAGAAAAATGTATTTGTCCATGACTCTTAGCGATATCCAAACAAGTTAACCATTTGGTTATTAAGTTATATTTTTATCTTGTCATACATACCACAAGAAGATCAAAAATTCAAGTCAAGCGAAGATGATGAAGATTCAAGCCGGTCAAACATCATTTTCCAACAATCTTAAGAACTATTTTATGAGATAAGATTGGAGGAGGCTAAGAGTACTCCAAGATTCAAGAGGGATTACAAAGATAAGTAATTTATATTTTACAAGTTTATTAGTATCAATTTTTCATATAAGTTTGTTAAGTTTTATAGAGTAAGTTTGATGATTGAAAGTTTATTAATCATTTGTTTATCTATATGTATTTAGTATAGATGAGAAATTGATACATAAGAGTGGCAATACAAATACAAGATCTTGATGTTCATGATGGGAATTGTTACGTGATTATGCAATGAGGTTTACATGGATTAAGGGCAAGGTAACAACAAGTCATTTTACAAGGAGGTCAAAGGTAATTAAGGCCCTGTCAAATTCATAGGTAAAAAACAATTGGGTAAAAATTAAATTTTGATAACTTTCGGTAATTTTTGGTAAATTCTGGTAACTTTTGGCAAATTGATGCCAATATATCAAAATTATTATTATTTTTATTTTGTTAAGTTTGGTAAGTTTTGGTAAATTTAGGTAAAAACTAGTAAATTTGGGTAAGTTAGAGTTGCCCATGAATTTGATATTTGGGGGTTATATGCATGTGCATTGACTAGGTTTAAGTTGGCTCTTAATATTGTCAAGTTAATACCAATGGCATGAATGTGCTTCACTATCTTTGACATGTTTAATTGGTTTATAAGAATTTCCATTAAGGATAAGTTTATTGAAATTCCATGTTAAGGTAGTTGTTGAAGGATGATGCAAGAAAAAGTCAAATAAGTATTTATTTATTTATAAGCGTACCATTGAACACCTATATAAGTTACAAGTTTATTTAGTCATATGTTTTAAGTTGACTATGATATTAAGTTATATGGAAGTTTCATACTAGTAATAAGGATTAAGTTATTGTCATTTAAAAGATTTCTTGGTTGGATGTTTTAAGTTACAAGTCTTTAAGGTGCATGATGTGGAAATTCATTGTGACAAGATTATATTTTGCTTCTTATAATCTGAATTTTTCCATGTTTATTCACATGTTCAAGTTTATTCCGCATATTGTTATTAATATTAATATAAAGGATAAGTAGAAGTTGATTAGACCTTTTATTGATATCATGTTTGGAATTTTGTTCCATGTTTATAAGTGATTGGTATGAGTAATTTCATGCTTAAAGTTTTGCCTATTGTTCTTCAAGTATTGTTTAATAGCATGATTAACAAATTAATTTTATGTTTAAGTTTGAAGCATGAAAAATAGAATATAAGTATTGGTATAAGTATTATGTTTCTAATTTATAAGTTGCCATGAAATTCTATTTGGTTATGTCAAGTTTATGATTCTATTCTTGATGGTTGAGATAAGTTTATGCAATTAAAAGTCAAATATGAATTTGTTATTAAGATAGGCTTCGCATATAAGTGTAATTTTTATGAGAATTATTTGAATGCATACAAGTGGCTTGTTTATTGATTCAATAAATTCACTATAAATTATGTGTGCATCAAGGTTCAAATTTCTATTATTATCATGAGTATATTTTCATTATGCTTATAAGTGAAAGTTTAATTAGGCTAGATAAATAAATAAATTGCGGAAAATAAATAACAAAAATTAAAAAATAGACAAAACCCAGTAGTTGTTTACGATGTTCCTCCGAACTCAATTTCGGAGTACGTCACCGCCTAGAGTTCTCCAACTCTAGGATTTAACCTCGAATTATTATTAGGATGGATTTCTACAACCGATCTTAGAGTCTTCTTTACTTTCAAGATCTCACCACTTGATATCGCCTCTCAATCAAGTGTGGCGGAGTCGACCTCTCAACTCCTAAATCCTCTCCCTAACAATAATTATCTCAATCACTCAACTCAATAACAAATAGCTCAATACAACTTTAATCTCACACTCAATAACAATAGGAATTAATAATGCTCAAGTGAGATGTTTTCTTGTGTCCTCTTGTCTCTTCTCTTATTTTCTTGGATGATCAAATGCTCCTCATATTTATAGTGCAACAAGGTCGAAGAGTCAATCAAGTGAATAAAGCAACTCTTGATTCTTGGCATGCATGATCCCTTGATCTTGATATGATTCTCACAAGATGTGGCATTTGAATTCTTTCACCTTATCAATAAGATATGGCACTCAAGAAGCAAGCAAGTAAATCATATCATATCATGTCATATTATATTATATAAATTTAATAAACAATTAAGCTCAATATTTATATAATATTTACTTGTTGCCAAAATGATAAATATTTTGGTTCAATGCATTTGGACATTCATTAGTTTTGCACATATCATTTCATCCAATATTCCCATGATATTAATCAAGTCACATTTCCCAAATTTGTCCAATCAAATATTATATCACATAAAGTTACTCTCTTAGATATTATAGTGTGATATGATTTATATAACAAGGTCCATACAAATATTCTCAATTAATATATTATACCAACATAAGTATTATATATGAGAAACATAATAATTCAATTAATTCAATTTCCACTTTCATATATAGAACTTATTTTACCGTTTTGTTATCATCAAAATCATTATATGCTTTATAGAGCTAACAATAAGTATTGAAATAAGAAAACCATAACAAGTTATTATTTTACAAGTACTTATATATGTGATTATATATGTTAATAAGTTACTTGGCAACATTATGTGGTTATTAAGATGAAATAGCAAGTTTGTGTACAAGAAGTCACATAAGTAATTATATATGAGAAATCATATGTAATTTATTTTGTACAAATTTGTAAATGGCTAATATAATTTCCTATTGGAAATTTAAAAGTACACAAGTTAATAAGAAAGACAAAGGATTAATCATGTTTATATGGTTAATGGTATGTATAGATTCAAGGTACATACACACAAGTTGTCTAAGCTATTTCAAAATATTATTAAGTATACATAATATGGATACAAGTATGAGAATTCATAATATGTATAAGTTTAACAAGAAAGCTTTTTATGCTTATAAGATGTTGCATAAGTAAGGACTCGTGATTATTTCTAACAAGTTGAACCTACGAGATTATTGGCTAATTTACTTAGCTAATTATGCAAAGGAAATTTCATATGTTTTTTGTTAAGTTGTTTGTACTAAATTTAGGGCAAGTATGAAATTTAGTTATATATTGACTTTCATGCATATTTACAAGCGTTTTGCCATGTGATTCATGTTTATGAATGCTTATAGAGTTTATATGATTTATTCAAGCATGCCAAGAGGACCTAAGTTTTGGATGTTTGATTAAAATAAGTATTTGACTCTATGTTGTTTATGGCATGACAAGTTTAAGAATAATCACTTGATCCTATAAGTGTTTAAGGCAATTTTGCTTGATTTTTCTAAGTGCAAAATTGATTTATGTGATTATATGAGTATGTAGAATCATAAGTTGTTTATTTCCTTTTATTCATGGAAATATAAGTAGACAAGAACATGTTTTATTCTTGATAAGGAAATATGAGTGGAGTTTTATTCATTAATATTGTGTCTACAAGTTTAATCATGCTAGTAAACTCAAGTTTGACTTATTTTACATGTTAATTTAAGTAGTTGTGAGTCATGTACTTGCAACTATGTTCTAACATAGACATAAGTTTATCTATATGTTTGATAGTTGTTAGCTTCTCATGATATTCAATCATATTTTAATATGATAAGAGTTTATTAAGGTTTTATGCAAGTTCACTATAAAATAAGTTTCTTTGTGAAATAAGTGAATGGATTGCATAAGATATATGAGAAGATTTCATATTTTTGTATGGTTTATGTGCCAATATGTATATGTTTACATATATGTATTTATTGAGTAATGACATATAAAACATCAAACATGATTAGATAAGTATAAGACTGAACATGATTACTCATGTGTTTTAATGTATTCATAAATATAAGTTGAATACATGTTTGTCCTTGTTAAATTTTTCAAGTTTATAAGAACATGTAGTAGGATACAAGAAAGTTTTTCATAAGGAATTATGCATACTTGTGATAGACTATAATTCATGATTATGGAAACGATTATTCTTTGAGGTTTTACAAGTTCATAAAGTTTAATTTATGATCAAGGTTTCCGGATAATCATGATTGAGAATGGTCTATGTTGTTTGCATAAGTTGAGTATGCATGTATCAAGTTTATTTGCTACATAAGAAGTATATAGTTTTTATACATTTGTTTATTCTAAATTCATGATGATATATCTATATCAATGGATTTGGTAATGACAAAGTTTAAGTATTATATTTAAATCTTCATAGTTATATGCTTTGAAGGGTGGACTTAAACAATAAAGGAGAGCATACAACCATTGTAATGTGATGGTTTAATCATATACTTGGTAGTATACTTTACAAGATAATCATTCATGATTATGGACCAATGTTGATTCAATGAGTTAAAGTTAGAAGTTCAAGTATGTAGCAAAGGATTGAGATGTAATGATTTAATTACATATAAGTTTGAAATTCGATTTCCATATGAAACAAAAGTTAAGTGGTTTATTAAGTATGAGGTTGTTTTATTCACAAGATAGAGCTTTATATCCATGGTTTTTTGGATGATAAGCATGTAAGAGGATCCATATCAAGTTTACACATTGTATAGTGTGATTATATCCAAAAATAATATGATGGTTTATTCATATTATGGTGAGGATATTCTTATTAAGGCCATGGTAAAGATATAATTATATATCTAGTGGACCTTGTTGTTAGAGATGGGTTAAGTAACCTAAATATCTATTACTTCACAACAATGACTCAACTTTACGAATTGGAATACCACTCATTTCTAAAGTTCAAATGAGTGTGGAGTTGTCTAAAGTAGTAGAAAGCATCGATTTTATACATCTTAGGTTAAGTGATGCTTAATATCTATAATGACAAGAGGTTGAGTGGTGACACTCTTAATAAACTTTGTGGGAGCCTAATTACAGAGGTGGTAAATTTCAAAGACTACCTATGTAAGCGTGATGTGTGGCCGCTGAAAGGAACTTAGAGCCAAAGTTCTGAAACACTTACTAAGGATAAGGACACAAGACCGGATAACAGTGTAAAAGTACTAGCACTAAGATTTAAAAACAAACGTATGTGTATTACGAGTATAGATGATCAATATAAATCCAAAGTTCAAAGACATGTCTACTTTGTGATTTGGATTCAATTTTGGCTTGTATATACTAAGTGAAAAGTTCAAATAGCAATATACTTTTCATTATGCGTATGTTTGTGGGTTTCTCGAGTGATTACAAGTTAAGGTATATCTCAAATGACGGGGGTGTTAACTCCTTGAGTAAGATCATTTCAAGGGTTTTACATACTCTTGAAATGGCCGGGGATTGTTGGAATTATTTCAAGAGTATAAGAAGATTATATACCATGAGGAATCATGTAGAACAAGTATAAGGATGATATATAAGATAAACATTGATAATATGATCAACACGAGTGTATAAGAGACAAACACGGGTCGTGCTGGTCTCCAGAGAGCAAGAAAAGTCATTCTGGGCTCAACACGGGTCGTGTTACTCCTAACACGGACCGTGTTGAATGCCAGAATGTGTTTTTAATGCTAAGTTGCTAACGGCTATATAATCTTGTGTATTAAGTTTATATATACCAATATTAAGCTCGGTATTAAGATCCAACAACTATATTATCAAGACCAAGTCAAGGTCTTGATTCTCCATTAAGGACCTTAATTACACATTTGACTAAGAGGTGTGATTAGGGTTGGATTAGGGGTGGAATTCTCCGGTAAATAAGAGACATTCTCAAGCCATTTGAGAGCATCACAAGCATCAATTCTTCCATTCTATAATCACATCCTCTCAAGTATAGACTGCAACTATACTTGAGAGAATCAAGTGAGAAACCTATGTCTTGAGTGTAACAAGCGCTGAGTTTTATCCGTTGAATACTTACGGTACAGTAAATAGTTCTTAAGGAAAATGTATTTGTCCATGACTCTTAGCGATATCCAAACAAGTTAACCATTTGGTTATTAAGTCATATTTCCATCTTGTCATACATACCACAAGAATATCAAGAAGCCAAGTCAAGTGAGGATGATGAAGATTCAAGCCGGTCAAACATCATTTTCCAACACTAAAAATTCAGTAGGAGATAGTTGGGCTTCCCATTCTCTACAATGACTATGTTTAGTTGAAAATATTGTTTACCCACTACGACATGATTGACCCACTATTCTGAATGCTCACTGATCTAAATGAACCAGATAACATATGTCCAGGCTAAATGACTATATTTGTTACAGTGCAAGCATCAAAGACCTCGTATCAACTGTTTCGCCTCACCGAAAAAGAGTCTCTAGATACGCATATCCTTTGCATCATTATGTGAGCTATGTAACGTTTTATACTTCACATAAAAGTTATTTAACTAACATTATGGAAGTTGATGAATCTAGATTATATCATGAAGTTGTTAAAGACAATAGGTGATAAGATGCAATGAATGAGGAGGTGTCGACTTTACATAAAGTAGGCGCTTGTGAAATTGTTGGTCTCTCTACTAGAAAGAAACTTATTGAATGTAAATGGGTGTATCGAGTAAAGTATAATGCAAATGACTCTATTCAACGATAAGAGGATAGATTGGTTATTCCAAAAGACCATCAAGTAGCTAAGATGACAAGTGTTTGTTGCTTTCTTTCGGTTGCCATAGCTAAAGGCTGGAAGCTACATCAGCTAGATGTAAATAATGTCTTTTTGTATAGAGATATTGATGGAGAGGTTTATGTGAACCTACCACTAGGCTATAGAGCCACTACACAGTTAGTAGATTGAAAAGTCCCTTTATGGACTTAAGCAACTGCCTAGACAATGGTTTCCAAAGCTATCATATAAGCTTTATGAGTACGGATTTGTAAAATCTTGTGCAAACGACTTTCTTTTCACATATCAAAAGGGATAAATTTTTATGGCACTCCTTGTTTATGTTATTGATACTATTTTACCCACTAATAATGCTCGAGAATGCCACAAATTCAAGACTTATTTGGACATTTGATTAAGTATAAAAGATCTAGGTCCTCTCAAATACTTCTTGGGCATTGAGGTAACACGAAGAAAAAAAAGGCTTGTTCTTTTGTCAACGCAAGTATGCCTTGGAGATAGTGGATAAATGTGACCTTATAGGGACAATGTTCATATCGCAGTATAGTGCGGGTTTTGATTGTTGCATCCACAGGGAGTTGGGGTACGGAACCTAAAATTCACTCGAACTCTCACCTACTAGGTTTAGATTTCATGATTTTTGAGAGGTTTTAGAAACTAAAAGAAGGCACACTAAAAACCACAAAAAGGAAGGAAAGGCTCGAGGGTCGGTCTTTCACCGCCTATCGATCACCCTAATCACGAGGATGTCTCGGTCAGGCCACTAAGCCAAGATAGAAGTTGAGTTATTGCAAGAAATATAGCCACTCTGGGGCCTCTCCCGAGGTATACCCGAATTTATCCCTAGAGGCTCGTCCACTAAATGAATGAGGACTCACCTAAAGGGGTTAAAATGCAAATCACCCTACCCGAACTTCTCCACTAAATGAATGAGGAGTTGTTCGGATATCCATCCAATCACCCTAGAGATCGTGTTTGAGTAGGTTTAGCAGGTTTCCACTACATACTCCACAATCATGAGAGTTTTTGGATGAAAACCTCATAGAACATGGCCTAATGCCCTAACTAAGGCAATATAAATTTCATGGGTATCCTGGGTTAGGTAATTAATTACCGAAAGTTACCGATTGTTACCAAAAGTTACCAAAAATTACCGAAATCTACCCAAAAAAAATTAACATTTATTTATTAAACATTTTAGACTGCCATATTTTTAATACTTATCAAAAGTTACCAAAAGTTACCAAAAATTAACAAAAGTTATCAAAAGTTACAAAAGTTACCAAAATTCAGCATTTACCATACCACACCTTACCTACCAAATTTACAGGTCCTAAGTCAAACCTTAGAGAAGAGATCTCATTAGGGATTAGGACCTTCCCTAAGCCAAGAAAAAACTAGCCACTAATCATTTTATTAAAAACCTAATTAAACTAATCAAAGACGCATCTAACATCTACAACCCGAACTCTAATAACTCTAATAAAACTTTAGCCCTAAAAACCCTAAACAAACAACCACTAACCTAACAAAACCCTAGGAGACCCTAAAACACACACACTAACCCAAACTCTAGTAAAAACCTAACAAAAACCCTAACAAACCCACATTCTGACCAAATAACCTAACACTTACTAAACTGGCTCAATACTCTAACCTAACAATGGCACAAAACTAATAACCTAAAGACTAAACAAGCCCAAATAAATTAAAAACCCTAATAAACCTAATAACTACTAACACTGCTTATCAAAGCTAATAAGCCCAACACTACTGACCGAATGAAAGAAAAAGAGAAAGAAAGAAAACAGAAAGAAAATGACGAGTAGAAAACATAGCAAAGAAGAAGAAGAACAACGCACATAAATCAAACCAAGGGCAAGAACAAATCAGAACAGAACATGAAAATCGATCACCGACACTACATCATCAACATCAAAGAACATCTTAAAACTTCAAATAAACGAGACAAAACCCAAACATAATTCATCAACATACATTCCTAAATTCTCAAACATTCATGTAACACCCCAACCTTAATCACAAGGTTAAGACTACACTTAGAAACCCAAACCTGCGATTAGCGCAGCGGAACACCTTAGGTCGAGGCATTACCGCCGTCTCCCAAAAGAGACAAGGCAACAACACACAAAAGATACTTCCAAAACCACAAGATAACTTACTAACTTGAGAATCTTCACAAATAAAACTTATACAACCCCTGGATAAAGTATATAACTTAAGCATAATTTAGAAACTAGAACAACTTCCAAAAATTCCAGCTCGTCCTTGCTGACTGATGAAAACCTTAGAAACTACCTCAAGAACCTTGAATTACTTTGCGATCGACTTGTCCTTGCCCTGGGAGCTCGAACCTCCTAAAACAAAACATTAAAACATTGCACAAAGGTGAGTGGGGAAACACTCAGTACGTAAACCTCCAGCACGTAAACCGTTCGAAAACGGTTTTAGTGCCGGCATTTAAATTCAGTTTGAAAACAAGGGAAGGATATTAAAATAGGGCTTGCATGACATGAACATAAACATATGCATAGAGTAAATCAAGAAGATAGAAAGTAGGTGGAACCCTTACGATCGGTGCAAGCACCTCACACACGCGTATGCCCAAGTTGATCTAAACTTGGAATGGGTGATCGCATGCAATGACATCAAGTTGTGTCAAGGCACTCGATCGAGTGCTAAAACATGAATGTAAGAATAAGCATAGAATGCGGGTCCACTGATACATATAAAGTCATTGTAAATCATAAAACTTGACATGGCATAAATCGAATGAACCATGAATATAACTTTGATCGTAAAAGCTGGACAATTTGCGTACCTTGAGATGCTAGAGATCTTGGCGGCGCAGCTCGGCTTGGAGATGGCTTTTGAAACTTGTCAACTAAGATAAGAATAAGTAGAAATGAAGAACCGAATAAGGTTCTAAATTAGATTCACAGGTTTAGAAACTTAGTAAAATATAAATGAAATAATTTAGGAAGAAAATTTCAGGTCATATAAAAATACAGTTTATAGCATAACTTGAGTTAGGAAAATCGAAACGAAGTGAAAGAGTACATCCCGGAATAGGGAAAAACATAATCTACAACTTTGTCAACAGAACCAGAGGCTAAAAACGAGTGGAAGGGCTCCAAAATGGGCCCGGACAGAAGCTAGAGTAGAATAAATTAGGAATTCCGGAATGAAATTACATAGAGAAATTGATGTAGAAAAGTGAAATCAAAGGAGGGCACTTGAACCTTGGAAAGCTAGCTTAGATTAATGAAATATAAGAACCAAAGATTTAAGGTGAACATGAGATTAAAAGGGTTCCTCTAGACTTATTTAGCGAAAAACGAGGTCGATGACACGATTGATGAAAGAAGAATGAATAAAGGAGTTTGAGGAATAAACTTTGAGTTGAGAACTTAGAGGAACTTAACTTGAGAGTTATTTAGAACTTGGAAGTCACTAGCTAGATAAAACCTTGATCAACTCAAAGATATTGAATTCTTAAGCTAACACTCATTGGGAGATATGTATAATTTGTGTTTAAAACACCACTCTTGGCTAAAAGACCCTTAGGACATACTTAGGCCTCCAAAACCATACTTTCTCCCCTCAAGACTTTAACCTAAGATTATAACATATATCCATAACTTATCTATGCCTAAAGTCCCCTATTGACTTGGTTTAGGACCTTAAAGATGGAATTTTAATAAGGGTAAATTGGGCAGAAACTTCAAGTAGACAGCCCTTCTTTCCGGGCTCGTATCTCACACTCCCGATATCGTATAACTACAAACCATACCTTTCCGGAAAGCTTGCAAAGAGGCCTAAAACTTTCATGTTTACCATAAAAACCAAAAAGGTCTCCAAAGGGGCGAAAAACAGCCCTCAAAACACTGACTCAAAAAATCCCACTTTTATGCTGCTGTAATTTTCCAGAATTGAAACAGTGACTAACTTGCTCCTAATTTCAGCTCTAATGATACTTTTAGCCCTTAATTCATACTAATTCTCAACCAAACTTCACTTTGGCTATAAACCACTATATTTCCAGAATTAAACCTTGAAAACTAACTCATCAAAGAGCTCAAATCCCACATGCAACCATGGATTAATCACAAACTCAACATGAAAGACTTGTTCTTGAACTTTTTCACCAAAACACACTAATTCACCCAAATTAAACATGATAACCCCAAAATAATAAACTCAGCATATATAACCAGCCCTTAATACTCAAGAACTTAACAAGAAACTCACATGCATCGAGATTATAACAACATCCATCAAGAATTTAGCAAGAAAATCTCAAGAACTCACCCAAATACACATGCACATACCCCAAACTCAAACCCTAACTTAACCAATCCAATTAAACACTTGAATTCATGAATTTAGAGAGTAAAAGAGATAGAATTTATAAAAGAAACATATACATAACATGTATTTTCAGATTAGGGTTTATAAAAATTGAAATTGGGGTTTGAGAGATTACCCTTGGAGTTGAAATTGGATGAAAACACAAGAGGGATGAAGAAGAGGGCGGCGGCCACCAGAGGCTGGCGGGCGAGAAGGCACTGGCCGGCGCGGAAAATGGTGGTGGTCAATGGTCACTGCAGCGAACAGGGGAGGGAGTGAGATTGAGAGTGAGTGAGAGTGTTGTCTAATTAGAATGGAATTAGAAGACTTAGCCCCCTTTTACTACCATATATCTATATATATATTCTACTTAAGATTAATACTAATAATAACTCAAATAAAACCTTAATTAAAAGTAATAGGATGATAACAATAGAATAAATATATTGTAATTGTTGTAATAAATTGCAACATTGGGTTTTTGTAGGAATTTAAATATATTGATGATAATTTGATATTATAAAAATAAAATATAATGGAATTTGGATTAGAATAGGATAAAATGAGTAAAATTACCACTTGAAACATTATAAAGGGAATGAAATTAAATAAATTAAAATTGGAACGGTAAAATATATATAGAAATCGAGGCGGATAAATATTAACCGTTTCTCGGTAAATAAATTTATAACGTAAAACATATAACCTGAAATACTTTAACTTATTGAATAAATGTGTAAAGTAAACTTTTAGGCCGATAGTCCGGCACCTTAGTCATCTCCTGCGCGAGACTTGACACCGGTATCCAAAAAAAAATAAATAGATAAATAAAGGTAAACGCGAAAAAATTTATAACGCGATTTGAATAATTACAGTGATTAATAGATAATTAAACATGATTTGGGGTGGGTTATTACAATTCACAACCAAAACCAAAAATCGATTAACAAGAGAAAGAAAACAGAGATTCAAACAGAATATAAGAGCATGAATAAAACTAAATATAACCTAAATCTAACCCTAAGATGGAGGCCTAGGGCGTCACCTTCTCCAGAACCAACCATCCCCCTTAAAAATCGGCCTTCTCTCCTTTATATACTCGAAGCTTCTGCCTCTCAACCTTCGATCTGGACCCTTGATTTCCCTTCGAGTTGGACAACTTGGATGTATTTGGACAGAGTGAGGATGGAGATGGTGGTGAATGCAATGGTGGAGCTCCATTGTACTTCTTCAGTTACTCAGCCGCATCTGCATGAGAAAGAGGAAATAGAGTGAGTGAGTGAGAAATTGAGAAGAGATGAGAAGAAGAGTGAGATGAAGAGATGAGAGAAGAGAAAATGGAAGAGATGAGAAGAGAAGAGAGAAGGAGATGGGGGATGGTTGTGTAGTGGTGTCGGGTGCTGCTGGGTGTGTTTGCAGAAAAGGAAAAGAAGAATCGGAGAGAAAGTGAGGGAGAAAGGGACGGGAAATGAGAAAGAAAGACAAAGGGGGGAATTGAAAATAGGATAATTAGATATTAGGGTTAGGAGGAGAGTCTGTATCGGCTGAGAGAAAGGAGGAAAAGAGTTGGGTTTTGTGGGTTTCTGGGTCTTGAGTTGTGGGTAATCGGGTTTTGGGCTACTGAAAAGAGCTAGGCTGAGGGAGGTGAGGAGATGTGGGAATTAGGCGGGCTAGGGGTTTAGTGGGCCGAGAAATGGGTAGTAATAGGTTTAGGTTTTATTTTTATTTTCATTTCTAATCATTTTTGTTTCGACTTTCTAATAAAAGTAACTAAAACATAGAATCAATAAAAACATAATAATAAACCTAACTTAATTATTAAGAAACAAGCAAAAAGGTCATAGAATAAAGGGGTAAAACATGCAAAATAACATAATAAACAAACAAAACAGAGAACTTCTCTTATGGAGCAAAATCATAAGTTTGCCTCATTTAAGGGAAAGATCTACAAGATCCAACTTCCTATATGATACTTGTGGGAAGATTGGTTTATTGAAGTATCATTGGGAAATACCTTACTTGTGCGGTTCATGTTATTTTCCATTTCATGCATAGTCTTAAAGAAAAACATGTGATAGCAACAAAAAGAGTGATTTGTTATATATAGGTTCACTTGGATAAGAGGTTCTTTTGCCAAAAGAATCAAGCCTCCAACTAGTAGCTTACTGTGACTCGAATTGGGGGGTTTGTCATACCACACGGAGATCTCTACCTGGGTACTTCATTGCCTTTGGAGGAGTTCATGTATCTTGGAAAACTATGAAGCAACATATTATATGTCGCTCCTCAACAAAAGCCGAGTATCACTCTATGGCAGCTGCCCCATGTGAATTAACTTGGATATGAAGCTTCTTGGTTGCCCAAGGCATTCCTCCTTCACAGTTCATGTGCAGTTATTTTAAGATAATCAAGCATCTTTACATATTGCCATTAATCCAATCTTCCATGAAAGAACTAAATATATTGATATTGATTGTCATTTCGTTCGTGATAATGTTGAATCCGGTCTACTACTCTTATTCAAAATAAACACCAAGGAACAACCTACAATCATCTTTACCAAAGGTCTTGGTAAAGATTAATTTCATCATTTGAAGTTCAAGTTGGGCATTGTTACCCTCATGGTCCTGTTGGGAATGTCTCGACAATGTTCGATATATATGGAGATTTAACCAAAGTAATATAGTAATTATATGTCTTGCTAGAGACCTCTATAATTGGTAATTGAATGTGTTTAATTACAACTGTATTATTTGGTCCTACTGGGTCACACAAGTCAGTGCCCTGGAACAATGTACGTAACCTAAGTAATATTGCATTATGTTTAGAAATGTTGGGAACTGGTTTTTATGAGAAACAGCCCAACACGGACCGATATTGGGTTCAACACGGATCGTTTGACCCAACACGGTCCGTGTTGGGTCACCACGGACCGTGGTGTCCATGGGCCGTTTTAATGGACTTTCTAGAGGTCAACACGGACTGTGTTGGGCCTGAGAAATGTGTCGTTGTGTTAAGTCGGCCATTAGGGTTTTTGGCCTCTCCCTAGGTTATCTAAATACTATATAAAGGGTCTCTATGAGAGATTATTCGACACCAACTGCCTGAGACTGTTAGAGGGATACCAGGGTGATTTCCTGAGTTCCTTTCTCTTTTAGTTTGCAGTTTTTGTTTCCTGAAACATTCTCATATACCAAATACATACATCTTAGATTGAGATTCGTCTCGATCGGGTCGATATAGCAATCGGGTTCCCAAAGTGTTGCGTAGACTTTTCAGTGGAGGATTTCAGCATTGAAATCTCGAAGGTCAACCTTTTCTTCAGCCGTAATTAACGATCAGGTATAAATTCTCAAGCCTCTGCAATTGTTATGATTAATTGTTTATAATCTTTATGAATATTCCGCCAATTAATCTGTATCTGTTTAGGAAATAGATAACCTAAAACCTAACAGTGGTATCAGAGCCACCAATTGCATGCTAAAGTATTATACTTGAATTCATAAGTAATTTTGTCAATAGATGAATTATATTATGAATTTGCTTAAATAGTTTTAATGCCTAAATTTTGAAACTTTATGAAAGTTTTAGTCTTTATTATTCATGATAGTAAATCTGGAATTTTATTGTAAAGTTTCATGCTTTATTATTATTTATTTTCTTATTGCTTTCAATTAGTCAATTTATGCTTGTTTAATTGTTAAATTTAGCACGAACTTGACATAATTTTGAATGTTTTAGAAACAAATGTTTAATATTGTTAAACAGTAGCAAGACATGAAATAAGTCTAATTCACAAAATAGGATTTTGTAGAACTATTTTATGATTTAGTTTATTTACAGTAAATTTAATGAAAAAATGAAATAAAATATCAAACGAACTCGAAAAATTCCTAAATGTTTACTGGAGGTGTCTGGAAGTGTTCTGGACTTTTCACAATTTTTGTAGATTTTTCCAATTAAAATGGTTTTTTAATTGAGTTTTCAGATCTGAATAGAAATAAAATTCGTTTACTTCTCTGAATTTTAAAAATTTGTAGACATTTGTAAAACTTCTGAAATTTTTAGAGTATATTACTGGGTAACCATACTTTTAGGGGAAAAATTTTTGTTAATTTATCCAATTAAATTATATTTTTTAATTTATATTTTCATATCTGAGAGAAATAAGTTCGTTACTTCTCTGAATTTTGTAAATTTACAGAAATTTGCAAAATTTCTGAAAATTTTACAGTAGGTTACTAGGTAACCATTCTATTATGGATAAAATTTTCATGAATTTTAAAAATCATTAACTAATTTTCCTTTAATTTTGAGATTTACAACGGAGTAAAACCGTTTACTCTTCTGATTTTTTTTCGAAATTTTGAAATTTTATAAAAAATTGAAAATTTTACAGTAGCTTATTAGATGACTTTACTATATGGAAAAATTGTAAAATTTGATTTTTGAACTTATCGGACTGTTCTTATTTATTTTCCTCTTAAACAGCAAATTAAAAAGGTTTAATTCCCTAAAATTGTGCAATCTTTTGAAAATTGTTAAAATTTTGGAAATTTTCTTTGTGGGTTATAAGATTACACTATGACACTATGATATGAGACTTTCAAATTCGATAAGTTTTGATAATCTTATTTAAGTTTTCATACACGAAAGTAACCAATACTAGGAAGCGACACGGACCGTGTTGAACCAACACGGACTATGTTGAGCCAACACGGACCGTGTTTCCAGTAATACTGGTGAATTCGTGCCTTTTAGGGTCTAAAATTAATTTTAGAAATTAATTATTGAATCCTATTGCTACTAAATCAGTTAATAGGCATAAAATCTATTAATAAAATATTGTAAAGTTTAGGAAACTTACAATATTTTTAGAAGATATAGTCTCTTTTGCATCTTTTGATTTTAGGAAAATTGAAACTTGCAATATTTTAGAAGATATAGTATCTTTTACATATTTGATTTTAGGAAAATTGAAACTTGCAATATTTTAGAAGATATAGTATCTTTTAGATCTCTTAATTTTATGAAAATTGAGTAGATTGCATGTGAAGGTATTTTTATAAAATCCTAAATCTATTTAGGTAACTGATAAGTGTATTTTATATATATGTGACCATGAATTATTTAGAGTTAATTTGGGTGATTTTAGTTATGAACGTATTATTTTTATACCCGAATTCTCTATTTTATGTTTAGTTGGAGTTTGGTATAGTTTTGTAGGAATTTGGAGCAATTTGGAGCAATTTGGATTAAATCAAGCTCAAAACCAAGTTATAGAAGTCCAAATTGATCACAAAAGATGAGAGAGATCCACCCCAAGGCCCAAACTCAGGCCCAGCATATCAAAGAGCTGCATCAGACATCAACACGGGTGCCATTAGGAACAAAACGACCTGTTTCAGCCTCCAGAAAGTCCAGAAACCAATTCCAGAAGGCAACACGATCCGTGTCCAGGCAACACGACCCGTGTTGTCCTGTATCGGTCCGTATTGGCTCTGTTAAATGCGAAAATGGCATTTCGGCTTCATTTTAATGCTATATAATTGCTATCCGGCTGTATTCATTCGATTTCATCATCATTCTCATTATCACATTCATCCATCCTTTCATCCATATTTCCATTCACATTCATCCATTGTGAAGATAGAGAGATTGGTTGAGTTTTGGAAGATCGGTTCTCAAGAAGTGGAGGAGCAAAAGTCCCTGTGGATCAACATTCAAGCAAGGATTGAAATCCAACTCGGTTTATTCCTCTTTCTTTAGATTTCCATGCATTTTAGAGTAGATTTTGATATGATTTGTGTTTTGAACATGAGTAGTGAGTAGTTCTTTTTAGTTTGGGGGATAAACCCTTATTAGTTTCTCTTATGGATTGAGTTTTGTTAGATTGAACAAGCTTGTTAATCTAGTTTGAATGCATTTTATTTAACCTTTGATTATGTATGTCATTATTTTTTATTGGCAATCAAGAATATGGAATTAGATTGTTGAATGAAGTACCGAACGGAGAAATTCGATAATCGGAACCCTAAGGATTAAAATGGTATATGAAGTGAACTAGAGATATAAGACTTTGTAACTAGGGGTCATTAGATAATTTGATATTTAACTTAGATAAAATTGACACAGTAAAGAGTCTAAGAGATCAATTTTACTAAGCAATCCGTTTCATTGCCAAAAGCTCGCTGCGGAAGAATTTATGCGATTATCGACCCTAAAATGTACCAAATATGTTCAATCCACTTGTCTGATTCATAGAGTCACTTAAATTTTATCCCCTGAACGTCTTTTTATATTGATTTCATCTTGTGAATTGTGTGAATATTTGCTTGTTTTGAGCCTTTTTAGCAATTAGAAATAGATTTAGTTGATTCAAAACAAATCCCGACCGGTTTAGCAATCACATAGGAAGCTAGTTTGGTGTGTAGTTAGCAAAGTCCCTGTGGGATCGACATTGATATTTGCTACACGTACACCCGTGCACTTGCGGCGTATCAGTAACTATGATAAAATTTAAAATTTTGTTTATTCTATCAATCATGCAAACTTCTAGAAAATCTTATTTAGTATTTATTTCCTCATGTGTTATATTGGATTTATATATGCCTTTATAATTTGTTATTTAAAGCATGTGTTATATTTGATATAATTATTGCAATATTACCTGTTTGCATGTGCCTCTAGTACGGCCATAGATAGTCAGTTTTACCAGTCTGCGTGCCGAGTTGGGTGAAATACGGCATGCGTGCCGTCATTGAATTAATTTTAAATTTAAATTTTCAGTTAAGTTTATTTAATTCATGTAAGGTCTCTTTAAAGAGGTCCACTTTGTAAATATTATTGTAATTGGAGACATCAAGTTGAGTGGGAACCCAACAACAATGGAGGTGTTGATTCGAGTGGGAGTCTATCCAAGGAAGTTGCAAAATCAAAGAAGAGTTTCTTGAAGACTATCAAGGCCTAGTTAAAATTAGTTTGATTAAGTCTAGGTGCCCATAGGGGTTTTATTTTATGCTTTAATTTGTTATAGCATGTTGTTTTATTATTCGTTTTATGCTTTTCGAAAAAGTTCACCTAGAATTACATGTTTAGGATAATAAAACATACTCTCAAAATTGAATTATTGCTCAACATATCGAAACACCACTTAAATGGAAAAATAAAGTAAGTCAAAACGAATTATTTATCCATCATTAATAAGTAGGGTGTGGGAGTTAGGTCAATTCAAATTAGCAAGCAAAATAGTTTTGAGTTAAGAGCAGAGGAAGAGAAATATCGTATTCGATACAAATTTCTTGCCAAGAGTCATTTTGAATGATCGATCATAAGATGATCCACCAAAGGTAACATGGGCTCGGGTTTTGTTGGGCCAAAATCCACTTGAGCCCATGGGTGTGGGTCTTGGTTTAAATTAAAATACTAAGTGAGAGTTAATAAAGTGTTTTAATTTGAAGTTAAATTAGTTTAGTTTCTTTTAATGGATAATAACTAAAATGAATCAATTTTGTCTCGTAAAATTATTCATGTCTTTTCACTCAAACATCCACCACTAATAAAATATTGTTTTTTCCTTGAAAAAGAGGAAAACAATTACACCAATTCCTTAATTGGCATCGTTATCACAAGATTGTCTTGGAGGCGAATAAAAGGAACATGTCTTTAATATAACACTGAGCTAGGCATCAATGTTAAGAGGTCAATCAAGCCAAATGGATATATGTAATGTCATAGTATTCATGCGACTTTAACTTCAAAATGTTTGAAGATTAGAGGAAGGATTTCAATATTACCAAGTCAAAACCAAGTTCATCAAGGTAGTGTTGATAAATACGAAACCAATAACCAAATAGTCTCGGTTAAGCTAGATAAAGGCCAATTGATGGCACTCATATTCTAAAATAATTTGACTATTTTAAAACATGAGAAACCTCATATTCCCCTTTAGTTAAAAGGTTGGCGACCAAAGATAGTCTTTTAGTGAAAGAGAAAATAAGATTTAAGAAATCTATCAAAAACAATAAGTCAAAGGAAAGGTGAGGATAAACAGTTGTACATACACAACCAATGATAGCAACCGGTTAACAACCAGATCATGTATGACACTGGGAGCATGAATAAATATAAGGAAGACCTGAGATATGATTTCATTTATAGGCAAGTGTGTATATGATACTCACTACCCCTATTAAACCCACTTTGAGTATTAGATACCGGCTGGGAAAACTCGCATTTATGCAAATGTGCAGGATCTACAGCAAGGTAAATATGCTTTGAAAGGATTAGAGTCAGCCTACAAAAGGGAATATGCAATTAGTGTAGCTTCTTGTGAAGAGTTGGTTGTTTATCCATTTCCTCAAGAATTATAAGAGAACTTTATAGGTGATTCTATGTTCTCATTATAAGTAGAAATTTGATTTCAAGCGCTCAATTAAAGAGAGAGGATCTCGGATAAACACACACAACACATCGAAACCAAAAGGTTTAAAAGGAATAACTCACGTTCAAACATAAATCTTGTAACTATCTATTATGTCATGCAAATCAGAGCGCATTAGGAAACGTCACAGTGATAAACTTTTGAATAATAAGACTTTGAAATATGTGATGTCAGCAAAGCATAATTGTACCTTTAACAAGAAAGGGTGAACGTGCCAACAAACACTCATACATATGGATGTATGTAGTCCAATTGTGCACAAGTACAAGGGATGAATTACTTCAATTCTTCAAAGATGAACAAATTAAGACATGGTGATTCATGTATATGAGATTCATCTGAAGCTGGAATGTTAAAATAGTTTGAAGATTTCCAAAATGAAGTAGTCTTTGCGAAACAATGAGAGCACCTAGATACGATCGAAAGGATGCTAATGGCCGAGCCAGGAGTTTGAACAAATGACTCAAATGAAACATAATTCTGACACTATAAGTTTAAGTCATATTAATCAGAAATACATTCAGAAACTGCATAGTACAGGATTTTGGAAAACCTTAAACTTTGAAAAGTTCCATGTTTGTAAAGGATGCCTGATGGGTAAGATGACTAAAATCACCTCTTATTTGAATTGGCGAACAAGCTAATGACTTATTAGGAAGCAAACATATTAATGTATGTGGACCTATGAGCATAAGTGTTAGAAGAAGGTTTACTGTACTATTTCATCACTTTCGGTGACGCTTTTTAGTAGATATGGGTATATCTACTTAATACGCCACAAGTCCAAATCCTTTGAAATGTTTAAAGAGTTTCAAAGTGAAGTACAAAACCAACTTGGCAAGAAAATAAAAACTCTTCAATTAGATTGAGGAGGTGAGTATTTAAGCCAAGATTTCACTGACCATTCCAAAGAATGTGGAATTGTTTCATAATTCTTTTCTCTAGGAAGACGACAGCTCAATGATGTATCTAAAAAGAGGAATCACACCTTATTAGATATGGTGCGATCAATGATGGTTGAGTCAACATTGTCGGTTACCTTTTGGGGATACACGCAATTAACCATAGCTCTAATTACTGAACAAAGATTATCCGAAGCACTAGAGAGAACACTATGTTTGATTTAGAGAGGAAAAGTCTAAGTAAACTCATATCAAAACCATCTTTAACTAGTTTTTTAAAAAAATTCAAGCATGATGAATGAGAATTGGTAGAAGGGGACAAGTTTATGCCACATCGGTAAAAGGGAGAGTAATGTGCTTCAAGCGGACTTATTTGTACACACCCATGCAAAGCACACAGGGTTTGTTCAACTGTTAGTCATGTATCACGAAGGTTGAAAATGGTAAAAAAAATTGAAAATTACACTAAAGATGCTCATGATCCTTTCGAGCACTTGCATAAGAAGAAAGTAAATTTCGAGAATCATCCGCAAAGAAGTGACACAAATGAATTATTGTGAGAAGTGTTACCCACTATTTACCGAGCCCTCGAAGAGCACCGACAATACAATAACGATAGGTTATACAAGTTCTTCTTCAAAACTATATGCATCATCGAGTACTGGAACACCCATCAGTCATCACTCGATCTTTGAGTAGGGATGTCACAAAAAGTAATGGGAAAGCTAATACACTGACAACAAACATTTTATAAAGGTTGTGCACCATGAGGTAAAATGAAAAGGTAGTGTTGAAAATTTGAGCAAAGCATTGTTGAAGACAACAAATGCGGATTTGAAGGGAAAAAATATAAAAAGTCCATTATGTTAGCATAACTTTCGACACTGAATCCTATTCAAATAGATACCTATCAGAGTAAACATTGATAATGGAGAAAATGAACAAGAATTAAGAGGGGGAAAAAACAACACTATTTTATTATGTACATTTTAATTTTATCATCAATTATGTATTTTCTTATTTATTAATACAATGTTAAGTGCTAACCTTTCTTTTATGTTTTTACTTATTTTATGTACATGAACTTCTCTCACAAGTTATGTATTTCTTTTTTGTTATGATTATTTAAAGTCAACTTTTCTTACATAATTATGTGGTTATTTATTATGTACTATATTTAAAATATGATAACTCGTTTACCGCTTCACTTTTAAAACACGAGATGATAACTCAATGTGAAGATATGACACGACAATTCAATGGTAGAGTTAATAATGTGATTTAGTACACATTCATAAGTTTGTAAACTAAATGAAAAATATTACAGTTTCCTATATTTAAATGTTTGTTTTCAACTTTCATATGTAAACCATATGACTTAAACAAATAGTCCCAACCCAATTTTTTTCCCCAAGTATTACAAGAAAGTCTACTATTTCAAATGAATATCCTTATTCTGACAACGATGTTGTCATTGATGGTGCTATTGAAGAAGAATCAAACTTCACCCTAGGTTTGCAACAAGTACAATGGTAGTTCAACACTACATAGAAGGCAACACAAGATATACATCCAATCGTTGACATATAACACATGTGCCTCAAAACACATGTTGCATGTCATAATCGCCCTTTTTAATGGATTATTTATCAGATATTCCTATCTACATTTCAATTTCGTTAGATATTTAAAAGGCGATGACATCTATTGCTTCACATTGTAGGTACATTACAAACCCGTTGTCAGTACTTCACTCAAATGTCAAATACTACTACTTAGTAGTAAGCCATGATCGTCACATCTTCAATAATGCATTGTTGCTCTTCATGCATTAACTTATGCAGTTGTTGATGTTTTAGATATGTATTTCAGATGAGCTAAACAACTATTAATCTTTACATTCCCAAATGTGAAATTGGTGTAATTGAATGATTCGTACCAACACATACGAATGCCAATATAAGAGGACATGCAATGACTTATGCTGCAAATGTACGTGGCTTAGTTGTGTTGACTAAGTGCAATAGGAGTGTCGTAAATGTTTCGAGGCATGGCAGTCGGCATAGGGTTTAAAGATGATACTTTGGCAATGCCATAACCGTGTTTGAAGTAGTTGCTTCATGAGACATGGATTTTGGCACGCGTTTTTTGTTAGTGTTGGGTCAGACAAGGATAAAAATATTGTTGATTCATCACCATTGTTTTACGATATATTAGAAGGACGGGGGCATCATAATGTATGTCATTGTTAACGGAAAGTATTTAACTCATGATATTATCTCAAGTATGTGATATATTTACATTAGGCAATGGTAGTAAAATCAATATCATGTCAAGTATCACCGAATCTTAAGTCATTTGCATCACTTCAAGAGGTTACTATAAAGATGTTGAGTGAGCCTTTGTAATTTTACAAGCACAATTTGCAATAGTTCAACGTCCAATTCATTTTTTAAAAAACAAAAATAATGGGAGAGTGATGAAGGCATGTATCATACTCCATAATATGACCGTGGAAAATGAACACAACACATATATATATACAACCGATTTTGAATAACCATCACATGATCAATCACTAAACATTCCCATTGATCAACCACAAAACGTTATTGGTAGAATTAGCTATTTGAGGAATGGTTGCAAAGGAACATAAATATTCATGACTTTCAGAAAAATAAATGAATGCGACTAGTATTAACTGAGCATATATGAGAACCTTATGGAGCAAACTATAATCAAAATGATTCACCGCGAAGGTAAGCATTTGGGTATTGGTTTAATTAATCATCTTACATATATGTAATCTTTATGTTATTATTAAGTAACAAGCGTTTGTACTCATGCTATGCATGGGCTAATTTGTCTTATTGGTCAGTTTTTGTTTTTTTTATTTAAAGTTTATTTCCCTTTTGAATTCGTTGTTTGGTTTAATGGGCAATACGAAATTTACAAAAATATTTTCATTTTTATTTTGTCAAACACATCTTAGATATGTTCAGTAAACAAAAAGTTTGTTGTACTAAAACATATTTTAATATTCATGATCTAAAATAGAAAATCATGTGTAATTGAGTTTCTTTCTTGGAATTGTAGTTTTCATTTGATTGTGTTGTGCTTGATGTTCGTCGTTGTTGTCCTCATGAGTATTGTTGTTTTATCTTGCTATTGTGTCAAATATCTCCATTTTGATAATCGTACTATAATAAAGTGATTATTATATCATAAACCTTCTCATCATATTAATACAAATGATTTTTTTTTTAGGGAATACAGATGGATGTATTAATCTACATACCCTAGGATTCCGTTACAACTTAATATTGTATCAATTAAAGTAGCTTTTGACTATCTTTTTTATTATTGTTTATGTGAAAAGGAAAAAAATTGATGGGGGTTATAATTATCGAACAATAATGATGTATAATAATTGAATTTTTAATAAAATTTTTCTTTCTTTATATGCGTGACACATGGCGACTTCTTGTTTGTTTTGTTTTGTTTTAATATATTTAATAGATTATGTAATGATTACGTAATGTTTTTATTTTTTTCATCCAAATGTGTTTATGTGATCTTTAGCTAATTAATTTATGTTACGAAAATGATAAAACATTTTTTCGTAAGATGGATATCATCCATCTCACATGACGTGGCATATTCCACGTTACTTTATCTTTATCTTTTATTAAAAATATATTTTCCAAATCATACTTTAAATAAATAAATAAATAAAATTATAGGATCCTTTTTATAAATATGAAGAGAAATAATTAAATTTTTTAAAAATAATAGTTTTGTAATATTTAATTTGAAAACTATTGGAAAATAATTTTTAAAAAAAATGATATGTCGAATTTATGAAAAACATACAGAATTTTTTTGTAAAAAATATTTATTCAAAAAATAAATAATGATGTAAAAAGTTAACTTGAAATATAAGTAAATATAAATAAAATATGAGTTTTTAAAGAAATAGGAAAACATAGAGATTTAAATATAATATGTTATCTATTATCTTTTTATGGAAATATGTTATTTATTTTTAGAAATAAATATAATATTAAGTATAAATAATAAACTAAAAATAAGATAGAATATATTGATTCATAAAAAGAAAGAAAATTGATTGCAAAAAGGAAGAAAGAAAATGAAAAGGAGGAAACTTCCACATGGTCCACCCCAAATGACAATGGAGATAAAGAAAATGATTTGTCATACCAAACGGTTATTGCCCTCAAATTTATTATATAAAAAAAAAAAACTTTTTGACGGTTATTATTATTAGTTGTTTATGAGTTTTACCTCAAAAATAAATTTTAAATAGTTGTTAAAATTAACCTTTTATTATTTTATAATGTCTTTAATTTTATAAATTTAGATGTTTTATTATAAAGAAAATATATTTTGTTTAACTGTTGAAAGGTCCCTATGATGATTTTATTTTCTTAACCTAATAGTGATGTGGCACATTTTTTTTGCGTTAAAAATTGAATGATTATGTGAATTTTTCTTGTCGTGCAAGATGGTTAGTAACTATCTTTTAACAAAACGTATATCATGGTGCTTTATGTTATCATTACGTGTGTTATTTTTATACTTTACGTTCATTATTTGCACCGTACATGTATTATCTTAATATGAATTTAGATATTGTTATCTTTGAAATTATTAAATATAATCCAAACTTACATTCTACAATTTAGATATTTAATTAAATTATAAAGCACAACATTCTTATATTTATTTGACATAACAATAGCAGTAATAAGTAATACAATAATATAATACAAATTTCATATTAATTACAAAAAAACAAAGAGAACCTTATTTAAAGTAATTATCGTTAATAATTTAAGAGCGAGAAATCATATTATTTTAGTTATATTTCTTGAAAAGTACCCGATTTGAGATGCGCTTAATAATAACTTTAAGTTTGTTCATCTCTAATGAACTACACAACTTTTGAATCATAGACTCCAACCAATCTTATTCAAAGTTAAATTGTATTGTTAGTTTTCAATGACTTTCAACGAAATAAGATATAAACTAGGATGAAACATATACAAATATCTCATACCATCATTTTCTAACTTACGTAACAATGGGTATTGGAGTATGACTATCGATAATGTTATTATCAATCGTGTTCTCCAACGTGGAGATCACCAAGTACAAAAATAATACAAATAATATTTTTTTAATGGGTAATGAAGTATGAATATTGTGTAGTGAATAATATGTTAATAAATGAAATGAGGATTTAGTATCAACGGTGAGATATTTCTCACTTGCACACAAGTCAAGATGAGCATGTGAGAAAAATTTGTCCAATGCCAATGGAGTGGGTGAAGAAAATCTTTATCACACTTTGAAGCAAAAGTTGTGTGGGGCCCATGTAATTTTATTATTTTTTGCATTTTTCATACCCAAATGAGGAGATAGATAGAAAGAAAGAAAGTACAATTTGATTATAAATTTTTCTTTTTTGCATGTATTTATAGTATTTTAATTGTTGAGCGAGTTAAATTTCATTCATTATTGCAAAATTCTTTTGAGTTCAAGTAAGTCGTGAATCGCATTTCTAATATTTTATTAGATGAATTGGTAAAAATTCATCCAATATTGAAGATGGCCTAAGTAATATATAATTATTCAAATAGTACCAAAAAAAATTATTTTTTACTTTTCACTCTCTTTTATTTCTCTCTATCTCTCCTCTTCATCCTCTTTCTCTCTCCCGTGAACTCCCTCCCCTCCCCCCCCCGAATGCCTAATTTTTTTTTTCTTTTACACACTCTCTCACCTGTATACTTGAAGTTTGAGAATGACTTAATGGTTACATGATAATAAAGTAAAGAACAAGTAAAATATAAACAATACTTTACTACTCCGTATTAAAATGATAAAATAAAATAATTTCGACTTTAATATTTATTTTCCCCTTTTCGGGACACTTGACTGTCCTCAATCCCCAAGAACACCCTTTTTTCTTTAAACTTTTTTCCCTCTCTTTTGTTCCCTTTGATAAAAGTACCATTGAAAATTTAAAAAAAATCATTGAAGATAGCCACGATGTCCAAATTTCAAGGTGTCTAATTGGATAGTCCCTTATTCCCTTTTTATTTTCTCCGCATAAATTTTTTTGTCTCTCATTATTTGTTACATTTACATTTTCAATAATAATTTTATTAATTTTACCTTTAATAAATAGTTTTAAAACCAATAACTTAACAACAATTGAGAGTATATTTGACATTTTAATTTATTTATACCTTAAATTTTGGGTTGCATTGGTTTTTCAGTTTCTCCCAAAGCACTCCCTCAATTCCTTTATAATTTTCTTCTTGAAAATTGTACAATCAATTTATTAAAAATTGATTACAAATTTCTCAATATATTTAAGGATATATTAAGTGAAGCTAGTATCATTAAATTCACACTGAAACATATTTTCATAAAAGTATTTTTTAAAAAATAAATTGTTAAAAAAAGATGATCAAAGTTTCACATTGGATACTATACAAGTCAAGAAAGACAAATAATTCATTTGTTCCATATTAATTGTCATTTAATTGAGAATCATAGTTTTCAATGTTATTGTTTGATTGATAAATTTCGTATATAATATTTCATTAACAATTGCAATATTATACTTTTAAGATAGTATTTTTCAATACGAATCTAATTTTTATATTTTTATTTAACAATTCATTGTGTGTATTGAGAAAATTATGCTAATTTTTTTGTTATGTTTGACTGCACAATTTTTAAAAACAATAATTAACATGGAACAAAGAGAGTATTGAGGAAGGAATGAGTAACAAATAACAAGGGATGGTATGCTGAATGTACATACTTTAATTGATGTTGTGAGATTCCACCAGTGATTATGCATAATAAAACAAGTCAATTTGAATTTTTAGTACATGCTTTTTGCCAAGTGATTCCAAGGATGACAAGCGGTGTTGCTATCATCGACGGGAAGAATGATATTAATTAATGCGGTTTTATCGATGTTACATCAATATATGTTTTCAATTACAGATTCCTCGACATATTGTGGATAAATTAAATGCGATAATTGTGCTATTATTTCGGTGGAATTCTAAAGGAATTAAATCGATGCATTGGACTAAAAAAGAAAAGCTTTTTTTTGTTTGAAGGGAATTGGAGGACTTGATATTTGAGAATTACAAAGCTTTAACCAAACTCTTTTATTAAGGCATCGTTCTTTTGTGCGTTGCGTTAACGTTGCGTTACGTTTAGTTGCGTTGGAAATAGTTAAAAAGTAATGATAATTTGCGTTATGTTGCGTTGCGTTTGGCTGCGTTAACGCATAAAAGAACGATGCCTAAAGCAAGCACGACGAACATTACATAACGAGTCTTCTCTGCCTACTAGAACATGCAAAGATAGATATCATGACACTCAACCGTTGATGACACTTGTTAATTATAAAAATCATAGAAATGCATCTTATGCTTGCTAGAATATGGAAAGCTGAATATTGTGTACACTCACCATTGATGACACCTATCAACTATAAAATTCCTACAAATATATCTTATGCTTGAGACATTATAAGCAACGTGGCGAACCTGGTGAAAGATAAAGTAAAATGGTGGATTGGTAATGGGAAATCAATTACAGTGGGTGACTCTCGTTGATTGGATGGAGGACGGTCATGCTTAAAACCAGGTGCTAATCGATACATCTTTATAAGGCCAATTAGTGACTTAGTGGCAGAGAATGTAAATACAAGAAGATGAAATCATTCACTTACAGTAGACTTATTTAAGGGGGAATCAGTTAGGCATATACTTTATATGCCAAAGCCCTGCGAAGATGAGTCCGAGAATCTATGCTTGGGAGATCGAAAATCTTGAACATACACAGTAAAATTGGGTTATAAGTGTCTCAAAGTTATTAACAAATTTTTCGCACATTATGCGAGCCTGGAAGAGGGCAATTTTTTGAGGAGATTTTGACATCGTGAGATGCATCCTAAATGGAAACTATTTATTTCGAAGGTTGCACAAAATGACTTACCTATTAGTCATAATAGGTAGGTAAGAGAGATACTTGATGAAATAATTGTTGGTATGATTCACACAGTGAATCTAACTCATTTTTATTTAAGGATTATGTAATGGCCCAACTCATGTGGCGTGCAAATCCACTTGGGCTAAGAGTTGTGACACCAACACGTGGGAAATGAGGTTGCGATGATATGGCAAGGGAGTGAGGGACCACCAGTAGAGTGTAATTACCCGGGAGAGGGAATGCCAATCAAATTTACTAGTTGAACGTGGGAAAGGGCGTGAGACTCTTTGGGAGAAATAAAAAGAAAAGGACCCCCTTCCACTTTGATTATACAAATTGAAAGGAAGGAAAAAAAAAGTGTGTCCATTTTCCACTACTCTTTCACTTTGATGTGAAAAACATCCAATTCACAAGGGCGATAATAGTGGGGGCCTACCATCACTCTCACTACTTTTCACATTTTGATGGGATGTTCTAAGAGCAATTGCACCAGCATGTGAGGGGAGAGGGAGGGGATGATGTGGCAACTTTTGATTGGGTGGGGTAATGTGATGGAAGAATTTCACAATCCTACTCCCATGCTTTGCGTGGAATAATTCATGTCAGGAGGGAGTGTGAGGGGAGGAGAGAGATAGGAAGAGAAGGGAAAGGAAGAGAGAGAAAGAGAGGAGAGAAAGGAAGAAAAAAGGAGGAGAGAGAAATTTACACCCACTATTATTCCACTTTCATGTGAGATTCTTCTAATATTCTTCCACTATTCTCACATTCTATTGCTAATGCTCTAATGGAGTGCATGACATAATTAGGTTGGAAGAGTGGTTCAATCGTTTAATGAATACAAACAAGGATGGTGGTGATAAACAATTTACTTTGTCGTCGTAATATTGGCAATTTGGAAGGTTAGAAATCAGGCAAATTTTGCCAACATTATTATTACTCAGGCTACGTTAGAAAATAATCTCACGTTATCTATACGAGAAGGAGAAAGGTGATCGAGTTGAAATCAAAATGTCGAAATATAAGAAGCATATTGAGAAGTGTCAGGTAATTTCAAACAATCCTAGTTGTGATGAAGATCATAAGAATCTATTTATTGTAGGTGGCACATGGAAGGTCAACTCACACCGAACAGTTGTAGCATAGGTATACATGGGACAAAATCAAAATGTACGATTAAATCGGGGAGGGAACATAGCTGCGGGCGACATCCGTGACACAAGCCGAGTTTGAAGCATCCTTTTTTTAGCGTTAAAGGCAACAAAGGAAATGAGAATCTCAAATGTGGATATAGCCACAGATTCGGAACAAACGATCACGTTTCTTAGGATTAAAATTTATTAGCTCATAGTTTAGCTATATAATATTTAAAGCTATAGAGTCTATAAAGTTCGTAAGATTCAAATTTTACTAGCTTATAATTCAACTAAAAAAATATTACGAGAAACTTGTATATCTAACCTTGATATACGTTCAATAATAGCATCTAATAAAATGACTATGTTGTTGAAAAAAAAAAGGGATGGAGGGAGTAATCTATCAAATGAGATAGTAAAAATTTGTTTGAAATGACTGGCGAGACAATATCTACTTCAACAACGGTTCAAAATTCAAACTTTGATGGACCCGCCCAAAATACCCATCAAACCCCTTGGGAAACCCGCACCCGAATTCTCTCTCTCTCTCACTCTCTCTCTCCTTCCCCCCCTCTTTTTCCCACCCACTCTGCTATCTCACCCGGGCCCCACCATACTGCCCACAATCCAATCCAAATCCAACATTTTTTATTACCACCAAAAAACACCCCAAAAAATTCGGACTTTCCCGCTCCCTTCAAAATTTCCACTCCTCCTTCCCCCCCTCTTTTTCCCACCCACTCTCATTTCATTTATTTACTCACAACCCTCACAATTTTCACTCTCACTCTCTCTCCTCGCCGCCGCGCATCTTTCTCTCTCCTCGCCCCCTCTCTTTCTCTCTCTAACTCTGCCATGGCTAAGCGGAAGTCTGCTGCGAAGAACAACAACAATGGCGCTTCTTCTGCTTCTGCTTCGAAGAAGAGGAGGGGGAGGAGTGGTGAGGATGTGACTCCTTCTGAAGCGGAGATTGTTAGCGTCGAAATCAGCGAAGGAAGTGTCGCTGTTGAAGATGAAGGTCGTGATCATGTTGTGGAGTCGCCGAGTGAGAGGAAGAATCCGAGGAAGATGAGGAAGGAGGATTTGGCGTGCAGGTTTATCGGAGATCCTGTCCCTGTTGATGATGCTAAGAAGAGATGGCCTCATCGTTATGTTGAGAAGGTACATTTCGAGCATTTGTTGAATTTTATGTTTCATTCAGATGAATTCTTGCTCAACTTCTCTTTGTATTGTTTTTTGAATTATTGGTACAGACGAAGGGACGAGGAGGCAACGTTAAACCGTGAGTTTCGAATTTTTGTCTTGAATTATTTGGGGGAAAGTCAGTCGAGAATTTGGGGAGTATAGGAAAGCTATGAAATTGGGGTGGGAAGTTTCCTGATCTCATGTTTTTGGGTTGCTGATGCAGTTCTGATGGCGAGGATGAGTTGATGGCAGCTACGTGTCATTACCTCAAAGCTGAGGTCGATGGCAACACTATTTATGAACTGTATGATGATGCTCATGTGAAGGTAACCCCATTCCTTGGATTCTTCTGCGAAATTTCTTGACACCCATTTGTGGAATGGTTTCATGTCTGGGATTCTTGTCTTGCGAGTCTTTTGAATAGGATTTCGAAAATATTTTCTGAAAGCAAATGGATTCTACTAAATGACAGTTAATGTCACAATCAATTGGATAGTGAGAGGTCTGAATTGGGTGCGTTTTGAGTTTGAGAAAGTGTATTGATGATAATTTCATTTTATGTTTAGAATAATTTGATTCTTTATGCTGTGCTTCTAGATTTGGGGGTAAAATGTTGTACTTGTATTGTAGGGTTTCTTGATTTTTGATATATTTGATTTCTTTCTTGATTCTTGAATCTTTACTATTGTGGTACCATAGATCCAAAATGTGCCTTTTGTGCGACATAACGGCCGGATTCTAAAGGTTCTTAAGTTAAGTGAATCATAGTTTTAAATGGCGCGCACCTCATGCGCTATAGTATAGTGAGCGCATAAAGTGCGCGCCTTATCCCCTCCATGCCTTTTGTACCTTATAAAGCGCGATCTTAAGTTAAGTGAATCTTAGATTTAAATGGTGCTCGCCTTGTCTGCTATACTATAGCGAGCGCATAAAGTGTGCGCCTTATCCCCTCCATGCCTTTTGCATCTTATGGCGCGCTTTATGGAGCTTCTATGGTTCAATTTATAATAAAAATGAAATGTTTAGTTATGTTTTGAGAATCTCTACTAAGCTATAAGGAAACCCTAGATCTCTTGACTCCTTCCCCTTTTTTCCTATCTTCTTGTGTGATTAGACTGATTATATTTCTTTAGAAGAATAATGTAGTGTTACGTTTTATGTTAACGATGATTTGTGTGATTTTTCATTGTATTACTTGTGTCTAATCCATTATTTGATGCCTTTTTGAACTTTTTGTATAAAGATATAACTTGTAGAAAACATACATCTTGCTCCTAAGAAGTGAATGTCTTTTCATTGCTATTGCCATACTACTCTCTAGGTTTTGTTCTATGACAACCTATGCCTTAGCTTAGAATGTGTGCCTTAGTGTAGGGAGGTGAGATGCAGACCATGGTGCCTTAGGTAGTGTGAGGCGAAGCTCAACCCAAAAACCCATAACAGGCATCTTTTGTGTGCTTTGGAATCTCTTTGAAAAAAATTGAAAAGTGATTGGTTTGCAGTGTTTTCTTATATTTTTGCTACCTCCGCACTGTAAAGTGTCCAAAAAACAGATAAACTTCTACTTTTCTCTAGTTCATTTGCGTGGGAATCCATGCAAACTGCAAAGAGTACATAACAAGAGGTGTGCGTTGCATTTAAAATTATGCACCTTTGCCTCATAGCTTGTGTCCAGTTCCAAGACTTCTTTGCTACTTGGGCTTTTTAATTTTGAGCCACAAGCCACATTATAATCCTCTGTTATTGGGTATCCATGCTAGTGGCTAAGAAAATGTGTCAATACCTTAGACTAAAAAGGCGCACACATTTTTGAGTCACTTTGTGCTTTACTTATATGATGTGCACTAATGTGTATTTTTGTTCAAATTTATCCAAGTCGTATATTCACGAAATAAGTTAGAAAGTATCATCAAATAATGGAATAGGCACAAATAATACAATGTAAATTCATGCAAGTAGTCTTTAATGTTAGATATGGTATGACATGGTCTTCAAAATAGATATAACAAGCATAGTCATAAAGAAAGCATATCACAATAATCAAAGAACCAATGAGTCATAAGGTCTAGAGTCTAATAAACTAAAACGATGATCAATCATTTTCGAAGAAAACAAAAAATTGATCATAAAAGGATTGATTCAATGGATATCAAATAATTAATGCTAAGGGAAAAAAACAACGAGATATAATTGAGAATAAAAACACACGGGAGAGAACAAGGCATAATAGAGAAGTACTTGAAGAACAAAATCTCAATTGAAAACAAAAAAATTATAGCCTACAACTCAAGAACAAAATGATAAAAGCAAAAGAAGCAAGGAGAAGAATGAGAAAAGAATGAAGAAAACCAATGCATCCTAGAAAACAATTGATGATACCATACGTTGTAAGAAGTAGAAGAAGCATCAATTGGTGAAGTTGAACAATGGAACAATGGTCTTGGTTTGTGGCTTATGATGACTTTCATGGTTGAGTAGTTGTAGTTGTCGTGTGCAAAACATCTAATTAAGCACTTGAGGTACATTTAAGTGCAAACGTCTTGGAGGGATTGTAGTGGACTTCAAGGAGAATCTACAACTTTTTTGAAGTATATGTAATTTGGACATGGGGCACACTTTTGTAAGTGCTTGAAACTAGTTCCATTGAATAATATTCTTACAGCAGATTAGATATGAAATTAAAGAAGTCAATAAACATCACCATGACCTTGAAAAACATGACATGCTTTGCTTACTTTTGATCTAACAAAGAAAGAGAAAAGAAAAAGAGACAGAGAGATAGAGGCAAGGGAAAATGGTAAACATAGAGACAAGTTAGGAGAAGGATAAGAGGGGTTGATGTTCGATAACTCAAGTTTGTTTTTAATCTTTTTGAATCCTTGTTTTGAATTTCACAAATGTTGGAGAATTCATGACTAGTGTGGTTGAAGCATGGACACTCCTTTTAGCTTGTGTATTTGTGTTAGACACATATTTGATAATGACACTCTCAGACACTCCTTCCAATAGTGTCAGATACGGGAAGAAATGTGTCATCTAAAAGACTTCAATAGAGATATTTGACACACGGAGGACGGTGGACACACGAGTCCCATCCTTTGTACACTTTTGAATTGTTGGTCGGAAACCCATTTTCTAGTTTATGCACCTTTTTTGATGTCCTCAACAATGATATCCTTTTTTGTCAACACTTTCTTCAACAAATCATTATTCTTGCCTGCTCGTCTATCGTTTTTTCAAAATATGAATACCTTTTCCCCTCTCACAAGTACCTTTGCCCCTCTTCCATTAATTTTGTAAATTTATATTTTGTATATAGTTTAACAATTCATAACTATTAAGAGAAAGTAGATTTATTATCAAACGTTTTTTAAACTAATATGTTATTTCATAAAATTAGTATACATGGCGAGCTATGTGCTGTGGTGTCTTTTTTTCATAAATACCGGGTCTTGTGTCCATGTCGGGTCATAAGTGTCTTGCGTCTCAGTTCATGCTTCTTAGCTAGTGTGCAGTAGTTATAGAGTTGGGCTTTTGTGTGCCTAGGTGCACATCTAGTTGTTTTTGTCAAAGTAAGCCTATTACCTGTTAGTCCATGAAGGCATTTTGATTGGAAACCTTGTCCTAATGTAGTCACATATTTCAGAGATAATTGCAATTTTTGTTTCTGATAATATGCTCATCTCCTGCACTACTGCAACTAACCACTTTCAAACATTCTGTTTTTAAGTCCGAAGATGGTCAGCCACCATTTATATGCAAGATTGTTGAAATCTTTGAAGGAGTTGATGGGCTGCCATATTTCCGGGCACAATGGTACTACAGAGCCAAGGACACAGTAAGTGTGAATCCAATGTATGCTTTTACAGTGAATTGTCATGTGTCAACCCTGAATATTGATTCCTCATTAATGCCATGTTTGTAGGTCATCCAAGAAAGTATTAATCTGAGAGAGACCAAGCGTATATTTCTCTCAGAAGTCAAAGATGACAATCCATTGGACTGTCTTGTTGAAAAGATAAAGATAGTGAGAGTAACTCCTAATGTAATTCCGTTTCCTTTTGTGTATTTTTAGTTTCATAAATGCTTTGCGAGCTTTCAAGTTTTAAGTTCAACTCTGGAATGTTCCTTGGAATCTTATACATCTTTTTATGTTATTCGCTTGGCAGCTTGACTTAGATGCAAAAACGGCAGCTGTTCCTGATTGTGATTACTATTATGACATGGTTTACTTGCTACCATACTCAACATTTATGATACCACCACCAGGTATTTTACCTTCTGCTGGTCACTTTTGGAAATAAAATATATTGTGTTGTCTTTAGCTCAACAGTTTATTGTTTTCAGATATTGCTCCAGCTCAAAGTGAATCTCAGTCTACCATTTCTAGTGAGATTGATGCTGAAGGAGCAGCTGGTGATGCTAAGTCTGACTGTGATGAAGTCAATGAGGGGAAGGAAGCACAAAGATCAGAGATGACATTGTTGGATCTCTACAGTGGTTGTGGTGCAATGTCCACTGGGTTATGTTTAGGTGCAAATTTGGCTCAAACAAATCTAGTGACTGTAAGTCCATTCCCTGCAGTTGTTACAAAATGTTGTATTTTAACTGCCCTTGCTGTTAATGACGTAGCTTTCTTTTCACAGAGGTGGGCTGTTGATTTGAATCAATATGCTTGCGAAAGCCTAGCTCTTAACCATCCTGAGACACAGGTACTACCTTCAGCATGGTTGCTTACAACCAAATATTGAACATACGAGAAAATGTTTTACTCACTCTATTTCTTCTTTTGGACAGGTTAGAAATGAGTCCGTAGATGACTTCTTGGAGCTCCTGAAAGAGTGGCAGAAATTATGCACGTCATTTGCATTGATTAAAAGTGATCACAGCAACAAGGAAATTGATGCGATGATTGCGGAGGATGCAGATGGTAACAATGATGACGAGTCTGAGGAGGATGAAGAAGAAAATGATTCAGAAGTATTTGAAGTAGAAAAGATTTTGGGCATTTGCTATGGTGATCCTAAGGAAAATGGCAAGCGTGGTCTTTACTTTAAGGTACAATTTATTTGAGGGTTGTAGGCTCAATTTATTCAGAAGTATCTTATTTTAGGATAGTTTTCTTATGTTTTCATGTTAATTTGATGCTTTATTTATTTGCTTGCTAATTTGCTATAATTGTTGTTCACAACATTGATGCTTTGTATATGGAAATGGTTAAATTTGATTTTGTTAATATGATGTTTTGTTGGAGCCAAAACTCAAACTAGCCATAGTGTGTGTTAGAGTTTGTGTTAGAACATTTATGGGGATTTAATTTGGAAGGTTATTATTTATCTTATCCATTTTTTGTTGATTCTTTTTCATCTCAATATAGATACATTGGAAAGGATATGATGAAAGTGAAGATACCTGGGAGCCAATTGATGGCTTGGGGTAAGTTAGATTGTAATATTTGTGTGCGATGGTTTATTTTATCACAACAATATTCCCTGTAACAAAATTATCTTTACAGCAATTGCCAGGAGCGAGTTGGTGAATTTGTGAAGAAGGGATACAAGGAGAAGTTGTTGCCATTACCTGTAAGCTGATTTTTGCTATGCTTAAGTCTGAGATTGTCTGAATTTATTTTGTTTTGACGTGTACTATATTTATTTGCAGGGGGATGTTGATGTTGTTTGTGGTGGGCCTCCGTGTCAAGGGATAAGTGGTTTCAACCGATTCAGAAACAAAGAGGACCCTCTTGCAGACCCAAAAAACAAGCAGCTTGTAGTCTACATGGATGTCGTGAACTATTTGAAACCGAGATATGTATTGATGGAAAATGTGGTGGATTTGGTGAAGTTTTCTAAAGGTTTTCTTGGGAGGTATGCTCTTGGAAAGCTTGTCGATATGAATTATCAAGCCCGCATGGGGATGATGGCAGCGGGTGCATATGGACTTCCCCAGTTTCGCATGCGTGTCTTTATATGGGGTGCCCAGCCTTCCGAGGTAAACTTCCACTGAGTTTTAGACTTTTAGCTTATAGTGAACGGTTTTTGGACAATTGCGTAGAATGCAAACCTCGAGAATGTTTGGTCTATTGATTTATTGTTGTGTCCAAGTGCTACATGTTTGAGGATGTCTGTCCAAAGAGCACTTCTTTGTTTGTCAACTCAATATGATTGGTTTAGCTTGTGTGTTTGAGAAATACGAATCGAGGTTGGCAATGCTAAATGTCCCCTTTTGACGAAAACATTTAACTTCTCTGCAGAAATTACCTCAGTATCCCTTGCCTACTCATGATGTTGTTCTCAGAGGTGTCATCCCTACCGAATTTGAGGTATGGATGGATATGGATATGTACTTGTTTGTTATTGTATCTTCTCTATTGATTGTTTTGTTAGCTCATTTTTTAAATCTGATGCAGATGAACACAGTTGCCTATAATGAAGGGCACACTGCTCAATTGGAGAACAAACTTTTCTTAGCCGATGCGATTTCTGATCTACCAGAAGTATGTGATGGTATCTTTTTTTTTGTCTGTTTTCTTTTGCTTTTATCACTTTTAAGGGTATTACTTCCTAGAGTGCAACACAGGTAGGGAACTATGATGGCAAGGATGAGATGTCTTATGAAGTTTCACCGAAAACAGACTTTCAACACTATATCAGGCTTACAAAGGATGGTAATTTTGCTATTACTGTTTTTTTTGGTCTATCAGAGTCTCTTTGCAACTCCTTATATAGGTTGTGCTTATTTATGTTTTCTACAAACACCAACATGAACAGTTTTGCTGGTTCATTCTTACTCTATGATATTCATGGAAGTGTGTGGATGTTTGGGCAAGGTTTTACATTAGTTCCTGGTCTTTAAGAAAAATTAGTTCAAACAAACGGGAAATAAAACAGAAAAGCTGGTTCAAATCATCTTTTTGAAGACAGTTTAGTGCCTCGAAAGGCCTCATACAAGGAAGCCAAAAAATGGTGTTTTTGGTAGATATTTTGCTTGAAGCTTTCTTGTTTTATGACAAGTTTTTGTTTTGTTTGTCAGCAATGATAGGTGCTATTGCTGATAAGAAGTTCATTACCACCCTCTTTGACCATAGACCACTCGAACTTAATCCAGATGATTATCAAAGAGTCTGTAGGATCCCTAAGAAGAAGGTATACCTTTGCTCTAATGAGTAGCTGGCATAGTGATGCAATTTAATCGATTACTTCTTGCAGTTTCCTTGGAAATGGAATTTCATTATGGCTTTTTATCAGGGTGGAAACTTTAGAGATCTACCAGGAGTACGTGTTCGTGCTGATAACAAAGTGGAGTGGGATCCTGATGTTCAGAGGGTGCTTCTTCCCTCAGGAAAGCCTTTGGTAAACATATATTTGTGCCTTCTGTGCGTTTTTGGTCTCTTATTCTGCAACAATTTTTGTGATGCTAACAAGCTGGTTTCTCTTGTAATTGAATTAGGTCCCTGATTATGCAATGACCTTTGTTAATGGGACTTCTTCCAAGTAAGTTTACATTGTTGTCACAAATAGGCCACTTTGTAAGTGGTCCTTGTGTTATATTCCTAAGTACCTGTTCTTATTGCCAAAAAATTATGTTCTTTCAGGCCATTTGGAAGATTATGGTGGGATGAAACTGTTCCTACCGTGGTTACTCGGGCAGAGCCTCACAATCAAGTAGTGTTGCATCCTCTTCAAGATAGAGTCTTAACAATTCGAGAAAATGCAAGATTACAAGGTTTTCCAGACTTCTATCAACTTAAGGGCCCTGTTAAACAAAGGTAATAAAAGTGGAAGTTGAATATGCTAACATTGCATTGACATAATTCCTACATTTGCCCTCTGCTTGGACTTCTATACAAACCTCCAACCCTAAAACTAGAACCCCAAACCCTAAAAGGCTAGCAAAATTTCACCTCACCCGAATGTCCGAATTCGTTTGAACCAGAAAAACTCGGTTTGGTCCTAACCTGGTTTTGACACAGACTGAATATTTGGCCACAATATTTCTATTTTCCATTGTCAGAATTCGATTTTGACCCGAATTTAACTACCGCTGCATATTTGCTAACGCTTGCAGTGACAGTTCCTACAATTGGCCTCTACTTGGACTTCCATATAAACCCTCAACCCTAAACCCTAAAGTGTTGGCAAAATTTTGTCCCACCCGAATGTTTTTATTTCCATTGTCCAAACCCGATTTTAATGTTCCGTCTGAATTGTCCGATTCAAAGAAAGGGGCCCAAACATCAATTTCTCATCAAAATTGACATTGACCAAATTTGTTTGATCTGAATTTACTCGGACATACTGTAGTGTTTATAAGTGCTTATTCTTTGTTGTTGCCTCAATGCAGGTACATTCAAGTGGGGAATGCAGTTGCAGTACCGGTTGCTCGTGCTCTAGGGTATTCATTGGCAATGGCATCTCAAGGCACCTGGAATGAGGAACCCTTGTTGAGATTGCCTTCTAAATTCCCCAGTGTCAGTGCTAATAGAGCACCTTCTCCCTCAGTTGATGACAACTCTTAGTTTGTGTATGTAGTAATGTGATTTAGATTTGGTCATTTGGGACACACATCTATCTATCTATATATTAATCCACAGGGAATGTTTTCTACCCCAATTTGTTCCCCCCCTCTTAGATTATAGTCATTGGGAATTGGATGAGTTTGTAAGATTACAAATAGATGCGTTGTATGAGTTGTAACTTGTAAACGGGTAGCATTCAACGGGAAGCAAATTTGTTCCCATTGAAAATTTGTTCTGCATCGTTATATGATGCTCATAACATGGTTTTGATTCCCGTAATTTTAAGGTTGTGTTAAGCAGGGTGATTTGGTGAAGTAATTTTTGAATAATTTTAAAGTATTGTACAATTTAATTTAATTGTTTGGGGGCATTGAGTCAACAAGGAAGTAAGTCTAGAGCTGGCAAAATTTTGATCGACTCGAATTATTTGATTTGGAAAAATAGAGTTTGGACATAGATTTTTCGTCCGAATTTTGATATTGACCGAATATTCGGACATAAAAATTCTTGTTTTCTATTGTCCGAACCTGATTTTAGCTTCGTCCGAATTGTCCGACCCGGTTCAATCCGAAATAAAATTGGGTCTGTACATGAATTTTTCGTTCGAATTTTGGCATTGTCCGAATTTGTCTGACTCAAATTTACCCAGACCCGATTTTTTGCCAGCGGTAGAACTTAAAAGTAACTTATGTGATTGGTTTTGATTTCGGAACATTAAGCCTTGACCAATTTCAATTAGGTTTTAGGGCACTAGTTAGACTTGCTCACATAGTCACTTGTACACTTGTGTTACCATTTTACATTTTATTTTTGTGAACTTCAATCCATGTTTTCCTCGATGAGGACAGTAATAAAGGAAGAACAGGGAATAAAAAAAACCACATAATTGAAGAATAAATAGAAAGACATACTTGATCAATCAATTAGCTGCATGATTTTCTTCATGTGCATACATGTAAGCGATGACTATAAGGTGTAAAATAGGGGATGGACCTTTGAAAATGAATCCATTGTAATTAATTCCCTTTATTTCATATATAGAGGACGGAGCGTCGGGATCATGGAGTTGACTCCGACAGTGACCAAACTCATAGTAATCTGGTTGGATTTTTTGATGGTGTGGCTGAATGTGATGTTCTTGATGACCTTGAGGACTCTATCATTGAGGGTTTGACGAGTAGAGCTAGGAGTAAGAAAAAAAGAACATGTCGATAAAATTTATGTGACAGCGTGTCAGAGAAGCATCTTGTAGAGCTGTTCTTGGCCGAAAGGATGATTAGAAAGTTAGAAAGATTAGGTGCACGAATATCTTAAATAATGACAATCTTGATGATATTGACGCCGAGAATGACCGCAGACAAGTGATTATTGGCGATGATATTGACGTGTGATTCCTCGATAATCCATCCAATTGAAGTTGTTGATTTTTTACATCGTTATTGAAATGTGAAGGTTATTTTGGTTGTCGTGGCAAGCAAGTCCTTGCTGGTTTGCTTTTGTTAAGTTGTATTTGGTTGGTTGCTGTTTTGTAACGTTGTTTTGCTACTTTTTGTGAACTTTAAGCCTTTTGGCTTTCAATAATCGTGAAAAAGATAGAGGACGGAACGTAGGGTTTGATTTTGATTTCAATAATCGTGAAATGTCTCTTAGGAGAGGTGGCTTCCTGAAGGTCATGATTCCGACTAATGCGGTGGTATACCTTTATTTTTCCTTTTACCAGCTCTTGTAAATGTTCCCGTGCGCTGAGCAATCCTAGCTCATATGGCTACCTAAAGCTGATGTTAATGGTGAAATGCCATGAAACTAATGATCACAACCATTGGTCATGTGATACAGGAACAACTACACTTTGGTGAGAGCACTTGCATCCATGGTATAAAATACCATTAAATGCATTTGTCCATGAGATGGTACAAAAAAAAAAAAGGAATCACACTCATGGTAAATTTTGGCCATGAGATGGTAGAAATAGTTGTGTGCCATCTCGTGGTGGAGGTTTGCATTGGTTCGTGTGCTAGCTTGTTGTAGAAATCTGATTTTTTTTATTTTTTTTTCGCTTTTTCAGCATCAAAACGACGCGTTTTGGCTGAAGGAGCTTCAAAACGACGCCGTTTTTTATGGTCTTTAGTAAAAAAAAAAGGGGACAGGCTAGGGCGTGTCAGCCAATGTTCGTGCGACACGTGGCAATTCAGTACACATAATTTATTTTGTAGCAATTATTTGTAAGTCCAATAATTATGTAATAAAATTATTTTTTTAAAAAAAAATACCAAAATTCCTAACTTTTTCTCCTCTATAAATAGAGTACCATTTTGCCTACATTTGAGCAAGAAAAAAATTCTGATTTCTCTTTTAAAAAAAAAACGTCTTAATATTATTAATATTATTATTATTATTATTATTATTATTATTATTACTACTACTACTATTATTTTAAATATTATTATTATTATTATTATTATTATTATTATTAGTACTACTACTATTATTATTTTAAATATTATTATTATTATTATTATTATTTTTATTATTATTGTTGTTATTATTATTATTATTATTATTATTATTATTATTATTATTATTATTATTACTACTACTACTACTACTATTGTTGTTGTTATTATTATTATTATTATTATTATTATTATTATTACTTCTACTTTGCTAAAAAAATGGTTGATCCTAATAATCCTAATCAAAATAATTTTAACTTCGATCCTAGTTGGTTAAATAATCCAGCTTTTCAGTTTTTAATGCAACAAATGATGAATAATAACAATAATAATGTTCAACCAAATCCGAACATTTTCAATCCCGTTCCAAATGTTCCACAACCTAGGCCGAACATTTTGAATCCCGTTCCAAATGTTCCACCTCCAAATCCTCAAAATATAAGCGAAAATTATCCCTACCACATCTCACAACCAGACCCGTATCCTACTTTTTCAACTCAAACCTATCCTTCTATGGGGGGACAAGGTAGCTATAGTCAAGTTAGATCTGAAGAAGGAGACAATACAATAGATGAAGATACGGGGGACAGCCCCCCAGCTGCAGTTGAACCGTTAATAACCCCAGCAGGTCCGGTGAGGTCAAGGAAAAAGGGTGGTGCTACTAAAGCGAAGGCCACCACTGGTAAATCTGTGATGTGGTCAGAAAGAGAAGAGGAGGCCATTATTGCTTGCTACATGGAGCATGCTACGGATGCTACCATTGGCACCAACCAAAAGCTAGCTGAACTGTGGAGGAAAATCTTTGCTTCATACGAAGCAGCTCGTGAGTCTCGACCACACGAGCTCCCTGAAGATCAATCACCCATTAGGAATCGCTTTAAAAGAATGGCCGTTGGCATGGGTTGGGTATATTGAAAATGCCGCGAGGACAAAAATGAGTGGAGAAATAAATGACAATGTTAGGATCCAGGCCCATATGGATTGGAGGCGTGATTATGGGACGAACTTTATCTACGAGAAAGCATTTGAGATGCTGAGTAAATATCCAAAGTGGGCACCTAGAATTCGGAGGTACTTACCAAACCAGGGTGAGGAAGCAAATAATGATACAAGTACACAACAATCTGGTCATGAGAGTGATGGGAGTGCGAAAAGAGTGAGGCTTGACGAAGATGAAGATGACTGTGTCGGAGAAGCTGAAGGAGCTACTAGTGGTGGTAGTTTCATGTCAAGGGGTCTTGTTCGACCGGATGGTGTGAAGAAAGCGAAGGCGAAGAAGTACAAGGGAAAAGGGTACTAGCTCATTCGTAAATGATATTACTTTGAGTTTGAGAGATCAAATACAAATACATGCTGAAATGAGAGGTGTGGATATCAACCTACAAAAGGAGAGATTGGAGTTCGAGAAGGCAAGAGAAAATCGTAGGCTAGAACAATTAGCATTGGAGAGAGAGCATGTGAAGGCACAAAATATGAAGATGAAATGGGATATGCTTCAGACATTGCTGGCAAGGACTAATCTAAGTCCACAGGAGGAGGCCTTCAAGTTAAAACTAATGCAGGATGTCTATGGTTCCCAAGATGACTAATCATATTTAAGTGTTGTTAATTGATATGTTTAATTATGTTTTTTTATTGTCAATTAGCTTGGAAGTTAAGTTTCATTATAATGTAAGGCATTTAAGTATTTGTTATGACGTTCTGTTTGCTTGTAATGTATGTTTTATTAATGTATGCAATTCTTAGGTATTTGTTATGTTTATGTGTGTTTCTTAATTTAGTCATTCATTCGTGCGCTATTGTGTTGTAATTTACTGAATTGTAAAACAATGAGTAGTAATTCAATGACCTATCAGTCAGTGTAATGTCGTGTCAATCTTTCTATCATCATATCAGTCATTGTATTGTCAAATCAGTGATTGTATTGTCAAATCGGTCTTTGTATTGTCATATCGGTTTGTGTACTGTCATATCAATTTCTTTTCCATTGAGTTGTCAAGTCAAAGTGAAATGTGTGGTTATAAATCGTTCAAAGATTATATAAAAGTCAAGCCACTATCAATTTATGTTCATAGCCTAAAACTCAAACCCAAAGTTAAAAAAACCTCTCATAATTATGTCCTATCGTTTATTTAATCAATCATCATCTTCTGAATCTGATGATGATGATTATCTTAGAGACCAATAATATAGAGTAATAGATGACATGGTAGACAACTAGCTCTTTAACGAATTAGGAAAACACATCATACCCAACCCAGAGAGGCCTATACGAGCTAAACGAAGGGTTATTAATAGGGATCGTCATGAGGGTCAACAACGCCTCTATAATGACTACTTCAGTGACAATCCTGTGTACAATCATGATATATTTCGGCGTAGATTCAGAATGCAAAAGCACTTGTTCTTACGCATAATGAATGCCATTACTGAGAACGATGACTACTTTCAGCAACGACGAGATGGGAAAGGGGAACTAGGTTTAACACCATTGCAGAAATGTACCGCGACTCTTCGAATGTTAGCTTATGGAACAGCCGCTGATCAAGTAGATGAATATCTACGTATGGGTTCTACCACTGCAAGGATAGCACTCACAAAATTCATTAAGGGGGTGATAGAAATATTTGGACAAGAGTATCTTAGAAGACCAACGGAAACCGACTTGCAAAGACTTCTGGAGATCGGAGAGCATCGTGGGTTTCCAGGTATGATGGGTAGTATTGATTGCATGCATTGGGAGTGGAAAAATTGTCCAGCAGCATGGAAAGGACAATACCAAGGTCGAAGTGGTAAAACAACAATAGCGCTTGAAGCCGTTGCATCACAAGATCTCTGGATTTGGCATGCGTTCTTTGGAATTCCGGGATCGTGTAATGACTTAAACATTTTACACCGCTCCGATGTTTTTGATGATGTTATGCACGGTCGAGCACCATCAGTTAATTTCATGGTTAATGGACACCAGTACAATATGGGGTACTACCTCACAGATGGCATATATCCTCGATGGGCTGCATTTATACAAGGTTTTACTCTACCGCAAACGGACAAGCAAAGAGTTTTTGCTCAACATCAAGCTGCAGTTCGTAAAGATGTGGAACGGGCTTTTGGAGTCCTACAAGCACGGTTTGCAATAATTCGTCAACCTTCACTAGCATGGGATGAAGATGCCATGAACGATATAATGAAGGCTTGCATCATTATGCACAATATGATTGTCGAAGATGAACGACAAAGTTACTTGAATTACACTGATCCATCCGAATTCATGCAAGATCAACCACAAGGAAGAGCTAGTACAAGCGTAGGTGTCGAGCATGAAGAGCCTTTTCAATACAATGTCGAACGCCCATTTGATATGGACTTGTATTTATCAAAGAGGAACGCTATTCGTAACACAGAAGTTCATCTAGCTCTCAAATCTGATTTGATAGAAAATATATGGAACCGGTTTGGACATTTGTATCAATAAATATATTTTATGCCATTTATTACAGATCGTGTAATGTTTTCATGTTATTATCAATTCCAAATGCATTTTCATTTTCCCACTATGTATCGCATTTCTAAGCAATAAAATAGTTATTAGCTATTTACGTTGTTGTAATTAATTTATTACTTGAACTTAATTATTAATTTTTGTCTGCTAATTTACATTTTTAATCAACGTTTTTTAAATTAATGTTATTTAAAATATTTTTTTAAACTTATCGTTTTTTTAATAAACGTTTTTGTAATTTACATTTCGTTTTTTAATTTGACTTTCTTTAGCATTTTTACAATTTAACGTTTTTTATTTAACGCTTTTCAATTAACGATTTTTTAATTAAACATTAATTAAAAAATAACTTAATATAAATTTTTTCATTTTACTGAAATACAATTATTTAATCTAAAACCATGATTATTCATTAAAGTATGGATAAATAAAAATAAAAGGAGAGATAATATAGGAGAGAGAAAAAGGTGGTAAAGTGAAAAAGTAAGAGAGAGAATGTAAGTTTTGATGTTTATTTGTGCCATGGGTGTGATGGTAGTAGTGTGTTTGTACCATAAAGTGGTATGTTTGTAGGAAAAGGAAGAAAAACCATGACAATTCAAGCCATGGTTGCTCATGCTCTGAGTGTTTAAGAACCCGCTTGATTGTTCTTTACTTTTAGTTGTCTTTGAGTGCTCATTAGTGGAATAAATGTAGGCAAGTTACTTCATGCCAATTTAGTTGATAAGGCAAATTGAAGTGCAATTGTAATTTATGGTGTGTTTGGTTACTAAAGTTTTCTAAGAAAGTTAGTCAACTTTTCTAAATTGACTTAACTTTCCTATGTTTGGGAGTAAAATAGGGATGAAATTTTTTTAATTAGCGCCCATAATTTTTATAAACTTCATGGTGAAAACTTTCCCGGGGGTAAGGGAAACTTTTTTTCCCATGGGAAAGGGAAAGTTTTTTAACTTTGTTTCCAAAAATGCCCCTAAAAACTATTTTATAAATTAACATATGTAGGATAGTTTGGACATTTTAAATGAGTTTTTCCACAAACTTTCTCATGTTTTCAAATATAAACCCAACACTATGAATTATTCTTTCCCAGAAAAAAATTTCATAAGAAAAACTTTCTCAGAAAACATTTTCCTAGAAAGAACCAAACACATCATTAGGTAAGGGTCATTAAAAATACTACAGTACATACTCGGCCGGTCTTCAAGATTAGGTCTTATGGTTATGGAGTCCGTCCCGGTAGGACTAAATCCAAAAGTGAGGACCTGATATTAAAGTGAAATTGAGTTAAAAATAAATTGGGCGGTAGATACCTGATTCATTACCCAATCCTATTTGCAATTGGAAGTGGGATTAGGACCTGCAAAAATTATTGAGTATCTGTTTTCGACGACCCCTAATTTGTATATAGTTGAGTATAGATAAGTACATATAAATGTAGTTAAGTGCGGGTGCAATTGTTTTTTTTTTTAAATCAAACATAACGATTTCATTAATAGCAAGTCATACGACACTTATAATGAAAATAGTGATTGAACAATTGTATATCTAAAACATAGATATGAAATTCAACTTCTAAATAACTAATACTAATTTTACTGACGTTCGACTCCGATTTTTCGATAACTCTGCATCTTTACCATTGATGGAGCACCTCACCACTCGTGCTATAGCGATTTGAAAATCGATCTTCATCCAACGTATTAGACCACACCAACTGAACAAAAACTCTAGAAAGAGCCAAAAAACCCTAAATAAGGGTAACAAAAGAAGAGACTAAAAAACTTTTACAAAAAAAAAAGACTAACTTTGTTTGCGTAAATGTAAAATTAAACTAATAATTAGAGTAGAAATCAATCAAATTGGGGCTTACCATCGACAAAAGAATCGATGACAGTCCCTCCAAGGAAATGGAGGTTAGGATTTTCCTGAGAGAAAAAGAAAAGAGGAGGCTAAGTGCAGGTGCAATTGTTAATATGCTCTAAATAAAATGTATATCCAAGCACTAATAATTTCCACTCATGAAAAGTATTTTGATTCTATCTATAAAACATAGGATCTCAACTCAATAGAAAGGTGGACAAGTAACCAGCTTCTCCAACTTGAATAATTTTTACTGTGTTAAAATTAGGCCCTTTTTTTTTTCACTTTGTACCATGCCTATTCTATGCTATGAAAAGGAAAGATGCCCTCCAGTTCACACAACACTATTTTGCAATCTATCATTATTCATGCCTTTTGTTTTACTGTATGTCACATGCAAAGCTCTGTGTCTTTATCCTTGTGATGAATGTGCAGTACTGTTAATAGCTAAAACACTAGATTCTTTATGTTTCTGATGCCAGAAGACAACCCAGGAAAGACAGATACATTTTATGCAAAAATACAGCAAAATTTAAGGTACAATTTTGTTTCAGAGTGCATATTCAGTGCAACTCCAACCCCACATCTTAATGACCCAATTTACTTCAATTACCATTAACTCAAACCAAAACACTGAGGTCTGAGCCCTAGAGCTGCTGCTATGTTAGGACCCTGATTGGTAATTTCCTTGTCACAAAATGGGACCAGGACCATCCTCCTCCATTATTCACCCTGCATAAATTTAGTGGGGTTAGTCTTTACATGATCAGCTACCCAGAAAATGAATCAACCCTTTGCTAAGGTCATGTTCTTTTGTGCGGTTGGTATGGTGCGGAAATGTTGTGATTTGGTGAAATTATGGAAAGTGCGATGAGGTGTCCAATGTTATGGTAAAATTGTGGACAGTATGATTAATGTGGTAGGTGAGAAGAGAGAATGTGAAAAGTAGAGCATAAAAGTGACGAGAAAGAAAAATGAAGAGATATATTGGTAATGATTATAGTAAAGTGTGACATACTATGGTAAAGTGTAGAAGAATATTGAGTGGTATGATGAGTTGTGGTATCACACCGCACCGTACAAAAAAGCAGGGCCTAAAACAGACAACCCATAAATTTTTCTGAAGGGTTTGTAACTTGATGGTTGCACTATAAAGGGATTAGAACCTTAAAATTTTTGAGAAGATCATGAAAATTTTCTTTGTAAAATGGTAGGGGCTATAGCTTATATTGACGGATGACTAATAAGTCTATCCATGGGCCCTACTATAACTTAACACATATGGACACTGGTACATTTTATAAAAAAGTACTGCCTCTGTCTCTGTTTAATTGTCCTTGAAACTACTTTTATGAGACCAAGAAATATAGGGAATTGAACAAAAATTTTGTACATTGTCCAAAATGTCCTTGAAAATATCCTTGAAAAGGTGAAAAAAGTATATTTATAAGGGTTAGAATGAAAATTATAATTATTGAAAATGCAAAAGTTAGGTAATTGGACAAATAAAAAGAGACAGAAAAATTAATTAATTGGACGATTAAAAAGGTACAGAGGTATTAGTTTACAGTGTCCTCATAAACCTTATGTTTCCTACTCATTTATATTAGAAACCTAACCTTTTTCTAAATCCTAAACCCCAAAACCCACCATTTTTCTCAGCTGCATTTCCTACCCCCAAAACAAACAAAAGATAAAATGGGGTTTGGCCCAAAATGGAGCTCGGGGCGATACGAAAACTGGTCACTGATGATCTTGATGATACTGTCAAGCACTGTGGTTGGGTACATAATCTACGATGCGGTAATGTCGACAGCATCGGAACTTTTACAGAGGTTGCTGATGATATCTCCTCTGCTGATAGTGATGACAGTCCACTGGCTTTCGACAATGCCGACGTCCAGCTGCCTGAGTTTCCTCCTGCCCGGGTCCAACCCCGGCGACATTCATCGAGCAGGAGGGTCGCCTTGGGGTGTCGCATTTGTGCTGGTTATCCTGTTTGTGCTCATAACATACCAGCCTAGTTCTTTGCTGGGGTTTATGTCTTGAACCTGATTTATAGCAGACTTGTGGTTATCAGTTTGCATTGTGTTTGTTTTTGGTCTGATTTGAGGGTGCAGAAATGGGAAATGATTGATCAGGTTGATTAGTTGATATATTCTCATTGATTCAACTCCATCATGTGGTGTATTGTTGGTCTAAAACTTCATCTTTTTGACCGGTTTCGATCTGGTTTCAGGCACTCGTTACTCTTGTTCGCCCTTCAAGTGACATTACATCGGTTCATAATAGTTGTCATTTTAGTCAAAATTGAAAAAAATCAATAAATGAGTTAATTATTGTACTGTAGGGAAAAGTTATGAAATATTAATCTTAAATTAAATACTTATTTTTCCCTCGCTTTTTAATTTCTCTATTTGTGTCAAAATTTAATGAAAAATAGTTAGCTGAAAAGATATATATTGAAATTATAAAATGACAAATATTATAACGGACAATATTACCGAGTTTGGTTGTTACCGAAAATGCGACTTTTCTCTTCACAGTTCACATAAGGCCTATGTCGTTTATTATGTCTTTATTTTTGGTTTGCCAAAAAGTTTGTACTTAATATAGTATTTTAGATGGTCTAATGAAGTGTTACCTTGTTTTCATTTTTAGCATTATGGGTGTTTAGATATATTCTAACCTTTTCAATATTCTACCCTAAAGTGAGGATCAAGAAAGCATCATATTTAGTTTGTTGTGTGTATTATTAATATTGATTATGTATTTATGATGAATGACGATCATGATTAGAGCTCAAGGTCTATCCATGTACCATTGGAACTTTGATTTGTGATAGTCACGATTATCGTGTTATCTTTTATTTTTTAAAGGTTATAACACTACCATATAATTGGCAAACTTGTAACTAAATCCACCGCCATGTATAAGAAATGGATCAATTTTCACCTGTATGCGAATTGACTCAGACCTGCAAAATGTTAAATTTAATTAATCCCCAAACCTGATGAGACCCAGTCTGATCCGACCTGTATCCAACATTTACCAAAGTTGTTTGTTTGTTTTTATTTTAAAAACTATGATCTTGTCTGACATAATTAAAGTGACTCGAAATTAATCCAACGTAAAATTGACCTAATAAGTAATAACCCAAATTCGGCCTGAACCCGAACCCTGGTGACTCAAACTAAACCAACCAAATTGCATGGGCCCAACCTGAACTCAATCCAAATGACCAAATTGTGAAGTCTACAACTCTAAAATAAAATCAACTGAACAGTGTGAGATTGATTCACTTTTGGTTCGTCTATGGTCACCGACTCGCTTCAAGCCGCCCTCTCCTCTCCTCAAATCAAACACAGTTTCAATATCCATTTCATGATGGATACGGGTCCTTGGACGGTCGTTATGGCCATCAAGGGGAGTAGTGTTCCCTTCTACGAAGGGACCACAGGATGACATCTTGGGTCTTTTTTCAGACCATTCCCGAGCCTTCTAAGGGGGTCCGGGACCACCGACACGAATAACGAAGCAACTACACGCTTGACTCTCATTTTGGCGTCAAACGGAGGTAGAAAAAACCCAAGGGGCATTTTGGTCCTTTCACCCTCAATGAAGATCAACCCCGGGATGTTTGTGATCCCTTTTGACATCTGAGGACATCTTGGTTCAATTGGGTGAATGTTTACTCTTTACAATTGTTCATATCCTTTCAATTTTTGTTGTAATTGTTGTTTATCTCCATAATCCCAAAACTCTAAACATTAGTTGTTGTGATTATGAGTTCTATGGGTGAATTTCCATCATCCACATGAATTTGTTTAGACCCTAGGTCCTGAACCCTCTTCAACTCAAGTATTTTTGTGGTTCAGTAAAACTACTTGCTTTTTCTGTTTGCCAGTGACGTGAAACGTATAAATTTATGTATAGAGAAATTTTTGTAAATTTTAATACATTTTAAAAAATTTGGACGAGTTCGGAATGGTTACCTACCTAAGTTCATTGAACTTTAACTTTGTACTTGTTCAAATTTATATTTATTTAGTTTAACATTAGTCGTGAAAAGAACAAGACTTAATTTATATTTATTCTACCCACAATCCATCCCCTCGAAGATATTTCCAAATCAATTTGCAAAAAAAAAAAAGTGTTATTAGTAGCAACCATTTTCCATAGTCCCAGACCACCCAGTCTTTTGGGTGTGCTAACTTTATCCCAAGCAACCAATGGAATGCCTTTCCCCGAGGATTTCTCTTTCCAAAAGAACTTCTTGTTTATGGCATCAATCTTTGAGGACAGTGTCTTCAGGAGTTTGAAGCATTGCAAAGTATAGCAGATAGGGCTTCCAAATTTGATTGAATGAGAGTCACCCTACCCACTTTGGACGTGAAGCTAGATTTCGTGTCTCGCAACTTTGATAGAGAGTTTGAGAAAGCAAGTCCTTAAATGTTTCATACAAAGGCCTTCCCTAAAAACATGGACAACCCAAATGTTTCCCTAGAGAATCCTTTCTGGGAATGTTAAAAATTCTAGGCGTTGTAAATTTTTCTGAGGAGATGGTGTTACATGAAAATCTCATCATTGATTTATGAAAGTTAATCAATCGGCAGAAAAGATAGCAAGATCTGGTAAGAGTGTATTTTAATAATTAAGATCCTTTTCGGAATTTATAATAAAAAGCAATCATTCGCAAATAATAAACATCTTTTGGCTTCTAGGAGCAATTTTCATGCCAATCTCATTTTTGGGCAGCGTAGAAAGAACTATGAGTTCTCTTGTGAGAACTTCCATGTATAGAATAAAGACGGTTTGGCAAAGCGGATCACCTTGGCAAATCTCCTTCGTTGGCTTGAAAAACTGCATGGATTGTCGTCAACTAGAATGGAGTATGATACTGTATTAAGTAGTAACACATTCCTTAGTCCAATTTATCCATTTTGCACTGAAACCAAAAGACTTGATTGTTAAGAATAAAAAATTTCATTCTAATATGTCGCACACCTTTTCCATATCCAGCTTTAGAGTAGCCCAACCTTGTTCGCCTTTAATGTTGTGAAATTTATTTGTAAATCCGTGCGCAAGCAGAATATTATCATGGATATCTCTGCTCGGAATAAAGACACTTTGGATTGATAATTTCCACAGGATAGGCCGCAGCCTGTTAGCGAGAATTTTGGAAATGGTCTTATAAAGACTATTGGGTCCATTGTAATGACTTATAGGTCAGAATTGTCTTGTTGTTGAGGGACTATCAGTTTTTAGTATCAGAGTGATGACTAATGTGGGTATGATTAAACTGCTTTAAGCAATTTACCTTCACGGAAGAAGGAAGAGATAGCTTCATAGATTTCAGGTTTAATCTTATTCCAGTGGTTTTGGTAGAAAGCAATTCCAAAACCATCTAGTCCAAGCGCTTTAAATTTATTTTGTTAGAATATGGCTTGTTGAATTTCTTGCACTGTTACATCGACTGTCAGAACGTCATTATCCTCTTGAGTCAGAACACATGGAATGTCCAAATTAAGTTGTCAGGTTGGATCTATGTACGTTGGATTTAAATATGTTTGGGAAGTCTCGAACAAAAATTCGAGAGCTTCGATCACAATTAATCAACTGACTTTTTCAATGCAAATTTCCCTAGAATTTTTGATTGAAAAGATGCAATTTTTCCCTTTATTTTCTGGGGGAAAATATTTACAACTTGAATACTAGCATCAAGTGACCTTGGTTAACCATCTTACGAACAAAATAGTACAAGTATTATCCAAACAAGATGACAAATTCATAATTATAACCTAGGTATTACCTCCGTTTTTTTTAATTGTTACCTTGTGCCAGAAATTTTGATTGTTAATATTTTAATTTGTATAATGATTCATCAAACAAAATTGATATTGTTAGATTCGTAATAAAAAAATACTATTGAAAAAATATAATATTGTATTTTTTTTATGAAAATATTATGTGAGAATTTGTTGATTAAAAATGAATTTCAAAAAGCGTAAATGACAAATAAATAGCTGCCATTAATTAAGGATTTTTTGGTTTAAATTAAGGCCTTGTTCTTTTCTGCGGTTGGCAAACTGCGGTGCCACAGTCTACCGTAATTTGTCACAACCCACCACATTTTACCACAAATCATTACTTTTCTCTCTCCTCACTTTTCTCCTCTACTTTTTACATTCTCTCTCCTCATCTACCCCACATATCAATAACCTACCACAATTCCATCACACACCACCACAATTTTACCATACCTCACCACACCATTCTGCAAAATACCGTATAAAAGAACAGGGCCTAAATGCACATGGACCGATCATGTCAGGCTTATCCTGATTGGCATGGAGGAGCATGGTGTCAGATGTAAGCACACATCTCCATCCATTCCTTCAATTTTGCCTAAATTCTAGTGTTGGCCCTCCCAAGTCAAACTTGACCACATGCATTCTGCACTGCTTCCCCATCCTCTTCTCCTCCTACAGTTTCTACTCTACATTTTCTTCCCTTAAGTTCTACTTTAATCCTTCATTAATAGATAGTACCTAATTTAAAGCATGCATGAAGCCTTGGTGTGATTATCACTTTTTTTTTTTAAAAAAAAAATCTAAGCATACACACTATGTTATTTTGTGTAGTTGGTTATTGGCAATTATGATTAAATTTGTAAATAGGGGTGGAGTTCGTGATAAAAATGATGGGTATAATAAATTGGTATATGGACAAAAAAAAAGTGAAATAATAGAGTGATGTGATTATTTTAAAATTTAATTTTAGAAAGATATATAAAATTACTCTCCCTATTTCATATTATTTGTTTCTTAATGCTCTTTGATATTATTTTTTAATTATTGATGCTTTATATAATATTTTTTTATTAACAATTACAATATTATACTTTAGTTATAATAATATTTTTCATTATGAATCTAATAATAATTATATTATATAACAAGTTATTATATATACTGGAATATTTACAGTTAAAAAATTTAAAATTTAACTATATAATTTAAAAAGTAAAAATTATATAAAGGAGAGGTAGTATCTTATTCAGTAATTTACGTACAACAAGATACATTGACTTGAACATAGCCAAGAATTCTCTAGATACATATGCCTTAGCTTAGAATTAATTAAAAAGCTAGCTAATGGCCCTTAATTAAAGGCACACTAGCCATCAGCTTTTTATATGCTAAAGGAAAAGATAGGAACGAAAAAGCCTCAACTAAAGTCACTAAAAATTAAAAAGGAAAAAGAAGAAGCAAGGGATCATGTAGTCCAATTTTTACACTCATAGATGAACCCACACATGCTAATCAATATGTGATTAATTACTTAATCATCCTCCAATCATTCGGGACATGATTAATTAAATTAGGGAGCGTTTGGTTGGAAAAAATTCTCTAATGGAGCGTATGGTTAAGAAATTTTCTCAGAAAAGTGGGACAACTTTTCTAGGTTGACGAACTTGTATGACCTATTATTTCCCACACAATCTTGATAAAATGTTTCCCGTGGTCGAGGGAAAGTCTTTCCCAGTAAAATTTTTATGAGAAAATCAATCTTTCCCGAGAAACTACCAAATGCATTAGTGGATAAATTTTCTCTAAGAAAATATAAGAATAAAATGTTTTTCCTTATCAATCTATGGCCAAACATAAAAAAAATAAGTCAACTTGAAAAAGTTGACCATTTTTCAGGGTTTTTAAGCAACCAAACGCACTCTTAAGTAAATGAATCAGCTGAGGAGAGGCCACCATGTCTCTCTGATAGAGGAGTGATAAGAAATCATGAAGAATAACAAAACAAGGAGGAGGCCCACACCCCAGGGGGACCCACCAGCTCTATGAATGGAGTCCTGCTCCGGCAAGGGTATGAAGGACGAGAACCGTCCATCATTACCCGAGGAGGATAGGAGATGGACGGCCAGGATGAGGAGCACAGGGAAGATGATGAGGGCGAGCTTCATCTGATCCATGAGGTCTTCAAGCATGGACTCGTAGTTGATGTACCATGAGAAGCCAAGGAAGAGGAGGACTGCCATGAAGAAGAAGCACAGTTGCAAGGGTGGTGGGGACATCAGGGAGAGGTAGTCTGTGTATGAGTTGTACTGTCTCGCCATGGACTCGAGCTTGGATTGGTGGCTTGATTGATTGATTGATTTTGGAAGGAGGTTGATGGTGAGGATGGGAGTGAGGAGGAGGAAGGAGTGATTGATTATTAGTGGGAGAGTGGGTGGGTGGGGGATGTGAGTGGAGTGTTTTAGGGAGGGGAATTAGAGATGTGTGTTGGAGATGGAGTTTTTATATAGGAAGGGTCTATTGATTGACCTAATTATTCATGTCAAGGGGCATACAATTGAAAATGCTCGTAATACTATGGCTTGGCAGAATCAACTGATAGTTGATAAATTAGCTGACTTTAATTGCTTTGATTTTTAATTGTTTGGGTAATTGATCAGTAGGAAAAATGTTTGGTAAACTAACTTTTTGTGAAAAGTTATCTCAAAAAGCTTCCTCAAGTAGCTTTTTGAAAACTAATTTATTGGGTCCAAAAAATTAATATGAAAAGTTTGTTACCAAACACCTTAAGTAGTTTTTTCATCTTGGTCAAAAAACTAATAGTATCCAAAAAGTTAGAAGCTACCCCAAAAAGCTCCCAACCAAACACCCCCTATAATTACTATTAGAAAGATGGTTACTGTCTTTAATATAACATGTCATATATAGTCCAATATGTTGAGCTTCCTATATTAAAGGATACACTAATTTAACGGCTTCATAATGAATGGAATAGGGAATGTCAACGCCCTATACAAAATCTATATCTTCCATTCAATACACTCTCGCATCTTGATAAATAGAAATGTTTCCCCAAATCGAATCTTGGAGGGAGGGGAGGGAAGGGTGGGGATAGACTTGACGATTTCTGATCTGACCGGATAACCCGCTCGAATTCGACCGAAATTTGAGGGTATTAGATACTCTAACAATACAAACTATTTTCTTGAATACTGATAGTATTAACTATTAACCTATTTTTCTCCAACAGTATACCGCTGAGTTGTTATCTTTTAACTTATCGGAAAGATGACACGACTCCTAATGTGTGACGTAAAAGACAGATTAATGTCCACGTCAACATTTTCTACACAAGTTCTACCTTCCACATCACTCATTATAGAGTCGCGTCATCTTTCTATGAGTCAAAATCATACCGAATCGGTGTCGTATTGTTGGTGGAAAATAAGTCAATAGGTAGTATTACCAGTATACAAGAAAATAATATGTATTATTAGTGTTCAATACCCAAAAGTTGGTATTATTAATGATCAAAAATTCAAAAAAAAAAATCATAGCGAGTGGATCACACGCGCTGATTTATTCAGGTAAACTTTAGCTGGATCATGGGATCTATCTTTGGAGTCGATGCATGAGGAGTCATTTTTAATTTTTTGAGGGCGGTGTCCAAAAATTTAATTTGTCGAGACCCCTCCCCTTGTTATGCACAGTGTTTCAGTGAACTTAACCAATCCCAGTCTGCCACGTACCACCGACCATGCACCTAAATTTGGGCAAGGTTTTTTTTTTTTTTTCCTTTTTCCCCCCTGAACATTATTAGCGGGAAAAGCATTAATTATGTGGAGATGCGTACTCATTTTCAACCTGTAATTTTTGGGTCGTCACCTTTATCTATTTGTAAAGCTAAAGTCCTGAAAATGATACATGCTAAATTGCTGACAATATGGAGGATCCACCTATCTCCAATAATTCGTTTCTTCATGCATAACGTACAGTACATTACCATTATCTCCCATCTTCATATTAAGATATATAAGGCCTCATTCTTTTCTACAGTTGGTTGTAGTAGGGTAATGGTATGGTGCGATAAAAAAATATGGTAAAAGTTATGGTAGGTGGGGTAGGTTAAGAGAGAATATGAAAAGTATAGAAGAAAAAAAGTGATGTGAGAGAAAAATGAAAAAGATATATAGAAGATTGCAGTGTGATGTGGTGAAGTGTGGTGAAAAATTAAAAAGTGCAGTGCGATGTGGTACCGTACCACAACCTACCGTATAAAAAAACGGAGCCTTAGTGTGTTTTCCTTCTTATATATTATATATTATAATTTTAAAATCAATCATCATTAATTCATGTATATTAAAAAAATAACATCGTTTACATTATTTAAATATTTCTAAACCCTACAAAAATTACACTCACATTCTAAGTTAGGCATCGTTCTTTTATACGGTGGAATTGCGGTGGGTTGCGGTAAGTTGCGGTGAAAAATAATAAATGGGTGTTGATATTAATAAAAAGGTAAATAGTAGATTGCGGTGAGTTGCAGTAAATTGTAGTGCGGTAAGTTGCGGTACTGCATAAAAAAACGATGCCTTATTATTATGCAATTCACTCCCATTATTTTTTTTCTCTTTTGAGAGAACTCCCATTTACCCCGTTCTTTTGTATGGTGCAGTGTAGTGTAGTAGCCAGTGGCGGATCCAGACATCCAGTTTAGGGGTGTCCGATATACTTGTTATTAAATAATCATTTTAAAAAAATAAATAATAAAATTTAAATGAATAACAATAACAATAACAATAAATATTAAATCACTATATTCACAAGCTTAACAAAATTTTGCATTATCGTATAAATATACCCACCAAATAAATTGAAATTTCACATTAACTAGATATTTATATCTTAAACTTATACTGATACCCACTTACCATATTCATTGACTTACACTTTTTGTTTATAAAAAAAATAATTTGGTACTCCCTTCATCCTAATTAATTTGTCCAGTTTACTTTTTAGTCTTTTTTACGGTCTTCGATACAATACTTTGACCACTAATTTTTCCCGTTATCTTAACAACACTAATAATATTGTCTTCAGGTAAAAATTTTGACTTGATTAGTCAAACTTGGACAATTTATTTGGGACGGAGGGAGTAATTATTTTAGGATTTTTGGGTTGCTGCTAAATTGGACACATCTATTATGTTTTTTGGAACTTTTTTTACGGTGTCCACTTGCTCCAATTAAGAAAATTTCTTCCAAATAATATTAGAAAATCACAAATTTTTCTTTGGCTAACGGTGTCCGTGGACACCCCTAAGCAACACATAGATCCGCCCATGGTAGTAGCACATTGATTACCATATAGTTATTAAAATCCCGATCCTACGATTTTATGATTCAAAAACCTCGATGCGATTCTACTATCTACATTCTGATCCATAATTCTACGTGGGTTAATTCCGATCCTAACTACCCCATGGATTCGAGTTAGGATCCCAATTCTAACAACCTTGGATTACCATATACCAATCCCACATTGCTCTAAAGTGCAAACAAATCAAACATTTAAAACAGTCTTACAAGTTGGTTTTACGGATACAAACGATACAAAATTACAAATAGTCTCAATAAATATTAAGTCTCAACATAAATTACATTTTCAGAAAAATAACCTAAAAAGTCATATAACAAGCTCAAAATTCCATGAAATCTTCAAATTCAGTGACAATACCGGAAACCTAACCAAAATTGACAGGTTCCAGGTTTCGGTTCAAGGTAGTAGTTTAGTAAGCTTACCCTTACCCATTTGACAAGTTCTTGAATATTAGGAGTCGTACCCTTACCCGCTTGACCGATTCAGGTTTCAGAACCTAGGCATTTGACCGGTTTCGATCAGATTTCAGATTTCGGATCTGGAACCGCTCACCCCTATAAAGAAGTATGGGCATCTTTTCCATTTTGTTCTCCAAACAATCTTTTCTTTATTTTTTTATGAACTCCAAAAAATCTTTTTACATAAACATTAGCTAGCTTGCATACTGTAATTGATTTTGTCAGACATTGTAATTGGCGAGAAAACGATATAAGATGAGAGAAAATTTTGTATACCGTGTCTTTATTTCTTTTGTTTCTTTATAAATAAGGGAAATTGGATTATAATAATACGAACTTTTAGCCATATAAGACAATAATACGAACTTTCGATTCAGTGATGAATAATACGAAATTTGACCCCCTGTTGCCCCCAATAACACGCCACCGAGTTAAGATTAACTTGACTCAGCGGCGGTCTGACGTGGCGGCGGAAGCAAGTCTCAGTCAACTTTATTTTGCCACGTCAGCCTCTTTCTCTCTCCTCTCTCTCTCTCTCTCTCTCTTTCTCTCTCCTCTCTTTCTCTCTCTTCCTCTTCGTCATTCCCAGATACCTTTCTCACTTCTTCTTCTTCTTCTTCCTCCTCCTCTCATCACCATTAACCTAACCCAAATTCCAAGAGGAAAACGAACCCAGAAGCACAAAATTGAATTAAAGCACAATGTCCAATGTCCTCCGAGCTACTCTCTTCTATTTGCAGTTTTTGAAACAAAATTGAAACAAGATCCAGACCCAGAATTGAAGTAAAACTCAGCACCTCTGAGCTAGAATTCCTAGACCCATAAGCACAAAATGCCTCAAATCCCAGACAAATAATGGGGCAATATAACCCAACCCCAGATCAGAAAATGAATTAAAGCACAATGTCCAATGGACAAATTCAAAGAAAACAAATTATTGTGCATATGAAATTAATGTTGATGTAACATCGGTGTAGGATGGGAATTACTTAGATAACCAAGAGAGTCGTAGGCGTACCCACTCTCCCTTGACTTATATACCAACCGTATATAGTCGCAGGATATAACTCTTGTCTTATAGGGAGGAAACTTATCAAATTTTCTTACCAAACTTAAGGAGTGTTGCAATCACAACCTAAGAGAGGGTGCTTAAGGAGGAATGAATCTCACATGAAAAAGACAAATGACACCCCTATTTATAGTGCAAGAAATGCACTCTTAGATAGGGTGGATAAGAGGATGACTAATATGGATAAGGTAGTTAGGATATCCAACCAACCCTAACTACCCTTATCAACATAAGTAACATGTGTTAAAACAATTGTAAACATGTGTAAGACATGAGAAACAAGCTCTCTGCACATAATTTGATCTTATCGAGGCTTGGCACGCCCGTGTCTAACCCGACCCTCCTATGCCAAGCACTCTTCACCCAAATTCAGGCCTTTTAGACCCGTGAAGTCATTAAATGACTTCCTTAGATCTCCTTAGCTTGTCTTACATACTTATACTTAGTTTTCCATACCTTTTAAGTTTACAAGACACACACATACACTTGAAAAACCTCAACAATCCTCCGCCATTTCGAGTGTATGGAATTCTTAACTTATATTCCAAAGACACCTTTGCCAACAAAACATGTTAAAACACACGACTCAAACACACAAGAGAGTAAGGATTATTATGCATCATAGATAGTTTCTTGCGAATTAAACTTCTATGTAGTGAACATAATTACAAACGTCTGAATGTGATAGTTGATACAGCATTGAACTTCACATCCTTGTTAAACATTTGGATACATCACACTGACATAACTTAACCAAATAAGAAACCTCAAAACTTATGACACTATTATTCGCCATGTGTCCCATATCCTCTCGTAAGCAAATTAGAGTCAAGCCCATTAGCTCCTTGAGGCGGCTACACCTCTTGCTCACATAGGTAGACTGAAACTTATATGCTCCTGTAATCGAGCTCCCATCCTTAATCAGTCTATTAAGAGTAAACACTCAACCTCTATACATTACAGCTTAAGCACAATACTTAACCTTGGGACAGTTTAAAATCTGTGCTATCACAACCACTATCTAATAGAGTCACCCTCCTAGAGCTTGACATCAAGCCAAGTATCTAAAAGAGGCACTATTATTAGTGTTTGTTAAAATTGGGCTTATTCCTATCCCCCTGATAATATAAAATTATCAAGTCCTTGTTTAGTCCTTTAACCAAAGGATTAAACCGAGGTCTTACTTAAACAACTTGAAGATCTCGAAAACAGTGACTTACTTCATTCTTGACCAATAAGGATCACTAGATAAAACCATATCTTTCTATGATCATTATTAAACTTTGAAGGTAGTCATACTTAATAACACTTGTAACTTAAACTTGAATACTTAGAATACATCGACTCTATACATACAACTTAAACCATTGTATTATAGCTCAATACCGAAATACATACAACTATACCGTTGTATTACTTCTCGATACTGAAAAAGAACTTAACTTTTGCAATCAATATAATTAAACCATCATATTGTAAGCAATGAATTTGAATACTTAAACTTTACTTGCAATCAATATGACTTAAATTTTCATATTGCAGGCTTATAGCAATCAATATTGTAGGTCTTAGCAATCAATATGATTAAACTATCAAATTGTAAGCTCTTGACAATCAATATTGTAGGCTCCATAGCAATCAATATTGTAGATTATCTAGCAATCAATATGATTAAACTATCATATTGTAGGCTAGTATAATAATCAATATTGTAGGCTACTTAAGAATAACCTCACATTAAACCATGTACTTAAAGGAACCATAATCAACTTGTAAGCTTAATCTCGACATGTAATTAAACCATTACATCTTAAACTAAGTATGTAATTAAACCATTACAACTTGCACTTAATATAAACTTTATTAAGTTGTCATGGAGAATAAATTCCTTACTTATACACTTATTGAATTTAAAACACCATCTCATACATGTAATTAAACTATTACACATTAAACATTTGCTACAAACATGTAATTAAAAATTAATTACATCTTGCTTTAATTAGCCATAAATGCTCATTCATGATCCAAAAGATCATCTTATAGAGAATACTATTAACTCATAATATGAATAAACCTTCATATTTACTTAAAAAAAATTCTCTTCGTGACTATATCCAAATAAATAACCATGGATTCATAATCATACACTTAGCCAATTTTTAAACTTAAATCCATCTATAGTAACACATAGTCAAGGACTTACACTCTTTTCAAATGTACATAAAATATACATTTCTTTTCTTGTAGCAAAACTTATACTTGAACATGCATACTTGAATAATACATATAACACTTAATTAATACATATAGACTATATACTTATAACATGATCATCTTGTACTCAAATGAGACAATATAACGCATATTGTCAACTTATCATATGATCAAAAATTAGTCTACATAACTTAACGTATGTATTATTAAATCATGCAATATCATAAATTATACCATGGATATGACACGTATGAAATAAATCATACAACTTAAACTTAACAATCACGTATCCAAAATCAATGATATATGAATCTTATAAACTTAACCAAAATTTGGATAAAATCGGAAGGTTACTGGAAGTTATAATCAAACTTCTATGTATGGATTAAATGCTGGAGACATGAATATTTACTTTTGATGCTTTATACCACACACATTCAACTAATCATGCAAAGAAAAACTTATTATCATGCAAGGTACATTCGGAAACCACCAACTATGCAAGGGTTATGTCTTTAATACCCATGCATGCATACGTAAGCCGAACTTATCCAAATGATTTCCGTAAACCACATGCCAAGACCAAACACAAAGCTATCATGCATGATTGTTGTTTGCTCATTTTCTTAACCACGGATTCACCAAAAACTCATCCCAACATGAAATAAACTGCATGCAAAAATAAAAACTTATACTTATCTCATTTGTGCAAACTTGGTCTTCTACGACTGGCTCATTATCACGAAACCATCTAGAATTTGGCCAAGCAATTACCCAGGATTAATCCATCATCAATTGTCATGATCTTGATTTAATTGGCCAAACTTGTATCCATCAAATTCATCCAGGAACATCTCAAACACTTGATCTTGATCTTGTCATGGCTCGATTCAAACCCGATCATATAACTCGATCCCATATATAAGTCAAAGATTGTTGATGTAACATCGGTGTAGGATGGGAATTACTTAGATAACCAAGAGAGTCGTAGGCGTACCCACTCTCCCTTGACTTATATACCAACGTACCCACTCTCCTTTGACTTATATACCAACCGTATATAGTCGTAGGATATAACTCTTGTCTTATAGGGAGAAAACTTATCAAACTCTCTTACCAAAATCAAAGAGTGTTGCAATCACAACCTAAGAAAGGGTGCTTAAGGAGGAATGAATCTCACATGAAAAAGGCAAATGACACCCCTATTTATAGTGCAAGAAATGCACTCTTAGATAGGGTGGATAAGAGGATGACTAATATGGATAAGGTAGTTAGGATATCCAATCAACCCTAACTACCCTTATCAACATAAGTAACATGTGTTAAAACAATTGTAAACATGTGTAAGACATGAGAAACAAGCTCTCAACACATAATTTGATCTTGTCGAGGCTTGGCACGCCCGTGTCTAACCCGACCCTCCCGTGCCAAGCACTCTTCACCCAAATTCAGGCCTTTTAGACCCGTGAAGTCATTAAATGACTTCCTTAGATCTCCTTAGCTTGTCTTACATACTTATACTTAGTTTTCCATGCCTTTTAAGTTTACAAGACACACACATACACTTGAAAAACCTCAACAATTAAGAGAAGACAATTTCTTTGAAACAAGATCTGATTTTTCTTTGTTTCCTTGGTGGGTGGGGGTGTTTATTGCATAGAGGGTTGGTTATGGCGGGCAGTAAACTTCGTCAAAGGAATGGGAGGAAGATGCCCTGAACTTTGTTTTTCCCTTTCTCTCTCTACTTTCTATCTCTCAAAACCCACCTGAAGAGCTTGAATTTGTAATCGAATTGGATCTTCCCAGTTTTCTAACTTTTTCTCAGAGATTTCTAGAGAGACAAAGAGTTTAGAGAGAGAAGCTGCGAAGTAATGGAAGGTTACGTCGGTATTTTGGTATCAGATCCATGGCTTCAGAATCAGTTCACTCAAGTCGAGCTTCGCAGCTTGAAATCTCAGTAAATTGATTCAGAAACAACTTCATCTTCTCAATTTTTCTGGATTATGATGGTCCTGGGTTCGTGGGTTAATGGTGATGAGAGGAGGACGAAGAAGAAGAAGAAGAAGAAGAAGAAGAAGAAGTGAGAAAGGTATCAATTTTTCTGGGCAACTAATCAATCAATTGCTCTTGACGCAGTTGTTCAATTCAGCCATGGAAGAAGCATCTACTCTCCAGAAAATCATCCAAATTCCCTCTATTTTCTCTGATTCTGAGATAATTCCACCCTCCCTTACCTCCTTTTTTTTTGGGAATCCATTCTCTGTTGTTTACTCTTATTTTTCAAACTTAGAAAATGACTCCAATTTGATCTGTTTTCAATGCAATCGACTCAAATGGTCTCAGAAAGCTTCTACCTTTTGATGCCCTTTTGATTTTTCTCGTCAATTCTGGCAGTTGTTTGTAGAGGGCATTGCCCAAAATTTAATCTTTGTTGTTGGGGGAATAGGGTTTTCTTTCCTAAAAGTTACTAAACATAAAAATTGAATGTTTTGGGGCGGATGATGGAAGAAGAAGGAAGAAGAATGTGAAGTTGGAGAGAAAAAGAGAGAGAAAGAGGGAGGAAGAAGAAGATGGCCGGAAATCTTCAACGATGGAAGAGAGAGAGAGAGAGAGAGATAGGAGAGAGAAAGAGAGGGGGGCGTACGTGGACAAATAATGTTGATTGGGTAAGTCAAAATTAACTAAACTCATCCCTTCACCGCCAGCTAGGATCGCCGTCGAGTCAAGTTAAGCTTAACTCGGTGGCCTGTTACTGGGGTAACATGGGGTTAAAGTTCGTATTATTTAGAACCAAATCGAAAGTTCGTATTATTAAGTCTTATATGGCCAAAAATTCGTATTATTAAAATCCAATTTTCCTATAAATAATGTCTGTGGCTTTTTAATGATGGTTTGGTTTATTTCTTTGTGAAATGTAGGGGTCATTGTACAGTTGATTTCTATATATTTTAGGTTCAAAAAACGATTAAATGGGCCTCATATTTTGGTGTAATAATTTTAAGGGCTCTATTTTATGATAAATAATTGTTGGGTGACATTATTTTTGTGTAAATATTTAAGGGTGACATTACGACCAATTTCCGGCAAAAAATGACGTAAAGCGGTGAATTTTATGTTTAGGCGTGTTTTAAATTAAAGTTTATACTTAACTCTAATATATACAAGTAAATCTCTTAGCATAATAAACGCGCCTAAACATCAAAACCCACTATTTCGTGCCATTTTTAGCCGGAATGTCACCCTAAATATTTACATCAAAAATAATATTACCCAATAATTATTTATCATAAAATAGGATCCTTAAAATTATTATACCAAAATATGAGGCCTCTTCAGTCGTTTTTTAATTTTAGGTTTCATACTATAACAATTGATGAACCGTCGGAGGATGCAGCCTAGGGTCAGATACCATGTTCGATCTCTAGCAAATTTTCACTGGAAGAATTTTTTTCTTCAAATGTTGAGACTTGTCGATTGAAAGGAATCAATACGATCATAACTATTGACTTACCTAACAAAGATGCAAAGTACTAGTATTAATTTGACTGAAATTGATGTTTAATCTTTTCTTTTTGTTTTTTAAATGTTTTTTTAAATGAAAGATATTTGGTTATTAAACGTCATTGAACCATTGTTACTTCTCTTCCATTGAGGCATTTTTTCTTTTTGCGTTGGTAAGATGCAAAAATGGTGCGGCGGTAAGGTGTGGAATGATATAGTAAAATTTGTATAAAGTGTTGTTGATGTAATAAGTGAGGACATAGAATGTGAAAAGTAGAAGAAAAAGTAAGGAGAGAGAAAAATTAGAAGATATATTGGTAATAATTGTGGTAAAGTATGCAAGAATATTGAGTGTATGGTGAGTTGAGATACCGCACCGCACTGTACAAAAGAACAAAGTCTAAGTAGAAGATAGGGAGCGATTTTTAAATCTTGACCAATTGAAACCGATTTTGCTTATAAAGTTTATAAGTATAACTGCTACATCCCACCCTTCCAAACTTCACCGGGAAAAGATTTTTGATTATTAAATTCGGTTTTGGAAGTGATATTGGTCTTCTTTTAGAAATATACATTGTAAACAATAAGTCAAAATTCCAAGCATCTTGAACCCTTTTCATATTAGGGTCTCAATTGCGGGAGATACAACTTCGATTCTTGGACACTGGTGACTGGTACCATCCGTGGTCTGCTTCTTGCTACGTTAAGGGCCCGAATATTTAGGCCGGCCCATTAGCCTTTGTATTGCAACGCATAAACGTTAAGGGCCCGAAGAAATGACATGGGTCTTACCAAATTAGGGATGAGAAAACATCAGAGCCCGAGAGTTTGGCCCAAGATCCCACCTACTTGGCAAAAGTCTATTCGCCCCGAATATCCGATTTTATCCAACCCGAATTAAATTGGATTTGTTCATCATTTTTTGTCTGAATTTTGCATTCAGACAATTCGGTTATGTCCGATTCTAAAATTGGGTCGGGTACGGATTTGAGGTAAGAAATTCGGATGTCTAAATTTTGTGTCAAATTCGGTTTCAGACAAATTCGGACACATTCGACAGGGTCCAAACCTTGCAATTCGGACAAAATATTGAAATTGTGTCTAAATTTAGTGTAAATTCGGGTTTGGGTATATTTGAATAAATCTGGGTTCGAACAAATTCGGACAATTCGGGTCCGGGAGTTTGAAATTCGGACAGGGTTCGGGTTGGGAGATTTTGTTCGAATTGTCTGAACCCAATTCGACCGGAATCCGATATTTTGCCGCCACTACCACTAACACACCTATACCTCTTAGAGCACTCGCAATGGTAAGTTTGAGTTTGATTCATTGGATGAGGTGGAATCTGTAGACATCTACCAAGAGAGTCTAAATTTATCCTTTTATTTAGCTAGCTTTCTAATGGTGAGCATGAGTTTGATAATATTAATTTTAAAAAGTAAATGAGTCATATTTAATAATATAATTAATTTGGTTATATTGATAAAAAAATGAGGTGGATAAGGAGAGAAAAAAAATATGATTAAAATTTAAAATACTAGAGTGTTAAACTCACATTCAACTCGCCTCGCGAGACTGACTGTGAGAGTCTCGCTAGATGAGTCTCAATATCACCATTGAAACTTCCTATACGACCTTATTTCATTCTTATCCCATATCATGACGACAGTGAGGTAAAGTTTAGGTTCGTTCTTTTATGCGATAGGTTGTGGTGCGGTACCTCAGCGTACCGCACTTTTTAATTTTTCCCCACACTTCACCACATTACACCAAAATCATTACCAATATATCTTTTCATTTTTCTCTCTCCTCACTTTTCTCCTCTACATTTCACATTCTCTCTCTTAACCTACCCCATCTACCATAACTTTCACCACAGCTCACCATACTTTTTTAAATTCCACCATACCGCATCATTATCATACCGCAACCAACCATGTAAAAGAACGGGGCCTTAAACACACAATTGAAGATGGTCTTATGAAGAGGAAAGACATGCTTCGCCCTAGCATTGATTTCATTTAGGATCGGTAAAGTTGATGGGTAGATATATTTCAAAGAAAATATTAAAATTTATCCTAATTTACTCAAATTAAATTTTTTGTATTTTTTAAATTTGTGATAAAATGAGATAAGTTTTGGTAAATACAACTATACAAGCATGTCACATGAATTGTCCTCACACGGACTCATACTGTTACACCAACCCCATGGGGACTGTTGCAATCAACCAAAGTTCAAAGATTAAACTTTCTACCTCCAGGATCAGTGCTTCTGTGCTAAACAAATGAGAGGCAAAATTACAAACCCTTTTATGCACAACTTTCGAAGACTTAGTGTAACACCCCGGACATGTGGTTAATGTGTGGGTTAAAAGGATTGAAGTGATTATTTATATCATCAAGATGCACATTCTTTTATGGTAGTTCATCCGCCGAACTCTTGATTAAGTTGCTTACGAGTAGTCTTGTGACGCGACTCGGAAGTTTTACTGCGCAGCGCGCGAAATGGCGACGAAGCACGCTAGAAAGACTCGTGGTGATTTGTGGGGCCAGTCAGTGATCCTTGAAGCAGTTATTGGTAATGTCCGCGACCCGTGAGGGGCCGGGGCGTTACATATGGTATCAGAGCCGACCCGTGGCCGTGAACTGCGCCAGTAGACGGGAGAGCCTTGGACAGTCACCTAGCGGGGCAAAGGTTCTGGAGTGATTTGTGGCACAACGAGGACGTCGCACTTACGCGACACCCCGTGAGATGCTACACGCGCGCTTAAAAAAGAATCGTCGACTACTTATATCACCAAAGTGCACCTTCTTTTATGGTAACTCATCCGTTGGGAACTCCTCGGTTAAGTGTGCTTGACCTCTTTTGAGTATTCGGTCATTTCGGTCTTATTGCCTTTGAAAACAGAAATCAATGAACTCCACGCTTGATTACAATCCTTGAACTGATTTTGGGTAAACTAGAGCTCACAGAATTGTGTCCAGCCCCGAATTTGAATTGTCCGACCCAAAAACTTGATTTGTCTGACTTGGTCTGACCCGAATAAAAACCAACTTTGAACGTGAATTTCGCGTTCGAATTTAACATGACTGAAATTGACTGAGTCGAATTTTTGCGATTCCTGGGAGGAACTGATAAGTAAAGAGAAATTTAATAAACTTGTTATCTCCAGGTACCCTGATAAACCCTACTGTTAAAATGCATTTAGCTCAGAGTTGGAACAGCAAATAAGGGCCACACTAAGCTTAATTACAAGCTAGCTAGCCAATTACACGGAATTTATTCTTAACATTCCATGATTATTACCACATCACTCGATCCAAAACCTAACTATCTAAACACCAAATTACATAAACCATAATCATAATGATCAATGGGGATGAACTTTCCTGGAAGAAATCCCCTTCCAAGCAGATCTGAAAGACTTAGTCGCAGAATCAACAGCGGCTTCAATATACTTCTTGGAAGCAACACTCGCAGCATTCTCCAACATCTTCCCCATCTTCCTGGCAACATCCCCAGCACTGACCAGACTGTAATACTCCGCCATGGCTTCCCTCTCGAACTCCTCCGAGAACCTCTGAAACTCGGCCATGGCGGAATCCATGGCGGAGTTGATCTCCGCTTCTGCTTCCTGCATCGCTTCGTGGGCTTCTTCTGCTTGTTCATGGCAGTTTTTCTCCAGAGATGCCCATGATCTGTAGGCGTCGATCTCGAAGAGTTTGAGGAGGTCATCTTCGATGAGGGTTGGGCTGAAGTTGGGGTTGTCTTGGAAGATTAGGGATTGTGATGATGGTGATAGCCAGCTGAATTGGTACAGAAGATCTTCCATTGTTTAATGGTTTGTGATTTTGTGGAGGTTTGTTGGTTGTTTGATGATGTCTCTGATCGATCTTCAGCTGTGCGAGAGAAGAGTGTGGGGTTGAGGTTGAAAGGTGTGGTTCTTCTTTGTTAGTGGGGGAATAGAATCATATTATCATCTTGGAATTTTTTTTTTTTTTTTGATGGGAATCATCTTAGATTTTGGGATGTGGGAAAATACTGTTATCGGGTATAAAGTTCAACGCAACTACGTATACTACGTAAAGTACAAAATGATAAATATCTCGAGGTAAGGTCATATTTCACCTAAATAACGCATCTGCAATGGTGAATTTTAATTCGACTCACTGCTTACGTGACATGAAACGAAAAACGAAATGAGGTTGTATAGGACATTTCAGTGGTGAGAATGAGGCTAAATCATGAGAATCTGCTTATTCGCGAGACGAGTTTGAAAGCGAGTTTAAAATATTAATATTTTAATCATATTTTTTTCTCTTTCCTTCTCCATCTCATTTTTTATCAATATAATCAAATTAATTATATTCTTAAGTGGGACTGATTTACTTTTTTTAATTAATATGAGTCAAACTCATTTTCACAATTGGGAAGCTAGCTAAATAAAATGTTAAATTTTGACTCTTCTACAGATTCCACGTCATACAATTAATCAAAGTCAAACTCACCATTGCGGGTGCTCTTATAAATTAAATATAAATATATTTAGATTATTGAAAAATCTACTATAATTGAATTTTTTTCAACTATAATAGTTGAAAGTTTCTTAGTGTTAATTTGGTAAGATAAATTGCATTTGTTAATAAGATTTATGTACCTACATATACAATTAAGGTCCTGTTCTTTGGATAAGTTACACTAACCAATCGAATCCAATCCCAATTTATTCTAACTTATGCAAACCTTACATAATTCCCCAAAAAAACATCATTTCTAAAAACACAATTCTCCAAAAAAATATCATAACTTATCCACACCTACCAAATCAATCCAATCCATCCAAACCTGATTTTAACATATCTAAAGAACATGGCCTAACTATTTTAACAAGTTATTTCGGTCAAAATAAAAATCAATTTCAATATTTTAGGGTAGAATTAACGATATGATACCCTTTTCAACTACGATAATTGATAAAGTTCTAATTATGATAAAATATTCATAGAAATATTAAATTTTGCAAAAAAAAAAAATTTATCTCGATGAATGTCATTACTTATTAGAACAAATTACATTGATCAATATTATTAATTTTGATTTTTTTAGTGGTGGAATATACTTTCAAGTTTCAACTATCATAGTTGAAATTTTTTTCAACTATGGTAGAATCTCCCATCGATCATTACGAATGTATGTTTATTACTTTGAGGGTTATTACAATTTATACACAATTCAAAAATAATTATTTATTTACATTTTTTCATAAATATAAAACTATGCATAAAATGTGCATTTTCTACTATGATTGATGAAATTAGGCTATTACTTATATTTTTTGACATATTTGATAAGTATTATACTTTTATAGTTGATACATATATATAATTATTAGAGAAAATATTATTAAAAATTATAAAAAAAGTGAAATATGAACAATTCAATAACCATCTTGAGTCAAGATGTGCATGATTGTATCATTGTCCATTTCATTTAATGTTACAAGTGTGTTTGGTGCAACAATCCTTTTCTAGGAAATGAGTTTTCCTTGTAAAATAATTTTCTTAGAAAATAATTTTTTATTTGATACTTTCACATGTTTGGTACACAGGAAAATGATTATATGGAAAATAACTTTTCATTGTTGGACAACAAAGAGATAGAGAGATTAAAATGAATGTATGAGAGCGAGTGTTGGAGAGGGAGAGAGAGAGAACGAAGATCGAGAGATTAAATGAGTGTGAGATAGAGCGAGAGGGGGAGGGAGAGAGACAGAAGTATTAAATGAGTGCATAAAAGAGAGTGGTAGAGAGAAAGAACTACGGCAGAGAGAGAGAGAGAGAGAGAGAGAGAGAGAGACATCAAAATGGGTATATGAGAGCGATATATATTAATGTGAGGTCGAGATATTGAGAGAGAGAGCAAAACAGGTTAGCAATATTATTTACAACTTGCTTTTTATTCCTCCTGATAAGACCGAAATTCCTTTCCAAGCCGCTTATCTTGCAAAATGACACTTGGATTTGAACATTACATTCTCCTTTCTTTTCTATTTAGAAAAATTGTAAAAGAAAAAAATTCATTTATCGAAATTGAGTGTATCGCAATATAATTAATTAATATATAAAATAATTAAATTAGTGGTCAAAAAATTGAAAGTAGAAACTATTTGGAATTTGAAAATAAAATAGATTAATAAAAATGTCAATTCATTTGAAATAGATGGAGACTATGGAGTATATAATAAGTGAACACCTTACATCATTATTGAAAAAAAAAGGTCCAACCATTACTTTGCTTGGTGAGGCAGCATCAAGATCAACAGTCAAACACTCGAATATTGTACCGAATTCAGCCATCTTTTCAGAAAAGTTAAAGGATCCTTTTCATTTGGGCACCACTATAAGTTTTCATGCACCTTTTGAATAATTGAACGTTACATAAGTTTCTGTTGTCAAAAAAGCAAATGTCTGTCCTCCAACCATTCTAAAATCTCAAGTCCCCAATTTTCTTCACGCATGCTTCTCACTCCTCCTACACCCGTAAGAGTATTTTTCGTTACGAATCTAATGATAATAATTTTATATAGCAACTCATTGTTTATATTGAGAAATTTATGGTCAAAAATTTTGAAATTTAATTGCACGATTTCCAAAGAAGACAATTAATATGAAATAGATGTAATATTATTTCTAGATAAAAACTCATAGGTCATATTACTCTCATTTTTTTAATATTAATTTTAATTCATTTCAATTTTTTCATATATGCTAAAAATTAATGCAACTATTTTTTTTTTATAATTCTAATTAAGCTCAAATCAGGTTGAAGGATCACAACATATGTTGCATAAAACTGCAAAGAATAACAACTAGACAATCAAAAAAAATATCAAAGAACACCAAAACAAAAACAATTCAACAAGATTAAAGTTTTGTTGTTGTTTTACTTTCTCTTCCTAATTTCTCCTTAAGTAGCTTCGCACCGGTCTTTGGATCCTCGTGAAGGAAGCTTGAACTAGTGGTGAGTGGTTTATAAACCGGAACCTCGAACTTGACCGGAAACTGTCAACGAGTAAAAGTAAGGTTCTTAGAATTCAGGAACTCATCTTAACGGGTAAGGGTAAGATTCCTAAAATACTACACTGAACTAGAACCTAGAACATGTTAGATTGGTTCAAGTTTCGAGTATTTGGAACCAAGAACCTAGTACGATGAATGCATAAAACATGAAACCTAATTTTAAATATAAATATATAAGCTAAATGTACCAAAATGTTATTTAAAAGCCAGTTACTGTTCTTCAATTTTCATTATCAGTGCTAGAATTCAAATGTAGTATTATGGTCGTGATAATTTGACAATGTGGTGTATTTGTCACTAAGCAAAAATTAGTATTTTTTTTAAAAAAATTATATGTCAGGAAATAAATTTTTCATAATTGATGTGTAACCTGGAACCGAAACCTGAACCATGGGTAATGGTAAGGTTTCGAAAAGTTATGAACCTGTTCAAATAAGTAGGGGTAAGGTTACTAGTTTTAGGGGAGGGTTCCCGGAACCGCTCATCCCTAGCCTAATCAACATCCTATCTTTGTCATCCTATGTCAGGTCCTCGTCCAAGCTATCCTGAGAAGACACCCTCCATATTGTCCAAGTTGTTCTGATTTTTAGTGCAAACAAATCTTAAAGTAGTGGCCCTACAAGTCGCTCACAAGGTGTCATTTGGATTTGAAAATTATATCATGCCCTGCTTTCTTTAAGTCTACCTAGTTTTGACTTTCGAAGTCTCAAGAATGAAGTTAGACTTAATATCCCTAGCTAACAATGGAATCAATCAGGATACTAATAATGCGATCAAAATCAAATTCGATCACCTTATCACTATCCTCGTCACCACCAAAGTGAGATCCATCATCTTCAGAAGAAATTCTAGGGCCGATTTTGGTTTTGTTCAATTTTGGAGAAAAAGTGATGCCCTGCGCTGCATCCAAAGCCTTCATGAGAAATTTGTTAGGGGCCATAGCCTAATTGTAGATTGGGCTAAAGAGAATGAAAAAGATGGGTTCCAAAAAGAAACTCTTCTTCTTCAAAGGAAAAATTAGGGCTTCCCAGTTTTCGTGTTCAGGGTGATGTGAATGATGAATTTGTCTCTTGACTTCAAAAGAGTTTAGTTTGCACGTCTGAGTTTCCCAAATATCTTGATACTCTTGCGTCTGTGATTAAGGATAACTATGTGCAGTTCTCAAAAATCACAGCCCTAAGTGCTGTCAAATTCCTTCTTACCTTCTCATCGAGTCAAGAAATGGATGAAGCGTTGGCCAACCCTTGAGAATTGATCGACTGGTTTACTGAAATCAAACCTTGGTCTGCTTATGAAGTTGTGGATTCTAGAAGGGTTTGGGTTGATATCACGTGTTCCTCCACATGGTTGGAAATGGAATAACTTTCAGAGATGCATACAACCATGGGGAAAGTTGATATCTCTTGCTAGATGCATGGCGTCAACGAATCAATTTGAAGTGATGAGGGGCCTCATTCAATTGAAGGTTTTTAGGAAGATTGATGGTGAAATCTTACTTGATATCAACAACTGTTCTTTCAGAATATTTGTGAGAGAAATTAATTCGCATCTCATCCCTCCCACAATTGTCCAAGATCCAAGCTTTGATATGGGTTCTTCCTCTGGTCATTCAAGTGATCAAGAATTGGAGGACGATACTTTGGTCGATCTAAATGGCATTGATTTGGTGTCGTCTTCGCCGACTAGGTCTGCTAGGCGTGAGTGTAACTCATCCACCATTATTCCAAGTTCGCAGAATCCCATTCGAATTTCAACAGTCAATTCAATTGAGGAATTGCACAATGAGAACAGTAAAATCCTTCAATCAGCCTCGATTCCAGATCTTGACTCCTCTCTAACAATTATGCCTGTTTTCAATGATGAAAATCTCATTAATGCTACAGCTGCGTTGGAAGCTGAAGCGGGTATTGGGTTGGAAAAATCAGTTGAAGTTGTAAATTGCTCAGAGACTCATGCGAATGAAGTGGATAATTTGGCTTAATCTAGTCCTGCTGAGAATTTCTTGCTGCTACCGAGGAGTTAGTAGCTGATTCTAATTCTTCGAGTGATGAATCCATCGAGAACGCCAAATTTCTCATTGCTGATAAGGTGATTCAGTTTGGCCTGGATAGTGGTTTCATAAAAACCCAAGAAAAATACCAACCCGAAGAAATATTTTGGTGACAAACTTTCCGCTAGAAAAAAGAAAAAACCAAAGTGGGTGTTGGTTAGTTTTGTGAGGTGCTCAAGGTTCAGATCGATGGGGTCTTCATGAGGCTGTGATTTGGAGGTCTCTTTATGGTTGTCAATTAGGTTGGTGAAGCTCCTTTACTGATGAATTTTGCTTCATACTTCTTGCTCTTTTTATTGTTCATTATTTGGCTCTCTTCATGTGGTAATGGCTCCTACTGTGGTTTGGTGTGGCTTTGTACATCAATGCCTGTATCATAGCTGAGTGGTAGGTGTGCCAATTCTAATGTGGCTCTTCATGTGGTTTGGCTTCTTTTGGTCTTTTGGCTCTTTTCTAGAGTTGTATGATCCTTTTGTGCTTTGTGACACTTTCATTATTTGAATAAAAGGGTCGTGTGACCGCTACTTATAAAAAAAAGTGAGATCCATTCAAGACATCCGTGAAGGACAAATTGCTTTTAGGCTTTCCACAATCTTCAATGTAAGGTTTTAACCATGGATTTCTAACATATTTTTTAAAAAAATTAAAAAATTATAACTTTATGAAAGGATTTTTTACTAAATATATAATTATAGTAGTTTCACATAGAACAACATTACATATATTAAGAAATTTACAATCAAAATTTTTAACAGTTGACTGTAGAATTTCCAAGATGATAAATATTAAGAAATGGGGGGAAATAATTTGCTTACGGTATAATTTATGTTTCCTTAAAGATTATCTCACGTTAAAAATTAAGTCAAGAAAAGGAAGAATATATACATATGCGAATTGTTAATGTTCTTGCTAGAGAATGTTATTCTTATATTTCCCTTATTTATTTTTAATCATATTTACGTCCCTTGTGTGTTTAGCAAATATGTAGAAATTGGATAAGTAAAATTTATTAAAATTTATATATATTTGAATAGTTTATGCAGAAATAAGTAGAAGCACTACTAAAAACTTGTCATATTGCGACGGACATTGCGACGGAATTTATCAAAGTTGCGACGGCATTTTTGAACCGAGCGACGGACCTTGCGACGGGATTTTTTCCGTCGCATTTTGCCTCGTCGCAAGACTTTGCGACGGACCTTGCGACGGAATTTGCGACGGATCTTGCGACGGAATTCGGTTCGTCGTACTTCCCCACATTAAATTCAAAAAACAAAAAAGAAATTAAAAGTTTGCTTGCGACGGAATTTTTCTGTCCAAGCAATTTTGTTTTTTTTTGCTGCCTCTTTCATTATTGTAATCGTAAAGCTGTTTTAATATATATATATATATATATATATATATATATATATATATATATATATATATATACATACACTTTCTTAATATGGATAATTAGATAATAATTAGGAATTTTATTTAAATAATTAAATAAAAATACAAACCATTCATACATTTATTTAGTTTGACTAGACTAAGTAAATTTAAAGGAAAAAATAAATCCTAGTAACATTTAATTGAAATTAAACATAAAAAAATCAAAAATACACTTAAATTGAACTTCATTTGAATTGTGCCTTTCTTCCTTGTCAAACTCTTCCTTAAAATGTTCCTGAAAACAAACATAAAAAATGTTAGCAAAATATAACGAATTAAATATACAAAACATAAAAGAAGAAGGGGCATGCACGTAGTGTTTAAAAAATCCGGCATAATCTCTCGCACTCATATCTAAAATGTCAATTACTCACATATATTTAAACCCTAAATCTACATCATACATAAAAATAGCTAAGTGTATTTCAAAGTTTCTCCTGAAAAATCGACATTTCCCAAGCTAATTGCATTGTACATTTGGTAGAAAACACAAACAAAACAAGCATTCAGTTAACGGCCACATGCAGGAGTATTTCACGAGTCACGAGTCACACGCTCGGATTCCAATTCGACATGCATAAACACATTCAATTCATAAATAAGAAATCACTACTTACCCAAGTTACTTCATAATATTAGCACAAACCACCAAAGGATCTCAATTCGGCCAAACAAAATTTTTTTCACCCACCAATCAAGCCCGATTCAACCACAAAGTTAAAAGTTCAACCACAAAGTTCAACGAAGAATAACCCCAAGTTACTTAACAATATACCCATCCAATTATAATTATACCCCAAACAAAAAACCCAAAAAAATAATCACCCAAAATTGAAACAATAGAGGGAGAAGTAGCAGACTTGGTTATTATTTAGCAGTAGCATTATCATAGTTATTTAGGTTTTCAGACCAGGAATGCAGCATGTGTACCACCAAAAGGACAGTATTGCAACCACAAAATCGGCAGAGTCCTCTAAATAAAATGCCAATATCACCCAATAACAACTCCAGAACTTAAAACAATAACACATATATGCACTAATAGTTTCATGAGAAGGGGTCATTTTGGTCGAGCACCCACTTGAAAGTTGAAACTGTTGAATACAAACACCTATAATTCCAACAGTGCATATATTTGATCAAAATGATTTCCCCCCCTTTTATTTCTCATTACATGTTAAAATACAACTACTTAATCACAGTAATTTTATGATCAAAATGCTACTTAGAGTTTTTCTGGGTTGGTAGGTGCCTAATCACATACAAAATCTTGCTGACAGTGAGACTGTAATATATCCTACTATATAACACTATGGAAGAGAAACAGAAATTAAGTAGGAATTAAAGAAGAAATGTACCTGGAGAAATGGAGATTGAATTAAGAGAAGAACAAGTCCCGAAGAGGATGATGCATCCGATTTGAAAACCCAGAAATAACAGTATGAGTCTCCATGTTTTCTCCCTTTTTCCCTTCTTCTTCATTGATTCTTGCTGCTATCTGAAATATATCTGGTACATATAGACTTCAATCAATCCTTAGCTCGTAAGTTTATTGCTTGTGTGTGCTTTTCTGTCAATCTCAATCACAAGGACAAATTTGATGCAAGAGCCACAAAATGCATATTGCTTAATTAGTTACCCTTTTGGCTTAAAAGGATATAAATTGTATGATCTCACTAGTCATAAAGTTTTCCATAGTCGAGATGTTTTGTTTCATAAAGAGATATTCCCTTCTAAGGCCAATATGTTTCTTCTGTTTTTTCAGATCATATCTGGCCTTCCAATTACTTGCATCAGTTCATTTATGATGATTTTGCCTCTAAATAAAAGTCTTCTAATGTTATTCTATAAAGATTGAATCTCTTTTCATAAACATTTAATCCCTTCGTACCCCCAACAAATTTTAATTGTTTAACAAAATTAAATGTGCCATTCGATTCTCACTTGTGCCAACAATCAGACTCAAAATTTGCACAATTCGACACAGCAGCCAATGCATAGAACACCAAAATTATGTCGGCAACTAATATACAAAGAGGAAGACCACCAAAACGATATAAACAGACAACCAAAATAAAGGGAAATTCCGCACATAGTCCATATCTAGCAGCATTGCAGAATAAAAAGGTAGAAAGTGAGGCATACTAACCAAGAGAAACCGGAGATCAGGAAGATAAAGGCATATATCAAAGCAGGAGGCTGATGGGTAATCCTTTTTTCGACGTTGTTCCCCAGACAATGCCCAAGTGCGAGGGAATTGGGGTGTAAAAATGTGAATTGTGCCGGAGAACAACACAAAGAAAGGAAGAAGTTGGGTGAGTTTAGAAAGAGTGAAGTGCTGCGATGGCCTCAGATTCAGACTCAGACACAGACGCACACCCCCTTTCTCATCTCTGTTTTAGTCGGTGAGTGTAAACCAAGCAATAATGGAACCAGATCTGAAACATTCATCACCAACCATTAAAAAATAGAATCAGATCTGAAACCCTAATTTAATTTCGAAACATTCAACACTTTTTTGCACGTCATCCAGACACAAACATCAAAATTGAATCAAAGAAAACAAAAATGAGAAAGACTAGGAGATGAAAACTTACAAACTAAGTGAAATAACCTTCCTCTCTGATGGACCTGCAGCAACGCTGACCAACCGAGCGGCGGCATGGGCGGCGTCGAGGCGGGGCGAGGGATGGGCTGGGCGAGGGTTGGCTGGCCGCCCTGCGAGGGTTGGTTAGGAGTATGTGCGTGGGGTTGTGTTCGCTGGAGGACGACAGTGAGGGAGGCGGAGGACGGTGGAGCAGAGACCGTACCATTGGCGGCGAGGCGGGACGAGGGCTAGGGTTGGGGCTGAGCGTCGCTGGGTTGGGAGAATTTGGGGGGGAAGGACCGAATGAGTATTTGGGCTGAGCGAAGTTAGCGAACAGTCTGAAGTCATATTCTTTGTTTTTTTTTTTTGAATTAATGGACCGAGCGACGGACCGTTCCGTCGCAAGGTCCGCCGCAAAGTCATATTTTTTTTGCCAAATCAGCCCTAACTTAACTTGGGCCGAGTAACGGATTTTTCCGTCGCATTTTTCGTCGCAATATGACAAGTTTTTAGTAGTGAAGTAGGTAATGAATTATTTTAAAAATTTTAAAAATATATAGATTTTGACAGATTTAAATAGTTCATCTAAAAATAGATAACATAAATTATGAGTAACCCTTGCCAAGCACATGGAATATGCATATGTATGTTTTATACTTGATCAAAATTCTAGCAATGAACTCTCTTTTGTTTTGTTTTTTTTCTTTTTTAAATTATAGTAGCCCCTGGTCAAATCATCAAATATTCTAAATTTGTTTAAACAATAAATAATCAAGGACTACACAACGGTGCTCATGTTTTGGAATACTTTTGCCTTCATCTAGAAGCCATGATGATGATAAGTGGAGGTTGTGGACCATAAGAATGATGATTGATCACAAAAGTAAAAGGACATCACCCCTTGCCCTAATATCCTCTTTTTATGAATAAGAAACAATCAACTAAAAAAAAGTACAATTAAAAAAAACTAAAACTCAAAATTTTCATTTATGATAACATAATTGTTCAATACAAAAACACTTACCATGACATAATGGATTAAGACAATGTACTTTTGTGCGGTGATGATGGTGCGGTGTGGTGAAATAATTAAAAACTGTACTGTGGTAAGTTGTGATGGGTAGAGTAAGCGAGGAGAGAATGTGAAAAGTACAAGAAAAGTGATGAGAGAGAAAAGTGATGAGATATATTGATAATAATTGTGATAAAATGTGGTGAGGTGTGGAAGAATATTAAATTGTATGGTAAGTTGTGGTACCACACCGTGCCGTAAAGAAGAAGAGAGCCTAACACAAATTGTTGGACACTATTCAATAAGGTACTCCATCAATCCCAAAAAATTTGTCTCTGCTGTGTGACTAACAGGGCAAACTTTACAAGTTTTGACTGTTATAAGACTACTATTATTAGATTTGCGATGGAAATTACTTACACATAAATATAACATTACAAGATTTGAAAAGATAAAATGTGAAAAATTAACAGTTAAAATTGTGCATTGAATACCGTACAAAATCAAACACGACAAATATTTTAGGCCGGAGGAAATAGATCTGAATAATTATAAATTGATTTATTTTCTTCTCTCCATTCTCAATTTTCCTATTTTCCCTTTCTATACGAGGGTACTATGTCGATAGAAATATCAACTCAACTAGTCCCTCGTCTCAGACGTACACCAACATGCATAGATTACTACATACGTACGTAACATTCAAAATCAATAATGCATGACATAACAATCATACTGCACAACAGCATTCCCAGACTTGACATCCAAAGAATGCGTTTTGGCCCTAACATACCCTCTGGCAAGCCTAAACGCACCACTCCCCCCAACCACCGCCATCTCCCTGACCTTCTCAAACACCATGTTCCTCCCCAACACCGTGAACGTACTCCCGTTGTACTTTCCTTCCATTATCGCGAAGTTCATCGACATCATTAGCCCGATGTCCGACTGACACGCCGACGCGTAGAACCCCTGGGCCCGGCCCACCAGGTTCGACCCCATCGTGGGCCCGTCGGTCAGCGGGTTGTCGATCATGTTGACGTCCCCGAAGGCTGTTTTCGAGGTGGGCGGGACGGGCTTGACGACTTGGACCGAGGTTGGGTTGGGCCCGGTTTGGATGTCGTGCCAATAGAGTCGGAAGTGGGTTAGTTTTTGGTTGGTGAAGTCAAGGCCGAGGAGGTTTTGGGCCTGTTCGGGGTGGGTGTAGGTTGTGAGGAAGGAGTGGGTTATGGGGAGGATTAGGGAGGTGATTAGGGACAGGATTAAGAGGGGATTAGTTTCCATTTTGCTACTTTTTGGAGCTAGCTAGGATAATATATATTAGCTGCTTTCAGAATGTGTTTTTAAGTCCAGAGCTCATCTAGCTTGTTGTGTTATTTATAGATAGAGGAGTAGGTGTGTATGGTAGGGGCAAAAGTTTCATAGGGTGTGAAAGGAAGGTCATTTTCGTTGTTCCAGCATAATTTAGAGTAAAAAGGAAGAATTAAGTTTGGTCATGATTGATTGTTCAGATTAGTGCAAGCAAAAATTCGGTTTCAGTAAATTTGAATCGATTAAGTTTGGTCAATGTCAAAAACTTGAGGGAAAAATTGACGCTTGAGCCCGATTTTTTAGGTCACATGATTTGGACAAAGTTAAAATTGATGTTGAAGTTATAATACGCTTTATAATGATCATTTTACCTATCAGTCCCTTTGTAATTGATCCATATTTGACCTTAGGAGCTAAAGTACATTTTGGGCTCTACTACCAACGGTACTTAGGGGTTTAAGTAGTTTTGACATGAATAAGAGATGTATATTATAATTTCAATATGGGAAGAAAAGAAAGAACAGGAGAAAAATTCAAATATGGGAAGAAAAGAAAGAACGGGGCGCCACGGACATTTTTTTTTTCATCCAACAAACTTTAAGATCATTTTTATTCAACTTACAAATTTTAGGATGCAAAAAAATTAACGTTGAAAATTAAAAATTTAGAAAATTAATTACTTTATATTTCAGAGAAGAAATTTGTACTCCCATTAAATTGAAAAAAAAAAACAAAAAGAAGAATCTTGTCGACAACTTACACGCATGTGCTTAATTAGTGTAAGTTGTCTTTCTTCATCTTTACTGCAATAAGAGTGTAATTCTTAGAGATAGATTAGTCATAATTTTTAACTTAATGGCAGACCAAAGTTCTGGTGGAAAAACACAAGCATGCAGGTGTTTCATTAGTAAATTTAATTTTTTGCCAAGACTACAGGTAAAAGGAGAACTAGTTGTTGAGCGTGCACTTCAAGTTTTCCAAATACTCCTCCCGATCATTGTATGGTCCACCATCATGTATCTACTTGAGTATAACATTTGTATTTTTAAAAATTCATCAATATTAATAATAAAATTCATCATAAATATATCAATATTCATCAATATTTTTTAAAGTCATCAAACTTTTACAAAAAGTCATCACATAAAAATTTGATGTATTTCACTACATGTGTTGTATCCAGTAGGTACACCACGGCAGTGGACAGTATAATTTACGAAATACTCTATCGGTTGTTATTTATTTAATCCATTTAATTAATTATTTTATATTCTTAATTATTTGTCATTTAATTACATTCTCAATGTCATTTTTATCAAGTTTATATCTATATTATCCATTTCTTATAATTAAAATTTACCAATTTAAAACTTTATTTCATCTTAATTTTATTAGTTATCTTGATTTCCTCTGCTCTCTTAAAATGACAAATAGTTAAAAATGGAGGGAGTAGCTTTTGACTTTTGAGTTTACGTTATACATTCATTGAGTCACTATTTATGTGGTGGTAAATAGTGGCCTAACAAATAGGGAGAGTGATCACATAAGTCTAATGTTGAGTTTAATTGAGACTTAATCCTAAAAGTAAGCCAACATATAACAAAAGTCCACGCGACAATAAAACCCTAAAAAAAAAAGTATACTATGCTCTATTTTTTTGGGTAGTACCTTTTAGACTTTGAATTGTCTTGCCAAACACCATTTATATAACTTTGAAAAGTTTTGAAGACATAATTGCTAGAGCTTGTTTTGGGAGTATGATGAATGCTTCTAGCCAAAGGTGGTGTTACTTTGTCTTTCTTATTTTTCCTTATTTTTTTATTTTATTTTGGACCATGATAACCATCTTGACTCAAGATGTTGGTCATATTTCACATTTTTGTAACTTTTATTAATAGTTTCTTTAATAATTATATATATTTATCAATTATAATAATATAATACTTATTAGCTAGGTCAAAAAAATCATAATAGCCTAATTTTATCAATCAAAGTAGAAAATGCACATTTTATACATATTTTACATTTATGAAATAAATATAAACAAATAATTATTTTTAAATTGTTTATAAGTTGTAGTAATCCTAAAAATAATGAAATATATATTTAGAATGATTTAAATACACTTGGATTTAACTTTATTGGTGATTTAGAAAAAATGCAACCATCTTGCGTCAAGATGTTTATCATTTTTGTTTTTTTTTATTTTGAATTTTTTTGTGAGAACCAACAACTGCAACCATTCATAAAAATTTTATCTTTGAGTACGTACATATTAATATTACATGATTTTTTTTAACCACACTTTCTCCGTACTTGAAAAAAGAAGCCGCGCAAGATGGTGGGAGACAAAGTTCCCCTCCCTTTTCACATGTGATCATTTATAAAACTTCAATTTGTAAATAATGAATAAAATATCATCTACGACTATGTCTAACTCACTCAAGTAAGTAGAAAGAGCTCTTGTTTATTCCTTGGATCAATGACAGTGAAGAATAGAATGGATGGGATTTTCAACTATTGTTTGACACTTAAGATAGCCCTCATCATCTATAATATGTCAATAATCTCATAAGAGACTTTTATAGGGATAATTCTAGCACACTATTGCATGCTTTCGAAAGAGCTTGGCCTTTGCATGGGACAATAAAAGCTTTCCAAAGAGTTGGCCGATATGCTACAAAACCATTAAAGTTAATCGATAGTCTGAGTAGATAGGTAGATTGTACCTCCTTTATTGGAAAATTTGGAGGTTAAGATGGAAGATGGGGATAAGACTATTTTGTTTATCAAATTATTTTTACCATATCTCACAATAGTTGCAAGTGATTTTTATATAACTTGCGGTTCGTAGTAATTGTTACTGAAAATTTAGGTCTTCGAATTCAGTCATTACTACTGAAGATCTAGAATCCAACACAACATTTGAATGCCATGAAATATCATCCTAGTAATAAAATAGTAAACAATCTACAATGAAATCTCAGTCTTTGTTATCTACGCTCTATTAAATTTTTCATAACCTCTCAATCTACGTAGATCAATCCTAAGCGCTTTCGTAGTTATCGATTTTCCACCAAAATGTGAATCTGCCCATACCACTATTAGATGCACCATTAAATACAAGAAAATTTTGAAGACTTCCCCCAAAATTTGCTGCGTGATTAGGTGTTTCTGTTCATTATTGATACATGTATAATTAAAGATCAAATGAGTTTTTGAAATCAATATAAAAAATTTATTCCCTTTTGTAACAAACGAAGCAAATAAACAAAATGATTTCAATTAGATCAAATCGATACATAGTTAGTTATTGATTCATACACTTCATGATCTAAGTTATTCACCATAAAAAATATCAATAAAGAATACTCCTACGACAAGCCAAAAACTTATTGGTCGCGCGAAAATATTCTGCGACTAATACGATGTTGACTGCTCTGTTAAATCGTCGTTGCCTGGTTATGTTGTATTGCATGTTGGAGTAACTTTTACAACAAACCTCAAGTAGGGTAAAAATCACTTATACTCCCTCCACTCCTTAATAATTGTCACCTTGGAGTTTAGGGAAGATTTTAAGAAAATAGTATTGAAAATGATAATTGCATTGGAAATGATAAAAATAAGAGTTAAGTTTTTGTTTTAGTCACTACCTCCGTCCCATTATCTTTGGGTTTTTTTGCATTTTGGACCCCAAACTTTAGGGGTATTTATATTCTGAACCCTTGATTTTCAACATTAATTTTTTAGACCCTAAAGTTTGTAGACTGAATAAAAAAGGACCTTAAAGTTTGTGGGTTGAAGAAAAAGGCCCTTGTCTCATTCTTTGTTTTCCTCCCATGTTTGAATTTATCTCCCGATTGACGTCAAACTTCAGGACTAGGGTTAAAACTGATATTGAAACTATAATACACCTCTCTTATTCATATCGGGGCTACATAGACCCCTGAGTACATGGATTTAATTAACTCCAACATGAATAAGAGATATTTATTATAACTTTAATATCAGTTTTAACCTTAGTCTTGAAGTTTGATGCCAATCGGGAGAGAAATTCAAACATGGAAAGAAAAAGAAAAACGGAAAACATACTTTTTTCAGCTCACAAACTTTAGGGTTTTTTTTTCAGCCTACAAACTTTAGGGTCTAAAAAGTTAAAGTTAAAAACCAAGGGTTCAGAATATAAATGCTCCTAAAATTCGGGGTCCAAAATGTAAAAAACCTCATTATCTTTGTCAATTTACTTAACTTGGGAAAACCAAGATATATTGGAATTGGGGTGAAAAATCTATAATTTCCTCAAATTACCCTTACATTTTGAGAATAATTCTTGTAGGAATTGTAAAAAATGATAAACAGTGTATTAATTAAGGGTAAAAATGGAATCACAATTGTTAAAATTGTAAAAGTGACAAATAAATTGGGAAAATAAAGTTAGCTAGGGTGAAACATTTTGGGATGGAGGTAGTATATAATTGTATTGGAAATGATAGAAGTAAGGGGTAAATTTGAAAAAAATTGTCATTAATGTTACTCCCTCCGTTTTTTTTATCTGTCATTTGCGGTTTTTAGTATTAATCTTTAATCAGTAATTCTTAATATAATTTTTTTATAAAAAAAAATATAATATTATACTTTTTTAATACTAATTTTTGTTACGAATCTAATGACATTAATTTGGTATGATGAATCATTATACTAATTAATATATTAACAGTCAAAGTTTTTAACACAATTTTTTCTAGGCGACAGATAAATAAAAATAAAGGGAGTACATTGGAATTGTAAAGTGATAGATATTAAAAAATGGAAAGAGTAACTTATATGAGATAAGGTAAAAATTATTTTGAAAAGGTGCATGGGGACCTCAGGTAAGATAAAAAAATATTTAAAGCTTATATGACGTAATGTAAAAATTATTTTACAAATATTGTAGTGTGATGATATATATGAAATACAAAGGATGGTAAGTATATATTTGTCCCGAGACAACAGTCATCAGCCAAGTGTTACGAAGAAGAAAGAGCCAATGACTCACTACAACAGAAAGTCTTGATACCGGCGCAATTATTGTGACGGTTGCCCAACACGTCACACTAAATCACTAGCATGCTGCAGTTGTATACGTCAGAGGGAGTCTGACAACACCTTAAAGCGTCGCTAGAGAAGATGTAGACCCACCATGATCACTCTCAGTTCGACACGTCTATAGTTAGGAAAAAATAAAATTAAAAAGTGGAAGGAGAAAAAAAATAAAATGTGTAAATATATAAAAGAGTTTCAAAATATTACTCCCTCCGTTCCAAAATATTTGTCCCCTTTGATTTAGCACGCATTTTTAGGAAAATCAACAAATTAGTCTCCATTAGCAATAAAATACTAATAATACCCTTAGTTTTAAATTCAAAACTATTATTTATACTTTCCCTCTCATATTTAAATTCTTTTAAAATTCAAATTAAGGGTATTTTAGTAATTTCTAGAAAATAAAAGTTACCATTTTAAGAAAATAGACATAATTTTGGGACATCCAAAAATGGAATAGTGGACAAATAATTTGGGACGGAGGTAGTAGTATTTAATGGCATTGAGTACTGATTGATGGAGGCAAGTTTTAATTGCAAAAAGAATTCACATAAAATTTGAGTTAATTAAGGTTAATTACTTTCAAGTTAAAATCTCAATGTCAATATATTGAGGTGAAGAGTCTATTTCTTTCAGTGTTTTTTGTACCCCGTTTTTACTCTGTTCTTTGGGCCTATAAGTAAAATTTCACTTACTTTGCCTATATTTATTTATCTTACCTATTTTTACACTATATTATTTATCTTATATATTATATATTTAAAAATCATATATTTAATGAGTTAAGTGAGTTAAGTGAGTAAGTAATTTACTAACAATGTTATTAAAAAATATAAAATATATATTTAAAAATTTATATATTTAATTGATGTGATTGAGACCAAAAAATTACTATGAAGTACCCTAACTTTTGGTGAAATGTTTTTCTGGTACCCCAACTTTTCAAATCTGATTTTGAGTTACCCTTACTTTTTGGGTTAGTAATTATTTGGTGCTTTTCCGATCCGGCCATTAATTTTATTAAGTGACCAAAATGCACTTGTTCTTCCCTTTTTGAAGAAATACCCTTGAAGAAGAAGAATAAGGGTATTTCGGTCACTTAATAAAATTAATGGTCGGAAAAACACCAAATAATTACTAACCCAAAAAGTAAGGATACCTCAAAATTAGTTTTGAAAAGTTGGGGTACCGAAAAATAGTTTCCCCAAATATTAGGGTATCTCCGAGGAATTTATTGGATTGAGACTTACCTTACTTTAGTTCTATTATTTTTCTTTTCCTACCTATTTTTACTTATCTTATATATCTTTACTTACCTTATCTTACAATGATGTCAACTTGGTGTATGTTAATGTGAGATTGAGATTTTTAAATTATATATATATATTAGCGTTTTAGTTAATACTTGGTATATATATATATATATATATATATATATATATATATATATATATATATATATATATATATATATATATATATAAAGTAAATAAATGGATGCCAAATGCTCCATATTTAAAAATTTTATTGCTGAGATAGGGTCCAATTATAAAATATAATTAACTTTGTAATTAGAAAGCATGTTAAAAAGTATAATAAAAAAAGGAAATTCAGAAGACGCTTGTACTTGCGTTTAGCAGCGACGCTTGTACCTGTTATAAATCACTTTCTAGCAGGTATACACGTCACTAAAGCTTGCGACGCCTTTAACTGACACAAATTTTGCCAGTAACACCCAAACTTATGGCGGCTGGTGTCAAGCGTCACTGGAAAATTTAGCGACGTGTAAAATTGCAGTTAATCCATACCTATACACGTCGCTACTGGGGTTTTCTTTTGTAGTGACTATAACCAAAAAATTACTCCGAGGTACCCCAATATTTGGGGAAACTATTTTTCGGTACCCCAACTTTTCAAAACTAATTTTGAGGTACCCTTACTTTTTGGGTTAGAAATTATTAGGTGCTTTTTCGGTCATCAATTTTATTAAGTGACCGAAATACCCTTATTCTTCTTCTTTAAGGGTATTTCTTAAAAAATGGAAGAACAAGGGTATTTCGGTCATTTAACCAAATTGATGCCCGAAAAAGCACCTAATAATTTCTAATCCAAAAAGTAAAGGTACCCCAAAATTAGTTTTGAAAAGTTGGGGTACCTGAAAACATTTCACCAAAAGTTAGAAAATCAAATATGCAAACTAGTCCATTAATTACTAAAGCTAATAAAGTTTTCAACAATTACAATATAATCTTCACCACTATCAATTTTTAAATCTAACTATTTTTTTCCCCAGACTTTTCCACACAAAAGCAACGATGGAAGAAGTGAGAATTAATGTAGTACTCCCTCAGTGCTTTTTAAATACCAAAATACTGAACTTTGCAAAATTAATGTGTTTTAAAAATAGAATAAAAAATTATATATGGACAAATATACCTTTTATTAAGAGAAAGAGATTAATAAAATAGAATTTTAAAAGGTAAAATAAAAATCTTATTCATTAATTAAGGTGAATATAAATATTTTAATTATTAAAAATGTAAAATTAACAATAAAAAAGAATAAAGTAGTTAGAAAAATTGACACTCTTTAAGAGATGGTGGAAATAGTAATTTAATTAGTAAATCAATAAATATAATTTTGGTTTCGGGATCAATATTAGGTAAATAATCTTACCATATTCTCAGCTGTCATAAACCATAATCAGAAAGATTTTGACAGACTTACTTGTTGGATCCTTACCATATACAGATTACAATAATATTCATTCCAGAAATAAACACAATCATGTAATTCTTCCATGCAAAAATCTTAAACTGAAGATCCTCCCATGCAAATGGAATTGCAATAAGATTCATGAGAAGAACAATAGGAAATCAGAATCAAACCCTAATATATGACATAACTGCACATAGGAAACTCAAATACTATATATGTTGGGGAAAAGCTGCTATTTTTTCCCACCCCGCCAAGATCACTTTCAAGCAGAAAATAACAAGAAAATTTATAGAGAATAACAACACAAGATTTAACGTGGAAAAACTCCCCCAATTGGGATAAAAACCACGGACCACCAGAAAAATATTCACTATATGGAAATTATTACACCATACAATATTTTTCTCACACTCTCATTCCTCTCATACTATCACTAGAGAGATCTCCAAGACAACATCTAAATCTCTCTAGTAGTATAAAGAATAAGTGTTTGTGTTGTATTGTAAACAAAGGAGGTGGAAGGCTTTATTTATAGCCTCCAATTCCCCTCCACTTCACAAACCCACCGATGTGGGACTTGAAAAGGGGAGCCAAAAAACCAACAATATATACCAGGGTTAATTAATTAAAGATTACAGTACTTAGGCATTAATTAGCGTGCATTAATCAAGAGAGAATTGAAGCAGTTAATTAAAGAGAAGACAACATGGGGCTGGAGATATTGGAATTAGTTGGTGTCGTGATCGTATTCATTCTTATTTTCGGTGCTTTATGTTGGTGCAGCCTTAGAAAAGGTGACCTCGGCGACAAAATGGAACCCATTGAAGCCAAGCTTAAATTCCGCTGCAACAAACTCTGTTGTCAGTGAAATTTTGGCTCAAATTAGGGCTTTATTTAATGTTCTCTATCTTATGTTATACTCCATAGTTATTATCTTCTTTGATTGATTATATTAATAAGTTTTAGGGTTTTAATTACTGCTTGGAATTTAATGATTAGTGTGTGTATCAACACTTTACTTTTATACCAATAGTGATACTATAGTATTTTGTTAAGTTAATATTCTCTTCTCTTGTTGCATATATTTATGTTTAATTGAATATTACTCCTTCCCTTCAGTCTATCTATTGTTTTAGTTGTAATTTGAAATTTTAATAAAACTCACTATATATGCTCTAGTTAGCTTTCAAAATGTGGGAAAAATTAATGAAAAGGTGAACGAAGAAGAAAAAAAAATTCACATATGTTTTAGACTATGCTTTAATTATATTAGCTTCATTTGGAAAATTACTAATTATCATTTATTACTGTAAAAAAAAATCATTTATTAGAATTCTAAATTGATAGATATTATGTACTACCTCTGTCCCTGATTAATTGTCTCAAAAACTAATTTCACAAAACCAAGAAACATAGGGAATGGAGTAAAAGATTTATATATTGCCAAAAATGTCCTTGAAAATACCCTTGGAAAGATGTAAAAAGTGCATTTATTAGGGATAAAATGAGTATTATAGTTATTGGAAATGTAAAAGTTAGGTAATTAGACAAATAAAAAGGGACGGAGAAATTAGTTAATTGGACAAATAAGGAGGGACGGAGGTAGTATACACTATGTATTATTATTATTATTATTATTATTATTATTATTATCACTTCATAGCTTTTGAAAGTAAGAGTAATGAACTAACGACCTTCTAGACTATTGCTTTATTGAGTTGCTGGATTTCAATGGGCCTCTCAATGATACACAGAGTGGTTCATAACTTCTTATTTCTCAGTAGCCCATTGCTACTTTTTGGATTGTTCAAGAATCAGGACTAAAAGCTGGATCAGTTAAAACACTTATAAGTGTATAAAACGCGCGTAGATGAACTCAGCGTCTAAAAAGCACAAATTCGTCTTTTATGGAAGTCGTTGGATAATAAAGGCATTTTTTTGAACTGGCCGAATGGTAATGTTTAATATACGTTTAATATCAACAGATAATTGACCTGTATAAACACGAATTTTTCATGTACCACTGTTTCATAAAAGTCAATGTTTATATCAACAGATAATTAACCGTATTTTTACATAATATTACCGTATTTTACACATTTAATTCCGACACTATATGTTACTAAGATGGACTAAAGGGGCTAGAGTTTGCAGCACTGTGTCAAAAAAAAATAATAATATGAGCAATGGCTCAATAATAAAGTAAAATAAAATAAAGATGATAAAAGCACAAACATTAAAAAAAAAGAAGAATTAACTAGGGTTTGTCAAATTCATGGATAAATCAAAATTACTAGTTTTTACCTAAATTTACTAAAACTTACTAAAAATTACCAAAGTTAAAAAACAAAAAAAAATTAATTTTGATATAATATGTTAAATTTGACAAAATTTACCAAAAGTTACTAAAATTTAACTTTTACCCATGAATTTTACACAGAGTTAATTCTTCAGTTTTACCTTTCTTTTTTTCAGTTATTCATCTCTACAAATCTTTGCCACATTGCTCTATTTTAACTCAATATTTTGGGTGTATTTGTTCAATCATTAGAGAAGGGTTATTTTCAGGGGATGGCCATGCTTGTTGGACTATGATGGGCCTAAAATTAACTAACAGCCCATGCAAAACTCAGACTAGTATTTTGGCCTTGGGCTTCAAAATGCAAGTGTGTAAGATTATGCATGACAAGGGATTATTAAGATGGTTGAGTTCTTGTGGATTCATTTCACAACTGTTTACAAGGATGAGACTCTCAACACTTATAATATAGGACTGTGTACTTATATAAGGTTCCTGTTGTACTTTGCAATCCAAGGTCGAGAATATTTCCATGATTTATTTGCAATATAGAATCAAACGCGGAAAATTTGGCCTTAATCTTTTGTCAGGTTAGATTCAAGTTAGTTTAATCAAGTTAAAATAAGTTTATGATAGGATATGATAGGATAAGATAAGATTGAGTTAATTAGTTGTTGAGTGGAAATATTTTATTAATAAGGGAAAATAAATGAAAAAGTTATAGGCGTTGAAAAAAGTAGATTAATTTGAGATTGAAATAATATTATTTGAATTTCTTTTTGATTTAGAAAGAAAACAAAATTTGTTTTTGATTTTGGTATTTTTTTTTAAGGAGTTGAGTTATGTTAGGTTATGTAAGGATAGATTAATTAGTTAAGTTAAGTTAGATTTGGGGTGCGTTTGGTTGGTCAATAACCCCGGGGAAATGGTCAATTTTCCAGGGTTGACTTGTTTTCCTCATGTTTGGGTGTGAGTTGACCTTGGGAAAAATTTTACGGGGGGCCCACCACTTTCTCCATTTTCCAAGAGAAATTTTTCCTTGGGGGGGGGGGGGTAAGGGAAATTTTCCCGGGGTTCCTACCAAACGCTCCCTAGGTTTGTTAAGTTTAACCCAACTAAAGAACCGAACTCAAGCTGGCGAGCTGCATATAGAACTATATATACAAGTATGGTAGGACGCAAATTAAGAGTGAAACTAAAGGAAGCAACTTTTATTAGCTAGGATTACTTATTAATCCTACTTGCTCATTTGCATGGGAAATCTGACTAAGAATCTGTTGAAACTTGGGTCATATAATGGTCTAAGAAAACACTTTCAAGCAGTTTTAGGGTAACTGGGTCGCATTAGGGTTTATTCTTTCTTTGAATAGCCAAGTTGTATTACTGTAATAATATGTATGTCATGATGCTCAGTAACTAAGATACAAGCCGTAAGCAGCGCTCTCAAAAAACTGTTTGATACCGAATATTTGTTCATTCTTATCCGAGATTATATATTTTTTGTTTGAATTTTAACGTCAACCGATAAGCCATAAAATCCAGACGTAATATTTTCCATTTTTCTATGGACCAATCCCCATATTTTATATTTACCCAAATTCAGATTTGTCTAAATTATCCAACCCGAAAAAACCGAATATCAGACATTTGCTATTCGTTCCATGTCCAATTTCTTCAAACCTAAAATAACCCAAACTCAGAAAATTGTTTTATGGTGGGTAGGTGGTATTATAATATATAGTATTTCTAGTGTGCCTATCTATTTCATGTGGTTCCCATTTGTTAGTTCCTTGCCCAACGTCATGAACTGTGGCTTTGCTGCAGGAGTTGTATTGAATCAACTTCTTCCTATTGCTTTATCTTGGATCCAATTGATGGGTTGATACATACAAGATGCAATAAACGGTAACTTTTTGGGTGATAATATTTGGTTATTATCAAGCTAACTTTGTTCATATTAATTACCATTGCATTGCGTTTTGAATTAAGATCGTTATAACCATTTTAAATTGTCCGTGATTTATATTTTCATAAATTTTAATAATAATTTTTTTCTAGTAATTATATATATTTATTAACTGTAAGAGCGTATAAAACTTATTAGTTAGGTTAATAAATATAAATGAGAGGCTAATTTTATCAATCATAGCAGTGCAAACAGTGCATATTTTATGCATATTTCATATTTATTAAAAGATATAATTCATTGTTTTTGTATAGTTTATTAGTCTTAATAACTCTCAAATTAGTTAGTAGGAAAAACTTATAGTGGTTAGTAATGATGAAACATATATTTATAATGATTTAAATATATATATATATATATTTAATTTAAAATAATTTGGACAAAATCCAAAATGGTTATTAACCAAGACATTTATCATTTTTGTTAATTTTATTGTGATACAATCCCTTAATTACAATCTTTCCTTTTTGATTGGTCTCGTTGCATGATAAGCTCAGATTTTATTTTTATAATTTCTCCCCTCACTATCTAGGTGAAGTCTGTGATAGCGTCTGTTTAAGACGTACCAATATAAAAAAAAATGTATTTTTCCACAAGTTGTATTCGACAACTGAGAAAAAGAAAAATAAATCACAAAAATCCGATTGCAAAGGGCACGTATGGTTATCCATTAGCAATTTGGCATTAGATTCTAACTTCTATTTTTTTGTTAGTTTTCTCAAAGAGAATCTAGCTTCATGAATGCAATAATAAAATAGCTTTGCTTAGATAAGCTAGCAAACACCCTTATGTTCAGTTTTTACTTCTTGGAACAATTATATATATAGTAGCACTCTTGAATATTTAACAACGTGTAATTAACTAATTACTCCCCTCATTTCGTATTAATTGTCGTCTTTAAAAATTATGCAGTCAAATTTCAAACATTTTGACCATAATTCTTTCAATATATACAATAATTTGCTTTATAAAATTACTGTCATTAGATTGGTAATGAAAAATACTATCATAAAAGTATAATATTGCAATTGTTAATAATATATCATGTGAAAAATTATCAATTAAAAAGTAACATTGAAGATTGTGAAATTCAAAATGACGATGATTAATATGGAATGGGGAGAGTAGTTGATTAATGAATAATGGAGAGGAAGTAAAGGCATGCAATTAGGAAAATGATAAGATAATCCAGTAATTAATTGATTAATCCAGCTAGTGGCTTTGTATTTAGATATGAATCCCGTTGGTTTAATTGGCCGGAAATTAAGTCAAAGAGCATGTAGATTAATTAAGATAACCCTGTAACAAGTTAAATGGACATGAGATGTGCACATCTCTTTCACTGCCTTTCCTAAGCACTCTTACCTACCCATTTGACTACCTTCTGGTTATAGTCTTTCAACAAACAAAGAAATTGGGTCTCAAAATTGTTTTTCTTATGTACCAATGATTACATATTATACTACCCTCGATCGGTGACTTTTACACCTAAAAAAGAAATTATTATTATTATTATTATTATTATTATTATTATATCTAATTATGTTGGAAAAAATAAAATAAACCAATGCTTCCTTTTTTCAATACATGTGTTGTCAATTACTCTCTCTGTTCCATATTAACTGTCGTCTTTGGAAATTGTGCAGTCAAATTTCAAAAATTTTGACCATAAATTTCTTAATGTATACAATGAGTTGCTATATAAAATTACCACCATTAGGTTCGTAACGAAAAATACTATCATAAAAGTATAATATTACGATTGTTAATAACATATTATGTAAGGAATAATCAATCAAAGAGTGACATTGGAGACCATGAAAGTCAAAATTATGACAATTAATATGGAACAGAGGGAGTAATGGTTTTTGAAGAAATGGTGAAGCATAGGCACTTATCTAATTAAGTTCTATATCTACCAATACATGCAAGTCTTAAGTTAAGCTCTTGTAAATGAACGAAATGAAAAGATTTGATTGGAGAATTTAATTTTATTCCTTCGTAGGCCAAGATCGAGTAATAAGTTCAACTTACGCCGCCAAAACCATTTATCACATAGTTAATCTGAGCGAGACAAGCTAAATTCAAGTCGGGGTAGAAAATTAAGCAATTTACAATTGTGCCACACAAGCTACATTAGCTCATCGGCTATCAACTGGTTTATCTAAATGGAACTACATAAGTTAGAGGTGTGAGGTAAGCGTTAAATTGTTATCTATTCATGATCAACATATATAGTCCATCATCCTTATAATTTTTACATATGGAATTTCTTTTACTTTCAGTAACATTTAAACCTTGTGTAAAAGTTTGTGAAGATGAACATAGTAATCAACTAGGCTACCACATTTTTAGTGAAAATTAGAAACTACTTTATATAAGGGGTACCAAAAAGTATATGACAAGCATGACACATAGTTTCCATTCGACAAAAAATAGTTTTGCTCCAGCAAGAATTGAATCTTGGAGGTGACATTGGAAGACGGTTGGGGATACTTACAAGCTTGACAACCATCTCTTTAATACGACACACACATCTTTTTTTTGCACCCTTCTTTGATTTAGGGATCCATCTCTAGAGTTTCCATCAAAGGTTTGAGAATAATTGGAATAACTTGCCCTAACGGGGTGCCTCAGTAATGTATAAATAGACAAAATATGGAAGTCTAATCTTAAGAAGATCCTATCTTCTATTGAAAGATGACTTTTCATGTTGGAGATTGCAGGATCGATTCTCATGATTTGTCATTTTATTTTTGTGTGGGTACAATTAATTAAAGCAAACAATAAACAGACGTTTGAACTTGAGTTACTCTTTTCGTTGAATCATAATTAAATATCTTTAAATTTTGTGTCTAGTTTAGATGACCGAAATCCACCCTTGTAAGAAAGATAAAATAAGAGGCTTGGAGCCTTTTGTTTGTTTGTTTTTCTTTTTTAAACAAAATATTATATTATTACAGAAAGAAAATATATCCATCATACATCTACAAAGTGTAAAGTAGTTAAATTCGTTGCAAGTAGTTGGGGACAGTGACCTTTATTTTCCTTCCCTTTTTTTTTTTTTTGGTATCTATGGTATCCTACGCTTGGGTTACCAAACTCTTCTTGCTAGTTGCTACTGTACTCACGTATACGTCAGCGTCTACGATCAATGTGCGCATATTTTAAAAATTCATGAGTTACATGGGGGTTTCTCCCTTCTCACCATAAATATATTTTTTAAAATTTTTTATAAGGAAAAATTCAGTCATCTAAATAGGACCTCTATTTTAGAGAAATACAAATTAGACTTTAGTGACTTTACGGTATTACTTATCTCCACATAAGAGAACTTGTAAGTCATGAGAATTGATATGATTACTTCCAACATAAAAGACTATCATGATGATAAAATTGATAAATGAACTACTAACTCATTGACATCTCTATCATAAATATAGCTATTTTGTAATTGCCACTAAGGACCTTCGAATTTCATAAATATGGATTGGTAAAAGTTTACTAAAATTTACTGCAATTACCAAAATTTACCGAAATATAACAAAACGTAAAATCATTTACCGAAATTTACTAAAACATACTTATCAAAATAGAAAAAATTTAGTTTCGATAAGCAAATTAGGGTTATTTTTAATACATTTTTCTTACGAATAATTCCTTGTAAAATATGAAAGTTGTAGAATTAAAAAAAAAATTTAATTGATGAAGATAAAAATGCCAGAAAATGAAATTTTGGAAACCAAAAACACCGTACGTCTGAAAGTTGACATTCAAATTTTTTATATGTTTATTTTTATTATTATTTAAAATTGTCATTTGTTAATTTTTAATTTAATTTTTTTGTTTTAATTTATTAATTTTACAAGTTTTATTATTTTGTAATCTTTTTACATTTTAATTTTATTTTTGACATTTTATATTTCACTTAATTTATTTTCAATTCTTAATTCTTGATTTTTATTTATTTATTGAAGTTTTTTGAAAATTTAGATATTGAAAATTAAAAACAATAAAATATTACAAAATCAAAAAAATGAAAAAAAATGAAAAAATATAAAAGAAAAAAGAAATCATTAAAGATAATAAATTATAAAAATAAAAATATAAAAAAGATTAAAAAATCAAGAAATGAAAAAAAAATCAAAAACTAAAATATTAAAATTTGAAATTTTAATTTCTATAAAAGTTTCTTCATTTTTCACTTTTTGAAATATAATTAAGATATATTTAACATTATACAAAAACATTATATAAAAACATAACATTTTCCAAAATTTTACTTATATTTTCATAAACTTATCAAATGTTGCCAAAACTTACCTAAACATAACTTATATAAACTTACTAAAAGTTACCAAAATTTATCAAAAGATAACATTTCCAAAATTTTTTACTTTTTGAAATATAATTAACCTAAAAGATGTAAATGAATCTCATTTTTGAGCCCTAATATGGGAGGGTTTAGAGTTGGCAAAAAATTTTCTCATCCGATAATTCGGTTTTTTTTTTATCCGAAAAAAATCAGATTTGGTTGCAATGTATTTTTGTCCGAATTTAAAATCCAAACAATTAAACATATCTGAATTTCAATCTCAATCAGGTCTGGGTTGTCCAAATTGTGAAGACAATTTAAGTCAGACAAATTCAGTCAATCGGTCAAACTAGTTCGAACATTAAAAAAACTTGATTTTTACGTGCTTTTAGTTCAATTTTTCAAGAAAAACTTTAGAAAAACATTTGAACAATCGGGTTTGGGTCCAGTGCAAGTTTAATGAAAATGTTAAAATTCGTATTACGAATTCAGGTATCCGGGTAAATTGTGTCTAGACATCGGACATCTGGGTCTAGCTTCATTGAATGTATGCGAATTAGAAACCATGGGTCCGAATTTATCAATTTTGTTTGATGTCCAATTTGTTCGAACTCGAATTGTTACCAGACTTATTAGGATCTAGAGTTGGAAACCTATTTCCAGAAGGTGGAAGCATCGTCTAATTTTCAAAGGCTATTTTTTTAACAAAAAAAATATAAAATGTCACTCCAAATATTAAACGTTAATTTTACTATTGTTTGATTTGTTTCAAAAAGTGCTACTTGAAACGCTAAACACTAATATAAAATATCAGCTTACCGAACATTACCATTGTTCAGTTAGAACTTTAATTTAGTCAAAATATTAAATGTTATCCCAAACGCTGTTGTGGACATGAATAAAGTTGATTACCATAAACCATCCATTATTCCAAAGAAAAAAAAAATTGTCACTTCAGTAAATTTATCACATAATAAGTTGATTAATTAATTTCTAGCTAATCACCTATATGATGGTATTAGATTAGTATAATATAAGTGAAGGATTGAGTGACATAGGCTGTCGATTTTGAAGATGCTGAATTATTAGAAGCAAACACAAAATCCATTAAGTAGGCGTACATATGAGATTATCTGTTACGTGTACGTTGAAGAGATGCAATAATTTGGGACAAAGACATGCACCTACGAATTATGGAGTTTTATTCTTGACAATATTTGTTTGTTGGAAAATTTAATTAAGCGTCAAAAAATATAATTAAACAATTCATTAATTAAAAGAAGGATTTTTTTAAGGAAATTAATTAACTAAAAAGAGATTAGAACAAGAGTTTACTTGATTCGTGAAGCAGATAATTAAACCACCTCATCAGTGACGCAAATATAAATTAGTCAACTTAAGCAAGCGAAACTAATAATAGTAACGTTCCTCGAAAAAAATAAACGACAATATAGTAACGCATACTTAACTGCCCAGCCTTTTCTTATTGACTTGACTCCGGCCCTATTCTTTTATGCGGTGTGACGCAGTATGATGTGGTATGGTGTGATGAAATTATGGCGGGTTGTGGTGTAATTGTAGCGGGTTATTGATATGTTGTGGATGGTTTTTTTGTATATATATATAAAAATATTATATTGGTAATTGTGAAAAAGTAATTGGAAAAAGTGAGTTGAAATATTGTATTGTTTTTGAATGATTAAAAAAATGGTTGAAAACTTGAAATAATATTGTATTGGAAAAAGTGAATTCAAAAAATATTGATTGAAAATTTATATTAAAGATATATAATAAATTTGAAAAAGTAATTTGTGGTGTGAGTTGTAGTAAATTGTGGTAGAATGATATTTTGTGGTGGGTTATGGCAAACTGCGGTAGGCTGTAACACCGCAGTTTGCCATGCATTTTAATTTGTTTATGTGAATTTAGGCTACTTTTATACTCTGTAATCATATTTGATTCCTCAACTAAAATAGCAATCAGGAATATGCCGATGTATTTAATACAGTATGTGTTTAATATGCGCTTCTTAAATGTTCAATTCATCTATATGTTTAATATGCTTATTATACGCATTTTAATTAATAGACTATTTATAACTTAAAATAGTTATATATATCTTTGGTCCGTTTGAATTTTAAGATTGTGTGTTTTTATTAACTAAAATGTATTCATGTAGTTCAATTTGTTGCACAATAAGAAAGTGTGAAGGTACAATTACAAGTGTTGCCTTCGTCCTTAAATAAGTGTCGATTTGACTAAACTTTGATTACTGATTATTCAAAAACTATAATGAGTTATAATGTAAAATTAACATCATTATAATTTTTAGTACAATATCTTTCTAACGATGATAATTTCATATTATGATTCATTATAATTTGTGTGCAATTAATAACAAAAATTTAGTTAAATTGATACTTATTTAAGGATGGAGATAATACTTTATAGCATCTACGACAAATGTTAAATAGTTTGGTACTCACATTGTATATATGAAGGTCCAAATACAAATCTAGTTCCAATACGTATACTCTCCATGTTTCAATATATGTCATTGTTCTTTTAATTTTTAGAGATTTTAATACTCTATTATAACTATAATTTTGTATCAACATATTTTTATGAAAATATATACTATAGTATTAAATTTTTAATTAATGTGAGTTTGGTACTCACTGTGAGTGCATGTAGATCCAAATACAACAAGAATGAAAAACTCCTAACAAAAACACGTATATTTGATTACGATACGAAGATTTAAATGTAGACATCATTCCTCCATTAAGATCCAAATACAAAAGTCTTATTCCAATACATAAACTCTCTTTGGTAAGTATTATTGGGGCAAAAAAGCGTTTGCCGAAGGGAAATGTCAAACCCTTATGTCGATGGACCTTTCCCACAGGGAGAGCTCGTTCAATTGTTCCTCAATTTTCGTTGTGAGGTGGAACACTCCCCCCCAACGATACATCACAATTAACTTCGATGGATCCTTGCTCCATAAAAATTCTTTTGTTGCTTCTTCAATTCTACTTTAAGAGGTGTGGTTATCCGTGTAATTGGATGGGTAACCTTATCAGCGCGCAAGACTTCAAATTTGGAGATTCATCAATTTTAGAAGTCGAGGCAAGAGCTCTTAAGAAGGCATCAAGATGGAAATCGAGTGTGGTTTCAACAAATTAATCATTTAAGGAGACAATCTAATGGTCAGTAAAGCTGTTCACAATGCTTCCATCCCTTAGCTTGGAAAATTTCGTTCATTGTACATGATATAAAGCACTTGATTCTACAATGCGAAAAAAAGTGTGGAAGATTTAGAAATATTCTGAGAGATAATTTAGGTGGATGTTATCTGTAAACACAAATTTCTAGCCTGAAATGAATAAAGACAAGAAATATGAGAAACAAATTAATTTTTATTGATATTTGAATGTATGCTGGTACAATCTCTGTATTAAATATAATAAAGCAATCCTCTGATTCAATCTCCTGAAATTTGGGTGAGCCGAGGGCGCGGACGCTTGATCTCGATTTCGAATGCATGTCTAGCTGAAGAACTCTGTAGCAGTTCTTGAGCGTTGATCTCCTTAGTGTTTGGTGGCTGCTCGAAGGTTGACCGTTTGCAGGTTGACTGTTGGTTGCAGTTCTTCAAGTTCTTGGATGCGAGGGCTTGAGTGCTTGATCTCGATCGATGAACCAGACGAAGAAGGTCACTGCAGTCTTTGATGTGAAGAACAGAAGTTGTTGAACTAATAGGCGTTGGTCCTTGGTGCTTGATAGCTGGAGGTCGCTTGTAGTTCGCTCTTCTGAAGGCTTCGCAGGTCTTGCTGAAGAACTCTGAAGCATTTCTTGATCTTGACGTGGTAGAGGCTTGGAGACTCGATCTTGAGCTTTTGCAGACTTCGATCCTTGGCGCTTGGTAGCTGAATACTATTGCCAGTTTGATCTTCTGAAGCCTCTGGAGTGCAGAATGTCGAATGACGCCGGGGTAGACTGCAGTGTGTGTTGAAAATGAGTAAGATGACCTCTATTTATAAGCTCTGGAGGTCTAGGGTTGCCTAGGGTTTGAGTAGGCTTTGGGCTTGAACCCAAATTAATTAATTATCCCTTTATTTAAAATAAAATAATTATTATTATTTTCTGCATCATAATTGACACGTGTCATGATATTATTGGCCAAGATACATTTCCATTTAAAATTTAATTAAATGGACCGCCGTAATTAATTTAACACGTGGCAGATAATAATTAGTCGAATAAATTTAATTTATTTTCCACGTGTCATTTTTTAATTGGTCGATAAATTTTTGCCTCCTACATTATCTTGTGACGTCTAACTTTCCAACCACTTATTTTGTAAAAAAATGTAATCTCTCTGTTTTTTAATATTTGTCATTATTATTTAAATTTTTAGAGTTTGTAATACTCTATTATGACAAACAATTGTCAATATTTTTTTGAAAAATATAATATTATATCATTAAAGTATTTTTAACAAGAAAAAAAATCTAATGATATGATGGATGTTTCACAAGATTGTTACGTATGTTTTCCATAAAAAAAAAAAAATTTGTTATATATATATATTGATAAAGAAGAGTACCATATGTTGCTTCTATAATTCAATTCCATGACATGTAATATACCATAATGTAGCTAGTACTAAGTGAGCTAACAACTCAAGAGTATTTTCAAGTTTCACTTAACTAACTTAAAGTAATCCACAAACTAGCAATTCATTTAATTAAAAATATTAAAAATATATTTATTTGTTGGCTCTTTCTTTGAACAAAATGTAGACTAAATTTGATTTTCTTGAATAGTTACATATATTTTATTAATAATATGATTATTATTTTGAAAATAAATAATTATTTTGTATTTTTATTATAATATAATATTTTAGGATTATTGGATGATAATACACTGAACTTTAGGGGTATTGGACAATAATGCACTGAACTTTTTTCTTGGACTCTAATACACTGAACTTTGAGGGTATTGGACAATAACGCACTCAGACCAATTCAGTTGGTGGTTGACGCAGTGGCATTCCTACTTTGAGTTGTCGTTTTTCTATTTTTTTTACAGAAAACTTTTGCCGTGTAAGAAAGTACACATAAATAAGATGACTAATATATTTTTTTGAAAAAAATAGAAAAACGATACCTCAAAGTAGGACAACCACCGCGTCAACCACCAGCTCTATTGGTCTGAGTGCATTATTGTCCAATACTCTCAAAGTCCTGTGTATTAGAGTCCAAGAAAAAAGTTCAGTGTATTATTGTCCAATACCCGTAAAGTTCAGTGTATTATCATCCAATAATCCAATATTTTATTATTGAAAGTTTGGATTCAAATAATTATTAATTTGGCCAATTGTACAATAATAATTACTGTACAATTAACAAAATTAGAGATTATTAGAATCCAATTTTCCTTTATTATTTGATTCTATCCCATTTTCTACTTAACACAACCAAAAAAGGAAAAAAAACCCATTAATGCTGCCTATGAAATTACCTTAAGACTCATTATTAAGAATGATTAGAATGAGAAAATTGAGTTTTTCCCCCTTTTCAGTTAGCCGTTCAAATTTGAAAGCTAGGTATATACAAAAGTTATTTAAAAAGTTAGGCCTACCATGAACCGCCTACGTAGCAACATAGGCCAACATATAATCTAAGTTTATTGATTCAAAGTTAAAATCTTTTTGTGGAGGTTTTGGGTTCCCTTTAATCAGGGTTTGGAACTCACTAAAGAAATCTTGAGAAAAGTTTCATCTCCCCAAAGTTCTTCAGCTAATATTGTCCTTGAGCTTCGTTGTTATTGGGTAAGACATTTTCTGAGGGTTAACCATGGTTGATATCTTTGTTGGATAATTTCAAGTGTATGATAAGTTTAGTGACTTGGTTTTATCTAAGTTAACTCATAAGATAGGATATTGGGTATAAGGAAAAGTCGGGTAGACTTTTCGGGACCTAATTAGCCCTATTAAAGGTAACACGGGTATGTGTAACCAAGTAAGGAGGTAACTTTGATAATATTTAGTCGGTTTTATGCATGGATTATTTAAGCATGCTTTCATACATGTTATGAGTGGATAATAGGAATTTAATTATGTTATTATCTACATTATCCAATGATGACAAGAAATTCTATCCACTTGAAAAGGTGGTTGAATCTTATCCATATCCACCCTATCCAAGTGCCTCTTCATGGCTTATAAATAGGGTGGATATGATGCCATTTCTAAGGGGATGTCAAATGGTGCCAAGTCTAAGAATTCCATTTGCAAGTTCTTGACATATGACCCATCATATTCATTCCAACGAGAATCCCATCTCCTTGGTTTTTGGTGGCCACAATCTCTAAGATTGACATGAGAGTATGTGTCTAAGTTCCTACAAGGCGAGTGTTTTATCCTGTAGACTATATACGGCAGTTATATAAGTCGAAGGAGAGAAGGTATGCCTTCGACTCACTTGAATACCCGAGTAAATTCCCATCCTACACCGATTTTACATCAACAGTCTTCGACTTATATAAGATCGGGTTTTTGAATCGGGGCATGACAAGATCAAGATCAAGTTTGGAGATCAAGTGTGGAGATGTTTTTGGTTGAATTTGATAGATACCAGATTGGCCTATTAAGATCATGGTCGCTCCTTGGTTTTAGGCAAAGTAATCGTGCACTGATCTTGGAATACGAGTTCAAACTTTGGATAAGATAAGTAACTAACTAATTTTTTATTGATTTGTCAATAACGATCATGCAATACATGCACTGATGATTCAAGTTTTAAGTCCATGCATCTTTGATATGTGAATACATGATTCTATGTTTGCATGCACTGACAAGTTAATGGGTTTGCATGGGTCTAGGCAATCTTTGTTCATATATTTAAGTACGTATGCCGGGCTTTTGATGATGATTGATCATGTGTTGCTTGGTGCGTTGTGTTGCATGAGTTGGTACTTTGGATATGGCTTTATCCAAATGTTGGTAGAATGCATATGGTTGCATGTTGGTTATAATTTCCAAATAACCTATTGGTGTTATCCAAAATTTTGGTTATATTTATAAGATTAGTTATAAATTTTTGGATATGTAATTGTTAAGTTGTATGATTTACTTTATACATGTCACATCCATGGTATAATTTATGACGTTGCATGATTTTATTAATACATATGTTAAGTTATGTAGACTAATTTTTTTGATCATGAGATAAGTTGACAATATGTAAAATATTGTTTTATTTGAGTACAAGATGATCATGTCATAAGTGTTAGTCTATGAATTATTTAAGTGATATATGTATTGTTCAAGTATGCATGTTCAAGTATAAGTTTTGCTACAAGAAAAGAAATGTATATTTTATGTACATTTGAAAAGATTATAAGTCCATGACTATGTTATTATAGATGGATTTAATTAAGTTTAAATTGGCCAAGTGTACGATTTTAGATCCATGGTTATTTATTTTGGATATAGTCATGAAGAGAATATTTCATAAGTAAATGTGAAGGTTTATTCACATTATAAGTTAAGTAGTATTCTCTATAAGATGATATGGCCAAATAAAGTAAAATGTAATTAATTTTAGTTACATATTTTGTAGCAAATGTCCAATATGTAATAGTTTAATTACATATATGAGATGGAGTTTTAAATTCTATAAGAGTACAAGTAAGGATTTTATTCTCCATGATAACTTAATAAAGTTTATATTAAGTTTAAGTTGTAATGGTTTAACTACATGTCAAGATTAAGCTTACAAGTTAATTATGGTTCCAATAAGTACAAGATTTAATGTGAGGTTATTCTTAAGGAGCCTACAATATTGATTATTATACTAGTCTACAATATGATAGTTTAATCATATTGATTGCTAGATAATCTACAATATTGATTGTTAAGGAGCCTACAATATTGATTGTCAGGAGCTTACAATATGATAATTTAATCATATTGATTGCTATAAGCCTACAATATGAAAACTTAAGTCATATTGATTGCAAGTAAAGTTTTATTCGAGTGCATTGCCTACAATATGATTGTTTAATTATATTGATTGCAAAAGTTGTTTCTTTTTCAATGGCGAAATGTTATACAATGGTTTAGTTGTATGGATATCGATATCGAGCTATAATACAATGGTTTAGTTGTATGTATTGTTGATATATTTAAGTATGCAAGTTTAAGTTACAAGTGTTATTAAGTATGACTATCTTCAAAGTTTAATAATTGATCATGGAAAGATATGGATTTATCTAGTGATCGTTATTGGTTAAGGATGAAATAGGTCATTGTTTTCAAGATTTTCAAGTTGTTCAAGAAAGACCTTGGTTTGATCCTTTGGTTAAAGGACTAAACAAGGACTTGATAATTTTATATTATCAAGGGGGATAGGAATAAGCCCAATTTTAACAAATACTAATAATAGTACCTCTTCTTGATACTTGTCTTGATGTCAAGCTCTCGGAGGGTGACTCTATTAGATAGTGATTGTGATAGCACAAATTTTAAACTGTCCCAAGGTTAAGTATTGTGCTTAAGCTGTAATGTACAGAGGTTGAGTGTTTACTCTTAATAGACTGTTTAAGGATGGGGGCTCAGTTACAGGAGCATATAAGTTTCAGTCTACCTATGTGAGCAAGAGGTGTAGCCGCCTCAAGGAGCTAATGGGCTTGGCTTCAATTTGCTCACGAGAGGATATGTGACACAAGGCGGATAATAGTGTCGTAAGTTCAAGGAATCTTAGTTGATGAGTGTGTCAGTGAAATGTATCCAAATGGTCAACAAGGATGTGAAGTTCAATGCTTAGTCAACTATCACGTTCAGACATTTGTAATTATATTCACTACATGGAAGTTCAAGTCGCAAGACACTATCCATGATACATAACAATTCCTTACTCTCTTGGTGATTCAAGTTGTGTGTTTATGATATGTCACAAATGGCGGGGGTGTTGAAATATTGGTTAATAAGTCCATACACTCGAAATGGCGGGGGATTGTTGGATAATTTCAAGTGTATGATAAGTTTAGTGACTTGGTTTTATCTAAGTTAACTCATAAGATAGGATATTGGGTATAAGGAAAAGTCGGGTAGACTTTTCGGGACCTAATTAGCCCTATTAAGGGTAACACGGGTATGTGTTACCAAGTAAGGAGGTAACTTTGATAATATTTAGTCGGTTTTATGCATGGATTATTTAAGCATGCTTTCATACATGTTATGAGTGGATAATAGGAATTTAATTATGTTATTATCTACATTATCCAATGATGACAAGAAATTCTATCCACTTGAAAAGGTGGTTGAATCTTATCCATATCCACCCTATCCAAGTGCCTCTTCATGGCTTATAAATAGGGTGGATATGATGCCATTTCTAAGGGGATGTCAAATGGTGCCAAGTCTAAGAATTCCATTTGCAAGTTCTTGACATATGACCCATCATATTCATTCCAACGAGAATCCCATCTCCTTGGTTTTTGGTGGCCACAATCTCTAAGGTTGACATGAGAGTATGTGTCTAAGTTCCTACAAAGCGAGTGTTTTATCCTGCAGACTATATACGGCAGTTATATAAGTCGAAGGAGAGAAGGTATGCCTTTGTAAAACCCCAAAATTTTTTTGGTTAGCGCCACCGTTAGTTCCGTTTGGCAGACCTACAAGAAGCAGCTACAGGAGCTTCTAGATTGCGGAGAGAAGCCGCTAGAAATATTGGACCGTAGAGAAAAGCAGCTTAGGAGGAAAGTAGTTCCCTTGGTAAAAGTACGATGGGCGAATCATACCACAACGGAAGCAACCTGGGAAACAGAAGACAAAATGAGGAAGAAGTACCCTCACTTGTTCCAAGACTAAGGCGCGTCAAGTTTCGGGGACGAAACTTCTTTTAAGAAGGTAATGATGTAAAACCTCGCGTTTTAAGTAGAACGGAACCGTTAGTTTCCTTACCGGACCGTTAGGGTTAAGTTTAAGTTTAAGTTTCGAGGACGAAACTTCTTTTAAGAAGGTAATGATGTAAAACCCCGAAAATTTCAAAGATGTTGACCGTGACGTCGTTAGTAATTAGGTTTGACTTCGTTATTTATTTTATTATTCGTTTGTGTTTATTTTTGCTGACACTTGAGCTCGTAGGATCGTTGAGAGACTAACAAGGATATATCGGTAATTTGATGGATATTAGTACTATTAGTATTACTCTTATTATTATTAGTATTATAATTATTATTCTGATTATTGTTATTTACATGCTACTATGATTATTATTATTATTAAGTATTGTTATTAGTTGTGGATATTATCAGTATTATTATTACGTGGGTATTATTATATGACTATTATTTTTATTATGTGATTATTATTATTATTATCGTGTGATAATTAGTATTATGTGACTATTTTTTTTATTACTACTGTTATTATTATCTTTTATTATTAGTAGTAGTATTTGTTGTTATTATTATTATTATTATTATTTTTATTATTATTATTAGTATTATTGTATTATTCTAGTTAATAGTGGTAGTAGTAGTATTAGTAAAATCCTATCCTAGTTAGAATATATTAGATTATAGATTGTTAGTAAAGCCCCATCTTAGTCGGTTAGGAGAAATTGTGTTTGAATTAGATTATACTTAAAGTTTGTTGAGTTGTTAGTAGTTGCCGTTAGCAGACAGTTGTGTTTTCCTTTCTCGCTTTGTATTCCTTCGGGGATACGGCAGTGACGCCCAAACTAAATTTGAAGTCTTCCGCTAAATTTTGTCTGTTAACGTTAGTTTGACTTTGACTTTCTATAATTGAATTTCCGGGGCGTTACAGAATGGTATCAGAGCTCTGGGTTGCGACCTGGTAGCTCCTAAGTGTCCCTTAGGTTTAGTTAGACCTTAGGATGCTACGTTCGGAGTGATGAGTGTAGGATGGTGGTATGGAATGTTTGTCTGTTTCTTGGATTTCTTATATGTTGTAAGTCTGTGCTTGATTATTTTATTTTTCATATGTTGGGTTGTATATCGTCGTCGTCGCTATGAGTACTTGACCCAAGCTTCTGCTAAAGACTTGAAAACACGAGGTGGGTACGACTACAGCCCCGAGGAGGGCCTAAAACCAGAAGACCTCCGATGAAAATTCGGAGGCTAAGTGGACCAGACCTACAGGGAAAAACCGCAGGATATTCTAGATTGCTGAGAGAAGTTGATTCACAGACGTCCTTCCAGTGAAATGGTATATGCCAAAACTGAAGACATCTCGGAAGCCATAGAGGATATAGGATCGAGGCATCCACACATATTCGACACATAAGGTGCGTCGAGTTTCGAGGACGAAACTCTTTTAAAGAGGGTAATAGTGTAAAACCCCAAATTTTTTTTGGTTAGCGCCACCGTTAGTTCCGTTTGGCAGACCTACAAGAAGCAGCTACAGGAGCTTCTAGATTGCGGAAAGAAGCCGCTAGAAATATTGGACCGTAGAGAAAAGCAGCTTAGGAGGAAAGTAGTTCCCTTGGTAAAAGTACGATGGGCGAATCATACCACAACGGAAGCAACCTGGGAAACAGAAGACAAAATGAGGAAGAAGTACCCTCACTTGTTCCAAGACTAAGGCGCGTCAAGTTTCGGGGACGAAACTTCTTTTAAGAAGGTAATGATGTAAAACCTCGCGTTTTAAGTAGAACGGAACCGTTAGTTTCCTTACCGGACCGTTAGGGTTAAGTTTAAGTTTAAGTTTCGAGGACGAAACTTCTTTTAAGAAGGTAATGATGTAAAACCCCGAAAATTTCAAAGATGTTGACCGTGACGTCGTTAGTAATTAGGTTTGACTTCGTTATTTATTTTATTATTCGTTTGTGTTTATTTTTGCTGACACTTGAGCTCGTAGGATCGTTGAGAGACTAACAAGGATATATCGGTAATTTGATGGATATTAGTACTATTAGTATTACTCTTATTATTATTAGTATTATAATTATTATTCTGATTATTGTTATTTACATGCTACTATGATTATTATTATTATTAAGTATTGTTATTAGTTGTGGATATTATCAGTATTATTATTACGTGGGTATTATTATATGACTATTATTTTTATTATGTGATTATTATTATTATTATCGTGTGATAATTAGTATTATGTGACTATTTTTTTTATTACTACTGTTATTATTATCTTTTATTATTAGTAGTGGTATTTGTTGTTATTATTATTATTATTATTATTATTATTATTATTATTATTATTATTAGTATTATTGTATTATTCTAGTTAATAGTGGTAGTAGTAGTATTAGTAAAATCCTATCCTAGTTAGAATATATTAGATTATAGATTGTTAGTAAAGCCCCATCTTAGTCGGTTAGGAGAAATTGTGTTTGAATTAGATTATACTTAAAGTTTGTTGAGTTGTTAGTAGTTGCCGTTAGCAGACAGTTGTGTTTTCCTTTCTCGCTTTGTATTCCTTCGGGGATACGGCAGTGACGCCCAAACTAAATTTGAAGTCTTCCGCTAAATTTTGTCTGTTAACGTTAGTTTGACTTTGACTTTCTATAATTGAATTTCCGGGGCGTTACAGAATGGTATCAGAGCTCTGGGTTGCGACCTAGTAGCTCCTAAGTGTCCCTTAGGTTTAGTTAGACCTTAGGATGCTACGTTCGGAGTGATGAGTGTAGGATGGTGGTATGGAATGTTTGTCTGTTTCTTGGATTTCTTATATGTTGTAAGTCTGTGCTTGATTATTTTATTTTTCATATGTTGGGTTGTATATCGTCGCTATGAGTACTTGACCCAAGCTTCTGCTAAAGACTTGAAAACACGAGGTGGGTACGACTACAGCCCCGAGGAGGGCCTAAAACCAGAAGACCTCCGATGAAAATTCGGAGGCTAAGTGGACCAGACCTACAGGGAAAAACCGCAGGATATTCTAGATTGCTGAGAGAAGTTGATTCACAGACGTCCTTCCAGTGAAATGGTATATGCCAAAACTGAAGACATCTCGGAAGCCATAGAGGATATAGGATCGAGGCATCCACACATATTCGACACATAAGGTGCGTCGAGTTTCGAGGACGAAACTCTTTTAAAGAGGGTAATAGTGTAAAACCCCAAATTTTTTTTGGTTAGCGCCACCGTTAGTTCCGTTTGGCAGACCTACAAGAAGCAGCTACAGGAGCTTCTAGATTGCGGAGAGAAGCCGCTAGAAATATTGGACCGTAGAGAAAAGCAGCTTAGGAGGAAAGTAGTTCCCTTGGTAAAAGTACGATGGGCGAATCATACCACAACGGAAGCAACCTGGGAAACAGAAGACGAAATGAGGAAGAAGTACCCTCACTTGTTCCAAGACTAAGGCGCGTCAAGTTTCGGGGACGAAACTTCTTTTAAGAAGGTAATGATGTAAAACCTCGCGTTTTAAGTAGAACGGAACCGTTAGTTTCCTTACCGGACCGTTAGGGTTAAGTTTAAGTTTAAGTTTCGAGGACGAAACTTCTTTTAAGAAGGTAATGATGTAAAACCCCGAAAATTTCAAAGATGTTGACCGTGACGTCGTTAGTAATTAGGTTTGACTTCGTTATTTATTTTATTATTCGTTTGTGTTTATTTTTGCTGACACTTGAGCTCGTAGGATCGTTGAGAGACTAACAAGGATATATCGGTAATTTGATGGATATTAGTACTATTAGTATTACTCTTATTATTATTAGTATTATAATTATTATTCTGATTATTGTTATTTACATGCTACTATGATTATTATTATTATTAAGTATTGTTATTAGTTGTGGATATTATCAGTATTATTATTACGTGGGTATTATTATATGACTATTATTTTTATTATGTGATTATTATTATTATTATCGTGTGATAATTAGTATTATGTGACTATTTTTTTTATTACTACTGTTATTATTATCTTTTATTATTAGTAGTGGTATTTGTTGTTATTATTATTATTATTATTATTATTATTATTATTATTATTAGTATTATTGTATTATTCTAGTTAATAGTGGTAGTAGTAGTATTAGTAAAATCCTATCCTAGTTAGAATATATTAGATTATAGATTGTTAGTAAAGCCCCATCTTAGTCGGTTAGGAGAAATTGTGTTTGAATTAGATTATACTTAAAGTTTGTTGAGTTGTTAGTAGTTGCCGTTAGCAGACAGTTGTGTTTTCCTTTCTCGCTTTGTATTCCTTCGGGGATACGGCAGTGACGCCCAAACTAAATTTGAAGTCTTCCGCTAAATTTTGTCTGTTAACGTTAGTTTGACTTTGACTTTCTATAATTGAATTTCCGGGGCGTTACAGAATGGTATCAGAGCTCTGGGTTGCGACCTAGTAGCTCCTAAGTGTCCCTTAGGTTTAGTTAGACCTTAGGATGCTACGTTCGGAGTGATGAGTGTAGGATGGTGGTATGGAATGTTTATGCTTTCTTGGATTTCTTATATGTTGTAAGTCTGTGCTTGATTATTTTATTTTTCATATGTTGGGTTGTATATCGTCGTCGTCGCTATGAGTACTTGACCCAAGCTTCTGCTAAAGACTTGAAAACACGAGGTGGGTACGACTACAGCCCCGAGGAGGGCCTAAAACCAGAAGACCTCCGATGAAAATTCGGAGGCTAAGTGGACCAGACCTACAGGGAAAAACCGCAGGATATTCTAGATTGCTGAGAGAAGTTGATTCACAGACGTCCTTCCAGTGAAATGGTATATGCCAAAACTGAAGACATCTCGGAAGCCATAGAGGATATAGGATCGAGGCATCCACACATATTCGACACATAAGGTGCGTCGAGTTTCGAGGACGAAACTCTTTTAAAGAGGGTAATAGTGTAAAACCCCAAATTTTTTTTGGTTAGCGCCACCGTTAGTTCCGTTTGGCAGACCTACAAGAAGCAACTACAGGAGCTTCCAGATTGCGGAGAGAAGCCGCTAGAAATATTGGACCGTAGAGAAAAGCAGCTTAGGAGGAAAGTAGTTCCCTTGGTAAAAGTACGATGGGCGAATCATACCACAACGGAAGCAACCTGGGAAACAGAAGACGAAATGAGGAAGAAGTACCCTCACTTGTTCCAAGACTATATGCGTCAAGTTTCGGGGACGAAACTTCTTTTAAGAAGGTAATGATGTAAAACCTCGCGTTTTAAGTAGAACGGAACCGTTAGTTTCCTTACCGGACCGTTAGGGTTAAGTTTAAGTTTAAGTTTCGAGGACGAAACTTCTTTTAAGAAGGTAATGATGTAAAACCCCGAAAATTTCAAAGATGTTGACCGTGACGTCGTTAGTAAATTAGGTTTGACTTCGTTATTTATTTTATTATTCGTTTGTGTTTATTTTTGCTGACACTTGAGCTCGTAGGATCGTTGAGAGACTAACAAGGATATATCGGTAATTTGATGGATATTAGTACTATTAGTATTACTCTTATTATTATTAGTATTATAATTATTATTCTGATTATTGTTATTTACATGCTACTATGATTATTATTATTATTAAGTATTGTTATTAGTTGTGGATATTATCAGTATTATTATTACGTGGGTATTATTATATGACTATTATTTTTATTATGTGATTATTATTATTATTATCGTGTGATAATTAGTATTATGTGACTATTTTTTTTATTACTACTGTTATTATTATATTTTATTATTAGTAGTGGTATTTGTTGTTATTATTATTATTATTATTTTTATTATTATTATTAGTATTATTGTATTATTCTAGTTAATAGTGGTAGTAGTAGTATTAGTAAAATCCTATCCTAGTTAGAATATATTAGATTATAGATTGTTAGTAAAGCCCCATCTTAGTCGGTTAGGAGAAATTGTGTTTGAATTAGATTATACTTAAAGTTTGTTGAGTTGTTAGTAGTTGCCGTTAGCAGTCAGTTGTGTTTTCCTTTCTCGCCTTGTATTCCTTCGGGGATACGGCAGTGACGCCCAAACTAAATTTGAAGTCTTCCGCTAAATTTTGTCTGTTAACGTTAGTTTGACTTTGACTTTCTATAATTGAATTTCCGGGGCGTTACAGAATGGTATCAGAGCTCAGGTTGCGACACAGTAGCTCCTAAGTGTCCCTTAGGTTTAGTTAGACCTTAGGATGCTACGTTCGGAGTGATGAGTGTAGGATGGGGGTATGGAATGTTTGTCTGTTTCTTGGATTTCTTATATGTTGTAAGTCTGTGCTTGATTATTTTATTTTTCATATGTTGGGTTGTATATCGTCATCGTCGCTATGAGTACCTGACCCAAGCTTCTGTTAAAGACTTGAAAACCCGAGGTGGGTACGGACTACAGCCCCGAGGAGGGCCTAAAACCAGAAGACCTCCGATGAAAATTCGGAGGCTAAGTGGACCAGACCTCAGGAACAACCGCAGATATTCTAGATTGCCGAGAGAAGTTGATTCACGACGTCCTTCGGTGAAATGGTATATGCCAAAACTGAAGACATCTCGGAAGCCATGGAGGATATAGGATCGAGGCATCCACACATATTCGACACATAAGGTGCGTCGAGTTTCGAGGACGAAACTCTTTTAAAGAGGGTAATAGTGTAAAACCCCAAATTTTTTTGGTTAGCGCCCGTTAGTTCCGTTTGGCGGACCTACAAGAAGCAACTACAGGAGCTTCCAGTTGCGGAGAGAAGCGCTAGAAATATTGGACCGTAGAAAGCGACTTAGGAGGAAAGTAGTTCCCTTGGTAAAAATGCGATGGGCGAATCATACCACAACGGAAGCAACACAGGAAGCGAGAGCGAAATGAGGAAGAAGTACCCTCACTTGTTCCAAGACTAAGGCGCGTCAAGTTTCGGGGACGAAACTTCTTTTAAGAAGGTAATGATGTAATACCTCGCGTTTTAAATAGAACGGAACCGTTAGTTTCCTTACCGGACCGTTAGGGTTAAGTTTAAGTTTAAGTTTCGAGGACGAAACTTCTTTTAAGAAAGTAATGATGTAAAACCCCGAAAATTTCAAAGATGTTGACCGTGACGTCGTTAGTAAATTAGGTTTGACTTCGTTATTTATTTTATTATTCGTTTGTGTTTATTTTTGCTGACACTTGAGCTCGTAGGATCGTTGAGAGACTAACAAGGATATATCGGTAATTTGATGGATATTAGTACTATTAGTATTACTCTTATTATTATTAGTATTATAATTATTATTCTGATTATTGTTATTTACATGCTACTATGATTATTATGATTATTATGTATTGTTATTAGTTGTGGATATTATCAGTATTATTATTACGTGGGTATTATTATATGACTATTATTTTTATTATGTGATTATTATTATTATTATCGTATGATAATTAGTATTATGTGACTATTTTTTTTATTACTACTGTTATTATTATCTTTTATTATTAGTAGTGGTATTTGTTGTTATTATTATTATTATTTTTATTATTATTATTAGCATTATTGTATTATTCTAGTTAATAGTGGTAGTAGTAGTATTAGTAAAATGCTATCATAGTTAGAATATATTAGATTATAGATTGTTAGTAAAGCCCCATCTTAGTCGGTTAGGAGAAATTGTGTTTGAATTAGATTATACTTACTGTTTGTTAGAGGAGGATTAGAGAATAATTAGGATGAATAACTAGGGCTTTTATTAATACAAGCACGCACCCCTACTTCTTCCTCCCTTTCTTTTTCTCTCTCCCGTTCCCCTTCCTTTCTCTACCGTGAGTTCCATAGCAGTCGGGAAAGTCGCCGGAGCTCCGCCCTGAACCACCAGCCGCCACCGCCACCTGCACACACACACCGGGCTGTTGATGCTACTGCTCGATTGTCGCCGCTGCTGCCGTTCGTTGTCGCCGCTGCTGTGTTCGACCTAGCCCGGACACCACCACCGACGTCGACAACTGCCAAGCACCACTCCTATCACCGAAATCCACCCCGTCGCTGTCGCCCCGTCAGCCGAGTCGTCAACTAACACCCTCTACGTAAACCCCTTGTTCCCAAAACTTCACACACTTATTCTTTTTGTATTCTGTATAGTCTTCTTGTGTCATCATCTTGTTGAATAAATGTTTAAGCATGATTAGGGTGTGTGAATTAGCAAGATAGGTTCTTGGTTGTTGGTTAAATAGTTATGTAGTTCTTGGATTAAATTCTTGCTTCGTCTTATTGTAAATCCATGGCCATACGTGGGATTTGAGTTAGGACATTAGCATGCTATTTTATTTAATAATTACAATGATAGTTGGTGATTCATGTGTTAATATGGTTAATATCATAGGTAAATCATGTTAGAGTCGTAGGGTTAATTAATTATGAGTTGCAAATTTATGTCATAAGTATTATATAATGTAAATCATGTTAGACTCTTGTTAGTATTATTTCATGCATGAATTAGGGTTAATTTAAATTATTAAATCGAATTTTGCTGTTTTACTATTTGAATAATATATTATGTATATTAAAGTTTCAAACATTACGTATTTACATTACTGTTATGTGACTATTACATGTTTATATTATTATTACGTTATTATTAAATTTTTTTTTTTACCTAGAAAAGGTTTAAATTGTTAGTTATAAGTGGTAGCTTTTAGACCTTGATTGGATTAGGGTAGAAACTTTAACCCTAGCCACTGTTTTAGGCCCAAGTTAGAACCCCAAGACCTTTTGGTAAAGGTTAGAACCGAAATAACAAATTAGTTAATAACCGTTAACGGGACAGTTTCGTTAGTGTCTAAAGATTGAGTCACCACGGATAGTATAGTTACCTTTTTATCAAACCCTTTGGACTGGAGGTTCCCTTAGATGTTAGGAACCATAATAATTTTACGGATCAAACGTTTGATTTGTATAGCCCGAGTTATAACCGTTTTACCAGAACATGTCAGAACTGGACCAATTGGGAAGATGGGTGTTTTTAGAGTCTTTAGGGACTGATTTGGGCTTAATCATCAACATAAAGGTTTTAGTAGACATCCCGAGGTTTCCGAAAAGTCCATAACCAGACCCATAGGATGTCGGGAAGTCGAGTTGTGACTCGTTTTATGTGAACGTTATAATCTGTCCTCTGCTTGCTTCTTTTTATAATAATTGTTGAGTGAAAATAATATGTGATCTTGTTATGTGTTTTCTTGGAGGTGTTAAGTGTAATTTCGTAAATGATAGGAACCTAAGTGTTCTTAGGGGATGGGTTAGGTAGTTAATAGTTAATACTAACTTCGTTAGAACGCGTTTTGATTAGATAATTACTTTTATTCTAGGCCCGAGTTAGTGCGAGACGTTAGTGAGCTCAAGTGTGTTCTTCTTTTCTTTGTCTTTGTGAAGTATATCAGGTAATTGTCTATGCTCTAATCCCCACCGGGATGCTCTTTAAATGTGTTTTGATGTTTTATAATCTATTTTGAGAATTGCATCCCGAAAGGGGACTTCTGTGGAAATACGACCATCTGTTTTGATAATCTTCTTTTTGGTTCGATTGTGGTTTTTGGTTTATTTGAGTTGAGAAATTGGGTGGTCTTTTATTCGAAGTTTTGTTAATGGTTTTGATAACTTGGGATGGTTTGACTTGAGAGTTGTGAGCTGAGTTTGAATAATATACTAAATAATTCCAGTGGAAACGTTAAGCGGGTTTCGGGGGATAACCTGTTGTGCAGGTGTAACAACCTGCAGGGTTATGGACCAGGAGATCAGGGCTTCCTTCCCTGATATAGGATAGTATTTGATGCCTTTGGTAGGCGATATTTTTTAATGCCTTTGGTAGGCGATGTTCTTGATGCCTTTGGTAGGCGATGTTCTTGATGCCTTTGGTAGGCGATGTTTTATGCCTTTGGTAGGCGATGTTATTTATGCCTTTGGTAGGCGATGTTCTTGATGCCTTTGGTAGGCGATGTTACTTTAAGGGATTTGGTATCCCGCCCGCAAATTAAAATATGGATTGTAGGGGTTGAGGAAACAGTTAAGGGTTAAAGGTTTGTAAAACGTTTGATTTGATCCCTCTCCCTAAAATGAATTGAAATGAACTTAAACTGTTTTAAACGTTAGGGGTAGACATTATTGAGATTTCCCCCTCATTTTCTGAAATGTTTTGTTTTCAGGTGAAGATCTAAATACTGGGGACGGGAATTAGAAGTGAGGACGACGAGTCTAGAAGTCCTTGAACCTTTTATATTGTTTTCGTTATGAATTCTTAAAGTTTGTTGAGTTGTTAGTAGTTGCCGTTAGCAGACAGTTGAGTTTTCCTTTCTCGCCTTGTATTCCTTCGGGGATACGGCAGTGACGCCCAAACTAAATTTGAAGTCTTCCGCTAAATTTTGTCTGTTAACGTTAGTTTGACTTTGACTTTCTATAATTGAATTCCCGGGGCGTTACAGCCTTCGACTCACTTGAATACCCGAGTAAATTCCCATCCTACACCGATTTTACATCAACAGACTTCGACTTATATAAGATCGGGTTTTTGAATCGGGGCATGACAAGATCAAGATCAAGTTTGGAGATCAAGTGTGGAGATGTTTTTGGTTGAATTTGATAGATACCAGATTGGCCTATTAAGATCATGGCCGCTCCTTGGTTTTAGGCAAAGTAATCGTGCACTGTTCTTGGAATACGAGTTCAAACTTTGGATAAGATAAGTAACTAACTAATTTTTTATTGATTTGTCAATAACGATCATGCAATACATGCACTGATGATTCAAGTTTTAAGTCCATGCATCTTTGATATGTGAATACATGATTCTATGTTTGCATGCACTGATAAGTTAATGGGTTTGCATGGGTCTAGGCAATCTTTGTTCATATATTTAAGTACGTATGCCGGGCTTTTGATGATGATTGATCATGTGTTGCTTGGTGCGTTGTGTTGCATGAGTTGGTACTTTGGATATGGCTTTATCCAAATGTTGGTAGAATGCATATGGTTGCATGTTGGTTATAACTTCCAAATAACCTATTGGTGTTATCCAAAATTTTGGTTATAACTGTTTAAGGATGGGGGCTCAGTTACAGGAGCATATAAGTTTCAGTCTACCTATGTGAGCAAGAGGTGTAGCCGCCTCAAGGAGCTAATGGGCTTGGCTTCAATTTGCTCACGAGAGGATATGTGACACAAGGAGGATAATAGTGTCGTAAGTTCAAGGAATCTTAGTTGATGAGTGTGTCAGTGAAATGTATCCAAATGGTCAACAAGGATGTGAAGTTCAATGCTTAGTCAACTATCACGTTCAAAGATTTGTAATTATATTCACTACATGGAAGTTCAAGTCGCAAGACACTATCCATGATACATAACAATTCCTTACTCTCTTGGTGATTCAAGTTGTGTGTTTATGATATGTCACAAATGGCGGGGGTGTTGGAATATTGGTTAATAATTCCATACACTCGAAATGGCGGGGGATTGTTGGATAATTTCAAGTGTATGATAAGTTTAGTGACTTGGTTTTATCTAAGTTAACTCATAAGATAGGATATTGGGTATAAGGAAAAGTCGGGTAGACTTTTCGGGACCTAATTAGCCCTATTAAGGGTAACACGGGTATGTGTTACCAAGTAAGGAGGTAACTTTGATAATATTTAGTCGGTTTTATGCATGGATTATTTAAGCATGCTTTCATACATGTTATGAGTGGATAATAGGAATTTAATTATGTTATTATCTACATTATCCAATGATGACAAGAAATTCTATCCACTTGAAAAGGTGGTTGAATCTTATCCATATCCACCCTATCCAAGTGCCTCTTCATGGCTTATAAATAGGGTGGATATGATGCCATTTCTAAGGGGATGTCAAATGGTGCCAAGTCTAAGAATTCCATTTGCAAGTTCTTGACATATGACCCATCATATTCATTCCAACGAGAATCCCATCTCCTTGGTTTTTGGTGGTCACAATCTCTAAGGTTGACATGAGAGTATGTGTCTAAGTTCCTACAAAGCGAGTGTGTTATCCTGCAGACTATATACGGCAGTTATATAAGTCGAAGGAGAGAAGGTATGCCTTCGATTCACTTGAATACCCGAGAAAATTCCCATCCTACACCGATTTTACATCAACAATCTTTAGATACAAGGGAGATGAAGGTAATGGCGGAGAACTTGAGGGTGAGAGAAGGCAACAACTACTGGAGTTCCAGTTGAAGAAATTTGATACCTTCAAATCATCATTTCTTTGCCAACGGCTGTGTTACTTATGCAACAACTTTTTGCCTTTCTTCAACCCTTTGTTTCTTTTGTTTATATGCTTTTGACGTCTTTTGGTCCCTTCTGAATTTTTCTTTAACCATATTATTTTTTTTATGAACAATTCTAGTTTTTTTTTTTTTTTAAAAAAAACTCTCCCTCTCGCTCTCTATCTGCCTAGTTTGTATTGGTTCTATATATTGGTGGATTTGTAATTTCATTAAGGAAGAGAACAAGACAATAAGACATATTAAGACACTTTCTATCTTTCTTTTTTTTTCTTTTTTTTTAATAAATAAGCACACCTTTAACTTCTAATCAAATATAAAATCATTTCTAAATAAACGTTAGAAATGTAACACAGAAAAAAATAAATAAACAATTAGAAAATAAACATTTCAAGATAAAGACCCATAGAAATAAATAATAACAAAAATAATAATTAAAAAATATTCCTAATACGAACACTAGAAAATAACACATTTAACAATGGGTCATTAGGTTTTAGAATCTCCAACTTTGGAGATTGTTTATTAGAATATTTCAACTTCATTTTTGACATGAATATCTCAAACTTTGAGGGGTGAAGCAGTCCAAAATTGAATTAACATCAACTAAGGTTAGGTTTTTCTGTAATATAGCTATATTTTTTGGGGTGATATATAGAATGAAAGTGTGTCTAAACTAAAGTTCATATAATCTCCATCCCCTACTCCCAAAGTTCAATTCCTGAGGGATCCTTCCCGGGTTACCAAGAATATGGAAGTGTTGTGTGAGTGGAAGGTTGGGTTTGGGTCAGGCGTTGTCATTCCTGTACTCCCATCAATAAAGGCCTACCGAGTTAGGGTTACCCTGAGATAGGGGTGCCCGTTGTGTTGGTCACTTGCCTAATTTTCTTTTTTTAAAAAAATAAAACAAGTCCAACTCAATTTATCATTTTCCAACCATTCTCCATCTAAATAAAGTCAAGTAATCATAAAAGAGTTCATACAAGAATATGGAACTGTTGTGTGAGTGAAAGTTGGGTTTGGATCAGGCGTTGTCATCCCCATCTCCAATCAATAAAGGCCTACCGAGTTAGGGTTACCCTGAGATAAAAACTGCCCGCTATGTTGATCACTACGTAATCTCTTTTTTTCAAAAAAAAAAAAATCCAACTCAATTTATCATTTTCCAACCTTTCTCCATTTAGACAAAGTCAAGTAGTCATAAAAGAGCTCATACAAGTCAAAACAACTCTTGCAGTGAAACTAACTCTTAAAAGCCACTCATTCATCTCAAGTCACACAACCCTATCGGGCTACGCACATTACCGATAATTGCTTTAGGGATCGGTAACTGGCCCCACAAATCACCACGAGTCCTTCTAACGTGATTCGCCCTCGCTCAAAAGACTTTCTATAAACAACACGAGTTCTTCCTAAAAGTAAGGTGCACCTTGACGATATAAATAGTCATTTCAATCCCTTTAAGCAACACCTAACCGTATACTTGAGATGTTACATAAACCCATAAATGTTGTATAAGTTCAAAAGACTTTCTATAAACACCATAAGCACATTTAATAAATCATAGTGACTTGAAAATCAAATTATCCTTTAACACATCCTTGTATATAAAATATAAAATTTTTTTACCAAAAAAAGCACACAAACCCTTTTCAAAGTCAAGTAAACCTCAAATAGCTGAAAAGTAGGCACTATTAGCACCAAAATATTACATTTTGTATATCTTTATTCACCTAAGTTTTTATGTTTGTAACAATTTTATTCTAATGTTTTTCATGTTTTTATTTATCTTGTAGGAAATAAGTTGGAAAGAAGAAAGTTAGAGAAATTGAACAAAAGAAAAGACATATGCTACTCTTTCCATCGTAACTACTTCCATAGAGGTTTGATATATTTGAAACTTGAGGAGCTTAAAGTAGACACCGAGAGCTTTTCATCGATATATTATAAGGTCAATTCGGAGTTCGAATAAAGAAGTTATGTTTCTTTGAAGTCGTGAGAAATGCTCGAGTAAGCGCAGCCTTGATTCATGGCCACTGGCATGTAACTCATCTTGCCGGATTATTTAAATCTCTCACTCATTCTTCTCATTCTAATAATCCAACTCTCTCCTTTTCTCCCCTTTTTTCTTCACTTTCTCAATAAAACCCATTAGGGGTGATTGTTTTAGAATAGGTTATATTAGATTTTCATAAATTTAGGGATTTGTATTGAAGATTGAAGATTGTTCATATACATTTAAAAATCCAAGACTAAGTTTTCTATCCTTCTCTTTTTGTTCATGTTATTTCTTTGAATTTTATCTTTGTTTAATTTCATCTTATGTTAATTTGTGCTTAGTTTTGGGTTGTCATTGATGTATTTGGATGATATTTGATCTTATTTATGCCTAATTATACCTAGTTTATGCTTATAATTTGAGTTTTTCTCTAGTGCCTGCCACGTGTTTGATGATAATGCTTGAGAGAGTTTTCATCTATTTTTCTAGGCAATTGACTTGTGTTGAGATGCGAGGTCGAATTGCTAGTGTGGGTAGAGAAAATAGTTAGGGCTAGATGTGTAAATAGTCGAATTCTAACTAGGTATAAGGTTGTCTTTCTTGTAGTTTAGTTTGATTAACCCATAGAAATAAGTGGTTAAGATAATTAAACTAGCCTTTGCTTCCTTGAAAGAGGAGCTTTGGTGGTCTTTCATGGGCAATCGATCACTCTAATTACATGTCTGAACTTGGTTAATTAGGTGTTTTCCATTTTAGTTTTTGTGATTAGTTAATTGTGGCTTTTATTTTGTTTTATTAGTTAATAGTCTTTCACACCAAAAACATTCTGATCCAACCTAGTTGGTGAGAACTCGATTAGCTCTTTGGTTTGGAAGCCCCAACTCCCTGTGGATAAGACAATTAACCCGCACTGTGCTGCACATGAACAGGCAAATATAAACTCAATTTACATGGGATGATTAACAATCAACTTAATTTTAATTCACTTCAATCTAAGATTGACAAAGAGAAATTATAACATAATACACACCTATTGATCTAACTTCGAGTTTAATTGTTTATACACAAGACTTATATGACTTCTATGCATGCATTTATCACTTATAATTAACCCAATTAGCATTATTCTAAGCATACTCAAATAGTCTTACATCAATATATACATACACATAATCACATATATTAAAGCTCATTTACAAAGATAAGTAGCTAAACTTTAACATATATGACATAACCTAAGCAACAATTAGAAAAATCAACCAATACTCCTTAACTTTCATCATTTAACCAAATACATCAATTTCACAATCGACTTGAACTCCATCCTTGTATACAGTGTTCCAAACAGTTCCTTAATGCTCAATGCCCAACCTAAAGACTCATCAGTCCCAACTCGGTTTCACAAAACAGTCCAACCATACTTTGTTCAACTAATAGTTTCAGGCATAAGTCTCAGTATTCAAGGTTATTGACATCGATTCAATCAATTGGAAACTTAAGGTTCCTAATGTGGCTTGAATTGGATGACTATAGAGGTCCCCTACGCCCTTGTGCTCTGTGAGTCTGGCTATCACTTTGCGTGTGTCGACTGAACAAATTAACGACCACCATGACTGAGAGACTTCCCCATCGTCTCATCACCACTCTCTGACTCGCTCTGTGAACCTCCAACAGGACAACCACAACTACTAACACAAACCACCAAAAACCAACTCAAACCACCATCATTTTCTCTAGTTAATTGATTATGGCGGAGAAGGCCGAAAACCCCAAAACCCATCCCTTCATTTGTTTGTTTAAAATCCTGAAAAATCTGAACTTTCCCACCATGACTCCATTAATATTTATTTCTGATTCTGCCATTTTATATTGAGAATTATTTATTCTAACATTTGAGCTCATAAGATCGTTGAGTAACTAACAAGGGTATAATAGTAATTTGGTGCATGGAGACATTGGAACGCCCCAAGGGTATTATGTTTTTTTGTGCATAGGGGCGTTCCAAGGGCCTTTTAGTAATTTCGTGCATTGTATTTAACGCCATAAGTCTACATACTTAACTATTAGTAAAATGTGTTTTTGTGCATAGAAGCTACTCATCTGTTGCGTGGCATTGTGGAGAAATACAGGGAAAGGAGAAAGGATCTACATATGGTGTTTATAGATTTAGAAAAAGCTTATGATAGGGTCCCCAATGAAATGATGTGGGTGTGTTTGGGGGTGAAAGGGGACAAGATCCCTATATCCAGGTCACTAGGGACATGTATGATAATGCAAGAATTAGTGTGCGGACAATTATAGGCACCACGAGTGAGTTTTCGTGTGATATAGCTAGGGTTTCATCAAGGGTCAACGCTTAGCCCGCTTCTTTTCATTCTAGTTATGGACGAGTTGACGAAGGAAATCCAAGAAGAGTTACCATGGTGTATGCTTTTTGCAGATGATATATTGTGCTTATAGACGAGTTAAAAGACAAATTAAATGACAAGGTGGAGGTTTGGAGAGATGTCTTTGAGTCTAATGGTTTTAGATTGAATAGGTCTAAGATAGAATACATGACGTGAGATATTGTATATAAAAATCTTAGTGTCTCTGTGTGAGTTGTGTGGATGAGAATAATTGAGAATATTGTGTCTATTGTTGTAACTCAGGAGGGAGACTGATAAAGATTGGGTGAATCTCTGAAACACATCTGGTAGTACTTTAATAGTGCATTAGTCGTGGTCTTTTTTCAGTTTGTGTTTTTTCACATTAAAATTCTTATGTTAGTCTTTTACTTTCATTATTACTTTTAATCTGTTTGTGCTGCTAATAATGTCTTGAATTCTAATAATAAGAGTAAAAAGGCATGTACCAATAGTCAATCAAGGGCCATCATCAAACTTCCTCTAGTAAGCCATTGTTTCTCATGTCAGCTAGAATGTTGGAAAAACCACATAGATGGGGTAAACACGGTAATAAAGAACACAAGATGATGAATTACTTTGGTGGTCAGGAGTTGAGGGCAAATCTCATTCCCCTTAAGACTTATTCACAATATTGTGAAAAGACTATTAGGAAAGTGTCCCAAAATCACCCAGTTTCTTGATCTCACAATTATTTGTTTCTTAATTGTATTAGGATATTATTTAAGTTTCCTTATTATGTTGGGTATCCTAATTGTATTAGATTCTAAATCTAATTGGAGTGGGAGCCAAGGTAGGTTTATAGGGAGTTTCCCCTATAAATAGTGGGTCTTGTTCGCCTTGTTTGGTGCGGCCACACCTCCTATGAGAGGAGGACCGGAGGTTTATTCGAATATTCAGAAATTTCGTATTCCTGGATGGTGAGAGAGATTTTGTTGGTGTTAGATATCTTTGTAATACTCTCTTTGTTGGATCTCGGGAGGAGATCGTTTGTTGTACTCTCTACCAATAGTGGATTCGTTTGTGTTTGTGCCGCCCGTGATTTTTTTCCGACTAGGGTTTCCACGTTAAATTCTTATTCCCTTTATTCTTGAATTTATTTTTCTCGACATCGAGTAGTCATCTTATTTTCCGCTGTCGTTGATTAAGTTGCTCTTATTAATTATCCTAACAAAGACTCAAGGGTAAAACCTAACTTCTTGTGGACAAAGGAACAAGGCCCTTCAAGAACTCTCAAAGGAGTTGTTGTAGTTCAACACCGTATAAGTGTTGAAGCCCTCTAGGAGGAAGGAAGAATGGATGAGTGGAGTAGAGCGTCAAGACTTGCCTCACAATTCCTATTATTCAAGAACATGATCCATAGGATTGCAACCATATGATTGTGATTTGTGGGGATCAATATTGAATGACCAATCAGTCAATATTCAACCATAAAATAATCCCCACATGTTAATAACAAAGCCTAAAATCTAGAAAATTTGAATATCACACAGCTAGGCAGTTGAGGTAGACATGGTCCGTGTCAGCCTAGTGTGCCTTTTCTTCAGCCACTGGATGCTGACACAACCCGTATCACGCTTGGCACAGTCCGTTTCGTCCAGCTTTAGCTCCTAAACTTACATTGACTCTTTCGATCAACCCTTAACTTATGCTTAGTGAATTTTCAATTTAATTAGCCTTTCCATCTTGAAACACTTCAACATAAAATGAGTACTAGCAACAAACTCTAAAAACTACAAACACTATTGGAACCTGAAAGAAGAGGACAATCTTATCAAAATCCAATTCAAGGTTGAGCATCAACCACTTGAATCCAACATGCCCCTGTCGAATTCAAAGCTATGACAAGTGCTCTGAACCCTCATCCAAACTACCTGCTAGATCAATCTTAACCAATTCAAGGTTGAGCATCAACCACTTGAATCCAACATGCCCCTGTCGAATTCAAAGCTATGACAAGTGCTCTGAACCCTCATCCAAACTACCTGCTAGATCAATCTTAACTTCGATCTAATCAAATTGGTTCCCCTAATTCATATTTTACAATTTTTCAAATAGCTTCTTGTTGGACCCGGGAAAATCCCCGTTGGTGTCCCTCGCGGTAAACGGCGAGTCGAAAGGGGTGTCTTTTCTTTTAGAAGATTTGCTTGAATTTCCGTTTAAATAAATTAAAACTAAAATTTAAATAATCTCCTTTTTTTTATTTTATTAAAGTCTAAGGATTTTGTTTATTCGAAAAATGAACAGAAAATAAAAGAAAAACAAAAAGAAACAAAAAAGGACAATAAGCAGAGAGTCTCGGGACTGGGCTCGGGATGATTCACTGTAGCAATACCTGCAGATATTGTGAGTCAGTGGCCCGGAAAAAGGGATCTTAATTAAACTCTTTTTTTTTTGGAAAATACATTTTTTAGTTGGAGATTTTATTTACTCTACGAGATAAACAGAAAATAGGAAAACGAAACCGAAGAAATAAAAGAAAACTGCAAACCGGGGGATTCGAACTCGAGACCGAGACTACTGTCCACTGCGATACCTGCAGGTATCGTGGGTCGATGTCCGGGAGCAGTACCGACCGAAGTCGTCCGAAGTCGGTCGCCGTGGGTCGGTCGAGCCGACTTCCGAACTTAGGGATCCGGACCCAAAAAAAAAAACTTTTATTTTCACGATCCGTTTTCTGAAATCCGAAAAAAATGAAACTCGAAAAATAAATAAAAGAAAGAAAAGAGGAGAGAGTCGCCGATTAATTTTTGAACGAGAATTAATAAACTCAAAAAAAGTGACTCCACAAACCACGAACCACGAGATTCGGATCCGGGGGTAAGGTTACGGATTCGAGAATATAAATTCCCGAATTCGCCCGTTCAACGAACGGACTTTACTAAACCAGTTAAAATAAAAGGAAGAAGAAGAAGAGAGAAGAAGAGAGTAGAACGGAGTATTAATTAGCGTAATTAGTGTTATTCAGTTACATACAAATGCGATGATAAAGCGAGAAATAAATACAAGAAACAAAAGAATTAAATACAAGCGTACCTTTATTCACGAATAATCCATATTATTTAGGTCAAGTTTAGGGTTAACTCAAGTTACAAGATAATATGAATGGAGAAGAGATAAAAACAAAGAAAATGCCAGTTAAAGTGTATGCAAAAATGAGAGAAATAAAGAGGGAAAAGAGAAGATGAAATCATCAAGTGTCAATACGCCAGGGTGATTTCGGTGTAGGGTTGAAGTGGAAATGGTTGGGGTTTTTATAAGAGAAATTGGGGTTGGGAATTTAGGTCAAAAATGAGGGGGGAAAAATGACCTAATACTGCCAAGTATCTCGGCCAGCTGCGCGGATCAAATTAGGGCACGTTTCTTGAGGTGAGCTGAGGCGCTACTGGTCGGCGAAACTCGCCACGATACTGGCGGTATGTGGATCTGCCGCCCCGCCACCGTTGTCGCCTCGGGCTGCGTGCCAAAGGGAATTGGCCTGATTTATTTTTGTGGTTTATTTTTTTTTTGCATTTCACTTGGCATTTTTTTAAAATAAAATAAAGACAAAATAAAATAATTACAATAATTACGAGACACTTTTTGGGTGTCTACACTTCTCGAAAGCAAACCCAAATCATAATAAAAACTAACGACATGTTTGGTGAGCATAAAAGGAATGAATAAGTCAGGAATGAGTTCTGATTCCTATTTTTATTGTTTGGAGAACTGTTTCTGGAATGGAATAACAATCCTTAGGAATTTGCTATCCCTCCCAAAGAGGGGTATTAGAACCCTCCCAAATATGGGGGGAATTGGCTATCCCTTTCTTCCATGATGATGATAATAATAATAATAATAATAATAATAATAATAATAATAATGATAATAATTATAAATTAATAAACAGTAAATAATAAATCACAATAAATCACAATAAATAAATTATTATTATTATTATTGATTAATGATTTATAATTTATAATTATTAAAAAATAAATAATAAAAAAATATGAATAAATAACTTTGATTTCATTCATCTACTCACCAAATACTTTCAATTTGGGGTTCTGATTCCATACTCAACTCTCCATAATTCTAATTTTATACCCAATCCATCCCACTTTTCCCTCCAAACATGCCCTTAGGGATGAAATTGGGATTGACATGTTCATCTAGAAGGTATTTATTCATTTATTCCTCGCCCACAAGGAGGTGAAACAAAAAACAGGGTGCCAAATGGTGGTACGACATTTATTGCACGGTTGAATCTTATGAGTCAATCGCACCTCTCTTGGGATTAAATTCAACTCCCATATTTTGCTGCACGCTTCAACACACAAAACCCAGAACCAGAAACTCAATTCCCCTTTGAATTTTTCGTCATTTTCATACAAATTTTGTCACCCTCGAATTATATATATTTTCTAGAACAAACAAAGGAAGACTGCCAAATGTCTTATCTAAATAACCTGGTCATTAGTCAACTCCCCCTTTTAATTAAATCATTCCCCAAGCCAAACCCAAACCCAAACCCAAACCCAAACCCAAACCCAGCCAACAAATAGCATACCACATCACATGAGATACACATGATCTTTCTTTTCTTTTCTTTTTCCCCTTTAATTTTAAGACTGAAAACTTCATTTTGAATACTAGTATATTTCAAAATTTCAAACATATATATTCATACATATTATATAGGCCAACCTTCTCTTACCTTGGCTTCTTAAGAACTCTCTGGAAAACTTTGAATTCAAGTCCTATTATTTCTTCCCACCTTATCCTTCCCACCTTAAATACCTGTCATTCCCCCCTTTTTTTCCCCGCTAACTCCAACCCCAAACTCAAACCCCCCCCCCCCCTCTCTCTCTCTCTACTTAACTTCCATTAATCACACTAATCCTCCCTCTCTCTTTCTCTCTCTCCAAGTCAAAACCAAACCATGGGAACCATGATCGGGCACGTCGGGCCGGGCCTGGCCTTCTTTGCAATCGGTTTCTGGCATCTCTACAACCACCTCAAACTCCTAGCCCAGCACGGCCCAGCCCGATACACGAACCACCCCTGGTTCCCGGCCCGTCTCCTACGCCACCTCGAACTCTACCTGATAATGCTCGGGTGCTCGGCCTCGGTGGCGATGGAGCTCTTCATTGGGCCGGACCGGCACCAACCCTTCGACCCGGACGGGACCATCCCCTCCAACCACCTCCACAACTTCGAGCACTCCTCCATCTCCCTCACCTTCTTCGTGTACGCCGCCTTCGCCTTAGCCCTCGACCGCCTGGGCCTGGGCCGGGCCCCGGCCCAGCGAGACGTGGTCCAGTTCGTGGGCTCGGTGGCGTTCGGGCAGCAGCTGTTGCTCTTCCACCTCCACTCGACGGACCACATGGGGGTGGAGGGGCAGTACCACTGGCTCCTACAGCTCGTGGTCGCCGCCTCCCTCGCGGCCACCCTCCTCGGGATCGCCGCCCCGAGGAGCTTCGTCGTCGGCTTCGTACGTTCCCTTAGCATTCTCTTCCAAGGGGTGTGGCTCGTGGTCATGGGGTTCGCGCTGTGGACACCGGGGCTCATCGCCAAGGGCTGCTTCATGAACCTCGAGGAAGGTCACGTGGTGGTCAGGTGCCACGACGACGAGTCGCTTCACCGGGCGAAGTCGTTGGTGAATATTCAGTTTAGTTGGTTTCTTATTCTCTTGGCTGTCTTTGCGGCGTCGTTTTATGTGATCATGGTTAGGGTTTATGGAGGGGAGTTTAACTACAAGACGGCGGAATATTCTCCTATGTCGTTGACTTCGAGCAGTAGTGATGAGGAAGATGAAGATGTTGAAGCGCAGAGGGTTGGTGGGAAATCGTCTGAAACGCAGCGTTTCGTGCGTGGGGGTGGAAATAGTATGATCAATAAGGCTATTGACCATATGGAGAGGTAGAAATTCAAAGGATTAACTCATATACCTTGGTGGGCATGTTCATAGGGAGTGTATTGGTGATTTGTTTGGTTAATTTGTTGATTATGTAGGGTGGGATTTCTTGATTATATGTGATGATGGGGTTGATTAGCTACCTTAATTAGGATTTGTGGGCTAAAAAAGTATAGGCTCAAAGCTGGCTAATCAGAAAAGGAAGCTAGAAAGTATATGCTTGTCAATTCTCAATGTTTTACTTTTTGATTTCTCTGTTTTAGATTTAATTTGGGTTTTGTTTGTTTGTTTGTATGAGATTAAATGTTCATAAATAAAATTGATTGAAAAGTTTCTTTCATTTTAAATAATGTATATAATGAATTACTCCCTCCGTCCCAAAATATTTCTCCCCTTTGATTTAGCACGCATTTTAAGGAAAATCAACAAATTAATCTCAATTAGCAATAAAATACTAATAATACCCTTAGTTTTGAATTCAAAACTACTATTTATACTTTTCCCTCTCATATTTAAATACTTTTAAAATTCAAACTAAGGCATTTTAGCAATTTCAATAAAATAAAAGTTTCCATTTTAGGAAAGTAGACATAATTTTGGGACATCCAAAAAGGAATAGTGGACAAATAATTTGGGACGGAGAGAGTAGTTATTAGTATTAATTGTTCAATAGTCAAAATATAAATTATATATATGGACAATGATACTCATCTTTATTCAAAATGGTTAATAACCATCTTGAATTGTTCATATTTCACATTTTTGTAACTTTTAATAATATTTTTTATTAATTATATACAATTATCAACTATAAGAGTATGATATTTATCAGCTAGGTCAAAAAATATATATAATAGCCTACTTTTATCAATCATAATAGAAATTACATATTTTATACATAGTTTTATATTTATAAAAAATATAAATACTCTAATTTTATATTATTTATAAGTTGTAATGGCTCTCGAAATAATGAAATATATGTTTATAATGATTTAAATATACTTACATTTAATTTTATGGATGATGTAGATGAAATACAAGATAATTATTAACCATCTTATATCAAGATGTTTATATGGTACATAGAAAGTACTACATAATGGTACTACAAATTATAACTTGTGTGAAGAAGTTCATACTATTTTTAAATAATATTTTTTCATAATTCATATTCTTTTTTTGTAATTTTATCTAGCAAACAGCTATATTTATTTACTATTCAAAATGTCTTTTATATATGGAATTTAAAAGACTCTAGAAATAGTTACTCTTCTTTTTGTCCATAATATAAGCGTCAAATTGGGCTAGATGGTGCTTGCTTGTGCGTCTCGCGTTTCTATTTTGAAAATTGGCATATATGATTCATGTGAGCATTGCTTGTTTGTTTGATTTACTTACACGATTATATTTTATTATATAGCTTCGAACATAAGGATTATGGTGAAGACATTGACTATTTTAAGATTTTTACACATAATTTAATCGGATCCTCAAGTAATGTTTTTTTAATCTTATCATTTGTTTTGCAGTATGTTGGGTTTAATGGCCAAAATTCTATTTAAGCATTTGGACGTCACCAGCATTAAGCCGACCTTTACCAGCGTCTCGCATTCTTAGACGCTGCCCTTTTACTTCCGGACGGTGCCAGCGTCACGTCCAGAAGGCTTTACATGAGTGACGCGGCCAGCGTCGTTAGGCGCTGCCAGCGCCTCTAATGTCGGTTGTTTAGCGGCGTGGCTTCCGTTTTGTTTATTAGGTTATGTAATATTTAATCTAGTTTCTTTTTCCCTCTCTTCTACTATAAATATAGGTTATTATTAACCTATTAAAAACACACAAAAATACAGAGAGCATTCTTTACCTCTACCCATCCCTGGGTTGTGAGAGTATTTTGAGAGTTATTATTTTTCCTTCAGATTATTTCTGGTGTACTATTAACCATTTGAGATCTTTCCTTCTTGATCTCGTTGTGTTATATAGTCGTTTGATATCTCTCTTGTAATCTCTCCCCTTATACTAGTGGATTATTGTTCCGTTGCCGTCCATGGTTTTTTCCCGCTTTGGGTTTCCACATATGAATCTTGTGTCTTTATACTCTCTATTTTTAATTACTGATCTTGTCATATTGTTTGTTTGATTTTCTTACATGATTATATTTTATTTTATAGCTTCGAACATAAGGATTATGGTGAAGACATTGACTATTTTAAAGTTTTTACGCATAATTTAATCGGATCCTCAAGTAATGTTTTTTTAACGAAAATGATAAACATATTAACACAAGATGACTCTTAACCATCTTGCATTTCTTTTAAATCACTAATAGAGTGAAATGTAAGTGTATTTAAATCACTCTAAATGTATGTTTCATCATTTTCAAGGTTACTACAACTTATAAATAATTTAAAATAATTATTTATTTATATTTATTTCATAAATACAACACTATGTATAAAATGTGGATTTTCTACTATGATTGATAAAAGTAGGCTATTATTATATTTTTTCACCTACCTAATAAGTACTATATTATTATAATTGATAAATATATATAATTATTTAAAAAAACATTAATAAAAGTTACAAAAATGTGAAATATGAATAACTCAAGATGGTTAAGAACCATCTTGAGTCAAGATGGTTATCATGGTCCTTTTTTTAATCTTATCATTTGTTTTGAAGTATTAATGACCTATTCTTTACTGGTGTGGGATAAGATTTATCATACTTCATCCTATTTTTCCTATTTTATCATAAATTTATCCTTTTATCTTGTACTTCTTTATCTATCTTACATAATATATATTTAAAAATTTATATATATAATAAGCGATGTAACTAATGTGACTCGTCTTATACACAATGTTTTATTAAAAATAAAAATAATTATATATTTAAAGTTTTATACATATAAATGATGTGACTAATATAATTTAGGCTTTCAAACACTATCTCACATTTTTCATTTGATCTCGCGTTTTTTGCTCCATTAAAAATCCAATATTTCCCACCCACTTTCTATATTCCACCTCATAATTAAAAACAAGTCTTATCTAAAAATGGCATCAAAGAATATATATTTTAAAGGGTATATAACTAGCTCCCACCAAAAATCGCATAAGCTCAACAAAAATACTTGTTATTTTAATGTTTACAAAATTGACATTTATAATGATTCATGTGAGCATTGCTTGCTCTTATTGATAAAATCATAACCGTTGTACTACAAGATACTTGTTTTAATGTTTACCTAATCAATTATGTACTAAACAAAATACTTGTCATAGTGTCATAGTTTTTGGTTTTGTAGGGATTTTGGTACAGCGTATTGCGCCCATTTTTCACTATTTTGAGTAGTGTGGTAATATGTGTTGTTGATGCTATTTTGTTGGACTGTGCTGCTGGCATTTGATTCCTATTAATAAAATTGGGTCTAGACCCTTCACTTATCGAAAAAAAAAATACTTGTCACGTTAATATAATGTTTCAAAAATTAAAATGTATGATTCATGTGAGCATTGCTTGCTTATTTGATTACACAAACTATATTTTATTATATAGCTTCAAATATAAGGATCAAGGTGAGGATGATTGGATAGACCTCGATCATTTTCAAAGTTTTTATGCATAATTTATTGGCCTCTCAAGTATTTTTTTTAAAAATCTTATCATACTTTTTTGAAGTATTCATTTCAATAGGAGATGACATTAAAAAATATATATTTTAAAGATTATCATATAATTCCTATCTAAGATGCATAAACTAAATGATTTTATCGTATATTGACAAAATCATAAATGCTTACTTTTACTACGGCATATACTTGTTTTAGGGATTTTTTTAATATTTTGAACCCCGAAGTATAGGATAATTTATTTTTTGAACATTTGGTTTTCATTGTTAATTTTTTAGACATTAAAGTTTATAGGCTAAAAAAAAAAGACTAATGTACCGCTTTTCTTTTTCTTCACATGTTTGAATTTCTCTCATGATTGATGCCAAACTTCAAGATCAAGGTTAAAACTGATTTTAACCTATAATACACCTGTCTTATTCATATCAAAACTACTTAGGTACCCAAGGTCTAAGTAGTTCAGACATGAATAAGAGAGGTGTATTATAACTTCAATATCAGTTTTAACCTTAGCCCTGAAGTTTGGTGTCAAAATTCAAACATGGGAAGAAAAAAGAAAATCGATATAGGGGCCTTTTTTTCAGCTCACAAACTTTAAGGTCTTTTTTTATTCAACCTACAAACTTTAGGATTCAAAAAATTAATGTTGAAAATCAAAGGTTCAAAAATTAATTACCCTATGCTCCATGGTCCAAAATGCAATAGCCCCTTCTTTTAGTGTTTACATAATTAATAATTATATGGACTAAACAAAATACTTTGACATTTTAATGTTTACAAAATTGCAAGTATGATTCATGCATGTGAGCATTGTTTGCTTATTGATAAAATCATAACCGTTTTACTACGAGATACTTGTTTTAGTGTTTGCATAGTAGTTACATACTAAACAAAATACTTGTCATTTTAATGTTTAGAAATGTATGATTCATGTAAGCATTGCTTGCTTATTTGATTTCTTAAACCACTATATTTTATTTGAAAATTCTGCAGCTTCAAGTATAAGGATCAAGGTGAGGATATATGATTGGATAGACATAGATCGTTTTCAAGGTTTTTATGCATAATCTTATCAGTTTCTCAAGTAACTTTTTAAAAATCTTATCATACTTTTCTGAAGTGCTTATTTCAGTAGGAAGTGACATTAAAGAATATATATTTTAAAGAGTATCATATTACTCCCATCTGAGATGCAATGATGTATAACCTAAATGATTTTATCTTATTTTGATAAAATCATAAATGTTGTACAAGATACTTGTTTTAGTGTCTACATAATTAATTATGTACTAAACAAAATACTTAATCATTTTAATGTTTACAAATTGACATGTATAATTTAATAGACATTGATCATCATTTTTAAGATTTTGCGCATAATCTTATTAGCCTCTAAACTAATAATTCTTATCTTTTTTTTGAAGTACTTATTTCAATAGGAAATGATGTTAAAAAAATATACATTTTATCGTATAACTCCCATCTAAGATGCATAAGTTAAATGATTTTATCTTATATTGACAAAATCATATACTTTTAATCTTATTACAAGATATATTTGTTTAGTGTTTTCATAATTTATTATGGACTAGATGAAATGCTTGTCATTTTAATATTAACAAACATTGAGATTTATGATAATTCATGTAAGCATTGCTAACACTCATGTAAGCATTGCTAACTTGTTCGATTATCTAATTATTTTAACTTGTGCATCGTATAACAAAATAGGAATTTTAATAAAAACAAAATTTAAACTATAATTAATATGCATAAGAATCAAATATTGTATTCAAGTTTAAAACCTAAGTATTGCATGAAAGTTGTAAAAAAATAAATAAGAAAGATCTAACTATTAGATTATCTAATTATTGAAGTTAAAAAAAGATAGAGAAAAGCAAGGTATGTATAGATCCGGCAAAAATATTCTCACACCAGATATTCAACTACTACCTCCGTCCCTAAATAATTATCCATTTGATTCAACTTTGACCGTTGATTACTCACAAATTACAATATGTTACAATATAAAATTAATATTATTGTAATTTTTAGTACTATATCTTTCTGATGGTGATAATTTCATATTGTAATTCATTACAATTTGTGAGTAATCGATGGTCAAAGTTTAGTCAAATGGACAATTATTTAGGGACGGAGGTAGTATTCCACAATCGGAGGTTTTTCATTGCAATGTGAGCTCACGCAGGTCAATATGAGCATCTGAATCAATACCAATATTATGACAAAAATAAATAATCACACATTCATACCTACTTACACATTTGGCGTTCCCATTAGGAGGTTTTTAGAAACAAGCTTGTATTACGAACTCCACCATGGCTTTGGAACTCATGGCATTTGTTTGTTACATGTAAAGAAGCGAAATGTTTTAGGAACTTATTATTGGAAATATCGATTTGGTATAATCTAATGCCACCTGCCATAATCTGTTGCAATAGTAATACTACTCTAGCAATTGTACATAGTACATACAATAGCAAATCAAGGCACATGGTGTTAAGACATCCCTATGTTCGGGATGTACATCAGTTGATTGAGGGCGCGGTAGTGACTGTGACTTTTGTCAAGTTTATCGAAATTTAGCTGATTCATTAACTAAAGGGCTATCTAAAGACTTGATAGCAAAGGTTTCAAAGAGGATGGGGTTTAGCTCAAGCCCAAACATTTGTTATTCACCACAAAGACTCAACTTTACAGTTGGTATAAGGTCAATCTTAAAGTTCAAAGGATTATGGAGTTGTACAAAGTAATAGGAAACATCAATATAATCATCCTAAGTTAACAGATGCTTGGATATCTCTAATGTCAAGAGATTGAGCGGTTGAACTCTTAATAGACTTTATTGGAGCTTAGTTACATAGACGGTAAATCCAGAGTCTATCTATGCATGTGTGAGGTATGGTCGTCGAAAGAAATTTAGGTTAAAGTTCCAAAACACGTACTAAGGATAAGGATACGAGGGTTGATAATTGTGTTGGTATTAACGCTAAGGACGCAAGTTATATGTGTGTTGTGTCAACATGTTTTATATATCGATATGGACATTAAGTTCAAGGTCTTGTCTACTTCATGCTTCGGGTCAATCATAGTCTAAAAACGCTAGTTGAAGTTCAAGGAGAAATATACTTTCATTAGGCAACGAGTCCTGCTGGAGTCCAGAAAGCAAGAAAATGGATTACACGGATTGTGTCACCCTTGACAAGGACCATGTTGGGCCTGACACTAGTCGTGTCAACTCTTATACATAATTAATGATCCAACACTTATAATATCCGATTGATTAATTCTTAACCTTCAACTACTATGTGATCTTTGACCCCAACAGTTATATTTCTAATATAGCATGTGGTCAAAGCCACGTCTGTGATCTCGATTCTCATTTAAGGACCCTTTTAATGGTTGCTGACCAACCTTAGAGAAGGTGTAGAATGTCTTCAATATAGAGATCATTTGCAAGTCATGTGACTATGTGAGCATCATCTCATCTAATCACACTTCAATCTCTTTTCTAAACTTCAATTATAATTTGGTGGATCAAGTGAGAAACAAGTCACTTCTTAATATATATAATCACGTAAAACCTAAATTTTATCCCTTTAAATATTTATCATATAGTAAAATAGTTTTTAAAAGAAGTTGTTCACGATCTCTTAAAGATAATAGGGGTGCATTGAAAATAATAAAAAATCAAATCAAAATAAGATAAACATAGGAACAAACATTGTTTTAAAAATAAAAAAAATTAAAAAAAAAGGAAGGACAATCCAATGACAGCCAAGATAGCAGCTTCTTTGTAAGGATGTACAAGTTGCTTGGTAGTTGGTGTGGTGGGCAGCAGTGTTTCATTTTTATACATATTGCCTTGCAAGTTGGAATGCTATCCTTGATTTTTACTGTCAGTTGTTGCTTCAAAATTCTAACAGAAACTTAAGATATCTTATCAGTTGTTTTGGCTTATCCTCAAAATGTTGTTTTTTATAATGTGTACCTTCTTTAGATAGATCGGTACTATGATAGGGGGTCTACAAATTTATAAATTTTCTCTTGCATTTTCAAGCATTTAGGACTTATTTTGAGATAAAAGTGGAATGAAAGGAAATAATTATCAGAAACGTTGAGGTCGAATACAAAAGAAAATTGTTAAAATCTGAAATGTTTGGGGAGAAGAAAACATAATTGAAATTTCAATTATGTTGACAATGACGATGATGATAATAATAACAACATCAACAACTACACCAAGAGTCACCAACAATGATAATACTGATAATAGTTTTGATTACTTTAGGGTGGAGATTGAATCCCCTCTTGAAATTAAGGGGGTCTAATTCTCTTTATTTGGGAAGTGGGAGTCAATTCAATTCCTACAATCACTTATCAAACATAAAATTATCCATAAGCTTTCTAAATTATCATCAATTTAATCTCTAGGTTTATACAATTCCTATGTATAGCATCTATGCTTTTGTGAGCAAGGGATACTAAGTTGGATTTCAATAAATTTTTATATTTATTTATGCTTATACTTTATTTTTGGATGGATATACTTATACTACAAGCCCATTAGGTACTAATAATTTTTTTGGGTTATTAACCCTAAGGATGGCCAACAAGCAAATTAACCATGAAGAATTGGGAGGACAATGAAGTTCCTAATTGTAAAATATGCAGAGATAAAAAAGGCTGAGGTGGCATGATTTTTTTTAGTTTGTTAATTTTTATTTGGAAATTAATTAATTAATTAAAAAAAATCATGTCATGTCTGCCTTTTTTTTTTTGCCAAGCATGTCAGCCTTTTTAATCCCACATATTTTACGATTTGAGACCTCATTATCCTCCTAATCTTTCGTGGTAAATTTGCTTCTTGGGTCATTCTTTAAGGTCAATAACCCAATTTTTTTTTGGGCGAAATTATAAATAATTGATATACAATCCTTTGGTTGGTAGGGCAGGGCAAATGTGTAATACGTGCAAGCCAAGTGATACCAAGACCACTATAATAATGCATACCATAATTGTTGAAGAATATGATATTATCATACAATTTCAGTTTCAGTTTCTTAATGCCTGCTAAATTAATGTGACATGACATTCATATCATCATCTGCATCCATTTTAGGTATTTAACTTGCATTGAATCTCAATTATCCATCCTGTTGTTTGACACAAATAATCCGTACTGAGGGGATTGTGATTAGGAATAATTCAAAGTGATTTTTTGGCCACTGACAGTCTGTAATTTTTCTCAATTTTCTCATAGCAGTCCAGAAACGATTTCCGGCACCAGAAAGCTGACGTGGCGATCAGAAATTATGTTTATTCATACTTCAAAAAGAAAATTTATGGTCGCCACGTCAACTTTACGGTGTCGGAAATTGATTATGGATTGCTATGAGAAAATAGTGAAAAACAGATCACAAGTCACTTTAAATTATTCTCATACAGTTTCTCAAGACGGATTATTTGTAGCCAAAAATCCTTATTATTATTGGTAGATAGATAGTTATGACTTATGAGGGTTGCCTTCCTTTTTCCAATCAACAATTAGATTAGGTTCATGTCATAAAGGAGCTTTTGTTTTGTTTTGCAATTAAGGAAGCCTAAACTTCCAACCCAATATCAACCTCAAGTTGTTTTAACTCAGAAAAGTTAGATGACATTTATTGATAATTTCCCAATGTAATCACTTTACACAAGTATGGTATTACATCTATGTAATTGGAATAATTCCTTATTTAAACAACTTCCTTCATATATTTGACCAATATGAATATCTATAGTAGATTCCTTCACCTAATGAATGCCTATCATAGATAGATATGTATGTTTACGTTTTATCACATCTATGTAAAATATCGTGCATAATTTTTCATGTCTCTTTGATAAAGTCAAAGGACTAGAAAGAAAAAATAATTACGCCAAATAAATAGCTAAGAATTTAAAACAAGTTATAAAACTAAAAATGTACCAACAATGAAATAAAAATATAGAGTTGTCGAAAATTTAGAACGCAAATCAAACATTGAACGACAAGTTGATGTTTAAAATTCAGTTCTTTTGGATATTTTCTGGATCAAACAATTCCGATAAGCCTAAAGTCAGATCAATATCGAGTTCGATCAATAGAAAAATAGAAAACACTGTGTTTGAATTTTCGATCAAATCATTTGAAGTTAACATTCGAATGAAACATTTATGTTAGTACCCAGTTTTTTCCAAATCAGACCAAATCGAATTTTTCTAGTTGAATGCACTTTTGATGGCCTACAAAAATGGAGCCTAATTATTTCATTTTCATAGTGATAAATGATATAGGCATATAGCTATAAGCTAGGAATCTTCCAAGTTCAAATCTATATTGGATGAGACTATCAAAAGGTAGGTAGTTCACCTCTCCCAATCATTGTGTAGCACGAGCGTCTCAAATGGTTTTATAGCCACTAGGCAAGACTAAATGTCTAGAGATATATTATAGATCAAAAACCTAGGAAAAGCAAAAGATAATAACAATAATAACAATTAACAATAATAGTTGATACCTTTGACATGTCAAATAATCTAAATTTTTAGTATAAACATCATAATCTAAATCTTAATATTTATAAATTTCAGTACACTATCATCAAGTTTCAACCATTTTAACTCATGATAAAATATAACATGACTATGAAATTTGTTTGATTTCAATAATATAGATAGGAAAACTCCTTCATCACATCACTCTATCATTACCTTAAAATGGTTGGAATTTAAACCGTGAAATATTAAAATTAAAATTAAAAGTAAAATCCAATATCCCCAAAGTTCACTTAATACTTTATCATTGCCTTAAAATCAAAAAATGACTTAGAGGTACCCTAACTTTTAAAGAAACTATTTTTTGGTACCCCAACTTTTTAAAACTCATTTTGGGGTACCCTTAATTTTAGTATTAGTGACTAATAGGTGATTTTCTGACCAAAATCCGATGAATTTTGTAAATTGACCGAAATACCCTTAATTTTTTGATAGAGAGTGACTATAATGCCCTTTTGAATTCATTGCTTCTTCAACTTGGGTTGGTAACTATCAATTGCATCATCACTTGAATCAAACAATGTATTACCCAGAAGACAGAGTGACAACGTTGAACCTCTTTGAGATTTTTCTGTCAAATACTTGTATTTGGTTTTAAATACTTCCAGACTTTTGAATTTTGAGATTTTTCTGTCAATTTTTCTTGATATTTTGAAGTTCTTCTTCATCAGTTGTGCTTTAATGGCTTCTAGTGCTTTCTCTAATCACTCTTTCCTTAAGTAGATCTCTTCTTGATCCTTCTTGCCCTGGGATTGTGTGGTCTCTTTGTAAATCTGGGACCTTCTTGTTGTTAGAGATGGGACGAAAATTGCATGTGTATCGGCATGACAACTTGGTTCAATTGGTTGGCTGGGGTTGAGAGCTACAATAGGATCATCTCAGATCCTAAGTATACTTTGTGAAAATTTCTTTCAAATTTGCTTAAAATCGGTTGTTTTTGGGAGTTTTCGGAAGATTTCAATGATGATGACCAATTTATGATTAGTAATCCTAAGTGTTTAGGTATCTGTTCATTCGTGCTTAATATCGGTGAATTTCTCATCATCATTAAAGCACTGTATACAGAAGATTTCAATTAAGATTGATATTTGACCAAATCAGTTGCTTTTGAAACTTTGGAAGCCAATTCAATTCACCGATTCGACTCCATCCCTTGAACCCACACCTTGCTTATCAGGTAAAATCCAACCCAGTTGTGCTTTAATGGCTTCCGTATATAGTGCTTCATCTTCTAATAGATTCGATTTTTTTTTTCAATTTTGTCAATTTCTTTTCCTGAATTGATAAAAGTGGGATGACTTCGAGAAGTTTCATATTCGTAGAAAGTGTAAGAAAGAGAGAGAGTCTAGAAGATTAGTGGAGATGGGGAAGAACTCAAGAAGGGGAAGAAGAAGAATAATAATAAGGGTAATTTAGGTAGCTCAAGTATACGATTCACAACCTAATCGGAAAATTCAATTTTTTGGCCGGAAAATCACCTCCTAATTACTACTCATATAATTTAGGATACCCAAAATTAGTTTTCAAAAATTGGGGTACCAAATAAACATTTCACCAAAAGTTAGGGTACCTCCGAGTAATTTTTTGCCTTAAAATGGTTGATGTGGAATATTAAAATTAAAAATAAAAGTAAAATTCAACACCCCCAAAGTTCACGTAATGGGTACGTATAAAGTTCCAACTATTCGACACATCATACCCAAAATTAGGATTAGGCAAATCCAAAAATCAAAATCAAAATAATAACATTAACCACGATAAACAGAAGAGGAAGTGAGTGGCCAAATTTGAATTCAGATTTGACTCCATAATTTGTTGTTTAGCTCCAAATTTCATAGATAAACACATTTTAAAGGTTGGGCTAATCTATGTTAATCCCAGACCATGTTTAGTCAGCTTGACAGAAGTAGGCAACTCAATTTTGCCTGACAAGTTCAAAAAACGGCCAAGACAACTTAGACAAGGCTACACAAGGGTAACTTCCCATATTCCAGTCAGTTTATGCCTAACATTTGAACAAGGTGTAATCCAAATGGAACTCCAAAACCAGAAAACTGGTCAAGAAGCTTCAACATTGAACCAACTCTCAGAACACCATGATTGAATTCAGGAATGCAATCAGAATCGTAAAAGAATTCATCCGATCACATAACGCCAGTGACTTGGAGCAGATAACAAAAGTATAGATTGGGTTTAAAAATACAGAGTGAAAATCTGACATGAAGTTGAGCTCAATGACTCACTTGACACCAACTGATGCCATCAGATCCTCGTACTCAGGGTCAGACTCCTGTTTTCTACCCACTGAAGAAGAGTTGTTACCTTGAGTAGAAGACACGGCGACAGCCGTAGGAGAAAAGGGATCATACACTTGTGGTCTGCCAGTCGGGTTGGCATGCTGCTGGTTTGTAACAAAGGGTCCTCCTGGTTGTCCCGGATGAGGACCCAGATAGCCTTGCTGATATTGAGGTGAATGCCCGAGCCTAGGTGGGAAAGGACCACCTGGGTTCGGCCTCTGGGGTGGTGGTCCGAGGTTCCTTGGGCCCATCTGAGTGTTTGGGCTCGGAGGCCCAAATTGACCGGGGTGTGGACCCATCTGTGGCCTTGGAAAATTTTGATGCGGCATTGTGTTCTGCTGCAAAGCTGGCCGGAAAGATGGGGCCTGTGGAGGTGGAGGCAGCTGAGGCTGCGATGGGCCGGTGGGTCTCTGAGAGCTGAAGTGCATGCCGGGTCCAGGGAGAGATTGTGGGGGCCCTTGTTGTGGTCTTTGAGGCAGGAAAGTGAAGTCATTGCAATTTGGGACCGGGGGCCTTGGAGTTGGACTTGGAGTTGGACCGCCCATCGGTTTTAAAGGAGTGAAGGTTGGGACATTCAAAGGCGGTCCGGCAGCAGCAGGACTTGGCATCCCAGATTGAGGCCGAGATGCGGGTGAAGGAGGTGCAGGAATTGAACCTGGCCTTGGTAGTGTATTCGGTGAAGTGAAGGACTGAACAGGCATTGGCATGGCCGAAGATGAATGAATTTGGGGAGGCGCAAACGATGCCGAATTGGGTCCACCTTGAGAAGTAAATGACTGAGGCGGCAATGATGAATTCGATGGTGGGTTTAGTGAAGCACCACCGGGTGGGGGCATACCCCAACCAGGAGAATTCAATGGCCTCTCACCAACACCGGGTGAACGTGCTGCGATTGGCTGGTGAGCCATTAATGGAGCTGGAGATGCAGGAGGCATAGGACCAGAATGATGTCTAGGAGGACCGCTTTGCCCAAAATTATTCGGAGGAGGCGGCATCAATGGACCACCCTGCATAGCTTGTGCAGGTGGATGTGACCTTGGGGGACCCATTGGGATGTTGTTCTGCGGAGGAGGACCGAAACCATATGGAGCAGCAGGCCTAGGCGCGAACATTCGTTGATTTGGTGGTGCAAGATTCATAGGGAAAGCCATGGAACCAGGACCTGGACCAACCCCGGAAGGCATGTTCGGTTGACCTGCTGGGTACCATGAACCTTGGAATTGCTGAAAAGGACCTTGTGATGAAGTTGACATTGGACCCATCATCGCTTGTGCAGGACCCTGGCTTGGTATTGGAGCACTCACTGCAGAAATAGTACCCAAATCTTGACCCTCACTTAGAACTTGCGTGCTTTCTCCGGATACTGAAGCTGGTGCTTCGGAAGCAGCAGATTTTCCCTGAGAACACCCATACAAGTTAAATAGTTGAGAAATTTCCCCGAATAATGGTTTTTATATAACAGTGACTATATCAAAATGCAAAGACATAAGGAGCATCAGGTCCTTGTCAAAAAGAACCCACCGGTACGGAGGAAAGTAACAACTCCATCAAAGTAGCCGCAGCATCAACTTTTTCATAGCTGTCTGCCTCGATGCGAACATAGAACTCATCACAAGAGCTTAAAATCTCGATGGCGTCGGATGCTGTAATTTCAACCTGAAAACAGTTCATAAAAACAAGAGGGAAAAGTGTAACAAATTCAGCGTTAACATTTCGAGGCCATTGCAGAGAAAACAGAATTTCAAGCCAGGGGGAAAAAAGAAGGATTTAGTTTACGGAATGAGAGAAATTATAACCTTTTCTTGCTTCTCAGTCTTAATGCCATAGACCTGCATCTTAGTTCCAGTTTCCTGTACAAGTAAATACAAAAGATGGAAACATAGCATGAATACAATTAGCATAAGGAGACATGCAGAATATGTCCGAAACAAAAGAAAACATGCACAAAATGCAATATAAATTTCACTAATGACAACACTATGATCAAGCAATGGTAACCTTTTCTAATCTTTTGTGGGTGTCACCATCAGGGCCATACACTAGGCCAATGAAGTTGAATCCAGGATGATCCTTCACCTAACGGAGCAACAGGAAGCACACCGTGAGACACTATAACACATGCATGTGGAGGGATGGGCAGGTTACAGCCTTAAAGATGGTAACCAGAGTTCCGACAGAAAACTAGAAAAATATGTCGCGTTGTGGGAAAACTATGAAAAGAAAACTAAAGTACTAAACCATTCGGAGGGGGAAACGAAACTAAAAACACAGTTACAGGGAAAATGTGAACATACGGGAATAGGAACTGTGGCTTCCCTAGTAACAGGTTGATAGTCAGACGGCGTCTTGTAACTCGGATTTAGCTTCAGTATTTCTCCTGCAAGCAAATAAAGGCTTTACTGGCTGAACAACACCCTTTGTAGCAAAAGAAAAGCGGAAGTAAAACTTACCTATAGCTTCCCGCCTCTCTAATTCCAAGGTTTTCAATTTCTACATCAAAAATTACACGTGTATGTTCAAGAGGTTAGATATTTAATGAGATAATAGAAAGTGAAATGTGGAAGAACAAGCAAACAATTTATGCCAACTTTGGGTGTACCTCATAATCAATATCTGAAGTTGGGCCACGATCTTGAACATCTTCAGAGAAATCGGAATTCTGAACATCACCACTTAAGGATTCCAATTTTAGCTGCTGTGTGATTTGATCCACTCGAGTCTGCCCAAAATTTGTACCACCACAGAGGCAGTAATATCACTTAGTCGCACCTGGAATGGGGAGCACTAAATTTTTCGCTAAATGTCTTCAACCCATATAAAATCTTGATATTTTGGCTTTTTAAAAAAAAAGTTGATGAAAACAAGAACTCCCATTCTCTCACGGCACTAAAACAAAACCAGTATTGATGATTTAGGAAGCGTTTGGTAAGAACCCCAGGGAAATTTTTCTTGGAGAAATTTTTCCATGAGAAGTTTTCCATGGGAAATATTTCCCCGTGAAAAATTTCCCTTAGCCCCCCCTAAGGGGAATTTTCCCTTGGCCCCCCTAAGGGGAATTTTCCCTTGGCCCCCCTAAGGGAAATTTTCCCTAAGAAAATGTAGGAAATGGTGGGCCCCACGTAAAATTGTTCCTAAGGTCAACCTACATCCAAACATGGAGAAAATAAGTCAACGTGGGAAAATTGACCGTTTCCCCGGGGTTTTTGACAAACCAAGCACACTCTTAGAGATTTAGAAAAGCTAGGGGTGAAAATTCAAGAGTGACACAAATGTACAAAGATAACTGCACAAGTGCACAGTCTATGTGAAGTGAACAAATTAACATGAAAACATAAAAAAGAAAGCTGAGCAAATACCTGATAGGCTAAAGCCCTTCCTCTCCTCACAGAAATATCTTGCGTAAGATCAGGGCCCCATTTAGTCTTCCTCTGCGACTGTTTGCTATTTTCTTCAGTAGCAGAATCACTACTTTCAGACTTCTTACCACCTCTGAATACAGGAACTAAGGAACCTGAAAACTTGTTTTTTGGTATAACAAAACCTGCCTTTCTCTTGAACATAGATATCTTTGTACTATTCAAAGATGCCGTGGGCTGGACCTCAGCCACGGCTTCCATATTAGCACTCATATTGCTTCAAGGCCACAGAAACAGGCTTCGCTGTCCCTAGAAATAAATACAGAAACATAAGAGGCATGTTGCATTGCAAGAATTATGGGTGCTCAGACACTGCTGGAAAGGAAACATTCCCAAATCGCTCACACACACACACACACTAACACTAACACCATTATACCAAAAATAAGAAGACAAGTTCGGTAGCTAAAATCTTTGTTGTCCAAACAAGCAAGTTGAATGTTCTATGAATTAGTGAAAGGCCAGTGGGATGGCAGAACCCCAAAGGAGTGAACAAAATGTGGTTGATAAAAGGGAACCGGGCATATAATCAAAAGAAGGCAAAGGATTTTCGGCCTTTGTAAGTAATTAAACGAATCTAATGAAGGACTAAAGTTAAGCACTCAAGCTACAAAGAGTTTACAACTTCATTATGCGCCCCCCCCCCCCCCCCCTTTTTTTTTCTTTTAAGGGTTGGCAGCACTATTGACAATTAATAACAAGAAGAAAGAAAGCACAGAACAACTGGTGCACACAAGTGTTTGGATGGAAAACCCAAACAGGGTAAAAGCCACTCTTCCAATTCACTATCTCAGATTACAAAGAGGATTACAGTGATGCTTTATGATTTGTAGATGATGATTAACTCTAGCCTCAACCTTAGTTTAAATAGGCAAGCTAGCATCAGGAGCAACCCTAAACCCTAGAGTAACAGCTCTTAGACAAGACACTTAATTAGAACAAATGATAATTAATCTACGTAACTAACAGGACGAAACAGCTGAATAAGAGAATCTGATGCAACCATCGATCTACCCTCCAACACGACCCGTGTTAACACCAACAAGGTCCTTGTTGGGCAACACAGCCTGTTGAGTGCGATGCGGCCCGTGCTGGCCCAGATCTTTCATTCTTTGTGTCTGTCCAATAACACAGTCTGTTTAATTGTCAACACACCCCATGTTGACCTTCCTCAACACAAACTCTTCTCTCTTGCTTCCACATTCAAAACACAAGTGCCCCAAGATTCATAACATCGAGCCCTAACTCCACTTGGCTCCACATACCCATCAATCTCCCACTTGGTGACCAATGTGGTATCAGTATAGTAATATTCACACCCTTTGCTTAATCACCTCACCATAACCTTTAATGCATTAGAACATGACCTCGGTAACATAAGAATCATTCGAGGTTTCATCTAATCCTACATTTCCACCTTCTTCATGCTCCCACTCGGACCAATCTTCATGCATCTTCATTATAACCGTCAACAAATTCAAAGATGGGGAGTATCTTTGAGGAGTTTTGCCTTTTTCATCCAATCCTACATTTCCACCTTCTTCATGCTCCCACTCGGACCAATCTTCATGCATCTTCATTATAACCGCCAACAAATTCAAAGATGGGGAGTATCTTTGACGAGTTTTGCCTATTGTTAATCCTGATGATTTCCTGGGCAGGATCGGTGCACCTCCTTTTGAACCTTCACCTGGTTCAAGATTGTCCGCCCCTGGAGCATCAAGGGATTCATCAATCTCCCTTATCACAACCGAAGAACTCTACACCTCACGTACGCTAACTTGTGACAATTGTTCCTTCTTTCAAAAGCAAGCACATACGAGTCAGTACACCCCGATGGTTGAATACAAGGATCCATACCTTACACCATTGACAATTAACAAGGCCCCTCTCATGACCTTCCAAAGACCATTCCCAAAGTAAGTGGAATAGCCATCCCCATCCAATTGACTGACCGAAATGAGGTTCTTAGTCAATCAAGGAATATACCAAACATCATTCAACCTCCAAAAACTACCTTTGGAAGTCCTTATGTATTTATGTTCCCATTCCCTCTACTGAGTATATGCAAACACTTGTTGTTTGCAAACACAACTTTGCCAAAATTTTGCCACATAAATTTCACAAACAACCTCCTACTTGAAGAACATTGAAATGATGCCCTCGAGTCCATAACCCAAACATCAAGATAGCTATTCTTACTTAAAACTACAGCATCTTCTATATCCTCAGCAAAATTAATGAAGTTTGGGTCATCATTCTGTCCCTTATCCCCTCCTTTGGACTTTGGTTTGGAGAATCCTCTTAAAATGACCACAGTCACCAGATCCCCCACCAAAAGACATTCTCCAAATTCAATTTCAACTTAGACGTAAACCTACCACTAGTGTTTATGGGATTAAGTTGTTTCTTTCCTCCCTTCAAACTCAAGAAGTTCCCCACAACTCCCCACAATCCTTTTTGCACAAACTTTCACTTAGGATCATATCTCAAACTTCATCAAACTTGAGTGGTTCAGTTCCTTAGGGCACCTGGAATTATTAATAGCTGACACTACCACATCCCATGACTCAGGAAATGACGACAACAAAATAAGGGCTCCAGCTTCATCCTCAAAGCTAATTTTGACAGAAGCTAATTCAGAAATAGTCATACTAAGTTCATTAGTATGATACTATGATCCACTCACCAAATCTAAATCAGACACCTTCATACTACACGGCACACAATGTATACCTTACTAATGGTCGAAGGCTTCTCATACATGGTGGACATGGCATAAAGCAAGTATTTCGTTGTTTACTGCACGGCGTTCCGTGCTAGATTAAATTGCACTGTCCCAAGAGCTTGATGATCAACCAACTCCCACTTAGCCACATTGTACCATGCCAGCATTTCCTTCAAAGGCAAATGCAGATCTTTTTGATAGAGCAAATCTTCAACTTGCATCATCCAAAAATTGCAATCTCTCCTACTAATAAATTCATGATTTTTTACTCTCTCCCTACATTCTTTTTGATAGGAAAAAGATATATATTAATAATAGGAATAAAAACCGATGTTCAACTAGCACCATACAAAGTTATGTACAATCATAGGACAAACTATCCACAAAATCTACCACATCAAAAGAGGAAGAGCTACACCTCCATTCACCCAAAAGAAGTTAAACTTAACAAAAGTGTTTTTCAATCTCTGAATAGGGATTTCGAACCCCTCAAAAACCCTTTGGTTCCTTTCTTTCCAGATAGCCCAAAAAATCACATGAGGTATAACCAAGGCCTTCTTCTTCTTGGGTTTCCAGCCAAAGAAACTCTTCCAAGATAAGAGATGACTCCTAATTGAATAGGATACAACCCAAGAAACACCAAGAAAACCAAATGCTAAAGCCCAAAGAGACCTAGCGAAGTCACAATAAAGCAATAGATGATTTGGAGATTCAAGATCCCTCTTGCACATGCTACACCTATTAGTCATTATCATCTCCCTTTTTTGTAATTATCAAAAATCAAGATGCCCTTGTGTGTCGCTTCCCAAACCAAAAACACAACCTTCAAAGGGACATAAGACTTCCATATGATGATAGATGGAAAAGCTCCAGCCTCCAAAAGATGCAACTGGGAAGAATCTATGCTACAAAGATCTAAGTGATACTCTCACCAAAACACTCTTGAGCAACTAGGCTTTGATACCAATTATTAAGCACTACTTTTAACAAATAGTGACAAGTAGAAAAAAAAAAAGTAGAGAACAAGTAATGTACACGAGTACTTGAATGAAAAACCCAAACCGGGCAAAAAACCACTCTTCCAATGCACTATCTCATATTACAAGGATGCTTTGTGATTTCTAGATGATGATTAACACTAGCCTCAACCTTAGTGTAAATAGGCAAGCTAGCATCAAGAGCAACCATAAACCCTAGAGTAACAGATTTTGACAAGACAATTAATCACAATGAACTCTTAATTAATCAGCATAATTAACAAGAAGAAACAGTCGAATAAGAGAATCCAAGGCTACCGTTGATTTGCCCATAGTCCATGTTGCACAACACAGACCAATGCTGAATGTGACATTGACTGCGTCGGCCTAGTTCTGCCTTTTTCCCGGCATCTGCCCAATAACACGATCCGTATTATTCTCAACACACCCCGTGTTGACCTTCCTTGACCCACAAAGCTCTTTTTTCATACTTCACCATTCAAACACAAATGCCCCAAAATTAACAGCATGATTAACATTGACCCTTAACTCCACTCGACTACACATACTCAACAATCCACCCCACCCTCACCCCCCAAAAGAAAAAGGTGTCGAAATCATCAAAAAAAGCTTCACTCTTTAAGGATTAGATGCTGCAGCCCAGACAACGTTCGCAGCGACAAACATTGGAGAAACCTACCCACATACACAACACCATAGGCAACGAGCGGAGACAAAATCCACAGCCACCCTCAGAAGCTCAGACAACTAAGAAGGGTTGACTAGACCAGACAATCGGGTGAATTAGTTATGGTTTGGGTGCTGGTACGGGCTCGGGTTGCCTTCGGGTGAGTTTTGTTCGGGTGAGGTTCTTTCCAATTGGGTTCCAGTTCAATTTGGGGTCATTTGGGTGTGGATCTTAATTGGATTGCGCTTCGGATAGGTTTCAGGTTCGGGTCAACATTGGATCATCCATTCATATGTCGGTTCTGGTCTCCATTTGTTTTGCCAGGTCCAGGGTTGACAGTACATCACAATAAAACCATCAAAAGGACTTCATCAATTAAACATTAGGAGTATGACTGTATGAGTATCAGAAACCATTCACAATTAGCTACTGCTACGGCGCTTTTTCCATTTAATTTTGGCATACCATAATACTATAAACACCAAACAGCAGCCTTGATGCAAAATTGCAAAATTCTTATCGAATTGAAAAGTAAACCTAACAGCAGTAGCCAAATGAAACCCTTGTACTGCAGATATCAGTAACCATACACCAAATTTCACAATGCATACCATTTTCTGGCAGAAACCTCCCGCAAAATGGCTTCTATTTATCATCTCAACATCTCACTTCAAAACGGGTTGCATACCCATAAAGAAGTAGGGCCAAAAATGAGTTTCAAGGCATTCATCAAAGTTCAACTGTAAACTACACCTATGTTCATTTCCCAGCAATTGTTTTCATGAAGTTAGCAGAACCATGCGGGTGGAAATCGTAGAGGCAAATGCAGCAGATTACTAGAAACCCTAATGAGGGGGCCGGAGAAAGTAAACATAGCAGAAAGGTTAGAGAAGAAGGAGAGAGAAAGTACCACTGAAAACAGTTCAATGTTGAGATTCCGACGTCGGCCGGCCGCCGGAGTAAAACCTCCGCCGTCAAAACGGTGCTTCGCCGCCGCGCAGACAGATAAAGATGGTGGAGAGAGAGAAGAGAGACGGCACTTCGAAATCAGAAATGATCGCGGGCTCCTTTACACAGTCGATACTTGATACTACGATTACCGTAACGGCGTCGTTTGGCCAGACAGATTTCCACAATTCCACTTGCTGACTATTTATTTATCTATTTATTAGGAAAACTGGATCGTAGTTTACTGATAGGTTTGGATAATTGGATTGTTAGGGCAGTGAGTTGCACTTTAAACTTGTATTAGAATACACTAAAGTACAAAAAATATTGGAGTTTAGTGCACCACCACTAAACTGGATGAAACTAACTTGATGGATTGTCTACATGACACATTTGTTATTAGATTTTAGTATACCAAGCTTTATGATTGTTGGATGGCGGTAAATCAAAAAACTTGTTATTGGATTTCAGTATGTCAAATATTGTGATAATTGTATTACAACAACTTAGTGATGGTGTCATGTAGACAATCCACCAAGTTTGTTTCACCCAACTCGGTGGTTGACTGGTGTTGCACTGAAATCTGATACTTTTATGTTTTGGTGCACCGTGATATAAATTTAAAGTATAATTTATCATAATCCAAATCCCTAAAGTACAATTCACTACGATCCAATTTTCCTTTTAATTAAACACTTGTAAGCAATTTGTGTCGCCTAAAAATTATTCAGTGCAGATATTTAAGGTTATTTGGAAAAGTACAATTTGCAGCTAAGTTTAGCTTGGTGTCGGTCAATGCAGATAAGTGCTAGTTAATGCATGTTAGTGCAAATAAGGGCATGTCGATATAGGTAAGTACAGTGCAGGTAGGGTAATATAAGTGTAAGTTCATACAATTGAGGAACATTTTCATGACTTTGTAATTGTCCTATTAGTATTTCATATAGTTGTACTAAAAAATACAATTATTATTAATTTTTAAAACTATGCATAAAGTTGATAAAATATCATGTGATAATTTTTTATCGAACTTTCACATATTTCATCTCTAAATTGATTCAAAACTTCTTTGTTACGGGCATAAAAAATTGTGACGTTAGGAATTATTATAGCATCAGCTAATATTTATAAAATTGGTATCCATTTTGAAATATGATGATAAAGTTGTGTAATGTACAACTCGCTATAATTATATAAAAGGATTTCAGATGTTAATATACTAAACTTCAGAAATATTGGACAATAATGTATTGAACTTTCACATTGGACAATAATACATTGTACTTTGACGGGTGTCATATAATAATGCATTGGAAGCGATTCTGACTGTGGCTCGCCTCACTAACTTGGCTCAGGTGACGGACTCATTGTAAGAAAATTGAGAATCTCCAAACCTCCTTTCCCCCCTTCTTTTCTAATATATCAGAGCGTTTCTTTATGACAATCAGTTCACCACAACACCCTTTTCTCACTTATTGAACAAACAATACAGAATTGTAAGCAAAAATACACTGCATATAATTCCAGGTATTAGGCTTGCTTTCACAAATTTGCAAGCATAGGAAAATCAGTGATGAAGCAAACATGTTCCATTACAAAAAGTTAAGCACATCTTAAATGTGCATGTTACACATCTTTAGAATAATGGTACCATACATCAGGCAAAAAACTTGTTTCTAACATCATAAGTCAGTCTCGAACATCATACTACTACTCTTTAACACCAACCACCTTTTTGCTCTGTCTCATGATCCGTAACCTCCATAATCTCCATCCATTCTCTCGCTTTACCCAGGAAAACATGAGCAAGGATTATCGATTGCTTGCACTATTAGACTTAAGCGAGGATTATCAATCACTTGCAATATGAAAGGGTGCAATTGATCAGAGTCTAAGAGAAGGAATCAATGACTGAGCAGTGTTCGTTCAGGTGAAGGGATAAAAGGTGGAAAAGAGTAGACTGCCAAGGAGAATGTAGGAGGCAGCATATCCCCACATTAAGTATGCCCATCTCCTACTCTTTTCCGGGGAACCCATTACATGAGATGCATACCAGTAGAGAGGTGGGCTAGCTGACAAGAACCTTGTTGCAACCTGCAAAATGTATCCAGGCATCAGAAGATATGAGACCCAAGTGACTCACTCCACAGCTGATGTAAACCATACAACTGAAATTGATTCGGAAATGTAAAGACACGATGATTGCTATATGCTGTGTTTGGTCCTTGGAAAATACGTTGGGAAGAACATGTTCGAAAACCGACTTACTTTCCTTTGCTTGAGCTTAAAAACAGGTGCAGGAAGAAGAGTTAGACAGATGGAAAACATCCTGGAAAACTTACATTTATTTTGTCATCAACATTTTCCTTCCAAATATGGGAGGGAGGTGAAGTAAATATGACAGGAAAATGATGGGCCACGGTTGGGGAGGGAGAAAATCAAGATTCAAGAGAAGGATTGGCAGAAAACGCGGGGCTTTTATACTTGGATTAGTGAAGAGAATCAAAAGAAATATTTCCAAGAACAAACCATAGCCATAGCCCATAGAGTTTGAATACAGCATGAGTTACTTCACATACTTCTAAAATTGCTAATAGAAGCATACCTGGACATGCATAACAAAGAAGACTGTAGCAGCCATGAAGCCCAAGTGATAAATGAAAGGAAGCATAATTGCAGAATAGTATCCAGACTTATCAACAGGGGCCTCTGTCTCTGCCGAACTCATCATAGAGTTGTCTGATGTCTTGAGCTTTTTCCGCCGCCTCAAATTTGTATTTTCTGTCAAAAACTGTAGTTAAGTATGACATATATGCCAAAGGAAGTTTGCTTTCAATGAGAAGTACACTTTAAGTCACACACAAAGCAAAAACATATAATCCTATATGCAGATTAAAGATTGCATGGTGAGAAGATTTATGATAATACCTCGGTTTTCTGTGTTCTGATGATCTGTATTTAGTTCACCTCCATTGAAAAGCACAGCTGCAGAATTTTTCTCTTTCATTGTAGCTCCAAACCCAAGTGAAAAGAAGTTCTCAGACTTAACTTTCGAGTAAGAATAAATTGCACCGAACGCCAATGACAGAACGGGAGATGCAAGCAGAAAATTTGGCAACTGCTTGAGTTGGAAATACCGCAAAAAGCCTACATTCCTGCACCAAGAAGAGATTCCTGATAACTAAGATCTATCTGAGTGAAATATCCAATGATCCCAAAACAACAGCTCCCAATGATTCCAAAAGACATCAACATCAACAAATAATCCAACCAAAATGATATCTAAGATCTATTTGGTAATTCAAAGTCAGATTCAGAATAAAGATAAAACAATACAAATACTTATTGCACATTCTTAAAAAACCTCAGTGGAAAGGAGATTACCAGTAATGACTTTGAATAAAACTATACAATAGAGGAATCCTCCTTTTGCACCAAGGCCTCATTTCATCAGGACTGCGTCCAAGACAAATGTTGTAGTAGCCATATGCTTGAAATGCAAGAAATGGAATAAAAATGCAGATACATCGCAATGCTCCAGCAACAAGAGCTCGTAAGACCAACTGAAAAGAAATTTGAATCACAATTATGAACCTCTACTTATGTAACAACGAATACAGCAGTCAGAGACTCAGAACCCATAACTAGCACTTACACAAGCACGCTTCTTCACATACATGGCATAGTAAGACTGGTGTAGAGCTTTAAAGCCATAATACCCAGCATTTAGCACGCCGTTTGACCTTGCAGAACTAGAAATAGCGAGCCATGGAACTGGAAAATTGTTTGCACCAGACATCAAGTAGTACAAACCTCCAATTGAAAATAAAGCATATAAGCTTTCCGTATATCTGTATTTCAGACATTGCCCCAAGTTAGAAAGCATATTAGCATAGATAACTGAAATTTGAATTCAGACATGATAAACTTAGTGAAAGCTATTCAAGACTGAAGACTTCAACAACCCTTCAGACTGCTTACATTGATGAGTAGAATATGGAAGCTGGGTTAAAGCAGAACAAAATCGATGCCTGCAATGATGCTTTTGAGTCCTTCAAAATCACAACTGACAACCTATTTAAAAAATACGCATTACTTCACATGTTAGGAAGTGATTGAAAATAAGACTATAGAACAAGAAGCATATCAACTGGACAAGAAAATACACGGAGGTCAGAAATTAAATCTGTCTAATAGTCTCAACAATAGACCCCAGACCTTTGAAGATATGGAAACTCAACAACGCCAAATATCGTCAAGTAATCTGAGCCTATATAAGTTCAATAAGCTTAATAGCACATTGCAAGGGTATTCTCATCTGAGCTAACAGAACAACTGCTTATAGAGATATACCTGTATAGGTAGAGGGCAGCAAACAGAAATGCAACATTATTGATGACATAACCAGACAATCCCAACACAGCTCTATATCCAATCAGCGGTATCAGCGGCCAAAACACTATCTTGAAGAGCAAAAACAAACACGAAAGCAAATCAATTCAGAAACACAAAATAAAGTTTGCAATAGCAGAATTGAATTCTGGCAAAACTGACTAAAAAAAGAAAGCCAAACAGAATAACTCGATCCAAAACCTGACATAAAACACAAAGCTGCTAATCCATAGTGAACCTGAAACCTTCTACAACCTTTTCCTCAAAGATTATCTTTTTCTAGACATGCTAATTGGGCCAAATATCATTTGATCCAAAGACAGCCTGAACTGAAACATAATTGACTCACTATAAAACTAAACCCAATGATACATTTAGAAGAAACATCATAATTTGAAGAAAATTAGGAAGACTAACTAGGGAGCGAACAGTACCTGTATTAGATAATAAAGAAATCAGGATGGGCAGAAGGGGCAAGAAGGCATAGGTCTGTTCATACTCATACCCACATTGGGCAATCCGGACAAAGTAGACAGAATCCCAGACAATGCTTTCTTCAATGGCAGAAGCAATTGATGGGAATAGAATAGCAGGATCAGGTGAGTTGGAAGAGAGGGAAAGGCAGCTAGGGTTTATGGATGCCGATGTATCATAGGGGCTGAATATGGATCTCCATAAGATTATCAGGGTTAGTAATAAGATCCTTGATCCCATTGCACACCTTAGGATTGTTCTCACATGGTCACCGTTCGACATGACGACCTGATTTCTTTTGCCCAACTTTCTTATTCAAAAGAAGTAAAACTCGTTTAGGGTTCTCTTGTTGTACTCTTTCATGTCCAGCTACAGGCCCAAGCATATATCAATACATCACCCTGCTAACATACCAACTTTGTCAAGTTCATCATATTGAAGCTCTGAATTGCTTGAAAATTTAATAACAAGGAATACAATTTTTTTGCAAGAAGACACAACCAGACTTGTGACATGGAACATGAAAACATTTGCTTCATTAATCCATCATACTCAAACTTTTATTTATTTGAAAATTTTAACAACATACAATGAGAGTTTGCTAACTGCCTGCCGTGTCTTATACATCAATAAACATAGGAAAATTGGATTCTAATAATCTCTACTTTCAACTTTTGTATGTCAGTGGTCCCCACTTTTTTTTTTCTTTGTATTCTGGTGGTCCTAAAAATCAAAAAAATTGTATTCTAGCGGTACCAAATCTACCTCCACATTTTTCTTTTTTTTTCATTCCTGTCCCATATTGTTTCTATTTTTTTTCATTTGTGCCCCCGAAAAGGTTATGAAGTGTAGTTACTATAAGAATTTTTAAATTATTTTTTTGAGAATCCGAGCAATTATTATGATTTTTTAAGGAATGAAAATGAAAAAAATTGTAAAAAGCAGAAAACATCGAAAAAAAATATGGGTCAAACGTTGTAAATTCAATAAAAATTGTAGGGGGAGGTGTTGTGTTAAGTTTTGAATCAAATGCAAGTCAAAATCTATGATATTTATGGTATAGACTCGGTGGTGTCCCACTAGAATACAATTTTTATTTTTTTGGGCCACCAGAATACAAAAACAAAGTAGGGATTATTGGCATACAAAGGCTGAAAATAGGGATTATTAGAATCCAATCTTCCATAAACCTATGCGATGCAACATGAAAATAACTATCATAGAATAGAATAAGCATAACTTATTTTGGCACATAAAACCAATTAACCTACATCATATGAGCGAGCACGAAGATGCCCTTGTCATCATAGCTTTCCAAATTTAATTTCACAAGTAGTTGGTGTGGAGACATACAAGACAAGTATATTTGTCCATCTCTTATTCTCTTCATATTTGTTCTGTGCATAGTTGATGTACACACTGTTGGATTTATTATCTTAGCAAAATTTGGGTATAACTACAGAATCAGATCTGAGCTAAAGCTCATGGGGTTGCATGACCCTTCCATCTATCTTTGTCTGACGTTTACGATTAGTGAAAAAGGGTGCAAATCTATGATTTGATTATTGTACATAGATTTTCAGTTTTGTTTGAGTAACTTTCACATATAGTCTTGGACCATGTTATGTAATGAAAGAAAAAGAGCTGGAAAAAAGACATGCTTGGGTTGTATTCAGCTATCTTTGATAATGTTCTGGAAGGTGAATTATTAAATGAAGATTACTATGTGGAAGATTCTAGTAATAATCTACAGAAGAAACTGGGACCATGCACAGGCAACTGTGATGACAATGGAAACATACAAATTCATGCAGACTATGCAGCATTGATTCATCAGTCCAACTAATTTTAATAATCAAACTGTTACCTCCAATGGTTTGATATGCATACTTATCCCCAGCATTTAAGATGAACAATTATTGGCCACTTCCTACACTCAACCAATACCATTTCAACTGGTACACTACTATGTAGTACAATCTAGGTTAATTACTTAGCAGCACCAATGTGAACACTGCAAAGGACATGCTTGGTGCCCATTGCAAAACCAAAATACATATATATAATGGCATACATTGAAAACCAAAAAAAAAAGAAAGAAAAAAAGAAAGACTCCAAAATCAAAACAAATTTGATAAGACAGACTTAAATGCTTTATAGTCAATATTGTGTATATTTTGGTCTATGATTCTCTTTTGTTAGTTAGCCGATAGTGAAGCCTTCTCAATGATCACACACAGGACATCATGTAGATTCTTAGCAGAACTAACATTGAACCATTAAAAACCAACTTTTATAGGTTAACCACAAAAATACAATTTTTCCAACTCATGATGGTGTTATAACTGGTTTTCGTAAAGAACTGATTGATAGAACAACATTACTCCACTACTAAAGAGCTCTAACGAGTAGGCTCATTATTTGTCACTCTTATTTATTGAATATCTTTCTCAAATAGGGTGTGTTCGGTCAGGGTGAAAACATTTTTTACGAAAATGTTTCCAAATTTTCCAATGCTTGGTACCAGAAAATTTGGGAAAACATTTTCCAAAGGAAATTGACTTCCCCTGTGCAATGGAGGGAAATTAGTTTCCAATTTTGGGTGTTGCATCGGATTTTTCATATCTTTCTGTCTCGATCTCTCCCAATTTTCTCTGTCTCCCACCTCTCTCGTTTCCTACTCCCCGCCCCCCCCCCCCCCCCAATCCTCTCTTAATTTTCTCTCTTTCTCCTCTCTCTCAATTGTCTCTCTATCTCCAAGAGAGAGAGATTGGGGGGAAAGAAAGTCGGGAGGGAGAGAATGATTTTCCAGAATACTGGCATCGTCATATTAGAAAACGATTTTCCCTCCTGTCAAACAAGAAAAATTTGACATAGAAAATTATTTTCCATGGAAAATCATTTCCTTCAACTCATTTTCCCCTCTACCAAACACATATATGACCCATTAAATGTATATATAATAGGCATATAATGCATATATGATATATCTATTCCGCAGACAGTACACGTAATACATATATGACTCCTTAAATGTAGAGCAATAATAATCTGTCACCTTTTGCATATATGCATCCCTTCAATAAGGGGATTGTGTCCCTATCTGTAGTTCAAGAGTAGAAATATTGTACACATATCTGCGATAACCTTTGAAGCATCTTATTAGACTATAAAGGGCTTACACAAATTAATTACAGTTCTACACAAATGAACATCCTTTTCTTAATGAAATTCAGTCAAATACTCCCTCCGTTCCATATTAATTGTAGTGTTTGGAAATTGCGCAGTCAAATTTCAAAAAGTTTGACCATAAATTTCTCAATATATACTATGAGTTGCTACATAAAATTACCACCGGAAATTATCAATTAAAGAGTGACATTGGACACCGTGAAAGTCAAAATTATGACAATTAATAAGGAACGGAGGGAGTACCATCTAGCCAACAAAGGAACACATTCTCTCGGGTTTTTTTTTGGGTAATGTGGACTAATAAACTACAATGCTAAGGAAGGGCTCGTCTCTCAGCTCCTAAGACCAGAGCATATGCTTCCTTAACATTCGAGGATCTTTTAAGACGACTAACTACATTCTCTCCGTTTTAAGCTTTAAGAAACGGTACATATACTGAATTGAATTGATGAAGAACATTATCAAATTCGTAAGGTTATTGACAATGAGCAAGAACAATGCACAGGATACCAAATACAATAATCACTTGCAGAAGCATCAACATTCCAGATATGAAATTAACCCCCACCCACCCAATTATATTTATGAATAAACAAACAATATTGCCATCATTTCATACTATCATGATTTCAAATATGATGGAGTCCCTAAACTCCAATCAGCACAAACAAAAATGGATCACTTATGAGCTAGCAAATCAAACATCAATATTTCAATAAGCTAGCAAGCATTTCAAACCCTAACAAGCAAAAAACTCCAAAATTAAATAGAAAACTAGTAAGCTAAAATTCAATTAACAAAGCCTAATTTAACAAAATTGGCATGATCCAATTCATAAGTTGGTAAACCCTAATTGAATCACATTGGCATATCTTACACAAATCAATTCAATAATTGACAAACCCGTAATTGAACCACATAAACTCATTAACATTTCACAGAAAAACAAATAAACGACTAGAATTCAATAATTCAGATTTCACATTAATTCAATAATTCAATAATTGACAAACCCAATTCAAAATCAACTCAAGAATCACAAGAACACTAGAATAGCTTGAGAGTTGAGAATGAATTTGGGATCAACGAATAAACGACAAAAAGAGTAACTTACAACTGATAAATCACAAGAGAGTGAGAGAGGCACAATTGCGACTGCTATTGAGGCGATGGTGGTGGGCGGCGGCAGCGGCGGCGGCAGGGGGGTTGAGGTGGTGGGTTTGCCGACGTGGGTGACTGGGCTGTTTTTCAATGGAAGGGACGACGAATAAACACAAGTCTGGCTGTCTAGGTTTGCGTCGACCAACAAAAGAACGAGTAAATTACGTTTATTGAAATAATTTTCACCTTATCTAACTTTAAGTGTTTATAAATTTAAACTTTCTAAGATATTTTATAATTGATTTTTGTTAGATTTTTCGGTGAACATTAAAAAGATAAATATGAATTTACATTTTTACCCTTGATATTAATTTATATGACTTTTAATTAAATATGAATTCATTTTTACCCTTAATATTAATTCATATAGCATTAACAAGGGAGTGTTAAAGAAGAGGAGTGTAAGAAGAATCGATTGTTGGTATTTTTTATTTGGAGTTTCAACACACCTTTTTCCAGACAAAACAATGAAAGGGTCATTTAAGTCATTTCCTTCTCAATATTATGGGCAACATGGTACATTCACATAGTCATATGGAGGCATTATTATATTTTTCTCATTTTCGATGAGAAGTAACCGGATTTTGCCACTAAAAATCACTTTCACTTAATGTCGCAAATGTCAAGTAGGGTAAATATAATTTACTCCAAAAGAACCAGATTGTTTTGTGTGTTTTGGCAAAAATAAAAATGAAAAAAACTAAACAACTTTCAACATTTGGAGAAAGTTGTTAAACTTGTACCACGTTCGTTTTTATTTATCTATCGCCTAGGAAATTATGTTAAAAACTTTGACCGTTAATATCTTAATTTGTATAATAATTCATCATACAAAATTGATGTCAATAAATTCGTAATAAAAAATACTATTAAAAAAGTATAATATTATAATTTTTTATAAAAATTTTATATTAGAAATTATTGATTAAAAATTGACACTGAAAACCGTAAATGACAGATGAAAAAGAACGGAGGGAGTATTCATTAAGACTTGAACTTGTGCTCCAAAGAAACTTGCACATGGCTACACAGTGAACGGATTTAATAAGGTGGAATTGTATATGTACCCCTTTGAGCTATTTTTCTTTTAACGGATTTGTTTATTGTTGCATGTGGCAATAGTTAAGAAAGAATTTGATCTACTTTTTTCAAGGGTTAAAAGCTTCTAATTTTGGTGATTGTTTATCTTGATACCCCCAAGTTCAACTTTGACATGACTATCTCAAACTTTCGACGTGATATTTGTCAATGATCGAACATTAAATTATCATCAATTGAACTAAGATTTTTCTGTAATGTAACGGTATTTTTTTTGTTAATATGTAGAATGGAAATATGTCTAAACCAGAAAAACAATCACTACATTAAAGCTTGGGGTATTCCTATCAAAAGTGAAGTTCGGGATGTTCTGATAAACAATCCCCAAAGTTGAGGATTTTAAAACTTAATAATCTTTATTTTTAATATATATCATATAATTAAGGATATGCGATGAAAGTTTACCTGTTCAATTTAGTAGAATATAGTTGATTGTCTAATCAAATCTACGAAATCTTATCATTAACTAATTAACCCTTTTAAATTATTTTTAAGGCAGAAAGAAAAAAATTAGATAAATTATATTAAGTTGATTAAGCGGAAATATTTGATGTTTTCATAATCAAACTATAGAGGATAAATTTAAGAGCTTCGACCAACGCCTAAAAGGCATGAGGCTTTGTTTCAAGGAACATATGTTTTCGATTTACTACCATGCATCAATCAAGAGAAGCTTGAAGAACATCTCACTATTTCTCAATTCATTACTAGGCATCAAACAAAAATCTTCATTTTAAACTATAAGGATAAATCTAGAATAACTGATGTTTACACCTCTGATCCGGGATTGGTATTCAGGCTCTCATTCATAAAAACTTTACATGCCATTAATGATGACACACAGTGGTCCTGGTCCCTTATTCTTTAGTTAATCCAATTATTTCCCTTCTTAATCTCCTTTTTTTTCTTTGATTCACCAGAAAATTATGTTTATCTCATAAACTAGGTCGCTCTATGCAAACCCATAATAAAGATTTTGCTTTGGTTATGGCTATTTCCATGATTTTGTTGCCACTTTTGTTGGGTCTATATTTTTTTAGCGTCAAATTTGAATACATGTTTTTATAACACTTCGACAAAAATTGTTCCCGAAAAAATCAAGATTGGCTCATTTGAGTCTTGATCTCTAGGGTCGATCATACTTCTAGCCATCACTTCTGCCAGTGAACTTGGGTTAGATCTTATCGACAATTAAAACTCATCCTGATAAAAAAATGCCTTCATTTTTTTTGTGAGTAACTGGTGCAATGATGCCACTATCTTAAGTTAAAAGAGAATACGTTCAAGATTTCTTATTAATCGACTTAACATAACTATATATCTAATTATTTTCCCAAAAGTTCTGCCTTGAAAATAATTTTGAAAGGTTAATTAGTTTAGTGAAAAGATATTGTAGATTTTGATTAGATAATCAACTGTATTCTATTAAATTTAAAAGCTAAACTTTCATCATATATCTTTAATTATATGATAAATACTAGAAAAAAAAACATATAAGATTCTTTTTTAACCATCCCCTCCAAGGCGACAATTAGCAAAATCGTTTCTTGGCATTATTAGTAGACCAAAAAATTAAATTATTACAATCAAACCGCTAAAGTTAATTCGCGCAAAAGACGACATTACAACAAACAAATAATGGGGCTAATCAGGAGGCAACATGACGTTGTTTTCCTTCTCCTTCAATATTTTCTCCACTTGTCTCACTGCACCTTCTTTGTTCTGTATTTTCATGAAGTCCAAACGGTTCCAAAAATCAAGCGCCTTGCAAGTCTTTTGATGAATTATATCAAAGCTCGAAGCAAGCGATCTAAAGCGGCACAATTGTTTAATTCTTCTCTTTGTGGCCTTGAACCTGTCATTAACCATTGACTCATTCTTACGAGCATCAATATCATCTTCAAGGTTCTATGCAGGACGCTACTCTTAAATATGTGCCAAAGGACTTTAACCACTTTCTATCTCACTAGCAAGAGACAACTCCATAAGACATTCAAGATAGAACTTTTTGGCAATAAGTGTAGGTGTGTCACCATCTGCTGCAATTGGCTCGGATACAATCCTATTAAGATCATAAGCTTTATCTAGGTGGTCCACATGAATATTAGAATTAGGTTGGACCTCCTTATCAACATGAGAATTTGCTATGCTATCAGCAATAACCTCAATGGATGCCTCGACAAAGGATGATGCATGCTTAGGCTTAGGAATACACCTCTATGAAGAACGAAAATGAGTGATTGGACTCAACCTATTATTTTATCAAGTTTTGTATAGAAAACCTCTAAAATTAAGTCTTTCAACTGTCGACCAAGTAACTTTTATTGCTCTCTCACCATCCTCTTTGTTAGCAAACCGAACAAAACCAAATATTTTCTCAGACTTCCTTTCAACCTTGCTTGGGATATATACGTCGACAATCCTCCCAAATTAGTCAAATAAATAAATAAAGATATGGATATTTTAAATAAATTTTCCTACATAATTTCCCATGATTTTAAATGTAAATCACACACTATAAAAGATTCTATCCTAAGAAAAACTTTCCCGGGGAAAAAAACTTTATAGAGAAAACTTTTTCAAGAAATATTTTCTTGGTTAAAAACCAAATGTACCTTAGGTCCTTAAGTCTAGGCCTAGTATCCATAGGTGGATACCAAGGTTTGTTGATTATGCATCGGAAGGCCATGGACTTTACCAAGTTGTCGACTTAGTTATAAAGAAATCATTCCAGGAAAGTCCGCAACAAAAGGAACTTTCCATATGAGATGGAAGGGGAATATTCCTAGACAAATCACAGATATCCATATATAAGAAAGATATAAGCAAGAAGCAATTTCATCTCTTATCTCAAGTAATGAAATTACTCAATAATTATTTGTACTCCCTCCTTCCCAAAACATTTGACATTTTAGCCACAAAATATTCAATACTAATATATTGACTTTTGGGCCCAATCAGCCCTTGCCTTGGTGGAAAGGGCTTCACTTTTCATCCCTCTCCTCCGGATTTCAAATTTCTAGGAGGAAAATTCATCCTTATCAATTTAAGGAATGTTGTGGGTGGGAGTGGTCCCAACTTTAGGCTTTGGCATTCCCTGCCTTCCATCCGTTATAAGGCCTGCCGGGCTACTATTTCCTTTAGATAGGGGGCTCGATGAGTTGGCTTATTACCTATTGTAAATATTTATACTAAACTTTACCACTGGACACTAATATACCAATCTTTTGGATCTATTTATTGTTATTGTACTAACTTTCGTGATGATGAAATAAAATTGGACACTAATATATTGGTAGTGGTGAGTACCAACCACGATCGACCATCTACCACCAATTAGCGCTAACCAACGATCTTATCCAATTACCCTATTTTCAAACAATTTTACGAACCATAGCCCTCAAATCCCAATATTGTCGATCATCGACCTCCGCAATGTGGATCATTACCTTGGTCATGATTACCTTGGACCTTCACTTTTCATCATTCCACGGATCTAGTCATCGTCAATCTATCCATAAATCGTAGTAGTGAAGAAGGGAAGGAGGAGATTTGTTTCACATATTTATGTTTTCATAGATCAAATTCGAACTTGATGTAACCGTATACTCCACTGACCACAGTTAGATGGTGCAACGAATGATGTGGCTGTATTTTTTGTTTGTGGATAGAGAAAGAAGAGAAATTACTGTGAGATAACCCTAATGTCATGGTTTCTAGTGACTAGAGTTTGTGGAGGGGTCCAAAAGTTCGCTACGAGAGTGAGTAAAGGGAGTAGATAACAATTATATGGTGAACTAGTTTGTACACAATAATTTCACGGAGGATGAAATAAGTCTTTTATTATCGATTTTTATTTATCCCAATATATTAGTTTATATTGTTTTAGGAATTGTTAAATACAAAAGGTTCGGTTTTATTCCGCAATCAAACCAAACAATAAAAGTAAATATATTCCATTCATTTATAAACCAAACTCATGATAGTGAAGGATCAAACTTCATTCTATTCCTTTAAATTTTAGTTGTGACTTTATTCCATTCTATTTCTCTTAACCAAATAGGCCTTCAACATTTTTTTTGTTTTGAAATACAACTCATAGGGTACCTATAAGATTGCATTTAAGGATGTCTTAGTAGTAGGCAGTTAATATTGTTAGTTGGAACTAACATTCTTGTGGTCATCTTAGATCCATCAAAGACCACATTCATGTCAAATTGACACCTCATGCTTTGATGGAAGGGATTAATTAGCATATGAAGAGGTTGACATCATACAATGAAGAGAGGGAGAAATGTATGTAAAACTACCATAAAAATTTGGCTATTCAATACTATGGTGCATTTGAAGGCAATTGCTTTTAAGAAAGATCAAAGATATTTAAATAAGGTTTTGAGAATATTCTATTATATTGATTATGGGTCTATTTAAAGAATAAATGTTTGTCCTAAAAGTTTATATGGTTCACAAAAGCTTTTCTTAAAAGAAACTGTCTTTTCAATAATACACAATTAAAATTGTGGTTTGTTGACGGATTTTCCCTACAAAAAATAAAATAATTGTGACTTATCAATGAATAAAAGTTAATCGGCTTATGTCGACGGTTTTTTCTTTTAAAAAAATTTGTGATTTGTTGGAAATTAATACACTTTCTTCACTAATTAGGACTATCAAGTTTAGGATATATTTCTTAAAAATCACTTTAGGCAACAATACATGTATTCACTTGTATTAATTTACACTGGTCTACACTTACTTACAATTATCTATATTAGCATGTATTTATTTATAGTCAACTATATTCAACCCCATGGTCTTCAATTCAATTTATTCTCTCAATTGCATTAACCTATGCTTAACAAATAACAATATTGATCTTCAATCATTTACACTCACCTACATTCATTTATGTCCACCTACATTGGCCCTTGGCAACATATCTTCTTTGTAAAACTAACCTATCCAATTGGGCAGTAGATTTCAACATTCTTAAAATTTGACATTCTCTTATGCTTACAATTACCATCACATTTTATTTATATTAACCCTAACTAGAATACCGACATAAAAATGAAGTTAATGTTGGGTTTTATGGCCCAAAATCCATGTGTAAATGAAGAAACGCTGCCCCCGCTTTTTTACCCGCCATCAGCGGCATCAACAGGAGGCTTCCCCGGGACACGCTGCCAGCGTCCGGTAGGCGCTGTCAGCGTCCTGTAGACGCTGCCAGCGCCTCATAGCTTTCCGGAAATCAATTGCGGCAGCTCTTGTTTTTTGTTTCTAGGTTTTGTAATTTTTGACCTAGTTTCCCTTTCCTTCATTCTACTATAAATAGAGGTCTTTATTCTCTTTATAAGATGCGGCAAGCGACCAATGTACGTAGTCGATGTGAGAGCCTTCAAAACTCCCCATGAAGGAGGTACGGTGTTATTTCCACATCTTCACCCTACTCATGCCTAGGTTGCGAGAGTGTATGAGAGATTATATTCTACCTCTTGTAATATCTCCTTTTCTACTAGTGGATATTGGTTGTTGCCTGTGAGTTTTTCTCCGAGTTCTTCGGTTTCCCACGTAAAATTACCGTCTCACTCTATTTATCTTTGCCTCTCTTTATTATTATTCTCGATTCCATAATCATCATGTATTTCCTTCCGCTGCACATATATTGCTCTATTTTACACCCTATCAAGTGGCTAACAACTGGCAACCAAATCTGAATCTGATCCCTAACAGTTAACAATCGTAATCTAATGGTAAGCTCTAATTTGATTGATTTCTACTCCAATTGTTAGTTTGGTTTTACGTTTACGCAAAGAAAGTTAGTCTCTTCTTTTGTAAGAGTTTTTATTGTACCCTTATTTAGGGTTTTTAGTCTCTTTCTAGAGTTTCTATTCAGTTGGTGTAGTCTAATATGTTGGATGAAGATCTACTTTCAAATCGCTATAGCACGGGTTGTGAGGTTCTCCGCCAATGGTAAAAATATAGAGTCATCGAGGAAAGATGCCTAGTCATCGAAGAAATCGGAGCTGAACGTCAGTAAGATTAGTATTAGTAATTTGTAAGTTGAATTTCATATTTATGTTTTAGATCTACAATTGTTCAATCACGATTTTCATTGTAAGTGCCATATGGCTTGCTATTAATGAAATCGTTATGTTTGATTTCAAAAAAAAAATGATTAGTTAAAACTCTAATTACATAATCAGCGTTCACTAAGCTAGCATTTCGAAGAGTGTTTGGTGAAACATTAATAAGGTTAACGGTTAGCATTTGGCGTAGCGTTTCATACTTTTTGATCAAAATATACTCTTCGAAAATTTCACGTTTAGAAATTATTCGTACCCTTTTATATCAATTCACATTATTCTGCTCAACCACTAAATTTACCAAATACAATTCTCATATGAACAATCATCCGTTGTCCGCTATTTAAGATACTAATTTTGCCGAGCAGTCTATACGATGTACGTTTAGTTTATGAGAATATCTCCTCATGCTACGTGTTTAGTTTATGAGAATATCTCCTCATGCTACGTAACAATGGGAAGAGACAACATTGGTAGTTAAAACTTGTGTGTTTGATAAATATGCCGTATTGGATTCGATCACGGGTTGTTCTGCTCATAACTCATAAGCTCTTTAACTTTTTCTTCTTACAGGAATGACAACTCCTATGGCTGCCTATATTTTGAAAACATCCAGTGTTTCACCAAACAACGTAGCACTGCCTCGATCGTATGTTGTGGGCCTTTCTTTTTCTTCATCTTTTATTGGAACTTTGATTCCACTGACAAAGTTGACGAAGGGAAGATTCACGACAAACTTTATAATTGACTAATGATACTTTACTATTTTTGTTTTCTTCGTCTTAGGGGTAGACTTTAGAACCGACAAAATTTTGTATGATCGGAATATTTGAATTTGTTGACTTGTAAAAAATCAGATTTGGTATTGATGTTTCATCTGAATTTTGATAGTGATTGAATCGACCAAATATTCAGATACGATATTTCTCTTTTTTTCTATTATTCGGACCCGATTTTATCCCGCATTTAATGTTGTAAAAATAGCATATAGTCACAACACAAATAAGAAAGATCTTACTTGAAATGAAGAATCAAAATGAAGAGATCGTGGCGTGAATAACCCATTGTTCTGAATGAGATTTCGCCTAAGCACCATTGCAAAGCCTCCGATAGCGGCCACTCCCTAAAATTACACGGTTTGGTTAATTTGGTGCATTTCATTAACCAATTGCAGTTAACGAATAATTGCGCGAAATAATTTGGAGAGGAATAGAAAAGAGATAAGAGAAAGATTGAAATTTTATATGTGAAACAAATGAGGAAGCAACTTGTTTAAATAGAAGAGAAATAGTAGCTTAGAAGTCAAGACCTTGAAAACAACAGCTTAAAAGACTGCACAATAAAAACTAGACACCCCAACAATCAGTTTCGAAAAGGTTGCGGCCTCGCAAACAGGCACACCGGCCAAAACAGTGAAAAGGAGAAAAAAATCGAGATATAAAATTAAATATTTTGTAAAAAGGTGCAGAACCCGACCTTGACCCCGAGCTTAGCCCGATTGGGCAGCAGTGGCGCTCGCTAGTGGTCCACCAAGGTCACCTTGTTTCAATTAATTCAAATAGGTTAGGAGAACTCCACTATTTAAAGTAGAACATTCTCCGTATTCTATCCATGTTGGACACCAAATTGTTTCCAACAACAAATCAAGGATTCAAAACACTTAAACTTTGAGACTAAAACTAACATTTAATTCCGTATAAATTGTCTGACCAGAAAAAATTGGGTCAGAACATCAATTTCTTTTCCAAATTTTACCATTGATGTCATGTTTCCATTAGTGGTGTTCTTATTTCAAACCTCATGTAAGTGTTGTCAAAATTCATCACATTATTAGTCAACTTTTTCCAAAAATTATATTTTTCAATTTTTATATTAACTTAACAAGAAAGTACTAAGTAGTTTTCCGTAGAATAATTGTACTATTTTTCATGTCAAATGCCATTTTTTTTAATGCGATGTTTTTTTATTCATTTAATTATTAATGTTATTATATAATTGGTTAATTTTTAAATGAAATATTTTACTTTGGTGTAGTACTATTTATGAACTTTTAAAATTATTAAAATATATAATATAATGATGAAGACTTTGGTTTATGGAGTCCACTAAAATTTATTCGAGTTATTTTTTTAATAACTAATAATTTTTAGAAAATAAAATGAATATTGTTTTAGTTATAAATTAATGGTTGTAATTCACTTTGGATTCTTTTTCTTTTTTCTTTAATGAGAGTGAGAGTAGCTAGCGCTTGACAACTCGTGTGATGCACATAAATATTTTTAGTAATTTTATGTAATTTCTATGGAGTGATTTTAATTATCAATATAAATAATAACTAAAATATTAATGAAAAAATGTACAAAAATTAATTACATATCATATTTATGTATTTTGTCTTCATGAATAACTAATTTTATTCTTTAAACAATGACATTTATGACTAAGTTTGGAGCAATCAAACTTCTAAAATTTCACCATTTAAATTAGAATTTTCCTTAGTTGGTTTGATTTTAAGACACATATATACATAAGTACACATACATCCTCTTTTTCTTAAATCAGGCCACCCTTTTGGAACAAAATCTACAAACAATGATTAATTTTTTTTTAGAAAAACATATAATCTAGCAAACAATATATTTTTTTTTTCGAAACTAAATACCTAGTTACCTACCAAACAATAAAATTTGGGACTTGGGAGTGGCCATAACTTGTATGGTGGTGACTAAACTGTAAACAGTTGTCTTCACATGTGAATTAACCAAGGAAACCTTTAATGATTAGGGATTAACTTTTGGAATGATGCTGTTGCCATAAGCCATAACCATACCATATCTTAAATAAATTCATCATATTAAATTTAAAAAAAAATATTAATATTTATTATAAAATTTATTATAAATTTATTGATATTATTATAAATCTTTTCAATATTTTTTTAAATTTATCATTTTTTTTCACAAATTCATTATATAAAAACTTCTTCAAATTTTAATCATGTAGTGAACCTGGTATAGTGCCTTTTTATATATAACAAACTAAAGTAAAATATTAGTAGGTCTCAACTAATATAGTTAATAATATCGATAACTTGATTAGGAACTAACATATTTATTGATCAGGTTGATAAGGAGTAAAGTTCGTGCGCATATAAACCAATTTGACACAAAATTTAAGTATATGATTGAAGATCTTATTCTTTAAATTTGAAACGTGAATATCGATGATTTAATATTTAAATATGGAACCTCTCCCTTAGAGCTTTAATACCAAATGCATGTAAGAACCGACTCATATATTGCACCAAATCATTAATGAATGCCACCACCAATGATGGAGATTATAAAACATTGGAGGACCACCAAGAGTAAACAAATGTGTTCACATGTAAAAGCAAGCTAACTCTTACCAAAAAAAGTTATATATCCCGTTAATAAGAATCGAGTAGTCTACAATCAATACTACCATCTTATTAATGGCCGGACGATTTCTAGAAATACAAAATATAAATATGTAGATTTAAAATAGTTATTAATTATTTTAAATTCTATTTAAATTACTCTATAATGTATATTTATATATATTTAAATTGTTATAAATATATATTATTATTTTAAGGATTATACAATTCATAAATTACATCAAATTTATTATTGAACTTTTTTTCATAAATATGGAGTTGTTTATAAAACGCGCGCGTCTTTCTCTATAATAGTTGATATTGTTAAGTTATCATTAATACTTCTTTAACAAAATCGATGACTGCAATACACTTATATGTACTTGACAAACATATACTATTACTTAAAAAATAATATATAAAATAATTAAAAAAGGTTATTAATGATCTTCATCCAAGAGACATGTAATGGTCCTAAATATACTCGTAAGAACTCTTTAAGTTGGAGGCATATTTTAACCATGAAATCCAACTCACCTATACTTTGACCTTGTTATTTTGTGTGCTGAGATAATCACTTTATCCACTTATTTTCACTTTATTTTACCTTATCCAATTTTATCTCACTTATCCTAAAAGGTTGGTATATAATTTGTATACACTCCTTAAGGTTTATCATACTTATAAATCCAACCCCGACGTTTAAAGTTAATATTTACCCACCCTAAGTTTTTAAACTAATTTAATTTAGCTACTTTTCTGGTGAATTTAATAACTGTTCCGGTGAATGTGTGATTTGTGATAAAATTTGTTTGCTGAAACGACGATAGTTTTAGCAAGCAAATTTGATCACATATCACATATTTACTGGAAAAGTTATTAAATGTACTTGAAAAGTAGCTAAATGAAATTGGTTCAAAAACATATAGTGGATAAATATTAATTGAAAAACGTCAGGGTTGAAATTATAAACGTCATGAACCTGAAGAGAGTATATGCACATGGGCAGATCCCAGGAATGACTATAGGTGGTCACGGTCACCGGTAACATAAAAAATAGTTAATAATTCAGCACAATTTCTGATAAAAATTATGAATTTTATATGAATTGGATGAATATAATAATGTATTGGTTACCCTAGGCCTGCTGCTTATGCAAATTTTTCTATATATGAAAACCCCTCAAGTAATTGGTTCATAACTTTTGGAAAGATAGGCATTATAACCATAATAGGTTAGAATAATAAGTCCACCGTCCATGCCTAGGCAAGGGAACCCACGAGCATCCCCACCAACAATCCCACTCTCACTTGTCTACATCCACATCCACCACCTTATCCTACACTCACTTAATTGCTATATAACCCACACTTCCTCACGGACTCATTTTCACATTTCTTCATATCCTACCCAACAATACACATTCACAACTACTACATATATACTCATCAATACTCAATTATATACTCAACATACATACACTCTAACTTAAACATGGGAAGAAGAAGTAATACTCATCAAAGACTGTGGGTGTTGGTGGTTCTGGTGGCGGCGACATTGGAAGCCGCCACCTCCGACATAAACAAGGACAAACAAGAGTGCGCGGGGCCGCTAGCCGGGCTTGCCACGTGTCTGCCTTACGTCGGAGGACAGTCGAAGGCTCCAACCCCGGACTGCTGCACGGGGTTGAAGCAAGTCCTCAGGGACAACAAGAAGTGTTTGTGTATTTTGATTAAGGATAGGAATGATCCAAGTCTTGGGCTGAAGGTTAATGTCACTTTGGCACTTACCCTCCCTCACACTTGTCAGGCTCCTGCTAATATCTCTGAATGCCCTGGTGTGTATGCTTCCATCTCTCTGTTATTCTTCATCCGTCTTTTTCGGTATTAAAGTGTACATGTTTGGTTGTATGTATATATGTAGGTACGTATGTATGTAGATTTGTCTAACGGGCCATTCAGTTTGTAGGTTTGGTCCTGATATTTGTGGAGCCTCGGGTAATATGGTAAAGTGGTAAACCAGTTTATAGATTGGAGTCCTTAAAAAAAGTCGTCAACATCCATACTAAACAATACTGATGGACCCTTAAACTAAGACAACTTTTTTTTTTTGGATAAAGTGACATAGGGACCCTTTCTTTCTCTTCATATTTTCTTTACATGGCACGCTGGATCTTTTGATACTACTATCTATATTCTTGGTTGAACCCTTAAGCTAAATCAAAATTTGTTTTGATGGTGGGTCTTGTGTTATCGCCCCTTGGGCCTACCCTAGGCCCGACTTAATCAATTTGGCACAAATCGGGTTAAGTTTCAACCCAAGTGAATTTCGGAACATTTGACATACTAATTCGATCGGTTTCGAGTCGGGTATTTTCAGTTCTAGTCGGTTTTGGTTTAGGGTGCGTTTGGTAAGATTCTTAGAAAAAAAATTTCCAGGGAAAAGTTTCCCGGGAATGTTTTCCATTGGAAATATTTCCCTAGGAAAATTTTTCCTTAACCCCCCCTAAAGGAAATTTTCCCTAGGAAAACCTTATAAATGGTGGACTCCTTATACAACTAAACGTGGGGAAAATTGACCATTTCTCCGGAGTTTTTGACTAAACAAACGCACTCTTAGTTAATTTCAGGTTTTAAGTGAAGCTATTCAGATGTCGGTTTTAGTATGGTTCAAGTGAAGTCAGTTTGTCAGGTATATATATAGATGTGTCTCAACCAATAAAGTTTCTGAGAACTTCTTTTTGTGATAATTGATACGGTAGATTCTGTCTGATTAGTATTTCTTGGCCTTTTGACTAGTAGAGTGATATGCATAGGTGTTACATACACGTCTCAATGAATAATGTCTTGGACTGTTTTCACTGCTGGTATTGTAAATTTAGCAAAAGTCTAGTAATTAACTCCTGGCCGCTGATTTTTTAAAATTATTATAGTGATTATGTTTGAAAATCTATTGTTTCATTGCTGATTATTAGAGTAAAATTATTTTTGAATTTTAATCATCAACTTAAATTTTTAATTAAAATGATTTTTTCTTGGTAACAAATTTCGGTTTGATTGTTAGAAAATCACATGTTTATTTACATAAAGTTAAGGAGTGTTTTTACGGCCTTTGTGAGAAAAAGCCTATTAAAATATGAAACTACCACTTAAAATATAAAAGTATTCGTAATCTTTAATCATCATATTAAGCTTTATGTTGAAATGGTTATAGCGCACTTCAAGAATACATTTAAAAGGACATATAAATTAATATGATGAATATTATTGTGGTTATTGAAAATGGATGCAGTACTTTTGCACTTGGCACCCAATGATCCAGACGCCAAAGTATTCAATGAGTTTGCAAAAGGGGAAATTCCTGATCAAAGTCCGTCCGCTACTACTGCTCCAGCTAGCACTACTACTGCTCCAGCTACCACTGGTAATTTCTTTTTTTTTTACTGATTCATGTTTTTGTTTAGGATTCAAAATTTTAATTAAACTGGTTCATTAATACTACTGTATATACAATAATAATGACTGTAAATAATGTAATTTATTTACAGATAAAGGCTCTTCTGGTGGTGGGCAAAGTGCCAACGTAAAAAGTGATGGTGGGAGGGGGATGAAGGAATTGACGGCCAGGATGTTGTGTGGAGTCTTGCTTTGGTGCTTTGCCCTGTTTTACCATCTCATGTTTTAGAATTAAATCACATCATATTCAAGTTATTGGTCATTATTAAGATTAATGGTTTACATTTGAAGGGTGTTGTTAGTTTGTTGCTGTAATTATCATTATTTTCGGGAGTGTTTTGTGTCCTGTGTTCATTTTTAATTTTGAGCAATAATATGTGCCTTAAGGCGGCACGATGTTAATTGATGTTAGATGATGGTTCCATGAACATGTAATATTGTGACACATTATCGAGTTTAATTGATGTTAATTCAATGTTACGTTGCTAATAAATGTCATAGTTAAAGGTTGAACTGTTATGGGTCAAATGTGAAATTCAAAATATTGTGATAAAACAACCTTTAGAATTGGAGATTTCAAAACCTAATAGTATTTAACTTACTCTTATTTCATGTTTAATTTAACTTACTCTTAATTTTTTATTATGTGATAAGGAAATATAAATAGTAAATTTATTTCACACTACACAAAATTAAATATTACATGAAGAAAAATAAAATAGTAATTAATTTTATCAATTATAATGATATAATTTAAAATGCAATGATTAAAAGGTGTTTAAAACAATCAATAATCTTGATAAAATTTTGATTAGTAGGAAAATAAAAGTATAATCCATATGTCATTATTTACAGTATAATAAAACGAAGATAGTTGATAAAGAGAAGGTTAAAAAATAAATCTTCTCATAATAATTAAGGGTTATATGTGACATAGGAAGATAAAAGTATGGATGTATAATAATTTGAATTGTATTTGTTTTTTTTTTCCGGATAATTTGACATGCTATGAAATATGTATTTTGTGATTTTCCTAAATATCCCCTTGTTTTACCTTTAATTTTAATTTAAGGTTTACTTTTCGTTTTAGTTTTAATTTGAACTATACTGTTAGTTTCAACTAGTCTTAAACTCGTACGTTGCACGTGAGGTGAATAAATAAATAAATTTAATGATGAAAAATGACATCAAAGATATAAATATCCATACAAATTACTTTCAAAATAAATCCTTCTACACTTGAAACGGGAATGAAGAACATAACAGTATTATTATTACTTATACCCTTTTTATCTACATCTCTTGAATCGTGAGAGTATTGCAAGACTTGAATCTGTAATGGTATAGTGTTATCAGACTTCTACCTTTTCATCTCCATCAGTATGTGCTTACTCTTGTTCAATTCACCCTCTAATTGCACTAACTCTTTCTTGACTGGCCTCCACTTTACCCCTCCCAACATCTACTAATTCTTACTCCAATTCCTAATTATAGTTGAGCAAGAAATATCAAGTACCTATACTATTATGATTCATAAACAACTTTCCTGATCAAACATGACAATGTGATATATAATGCAGTAGCAAAGCTATAACTATTAAGCTATTCCTTTGACTAATTAGGATATAATCAACCACAAATTATGCATATAACTGAAAAAATTAGGGTTAAGTTCTCACAATCCAATGGCAAGCGGATTGAATTGCAGCAACGTTTTGGTTACGATTGTGATGTTAGTATAATTTCTTCCGCATAGAGAGAGTGATTGTGTATGTATATCTTCCTAGCTTGTCAGCTATTGGTAAACTTCACCTCAACAATCCATAGAACATCACATGAATGTCACATTAAAAGGAATATAAGAAACTTGTTTCATATATATATATATATATATATATATATATATATATATATATATATATATATATAGAATCTTTGTTAATTACATGCTTCAATAATTAACTTGGTTAATCAGTTACCTCAATAAATTTACTGAAATTTTGAATGCACAAAAGTTATGTAACTGTATACAACAGGGTAGTTTCCGAGTTAGTGAGCTTGTGGGATATATTTAGAATCTGGACGTCATTTGGTAAAATTGTTGCTAATATAACCTCATTGGATTCTAAAAGCATTTCCATAATTGTGGGTAGTTACACCTTTAAATGATAAGGCGTTGGTCAAATTAAAGAGAATAGAGCGGACTAATTTATTGTATTTTTATATGGGCGGGAAAGCCGGGAACAGTAGTTACCAAATTTTAATTATCAACAATGTCATTAGCCGATAGTACCTAAACTTACTCTCTCCTCAGTATTTTAAAATTCAAACTTTTAACTTTTGTATATTAATAAATATAGATCTATTATTTCAAAATAATTACTGATATTTGCACCAAAATAATTTAATTAAATATTTATCTGCTTTATGATTGGTCGGAATCCCTACCATTAATATCGTTTTTCTATTCAGCGGGACACACAGACTTTACTATTAATATTATATAGATTATTATTTTGTCAAAATAATTACTGATATTTGTACCGAAATAATTTAATCAAGTATTTATCCGCTTTATGATCAGTCGGAATCTCTACAATTAACCTCTTTTCTCCATTCTCCATTTAGCGGGACCCACAAACTTTACTGTTAATATTATATAGATTTTAGCTTTAATTTATCAGCCAAACATGAGGAAAAAAACACTTGTTTGATAACATATATTTGAACAACACTATTTCCTATTGTAAATATTAAAAATATATAAGTATTACAACTATATTAATATGGCAATAAACAAATTATGTATCTATTAAAAAAAACAAACTTAAACTTTTTTCAACCCTTTCGAATAATTTTGATTAATTCAATTCCAACTCTTTTCACTTTCTTCCAACGTATTCTTTCTATTTTCTTTCAACTTTGACAAACTTCTTATAACTCTCACAAACTTCATTTTAAAACTCCTTCTAACTTTGACCAAGTCCTTTCAACGGTCAATTCGATTTACCTGACCAATCCAAAAGAACGTGCCACATCTGGAAAAATACACTCTAAATTGTTCGAGATAAGATTTAGGTTATGTTTGGTAAACAATCTCTTCAACAGCCTATTGAAAAAGTTGGCTTATTGGGGTGTCAAATAGGCTATTTGGGTGATTGTTAAATAACCTATTTTGTTGGTTGTTTGGTCACAATCAGCCAATTTTCAACAAACTGGTTAAAGCAGCCTATTAAAAATGGATTATTGTAGAAATTAAAATACCCTTTAGTCCAAAAATTGTCTAAATTTACACATACGTTATTCTAAAAATATTATTTATAAAGGAGTATAAATGAAATTTCGACAAATACTTTTTCAAAAGCAACTAACTTTACTAGAGACGACTTTTCCAAATGTCGATGCAAACAACTAGTAATAAATAGCCAATGCAAACAGCCAGTAATAAATAGCCAATGCAACCAGGTAACAACCAACAACTAATTACAATTATTTGCCAAACAGGACCTTAGTGGATTCATCTACTTACCATTTTAGAAATAATAGAAGTTTAGCGTTGCTAAGTAAAGTAGCACAAATATTATTATTATTATTATTATTATTATTATTATTATTGTTGTTGTTGTTGTTGTTGTTGTTGTTAGTCTCCACATAATGTTACAAATATAAGAACGACCACAAAATACAATTTTTTTTTTAAAAAAAGGATTGTTGAATTGAAGTAAAAATTGTAATGTACTATTATAAATATAAGAAAAAATGTAAATTTGAATTAGGTTAAATGAAAAGACATTAACTCCTAAATAACATACCCTCGATAGTATTTTATTTTTTTGCAAAATACACAAAAATAAAAAATGATTTATCATTTGGAAGAACATGGATAACTTATAACCAACATCGGAAATTTGGAATGTTCATCTGATGATCAGATAAAGCTTGCAATGGGTAGGTGCTCAGGCTTTAGTAAAGGGAAGAAAAAAAGCTCTAAAGGACCACAGTCCATCAGTGACAATGATTTAGAGATTGGTAGTGAGGCTTTGGAGGTCCCCGTGGCAATATGCATGGATAAATTAGACGACGAGGCACGCAGAGCAGCAAAGGTTGGTTGTAAATTAGGTGTCATTCGTGATGATGAAGAAATTGCTGCGAAGAAACTTAGAAACGATTTGCTGGAAGAAAATAAGGTAAAGTGAAGATTTAAATTTGTCTTTGTTGTTTTTATGTATCATAAGCTAATCGCTTTTGTTGTTTTTGCCGTGTATTTTGTGTTGTTTCTTTTGTCTTGTTTTGTTGTGGTTGTTGTAAACTCTTACTCGTTTTTAGGCTGCAAATAATTGGGAAAAAAAATGGGTAGGTAAAATTCAAAAATCATAAACCTATATTAATTGCTAGAACATTGGATCCAATTATCCAAACTAAAGCAATGGAGGGTCACATATATATGATTGATCCAGCTCAATAAGGACGTCTATATATTAAAGATAACAAGCATTAATTTAAGTGGTCATTTCTTTAGTAGAGTATAATTGTCATTTGAGAAGGGGAACCAGCCAAGCAATTAAATAAGCAAGCATGTACTCCCTCCCTCCGTTCCATATTAACTGTCATAATTTTGACTTTCACGGTCTCCAATGTCACTCTTTCATTGATAATTTCTTGAATAATATGTTATTAACAATTGCAATATTATACTTGTATGATAGTATTTTTCGTTACGAATCTAATGATAGTAATTTTATATAGCAACTCATTGTATATATTTGAGAAATTTATGGTCAAAATTTTTGGAGTTTGACTGCACAATTTCCAAAGACGACAGATAATATGGAACGGAGGGAGTAGTAAGTAGCAACTACTTCCTCTATTTCATAATAGCTATGGCTCAATAAAGTTTATACGCTCTCTAATAATTTTCTTTTGAGTGAAAATTTCTCATAATATATTTTATCAAAAAATTATAATATTAAGAGTGTAAGCTCTTATGATATTTTTCCATTGTGAATCTAAGTATTTTCGTAAAATAAAACGGAGGGAGTATTCATTAAAAAAAGTGGCCGGGAGTCAAGTTTGTTATTTTCCATATCTTTGAAACTTTATATCAAACATTAAACCTTGTGAAATCAAGAAAACCTTCATCATGTATAATGATGAATTATAATTGTCATGGACAGTTAAATACTCCCTCCTTTCCTTAATATTTGTCACTTTAACTAACTTTGAATTTTCCACAATATCTGTCACTTTATAATTCCAATACAATATTAATGACAATTTTCTAAATTCACCTCCTACTTTTATCATTACCAATACAAATATATAACAAAAATAGGAAATTATCTATGACTTTTATCATTTTCAATACAATTATCATTCTCAATACTATTTTCTTAAACCATGCATAAAAAAATGTAGCAAGCAACAACCAAATGAGCATTATTATATCCTAATTACTTCATGAAGGCAAAGGGGCCACCCAAGTAGTTGAACGTTGAGGGAATCAATTTATGTGGTACATCCCCACATTATGATGTGAAAGGAATGGATGGCTGGATGTCATGTTTCGTTTACAGGTGGTTTCATCTCAACAAGGTTGTAAATGACATAGCTGGCTTGATTAACATTTGGCTTTGATTTGGTTGAGTTTTTGTTGAAGATTGATTTAGGGTGCATTTGGTTGATCCAAAATACTGAGGAAATGGTCAATTTTCTTAAGCTAATTTCTCAACATTCCTTAGGAAAATTTTTCTTTAAGAGGGAAGGGGAAAGGGAAATTTTTTCCAAAGAATTTTTTTGTAGAGTTTATGCATAAGCATAGAAAAGAAGATAGAATTGAAGCAGAAAAAAGATGTATCTCGTTGTCTTATTCAACAAGAAAGATAGGCAAAGCTATATATACACAATGACCACCTTAACAGCCTAACAACAACCTGCCAGCTGGCATAACAACCTCTAACCACCAAGTTTATTAGGATATTCATCAAGAAATTTCCTTGTGGTTTTTACCAAACACTCTCTTAGTCAAAGTTTATTTTTTTGCAATATTCAAAACTGAAAAATGTTGTTTAATACATAAAAAAGTTTTAAAACAAGTTTAGTATAATTAAACAAGATAATAACAAAATGAAAGACCAACATAAAAAATACATATCCTCAGAAGAAGCTCTTGGCCCATAAAGTCCCCTAAACAACGTTTGTGAAATCCTTCTACGCGTCAATAACCCCACAACCATAGCCATAATCTTGCTATTCCGTTGAGGGTCGGTCCCTTAACTGAACATTTTTTTTCCTTGTACATCTTCTAAAAATACCTCATTGTTTTCTCTTGACTATCAATTTTCAAGAAGCCCAGAACACTACTAATCTCCACAATTATATGTGTAATCTTATCCTCACTAGTGTTGATGCTCTTGTTAGATCGCTCCACAACTTCTCAAATGGTCTTGTAGGCCAACACTAAATTGCCTCCTTCCATCTTTTTTTGCTTATATTCTTTTATTGAGCAATAATTTGTAGGAAGTTTATACAACCTTGAATTTTCTTGGATGCCTCTAGTGACAAACCTAAATGATGTATAATTGATGCAAAGCTAGGGTTTTGATCAATCACACATCAAGGAGACGTGCAACCAATCTAGAAACTAAGATAGGATGGACGAATAGCCTAAGGTTTAGATAGATAGTTGGATAGTTCAAGGGAATTGAACTTGATACAGAAACACCACAAGTCTAATCCCTAGGGCTTCTTGTTCCTTTACTTAGTTACAGAAACACCTTCTAAGTAAAAGAGACAAGCTCTACCTCACCACTTGAATAACCAATTCAAGATACAATAGTAGAAAAGAAAGAGAAGATTCTCACGTGATTAAAGCTCGTTTGTATATCATCATAATTGAATTATGTGTGTCTAAAACGACTACAAGCCTCCTTATTTATACTAGACTAAGTCCTAATCCTACTAGGACTACTAACTTGTCGTCCAAGTAGCCTAAATATATTCTTCTAGGATTTGGCTTTCCTAATCCTAATTAGATTAGTTACAATTGGACGAATCCTTCTAGGATTTGGCGTTCCTAATCCTAATTGGATTAGTTACAAAATTGGCCTTCCAAGACTAGGATTTCTTCTCCTAAATGACGTCTCTCCCTACTCCTAATTGACGTCACACACACACTACTAACTATAATAATAAACTCAACTACTAATAATGAAAAATCTATAACTAACTTTCTTAATAATAAGGAAAATACAAATATTACTAAAACAATACTCTTGGACGTCTCTTGCACGTTTAATTGGCCTTCTTTAACTTGTTTGGACGTCCTCTTGGAAGATAGAGCACACCACATGAGTTGGTCGTTGGACCTCTTTGATGGATCCTTCTTCCTGGGCCTTCTCTACTTCTATATAAACAAATTGGACCTCCTTTGTTGGACTTGATGGGGGTGGACGTATCTCCATCAGCCTCCTTAGATGGACTAGACAAGCTGGCCTGATCTCCATCACCCTCCATGAATCTAGGGTCCCCAAAGGTGAGATCAAGGCTAGGTGAATCTCCATCATTCTCCCCTGGTTGCAAAGAATTTGTCCTCAAACTCGATTGATTGCATTGGACCTCTTTATTGGGTGAGCGGGGCTGATCTCCATCACCCTCCATGAACCTAGGGTCCCAAAGGTGAGATCAAGACTAGGTGAATCTCCATCATTCTCCCCTGGTTGCAAAGAGTTTGCCCTCAAACTCAGTTGGGTGAATTGACTCCTCATGGACCTAAGGGTGATCCTCTTCTGGTCTAACATGAATGAATAAGTATTTGCACATCCATCATGACTCACGGCTCTATCAAACATTCATGGCCTGTAAGATGTGACACGCATCTATAGGTACGATTTCACACCAAATTGAATCATGATACATGTTACCTATAGAGAATTGCACCAAAGATCTTCTAGTAACTTGAATTCCCTTGCTTTAATGGAACCATTGGATTGTATATGGAGTTGGATGGGGTGTGTTGGGCACTTGTAATTCGTCCACAAAAGCCTTTGATCACATTATCTTGGCTGCCTCCATCTATAATCAACGAACAAGGCTTGTTCTTGATTATAGACTGAGTTTGAAAGATGGCCTCTCTTGGTGTTTCTTCCTCCATTGAAAACTCATTAAAGTTCCTTCTAATCATTAGTAGCTCTCCTTCATCTGGACTCACTTCAACTTCTTCATAAACCGCCTCTCTTTTAGGTTCCTTTTGTTCTTCCTTACAATCTGGTTCGGCTTCAAGACATAGAGCGTTTTGAAACTCAACCAAGGACACGATCTTTTGGTTTGGGCATTCAGCTGCAATATGGCCAAGTCCTTGGCACTTGAAACACCTTTTCCTTATATCCAAAGGCTTATACATAGCATGGGATGGGTTTTTTTGTGGGTTTAAAGGCTATTGGAACGTAGGGCTTGGAAATTTTGTGGGGGTTTGCTGTATCTGTGAGGGATATAGAATGGGTTCTTTAGGTGTTGTAGGGGTTTCGCTCGACATCTCCTTTCCCCTTCTCTTTCGTTGTTGTTCGACTTTATAAGCTAAAGTACTCAATTCATCAAGTGCAGAATAGGGTTGAAGTTCCACAACATACCTTATCCTTTCGTTCAATCCAACTAAGTACCTCACAAGAGTTTGAGGTTCATCCTCCTTTAGATCACATCTCCACAGTAGATGCTTGAATTCTTTGGTGTATTCTTCGACACTTTGGCTCCTTGGGTGAGTTGTTGAAGCTTAAAGTAGTTGTCTTTGAAGTAGCTTGCAAGAAGAAACTTAGAGTGAAGTTTCTTCTTCATCTTCTCCCAAGTTCGAATCTTTTCTTTCCCAACATGTTGTCTCTTCTTCTGTAAGTTAGTCCACCATATACTAGCATGTTTTCGAAGTTTAAGAGTAATATACTTGACCTTCTTTTCATCAAGAACATCTTTCAAATCAAAGATTCTCTCCACAGTTTGAATCCAATCAAGGAAAACTTCAGGATCAAGATTACCTTTAAATTCTGGGATATCAATTCTGAAATAAAGCCTCTCTTCCCTTGTTTCACGTCGTAGTGGATGAAACCTTCTACGTGAGCTCAAGGATTCGACTTCTTCACTTTCTACATGATCCTCTTCTTCTGAATCTCTAAGTTCCTTTTGTTGTAGGTGCATGTATCGTTCAAGCTGCTTTATAAGGAACTCCACCTTCTTCTCTAGCTCCTCATGAGTAGGGCTAGGGTTGCTACCACTGGCCATGATGATGGTAATGTGTTTAGGTTTAGAGGAATGTGTTTGGAGTGTGTTTGGAATGTGTTTAGGGTTGCACCGAGAAGAAACCTAAGTTCTGATACCAATTTTGATGTATAATTGATGCAAAGCTAGGGTTTTGATCAATCACACATCAAGGAGACGTGCAACCAATCTAGAAACTAAGATAGGGTGAACGAATAGCTTAGGGTTTAGATAGATAGTTGGATAGTTCAAGGGAATTGAACTTGATACAGAAACACCACAAGTCTAATCCCTAGGGCTTCTTGTTCCTTTACTTAGTTACAGAAACACCTTCTAAGTAAAAGAGACAAGCTCTACCTCATCACTTGAATAGCCAATTCAAGATACAATAGTAGAAAAGAAAGAGAAGACTCTCACGTGAGCAAAGCTCGTTTGTATATCATCATAATCGAAATTTGTGTGTCTAAAACGACTACAAGCCTCCTTATTTATACTAGACTAAGTCCTAATTCTACTAGGACTACTAACTTGCCGTCCAAGTAGCCTAAATCCTTCTAGGATTTGGCTTTCCTAATCCTAATTGGATTAGTTACAATTGGACGAATCCTTCTAGGATTTGGCCTTCCTAATCCTAATTGGATTAGTTACAAAATTGGTCTTCCAAGACTAGGATTTCTTCTCCTAAATGACGTCTCTCCCTACTCCTAATTGACGTTGCACACACACTACTAACTATAACAACAAACTCAAACTCAACTACTAATAATGAAAATATCTATAACTAACTTTCCTAATAATAAGGAAAATACAAATATTACTAAAACAATACTCTTGGATGTCTCTTACACGTTTAATAAGGAAAATACGAATTTTGGGGTCTAAATCAATGAACTAAAATGTTCAGGGGATAAAACCTAAGTCACTTAATGAATTAGTTAAGCAGATTGAACATGCATTTTACTAATTTGGCACATTCTAGAGTCGATAATCGCATAAATTCTTTCACAACAATCTTTTGGAAATGAAGTGAATTGCCTAGCAAAGTTAATCACCTACATTCGTGGTTATTTCAGCTTTAACTAAGTTAAACATTAAATTATCATATGACTCCTAACTAAAAATCTTTATGTCTAGTTCATTTTATAGCTAGTTTAGCTAAGGGTTACTATTATTGAATTCCTCCGTTCGGCACATCATGCAACAATCTAAATCCATGCAATCGGTAGCCAATAAAAAACAATGACATATATAATCCAAGGCTAAATAGAATGCATTCAAACTAGATTCATGTTTGTTCAATCCAACAAAAGCTAATTCATCAAACAACTATAAAGGTTCATCCCTCAAAATAAAGGAAACTACTCATAATCCATGTTTATAGCTACAAAAGCAAATAAGATTAAACTACAAAACATCTAAAACTAAATAGTTTTGACAGATAAACCAATTGGTGGAGAAAAATCTTGAAACTACTTGGGAATCATGGACATTTGCTCCTGCGATCGAAACTCGTTCTTGAGATTCTTTACTTCTTCGATTCACTCTCAACTCTTTTTTATGATGTGATGATGATTATGGATTGATGATATATGATAACAGATGATAGTGGCTGGGTAGATGAATGAGTGAACAACCAAAACTCTTGAATATATAGCCAAAATCACGAAGAAACGATAAAAACTCAATAGACGCATTCACCACGGACCATGCCTGGGCAACAAGGTCCATGGCAAGGCCAACATGACCCGTGCCCAAAGTGGCACGGTCCATGGCACCTTAGCATTTCCAATACTTGGTCTCTGGACCACTCCACAACTCGTGGAGAACAATATAACACCCATAACAGTGAGTTTCCGTACCTAACAAGACTTGGGCCTCAGCTCTGGGCCTGGGAGTAATCCAAACACTTTCTTCTCATCTTTTAACTTTATATCTTGGACGTTCATGCTCAGTTTCTACTCAGTTCTCCTTCAAATCCTAACAAATTCCCAACAAAACCAACCAAATCTCCAAGCCAAGCAACATAATATGAGAATTTTGGGTATAAAATAATATATTTACATAAAATATTCCCCACATTCACATCAATAATATCTAAGTTCACATGTATACCAAAAACACTTATCAATTATCTAACTTTGCCTAGCAATTCTGCGATTAGGTAACCATATATGTTGGGTTAATGGCCCAATTTTCTTTTTTAATTAGCCACTTAATCAAACCACGTACATGTAATTACAATCCTTCAAGTGTTTTTATGTTATCCTTTGCAACCAACTTTAGTTTGAATTGTGCCCCACATCATTAATTAGCTTTAAAAGCTATTACCTTTCTGTATTTGTCTAGGAGAACAATTTACTTGCCTGTTGAAGACCTTTGTACAACAACCACAACCGATTGTCTGGTTTATTTTATGGGTTGTATTTTTACTACAAATATAGGTTGCTATCAACCTATTTTGTACACTTGTACCGAGAGAACACTTGTACCGAGAGATTTTTACATATATATATTTATCCCTAGGTTGCGAGAGTGTATAATCTTCCTATTGTAATATCTCATTTTTCACTAGTGGATTATTGCTCGCATTACCGTATGTGGTTTTTTCCGGAGTTGGGTTTCCATATAAAATCATTGTGTCTCCTTTTATCTTTATTCTTGCATTTTTCTTATATCTTGATTTTATTAGCACATCCAATATCACCTTCTGTTGTATATATATATAGCTTTATTTTACACTCTAACAATTGACAACAGATCTGAATTTGCACTATAACAAGTGGTATTAGATCTAGGTGCAATCAAATTCAGATCCTACTGTAGTCAGGTAAAATTCCTTCAGAACCAAGTATAGCCAGAATCATTCAAATTCAAATCCTATCGGAGTCATGTCAAATTCCTTCAACTCAAGAAGAAGTTAGAGTTTGGTTATTAGATCTACGACGATAATATCTAGCACATGTGTCTTGGATGTGGTGATATCTACTCCCTACGCTTATTTGGTACTCTTTATGGAGCTAAAATTCATGTACTTGAACAACAAAGAAAATTAGAAAATTTTAATCATGATCTTAATATTTTAGAATAAAAAAATCTTGTCTATCATAAGTGAAACTGCATATATATGCAACCCTTGGACTCTCTTCCGTTTCATCATTAATTTTAATATTTCTTTAATTCAATCTTTTCTATATCTAAAAAGTTCAAGGGCAATCAATTTACTAGAAGGAAAACCTCATTTGAACAGACTTGCAGCAGAATAGGTAACACATCATTATGTTTCATATATCAAGAAAAATAATGCAAGAATAGCAGAAACAAAGGAGACAAGATTTAACATGAGAAACTCAAGAATTGGATGAAAAATCCACGAACAAACTCCACTATCAAGGTCAAAGTACAACAAGATATCTCTAGATATCTCTACTCTTTCAAGAGATAAATAGGAGATGTACATATCTATCCTAGGACACCAAATTACATGAGAAGATTACCACTATCAAGACCCTTGCTATGACAACTCTTCGAACCCGAAGGAATTTGTCTCGCATCTCTTTCATCTCCCTTAAGGGAGGCGCCTCAAGAAATCTCTGACCTTTTTTCCATGGTGTTCTGCAAGAGATACCCAATGCGCTCACCACCAGACATACAAAATACTTTCAACAGCTTGGGAATATATGGGGAGACAAACCTTAGCCACCACTCCAGTTAGATTTACCAAATATAATATAATTAAGAAACCCAATACAATAAAAAAAAAACTAAATAACTTCCCAACACAATTAGAACACAAATCATGTGGCCATTCTAAGAGATTTTAGGACATAGTATTTCTAACAAACTCCCCCTTGGGCTAAAATCGGCCAATGCTCAAAAACTTCCACCCAAGATGCTTGAATGGTCACAATCTGCACACTGCAATTCAATGTCCAGTATCTTGAATCTGATCTCGCCCTTGAACTTCTCAAACCACCAATCATGTCACCATCACTCTAACAACCTGGATCTCACAACTAACTTATTTCCTTGAATTTGGTTTAACTCGCTATGATACACTCTCAAAACCTTCACTAACACAACTCTTCAAATACTGGTGAATTCGTCTGCTTGCATCATCCTCCTCCCCCTTAAGGGAGGCGACGAGGCACCTCAGGGAATCCTCAATCTTTATGCCATGGTGCTCTTCAAGAGACACTTGATTCTCTCTCCGCGAGACATAGATAATACCTTAAGCAATTCATGTAGCAAATCCGAGAGATTCTAAGACACGATATTCCTAACACTTCTCATTACTACGTTAAATTGATAAGAAACTTTTTCAATTTACGGTCTATAGTAATTGTAAAACCCTGAGTTTTGGGTATAGCCTCGGTTAGTTCCGTCTGGCAGACCGTTGGTTTTGAGTTTAAGTTTCGAGGACGAAACTTCTTTTAAGGGGTTAATGATGTAAAACCCGGAAAATTGGAATGCATTGTCCGTTACGTCGTTATTTATTTAAGTTTGACTTCGTTATTTTGAGATTTTATTGACGATTATTTTTGGTGACACTTGAGCTCGTAGGGTTATTAAGGGTAGTATAGTATTTTCTACGTGCATGGTTATGCATGGGAATAAGGGTATTTTGGTAAATTATATGTTAATTATTGATGATTATGTGTTAATTTTTATTTAGTTAATTATGTGTTTTCTTTTTAGTATTATTATCATTATTATTAGTATAATAATTATTATTATTTTTAGAATTTAAAATCTTTTTTTAAAAGTTTTGTTAGTGGCCGGTAGAGGCCTTGTTCCCAAGTTTTACTTTGCTAAATTTAGTAGTGTAATTACCCTATTAACTTTTAATTAACCAAACAATACAAACCCTAAGCCCTACCTCTTTCTCTCTTCGTCCCTTGCGGTAACCGCCAACCCAGCACCAACCGGCCGCCCAAATCGCCACCGGAAACCACCTGCAAACCACCGCCATCACCGGAGCGACCACCACGGCAACCACCGCACACCACCGAGCCCATCTCCCTCTGTTTCCTCCCTCTTTCGTTCCCCTCTCTCTCTCCCTCGGTTCACCGCTGCTGTGCGACACCACCGCCACGGAGACCATCGTAGACTGTCGTTCGCTGCCCAGACCAGTGCCGACGACATCGTCACCACCGTGCACCACCGTGCCGTCATCGTCGTTGATGCCGGAGACGTCGTACGTTGCCCAGATTCGATTGAAAGACGACAACGCTGCTGCTGTGTTCTCGATTCCGATCACCAACCCCACTGTGACCGAGGTTGCCTGGACAGTCTGACGACCACCCCGATGCACCCACCACCGACGACATTACCGGAGCCCCGACCACCGCCCGTCCTGCCGCCTGCCTTGCCAGTTCACGTAAACCCTAGCCTTCAAGTTGTTTTATCTATTCTTGGTATTAGTGTTATTATTATGATTATTATTATTATTATTACTGTAGTTAATTACTATTATTATTGTTATGATTATTAATCTGTTTATAGTGCCAAGCATGCGTATAGATTCATGTTATACTTGCTATTTATATCTGATTGTTGAAGTGTTAGAAACTTAGGTTTAGAATAGGAATAATTGATCAATTATTTATGAAGCATGCAGTTGGTGTGTAACTATGCTAGAAAGGAGTAAAATTCTTGCATTGGGTGAATTATATGGGGTGATTTGCAAGTGTTTGCGTAGATTTGCTATTGCTTTACTATAATTATAGTTATTACAATAATTTTTTTATTATGGGTTTGATTAGAGTTTTTCGTGAGAGTAAAATTATTATGCGTGCGTATAATATGAGTATTAATTCTGGTTATAAAGTTATTAGGGTGAATTTTAGTTTATGTGTTTGACTGAGAATTTATATGTCATTGTAACAATTTATGTTGGTATATGTGTAAGTCGACCTTAGTTATGCTATGGGGATGAAAAGGGGAAGGTATTTGACCTTAAGTGGACTGTTTAGAGACCCAAGTTAGAGTCCCGGAATGCTTTGATTGGAATTAGGATCGAAAAACCCAAAATAAAAACGGGTTAGTTTGGACAGATTTTATGAGTCGTACGATATCGGTCACCATTTATTTTGTAGTTAATATTTAGCCTTACCGTTTGGTCTGAAAATACCTTAGGATGTTAGCTTTCATTGGAATTTTGCGGATCGGGATTTTGAGGTGTATATTCTAAGTTACAACCCAAATAGTGCACCTAGGTCAGAACTGGGCGGGTTGTGTAATTGGCTATTTTTGAGAACCTTAGGGGGTGTTTTAGGTCTCGAGGTCAACATAAGAGTTTTAGTAGACATCCTGAGGTTTCCAGAAAGTCCAAAACCATACCCATAGGAGGTCGGGAAGTCAAGTTATAGTTCGTTTTATTTGAGTATTGAATTCTGTCTAGTTTGTTGTTTGAATAAATGTGTAGCCGTGCGTGTGAATTATTTATTTATTTAATATCGAAGTGTGGTGATGTGTGATAGTTTATATTATGTGACCTATGTTTAAAATGTTAATTTATGAATGATGGGAACCTTATAGTGTTCCTAGGGGTGGGTTAGGTGGAAATTAGATTGCGTTAACTCCGTACGACGCGTTTTTAATTTTAGAAATTTGTTATTTTAGGCGTGTTCTAAACCGTTCGATCTAGTGAGCTCAAGTGTGTTCTGAAGTAAGGAGAAGAATAGTCAGGTAATGTCTATGTCCTAAATCCCACTGGGTTGCACTTTAATTGTTTTGTTGATTTTTAAGTTATTTTGCGGTTTGCATCCCGAAGGGATTTTTGGTGAAAATTGACTGTCTATTTTGGATGTGGTTTATGTTCTTTTGAGTTGGTAAAATATGGACAGTCGTTTATGTGTGATTTGGAAATGGTTTTGGAAATCTGGGATTGGACTGATTGAGTCTGGACAAGTGTGATATTAAACCTGACTAATAATTCAAATGAGACGTAAATGTGGGTTCGGGCAACGCCCCATAGACTAGGATCTGTTCCTGCAGGGAGGTTGTCAAGAGATCAGGGGATGCCCTGATATGGTTGTGTGTTCGGGCAATGCTCCATAGACCAAGATCTGTTCCTGCAGGGAGGTTGTCAAGAGATCAGGGATGCCTGATAGGTGCTACTTCCCCGGGGTTAGTTTTATGCACGTGTGTGAAATGGATGGCCATCCGTATTATTGAGTTTGTGATTGATTGAGATTGATATTGAGATTGAGATGTGATTATTGTGAAGTCTTGGACTTCGAGGCCCAAATAAGCAAGGTCCGCCCGCTTAATAATTCTGAAAGATGGTTTGGTTGGTTGGGAAAGAAAGTTGGTTTCGAAAAGATTTGACTTGTTCACTTCTCCCCCAAAAATGAATTGACATGGATTTTAAATTGTTTTAACGGTTAGGGGTAGACATTATTGAGTCCTCCTCATGTTTTTAAATGTTTTGTTTTCAGGTGAAGAGTTCTGTGATGGGAACGGGAATTAGAAGTGAGGACGTTGAAGTTAGTAGCTTGAGAATAAAAGTTTAGTTATGTTTAGACTTGAAATTAGTTTATGTTGAGTTTTGTTTTTTTAGAATTTGAAGTTTCTTCCGTTGTTTAAATTGAAGTAAATAATGATTAGTTGTTAGTTTTTCCCTTTCTTGCCTTGTATTCCTTCGGGGATACGGCAGTAACGCCCAATTAAAAAGAAAAAAAAATGAGACTTCCGCTGTTATTGCTAGTCAACGTTAGACCTTGACCGTTAAGTTTAGAATTAAATTTCCAGGGCGTTACAGTAATAGAGTAATCTTTTGCTATGGTTATTGCCAACAATTGTAGTATACAATCTTTTACCGAGGTCGATCGTAGGACCTTTTAATTTTAGTATATAATCAGGGAAGTGTATGTTGTGTATATAATGTGAGGTAGGTAATGTAGTTAGAGAACAAGTAAATAAGATAGAAAAGATTGTGTAGGATTGAGTCAAGTAAAATAAATTTATCTTGCAATAAAAAAGAACAGAGTCTTAGTAATAAATCTCTGAAAATCAACCTTCTTATAAGACTATCTTTAATCACTACAAGAATTGGGTCCAGTAGCTACACAAAACTGGTTACACCTCATTCAAGTGTAGAAGCAAAAAAATGAGATTATGATTTTAGCTACATTTAAAAGGTGTATAGATTGTTTCATTCACTTTAAAGGTGTAGCTATTTGCATGAAGTAGTATTCACTTTGTTCGCTACATTTGAGTACTAGTTGAATTCTTAAATTTCAAAATTTTGTTTTCATTTTAGCACGTAATATGTGTAATTTGTGGAGGGAAATGAAAAATTTTAGAATTTTGTTGAATTTTCTAATTTGGTGGCAATGGGGAGCAGAAAAGAAATTGGTAAAAATTTATATGTTATTGATTATTATATTCAATTGTTTTTTTGAAACCCACTAGAAAAACATTTAAAAGTTAAATTTTAATTCATAATGTGGGCGTTTTCGGTTTTTCAAATGTATGTCTAACTAAATTTTCATCCATAAATTAATGTCTTTAATCTATGATTTTATTCTCTAATTAATTAATATGTAAGTTATATTATATTGGTCTCATTTCGTGTTGACAAACTTCCCGTCAGAACCCGAGTTTGTTCGAGTCGAATTACACTCGGTTTGGGCATTTCTTTGTCCGAATTTCAAATTCGGACGATAAAACTTAATATTCGAACTAAAAATCGGGTCAGATAAGGTCTGGATCGATAGCTGGTTTGTCTGAATAATTTTAATTTGTGCCAAATTCAAGTCCGGACATATCAGGCAAACTCCTGCAGATTCGGACAATTCGGATATATAGGTTTAGATATCGCAAATTATCCGAATTGAATTTGAAATGTTGGATGTATGTCATAGTTGAAATATTGGACCAAAAAATAAACATTCATTGAATTAGTTATATCGATAAATCGACTCCTTAACTTTTTACTGACGATGTGGACGTCACAAGTCCATGTTATGCTTGCAATAAATGTTGCTAATTTTAAAATCAACTGGCTAAATGAATAGAACCGTGTAGAAAGTGAACCACATATATATACATAATTAACCAGCCAAGTGAATTAACACTACTGGTCAAGTAAGAATCACACAACTGGTTTGAGTTTGCTTTAGGTCCTTGACTTGTGCCGTGTAAAAGTTGAGCTTAGCCTTTATTCAAATAAATATATCTATTGGATCAATTAGGTTTAGCTACAAATTAAGCTAGGTTACTACTAAGTCGTGTTGAATGACATCAAAAAATTATCAGACAATAATATTGAATTGTGTTTGATCATTCAAATCCACTGGCCTGGTGTACGTGGCTTTTTGTCCATAATTGACAACAACTAGAATTGAACCTAAAACTCGGAAATGAATTCGTAAAATGAATCCGGAAAGTTGATCTTTGGTTTGTTTAGTTTGTGTGGGAAAATGAATTCTGAAAATGAATTCGGGTTCCATCTAAAAGGAAAATGTAAAACTTCTCATACCTTCGAACTCAGACTCAGTTTATGACAGCTCCTGAATTTCAAAAGACAATCCGTATTTATGGCCCATTAATGGGTGACATTTTCATTCAAATACACCTAAGTGGCACCAATAAAAAAAGATAAATAAAAAAATTCAGTGATATTTAGGTTCAGAGTCCAATGCAGTATACCCACGTACATGAAGAGATGAAAAGAGAATGTGAGAGGGAGAGTGGGAAAAGATCAATATTATCAATTTATAAAATAACTAAATATTACAAGTGAGTCTAACTATATAATAAAATATTATTGTATTTTTATGTGGTGCAATAAATAGTGAGTGAGATAAATGGGGTATGTGAGATAATTTGGAAATGTAAGTCACATTAGTGACATTATTACCCAAATACATGGAGAGATGAAGAGAGAATGTGAGAGGGAGAATGGAAAAAGATGACTATTATCAATTTATAAAATAACTTTAAATATTACAAGTGAGTCCAACTATACAATAAAATATGAGTTTTTCTATGGATGCCCAGTGGGCATAGTTAATAATATTAAATAAGCATTGGGAATATTGATTTGTGATATTTGTATGCTAAAATGTAATTATAAGAAGGATAAATTTGGAAGGTGAATATTGCCAGCTTTTTAATCTCGTCACTTACATATCCTTATGTGTACATATGTTTGTCTTATTCCAATGTGAAATTCTTAAAATTGACAGCCATAAATCCTTTGGGTTTCTCCAACCAAACCCTTTACTTTCTCCTCTCTTAAATCAAATTGAGGAATCAAAATTCTGGAAGAGTTTATGGTATTGTGATCTGCCACCCAAGTGGAAGACCTTTGGGTGGAGGTGTACAGGTGTGGAGGAGAGGGCTTACAGGGTCTAGTGAGTGTTGGTGTGGGAAAGGCTTGGAAGATGTGTATCATTTGTTCCGAATATGTGATATAGCAAAACATATTTGAAAGGCTTCAAGTTTAGGCATTGTTTCAGAGGTGAATCATCATGTTGCATGGTTTGAATTGTTGAAGGGATGAGTTATTTATCAAAAATAGATGGTGGTGGTAGGGAGTTGATCAGGAAGTTTTTTGATGTGCTGTGGGCAATCTGGAAATCGAGAGATGCAATTTGTTTGGGGGGAGAGGTGGTGGGTCAGAGGTTGTTAGAAAATATAATGCGGCAGTGCTATGTGGAGAACTATGGTGGATGAAAGGCAAGGAAAGAGGACGGTCTAAAGAGGAAAGAACTTTAATGGATGGGGAGGAAGAGTATTCTTGGGGGAACAATACACTACAGGGGGTTGATAGAATATTTCTTGTGGATGGGTCAAGGAAGAAAGAGGTTTCAGCGACGACATGAGTTTTAATGGAGAATGGAGTATTACAAGGGCAAAGTTGGGAGATGTTCTAGGCAGAGTCTACGGTGTTCGTGGAGCTTCTGGCAGTCTATTTGGCCCTTCAAGAAGCAGTGAGGAGAGGCTTCTCGGAGATCTCAATTCTTTCGGACTCCAAGTTAGTGATAATGTATCTTAAAAATTCGTATAAAGCTCCTGTAGAATGTAGAACCTTAGCTAGATGTTGCTTGAAAGCAATGGATGGTATCAAGTTGGGTAAAGTAAGGAAGGTGCCTCGACAACTGGTGGACTTGGCTCACAAGGCGGAGAAACAAGCGACCAAGGGCAAGTGTGCTGTTACTTAAATAGTACTCCGTTAGTTTTATTGTTTCTTTTCTGTTTAATATGACTAATGTATGTTTGTTCCTTATGTTGTCGAATTGGAAAAAAAATCAAATTTACAAGCAAATTGACGGAAATCAAATTAAACCCATGAGAGAATCAGTAAAGTCATGTCGACAATTCACTTCCTGCCTAAAATATATCAGAAACTTCAATACTTTGGTTAGAAAAAAAAATAAATTTTTAACTCAAAAAATAAGAATACCTAGAAATAAATTTTGAAAAGTTTGATACCTAAAAATAATTATCCCAAATATTGGGGTACCTTACTCATTTTTTTGATACAAAACGGATGTGCTATTTGTTAATTTGCGTATGTATGCCGGTTGTTAGGAAAAACAAGAGTGGCGTCGCGTGTTTGACAAAATCTGATTCCGACTTGTCAGCCACCGCCATTGATACATAATATCCGAATATCCCATCCATCCATATCTCTCTCTTTCTCTCATTTTCCCCTTCATTTCTCACCAACCTTCATCAATGGCTTCCTCGTACACCCTCCCCCTCTCCATCTTCTCTCTCCTCCTCATCACCTCCCTCTCTCTCGCCGTCGCCGATTCTCCGGCCACCTCCGTCTACGACATCCTCCCCAAGTACGGCCTCCCGCCGGGACTCTTGCCGGACTGCGTCTCCTCCTACACCTTCAACTCCGACGATGGCTCCTTCGTCGTCGAGCTTGATAACCCTTGCTATATCAAGTTCGATTACTTGGTCTACTACGACAAACGAATCACTGGAACCCTCAAGCTCGGCTCGATTACAAACTTGAAGGGGATTCAAGTCAAGCGACTGTTTCTATGGTTCGATGTCGATGAGATCAAGGTCGATTTGCCACCGTCTGACTCTATATACTTCCAGGTTGGGATTCTTAATAAGAAACTTAGTATTGACCAGTTCAAGACTGTTCATTCTTGCTCTTCCGGTGTTAGTCTTGCTCGATCTTGGAAGCTTGCTTTTGAGGTAGGGTTTGCTTTTGCTTGTTGACTTCCGATTGGGATCAGTGATTAGGGCGTTTGATTGTGTCATGGTGATCGTAATTTTGTGTAATTTGATTGTGTAATATGCGATTATGGCGCCTGATTGTGTTAATCTTGATTAGATCTCTTCTTGTTTCTTGATTGATTGCCATGTTTTGTGTATTCAATATACACTTCTTTTATTTGACTGACTTTTCCAGGTTATTCATTTTCTCTTGGGTAATGAGAAGATCAAAATGTTGGAACAAGAATACCCGTTGAAGTGATAACATCTTTGCTTTTACTTATCTTGATATGGGGTGTTGAGAGACTTTCTACGATGTTTATTTGTTGTGATAATTGCATGTACGATCGATGCTCAATTGATTGCAAATATGAAATATCTGCACATTCATGCCATTGCCCTTGGTATACATTGTTATTGTTACCTGCAGAGAAAGATGGTAGCTTTGTAATGCATCTATGGCCGTTGGTTTCGTGGGGTTGGAGGGTGTTATGAATAAAATGAAATTCTGAAGCACAACCCACAGACTTACCTGGTGTGATGAGCCTGCTCTCTTCTTTCATGGTGCTTTGTATGTCCCTTAGTTGATCCCCTTTATATTGTGAAAAAGAGATGGGATTTGGGGTGTGGTGGGTGTATAGAATTCTAAATATATGGCGGTCACCAAGAGCAAAACAATTATTAAGCACCTGGGACCAGTAGTTATCCACTAGAAGCACATATGGTTGTGTGTTTATTGTGATTAGATATGAAGAGTTTATGATTGTCGTCGTGAGACTTCCATTTGTGTTGTTTTATGCTTGAAATTTCTAAGGAAACTTCCCTTTTTTGGTTGCATTTGAAGTGATTCTGATGTTTGTGGCCTACTGATATGTAACTGATGTGGTGTGGTAGATCTTTATCCATTGTACATGTCTTGATTCCCTTTTCAAGTCGTGTTTGCGTATTGATGAAACTTTATACTTGAAGAGGCACTTTCTTAGGTATGTGCATAAAAAGAGATATGCTCCGTCGGTATGGCAACTCTGATACAATCATACTTTAAAAGGCATTTTCTTAGGGATGTGGACAACTAAGAGACCCACACTTCAAATTTGGAGTGAGTGTTTCCACTTTACTTGACATGCTGGAGTCGTGAAGAGATCGTGATCATGCTGGCATTAGATCTTGAATAATACTTATGACTGCTAAATTATTGATCCATAATGTTGACCTTGATGAATGTGATTCTCAAGTCTAAATATAACAGTCGATATATCTCCACGAACATATGCCTGAATGTACATCTGGGTTTGCTTGTTGCTAACGCATGTATTGTGTGTAATCTGCAGCTTCCACCTGCTGTTGATGATGAGGTCCCGATGCTATTGACGGAATAGGCAACAAGCCTATCTTCTGCAGAAGGTTGATGAGGTTATTAGTTTACAGTGCCTTCTGTAGTTTCCGCCCAAGTATAATAGCAGATTTCGAGATGGCCAAAATGGCACAAGAATGGTCTCCAGACTGCTGATTATAAGTGTAATATGTACATACCCTCGAGCTTCGAGGTCTAGTACTGTTAGTACTACTTGTGTAGAACTCTTCTGCACGGATTTTATGGTGTAAGAGAAGATTGTTAAGTAGAAAAGAATGCAGCGGGTAAACCGTAAAACGATTTGGATTTGAACCCTCTGTACTTAAATGTGTTGTGGATGGTTTCTCCTTGAATTTACCAGGTTTACTTACTGAAATAGCTGCGGTGATGAAGTTAATAGTCAAATCATCCCAATATTCACCGAGTCTGGCACCATAGTGCTTGATGTTCTTACCCTACTTCCATGACATAATCATGCAGCCCAATTTCTCCGTTAGTTTATTTGCGAGCCTACTTGCTTGAAAACCCGGGCCTAGGAACTACAGTGTTTTCTGATCCTAGGACCATAGTCCGACTGTTGAGGTCTATAGAGTATTCTTGCAAAGTTGCAAAGTTGTATAACATAATCATGCAGTCCCATGAGTGAGGTGAACTAGATTTTAAACTAGTGTAAAGTATGGAAATGATATGATATGGTAAATTATGGAAGGTATGGTATGCTACAGTAAGGTGTGGTAGGTTGTAGTAAGAATAATTAGTGTGGTACATGAGGAGAAAGAAAAATGAAAGTGGAGAAAAAGGTGAAGTGAGATTGTTGTGGTAAAGTGTAGTACCGTATAGTAAAATATGGTAATTTGTAGACAATGTGATAAATTGCGATAAGTACGATATGGTAACATGGATAAAAAAAGAGGGCCTAGAATTAATTATCAAAGGTTAAAAATCTTATAGAAGTATGAATCAAACAAGATAGTACGAGATTTTCATATACAAACATAAGGCCAAAAAGGAGGTAGAAGTGTAGAACATAAGGACGGTATCCACTATGTTCTATCCAGCTAGTTGGGCAACCTTAAGGACAGGCAAACAAGGGATGGTTTCGTAATTTCCTCATCTACAGTACCAAACTCCCACCTGCCAGATACACCTCTACTTGACTCTTTACAATCCTTATAAACAATCCCTCTACACTTTCCACAGACGCAACAATCAACCAAGAATGGCCATATTCAACAGAAGAAGTGTTAATCACTCAACATTCCCCATCATCATCTCCTTCCTCATCTTCTTCATAACCCTCATCAATGGCGATGTCAACTCCCCAGACATCCACGACATCCTGCCAGTGTACAACATCCCAAAGGGCATCCTCCCGAACGCTGTCAAATCCTACACTTTCTCCTCCAAAGACGGCAGCTTCACCGTCGAGATGGACCACACCTGCTATGTCAAATTCGCCGACGATCAGCTTGTCTACTACGATAAGGTGATCAAGGGCAAGTTGACTTACGGGAAGATCTCCCAGGTGTCTGGGATTCAAGCTAAGAAGTTGTTCATCTGGGTGTCTGTCACGGGTTTGGATGTGCATTCGGATCAGGTTGAGTTTCATGTCGGAGCGATTAGTCAGCAGTTCCCGATTGAACAGTTTCAGGAGATACCCACTTGCATCAAGAACAGGGATTTCAATCCCTATTTCAAATCTTTTTTGGCTAATTACTAGTGGTGTTGAGAATTTGTGGTGGAATTGTCTGAATCTGGTTTAGATGTTTGCATGTATCTGTTTTGTTGTTGTACTGGAAATTATTGGTATGTGATTATGTGAATAACGATTTTCTGTGGGTCAACAGTTCTGAATGCAAGTTTGATCAAGGGATTTCAGTCAAATTTGTTAGGAGATGGCTGGTTTAATTCTTCTTTTTTTTTTTTTTTTTTTTTTTGGTGTGAAGTTGTATAAGCATCCCATTCTGCACATAAAGCCCAGTACACAAAGCCTTGTTCATTTGTGCTGTCGGTATGATGCCAAAATTGGCCAAAATTGTCCAATATCAAGAAATTGTAAAAAGTACGGTAAGATATAAAATGGTATGGTATGGTAAAATTGATGGAAAGTGTGGTTGATATGATAGGTGATAGAGAGTATGAAAAGTAGAGAAAAAAAGTGAGGAGAGAAAAAAAGTGAACAGATATATTAGTAATGATTATGGTAAAGTCTGGTATGGTGTGGTATGAAATAGTAAAATGTGGAAGAATATTAAGTAATACGGTAAGTTGTAAAATCACTCCACACCGTATAAAAGAACAGGGCCTAAGGTCTCATTCTGAACAACAATATGCACAATTTCTGTTAAATTGACTGTTTTATATCACAATGGAAAGGGGAATCCCAATTTTAAATCTTTCTGGGCTTATTACTAGTTGTTTGCATGTATCAGTTTTTATCTTGTACCGGACACTATTGCTTTGTGAATAATAATCAAATTAAATGTCAATGTATGATAATTATGTCAGAGATTATGAATATGTAGTTTCAATGATTTGTTGTCAAAAACAACATAATTTTCTGTGGGTCAACGGTTCTAAATGTGTCATTCAATTTAGGGTAATTACTAGTTAAATGCAAGTTCGATCAAAGGGATTCCAGTCAAATTAGTTAGGGAATGGTTAGTTTGATCAAAGGGATTCCATCAAAGTGGTTACTGGGAATTAACCCAGAAGACAAGGAAAACAAAAGACCAGGAACTATAATGGTATTAATACCAGGACATAAAAATTTGAAGGTCTAGTTTCGAACAACAATATTCACAAATCGCCGGGATTAATTCACTGACATATATTATATATTACTCCTCTACTAACATCAAGTTCCAGAATCATGCACACACATTCTGCAGATTTGCGCCCCGTCTCACAAGATTTACTCAGTTACATCTCACATCGGAAAACCATTTCACTCCAAAATACAAGTACTCGGCCGCTTCAGTAATCACACGAGCTTCTGCTTGCTTGGAGACCCTCTTTCTTCTTCTCTCTACAACACTGACTGATGTACAATGTAATACAGAAGCACCGAAAGGCGTCAACACAGGAAAAAGAGTCTTCAACCCGATGGGGAGTAGTGAGGAGGGTTTGTTTGGAGGCACACAAACCTTGACGAATTCCACATTTGCATAGAACGGGAACTTGGAATGATCCGGTGAATGTAGAATAACGAACCAATGGTAATAATATACCGAGAATCAAGGTAGTATCAAAGTCTGTGCCGTTGATTCTCAAGCTTGAAGCACTTGGCAGTGCACAATGTGGCTCTTTAGACCACTTCGGCCAGCTATACTTGACCATAGGTTAGTAACCAGGGTCCTGAAATGACCCTTCCCTGCGATGTTCTCCCACAAGTGTGGATTGCTCTCCACGTGTTTGTCGGGGCTCGAGACATCCACCATGCTGATACTCATGTTGTTCCGGATAATGCAGAGCTTCCCGTTTAAGGGAACGAGCGCGGCTGCCTCGAGAGCCCGGGAGCTCCCAAGATGGAGCTTGCTGTCGATGAACTTGTTCCAAGAATCGGTCTCTTCGTCGTAGACCCTAAGCTTGCATCCGTCCCTGCAATCGATCGAGTAGAGCTGGCCGTTCATGGTGGTGCTAGGGTTTCTCCACCCCGCAATCATCCCGTCGTTGACCGGGGCCCACGTGTTCGTCTCGGGGTCATACGCCTCGCTCATGACCTGGCGGCGGGACCCGAGCCCCTTCAAGTACCACTTCCCGTTGTGGACCACCCCTATGAAGGGGACCATCCCGGTGCCCATCTCGGCAATGGAGCTCCACTTGTTCTTGTTCGGGTCGTAAACTTCCGCCGAACGGAGCGGCCTTTGGATGCCCTCGCATTCGCCCCCCGCCACGTAAAGGCAGTTGTCAATCACACACGAACCAAAGCAATGACGCCTTCGGATCATAGCAGGAGCCGGGTGCCATTTATTGGTCCTCGCGCTGTAAAACACAACCCGCCTCATGGACCCCCTCAGCGGGTCCTCGCCTCCGAATAAGTACAGGTGGCAGCCACTCAGAACCGCGCATCCAAACCCTCGGGCTTCCGAGTACTCCACCGGGACAGGTGGGAGCGGTTGCCAAAGCTGGTATGTGGGATCAAACGCGTGCCATGAAATTTTCCCATCGCGGTCCCTTTTCATGACATATACCCACTCCTCGGCCATTCCAAGGATTTTCCTCTGAGAGTAGAAGTAGTTTCCTGAGAGAAGGCCACGCCATCTTTTGCAAACTAGGCGGAGTTTTCGGTGCTCCACGCGGGGAACTCGTACTAAACAAGAAATGGCGAGGTCATCTGGAAGACCGGGCAAGAGGGGTGGCTGGACCCGGTTCCTCTCCCGGCGGGAGGTCCTGGTCCGGTGGGCCCGTGGGTTGATGTCCGGCTGGATGCAGATCTTTGACCCCGGGACAAATCTTCTCGCAGTAGCAACAGTTTTTAGTCCCGCGTCTACTTTGCAGTAGCACGATACAGAATCAACCTGGGGGAGTTGCTCACATGTGAGATTCTTAACATTAATAAAGAAAATCGCATATAAAAGGCCGTAAGAGTGAAAGGGACAAAAGTACACTGGTTGTCATTCTTGTTGCATGTTATGTTTCGATATTGTTGTCTTTGTTTTGATTTGGTGAGATTAGTACACCACTTAATGATTCCTTCGCTGCTTGCAGAGTATACGAAAGTTGTGCTTTCGTAAGATAAAGCAATTATGCCACGATCCCAAATCAATGAGATCTCAGTTATACAAAATTCATACCCCAAGAGTCCCACCCTAGGTGGGCATGGGGCGAAACAAATGAAATTTCAAAAAATTTGCCCGGAAAGGAGAGTTAGAGCAGAGGTGTAGAGTTTCCCTATAGGTCAGGACTCAATTGTAGGGACAGACTAATAACTCAAGAATTTATTGAAGTAGAACACGGCAGCAGAATATAAGAGATAGTATGAATTAATACAACCTCAAGGACCAACCACGCGAGTACGCGAAATTAAGAGTTGGAAAAGATTTCAGAGTAGAAATAACAATTCAAGCCAACTTGGTGAGCTTCAGATGTGATTCAGGCACTCATATATTGGTACCTCTGTTAATTGTTAAATGGGAAATACTCAAATTATGGTGAGGAGAATATGAAACTAGGACAGATAAAATTTATGATGAAGAGCATATGAAAGTAGGACACATAAAATACGAGAAAACAAGCAAATTTGGAAATTGGTCGAGGGCGAAACTTAAAAACATGTAACCTGAGCCGCTTGGAACCATTAACGGCCTTTAAGCAAGGAGAATCTAAGACTGGTCAAGCAACAACTTTCCTCCATCACTATGAGCTCAGGTATTGCTCAATCCCCCCACCCAAACACACACTCAATTTTAGTAAAGTTATGATACTTTGCCAAGATCTCTTTGCTTTATCCCATCAGTTTGTTTCAGTACAAATCATGCTATTTTACAACAAACTTTATCACATTCCTAAACCAGGTTGAGTAGTTAAGTTTGAAGATGAAGGCCCTGTTTGGCAATGGCTTTTTGGTCAAAAATGGCATTTTGTGGTTTAGCCTTTAACTCACTAAAACAACTATTTCAAGGGTTTGATAAATTGGCTTTCATAATAGCTTTGCACCCCTAAAAATGCTATTTTGAATAGCTTTAGCGCTTGATTATTTGGAGATTAGACTTCTCTCACAAAGTAATGTATAGCTAATATCACCAAATACTTTTCCTACAACCAACTTATGCAAACAACCAATATGAACATCTAATATACACATCAAAACATAAGTTAATGCATACAAAGTGCATTGTTGCCACTCCATATCCCTCAAGGCATATTACAAGAGAGGTTGAAGAACAACCAATTAGTTCACGACACTAGAAAGCTCTATGTTTAGTTGCCTTACTCCACGGTAAACGGACAGTGCTTTGTATCATGTACATATCTCTTACCATTGCAACAAAGAGAGATGGCTAACAATAATGCAACTCCAACTAAGTAAAAGGGTTCACTTTCCTATAATTTTAAGGAAGGAAAAATCCTTCTATACTAGAACACACACTAAAAAGTTATGTTTGGATTGGTATAATCTTGTTTGTGGGAATCATGCTTACAGGGTAGTATTCTAGTAGCAATACACTATACAACCAAACAAGGTAACGAAAACACAACTACAAACTTGTTCACAGTATGAGGTTAATTACATCCAACCATACATACATTACATAAAGGCACTGGCACTGCCTCCCACATGAGCTAGCATAGCATAATAAGAACATTAAAAAGGAGGCAAAGAGGACAAAGTACTGAATCAAAAGGCACATAAAACCACCTGTTGAACTGATCAAACAAGGAAATCAGGAAACAAACATTCCCCCATCAATGCCTCCTTTGAACCACCTCCTTTCCCATAAATAAAAAAAGAAAAGAAAAGAAGACATAATCTGGGCACTAAAATAAAAACTGCACAAAGTGGTAAGCCAACCAAGCCTTCATAAATGGCATTAAATGCCAAATTTATTCAAAGGCATCAAACAAAGAGCACATCTCAAATGAATGGACCGTCAAATTCTGAATATCATAAATCCCATAAATTTAAACCATTCAAAAGCTCAAATCTTAGCCACTGTTTATCAAGATTCTTATCACAAAACCCAGTTAAACACACAAACTTACAACATAATTCACCACATTAGGCACAAATTCCATCTGGATATTTCATAAAATTCCCCAAAAAACAATCAAAAAATCAGAAGAAAACTTACAAGAGGAGCTTGAAGTCGGATACCCCTTTGCCCATTTGGCGACCCTTCAACCCGCCGCTCCATAATCAAACCCCCAAATTCATCAAATTTTCAAAAAAATTTCAACCTTTTTCAACCCACGGCACAAATTTTCACCCAGATCGACTGTAATTTCACCCTCCAAGTTCGAATCTTGATCCGACCCAGTTGATTAAACCGCAAACCCTCAAAAAATCAAACTTACCCAGATGAAAATTTCCCACTTTTCAATCGTGAATACTGATGGGCTATCTCTTTCTCTCTTTTTCTCTCTCTCTTTTTCCAATATCTGTATGTATGAACTCACTCCCAAAAAGGGTAACCTTAAGCTCAAACAGCAGATATTTTAATCCTCAGGAATCACTAAATTTCACCAAAAACTTGACATTTTGGTGGTGAATAAAACCAAAATTAAAGAGAGGTTAATGAGTAATTAGTAACCTCCATCCAACACTAACTTCACCTTCCCCACTACTCCAACTACTCTACGAGAAGAGAGAGAGACAGCAAGCCGATGTCATGTCATTAATAAATTTTCTCTCTTTTTGCAAGAAAATGGAAATTAAAATTTACGGGTCAAACCCGCCATTTAATTTTGTTTGTGAAAGTGAAAAATACAGCTATGTACTGTATTCATTATACTATGGACTATAGTACGGAGTCTACTCCCTCCGTCCCAAATTAATTGACATTTTGACTAAACTTTGACCGTTAATTATTCATCAATTACAATGAATTACAATACGAAACTACCTCAATTATAATTTTTAATAAAACATCTTTCTAATGACGGTAATTTCATATAGGTACACATTGTAATTTGTTAGTAATTAGTATTTAGCCCAATGTCAATTAATTTGGGACGAAGGAGTATTATCTAATGTTTCAATTAATTTTTATTTTTATTTTATTTTATTTTTTATTTTTATTTTTATTTTTATTTTTATTTTATTTTTATTTATTTTTGATGTTACTGTTAGCAGTCCCAAGTACACTAGTCTCGCAGCGTCTCACTATACTGGTCAGCAGTCTACCACTCCTTTTTTTCATTTTCTTTTCCTTTTTTTGGGGAGGTTAGTTGAAGGGTAGACTAGTGTAATTATTATTTTGTTGCCGAAAAATAAATTTCAAGATTTTTAATTTTTTTATTAGTAGTGGGTGTTAGACACGTGCTAACATCATAGTCTACCCTTAACATGAACAAGGTTAGAGAGTAGGAGAAGATGGCTAGTGTGATTATATGAATTGATCGAAACATACTTGCGTCAAATTTACGGGTAAAAAGTAATTGGATAAAAGTTAAATTTCGATAATTTTTAATAATGTTTGATAAGTTTATGATAATATATTAAAATTATTTTTTTATTTTTTTATTTTTGTAATTTTTAGTAAATTTTGGTAACTTTAAGCAAAAACTAGTAAATTTAGATAAACTGAAATTACCTATGAATTTGACAGGCCCTGATTATTTTGAATGAAAATGTTTAACTCATTGTGGTGCGTTTGGTTATACAAGTTTCCTGAAAACTTGTCATGTTTGGTTGCAAAATGAAGGTCGAAAATTTTTAAGCAGCATCCTATAATTTTTTTTATGGTAAATGGAAAATATTTTCCTACTAAGGGTTGGAAAAGGTTCTTTTAGGGAAAGCGAGAGTATTTATAATTTAAGTTTTCAAAATACTCTTGAAAATAATTTTATAGATTAATAAAGAAGGATAGTTTTTGACATTTCAAGCAAATTTTCCTATATATTTTCTCATGTTTTCAAATGTAAACCAAATGTTGTAAAGTATTCTTCTCTAGGAAAGATTTGCTCACAAACAAAACTTTCCCAAGGAAAAGTTTATCAGGAAACACTTTCATCGAAACGAACTAAAGGCACCATAAATGTGTAGATACCTGAAATATATTTAGCTAAGGGAGTATTTGGTAGGAACACAAGGAAAATTTTTCATGGAAAGCTTTCCATGGGAAAGTATTTCCCTAGGGAAAATGGAGGAAATGGTGCCCCCCGTAACATTTTTCCCGAGGTCAACCTGCATCCAAACAAGGGGAAAGGAAGTCAACATGAGTAAATTGACCAATTTCACACGGTTTTTGACCAACCAAACGCACCCTAAATGAGTCAGGTCTAAGTCGAGTTTTTCAACATGAAAAATGTATATTTAACTCGTTCAATTGAACGGGTCAAATGAGTCAACTTGTTTATGTTGAGATTATTTCAATAGTATAAGCATATCATAAAACATGTTGGAATCATGGACCATATTAAGGCTTAACACGAGTAAAATGGACAACCTGATTATTTCAGAACCTAACATAGATGGTCATGGTCTAAAGTTCAAACAAATGAGGTTCATGTCAAACACGGATCGTGTCATAGGTGACACGGACCATGAGCCTTGAGCCCTTGACACGAGTCGTGTCGACACTTACACGGTCTGTGTCAGCTCAGTGGCCCTACTTAATGTAAAATGGCTAGCTTGATTTGACTTTTATTATATAATCTAAATTATGCACATGTTGTTTGACCCCAACAACTATATTTAATATAGCTTGTGGTCAATAGACTTAGTCCATATTATGATTGTCATTAAGGATCCTATTAAAGGTGTTGAAAAACTCTTAAGGGGGTATTGGAGAACTTCTATAAATAAGGTCATTTCCAAACCATTTGTGCATCATCTATTATAGTCACACCTCTCATTCTTGCTTTGACTGCAGTATGCATCTATACATTTATTGAATCAAGTGAGGAACAAGTTTTTTGAGCATGTAAGCAAAAGGCTAACTTTATCCAATAGAACATTTACGGTATAGTAAATAGTTTTTAAGGAAAGTGAGTTTGTTCAGACCTTAGCCTTATTCGAGTGAGAATTCAATTGTTACTATACCTTTTTATCCTCTTTCCTCCAACAATCTTACGAAATATTTAGAGTGGCTTCACTTCGTGGCTTGACTAGCAACTTGCAAAAGCTATATCGGCTTAAAGGTAATGGCAAAGTAAGATGTATTTCTTGCCTACAACTTTAAATGTTGTTGATGTTCTTAACATTGAGATTCCCCCCAATATGGTTCAAGCATAATATACCAGAAAACCTTCCAAGGATGGCAACATAGGCGAGGATACAAGCAAGGATTCAAGCACAAGTGGACAAAAGTCGCTCAATCGGAAGATCCAAAAGTTACAAGGCAAAGACTCAAGATGGAGAATGATGACAACATTTGCATATGATTCATTCTCAATGGGATGACCAACACACACTTTAATGCTTATCAACATGTGGAGTCGACCAAGAAGCTTTGAGAGATGTTTGAAGCCAAGTACATGTCGGATGATGCGACAAGTAACAATTTCCTTATTAGTCAATTCATGAAATTTAAGATGGATTACAGTAGGAAAAATTTTGTACTTGTTTCAGAAAATTCAATGTATTCATAGTAACTTTAAGCAACATAACTTAAACGTGGATGATCATAGTCATACCTTCAGTAATTGATAAGCTTCTTCCCTCGTGGAATGAAACCAAAAACACTCTTATGCACCAAAAAAAAGAATATGTCCCTTGAAAGTTGGTTAACCATCTTTGTATTGGAAAAGAGTTACGCCTGCAAAATAAATCTAAATTGCAAGTCTCAAAGGTTCATATGGTGCACAACAACAAGCATAACAGAAACAAAAAAAAAATGGTCATATTAACAAAATTGGCAAAGGGGTTCAAAAGCCCATGCAACTTTGTTGGAAATGTGGCAAACTAGATCTGTAGCACCCTGGATATATGGGTCAGTGTGTGGCTTAAGAGGATTAAATGACTACTTATAGTTCAAAGGTTTGTCGCCTACTAAAGCATTCGTTTTGTAAGTTCAAATATGAACTCAATACTTAAAGTTTACCAAAGCTTATAATGCGATGGTTTAGTAGTATTATGACAAGGGGAAAAGTATTTCTTACCTAATTCTATATTGTGATGGTGTAATCACAACTATGATGAAGGAAAGAAATGTTAAGTTTAAGATATGATCATGATAAGTAAGGTCATGGAAAGATATGTATTTATCTAGTGATCTTAGTTTATAGAGGGAACTCAAAAAGTATCATGATCAAATTCTTGCAAGGTCACAAGAGTATCTAGTGATCCTTGATAAGGGGATGGGAGCAAAGCCAACCTATAAATTGTCATCAACGAAGCTCCAACTCACGCTTGACATTTTTGGTTAACCCTGCCTGAGTTCAATGGTCGACGACGTTGAATGACAATGGGAGCATCAAAATATTCAAGATAAATCATCCCAAAGACAAGATGATGCTCAAGAACCGTAATGTTCAAGAGGTTTGAGTCTATGACTCATTAACAGACTTTGAATCGATGAGATGGGGAGCTCTATTACGGGGCGTAAAAGTCTGCCTATGCGAGGATGTGAAGTGGGCCGCTTCGGATAGCCTAGGGCTGGGCTTGATTGTTCTCGCGGAGGGTATGGGACACATGGCCGGTTTGAAATAGTGTCTTTGTTTTAAGCAAGGTTTTGGGTTGTGTGTGTGATATGTATCCAATTAGTCAAATAAGGATGTAAAGTTCAAAGACTTGTCTACTTTTTCATTCAGACTAATTGAAATTGCGTACACTAAGTGAAAGTTCAAGTCGAAAGGCACTTTCATGATGCATAACAACTCCTTGATGTCTCGGGTGTTGAATCTTTCTAGAAGTTGCCATGTATGGCGGGGGTAATTTTACCCAAATGAGGGATCCCGGGCTATTTCAAGTGAAACTCTTGAAATGGCGGGGGTTTGTTGGAGTATTTCAAGAGTTTAGAGGCATAAAAATATAAGGTATAAGCATAGGATCGACCGGGAGGTCGAATAAGAGCTTAACAAAGAAAATGGACTCAACACGGATCGTGTTCAGTATGACACGACCCGTGTTGACGTCCAGAGAGAACAGAAAGTGTGCAAAGGATCAACACGGACCGTGTTGAATCAACACGGACCGTGTTGATCTAACATGGATCGTGTTGAGCACAATCGGGATTGATTTTGTAATCTCTTGATTTATGCCTCATGGTCAATTGATATTGAGCATGTGTTGGGATAATATTTGACTGAGAAATCAGTCATAATTTCTTATCAATATTATTCAAATCAATCCCTTGGATTATGCTCTTGGTTATGGCAAGTTTGACCCTCTTGATGGCTCCAAAGTTTACTATAAAAGGTGGATGAATTGTTCATTCACACACACCCTCATTCCTCTTCTTCTTTCTTCTAGAGAGTTTCAACACACTCCTAAGGTGTTGAACTGCAGCAACATTCTTGAGAGTTCATGAGAAATCTTGAACTTTGCTTACAAGAAGTTAGGTTTTACCCTTGAGTCTATTCACGGTCTAGTGAATAAGTCTTAAGGGGAGCCGGTGTAACCGTCGACTCCTAGCCACCCAAGTGATCCCCCATCTTCCATGTGACCGTGTATCTCCATCTCATTGTTTTTTCCAACAAGGATGACCCGAGCGAGAAGCGACAACGACCCAAAGTTGCGTACTTGAACAAGAAATAGCAACGAAGTGTGTAAGTTTGGTGCTTTGGGGACAAATAGCCCTTTGCTTTTAAGTTTAAGTTATTTCCGAAGGTTTTAAAGTTAGCCGGAAAATTTAACTCGGATAGGAAAATCACGAAGTCATATGTCCTACAGTGGTAAAATAAATAATTAAATATAACCAAAGGATGATTAAATAAATAATTAATTAATTAAATAAATAAATAGTAACAAAAAAAAAGTTTGCAAATTAAAAGCTTTCGGAAGCCATTTTGAAACAAAAACTCATGATTCGAGATATATGTCATCTATTAATGGCGGAAAAAATAACCTATGGAAAGAGAAAAACATACTCTACAACTCTTATGTTGATCATTAATCCAAAATAGTATAAGAAAATCCTCAAAAGGTTCCCTGCGATAACTGTAGGATTCCATCGTTTTCCAGAAATTATGTGTTTACTAGGCTATATTTCCAAGTCTATAACTTCTCACTCACATCTCCAAATGGTTAAAAAAAAAAGACATTTCGGAAAGCTTGTAACATCTACTACAACTCTTATGTTGAGCATACTCCCAAATTCTTCTTGGAACATACCCAAAAAGACTCTAGAAATATGCTTGCTAACCTGAAGTTTCTGCCCAACACTCTTTCGCGGGCTGTTTTGTTTGGGTCGTATCTCCTCGACCCGTTCTCCAAATGGTACCTCAAACCCCATTTCTTAAAGCTCGTAGTGCATACTACAACTTCAATGTTAAGCTCATTCGCTAAAGAAGTCATCTCAGTGCTCTTAAGTGACCTCGAAAAGTCGTCCTCAAAAAACGTATTCATATGAAGGCCAAACTTAAAAACGCCATAACTTGAGCTATATACAATGAAATGCTTCAATTCGAATCCCGGGTGGTAGATATTACCCAAGGCTACTGTTTAACACTATAAAATTGATCATAAAATATTTTGACGATCCCCAGAAACTCAAAAACCAGATTTGGCCTCAAATTCATTAATTTTGGTATTTTACATCGTTTCTCCCTAACTTCTTAATACTAAGCCATTACCCAACAACATTTTTGGTGGCAAGAGGGCTGGTACACAGCAATGGATCCTCATCCAAGGCCATTGAAATGCTTCAAGCATACATGCAAGACCCAAGATTACAAGTTCTCACTTTCTCCCTAACTCCTTCACTTGTTTCTTCCTTAATTTTCCTGAAAACCTTAATTTACTCTATTCAACCCATGATTCATTCACCATTAACATATACTCACAGCAAGAACCTTAAGATTTTTACATTTGACACAAGATCCCAACATGCATGTATCATCCATGGCTTCCCAAGCACAAACAACACAATTACACAACACTTCCCCAAATCATACCCATCATCCATCATTCCACCAAAGCCAAACTATACTTAAAATCATGTTTAAAATTTAAATTGGAGATTAAGAGCAACAATTTCACAATTAAAACAGAAAAATTTCAGATTTGGAAGAATTTACAAAAGTTAGGGTTTACCTTCAACTTGTGGAAAGAAGAAAAAGTGAAGAAGGGAAGACGGAGTGGTGGTGGCCGGTGACTTGGGCGGCGCACAGTGGCCGTCCGGCGACCCTGGTGGCGGCAGTGGAGGGAGGCAGTGTGGAGGAGAAGAGAGAGAGAGGAGCAATTGAGTTTCTTGAAGCAGGGAAGAAAACAAATTTCATAATCTCAGGTTAAAAAAGCAGTTATTGAAAAAAAAATGAAGGTAGTGTTACAGGGTAGGAAATTCGAGACTGCACTAATGTGAAAACCGGTTCTTCACTAAAATTTTGATGAAAACGACAATGTTATTAATGCTAAAAATAATAATCATAATAATCATAATAGTAACAGGAAAACAAATTTCATAAACTCCTTTTTTTTTTCTTTTCCTTATTATTATTTGTTATCTATTCTCTCTCTCTTTTTACCTTTTTATTTTTTTATTAACCATTTTTTTTATACTTCCCTCATCTAGGCTAAAAATACAAATTTCATAATCTCAGGTTAAAAAAGCAGTTATTGAAAAAAAAAATGAAGGTAGTGTTACAGGGTAGGAAATTCAAGACTGCACTAATGTGAAAACCGGTTCTTCACTAAAATTTTAATGAAAACGACAATGTTATTAATGCTAAAAATAATAATCATAATAGTAACAGGGATACTAAGGACCATCAATTGCTCGATTATTAAAAAAATAGTTTGACTGGTACATTGGGGTCGTCGCGCTGCTCGGGTCCTGCAAAACACACTTGAACGACATAATTTTACATAAAGAACTTAAATAAAATAAAAAAATAAAAACGTGTTTTAGCATTTAATTTGGATTACAACCTAAGATTACTGTTGAATTAAGCGAGGTTATTACAATAACCCTTCCACAATTCATATGGCGCCTGGTCTAATTTCTTATGAGGTACTATATTAAGAATAAAGCATGCAGTCAACACAGTTTCCCCCCACATATTATCAGCAAGGCCAGAACTCAAAAGCATAGCATTCATCATTTCTTTCAGGGTTCTATTTTTGCGTTCAACTATCCCATTCTGTTGAGGGGTATAAGGAGCAGTTGTCTCATGCACTATGCCATTTTTTGTACAAAAGTCAGTCAAAGAAATGGTCCAATATTCCCCTCCTGGGTCAGATCTAAGCTTTTGATCTTACGATCTAGTTGGTTTTCTACTTCGGCTTTATATTTCAAGAACATTTCTTCAGCCTCATCTTTGGACTTAAGCAAGTACACTTTGGTGTATCTAGAAAAGTCATATACAAAAGTCGTGTAATAATTCTTTCAACCTTTACTAATGGTGTTCTTGAAGTCTCCTAAGTCAGTATGAATTAACTCCAGTATTTCAGTCTTTCTAGTTTTCAGGTTTGAAAGGCTTATTCGCAAATTTTGCTTCAACACACACATTACACTTTGAAACATTGTCTGTGTCTAATGAGGGAATTAATCGCATTGTTAGAAGTCTCTTTAGAGAGGAAAAATTAACGTGTCCTAGCCTACCATGCCACAAATCCACATACTCAACAATATAGGCAGAAGTAGATTGCATTTCCATTAACAGTTTCAGAAGCAACATTCAAAATAAATAAACCCCCGCTACGGTACCCCTTCCCAACAAAATTCTCATTTTGCAGGATAACAATTTTCCAGCCTTTTGGTTTACTTCAAGGCCAACAACATCAAGCAAAGTGCTAGAAACTAAGTTCCTACGTAAGGAAGGTACATACAACACATTGGTTAAACACAGAGATTTTCCAAAAGTAAATTTAAGTAGGACCTTTCCTTTACCCATGTTGGATATATTTCAAGAGTATAAGTTAATTATATAGCCTTAAGAATATATATAACAAGTATAAAAGATCATATATAAGTGAAACGGCAAGAAGATGATCAACATGGGTGAAACTGGAGTCAACACTGGTCGTGTTGGCTTCTAGAGAGCAAGGAAAATGTTCCTGGGCTCAACACGGATCGTGTTGCACCCAACACGAGTCGTGTTGCACCCAACACGGACCGTGTTGATCCAACACGGTCGGAACCCAGAACAGTTTTAAATGCTAACGGCTATATGATTTTGTGTAATTAGTGTTTGATATTGTTATTAAGCACGATTATTATGAGATTGCAACAGCTATATGATTTGACTTGGTCAAGGTCATATTAAGGCCATAATCTCTCCATTAAGACTCTTGATTGTCCTTTGACTAGGGTATCTTAAGATGATGGAAATCTCCTATAAATAGGAGACATTCCAAGCTATTTGAGACACACCATTCTAAGCTAATCACAACCTCATTCTTGTCTAAATTGCAGCTATACTTGAGTGATTCAAGTGAGAATCTACTTCTTGAGTGTTACAAGAGCTAAGTTTTATCCCTTTGAACATTTACGGTATAGTAAATAGTTCTTCAGGAAAGTGAGTACTAGACCACGACTCTTAGCGTTATCCAAGCGAGTTTCCATTGTCATATATATCGTTTACTCCCTTTCCTCCAACAACCCAAGACTCCAGCTGTGGCAGAATTGGCCATGTAAACATGCTGGCCATCGGGGACATCCTCAAAGTCATACATCAACTCTTTGTTGGCGCAGAAATGCCTTGAAGAATCGCCATCCAGAACCCATTCAGTAGGGTTAGTGATTAGGTTGGCCTCCAGATTGGTTACAACACAAATGATCTCACTATATGGGTGGAAATTGGGTGGGTATGGATGGGCACGATCCATACCCACGTTTTACCCAAAGATTACAAGACTCTATCCATACCCTACCCATGCCTCTTAATATCCACATGGATATTACCCACTTGGGTATTACTTCCATGGGTATTACCCATGGGTATTCATGGGTATCCAACTATTCAATTAACTATTCTTATTTTGTATTATAACGTTTTAGATAATAAATTTATATTTGGAGCTCAAAATTCATATTTGAACTTTTTTTAATCTATCTTATCATATTATAAAGTTTCAATTTAAATCGTTAAAATTGAATTTTAATTTAAAGTTTCAGTTAGTTTTTCCGGCAAAAATGTCTATGTCGTGATAAATGTTATCGAATAAAAAGAATTAGGTGCTCAAAATTCATATTTGATCATTTTTTAATTAATACTATCGTATTACAAAGTTTCATGTCAAACCGATAAAGTTGAATTTTACCTTAAATTTCAGTATATAAACGCAATACAACTCGATATGCATATAGTTAATACATCAATATATGGGTATATGGATACCCATGAATAATGGATACCCATACTAAATTATGGGTAACCCATACCCATCCTACCCATTACCCATCTCTAATGGGTTTTACCCACCCATTATGGGTGGGTAAGGGTGGGTACCCAATATATGGGTATCAATTCCCACCCCTATCTCACTGTCTTCAGCCAGGTTGGCTTGTACAGCAGGTTGGGTAGATGGTTGCCTCTGACTTGAGAAGCCTTTCCGTTGGTTGTATTGGTAAGCCTTATGGCCTGGCTTGCCACAAACATAGCATAACACCTTGGACTTCTGGATTTTGTTACCTGTCCTATTCATCGAGGGTTTGTTCTTGGCATACCCTTGCTTCTAATTTTTATTCTTCATCTTGAACTTGTCTCTGTTCAAAGGCACAACAGGTTCAACTAGGTTAGCATTAGAAAAATGTAAAGACGGGGAGCTCATCTTATCTTTGAGGCGGTTGGCCTCTTTGGCCCTCATGTGACTGATCAATTATTGGAGGGTCAGGTCTTTCTTCTTGTGTTTCAGTTGATTCTGGTATTCACTCCAGGAGGGAGGGAATTTTTCAATCAACACATTGGCCTGCAGAATCTCGCACATCTTCATGCCTTCGTTCAAGACTTCAGCACATAGGATCTCATAAATATAAACTTGCTCCATTACTGGTTTATCATCGACAATCTAGAATTTCAACCACTCCCCAACAACATATTTCCTTTTCCCTGCATCATCGGCACCACACTTTTTCTCAAGAGTATTCCATATGAGCTTGGTAGATTTATATTTAGCAAATCAAACAAAGTGTTAGACATAAGATTCAGCAAATATCCCCTGATTGTTTTGTTGTCTTTCTCGAATTTTCTTTTCGCCGCTTCAGCATTAGGGTCCTTTTGAGCAGCCTCTTTCGCAACAGTAGCAACAGCAGCGGCAGCGTCATCAGAACCAGTAGCAGTAGACCCATCAGTCGCTTCTGACATTCCAGAGTCATTTGGAATGTGAGGACATAGTCGAGGTCGATCTGCCCCAGGATGATTAGTATCTTTTGTGACCAACGCCTGTAGTTGGTGCCGCCAAGCGCCTCAATTCTGGAGAAATCATGTTTGGCACGATTTTATGGAACAACCATTAAAGGAATTCGTTTTCAAATTGTAGGAAGTTGAAAGAAAACAGTGACTGTTTAAAGAAAGGTTTCGCATTGTGCTATGGACGAAACCACTGCCTTGAAAACGAATTCGGCGCAACCACGGTGCAAATCGACTACCCCGATCGTTCCCCAAGGTTAGCTGTAACGCCCCGACTTTTGGGGTATTATTTAGCAATATTTTAATCCAATTAATCTTGATTTAGCGGAAGCGTATTAAAAAGCCGAGAGCGCTACGCCGCTTTCCCAAGAGGAAAAGTAAGGCTTTTGCTATGAAAATAACTGAAAATAGAAATAAATTTCACAAGGGAAAAATTTGGACAATAAAAAGATTGTTCACTACTATGAAAATATTAAAACGGGCGGTCAAATTAAAAAAGTGAGCCAACTATTAGTGCGAAACTTAAAACTAATAAACTATGTGACGGCCTGATATGCTATGTGAGATATCCTTGCCATGAATCTGCCCAAAATGTCCCGCTGATACCTAAAAATAAAACATTTCAAAAACATGGAGAAAAATGAGACGGAGCTCAATATATTCGACACTGTAATGTAAAAACAATTTGAAAACAAATAGTTTTATTGGGACCCAGTGTAAATTCATTTTGAAATGAGGGAGAGGAGAATATGCTCAAATAGTTGCAGGTTATTATCTGAATGTGGAACCTTACCATATTTCAATAAATTAAATAGTAAAGACAACAGTAAAACAATTAAAGTAGAGATGACAATGACAATGAACAATAAACGATAATCAATAAATAATAAATAAAAATTATTAATGAACAATGAACAACAAAACAGTCAAAGGACAATGAACATCAATAAGTCAATGAACAATGATTTGATCTGAGATTGATCTACTGCGATATCTTGTAATCCCGACAATGATGCAAGACGCGCCAATCAACCCACATGAACCGGTATACCAGCATCAATGACCCGGGGACAAAGACTTGATTTAAGATTGCAGTACTCTAGAGAATACCGCAATCCTGACAATGCGCGCACGTGGGCCGATCAACCCACATGAACCGGTATACCAACGTCAATGGACAATTCACAAAAGACAATAACAATATTAATTAGTAAAATAGATAAACACATTAATGGATCGGTCCACATGTATTAGTCATAAAACAATATTTAAAAACAATGAAAATAATAATTATTTCACTTTGATTATAGTAGCTTATGTTTTTACATTTAAAAAGTTTCGAAGGTTACAGTCATCGAAATATACCTGAGTTTGCAGATAAAACGAATAAATTGTCCCCTTTGACTTTGAATAAATCTGATTGTATAAATATAATAAATAGTAGTAATATTAATACTAAAATTAAAGTTTTAAAAATACTACAATTAGTAATAATGAAAGAGGAATCTAGATTTATAAGAAAATTACCCACAGAGGAATTTGGGCTGTAAAACTTATGAGGCCCGGGAGGAAGTATGGAATTGGGGTGAATGAAATAAAAGGGCCTTGTTTCTCTTCCCCTATTTTTAATTGGACGACAGAGACAGGGGAGAGGAAGCAGAGGGGCACGGTGGAGGGTCTGGGCGGCGAGAGCGGCGACGGAGGGAGGTGGTCGGCCGTCGGAAAAGCCAAGGAGGACCGGAGATTTTTCCGGCGAGGTTGAAGGCCACCGCAGCAGTGGTGGTTGCGGTGGGTCGGCCGAGAAACAGAGAAGACCCGGGAGTTTTGGGTTGTGTTTTGGGCGGTTACAAAGGTGTTTTTCGACGATATCTGAGCTTCTAAAGGTAAGTCTAAACCCCAATTTGATGAATTATAATTGTGGTATGGGTTTTTGGTGAGATTTTGGATGAGAATTGATTGGGATTTTGAGGTGGGTGTGGTGAATTTTGGTTTTGCCACAGTTGGATTGGGGTGGTGGTTGCCGGTAATTACGGCGGTGGTGGGTGGCGGCAGTGGTGAGGTTGTGGTGATGGAGGTGAGTCGGGTCAGAGAAGAAGAAGATGATGGAGAAGATAGTGCTTGGTGGTTGAATGGTGGGGTGTTGATGGTGGCCGGGAAGAAGGATGAAGATGATGGTAATGGTGGTGGTGTTTGATGTTGATTGGATTGTTATTTATAGCAATTTTTGTAGGTTGTATAGCTTTGATGAGTCATGAGGGAATGCTTTGGTGTCAAATGGAGAAGAAAAGAAAAATCTAACTTTGCTTCTATAATTGAAAAGAAAGCCATGAAAAGAAGAGATTAAAGGCTTGAAGAAGAAGATGGTGAAGATGATAGGATGAGATGGTGGTGGTGGAACTTTTAACTTTCACCAAAATCCAAGTAAAAGAAATATATTTGTTGGGGAGATCCAAGGGGTAAGCCCACTTCAACCATGGCCCATGGTACACAAGTTAAGTGAGGTTCCATCTTAAAACCAATTGGTATTAAGAGGAGTAGCCCACTTGACTTATATACCATGTGCTTTCTCTTTACTTTTTCGATGTGGGACATTTACTCATGGGTGAATCCCAACAATCTCCCCCTTCACACATGAGTCTCTCCCCCTTGATCGGAAGCCTCTTTTGCCCAAGGTTTCAAGTCACCATCAGGAGCCCATCATAGCCGCACCTTACTCTACAGAGCCGCACCCTACTCCACCTGAGTCTCATGCCACCACTCTGTCTCAAGAGTCCCAGCCGCACCTTACTCCACAGAGCCGCACCCTACTCCACCCGAGTCTCATGCCACCACTCTGAGCATTCAGGAGACCCAGTCGCACACGCGCTATGGTCCCTGCTCTTGTCCACGGTGATTTTCACGCACCTTGCACGCGCCCAGCCGAACGAACCATCGGCTCTGATACTACTTGTTGGGGAGATCCAACAATATTTACTATAACTATTAAGTAAAATATGGAGCATGTGAGAATATATATAAAATACTATTATTATTTTGTAAATGAATAAATAGAATGTGGAAAATGTATGAAGTATAAAATAGTGTTACTACTTTGATTATATTAAGAATAAAAGTAAGTAAAAGGAATATATGTATAAATATTAGTTTGTTCAAAGTAAGGAAAAATGTGTATAAAAAGATTTATTTATAAAACATGAAAAGAAAATGTGTGAATTATATAAAATATTACTATCAAATAAAATAAATGAAGTATGAAAAATGTGTGAAGTGTAATGTACTAATATCATATCTCCAATTAATAAGTCAAATATGAAAAAAAACGTGAAACATAATCATTTGTAAAAAAATAAATTCAAAATTAGTAAGAGCTATAGTTTAATTATTGAAATTACTCATATTAGAGTAAATATAATAAATTGAAAAAAATAAAGAAATTTAGCTAACTAAATCAAATAATACACCATAATTGGTATTAAAAATTTTAATTAGCATAATAAATCTAGTTTTAAAAAATACGGGGTGTTACATTAACACAGTTACCCTTAGACTCGTGCACTCGAGGCTGAGAGAGTGGATTATGCAGAAACCATTGCCCAGAGAGAGAGAGAGGTATGAAAGAAGAGGAGAAGAAGATAGAAGCGTGTTTCTCAATGGTTGCAAGACGACCCTTTTATAGTGAAAATAGTAACCGTTTTGAGGAATAACTGCAACTGAAGAAGAGGAGAAAATTGGGGAAGTGGGAGAGAGAATCGAGGAACTTTCAATTCTGGAGAAGTCATTGAACGTTGAACAACAATAACAAACGTTGACTACGTCAACTAGGAAAATATAACCCGAAAAAATAAATAAAAAGAATATGGAAGGGACCCACACACAGCTTGGACGGGACGGGCGGCGGCGCCGCGCGCACACGTGTGGTGGACCAAGTCCAAACCCTCCCCACAAAACCAAGGGTAAAACTAATACACAAACCCCAATCAAATGGCAGCTTATAAACCCATCTCAAAGGTATAAATCCTCCTAGGGGTGGAAATGAGCCAAGCCGAGCTCGAGCTCATAAGGCTTGAGCCTTGGCTTGCCATCTTTTGGGTGAGCTTGAGCTTGGCTTGTGGCTTGCCGAGCTTGAAGATGTTCGGCTTAGGCTTGGCTTGTCAGAGCTTGTGGGCTTGGCTTGGCTTGGGCCGAGGCTTGCCTTATGGCTAGGTGCTTCTTATCAAGATATTTCAAATTAAAGATGTAGAGATTCCGAAAAGTAGTAGACAAACAATTATGAAATATAGTATGAGTTAGAATATAATGGCCTAAGTTAACACTTTGATTTGGTATGTTCTATAAACGTGATAATTCTAGAGTTTTTAAGTTTTTGGAGTACAATTTGATTTGAGGATCAGATACCCTAAATTAATGTCCTGATTTAATATGTAGTAGATTTCGTGTGTGTGTGTGTGCGTGTGTGTGTGTATATATATATATATATAACAAGCTTTTAAGGCTTGCCAAGCCTAACGAGCCAAGCTACTCATGGCTTGGCTTGGCTTGTTTAGTTCACGAGCTCGAGCCCGAGCCAAGCCGAACTGATCTCGAGTTGAGCTATACGAGCTTCTTGTCGAGCCGGTTTGAAAAGGCTTGCGAGCCGGCTTGGCTCATTTTAGCTTGTTATAATACATTTTAACAATTGTTAGTACAAGCAACAATGTTTATTACAATCAAACAATTTTACTATCTAATAACATTTTAATATAAATTGGTATGTTTCATTCCAAATTGACATATCCTCAAGAAATTGTTCAACTTGAACTATGTTAAAACAAGATCAATTATGATAAAATATGTCAATTTGGAATGAAACATACCAATTTATATTAAAATGTTATTAGATAGTAAAATTGTTTGATTGTAATAAACATTGTTGCTTGTACTAACAATTGTTAAAATGTTTATAAACAATAAATGCTAACAATAAGTTTACAAGCGTGGTCATGATTTAAAAGCATTTGTTATAACGTACAAAATCTTCAAACTTTAACATGAAAATCAAACATATACTCTTATCTTTTTATTTTTGATAATAGAAAATATTTTCAATTACAAAACATTAAACGACACTACAATGAAAATATTGAATGAACAATTATAAATCTAAAATATAGACATGAAATTAAACTTTCAAATAACTAATAGAAATCATGTCATATTTTTTTCAATGACACTACATCTATTTTTTTAATAACTTTGCATCTTTAACATTTGTTGAGAACCTCATAACTCGTATTGTAGCTATTCGAAAATCAATGTTCTTCCCACGTACTAGACCATACAAAATGATCAAAACTGTAAAAGAAGATACAAAAAAAAAAACCCTTACATAAGGGTAAACTAAAACTCTTACGAATGAAGAGATAAACTTTATTTATCAAAAGAATAAGACTTGATCAAATTGGGACTTACCACAGACAAAAAAGATCGATGTAACCCTCAAGTAACTGAATGCTTAAGTTTTCTAGAGACAAAAGGAGAGAAGAAAAGAGGGGCCAACAGTCGAATAGTAGGCTTTGTTTAACATATACCTTTCTTTTTTTTTAAAAAAAAGAATATAAATTAGACCTTGGAATACTGATATGATCCTTGAATTTGGGTTGAACAATCTTGATCTTATCACCAAACAAACATTCGAAAAAGGTTAAATTGAAAATGATTTTTAAACTCGAACTGACCCATACTTGAAACCAATTTGAACATTTTTTGTTATAAAGATGCTTCTTTTGTGTGAAAATCCTATAAGACCAAAATTCGGTTGTTTCGAAATTTACTTGATTGAACCCATTATGTTGATTGATATAAAACGTCATCCAACACAAAATGATGATTAATATGGAATGCCAAGAACCCACATCTAAAATGGATGACACATTTGTTAGTCGTGCTACAAATTGAAAGCTCTTTTTTTTTTTTTTGCAAGCAAAATTGGATATGCTATATATAAAGTTTCATAAATTTGAATAGATTTAAATAAGATTGGATAAGTTTTGGTATGCTCCGGTAAGTTGAACCCCCTCCCTCCCCCCCCCCCCCCCCCCAAAAAAAAAAAACCCTGACTCAAACTTCAATTCATTACTCACTTTTGTTTTCATTTTTATTTTTTTAAATAATAGTATCATTACATTCATGGTAGGATTCTCTAAATGAGTAAACACAACATGCTAACAGGTAAAAGAACAGATGGCAAAAGTATCAAAGTATGTCCAACAACCCAATGAAAACATAGCCCTGAAATCTATCTGATTCAAACCCTAAGAAAATGATAAACTTATAACTCTCATACCAATAGAACACAAAACAGTCAAACCTTGTTTTTTTAGGTGGCTTCTTACAATCTTACCTACATACCGTCTATGTTGTCAGAACCAGACTGGTCACCAAACCGGTTGACCCTGTGGGTCAATGGTTCAACTGGTCGAACCAGTTTGGTCGGATTAGATCGGTTGGCCCGGGTGACGGTTGAATGGATCAAAACCAGCATGCACCGATCACGAGTTAAAAATTGTTCAAATACTTCAAGAATAATTAAGCTACCAAAATAATTAAACAGGCATGAACATGACATGAATTAGTCAAAACCGGATTGAACCGATCAAAAACCTTAACTTTTAAAATTAAATTACCAAAATCCCGGTCTGATCGTAAACCGTCTAGTTCAATCGGTTCACCCGACTGAACCAGTTTTGGCACTTTTTTCCCGGTTTAACCAATCATCTAAGCTAAACCTAAAACCAGACCGGTCGATTAGGTCCGATTTTTACAACAAAGTATACCGCCAACCAAAAGTTAATTACTAAACCCGACAGAATTTGACTTGACTCGAAAATCAACCCGAATCCGCCTGAAAATTTAGGGTTTTGATTACGATTTCCAAACACAAAACGTAGACAAACCCGAAATCTACCCGCATTAATCCCGATCCAAATCGACCCACCCACTCAAATTAACAGACCTATGGATTACCTTTTTTTTCCGTTTTCTCAACACCCAAAAAAAAAAAAATTTCCCCTTGAAATTACTAAATTTTGCTTTATCCAAATCTACATTGTCCCTTTGAAAAACAAATCCTTAATATTTATTAATAAAATTTACTCAAACTTGGCATTTCAAGTGAAGGAAAAGCCCAAGAAAGTGAAGAAAAAAAATAGGAATATTGCCATGGAGTATTAGAGTGTGCATTCAAACAAAGCATTGGGGTCCAAAAACTCGACAACTTGGCAACCCACCCCCACTCATTCTCCTCCCTCTCTCTTTCTTTAAATTTCATACAAGTGCTCACTTAATTCCAATGTTTTCAAAAATCAAAAACCACCAAAAGCTTCATCATTCTATTTCGTTGCTTCTCTACTTCACCACCAATTAACATTCTCATTCACCAAGCCTGTTTAGCACCAAACACGATTGATACAAAAGCGACCGAATATCTTAAATTACGATTTCTCTAGTTTCCACGATCACACAATTTTAAAAAAAATGATTTTTGTTTAGGAAGTATTGACTAAAAATAATTCATGTTAATTTTTTTGACATATTATATACTTTATATGTTTCCATATGTTTTCTCAAATTAAATCCTATTATATTTATTGACGTTATAAATTTAACATGACTATAGGCTTGTGACGATACTTGGTCAAAATGTTAAAATAACCTTATTTTTACTTATGTAATGGTTTGACATTTTAAATAAGCAATTGTTATACATTCTGTAATATTTAAATTTTTTCTGCTAGATTGGTAGACTGCTAATACGTTCTATGGTTGAACCACATAGATACGTCAACCAAAAAAAGTCAACTTAGCATTTTGACCACGTGCTAACACTGCCATGTCAACTTTTCTTGTCAAATTGCGGCAGAGATGTAGTGGGAAAAATATCTTAATTACAGAGTATCGAATATCAAGAGTTATCGCAAATTATTCTAGTTAAGACATATAATAGAGATTATTATACACAGAAAATTGTTTTTAAGTCAATGCTCGTTTAGGGTTTTATGGAGTAACTAACTTGGTCATTGCATATTATCCTAGGAGAACTTTTTCCCCGAAAATTTCACGATTTTTACCAAATGCTACAACATATTAACATCAATTTGAAGTTGATGAGGTAACCCAACTAGCCGGGATGTTTTTTTAAAGGAGCACTGAGAAATTGAATTAGGGCTTCATGGAGTAACTTGGTGTATATGCATTTTTAAAGGTTGAAATAACATTATTTTAGCTTTTTGAAGGTGCTCAAGAGCTTAAGATAGAGGCCTTCATATCAATCAAACCGGATACACTATAACGTTTCGTGGAGCTATAGTGTGTAGTCCAGAACAAAAATTCTTGATTGAGAAAATCAAACAATTGACAAACTCGAATCTTATCCTCAAATATAATTGGGTTAAATTGACAAACATTTTAGGACTGAAGTAGTACTTCAATATAGTGTTTGTTCTTGTGATGAATTCTTAATTTTGTCTGTAACACTTTATGGAGTTGTATGTCTTATTTGTTTCAATGATTTTTCTTTTGCTGCATGGCTATTATTTTGCTGATCTTTGATAAAAACCTTATGTCATAGTGTGACTTTGAATAATTAGAAAAACAAAATACTTGAGAATTCTTATAATTGAAGAGCGTGTAAATTTCATGGGTAACTTTGGGAGGGTAAAAATATACCTAAATTTACTAAAATTTACCACACCTTACTCAAACTTATTAAAACTTATCCAAATATAAAAATATAAAATTTTAATTTTAACAAATTAAGATAAATTTTAATATATTTTTAATCAAAACCTACTTTTATATTTATTAAAAATTGCCAAAAACTTTCTATCCTCAAATTTTACAGAGCACGAAGTAGTAATTTTGAGTTATGATGGCAGGAATAAGAAAGGAAAGGAAAATTGGATTTTAATAATCCATACTTTTACCAATTATATAACAATAATCCCTATTTTCATTTTGGATTTTAGTAGTCCAAAAAAAAAAAAGATTCGATTCTCGTGGGACATCACCGAAAGTATACTACCCTAAATACCATAGATTTTGAGTTGCATTTGATTCAAAGCTTAGTATAACATCTCACTACAATTTTTAATGAATTTACGACATTTCTCCCAAATTTTTTCATTTTTTTAACATAATTTTCACTTTTATTCATTTTTAAAAAATCATAATAATTGTTTGGAGTCTAAAAAAATAATTTAAAAATTCTTTTAATAATTACACTTCAGTACTTTTCTGGGGGTAAAATAAGAAAAACAAAAAAATACAGGGCATGAATGAAAAAAATAAAAAGAATGCAAGGGTAGATTTGGTACAACTATAATCCAATTTTATTTTTGTGGATCATCAGAATTCAAATAAAAGTAGAGATTATGATTGTAGAATTGGTGAAAATAAGTATTATTTGAATTCAATTTTGTAAAAAAAATCTATAATTTAGAAATAAAAAATTTTGAAAAAGGAGTGGTGATGGATCAAAAGTGAGGGCGTTGTTCCATAAAAAAACGTCCACCTTCACCGCTCTCTCTCTCTTCTCTCTCCTCTCTCCTCTCTCCTCTCTCTCTTGTTCTTCTTTCTCTCTCTACCTCTCCCTCTCTTTCTCTCTCTATCCCTTCCCTCCTCTCTCTCTCTCTCTCTCTCTCGGGAACGGAGACGACGCCAAGGAGAAGAACCAGGGTTCAAATTCTAGGGTTTCAGTCTCCACAGATCTGCTAGGGTTTGCAACCAAACTCGCTATCATGAGTTTCGATCCCGTCCCTTCCAACTCTCCTCATCACAATCTCGATGAGCAGATCGCCCAGCTTATGCAGTGCAAGCCTCTTTCCGAGCCCGAGGTTCGTTCATTTTTTTTCCGAATCTCGATTTTTACTGTTTTCCTTTTAGATTTCCGCGCTGTTGTGTCGCATTATGGATTTGAGTCGATTTGATTTTGTTCTTCGTCGTGGAATTGGTCTGATCTGTTTAGTGAGCTTATTTTTTGATTTTACGTTCGGTTTGATGGGTAATGGTGAAGATTGTAGCATTTTAGTCTGGATTTTTAGTTTCGGATGTATCAAATCCGCTGAGAATTTGTAATTCATGTTTTGCTTTTATTGAAGATTTGTATTTTCGTCCTTTTCTTTTCCATCTTCGGGTGTTTTATGCTTTTCTGGTAATAGAGGAGGGTAGATTTGAATTGAGAAAAAGAGCTTGAAAAGGAAATGTTCACAGGGGTACTCCCCAAGAGAACATATTTTTTGAAAACAAAGGGGCAGTCAGAACTAATGGAACATAGATAATTTTGAATCTAGGTTTCTGGGTATTGCTATGATGGTGAATTACTGAAGGATCTGAATTGGATGATTTGTTATGTTGAGCTATTGAGAACATATTCTGAGCAAGAGTTTCCAGATTACAGTGGATGTAATATTGAAATGCTTCGTTCACTTTGTAGGTTAGAGGTTTATGTGAGAAGGCCAAGGAGATATTGATGGATGAGAGCAATGTTCAGGTTTGTCATTCCTGCACTTTGTTTTTGTCTTGCTTTTGATTTTGATCTTTAGTACGTAATTCTGCACAAATCTATTTTCCCATCAATAAGTTTTGGATGTTACGACTGCACCTTGTGGTACCCTTTGAATTTCATTGCTTTGTCCTGTGTCTTGGTTCTAGTTAGTCTCACCCCTCCATCGTCCAACAAGTTAAAACGTTGTTGGGTGTGTATCACTGTTTGTGGATGTGTTGTTTCTACAATTTCAATGTCGAAGTTTGGCGTCCAATGACCACTTATGGTTGAATTATTAACTACGAGAACGTGCTGTATTTAGCTCGAGCACAGATTAGACATGTGTCAGTAATACAGAAGAATATTTAGGGTGGAATTGACGTCTATTTTTGCTTGTGGCGTGGTCCTTTGGCTTTTAATATCTGGATTCATCTCTCACAATTATACTGTTTTAATGGTACTAAGTTGCATTATTTATTTGCCTTGTGGTATGTAGATTTTGTAGATATGCCTAGATTTCTACAGAATTTTTACTGGTTTCTGTAGGCTTCATATATTTATAATTTCTTATGTCTGTGTATTCAATTTCTCTGTGTTTCTAGAAGTTTCTCTACATTTATGCGCTTAGTGTAAATTTGGAAAGAAGTAAAATTGAAATGGAGTCTGATTTTCAGACTAAGAATTATTAGAATAGGCCCTCTACGCGGGAAAATATTGGGATCTATGTCACATTTCCTTTTAGCTGTTGTGTTTTACCTCTATTTGCCTATCGTATGGTTGGACAGCTCATCTTCTTATGAAGCTGATTTTTGCTGTATAAGCTTTCTTATTTTTGTAGTCCATTTTTTAAAAAACGTTGTTTGATGGATAATGTCCACATTGCTGACTGCAGTTTATTCATTTTTCCTTTTGTGTTACTGCAGCCTGTGAAAAGCCCTGTGACCATTTGCGGTGACATTCATGGGCAGTTCCATGATCTTGCAGAGCTTTTCCGCATTGGGGGGAAGGTATATACTTGGACTTGGTAGTCTCCATTTCTGCTTAAAGAGTTGGTGGGTGGTGACTGGGATTGACTTCAGGGTATAAAGATTTGTTTTGCCTTCCATCTGGGGCCCTTTGATATTTTTTTTTTTGGGTTGTGGGGGTTTGTGGGGTTTCATTATTATGTATTGGCATTATCATTTTGATTTTGTTTGCTCTTTTGTCAACTACCACTCATTTTGACTTTTGCGTTTTGTTTTTGTGTTTAGTGCCCGGATACTAATTATCTGTTCATGGGCGACTATGTTGATCGAGGGTACTATTCTGTTGAAACTGTAACGGTGAGCATCCTCCTGAACTTTTTGTTTCTGTTGTAAAGTTGTAAGAACTATCTTTTTGTACTTGACTTCTATAAAATACATTCCTTTTTCTTGGGGAGTTGGGGGGGGGGGGGGGTTGTTTGACTTATAGTATGTAACACCTGAAAGATGCTGTGTGCTTTTATGCTTGGGTGAATTCATAGTTGCTTGGTTCCTACTCCCGTGGCCCGACATCCTTGGGCAAATTCATGTGCAATTAATTTATATGTCTGTTTTTGGGTTGGCCATTTCCCGTGGCCTGACATCGAGCTGTATCAACTTTGGATGGCACAATAGCTAATATTGTCATGGCAATTTGTACTTAGCTCTAAGATATGTGTGAGTTTCCTGCGAAAGCAGCTGTAATGAAATTTGCTTCATGATTTTCGGAATTAAATGGTTTATTGGTTTCCTCCTGCAGCTGCTTGTGGCACTCAAGGTTCGCTATCCTCAAAGGATCACCATTCTCAGAGGGAATCATGAAAGTCGTCAGGTATGCATCTCCCATTCTAAGATGATATTTGATTCCACTACTTATATGTTATTGTGACCATCTTAAATCTGTTGATACATCTTGAACGACTGCAGTGCTTCTGGTTATGCATCTGTGCTAGATTCTGTTGCATGTTCTCCAGCTTTTGTGAAGTGTTGCTCCACCTATACTGAATATGGGTTCCATTCTCTTCTTTTGCAGATCACTCAAGTTTATGGGTTCTATGATGAATGCCTTCGGAAGTGAGTACAAAGACATCCATATTCTATCCAGTCCTTTATAGTCTTCTGCTCATGCGTCTTTATTCAATACTGACAAATAGATTCATTGCAAGTTGTTTCTTTTTATGGAGCTGAGCTGGTAGTAGAACTTTATGAAGGTATTTGCTGAGGAAGGTTATTAATTGTATATGCTGTATTTGCTAAAGATTTGATGTAGAAAGAAGATATGCTGAAATTCCCTAAGGAAGGCTATTAATTGTATATGCTTTATTGGCAAAAAATCTGTCATGTCTTTGAATAGGGTTGCTTGGCCCTTTTTTGTATTTTGTTTGTGCTGTTGCGGGGGATGCTTGTGTTTGTTTAACTCTACCTGTATAAAAAATGAAACGCACTTTTTGTTCTGTTGGAGTGGGTTGGCTCTAGACGGGTTTGGCTGCTAAAATGCAATCGTTTGTAAAAGTGTCTTGTGGGTGAGGCAGTCGTCGAAATGTGCTGTTTGATGCTAGCATCTACAGTAGTTTAGGCTGAGAATACTAATTTTTAGTTTGATTACTCTGTTATGCAGGTATGGTAATGCCAATGTTTGGAAGATCTTCACGGATTTGTTTGATTACTTTCCTTTGACTGCATTGGTCAGTATAACTTGTCTATGTTATTGTTGATTTGCCATTACCTTGTTTGTCTGAAAATGATCAATCCTGTTTACCTAGTGACGTTTTTCTCTGATATGTTGTACAGGTTGAGTCTGAGATATTTTGCCTGCACGGTGGATTGTCACCTTCTATTGAAACCCTTGATAACATACGTAATTTCGACCGTGTCCAAGAAGTGCCTCATGAGGGGCCTATGTGTGATCTCTTGTGGTCTGACCCAGATGATAGATGTGGTTGGGGCATATCGCCTAGGGGAGCTGGATACACTTTCGGCCAAGTATGGTTCTAGCATTCTTTATTCCTACCATTTCCCCCCATTCCGGTTGAAAACTCCTATGGATCATGTATTCATATTATGCTCTCTGTGCAGGACATATCTGATCAATTTAATCATACCAACAGCCTAAAGCTGATTGCTAGAGCTCACCAACTGGTTATGGAGGGATTTAACTGGGCTCATGTACGTTGCCAATAACTTCAGCTTTGTAGTCCTGTATTGTTATCATTTTCTTTTGTGTTGGCTGATTCTACAACCGGCTATCATTTCTTGTTCACAGGATCAAAAGGTGGTAACAATATTTAGTGCTCCCAACTACTGTTACCGTTGTGGAAACATGGCATCCATCTTGGAAGTGGATGACTGCAAAGGCCACACATTTATTCAGGTATCATCCATCAGCTATACTGTATCATCTTCGTAGTGATTATGTTTTGGATGTCGTAATGTTTGTGGTCACTGCATAAGTTGGGGAAACTTTTTCAACATTTATGACATGGTAAAACTGGGCTAGAAGCTTGAAAAGTTGTGATATAATTGCAGTTTGAGCCAGCCCCAAGGAGAGGGGAGCCAGATGTTACCCGGAGGACACCCGATTATTTCCTGTGATCCTGTTTGCCTGAGATATAGATGGTTTTCTGGTGGTTTAAGCCTCCTAGCCGTTGTACTATGTCAAGAAATATTCCTCGGGTTCCTGGTGGTGGTTATTGGACTTCTGCTGAATCGTAAGCGATGCAAGCTGGTAATCTTCTTTTTGACTTAGATCCTTCTTGATTATGGCAATGTCGGAGGCTGGCTAGAAGAGCTTGTAGGAGCACGTGTAACAAACCGATTCCCAGGAAACATTGTGGTATCGTTTAATGGCCATTTTTCATTACCTTCTCGATCCATTTGGCCCTCTCTTTTTTTTTTTTTTGTTTTGCTTAATTCTCTTCTAATTTTTTGTTTATTCAAATGTAGAAGGATGTTTTGTGGGGTGGGGGTTCTGTAGAGAGACAAGAGTTAACTTCATATTTCAAAGTGGGTGCTTTATAATTTTTATCCCCATTATAGGCTTAATGACTTGTGTATGTAGTATTTAACACCGTGTTATCGACTTATCAAAACGGGTCCTGAATGATGCTCATGTCATTCAAAGCTTATTCGGTTTTGTTTAATCTGTATCAACTAAGTGTCTGGCAAAATGGCGAAATTCCTCTGTATCTCAATATCTGCATCAATCACCAAGTTTTAAACTAGTATGATCTAATTGTTGGACTACATCTGAACAATCAGAAAGCACACTGTATTGCCAATTTTGATCAGTTCTGTTGAATCTTTGTTTTGGAGGGTGAACATAATTTCCCATCAAATTTTCTTCAGCAATCTTTCTTTATTCCTATTGAATATTTTCCTGCAACTGGTGAAATTATGCACGCGAACCTTTGTTTAACTAGGTTACTGAAAATGGTGAAACTTTGTTTGATAATCCTATGAACAGTTTTGTAAGTATATTTTATGCTAAGAATTGAGCTATACGTAGAATAACTTATGCTCCAAAAGGACCAAAACATGAAGGAAACATGCTTGTGCTGGTCCTTGACCCTGAGGCTGATTAATGACGCGTTCTTGATAACTTTCAGCTGGCATAATTACTTTCCTTGTCATACTCCATGTGGTGGGTTATTCGATTTTAAATCATGTGTATGCATTTATGTTTGGTTGCTGATTAGCATTCCCTCGCTCTCATAAAGTTATTTCAATAATAATTGGACCATTAAAGCTGTTTGGTTGCTGATTAGTATATACATACATATATATATATATATATATATATATATATATATATATATATATATATATATATATGGTCCGTAAGTGATGAAAGATATGTTAGTACATTTTCTGAGTTCAAAACATATTTGAGCCAAGATCTTAGCACTCCAGGGGAAGAATTAGTATACGGCTTCAGTTTATGTTGATAAGGCTTCAGATTGGTGGATCATATTCTTGAATCACTTAAATCAAATGCGACAATAGGAGTGGATTATTGCATTTGGTCATTCTTTGTTTAAGACTTATTAAAAACTCAAATCATTATCCATCAAATGGAGTTGTATTAAGCTAATTACGAGAATGGAACTGGAGGGGGGGGGGGGGGTGGGGAGGAAGTGGTGGTGGGCAATGAAGCATTCGAGAGAAAGCTGTGCCATCTGCAACTGGGGGCGGGAGGGAAAACGAGAATCTTTGAGGATGGGATGGAGATAGATATTTACTCTGACATGCAACCCCGCCCTAAGCAATGAGTCTCTTATGCCTCAACTGTAGAGGTCTCGACGACCCCTTTGCGGTGAAGGATCTTCGGAGTTTGGTCTGGAGGAGGTCACCGGACTTGCTCTTCCTTTCCGAGACCAATTTACTTGATTTTGAAATGGAAAGCTTGAGGCAACGGTTGGGAGGTTGGGACGGAGTTTCGATTGGGTGTGTGGGGAGGGTGGGTGGAATGGCGATGCTCAGGAGGAGGGAGCGGACAGTGGTGTTGCAGTCCTACTCTTCTCATCACATTGATGTCCGAGTGGAGGAATGGGGTAGTAACGAAGCTTGACGTTTTACAGGAATCTATGGATGGCTGGAAGGTGGGAACAAACTGAAAACTTGTGAAATGCTAAGGGACTTGAAACCCACAGTGAGCTTCCTCGGCTAATAAGGGGGGACATCAATGAAATCCTCTATAACTTTGAAAAGAAAGGGGGCAACCTCAACAACAAGACTGTCTTGGAGGAATTTTGTACTACCTTTGAGGAGTGTGGGTTGAATAACTTGAACTATAGGGGCTTCGAATTCACGTGGGAGAATCAGAGAGGAGATAGGGAAATGGTAGAAGAGAGGTTGGACAATTTTACTCTTCCCGGGGACAATATGGATCATTTGGATGAACCTATTTTTGACCACCTCCCTATTCTAGTTACTCTTAGAGGGAAGGAGAGACAAGGATCAAGAGGAGCTAGGTGGTTCCAGTTCGAAAACGTATGGGTTGAGGATAGGCATGCCAAGAGGTCGTGAAAGCTATCCGGAATCGCTACATCGAACCGGAAACCAGCAAAAAAAAAAAAAAACCGGAAACGGGCAACACCGAACCGCATTAAAATTCCGGTGCACCGAACTGGAAAAACCAGATGCTAAACAGGGCGATTCCGGTTTGGGATTCCAAACCGGCGAAGAACCGGAACCGCACCGTTAATATAAATAAATAAATAAATGAATGAATATATATATATAAATTTTATTTTAAAAAAAATTTACACAGAAATCAACTTGAATATACTATAAAAACAAATAGATTGAATAATGGCTAATTGACACCGTGTGGGCATTAGCGCATTACCATATTTGGGCTTCGAAAAACCGGCACCGAACTTGAGTTTTTTTTTGGGGTTGATTGAATGATGATTTTTTAATTTTAATGGAAATAAATGCGGTTCAGTTAGCAGTGATACGAATCATTAAATCAGTGCATTTTTTAAAAATCGGGTGTTCGGTTCGGTTCTGATTTTGGAAAACCATTTCATCTGGTGCACCGCTTCGTGAAACCTGAACCGCCCCGAACCGCACCGTGAACACCCCTAGTGAAAGCAGGCTGGGAGAGAGGAGGTGGGCCGACTTCGTGGGCCGCATTATCTAATAAACTAGAAGAAGTCACCGAGGTGCTGGGGAGTTGGAGCAAAGAAGCAGCAGGTGGGATGGGCCAAAAAATTCAGCAATTGGGCCGAGTTGTAAGTGAGGAGAAAAACATTCTGAAAAGAAGAGAACTGATGAAACAGCTGCAAGAAGCAAAACACAAGGAGGTCTTTTGGGCACAACGAGGGAAAGCAAACTTCATTAAGTATGGTGATGCCAACGCTAAGTGGTTCCACAGTAGGGCTACAACGAGACGAGCTGCAAATCGTACTGACAAACTAGAACGAGGAGATGAGAGTTAGAGCTTAGAGGACGTTGGAATTGAGGGGGAGACAATTGAATTCCACACAAGCTATTCTAGAGTGAGGGCTAAAAAGAAATGGAGTTTGTACTGCGGCTGGCGGAGAGAAGAATAACTCCTGAAATGAATCCAAGCCTAACCGAACAATACCGAGATGAAGAGATATGGGAGGCGCTCCAAGCTGTGGACCCCAACAAATCCCCAAGGCCGGACGACATGGTCCCCTATTCTTCCAACGTTACTGGGGCATTATGGGGGAGGAGGTATGTAGTATGTACTGTGGTTTGTGGGATCCTCAATGGCGAAACAGTACCAGCACAGATCAACACACAAACGTAGTGTTGATCCCCAAAAAGTCTAACCCAACCAACTTGGCGGAGTTCAGGCTCATGAGCCTTATCGCTTATCTAGCCACGAAGGGTATCACTGATAGACTCAAACCTTTGCTGCCTCGTATCATCTCACAAGCCCAGAGCACATTCACAGAAGGTAGGCTAATTACGGATAATATCCTTATCGCTTACGGAATTTTAACTCTATGGCTAATAGCTACGGCTCAGGGGACTCGATAGCGGTGAAGGTTGATATGATGAAAGCGTATGATCGAGTGGAGTGAGGGTTTTTGGAGGGGATGATGCTGCAATTGGGATTTGACTAAGATTGGGTATGGACAGTCATGCAATGTGTTAAATCAGCTACTTTTTCTATAATGGTGAGTGGAAGTCGTCGGGGATTTATTGTTGGGAATGTCCCGCTAATGTTCAATTTCATCCGAGTACTCTAGCCAAGTTAATTCGATGATTAATGACTTCGCTAGAAGTCCCCTTAATTAGTGATCGAATAGGTTCGATCACAGCCGAGTTATTTGGTCCCACAGGGTCACATAAGTCAGCAACTTGAAGACAATGTGTATGTGGAAAAAGGTCTGGGACAATACAGGATTGAACAGGGGGAAGCGCGGAGGCATGTTTAGGGGAAAATAGGCCACCACGGACGGTGGCAAGGCCACCATGATTCGTGGCGGCTCTGCCACAGACCATGTTGGGCCTGGGAGTAGTAGAGTTTGATTCTACTGCTTAATACGGTCTGTGGTGAACCCCAGGCGCGCGTCCCACATAGGTGGAGGAACTCTTACTCCCCCTTTCACTTCCCTATAAATATATGACCCATGGTTGCCAAAGAATGTCTTTCCATCCCATGAGACCCCTATGGGTAGTCTTCCTTTGGAGATTTTGGGAAACCGGGAAAATTGTCTATTAGATAGCTTCCGGTTTAATACTACGAGGGTGATTCCTCGAGGTCATGGAGTAGGAAAGATTGATCTTATTTGATACGGACCACATATTCATCCGGTCTCGATTGGATCGAGATCGGACGGTCTAGCAGCCGGTGTCTCAAGTGCTGCGTGGACTAGTGTGGAGGTCTCCTATTTTGGAGGATTCCCACTCGGAGTCCCAGAGTGAAGCGCTCAAGAGTTGAAGAGATGCGTTCAAGAGTTGAAGGTCTGCTAAGGCTTGTCTGTTCGAGAGACTGCCAGGTAAATATTTCTTTCCTGTTATTTATTGTTTTGGGTTAGAGTAGGTTAGGTGAAGTCCTAAGTGTTAGGACTTCTTCCGCCCCTAGTCGGGTGGAACCCCTATAACCCATCACTTATAACACCATCTAGGGGCTTGTGCCAGGGGGACCCGATTTCCCAGTATATCTTCCTCTTCGTGGCATAAGGCATGGTGAGCCTTTTGTAAAGAGCAGAGCAACAGGGGGCGATTCATGGGCACAAAGTTTGTACAAGGCCACCAAGTATATCCCACTTACTATTCGCTGACAATTGAATCTTCTTCTTCAAAGCCTCGCAAGGTGAAGCTGGAGAGCTAATGTTGATCTTGCAGACTTATGGGAGGGTGATACTTGCTACACGAGTACCCGTGCACTTGCGGCGTATCAAGTTTTTGGCCAAAAACTTGATACGCCGCAAGTGCACGGGTGCACGGGTGCTCGTGTAGCAAGTATCAAGATCCCACAGGGAGTTTGCTAACTACGCACCAAACTAGTCTCCTAGGTGATTGCTAAATCGGTCGAGTTTTAGACTGAGAATAACTAATTCTAGTTCTAGTCACTAAAAAGGTCAAATAAATCAAATATTCACACAATTCACAAGATGAAATCAATATGAGAAAGACGTTCAGGGGATAAAACCTAAGTCACTTTATGAATCAAATAAGTGGATTGAACATGTATGTCACTAATTTGGTACATTTTAGGGTCGATAATCGCATAATATATTCCGTAGCGAGCTTTCGGCAATGAAACGGATTGCTTAGTAAAATTGATCTATTGGACTCTTTATTGTGTCAATTTTATCTAAGTTAAATATCAAATTATCCAATGACCCCTAGTTACAAAGTCTTCTATCTCTAGTTCACTTCATATACTAGTTTAATCCTAAGGGTTCCAATAATCGAATTTCTCCGTTCGGTACTTCACTCAACAATCTATAACCATGCTAATGATGATCAAGCAAAAGCAATGACATACAAAATCAAAGGATAAATAAAATGCATTCAAACAAGATAAACAAACTTGTTCAATCCAACAATACTCAATCCATAAGAGAAACTTGAAAGGGATTATCCCCCAAGCTGAAAGAAACTACTCATTACTCATGTTCAAAACACAAAACATATCAAAATCTATTCTAGAAAACATCAAATCTAAGAGAAAGAGAAGTAAACCGAGATGAAAATCGTTCCTTGCTTGAATGGTAGTCGGTGGGGACTTTTGCTTCTCCACTTCAATGGATTTCTTGAGAATCGATCTTCAAACTCCAATAAACTCTCAATCTTCAATTAAGGATGAATGTGGATGGATTTGTGGAGGAAGGTATGGATGAGGGTAGAGATGGAGATGGATGGTGAATGGGAGTGAATGAATGAAGGTGGATGGTGCTGGATGAATCAGCCGAATCTACAATTATATAGCCATTAAGAGAAGTTGAAACGGCCAAATCGTCATAAACAGGGCCAACACGGACCGTGTTAGTGTCAACACGGGTCGTGTTGATGGTTTCTGGGGAAATTGAGCTCTCTGGAGGCCAACACGGACCGTGTTGATGTCAACACGGGTCGTGTTTTATCTGGAGTTTTCTGGGTCGTCTTGTTTCGGCCATATCTCCTTCTTCCGATGTCCGATTGACTTGGTTCTTGACTTTTCGGAAAGCTCTAGGAGTCTACTTTTCATTGGCATAAGTCAACGTTATAGCATTCTTGTGGAAATAATGGTGACCAAAAGAGTGGACATATATCAGTTTTCACACACTTTCTGCTATTTTATTCATAACTCCATCATCTCAACTCGGAATTGACCTTATAATATATCGTCGGAAAACTCTTTTAGTGATGAATCAAGTAATAGATGTGAGCTTTGGAGTTCATATCACTAATCTGCACAAATTGAACAAAACACACAAAACTCAGTTAAGATAGCGAAATAAGATCATAAAAGATCAATTAAGTACATTAATTCCCAAATTTCACTATCAAAATGTTTCCAATATATAGTCACTATATGCCCTCATCAGAGGGCGTCTGGGCAAAGAGTCAACCTACCAAATCAAACATTGTCTTCGCCAGAGGAATCCCGAGGGCAAGGAGGAGGGATATCACACTAGCCTTGAATATAAAATAAGCTCCTGCTCAGCAGAAGTACTTGGGGTTGCCGGCATATGTGGGAAGAAGTAAAAGGAAGGCGTTCATTAGTATTAAAGATAGGGTGGGGAAGCGCTTGTCAGGTTGGATGGATAAGCTCGTTTTTTGGGCAAGTAGGAAGGTGCTAATTAAAGCTCGGTTTTAGGGACCTTAAAGCCTTTAATGACGCTCTACTAGCCAAATATATTTGGTGTTTGATCCACAATAACTCATCCTTGGTGTATCAAATAATGAGAGCTCGATATTTCCCGGACTGTGACATAATAGGAGCACACCTTAGATCCAAGCGACTTGGCGTAGCATGTGGGAGGCCCATGGCCTAATTGAAAGGGGTTCAAGATGGGTGATAGGAAATGGGGAAAAGGTTGAAGATTCGGAAGGATCGATGGCTGCTAAGGCCATATACATTCAAGACTATCCAATACAGGGTGGAAGCGAATCAGGAAGCTCAGGTCAGTGAGTTAATCGACAAAGAGAATGGGTGCTGGCGCGAGGATGTGGTCAATGCGAGGTTCCTACAATGTGATGTTGAACTCATTTTAGCCTCACCATTATGCACGGCTTGGCCAAAGGACTACCTGACATGAGACTTCATCTGAAAAAGTGAATATACTCCGAGATCAGGATACCACCTTGCTCGACAATTATTGCAGAGAGACAAGCCTACAATGTCGGAAACAAACGGGAAACAGATATTTGGAAGAGAATTTGGAACCTCAAAGTTCCCCCGACGATAAAGGTCTTCACTTAGAGAATGACGGTTAACGTTGTAGCAACTGGGAAGAACCCAGCCTGAAGAATTTCATACTTCAATCCGGCATGCCCGACCTGTGGATTCGCTGCGGAGTCGGTCATGCATGCGATCTTTCACAGCCCCTTAGCAGAGGAGGTATGGATCCAAAGCCAGTTTAGCGAGGCTCTATGGTGTGGACGAGACCCGACATTTCTTGATTGTATGGGCAGAGTTATGGAAGAATTGGGGGATTATGAAGTGGTGGAGTTTATTGCGGTCGCATGGGAGATCTAGAACGTTCGAAACCGGAAAACTTTCACAAATATGGGAGGAGGTGTTGACGGTGCGGCTAACAGAGCAGTTCAGGTAGTACACCATTTTCTAGAGGCCCAGGGGAGGGAAGACTGCCGACCAAGCCAACGCCTCAATGCCCTCTGGAACACCCCACAACCTGGCTTGGCGAAACTAAATTTTGATGGAGGTCAACTGGAAAATGGAGAGTACGGACAGGGGTTTGTGGTGCGAAACCATCTAGGGACAATTGAGCTTGTGGGAGTTGAGCAAGGGTGGGGCTTTAGTAAACCAGATGTAGAAGAAGTAAGAACGTGCCTCCTAGGGCTGTCAGAAGCGCTGAAGATGGGATACAAGCTAATCATAGTGGAAGGCGACTCCTTGAACCTGATGAGGAAGCTGCAGACAAGAACGTTGGAAAATAATACTTGCTCTTTGTTTTTACGCCTTATTTTTCAGTGGTATGATACTTTAAACTTTGTTAGTTTTACTCATGTTAGAAGAGGGGGAAACTCTGTAACTCAAGCATTAGCTCGTTTTCATCCTACTTTCGTAGGGATGAGGGTACGGGGAGATGAGAAGCCAGATATTATCCATGATCTGGCGGAAACTGATACGTGTAACTTGTTGCAAGAATCTCTAATTTAATTCTTATTTTGGCTTCGGCCCTCAAAAAAAAAAAAAGATAAGTTTATGCGAGATGAAATTCTTACAAGGTGATTTTTTTTAATATTTTACTATAACTAATAAGTGGTATTAGAACTAATTACAGAGCATGATGCTCTCACCAAACAAAATATGGGAAGTACATAATTTTCATATCAATGACCTTACCTCCTAGGAAGAGGTTCCGGGAATCAAAAGGGTGATATGTGCTTTTTTTCCCCGATTATTGATAGCCAAAAGGCTTAAAAAGTTCATAGACAACAACATAGCGCTTACAAAACAACAAACAATCACCTCAAAAAAAAAAAAGTTACAACCAAAGAAGCTAGATATAATCAACACCTTTAAATTGTAACGGGATGCTGGCATTGACATATGTACCCTGAATTTCTATACGTTCAACTACACAACAAATGAAGTTAAATTATGAAAGTCTCTCATGCTGTTAACTCCATTGTTTCTACTTTCTACCATAAAGGCTTTGACCCAGGGCTGATCATCTCATAGCAGAAATGGGGTGGGATTGTAGTTGCGGACGACCCATCGCTTTGACATAAGCTAGAGGCAATGTCAGAAGCTTCCTAGCTCTGCTCACATAAGCTCGCTTTGTCAAGTTATCGTAGCCATTGTTCTCTATCTCGTTCAGGATCCTTCGATACAACAGTAAAGATGACCATACCTGCAATATCATCACTCCCATAGTTATAGAAATGTTCTGCTCATTTTCAGGTCTTAGGAATTTGTAGGAAAAAAACAACCTAATTCCTGTTATATTCACCTTTTCTCTCACTCTTTTTTTTCTTTCTTTTTGAATAAGTTCCAATAATCTCAATTTATTAATAAATTTAGTTAATAAATTTAGAATATTTTTGGTCAACAATCGTAAGGCATGTATCACAAATAAGTTCGAAATTCAGCGAAATAAGTTAAACACTGTAGAGGTGGGTAACGAGTTAGATCAAACATAAAGTGAGTTAAATACAAAATGGGTCAATAGGTTGGGCCAATAATGGGCCATCCCGTTCAATCATATTAAACAAAATTGTTTGGCCTCCCTAAAATAAGTAGGTTTCCATATATTTATAATATACGTTATGAAGGAATAATTATTGTAACTAGCTTTTTCTTTTTACAACAAATGCTCTTCATTTGAAATATCTAGGTGGCCCATGATCCAACATTTCCTTTTTTTCTTTTCTCTGTTTAGAAAGCCCAGTCTAGCCTATTACTTTGTTGGGCCGGTTGTGACCTGGTTTAACGTCATATAGCTAACGGGCTGACCCTAATCCGGCCCGACGCATTGCTCCATTCCTATCACTACATAATAAGTTTAGTCAAAATGAGCCGAAAAGAATATGACAAGATTAAGTAATAATGTGCGTACCGGCCACCTACTATCCTTGTCTAGCAGAGCAGCCCCTTGCTCAGCCTGCTCAAAGTAGCCTCTCGCCCGTGTTATTTGCTTCTTCATCAACTCCCTCCATTTGTCCGTGACCTTCCTCGACATTATTTCCTCCTCTTTCACTCCGAACTCCCTCAGCTCGTCTTGCGGAAGATAAATCCTCCCCCTCGAAGCGCTGAATAATATATAATCAAACAACAAGAAAAAAAAGAAGCTAGGAAATGATGATGATGAATGATAAGTAGTGAGGCTTACTCTTCTGCAACATCTCTAAGGATGTTAGTAAGTTGATTTCCGATTCCCAAGCAGATAGCGGCGTGATAGATGCTGTCAGTGGAAGCTACAGATTCAGGCGAAATTCCCATGATTGGGACACTCATGAGTCCCACAGTACCAGCAACATAGTAGCAGTAAGTGTAGAGCTCTTCGAAGCTCTCGTATCGGAATTTGCTTGTGTCCATTCTCATTCCTTGAATCATATCCTTGAATGGCTAACAACCCAAGAATAAGATAGTTAGATTGCGTTCGATCAACAACAATGTTTGTTCGTTATAACGTTTAGCATTTTGACCAAGTTAAACAACCTTAAAGCCTTGATAAGGGGAAACAGACCTTGATGTCTAGGGGAAATCTCTGAATGGTATCTACCAAAGCGGAATCAAGCATGTCGTAAGGAGACCCATTGAAGATGTCTTTGAGTCTTTCTTCCCATCTGTCTAACACAGTTGAGCTTGTCAGGTGGGCATTTGGACCATCTACTAGCTCATCCGTCCGACGGCCCCAAACTGCCATTTTAACCACTTTTAGTCAGGTTTTTCTGTTTAATTAACGTCGTCTTAATCCAGGGCAAATCAAGCTTGATTCAGTAAAGAAGGGATACCGTAGAGAGCCCATATTGCTTTCTTTCTTTCTTCTGTCATCAGTAAGGTTCCTGCCCCATAAATCAAGGCAGACATCAGAACACTATGTAAGAAGACCAACAGAAGAAAATGGAGGTTGTGTAAGTACCTAGATAGTAAGTCTTAGCATGTGAAGCACATATTTTTTGGCATCTTTGGTATGCCTCGTTGAGAAAACCCGGATCAAATTGAGACCCTTTTCTGCAAATGACACCCCCATCTTTGGGATTCGACTGTCTCTCGATCACTCGTTCAACTTGAAAATCAGGAAGAGCGGCAATATGTTTCTTCGTCGATAAACCATGTAAATGGCAATGGGAGGTTGATTTCTTTGCAGGAAATGACAACTTGACATTTCTGGTTTCTGCTACAGGGCACCATGCCTGAAACATCAAGGCAGAACAACCCATTTTTCTGAACTTAATTTCTCAGAAATTAGTATGGAAGTTTTCTAAATCAGAAGAAAACCAGCTTCAGCTGTTGATACTAGCAGAGATCATAGGTGCAGATTCAAATAATTTGTTTCACATGTAAATCTGTTTAAAAAATTGCAACATGTGAAGATTCTGGGTTTATACATCTATTGCATTATCTTATGATAATATATACAATGTATAAAGTAAGTATATGAATGAACTAATTTAATACCCTTTTCCTTTTTTGGCTCTTTTTCCCTAGCAGCCAAGAAATTCAAAGCATTCGCTTTCAATGTTCATTACTTTAATTAAGTAAATGATCAACGTTTCTTATTTTAATTGAATTGGTTTGATTCTCGTGCGAAACGACGAATAATATATGTAAAGACATACTATAAGATAAGCAGAAATGTCAATCAACTTGACTCATCATAAAGTTTCAAAATTGATGCTACAAATGTAGGATGGAGATTCATCTTAACTTACATTTATATTTCAATTCCCTGGAACTGAATAAAAAATAATGTCTTTGAGTGCACCATGTTAACTGAAGATATTACACAAGATATTTTGAGATTAGTTTTTTCTGTGCGTCTCTTTCTGCATGAGAGCTGAGGCACTAAAAAAACACATATTTTGGAATCATATCTCTGCGATTCTGCCGGAGATTAATTTCGATATGCGATCTGATTTCATATGTTATTAGTTACCACCTCCATCCCTAAATAATTGTCCATTTGATTAAATTTTGACCGTTGATTACTCACAAATTGCAATGAGTTACAATGTGAAATTATCACCATTAGAAAGATATTGTACTGAAAATTACAATGATATTAATTTTATATTGTAACTCATTATAATTTGTGAGTAATCAACAATCAAAATTTAGTCAAATGGACAATTATTTAGGGACGGAGGTAGTACTAAATATATCTTTGCATTGTTTATATCACATTACCAGACAACGTGCGTGGCCTTCGAAGTTTGACCATTGATTTCTGAATTTGTCTTTGACCCGTTGTCAGTACTAGTCTTGTTTCTCTTCAGTTTATTTTTTTTTCGGAATAAGTTTAAAGTTCAGAATAAGTTCAGCAAAATAAGTCGAGTCAGAAGAAGAGGCCAGCATATTTGTGTTTACCACTCCAAATTACTGATTGAGTACATATCGCAGTAAATATTATGTGAGACGGTCTCACTCAGGACATTATTCTATATATATTAATGAAGTTTCGACCTTGTAGAATCATGTGAAAGAAATTGCTGTGAATATATGTGTATGAATGAATGACTCATAGATTCAATATGGACTGTCTCCTGATGGACATTGGCTGACCTTGGGACCCAACAGCCTTTAAGAAAAGTAACAACCAACTCCAACTCCACAACATCGTCTTTCTATGCCTTCCATTAATGGTTTCATATAATTTAAATGACATTGCTAATGTTGGAAATATTTCAAGAGTATAAGATAAGAATATAGCCAAAAGAATTATATATTACAAGTATAAGGATCATATATAAGTGAAACGGCAAGAATATGATCAACACGGGTGAAACTGGATGCTCAACACGAGCCGTGTTGGCTTCCAGAGAGCAAGAAAAATGTTCCTGGGCTCAACACGGGTCGTGTTGGAACAACACGGGTCGTGTTGCACCCAACACGGACCGTGTTGATCCAACATGGACCGTGTTGGAACCCAGAACAGTTTTAAATGCTAACGACTATATAATTTTGTGTAATTAGTGTTTGATATTATAATTAAGCACGATTATAATGATATTCCAACAACTATATGACTTGACTTGGTCAAGGTCATATTAAGGTTGTGATCCTCCATTAAAGTCCCTTGATTGTCCTTTGACTAGGGTATCCAAAGGGGGTTGGAAGTCTCCTATAAATAGGAGACATTACCAAGCTATTTGACACACCATTCTAAGCAATCACATCTTCAATCTTGTCTAGACTGCAACTATACTTGAGTGATTCAAAAGAGAAACTATTATTCTTGAGTGTTACAAGTGCTAAGCTTTATCCCTTTGAACATTTACGGTATAGTAAATAGTTCTTAAGGAAAGTGAGTATTAAGCCATGACTCTTAGCGTTATCCAAGGGAGTTTCATTGTTTCATATACCGTTTACTCCCTTTCCTCCAACAATCTTAAGAGTTATTTAGTAATGACCTCGCTTCATGATATGTCTAGCAATTTCCAAAAATTAGAGCGCTTTGAAGGAGTGGATTTCCAACGTTGGCAAAGCAAGATGCATTTCTTGCTAACAACTCTCAATGTGGCATATGTGCTTAACATTGAGATCTCTCCCAAAGTGAATCAAGAACCTTCGGCCGAGAAGGTGACAATCGAGGAGTCTCCAAAAGAGGATGCAACCGGCAAGATTTCCACGGGAGATGGAGGTAAGGAACAAGGAAAGGACAAGATGCCCGTGGAAGATGCGGAGGCTACTCGGCAAAGGCTAAAGATGGAGAACGATGACTACATTTGTAGAGGATGCATTCTCAACGGGATGAGCGACGCTCTCTTCGATGTCTACCAACATGTGGAGACGGCGAAGAAGCTTTGGGAGATGCTTGAGGCTAAGTACATGTCGGAAGATGCGTCAAGTAAGAATTTTCTTGTTAGTCAATTCATGAAATGTAAGCTGGATGATAATAGGAAAAATCTAGATAAATTCCATGAGATTCAACGTATTTTGAGTAACTTCAAGCAACATAATTTGAACATGGATGAATCTATAATCGTATCCTCTATTATTAACAAGCTACCTTCTTCTTGGAATGAGACTAAAAGAACTCTCATGCACCGGAAAGAGGCTATGTCTCTTGAAGGTTTGGCTAACCATCTTCGGATTGAAGAGGAGTTACGCCTACAAGATGGTTCCAAAGAGCAATCTAAGGTTCATATGGTGCAAGAGAATAAGGGAAACAACAATAAGAACAAGAGCCACAACAAATCTAGCAAGGGAATTCAAAAGCCTAAGCAAGTTTGTTGGGAATGTGGCAAACCGGGGCACACAAAGAGAGAGTGTTATCAATGAAAAAAGAAGCATGGTCTTCTGAACAAAGATACATCTAAGCGCAAGAGTAAGGAAAAGGAACCCAATTCCTTTGTAGCCATGATTAAGGATCATATTAACATGGTATCCATTGGTTGTAATGATTGGTATATAGACTCGGGTGCGTCAAGGCATGTTTGCATTGACAAGAGTTTATTCAAGACTCTCAAACCGGCGGATGATGGTGTGAAACTCTTCATGGGAAACAACCATCCGGTGAAAGTTGAAGGCATTGGGCAAGTGGAACTTGTTTTCACTTTCGGTAAATCTTTGCTTTTAAATGATGTGTATTTAGCTCCGGAAGTTTGTAAGAATCTTTGTATCCGGTTATCTCCTTAGCAAGTTTGGTTTTATGCAAGTTTATGATGAAGATAACTATGTACTTTCCAAGGGTGGGACTTTTGTAGGGAAGGGATATGCTTATGGGGAGATGTTTAAATTGAATGCGAAAAGTAATAAAGATGGCATGATTTCCGCTTATATGCATGTGTCTATTTTGAATAAGTCCTTTCTATGGCATGCTAGATTAGGACATGTGAACTTTTCAAAGTTGAAGGAAATGTCTAATCTTGATTTAATTCCTAAATTGAATGATGACATAGAAAAATGTAAGACATGCATGCTTAATAAAATCACCAAAAGTTCATTCTCAAGTATAAAAAGAACTTCTAAATTGCTTGATTTAATTCATAGTGATTTTGGAGATTTTCATAGTACACCTTCTATAGGTGGTAAGAAGTATTATGTGACATTCATTGATGATTATTCTAGATATGTCAAGTTTATCTTTTGAGTTCTAAAGATGAAACACTTGAAAAGTTTAGAGTTTATAAAACTAGAAGTGAACTTCAATGTGAGACCTTGATTAAAACTTTAAGATCCAATAGGGGAGGGAAATTTTATGATCCAAAGTTTTTCCAAGAAACGGACATTGTTCATGAGACAACCGCCCCGTATACACCACAACAAAATGGGGTTGTGGAAAGGAAAAATAGAACTTTAAAAGAAATGGTGAATTCTATGTTGTATAACTCCGGTTTAAGTAATGGTTTTTGGGGTGAAGCCATGTTAACGACTTGTTATATTTTGAATAGAGTTCCATTCAAAGGGAATTCTAGTACCGGTATGAGTTATGGAACAAAAGAAAGCCAAGTCTTAAGTATTTTAAGATTTGGGGTTGTAGGGCTATTGTAAGAGTCCCGGAACCTAAGAAAAGAAAGTTAGGTGAAAGAGGAATTGAGTGCATCTTTATAGGCTATGCTCAAGATAGCAAAGCTTATAGGTTTTTGGTGGTTGAGCCGAATGAGTACATTTCGGTGAATACCGTTATGGAATCAATAGATGCAATTTTTGATGAGACTAGGTTCTCTTTAAATCCTAGACCTAAATATATATAACTCAAGATATTGTTCCTCTAATTGAGCCTCAAGATGAAAATCATGAGGGTATATCCATACAAGATAATCTTTTGAGTCATGATGAGACTCATGATGAAGAAGATGAAAATATTGAATTAAGAAGGAGTAAAAGATCAAGGAAACCAAAGGATTTTGGTTCGGACTTCTATATTTATTTAGTAGAAGGTTCAAGGGACTCAATTGAAAGTGTAACACCCCGGATATTTGGTTAAAGTGTGGCTTAAAAGGATTGAAATAACTACTCATATCACCAAGGTGCACTTCTTTTATGGTAGCTCATCCGTTGGGAACTCCTCAGTTAAGCGTGCTTGGCTGGGAGTAGTCAAAGGATGGGTGACCTCCTGGGAAGTTTTCCCAGACAGCGTATGAGCGAGGACGAAGCACGCTGGCCGGAAAGACTCGTGGTGATTTGTGGGGCCAGTCAGTGATCCTTGGAACAATTATCGATAATGTCCGCGACCCGGGAGGGGCCGGGGCGTTACAGAAAGTGAGACCCTATGTATGTACAACATAGATAAGGATCCTAAAACTTTTAAAGAGGCTATGCAATTTCATGATGCTTCTTTGTGGAAAGAAGCGGTACAAGATGAGATTGATTCAATAATGGAAAACAATGTTTGGATATTGGTTGACCTTCCTCCGGGAAGTAAACCAATTACCTCTAAGTGGATCTTTAAAAGGAAAAGAAAAGTAGATGGTACCGTTGAGAGGTATAAATCCCGGTTGGTTGTAAGGGGCTTTACTCAAAAGTATGGTATTGACTACTTTGATACATATGCACCAGTGGCTAGGATAGCCTCAATACGTGTATTGTTGGCTTTAGCTACTATCCATAAGCTAGTTATCCATCAAATGGATATCAAAACGACATTCTTGAATGGTGAGCTAGAAGAGGAGGTGTATATGAAACAACCCGAAGGGTATGTTGTTGAAGGTCAAGAAAAGAAAGTTTGTAAACTTATAAGGTCCTTATATGGAATTAGGCAAGCACCTAAGCAATGGCATCAAAAGTTTGATGAAGTAGTGCTTTCGAGTGGATATAAGATCAATGAATCGGATAAGTGCATATACTCTAAGTTTGAGAATGGAAAAGGGGTGATTATATGCCTATACGTTGATGACATGTTCATCTTTGGGACCGACATGGAACAAGTTAATAAGACCAAAAAATTTCTATCCTCAAAGTTCTCTATGAAGGACTTGGGTGAAGCGGATGTAATTCTTGGTATTAAGATCATTAGAAATAATGATGGGATAAGTTTATCTCAAGAGCATTACATTGAGAAAATATTAAACAAGTTTGGAGGTGATAAGATATATCCGACAATGACACCTTATGATCCAAATAAGAAACTAGAGAAACATTTGGGTTCTCCGGTTAATCAACTTGAGTATGCTAAGTTGATAGAAAGTCTCATGTATGCTATGACAAGTACAAGGCCAGACATTGCTTATGCAATTGGCATGTTAAGTAGGTTTACAAGTATTCCGAGTAATATGCATTGGTTTGCAATTCGGAGAGTATTAAGATATTTAGCTGGTACTAAAATTTATCAACTCACCTATAAGGGAGAACCTTCGGTATTAGAAGGATACTCGGACGCGAGTTGGATATATAAAGGGGATTTCTCCTCTATCAGTGGATGAGTGTTCATTTTAGGAGGTGGAGCGGTTTCTTGGGGATCTAAGAAACAAGCTAATATAGCGGACTCCACTATGTCTTCAGAATTAGTGGCATTATACGCTGCTTGTAAGGAGGCGGAATGGTTAAGGAACTTATTATTGGAAATACCGGTTTGGTATAAGCCAATGGCTCCAATCACAATTCATTGTAATAGCAAAACTACTCTCGATGTTGTGTATAGTCATGTTTACAATGGCAAGTCAAGGCACATTGGTTTAAGGCATGCTTATATATATCAACTTATAAGGGATGGAGTAGTGACTTCAAGATATATCAAATCAAAGGAAAACTTAGCCGATCCTTTAACTAAAGGGTTGTCTAGAGATTTGATAAAAAGTACTTCAAAGGGGATGGGTTTAAGTGTAGCTCAAGTATCTACTAATCACAACAAAGACTCAACTTTATGAATTGGAATACCACCAATTTCTAAAGTTCAAATGAGTATGGAGTTGTTTTAATTAGTAGGAAGCATTGTTTTTATCCCAAGGTCAAGTGATGCTTTGAAAATCTGTAATGATAAGAGGTTGAGTAGTAGTACTCTTAATGGACTTTATGAAAAGCCTAATTACAGGGGTGGTACAATTACAAAGTCTACCTATGTAAGTGTAATGTGTGGCCGCATAAAGGAACTATGAGCTAAAGTTCCGAAACACTTATGAAGGATAAGGACACAAGGCCGGATAATAGTGTCAAGGTATTAACACTCAAGATTTAAAATGTATGTGTGTTATGGGTATAGTTGGTCTATGTAAATCCAAAGTTCAAAGCTATGTCTACTTTGTGATTTGGATTCAATTTTGGCTTATATACACTAAATGGAAAGTTCAAGGAGCAATCCACTTTTCATTAAGCATATGTTTTGTGAGTTTCTCTGGTGATTACTCCCTCATTCCCATATTATCTGTCACTTTAACTAACTTTCTTTTTTCCCATAATATCTGTCGTCTTACAATTCCAATAAGACGTTTATTATTAATTCATGAAATTTTACCTTTTTTAATTACTTCTTTTCCCCCTTTCTTTTAGAAAATTTCAATGCATTAATTACAAATCCTTTTTATTTCCTTTTAATCACAATCAAAATTATTCACACATTAGTTTGCTGTCAAACAACATAACATCCAAAAAAGGGACTTGCCTATCCCATGTAGTACTAACCACCTCTCTCTATATATATACCATAAATAAAAAGACATTATTGTCTAATATAAATTGTTACTAAAATCTTAAATATAAAAATTAGGAAGATAAATTTTCAACATAGATATAATTGTATGTCTAATTTCTTCTTCTTCATATTGTTCTAATCCTTGATGATATTCTCCTTGAATATTCATGCGATTGTCCATATAGTCTTCTACCACCATCGAATTCGCATCGTCAATGGAATCCTCCACAATCAATATAGTATCTAATGAGTCTTGAACAACCATATCTTTCAACTCTGTTAGGAAAGAGCACACCTTTAAAATAATAAAATAACAACAACAACAACAATAATAATAATAATAATAATAATAATAATAATAATAACAACAACAACAACAACAACAACAACAACAATACAAGTAAATAAAATGATAAAGTTCATTTATACTACTAGATTAATAAATTTATTAGGTGACCACAACCCGGACACCATAGGCATAAACTAACTAATCTATTAATTAATTAAGATAACTTAAGGCTTCTTGTACTAATAGGGGATCACATTCTACTTGACTAGGTATTAGACCTTTTCGTTCTAACCTCTCTTTATTAATATGAGGAGGGTCATAATCATTCGAACCCTTTAGTTGCATTATCTTTTTCATACATAATTGTAAGATGACGAAAATGTGATTTGATTTCTTGGAAGGATAATCTTCAAAGGCCCTCACAACAACATCCACAAGATCATCAACTTTTTTAGACACGTTCTTTTGTTGTGCAGCTTGAATAGCATTGAAAAACCCGAGATCTAATACATTCAAATAAGGTGAATTAGGGGGTTGATTAATGATATGAATATTAAATCCATCTTGACTAGTCGCTCGACGAAAGTCAGGATCATTATCCCCGATATGTGTTCTAGCATTATCCTGTTGAATGTATATAGGATTTCCTACATCCTCCCTTTGCCACTTTTCTTTTATGGCGGGTATAACCTTTTCAATTAGGTATGACTTCATGATTTCCTTAGTCACCGAAGCTATCAGTTTTGTTTCCAACGTCCCTGCTGGTCGATTAACACTTCTTCTTTCTGGCTCTTTAGTAACAAAGGGGAATATACCAATCTTCCCTGAAAACGTTTCATTCCCTTGATCATCGAACCTTGGTCGAGCTACTGCGGCTAAAAACATGACTTTTCCTATGAAGTTTTTATTTTTAATAGTTCGATGTGGAGGCTTCTCATCGTGAGACTAGTAGTATTTTTGAGATCTTTTAATCATAAAAAATCACTTTTCGTCTATGTGAATAACATTATACAATCCAACAAAATTTGGATTATGTGGAATACTACTCGGAACGAGCATTGATATGCAAAACCGGAGCCGAGATTTCTTATTGCCATCCGTCAAATAAGCCTTTGCAGAATTTGAATGCCGCTTTATTTTTCCATCTTTGAAATTTCTCCAAAGTGTGGACTTGCTCATTCCCATTGCAGTAGTTACTGACAAAAGAGTCGTTCTACTACTGCAAGGTAAGCTACGTAGTAGCTCCAAATCCATTTCTACTCTTTTACGTCCACAATTTTTAGCCTTTTTATGATTAACATCGCCATGATCTTTTGCTTGCTTCCAAATTCGTTGTATGGTTCACATGGAGACTGAAAATTGGTTTGCCACCCATCCTGTCACCGCTTTTGGTAGTATACCATTAGAACTTGAATGAAGTAGAATTTGATATACGATTCTACGTTCATCATTCGTTAGGGTTTTCAATTTCCTCCTTTCTCCTGTAGGTTCATCTATTAAAAAAAAAAATCATCTTTGTAGTAGACCATTAACATAGTATGGATTCAAACTAAACCAAGAGCCTTATGGAACTTAAGTTTCTTTGTCTACATTAGTATCTTTCAAATTCCTACCTATTAATCATTTGCTCTTCACTGTTTAAAATGTGAAAGTAACACATATTTTTAGCGGTTTTAAACAAGCAAGATGAGAAACAGTGAGCTAATGAGACTGACATGGTTTCTAAAAAAGAGCATAGATGCATATATATCAACAGTCACATGAGTCATAGTAGCATACTATGTGTGTGTGTGTGTGTGTTGGGGTTGGGGGTGGGGGCGAAGTGACAGAAGCAATACCTTCACTGGAGTTTTCATGTCCTTGCTCATATAGTTCTCCATGTGATTCATCTTCCTCGACTGGTTCTTGATTCAAGTCGAGCAGCAAATTGTTGTTCAAGTTTGCATCCAGTGGCACAAGACTTTCACTTGATGGAGAAGCGCTGAGATTTAGGTCACGAATAATTTCATTGGTGCCATTCATATTCATAGGCAATTCTTCTTCCCCAAATTCATTAACGTTATTGTGTTGTGCTACTTTCAAGTTCAAGTCAACCATCCTGAGGAATAATTAGAATTAAACCAAATTTGATGACATCCATTTTTACTAGCATCATTTTGAAAAAAAAAATGTAAAAAAAAATGCAAAATTTCATAGCCAACAACTTGGCCTTCCACAACAAAGGGAGCAAATTCACACTATTTTTACTCAAAAAACAAAGGGAGCAAGAGAAAAGTAAACATTTTTCCTAGGATCACAAAACCCATGTTTATCTGTTTATGCAAACATCAATTCAAGCATTGCCATCCCATCATCAGTATGTCCTGAGATAATATTAAGTTGCATAATCTCCAAATTATGATAGACAGCCAAAATACAACACTTGACAATTAGAATGCCACCAAAAGGGGTAGGCCACAAAGTGGTACTAAATTTCCAGTTAATGGTGTGGTTTTACAGAAGAAAATAATACAATCCTAGACAATGGACAACACAAATGCAATTAGGAGGTTCCATCATCATCACCAGAGCTTCAAAATACTACAACTGAAAACCAAAAAGCTTCTGGGAAGCCAAATGCAGCATCAGTAACAATAACCATAACCAAACCTTGATGCAATGCATATGCAAACAGGGTAAAATTGAATCATATTAATCTCAGAAGGAAATCAAATCACATTCATCTTGTCTTGAAGGAAATTTGAGCAAGAACTGAGCTCAGTCCTATCCATGCAACGAATTTAACAACCCCAAGGTAGAAAAATACCTCTGTCTTCTTGAATCTTACCTAGCAATGACATACACTTGTCTTCTTGAATCTTACCTAGCAATGACATACACTGCCAGATGTTCCGTTTCAGACAAACAATCAAATGCTCAACACTAAAAAAAACAGATATGGATCGATTCCAAATATCAAAACATGGTCATTGCTGATCAAAATATCCAAATCAAACAGGCATCACACGGTTAAATAAAGAAAACGAAAGGGAAGAAAACAAGCTACTCCACTATCACAAAAATTTACTAGAACAAAGTAATAGGGGAAAACAGGGATAGATGAAATCGAGCAAAACACAGGCACATGAACCACAACAACAAAGATCCATTTAGGAAAAATTAGGATAAAAACTCAGAAATACTATGAAATCACTCAAGAAACTACTCAGAATAAACCCAGAAATATCTTTCAACACCAAACCCAAATTCAATTTAAGAACAGTTTTGAATTAAACCAACAATAATTAAAATCCTAAACCTAAAAAATTACAAAGAACAAACCGAAAATTATTCTACGCTACAATACTAACCTGAATTCACTGAAATTGAGCCTGGATGTTGATGAAGCAAGTACTGGACTTCCAAAAAAGCTTGAAAATTCAGCCATGGCCAAACTACAGTCTTCTAATTTCCAGAATTGTTGCTTTCACTGCTTTCTTTTTTGTTCTTTTGCCAAAACCCCATTTTATAAGAATAATTTGGTGGGAAAAACAAAAATTTTAGGTTGAATTCCCGCGAGTATATGGGGTGGGAGGATGAATCTAGTGATGAAGTTGGAAAGGTGAGTCTTGAATTCACTGGAGTAGCCATAGATTCATTAGCTTGGAGGTGGAGAGGTTTTTTTTTTTTTTGTTTCTGGAGAGAGAAATATGGGAAACAACAATCGTGCCATTTACACCAGGTGGTATGTATATTGGTCCGTGTGAATTAGGCGGTGGCGACAGATATTGCGGGAAGGAGGGAGTACAAGTTAAGGTATATCTCAAATAGCGGGGGTATAAGCTCCTTGAGCAATGTTATTTCAAAGGTTTCACATACTCTTGAAATAGCGGGGGATTGTTGGAAATATTTCAATAGTATAAGATAAGAATATAGCCAAAAGAATTATATATTACAAGTATAAGAATCATATATAAGTGAAACGGCAAGAATATGATCAATATGGGTGAAACTGGAGTCAACACGGGCCGTGTTGGCTTCCAGAGAGCAAGGAAAATGTTCCTGGGCTCAACACGGGTCGTGTTGGAACAACACGGGTTGTGTTGCACCCAACACGGACCGTGTTGGAACCCAGAACAGTTTTAAATGCTAACGGCTATATGATTTTGTGTAATTAGTGTTTGATATTATAATTAAGCACGATTATAATGATATTCCAACAGCTATATGACTTGACTTGGTCAAGTTCATATTAAAGTTGTGATCCTCCATTAAAGTCCCTTGATTGTCCTTTAACTAGGGTATCCAAAGGGGGTTGGAAGTCTCCTATAAATAGGAGACATTATCAAGCTATTTGACACACCATTCTAAGCAATCACATCTTCAATCTTGTCTAGACTGCAGCTATACTTGAGTGATTCAAGAGAGAAACTATTATTCTTGAGTGTTACAAGTGCTAAGTTTTATTCCTTTGAACATTTACGGTATAGTAAATAGTTCTTAAGGAAAGTGAGTATTAAGTCACGACTCTTAGCATTATCCAAGCGAGTTTCATTGTTTCATATGCCGTTTACTCCCTTTCCTCCAAACAACTAAAACATGTATTGTATTTTATGTGTTTAAATATGACGTTTAATTTCCACGCCATCAGAATTTCAAGATTGGGAAAAGATCAAGGCTTGTGCTTTTCTAGATGACTTAGTTGATTAGAAACATTGAGAAACAAATACAAACAAACTATGACCAAAGTAGCATTTCCAAAGAAGTTATAGAGTCTGACATGGGCTTGTTCTTAATTGCATTTACTAGTTGTACTCTTAGAGTGTAGGGATGGAAATAAAACCCAAATCTGCACGTACCTGTCTTTATCCGGCTCGTTATAGGTGATAAATTTTTTAAAAAATGGGTAAGGGTCCGGTAATGGGTACTTGCCTCTACCCGACGGGTACCCTACCCGGTCCGCCCCGAATACTTACAAAAAAAAAAAAAACTACTGTTGATTATTCATTATTGGTTCTCGGATATATATTAATATTTTGCGTTTATAACTAATTTGTTGAGTTTTGTAACTACGATATTTTCTCGAAAATTAAATCATCCAAACCCATTTTTTGGGTTGGATAAAGACGGGAATATCAACATATTAAATGTATTTAGGCATGATAGTTGTCGAATTTTCCTCTTTCTAATAGGAATCTTCGTATAATAATTTCTTTTGATTGATAATATGTTTATATTCAAAATAACTCGTTAATTTGTACATATGGTTATAAAAACGAGTCGTATAATTTAATTTTTTATTATACCCAAATTATACCCGTTATACCCGCATTACCTTATGGGTAAGGATAAAAGTACTTGCATTTTATACCCGCTAAATATAGCTAAGGTAAGAATACGGATATGGTTCTACCTATATACCTTGAACTCGATCTATTACCATCCATACTAGAGTGGCTATTCTCACATGTGCTTTTATTTATGCTCAAATACAAAGTGTAGTTTTGTAAAGAAGAGTCCGAAAATACTAGTTTACACGTACCATGCGTGGGTGGCACAAGTGTACGTATGAAGCTGGTACTGATAGAAGAACAGGTAATAATGTAAATAACCTTGGGAAGAGGGCATCTTTTGAAGGTAGGAAGAAGCAACGTGGTCAACCTTGAGCCACAAAGGGTCCCAAGTGAATGATTTTAAGAAGGGAATTTAACTAGGAGATGTATTAATATCGGCTACTCCTGTGTCATGTGTTAGAGACATATTGATATAGGCTCTGTTCTTTGAATTGGTTCAACTATATAATCTAATTTTATTTTATTTTATTTAAATTTATCTAAATTTTATATAATTCCTTAAGAAGGTATCATTTCTAAAACACAATTTCCTAAAAGAACATCATAACTTATCCAAATCAATCAAATCCAATTCATCCAAACTTGATTTTAACCAATCCAAAGAATAAGGTGATATGATATGATAAACATTCAAATTACATAACCAACTCTAATATCAGCTCAGTTTTAGATAATTATATACTTTATAATCTATAATAAAAATAACACTTTCATTTTTGATGTTTTGCTGTTTGCTTGTCCATCTGTTTATTTGCTTATATTCACACACAAATTTATTTTTTTGCCTCTGAGCATAATAAGTATTTGTTGTTTGCTTGCATGTCTGTCTGCTTGCTTCTGCTTATTTCGCCCTTGGATATAATATTAATCAACAACTTACCTTTAGCTTATGTTCACACATGAATTTACTCTTTTACCTTTGAGTGCAATAACTAGGTAATAAAGGTCGACAATATATATGGTTAGGGTAAACACAGGTTGGGTGTATTTCGATTTCAGGTGAATTTCACTCTAGAAACATAACTCAAGTGTATATCAAATTCAGGTAAATACGGGTAATTAAGATGTTCTTTGATAGTAAAAATTTCATTTTAGGGTAAATACAAGTCAGTTGTATTTTGATTTCGGGTAAATTTCACTCTAAAACATGACTCAAGTGAATTTTGAGGTTTAGGTAAATACAATTGAGTGTATTTTACATTCAGATATGTACACGAGTAAGATGTTATTTGACAGTAAGAATTGCTTTTAGTTTTTTTTTTTTGTAAATATATTTTGGTACAATTTTAATATTTGTATAATGAACATAAGTAAACAGGCAGACATGCAAGCAAACAACAAATAATTATTACGGTTAAGGACAGAAAAGTAAATTTTTGTGTGTGAACACAAATAAACAAGCAGGCGGACAAGCAAGCAGCAAAACAACAAAAATATAAGTGTCATTTTTATTATAGAGTACATGAAAGGAAGTAACATTTTTCAACATCTTAAAACACACTATCACCTAGTGGTTAGGATAGAAATTCAAATTTAAAACCTCTTGTTAGGGATTAAACCTAGATTGGATGGATCTAATATTGTAGTGGAAATAAACCAGATAATTATTGAATGATGTAGGTAACTACTACCTCCGTTCTTATTTATTTGTCGCCTAGGAAATTGTGTTAAAAATTTTGACTGTTAATATCTTAATTTGTATAATGATTCATCATACAATATTGATGGCATTAGATTCGTAATAAAAAATACTATTAAAAAAGTATAATATTATATTTTTTTTAATAAAAACTTATATTAGAAATTATTGATTAAAGATTAACACTGAAAACCGTAAATGACAGACAAAAAAGAACGGAGGGAGTAAAGGTCAGAATCTGTCATGCCGTTTTCTCTCCCCAGTTGAGAAACCCTAGCCCTATGTCTCGCGACTCCTTGGGAGTGTGCCGTCGGTCCGTCGGTGCTGGCCTGGCCGTTGGGAGGAGAGCGTTGTGTTCGTGCTGTCGAGTTCGGTGGTGGCTTCCTTCTGCGGCTGCTTTCTTCTTTTGACGGTTGACGCTCGTTTTCCTCGGTCCACTGCGATTGTTCTGGTGGTCGCCGGCAGTCTTGGGCGGCCCTGTTGGTGTCATCGGTGGATTGTGGCGTGCTTTCGAAGCCGATGCGGTTGTTCCGGTGGTCGCGTTTCAAAATTGGGAGGGTTGTCGTGTTCCGTGGATGGCGGTAGGCGTCTGTTTCGGTTTGTGCGGTTGTTGTCTTTGCAGTCTCTTGGGTTGGTTGTGGTATTCGGTGGGTTTCATGGCTGTCTTAATCTCTCCCATTGTGTCCCGGTGTAATTAGTTGAAGGGTGAGGTAAACTCTATTTTTTCCTCCCTTTCCTTTAGTGCTGATGGTCTAGATGTGGTCTCTTTGGCTGCCCTTTCTAGGGCGAGTGTTATTTGTTCTGTGCTAAATGATTTGGTTTTGTTGTTGGGGGATGCTAAAAATCGTGTTCCTGTTCCTTCTTATGCTTCTACCCCGTTGGATTTGGTGTCTTCACCTCTTGTTGTTAAGCCTGCGAGGCCCAGTGGTTTTAGTGTTGGGGGTGCCCGGGGTGGTTGCCTTTTTTCTTTGTTTTTTGAGAATTTGTCGGATGGGGTTAATAATGCTTGGTTGAGAAACTTGTTTGTGAAGTTTGGTACAGTTGTTGATGCTTATATTCCCCGTTAGCTGCGGCGAAATGGTAAGAGGTATGGTTTTGTTTGTTTCAAGGATCAGTTGGCCGGTTCAAATGCCATTCTTGAGTTAAATGGGTGGATGTGTAGCAGGTCCGCCTTGCGAGTAGATTGGGCAAAATTATGCAAGAAGCGAGAGTCTGTTCCTTGCCCTAAGAGGGGCTCGGAATATTGGATTTGGGTTCCTAAGGTTAAGCAGGGTGGTGTGATGGCTGGTGATGGTGATTGTGTGAATTCTCATGCGTTTGATGGATCAGTTACCATCTCTGATCCTCTTCTTTCGGCTGTTCCTAAGGTCTCTAAGTCACCTTATAAAGATGCCCTCTTGAAGGTCCCTTTTGTAGGTGGTAAGACTGGTGCTAATACGGCGTCTTCTATCGATAGTGAGTGCATTGTTAGTGACCCTTCTGGCTTTGCTGTGGACGAGGTGGTTTCTACACCTCTTTGTATCGAGGATTCCTTGCATAAGGTTTTCAAAGTCAAAGGCCGGCAAAGAAGAAATGTGGAACCCAAAATGGAGGTTAGTTAGTAGAGCTTCGTGTAAGATCCGATCTTGTGGTCCTAACCGTGGTAAAGGTTCGAAGAGGCTTTCTCAAGAATGCAGTCCTAACACTATGAGTATTGATGAGGCGCTTGCTCGAAACAAGGCTTTGGTGAGAAAGATTGGTGGGCTAAAGGTTTTATCGACCATGAAGAAGTGATTGGTTATTTTGGCTGGCTTCGTAGCTGTTGTTTTTCTTGTCTTTTTTGGTTGTTCCTTCTTGTTGTTGCTGTCCGTTTGTTTATGTTGTTTTTGCTGTTTTCAGCGGACTTTTTGTAGCATCTTTGATGCTTCTAGCCTTTTTGGCTTCAAACTATCGACAAAAAAAAAAAAAGAATGGAGGGAGTAACTAGGTTGAATAACCTAGTATTTATAGCAAATCCAAGTAGCCCTAAAATAAGCTTCTAGCCGCAATCAATTGCTTGGAGATCAAGCAATATCAGTTACAAAAGAGTAAAGAATTATTTATTTCAAAAACTTGAGTATGAATGAAATTGGGACACTCCCCATCACCTAGTAGTTTTTTTAAGAACATATTATCTAGTTTAGAAGGAGCGAAACGATTGTATTTTTAACAACTCCATTTTTAACATTATTAAGTTCATTATCAAAGTCGACGATTTTTGTGGAGTGACAAACTAAATATAGGTTCTCATACAATGAACTAGTAATCATGGCACCCAAAAACCAACAAGAGGTAAGTAACAGGTAAATATGTTTGAAGTATGGCGGAGACAATCAAGATTTAATTATCTTAAATTTTGATGCATCCCTCAATAATAATGGTGCAAGTACAACAATTAGGTTTATCGTTGGGAATCATTTTGAATACCTCAAACAAGCAGGATCAATGAATATGTAGTTAGATTCTATTATCATGAGAGAAGTGTTGGCACTTAATTTTAGTCTCGACATACTATACAAACAGAATTCTTAATACTATGGATTTGCCCTGTTCTTTTATGCGGGTGACAATCTGCGGTGCCACAGCCCGCCATAATATATCATTCCACCACAATTCATCACAACCCACTAGAAATTACTTTTTCAAATTTATTATATATATTTAATATACATTTTCAATCAATACTTTTTCATCTCACTTTTTCCAATACAATACTTTTTAACCATTTTTTTAATCATTCAAGAACAATACAATATTTCAACTCCTTTTTCCAATTACTTTTTCACAATTACCAATACAATATTTATTTATATATACAAAAAACTCACCACAACTTACCAATAACCTACCATAATTTCACCATATTCGTCATAATTTCACCACACCATATTGCGTCACACCGCAACATACCACATAAAATAACAGGGCCTAAAGGGAACAAACACATCTCCATTTGAGCCTTACAAGGTATCACCTAAATTCCTTGGTAAATTGATATGATTCATTGTGTGGATAATAAAAACTTATTAGTCAATAGAAGATTTTCACATTCGATATATTTAAGTCAAATGTAGCAGCAAACTAGATGACATGCCAGAGTCACTTTACAAATAATTGTGCTATTTGGACTTATAGTCCAACCGTCCAACTATAAATGTTTTTTTTTACAAAAATAATTACATACAAGCAATTTAAGAAGGCATTTTGATATAAAGGTCTTTTATATTACTATGCATCACTGTTTATTCATAATTGTGACTATACTTTCAGAATACCACTCTTGTACTCCTAGTGTACAATAATTTTATGCGCATGTATATATAATTTTGTGAATACGCGTGTACAAATTTATGAGGCGTAGTCATAATATGAGTAAGTGTACATTTACTCATAAAATGAAAATTGTAAACTTATAAAGTTATAAATGTATGATCGTATATAAATTATAAACTCAAATTATAATATGCATACTATCAAAGGGTGAAGATTGCATGTTCATAAATTTATACTTGTGTGCTTATCAAATAATGAAAGTTACATGTTCATAAATTCATATTTAAGTGCTCATAAAATTATAGACATATGTTCATAAAATTATACAAGGAATATAAAAGCATGATACCTCGAAAGCATAGTACAGTTTTTACTCTTTATCCAAGTTCAAGAAAAAAGTGATGAAATTTATATGTGACATTTTGCCTAGACCATAAAGAATTTGCGGGCTATCATTAATCAAACTTTTAAAGAATATTAGACTCTATTAAAGTGTAGAGGGAGTGTTTTGCTAATTCTGAAACTCCTTCAAAAGGAATCTAATTATTATTACAGATTCAGGCCCTGTTCTTTTATTAGATTAGATATAACTTTCCCAACTTATCCAAATTTATTTAAACCTAACACAATTCCCCAAAAAAAAATTCACTCTAAAAACTCAATTTCACAAAAAAGTATTATAACTTATCCTAACCTATTCTCATTTATCCATCCAAACCTGAAAATAACCTAATCAAAGAGCAGGGCCTAAATAGAATCATATCAAATTTTAAACTTCTTTATCATCATAGAAGTTCCTATCAAGAACCTCAATTTGTATTAAACATAAGGTTGTTAGAATCGGGATCATAACTCAGATTCATGGGATAGCTAGGATTGGAATTAACCCACGTAAGATCATAGATCGACATTAACCCACGTTGGATCGTGGATCGGAATGTAGATAGTAGAATTGTATCGAAGATTTTGAATCATAAATTGTAGGATCACATATTATGATTGAGATTTTAATAAAATTGTAGGATCATATATTAGAATCGGAATATTTGACTCTATTAAAGTGCAGAGGGAGTGTTTTGCTAATTTTGAAACTCCTTTAAAAGGAATCTAATTATTGTTAGAGATTAAATAGAATCATATCAAAATCTAAACTTCTTTATCATCATAGAAGTTCCTATCCTCAATTTGTATTGAACCTAAGGTTATTATAATCGGGATTCTAACTCGAATTCATGCGGTAGTTAGGATTGGAATTAACCCACGTAAGATCGATGATCGACATTAACCCACGTAAGATCGTGGATCAGAATATAGATAATAGAATCACAACAAAAATTTTTGAATCTTAAAATTGTAGGATTATAGATATGATCGAGATTTTAATTGAATCAAAAATTAAAGATTCATTAGGCAGCCAGAAAAGTCAGAATCTTCATCCTAACTTCCCTAATCCACTCCCAATAATCTGAAACCAAACACCCCTCCCCTAATTTCTGGGGATTTTCTTCTAATGTGAAACTACTGAGTCAACTCACACATGCAGATTCTACTCTACACCAAGTAGCAACATCTTCATCTTCGGTCTTCACACAAGATAAGTTTTTTTAATATTCGTTCCCCACTCTCCCATATCTTCTTCTCCCAGTTGCCAATAATCTTTCTACACCCTTTTCTACCAATAATTTTCTTTGGTCGAATATATCCTGGTTGTCATCCTCTGTCTTCATCCAATATTCAATGCAATCACCCACTTAATCATTTTTGATGGTTGTGCCTTTGATTTTAAATCATGTTTTCCACATGAACCCTATTAATTCTAATCAATCCTTGTTGGGTTAGTAAAAAGTACATCCTTTTTTTTTCTGGGAAAAGAAGGTTCATGTTTTCAGTGCTGCAACCCCATTTCCATGTTTCACCAAACCCTGATACACATTCACCCAGTTGGTGAAATCCATATTGGGTTGTGAGAATCATCACAAAAACCTTGATTTTTCAACACTATCATTAGGAAAAAAGTATGGCTATAGAAGAACCAACCCCTCAAGGTGCTCAAAATGGGTATTCATTAGCCAATACAACCTCCTCTTTATCAGAAGATTCAGAACTTCCTGTGACAAACAACACCAGCAAAAAACAGAAGAAACTAACCCTAATCCCTCTGATCTTCCTGATATATTTCGAGGTCGCGGGCGGGCCCTATGGTGAGGAACCTGCTGTGCAAGCTGCTGGTCCTTTGTTTGCCCTTTTAGGGTTCCTGATATTCCCCTTCATATGGAGTATCCCTGAGGCTCTGATCACAGCTGAACTCTCGACTGCGTACCCGGGTGACGGCGGGTTTGTGATATGGGCCGAGCGGGCTTTCGGCCCGTTTGCGGGGTCCATCATGGGTACATGGAAGTTCCTGAGTGGTGTGATCAACATTGCTGCTTTCCCAGTCCTGTGCATTGACTACCTGAAGAAGTTGTTTCCTGTGTTTGGGTCAGGGTTGCCTAGGTACTTGGCAATATGCATTTCCACTTTGCTGCTGTCATTTTTGAACTACACAGGGCTGACAATTGTAGGGTATGCTGCTGTGGCTCTTGGGGTTGTGTCTTTGTTACCCTTTGTTGTCATGTCTTTGGTTGCCATACCCCAGATCCACCCCCACAGGTGGCTGAGTCTAGGGCAGAAGGGTGTCAAGAAGGACTGGAACCTGTTCTTCAACACACTGTTTTGGAACCTCAACTTCTGGGACAATGTCAGTACTCTTGCAGGGGAGGTTGACAGGCCTCAGAAGACATTCCCAACTGGTTTGTTCGTGGCCGTGATCTTCACCTGTGTCGCGTATCTGCTCCCGCTGTTTGCTGTCACAGGGGCTGTCGCGGTTGATCAGAACCTCTGGGAGGCCGGATTCATGGCAGACGCGGCTCAGATGATCGTCGGAAAGTGGCTGAAGATCTGGATCGAGGTCGGGGCAGTGCTGTCTGCAATTGGACTGTTTGAAGCTCAGCTCAGCAGCTGTGCTTTCCAGGTTTTGGGCATGGCAGACATCGGGTTTTTGCCTAGATTTTGTGCAGCGAGGTCGAAGTGGTTCAACACTCCCTGGGTGGGTATACTGGTGTCCACCATTATCACACTCGGGGTTTCGTACATGAACTTCACAGACATCATTTCATCAGCCAACTTCCTGTACAGTCTAGGGATGTTATTGGAATTCGCCGCGTTCTTGTGGCTGAGGAGGAAAAAGCCTGAATTGCAGAGGCCGTATCGCGTGCCAATGAAGCTCCCTGGGTTGGTGATAATGTGCTTGGTTCCGTCCGTGTTTCTGTTCTTCATAATGGTGATAGCGACGAAGACGGTGTTTCTGGTGAGTGGCCTCATGACAGCAGGTGGGATCATATGGTACTTTGGTCTGAAGCTGTGTAAGGCCAAGAAATGGTGTGCTTTTAGCTCCATTGAAGTTGAGGAAGGGTGATGAATCGGGGCGAACTATGTAGTGTTTTCTTAGCTCTGTGTAAGGCCAATACAGTTTTTCACAAATGTAAACAACCAGCAAGGTTCTGTCAGTGTCATTGTACAATGCAATCTCTCAAGCCAAGTTTTTTATTTTCACTGTTTCTGCAAATATCTGTTTCTGCAAGGGATTCATACAGTTTTTGAATGATTTGTAATTAGATGCCAGTTTGATTGGTATGCTAGTATGTTGTTGAGTTATAAGCAGTATGTGCCACCTTTGCCTTTGGCACTCTTGCAGTTCGATCTATGTTACTCAGACTCAGGTACGTGTGTCCATATCGGACACGGATACGGGTGTCAGACTCGGCTATTTTACAGAAATTTTATACATTTTCATTGTAATTTGAAGTGTCGAGTGTCGAACCCTTATCCGGGTATCAAATATCCGACACAGGTATCATAAGGAAAATGAAGAGTTGGAGTAAGATTGATTTCAGTTATAGCAAGGTCAATTGGCCCCTTGCCTTGAATTTTTAGCCAAAAGTTGGCAAAAGTAGGGCCATAGAATCCAATCAAAGTGTATCGTTAATAATGGGATTACTTTCTCCTTTCAGTACTAATTATTTAGCTTATTTTCAACGTTGTTGAATATTGACCTGTTCTCATCCAAAAAGAAAAAAGGAAAGTTGTCCTGTGGCTGAATATGGTATGGGTGCTATCATCTGCAATATTTGGACTCTTGTTGGTGACAAGTACATTTTTTAATTTTTATATATGGGCTGAGCTGAGTTGGATAACAATGATATAATCTTTTGAATCTGCTCACTTGCACATGTACTTTGAAAAAAAAAAAATTGTTGTCATCTAGGCCATCTCCCTTTGTCCTGGTGGTTGGTGGTTTACATTGACTCTCCCAAATATCTATAACTACAGTATCATTTTCCATATAGGTCGCGTTTGGTTTCAAAACTTTTATAAGAAAGATGCTCAACTTTTTCAAGTTGACAAATTTTAAATTTTTTTTTAAATATTTGGCTGTTTCAAATAGATTAAACAAATTTGAGTGTGAGACTCATTATTTCACTCTAAAATTTAGTAAACAGTTTCCCAAGAATGTCCCAAGGACAGTCTTTTCCAGACTCTCAAGCTCAGTAAACCGTTTTCCAAAGGTGCCTAAAGACGGTTTTTCCAGAAAAGTTTTCCCAAAAAAATCTTTGAAAATCTTTCCTAAAAGACTATCAAATGCACCACTAACATCCCACAAGTTCTTAACCTAGAAGGATTGTCATTCTAGCTTTCCGATTTTCATTCATTTCTCTTCTGTGCTTTACAATTTTCCATTGATCATCTCAAACTTCGAATTGAATTATTTGTATTTGCTTCAGTTTTGCCTGTTTGCTGTCACGATGGACCTGAATTCCTACGATTGGTTTCACTTTTGTTTACAGGTCTCTTGAGAGATGCCTCTGTCAATTTTTTACAGCCAGTAATTTGATTCTGCAGGACCATCCTGGGTCAAAAAAGGGTTTTACAGCATCTCAATGGTGCTGCTGAAATCATCTGTGTAAAACTGAGGTAGATTAACAGATTGAAAACATTCAAGTGCAGAGTACCAGGGTACTAATGTACACATCTAAACAGTAAAATACATGAGCAAGTAAAATCCAAAATTCGGGTCACCACCCAGAGTGCAAAACAGCAAAAGCAGAATCATTTTGGCAGGAACCGAGGGTTGTTAAATTCTAGATATCACATTGCTGATGAATCGTTTATAGTTAATACAACTTTGCCCAGTTCTCGATGAGATAGAATCAACAATGTCGCAGATGTTGGAATGACACTGGACATTGGACAATGTCTTAGCTCGACTTTGTATCTTACTACAGTTTCAAGCACAGTTTAGCAACATGATATATCATCTCGAGTGGTGCAAACCTAAATGCCTACTCTGTTTTCTTCATGAGGAGGAACAATCTTTGGTCCAGTTCAAAATGCATGCTTACACTCTTGTCTACCCTCAGCAACATCAACAGCCCACCGTATGAAACATATATCTCCCTGGAAACCAAACATAAGCAGTGTTAAGACATGCTCTTGAGGCCCTAGACAAGCTGATTGCAAAATGTCACTGAAATGCGTAACGCACATAAGACTGATAACACAATACTCAAAAAAGAAACTCACCCCTTCTCTTGGCCATCAACCTCCATATCAGTCACACGATAGGTTCTCCCATGCATAACATACTCGTACCTATCTGCTAATGTCTCACGCGTAGTCTGGAATCCAAAAATTAAAAAAAGAAACGCTGAAGGATTATCAAAAGCATAATAATGAACTGAATGCTGTAAAAGCAAAAGCTTAACATGTAAAATCCTCAGTCACACTCAATAAGCATGTTTTCTGAAGCTAAAAACTTCCGAACATGATAAGTCATCCCTTTGTATGGATCACACTGTGGACAGCAAATAGGATGGAAGCCAATGCGAAGCATTTCTCCACTCAAACTACTCAACATGTCGTTCTATTCATTCACTTGCAGGCAATTTATAGACACAATATATGCACAGTTCCAATCCAGAAGACACAATAGATGACAGGAAATTGTGTACCTGATTGTAGTATCCCGTGTCAGGAGTCCCATCCAGATCCAGGGTGGTTGCTATGCCAATTGTGTACCTCTTGTCCTTATCGATGGGATACACATCGATGTTCACATCAAGCAATATGTACGCATCAAACTTGTCACTCTGTGCCTCTATGCGAGAAACTGCATGGACAAAATAGACCATTAGAAACTAATCAGGAAACCTATCTGAAACATAACACAAAAACAAATTTATAATCTTTCGCCCATAAAATGTGACTTAAACTAACCAACCATTCTCAAACATTTTTACAAAAAAAAAAAAAAAAAAAAAGAACATTCCCAAACATTTTTTTGAGTAGGAATTCAATCTTTCTAGAGTAGAGGACTTGTGTTGTTCAATTCAACTTTTGCCCCAAAATGCAACTTTCTACAAATGCCCTTAGAACTTAGAAGAGCAGAAGTTTCCTAACACCTTCTGTCCAAAAATGCTACTACAAATAAACAACCAATGTTTCTCAAGCAGTTTTTAGATTTGGAGTTTAGGACCAACCTTTCTGAAACATTATAGAAAACAAATGTCTAAATCTTCAGTCTAGATGGCAAAAACACATCAATCACAGGTCATGCCACAAGGTTCAATCTTTGGAAGACTTTTCGTCCAGAAAATGCAGATTTCTATCAATTTTTTTAATTAAGAAAGCACATGAAAATCCATGCAGAAGGCCACCTAGGATGCAGAAATAATCTACCATGCAGAAGCATAGGATTACATAACACGTTCTTTCAGTTTGTAAAATACATAAAGGGGGACAATCACACTACACAAATCCCATGAAAACGTACCTTTGTCGAATTTCTTGCCATCAGGATTAATTCTAGTAACGTTAAAGATGTCTTCAAAGAGAAGAGGAGCCATTATCTTGCGATTCGTGTCCAATTACAAAATCTGCAGTAATACACAAACAACAGTATACAAAAGACATTATTTTACCAACTTGCTGTGTCACGATTTTCTCATCTCTAGATTGGCGAGGCAATATAACTAGCAATACTTCCCCAACAGAACGAACATCAAATTTTCAGTATAACATCTGGGTACTGAACCAGAATGTAAGTATTAGAGGCTATTGTCAAAGAATACAGAAGAAACGGAGAAGCAATGTAGGATTTTCAAATTGATGACAGCTCTCTATACCCAACTACACACGCAAACCAAACAACTAGAAAAACACTGACTTCAACCGGGGAGGAAAAATCACAACCCCAGTTCCTCCATGCACAAAAACTCGTAGGTACTCAACAAAAAATGTCAATTTGCAAAGATTCAGCGCCCAACAACAAATGCAAACTATATAACTAAAACATCAACTTCAATTAAAGGGACCCTGAATCCTCAAGTTGTTCATTCCCCAAAAGTGCATAATGACACAAATTTTTGACTCAATCTTCCAGCCTAACTCGTAGGTACTCAACAAAGAAAGCCAAGATTCAACACCCAACAACAAAATGCAAACTATATAACTAAAACACTAACTAACTTCAGTTAAAAGGACCCTCAATCCTCAAGTTGTCTTCATAACGAGACAAATTTTCACTGAATTTTCAGTACAGCATCTGGGCACACAGCCAAGCAAGAGAAAGAGGTGGAGAAGAATGTGGAGAGGGAGAGGAGGAGAGATTTACCGGCGAGTCGACGACCGGAGACCAGCGCAGACCGACGAGGCGTCGACGTACTACCAGATTGAGGGAGGGAGATTGAGAGCGACAGGGCCCAGGGGTGTATGAAGTGAATACAGAGATTATTAGGGTTTCTGTTTACGAAAATTGTTGCATATAATCACGCGGGACTACCTGTGCTTCTTGAAACTTCCGCGTCAAGAGACTATTCCTTTTAAATTTTAAATATTTAAATACTACCTTCAGCTCAAAATATTTTCTTTAATCTAATTTCTTTGTCCCAAAGAATGAATTGGGGTTTTTACTTACTGAAATTTTAGATATTGCTAGTAAATTTAGTATTTGTGTTTTTTCTTTCATTCGTAGAGAAGGGAACAAGGTAGCACATGCCTTGACCCATCTGCAACCTTTCCAGGTAAGTCGTAGAGTTTGGTTGGATGCAGTGGCGAAGCCACACTTTACAGTTTGGGGTGTCAAGATAATTTTTTTTTTAAAAAAACAAAGATATATTCAATGTGAGTTTTGAAATGTAGCACATTCAAATAACTTAATTTTAAATAACATAAAGTTTAACATTAATAATGAAAAAAATAAGATATACTTTAAACATCTTAAGTATATGATCAACGAGTTGTGATATCTTGATAGTAAATCATAATTTCTTTATTGAACATCGAAAAGGTCAACATTAGTAATCACTTAAGTGAACAATAGTCTAGGGTATATATTTATCTCCAAACATAGCCACTTACAATTATTAAGACTAATAAGTGAAATTAATTATAAATGACTTTGTAATATGAATGCTACTACTCCCTCCGTCCCAAATTAATTGACATTGGGCTACGTATTAATTATTAACAAATTACAATGAGTACCAATATGAAATTACCGTCATTAGAAAGATGTTTTATTAAAAATTACAATGGAGGTAGTTTCATATTGTAACTCATTGTAATTGATGAATAATTAACGGTTAAAGTTTAGTTAAAATGTCAATTAATTTGGGACGGAGGGAGTAATAATTTATCAATGAATGACTTTATAAGAGTGACCCTAAATAAATTATTAGTCAACCTTATATTCATAAAAAGTCACTACAAAATCACACATTTCGCTATAAAGTTATCGATTATTTAATAAATTAAATTGACAATAAATAACATATCAATTCAAAAAAGAATGCAATTATAAACTAAATTTATGTTGCCTCAAATTAAAATTTCACCTTCATTTTCAGCTAAAATTCTCCCTTTAGCATGTTGTTAGTGAAAATTAGGGCAAAAATAGAAGGGATACTATTATAGACTTTATAGTACCCTAATTTAATATAGCGTCGAAATGAAATACCAGGAAAAAGAAATTATGAAGAGAGCTTGAATCGAACCCAAGACCACAGGGACGAGTATATAGCGTCAAAATGAAATAACAGGAAAAAAGAACCCAACAGAAGGCATAATCGAACCCAAGACCGCAGGGGAAAGTGTTGGGTTTAATGAGGCGCTAAGTTCCATATTGCCAGTCGACCTGATTCAAATTTCGTTTCTTATAATTTGGTATATATCCTGTACGTTCAGCATACGCCATTTACTGACTGAAATTTCAATATTATTTAATGGATGAAAATGGGATTCCCGCCGCCTAGACCTGTCAATACGGGCGGACGGGCGGGTTACGGGTCGGTCGTATGTCGGGTTCGGGTAAATACGGGTCGGGTGTATTCCGGTATCGGGCGGTTTGGGTCGGGTTTACGGGTCATGACCGCCCTTTTTCTCAGTCACTTACAACTAATAAAATTGATTATAATTGGTCAAAGACACCTGTGTAATGTACCATTCCATTCCAAGTTCGACCACCAGGATATGTCATAGTTGTATAGACATATTACTATACACCCAAGGGGCAAAATTTGGCAATCTTCAAGTCTACAAGTATTATGCGGTTTACGTCAACAATCCACGAATAACAGTACTTATGAAATATATAGGGGGGTTTTGGGATGCTAATATACTGAACTTTTAGGGTATTGGACAATAATGCACTGAACTTTGACCTTTGACAATAATACACTATTTTTCTGAAAGAGAGGAGAGTGGCGGGACTGTAGGAGTTAGAGGGTTCATTGAATGAGTGAGTGAGTGACAGTGTTAGGGTTTTGTTTTGGTCATTTGTTATTTGATCATTTCATTTGTATGTCTCTCTCTACGCATAACTTTCCAAAGTCACCCAATATTTTACTTTTGGGCCTTAATTTTAATGAAATGGGCCCATTTTTTTGCACAATGCCAAAGTAGACAAAACACTTAAAATAAGTGTCTAACCCAACGGGTCGACCCAAACCTGACCCGTTTTCTACCGGGTTCTTTGGGTTGAGTCATTTTCGGGTCCCGGGTCGGAATTTCGTGCTCAAAACCCATTTTTTACAGGTCGATTTGGGTCGGGTCGAGAATTGCCAGGTCTACCCCCGCCAGTTGACCCCCCTTGATCCTATGTAGCTTCGCTACTGGTTGGATGAAGGGCCAGATGCAGTCCATGATTTGGTTGTAACCGATATTAGTGGGTTTTTTTATGAATAATATTAGCCATACATTCCATAAAAAAAAAATTCTTTTTCCCAAAATATTTGTCTCATTTACAATTCCAATAATTATAATGACTTTTCTACTCCTAATTAATAAATTTATTTTTCACTTTTTACAATTTCTACAATTATTATCTTCAATTAAAGTAGGGGTATTTAAGGCAAATTATAAACTTTTTACCTCAATTTCCAATATACATTGGTCTTCTAAAGTTAGATAAATGGACAAATATAATGGGACATAGATAATAATATGTCTGCACAGACGTTTATATGACCCCTATGTGTGTGTCCATGTTAGGCTCCGTTCTTTTATGTGGTAAGTTTGCGGTGCGGTAAGTTGCGGAGGATTGCGGTAAGTTGTGCTGGAAATAATAAATGGATGTTGAAAGTTAAAAAGGAAAATGGAAAGGTGTCGTAAATTATGGTGGATTGTGGTGAGTTGCGGTAAGTTGTGGTGCGGTACCTAGCGGTATCGCATAAAAGAACGGGACCTTAGTCCGGGTGTTTCAAATGCAGGCTTGTAAACATTAGGTGTGTTTGATTGGTAAAAATTATTTGAAAATGATTAATTTTTCTAAGTTGACTTATTTTTTCATGTTTAAGTGTAGGTTGACAATGAAATTTTTTTTTTATAAGGGTCCATTGTTTCCTACATTTTTCTAGGGAAAGTTTCCTTTAGAGGGTAGGAAATTTTTTCTGAGGAAATTTTTCCTATGGAGAACTTCCCATAAAAAATTTTCCCCAGGAATTTTTTTTAAAAAAAAATTGGGTAAAAAATTGGAATTTTGGTTTTTTTATTTTGGAAAATTGGATTCTAATAATTCATACTTTTATCCTTTGTATGTCAATAATTTCTATTTTATTATTGGATTCTGATGGTCCCAAAAAAAATTGTATTCTAGCTGGATATCACCGAGTCAAGTGCTGGTAATTCGGTGGAAAGTTGACGTGTCAAACACACTCTTACCGATACACGTCAGCTTTTCACCAAGTCACCGTCACTTGACTCGGTGGTGTCCCCAGAATACAATTTTATTCTTTTTAAGACCACCAAAATAAAAAAATAAAATACAGTTTATTGACATACAAAAACTGAAAGTATGAATCATTATGATCCAATTTTCCTTTTATATTTATCATATTTCCTTGAATAAGTAAGTATATTAGTAAATTACATTTGTTGATTTTTTTAACTTTTGGAATTGAACCGTATCGGGTTCAGTGTCGGGTTCGGTGCCAAGCTTTCATAGACGGGATTGTGGTTAAAGATAAGATCGATGAAATCCCGACCCATCATCACCGGACTAAAACCGCTCACCCACTCATTTTCAGGAACTGTTACACCTTTACAAAAGGCGGGGTGGTGAGCATCACACTATCGTGGCCTCGGCGAGCCATCCTTGTTGGAGTAAGGAGAGGCTCGGGACTTGTCGACGACCTCGGAGGCCTCGGGACCGGATTGGGTCATCCCGGGAATGAAGGGCGTGTTGATATCAAGTCTCGGAAGTAACCAAGTTAATAACTTGCAAGGGGAAAGACGATCAGAGGTTGGAAATGCGCGCGCCTTCACGTTTCGGGTCATAACTCCTTCAATACAACTCCGATGAAGCTCAAATTTTGGGAGCTTATAGTACACACTGAGAACTTTCCAACGATATCTTACGGGCCTAAAACGGAGTTCGGATGAAGAAGTTATGCGCATTTGAAGTCGGCAAGGAAAACTGCCCAGAAGCGTTGCTCGCCCGAGCCAATCATCTGCTCGCCCGAGCAACCATTCTGCCCTGTTTTGTCATGGGCGCCGTATGACAGAAGGCACTTCGCCCGAGCAAGCTGCTGGCTCGCCCGAGCCAGCATTCTGTCGCTCCCGCGACCCATCTTAACGGCCGACAGCCAAGGCGCGGTCGAAGGCCACCGCCGAGCCACCCATCTGCTCGCCCGAGCAGCCCTCCTGGACGGACGCGTATTTTCGTCTTTTTTGCCCTGTTTTAGCCTAATTCCTAGTTTATTATAAATAGCTTGTTATCTCATTTTTTCAGGAGCTTTTGATATTTATGAATATGCTTATGCATTGGTTAGGGCTTCCCTAAACTTTTCTCAAAATCTAGATTACTTTATCCATTAATTAAGTGGTGGTGTTTCTAGTCATTCCTTTATTGATCATTTGGTGGATTTTCCTTTATGATGATCATGGTGGGGTGTTAGGCCTTTGGTGGTGGACTTTCCTTTATCCAAGGTCATATCCAATCCCTTTGGTGTTCCAAGCTTTTGTTGATGATTGATTCAAGATTCTCAAGCTAGTCATTCAATCCCTCCCACCACGCCACGCTCCATTTGGTATCAGAGCACAAGGTTTTTCATCTAGCTTGAGTTCTCCATTGTTCTTGCTAGCTTGTTCTCTATTGTTGGAATTTTGTTATTTGATTGAAATATTGGTGCTCCCCATCCCTTGTGACTCCAAGTGTGTTGGAGAAGTTGTTATTGCTATTGTGTTTGTTGATTTTTATGCATAATGGAGCTTTGAGGAAGAGTTGGAAAATTTGTGCCCACAAGGTGTTCGATAAAATGCCCAAGTGAGAAAAACACAAAGAACCCTTAGCCAAACACAAGCCAACTACAAGAAAACCCCCAAACTCCACAAAAATATTCCAAACACAATCCGTCCCATACCTTTCCCTCGAAATGGATGGTCACAATGGTCCCAATCGAGGTAATTCAAGCCCCCAGAGTTTCCGTCGACTTCGGGCTATCGAGAACCGACTTGCCACCCATGACGAACGGTTCTCCACCATTAATCGTACCCTTGATGCTATTGTGACGCGGTTGGACAACCTCGCCCCAGAGCATCAAGTTCCATCCCGAGATAAACGTTGTAGACTCGCTCGAAGTCCTATCTGTCCTCCTCCCTCCTACGAGTCGAGTGACGATGAAAGAAATTCGCTTCGACGCCATCGTCGACGGGACACTATTGAGGAGCCATTCTACTATTCCCCGCTAACGACCGTCACGTCCCGGAAGTGTGTCAAATGTCGGCATGTGGGACACGATTCTTTGCAATGTCCAACAATGGTTATGGTTGAAGCTTGGATTGAGGAATCTTTTGGCGAAGAAGAGCTTACAAGTGACATGGTAGAAGAGGCTAAGCAAGCAAAGGTCGATTCCTTACCCAACGAGGGAGCTTCCGTTGAACCTTGTGAGGCTTCCGAAATTATTGTTGAAGTTCCAAGCCAAGAGGTGGTTGAGAACATCGATCTTGCCCTTCCTCTTATCCGTGTTGAAGAGGCCCAAGAAGAAGCTCCTTTGGTGTTATCATTACCACAAGCCAAGGGGTTAAACAACAATGGTGGTGACTCCTATTTCCTTCCACCCACGGGCACCCAAATTCTTCTCCATGGGAAGAATAAGGTAACCACAGGCTCTCATATGAATTTTATTGAATCATGCTTGAAATATGGGCATTGTGTTGAAGAGTCTTTGGGTGAATCGTGCATGATCTTTGGGAGACATTGGTTGTTTGATGATGCTTGTTGGCGTGATAAGTTATATGATGATTATGTGGTGTCGAAGTTGGATGATTCTCTACACTGGAAGTGGATTGTTAAGAATGTTGGTGATCCTTTGGTGTCTAGTGACAAATTTGGGTTTGATGGAGCTATAATTCTAGTTCCACCAATGTCTATGGGCTCGTTATTTGTGTCATCCCTCAATGGATATTGTTTGGATGTTGGTCGTAGTGACATGAACTCTTTGAATGAGTCATATATGTTATTTGGTCGACATTGGTTGTTCGAGAAGTCTATTGGGACGTCGAATCCGTCTTTGTTCCTTACACTCTTGATGCTTTCACTACCCCGAGGCCATGTTGATGCTTTTATGGCCCTCGTTTGGTGTTTCCTACACCGTGTCTTTCCCATGCCTTTGAAACCACCACTAACCCATAAAAGTAAAACCTGGGTGGGAAGTGAGTTGAGGAACCTCCTATCGAGTGAAACACGGGGTGAGTGTGCTCTTGGTGAGGGCAAGCGATCCATAGCTTTGTCTTTATCGGGATGCAAGCTTAGTAAGGTTGAGCGTTCCCTAACTCCACAAAATGAACCTACTTCTGTCCTTTGTCCTTCACCCCCAAACCTCTTCGCTAATTCCTATTTTTTCAAGAAGGTTGGAGTTCATAGCGTGACCCTGATTGGTTTATTGGAGGGTTCATGCAACGGTTGGTCGAGCCTTGGAGCGAGCCTTCATTTTAACTCCCAAGAGTTGAGGGCAACTCTTTTTCAAGAAGGGGAGTATGAACCGTATCGGGTTCAGTGTCGGGTTCGGTGCCAAGCTTTCATAGACGGGATTGTGGTTAAAGATAAGATCGATGAAATCCCGACCCATCATCACCGGACTAAAACCGCTCACCCACTCATTTTCAGGAACTGTTACACCTTTACAAAAGGCGGGGTGGTGAGCATCACACTATCGTGGCCTCGGCGAGCCATCCTTGTTGGAGTAAGGAGAGGCTCGGGACTTGTCGACGACCTCGGAGGCCTCGGGACCGTATTGGGTCATCCCGGGAATGAAGGGCGTGTTGATATCAAGTCTCGGAAGTAACCAAGTTAATAACTTGCAAGGGGAAAGACGATCAGAGGTTGGAAATGCGCGCGCCTTCACGTTTCGGGTCATAACTCCTTCAATACAACTCCGATGAAGCTCAAATTTTGGGAGCTTATAGTACACACTGAGAACTTTCCAACGATATCTTACGGGCCTAAAACGGAGTTCGGATGAAGAAGTTATGCGCATTTGAAGTCGGCAGGGAAAACTGCCCAGAAGCGTTGCTCGCCCGAGCCAATCATCTGCTCGCCCGAGCAACCATTCTGCCCTGTTTTGTCACGGGCGCCCAGGGCGGACAGAAGGCCTGCTCGCCCGAGCAAACTGCTGGCTCGCCCGAGCCAGCATTCTGTCGCGCCCGCGACCCATCTTGGCCAGCGACAGGCCAAGGCGGTCAGAGGGCCAGCTCGCCCGAGCCACCCATCTGCTCGCCCGAGCAGCCCTCCTGGACGGACGCGTATTTTCGTCTTTTTTGCCCTGTTTTAGCCTAATTCCTAGTTTATTATAAATAGCTTGTTATCTCATTTTTTCAGGAGCTTTTGATATTTATGAATATGCTTATGCATTGGTTAGGGCTTCCCTAAACTTTTCTCAAAATCTAGATTACTTTATCCATTAATTAAGTGGTGGTGTTTCTAGTCATTCCTTTATTGATCATTTGGTGGATTTTCCTTTATGATGATCATGGTGGGGTGTTAGGCCTTTGGTGGTGGACTTTCCTTTATCCAAGGTCATATCCAATCCCTTTGGTGTTCCAAGCTTTTGTTGATGATTGATTCAAGATTCTCAAGCTAGTCATTCAATCCCTCCCACCACGCCACTCTCCACTTTTGGAATCCCAATTTTTTTTTTTTGCCTCAAATAATTTATCATTTATTTTACTTCCCTATTCTTTTAATTCTACTTTATGAAAAAATAAATTTTAAAATACTCTGAGCAAAATAGAGCATTTGGATTAAGACCCTATTTTTTTACATGATGCGGTGTGGTATTATAATTCACTATATCACTCAATATTCTTCTATACTTTACCACAATAATTACCTATATATCTCCTCACGTTTCTCTCTCCTCACTTTTTCTCCTTTATTTTTCATATTCTCTATCCTCGCCTACCACATCAACAACATTTTCCACAAATTTTATCATACCATTTCACACCTCCCAGCACTTTCCACAATTTTACCACACCACACCACACCACACCATCTTCGTATCTCACCAACCGCATAAAAGAACAAGGCCTAAACTGCCACTAACTTAATCAAAAAAGTAAAAAATGTCACTGAACTTGTTAGAAGTGTCAAACATGTCACTTTTTTAACCGGTAACATGTTCTTCCCTCTTTCTCTCATTAGATACCCCACCACCACTATATCGCCCCACTACCACCATCACCATCTCCTTCCACCACCGCCTTCAATCTCTCAATTCCTACCTCTCCTCCTCTTTCTCTCTCTCGCTTCCCAAACCACCATCCAACGCCATTATCACCAATCCCATGCTACCATGGCCTGTCCTCGCCCTCACTTCCGACCACGTCGATGGCCTCATTAGCGTCGACCCCAACCTCCACCATCCGCGAGAATCGCCCGACCTCATAACTTGGTATTCTCATGCTCTCTTTCTCTCACTCACAACCACCAATCCACTCCACTACTCCGTCGTCCTCCATCGTGCGCCTATTGAACACCAGCAAACACCAGAGTCAATGGCATCTCCACTCTCCACCACCACCACCACCACCAGTGCCACCTGCCCCCTTCTCCATTCTCTCTCCTCCTTTCTCCCTTCATTCAAACCCAGCCAATTTAACCCTAACCCACCTCAACCACCGTGCGCCATCGAACCCACACCACCCTCCACCACCCCCATTATCAATTAAGCACAACAAAAGTACTTCCCAAGGTCATCTTTTCCTTTTAGATTTAACGGCCTAGAGTCGGCGGCACCGTCAGTGACTACAACCTTGATGAAGCTTATGAGCACAATCGCCAATGCCAAAACTCCGAGTCCAGATGGCTACACCAACAAAATTTTCAAAGCCAACTGAGATGATAAGGGATATGGTGTATGTTGTTGCCTAAGGGGCCGTTCGGCATGCAATGGGAATGAGAATGGGAATTCATAATGACATTAGGAATGAGAATTCATAATGAGAATAAGAATTAACATGTTTTTATGAATTTCCAACCTTCTTGTTTGTTTTGTAATAATTCAAATTGGGAATAGGATTGGGAATAAACACATATTGACTAAAATACCTTTTTATTGATTTATGAATATTTAATAAATTGAAATCGATGGAACGTCATAAATGACACGCATTTACTTCTAGAAAATCAATCACCATATGAAAAAAGTTAAAAAAAATTAAGTTCATAAAGATTTTAATAAAAATTAATTAAGCATCAAATATGAATTAAAAATTAAAAACAAGTACATAAGCGTTCAAAGTATGAATGATTCAATAAATCAACATGATAGACCAATTGTTGACGGCTGCCGTAAGATTCAATAACTCAACTGGGTACTAATATATTAATTATAATAAATATTTTAAGTAATAGAAGGAAAAAACGTAAACCCTACTGCATTAGTAATATCTCAACCGAAGGTTACGTAATAAAAATAATATTTAATTAATATAAACAAAAGTAATACCACGTTTAGGCGACGGTAACCGGCAAGATTGACAATAAACGTGAGTTTTTATTTAATATTCGCAAAAATAATGAATAAATGTGAGTTTTTATTTTTTTAAAAAACAGTGGTAATTTTGGTAGTTAATAATGACTAACGAATTCCCAATGTCTATTACCACTCCCCCCATGGTAATAGATTGTTGGGAATAAATCAATTCCCATTCCCATTCCCATTCCCATTCCCATTCCCATTCCCTTCTTCTTTTTTTTTTTTTAATTACCATGAAACAAACATGGTAATTCTATTCCCCATCCTTCTATTCCCATTCCCAACCCCCTATTCCCTCTTACCAAATGGGTGTCTAAGGCATTCTTCACAAAACCGTTATTGCTATGAACCTTGTTCTGTTGTCCAAAGTACCCAACCCATCAACTCCTGCTGAACTTATCTCCTATTGTAACACTCCTTGCAAGTGTGTCTCCAAGGTGCTCGCATGGGGCCTGAAAGAAGTTCTACCCTCGATCATAAACCTTAGTCAAGGTTCTTTCGTGCCTAGACGTAAGTTAATGTACAATGTTCTTCTTTGTCAGGAGATTGCTTATGGATACTTTCGTGGTACCATCTCCCCTCGCTGGATGATAAAGATAGATTTGAAAAAAGGCTTTTAGTTCCATCCACCGGAAATTTATTGAGGAAGTTCTTATAGCTTTCAATTTCCCCTCTTAAATTATCAAGTGTATCATGGCATGTAACACTACCCCACCTTTTTTTAGTGTGTATGAATGGGAAAATATCTAAGTCCTTTAATGCAGATCGTGACTTGAGGCAAGGGATCCCATATCCTCGACCTCTTTTTCATCACAATGGAATACTCATCAAAATCTATCAACTTCCACACATAGGGAAATTACAAGTTGTTAGAGAAAATAGCAAAGTAACAACGGAAGCGAATAGAATATCGAATTAAGATGACGGAAATTATGACAAAATTCAGGAACAAAATAATAAGAAGCGATAAAAGAACACAACCACAAGGTTTACGTGGGAAACTGAAGAACTCGGAGAAAAACTCACGGACGGCGACAGCCAGAAAACAATCCACTATGAGAAATGAGGAGTACAACTCGATCACTATCACAGGGTGTGATGCGATCTACAACAAAGGAGATACTATCACAATCTCTCTCACTCATAACTCAAAATCTTTCTCTCTCGGGATACAATTGGGATCGAAAATATTGGTGAGACCTTTTTCCCTCTCAATATTTTCTCCCTCTCTGACTCTTTATAACTCGATCATTGTTTGCTGTACTCGACGACGCCAAGTGCCGTGTGCCGTGCGCCATGCGCCGCACGCCGGGCCGTAAAATAAAGTGGAGAATACCGAACCCTATTTATAGGAAAAACTCCCTATAAACCTAACTTGACTCCCACTCTAATTAGATTTAGAATCTAATACAATTAGGAAACCCAACATAATAAGGAAACCTAAATAATATCCTAATACAATTAGGAAACAAATAATTGTGAGATCAAGAGATTCGGTGATTTTAGGACACATTCCTAACAAACTCCACCTTGGACTAAAATCAACGAATCATCAGTCCAGATAAACATCTTGACTGTCGCTATCAACACACCCCTCCACAGGGCGTAGCCTCGCGGGGCACTCAAGCGGTATACATCACACACCGCTGCCTGGATGCCTGTTTGCGACCACCTGTGCTGCTTGAGACTGCCTCTGCAGTTCTCGTCACTGTAGACCCCTGTAGGGTGTATAAGCTGTCGTTCCTGGCTTTCTTCATCCGAACCATGGAACCCCTGCGTGCTTTTTTGGGACACCATCTTCTGTTTCGTACCTGCAACCGTTAACCACAACACAGTTTGTTGTACCAGTTTTGGTGCGGTTATCCATACTACCACTCCCCGGTCTTTCGATTTCTCAATGATCACTCTCTACATGGCTCTTCTTGTGCACCCAATCTTCAGTATACCATGTTGGTCTCCTGATATCCCTCCTCCGATGATCCCTTGCCATGCGCGGTTCTTCCTCCACATGAGGAACATCAGGCTCATCAACTTGAACTGTTTGAGCAGCAACCTGCTCCACCTCGAACTCATACTACCCTAGTTCTCTCTCTTTAACCCTTTTTGAAGTTCTCGTCGCTCATCGTTACATCAGACTCTGTATAGGGATACTCAACATCCCTTACACCATGCTGAATCAAGGACCGCCTTCAATTGCAGTCTCCCTGTTCCCTCGAATTTTGGAATTTCGCACTTCATGATTGAAGCCATCTCCACCTTGCTCTGATACCACTTGTTAGAGAAAATAGCAAGGTAACAGCGGAAGCGAATAAAATATCGAATTAAGATGATGGAAATTACGACAAAATTCAGGAACAAAATAATAAGGAGCGATAAAAGAACACAACCACAAGGTTTACGTGGGAAACCGAAGAACTCGGAGAAAAACCCACGGACGGTGACAGCCAGAAAACAATCCACTATGAGAAATGAGGAGTACAACCCGATCACTATCACAGGGTGTGATGCGATCTACAACAGAGGAGATTACTATCACAATCTCTCTCACTCACAACTCACAATCTTTCTCTCTCGAGATACAATTGGGATCGAAAATATTGGTGAGACCTTTTTCCTTCTCAATATTTTCTCCCTCTCTGACTCTCTATAACTCGATCATTGTTCGCCGTACTCGATGACGCCAAGTGTCGTGCGCGTGCGCCATGCGCCGCACGCCGGACCGTAAAATAAAGTGAAGAATACCGAACCCTATTTATAGGAAAAACTCCTTATAAACCTAACTTGACTCCCACTCTAATTAGATTTAGAATCTAATACAATTAGGAAACCCAACATAATAAGGAAACCTAAATAATATCCTAATACAATTAGGAAACAAATAATTGTGAGATCAAGAGATTTGGTGATTTTAGGACATATTCCCAACACAAGTATCACTCCCACTGCAAGAAGCTATAGCTCTCCCATATGATGTTTACAAACGATCTTATCATGTTTAGATTTGCAAACAATCGCTCTATCCAATGCTTGATGAACACTTTCAATCATTTCTCGGAGGTCACTAGTCATGTGGTCAACAAACACAAACTAAAGGTGGTTTCCAAGGATCTCTTCTACTCCCCAAAAACTGCGGGTGGTCTAGAAAAGGAGAGGGAGCGGGTTGGATTAGAGAGAGAAAAGGAGAGAGGGGAGGTCACGGCCATGGCCTTGATAATTAGCTGGAAGGAGAGGAGAGGGAGGAGAGAGAAAGGAGTGGAAAGAGAGAGAATAGAAATGGGGATGATGAGGTGGCAAGTCAAAGCTGATTGGGCAAGTCAATTCACCCTCCCCCACCGCCATGTCATCCCGCCGCCAAGTTAAGTTGGCGTGCTATTATAATCCAAGGGAGCCAACGTTGAGGTTATTTAGAACCAAATCTAAAGTTCAAATTATTTAGTGCATGTTTGGCCTAATTTCGAAAAAAAATGTTTTTGCTTCTTACAAACAGTTTTTATAAAAATTATTTTTGAAGAAGTATTGAAGTATTTGGCCTAGCTTATGATATAGTGCTTTTGCTAAATTTAATTATTTAGCCGAACTTTTAAAAATTATCATGTGTTTTTCTAGAGTAAAATTATCATATAATTATTTACATTTTTCTCTTTTTATTAATTTTTGAACAGATTATCAAATTTTAATTTAACAATAATTATAATCGTATAGTTATAGTTATAAAAATTATTATTATAACTATATATGGTCTTGCTTAACTATATAATTCTTTTAATTAAATATTTATATATCAATAATTTACTAAATACCATATTTGTAAAGAAATTAGATAATAAAAATATCCAACATAATATTAAAGGTTCTAACATAATATTAAAATATTTAAATGTTATCTTTATATGAATCGAAATATTTATTTCAAAATATGGAAACTAATCACTAAATAATCTCATAGATTAGTAGTGATTAGTTTGTAAGAAGCAGAAGCAACAATTTACTGTTTCTGCTTTTGGAGCTGTTTTTAGCCAAAACTGTTTTTGGAAAACAATTATTAGTCTATTATGGTCGAAAGTTCAGATTATTTAAATCCAATTTTTGCTTTTTTTTTGTGCAAGGGTTTTGAAGGGGTAATTAGGACAACTTATAAACTTTTCACCCTAACACCATTGTCTCCTGACCTTATAAAAGTTGTTAGTATGACAAATAAATTGGGACGGAGGGAGTATATTGGCCATTTTCAAACAGACACGAATGGCAAAAAAACAAAAAAAATTCTAAAAATCTTGATTAACACGTTTATTAGGAAAAAAAAAAAGGGATTTATTATAGTATAATGCAATTACAATGAAACTCTCATTGTCTAATAAACATTGGTAACCTCAAAAGAATTAAGTTAGAAACTTATTCTCCTTGTAATAACATTCCTTAGGGAGTTATTGACAGCAATAACATATCAGGTTCAATTTCTGTCAGATTAACAACACTTACATTTCATTCAGTACATAACAGGAAACCCATCTTTGATTTGATTAATTTCTCTGAAATTGAATCATAACTCTGATAATTGAGCTCAATCACATCATTTCTTTCCTTACAAACCAGCAATCCTAATTCGTCCCCCGGTATTAGCTTTTAAAGCTGAATGATTAATTTTATCGTTCCCATCGTTAGTTGCACAAAGGAAAATACAGCAAACTAGCCGAGAAGATGCATTTGTCAGAGGTTGAGAAAATGGAAGGATTGACGTCGTTTGTGATAAAAGAGGGACATGGTGTGAAGGGTTTGTCAGAGATGGGTTTGAACAACCTCCCTAAGGAGTACATACAGCCACAGTCAGAGAGGCCGTCGAACATGCAGATCATGCAGGAGTCGTCGATCCCCATCATCGACATGTCGAGGTGGGATGATCCGACGGTGGGGAAGGCCGTCTGTGATGCTGCAGAGAAGTGGGGGGTTTTTCCAGATTGTCAACCATGGGGTGCCTCTCGAGACCCTGGAGAGTGTCAAGAATGCCACCCTGGCATTTTTCGGACTGCCTCCCGAGGAAAAGAGGAAGTATTTTAAGGAGAATTCGCCAAGCAGTCATGTCAGACTGAATACCAGCTTCATTCCTGAGGCGGAGAAGGCTATGGAATGGAAGGATTACCTCAGTCTCTTCTATGTTTCTGACGAGGAGGCTCATGCTCTTTGGCCTCGTGCTTGTAGGTATGTTGTCAATCATGCTCCCCTTGTTTGCTCATGTAAAATTCACACACTGCACGGCTTAAAGATGGCAAAATTTTGTCTCCCTCAGAAAAAACCGGGTACCCGAATATTCAGACACAATGCTTCTTATTTTTCAATTGTCTCAATCTGATTTTAACCCGGATTTAATACAAATCGGATTGTCCGACCCTAAAAAAAGGGGTTTGGACATCAATTTCTTGACCGAATTTGACCGACCCGAATTTTTGTCAGTGTTGGCACGACGGATCTATATGTAACATTATTGTACTGTCAAACAGGGACCAACTTCTGGATTACATGAGAAAGTGCGAGGTTGTGATAAAGCCCCTGGTGCAAGTCCTGATGAAAGGGTTGAATATCGAATTGATCGATGAGAAAAAATGGTCGCTTCTAACGGGTTCTCAACGGATCAACCTCAACTTCTACCCCAAGTGTCCTAAACCGGAGCTGACTGTGGGAGTAGGGCGGCACTCGGACGTGTCGACCTTCACAATCCTTCTGCAGGACCACATTGGGGGGCTCTATGTCAGAGCCCCCGATGGGGAGAGGTGGGTCCACGTCCCCCCTATTAGTGGGGCCCTCGTTATCAACGTGGGTGACGCTTTGCAGATCTTGAGCAACGGCAAGTACAAGAGCATTGAACACCGGGTCATTGCCAATGCCACTCATGACAGGATTTCGATCCCACTGTTTATCAATCCAAAGCCAAGCGAGGTGATCGGGCCTCTCAAGGAAGTGTTGGATGACACTGGAGAGAAACCCAAGTACAAGAATGTGTTGTATTCTGACTATACCCTCCATTTCTATAGGAAGGCTCATGATGGCAAGGATACCCTTGAATTTGCTAAGATTTGATCTTATGTTAGTTGTGTTGAATGATGCTTCAAAATATCACTTACAATTGTTTGTGGTAGTAGTGGGTCAATCTAGTTGGTATTTACCTATTTTTAGGTAGTGTTGTTAGTCATATCTTTTCCAGTTTTTTCAGTTCCAGAAATTTCAGCTAAGTTTGATTTATGCTGTCATATTCTATAGTTTTGATGTGCAATGAAATCTGAGTTTTTTCCATTCCTTTTTTCTCCACCTTTCTTCTTCTGCTCCAACAAGTTGATTACTGATTACTTAGGATATCAACTCATGGGATGAACCGATCAATAAGAGTAACACATTAGCGATTTTCCAGTTCACATGTTTCTGGCCCGATCAAAGTGCATACAGTAATTTATATGCAGATGTATCCGTTACAGTTCGCATAAATGTCAGCATAGTTCTAGAGTACTTTATACAATTACTGACATATAAAGCACCATGGTGCTAATCATTTTTTCATTACTGTTTCCACAACAAGGTATTGTTGGTTGAGGCATGCTGAATCCTTTGATAGGATTGATGGAGATAACATTGAAATCAAGCAAAAATGGCAAGGCTACTTCTATCTATTTGCTAAATTTATAAATTATTTGTTATCCGTAAGGACAGTTTGTTTCGTGTAGAATTGATCTTAGCTCTATTGCACACAATGTTCTATTCTTCTGGGTTGGACCCTTGCAAGGAGGGGCCACCCAATTTTATTTTTAAAAAGAATAAGGAGGAGATTTGTGGACTTTACATCGTATAGCGATTTCACATTTTACTTCGGGCTGATAGCTCTTTCTTTATCTGATCTCTCAACACCCGCCTCAACAGCTTGTTTGATGCATTTCTCGGGAACTCTGGAATGACTCTTACTAAGCTAACCTGCCAATCAAAAGGAAGCACATCAATCAAATCGCACGCTAACCAGCATAGTTTTTCGGGGGGTTAATATTTACAGTTGTAGATGCAGAGAAGGTAAAAGCTTGAGATCACACCTTGAAGAGAGGGTTAAGATTTGTCTGAATGGCTTTGGAGAGTTGCATCCTCAGCTTGTCTGGATCCGCTTTGAAGCCTTCCTTTAAAACGACAAACACCACCAGCATCTCAGGACCACCTTGTGATCCTGTAGCGCTTACTGCTGCAGTTTCCAGGATACTTTCATCGGCCTGATTACAAACCTTCTCAATCTCCACAGAGCTTGTCTGAATCATAACATACAGAAAACAACAGTGAATAAAAAAAAGTCTCCAAGTTTGATGATATGATCATGCAAACTCTAAAGGAGAAAGAGTCAAATGGGTTACTGCTTATAATCGTAATAAGAAATGCACCTTGATGCCTCCAAGATTCATGGTGTCATCAGCCCGGCCCTGTACGGTATAATACCCTCCCACAGTTCTCCTAACTATGTCTCCATGCCTCCTGAGGCGCTGCAATCCATAAACACTTCAGATTTTGAACGAGATTGGCGTTGAAACGTTGAGCATAACATAATGACACATATGTAAGAAGAAATTTCTCTATTTGATTTAGAAAAGCAAACAAAGTTGTATAGAAAACCAAGAAAAGAGCAGCAAAGGAGAAGTCCATTACATCATATGGCCATATTATGCAAACTAAAACAAGATTCATAAGGTAGCTGTATTCGCAGTTGATGCCATCATCTATGTCTAGAGAAGCAATAATTAGAAAAGAAGCATACCATTCCTTTGTATTCTGGCATTCCCTTGAAATATATTGCATCGTTATCAGCATTAAGCAATCTGTCTGTTGCTCCCATAATTAGAGGGAGTAAGGCAACTTCACCCTCACATGCTTGATCTTCAGGCTGTCAAATGAAATTAGATCAATGTCACATTTCCTATGCCCCCATAATTTATATGCTTATATTTGATTTACGAGTGGATAAGATTACGGAAAAACTGAAAATGAACTGCCACCATATATTGATGCAATGTAAGTGAAAAAAATATCATAGTTTTACAGGTAATACACCAAAAGATGCCCCAACAAATGAAATAGCAAACGTGTATCAAACTTCAAATATGCTTACATAAGGGTTCCCCTGGTCATCAAGGATAACGAATCCTGTTCCCATTGATGGGGTACTAAACGATGCAAACGCTTGTGGTTGCAGCAAACTACTATGAACATATCCTCCTGCTAGTTCAGTTCCTCCACAAGCTTCAATGATCGGTTTATAGTAAGCCCTTGACGAAAGCCAAAGATCATCATCAATGCTGGACGTTTCCCCAGTGGAACCAAACAATCTGCACAGCTTTGCGAAACCAGCACTTCAGATTAGAGCTGAATCGAGTCAGTCAATTACGATGAAGCGGATAACGCGTATTACCTCACTTTTGTCCAATCTAGACCGTCCATACAACATGTATTCCTCCAGGTCTTTACTAAGCTCGGTACAGTTCCCAGGATGCCCACCTTTGCATCCTGAAGATTGGAGCAAGTATAATTAAAGCAGCATCTCTTATAAAATAGCACACTGCAACTAGTTTAGGGATTCTTCGAAATCACATAAAAAATTTCTGATGTTAATATCTATGGGGGTGTTTGGCTACCCAGCTTTTTGGGTAGCTTTTAAGTTTTTGGATAGCTTTTAGCTTTTTGACCAAAGTTAAAAAACTAATTGAGGTGTTTGGTAAGTAGCTTTTTATATTAGCTTTTTGGATCCAAAAAGCTAGTTTTCAAAAAGCTATTTGATGAAGCTTTTTGAAGTAGCTTTTCACAAAAAGCTACTTTACCAAACACTTTTCCTGCAATCAGCTAACCCAAACAGCTAAAGTCAAACAACTAATCCAAAAAGCTATAAGTTAACAGCTACAAGCTAACAGCTAACAGCTATCAGCTAGTTGCCAAACAGGGCCTATCCTTATCCTTATAAGTTATAACTTAAAGCACATTGTATAGTAAGGACATTCTTTGATCCTGCACATCTAGCAACATGAGGCAGTTGTCAACAGTCTTTAACAGAAGTCCTAAGAGCTGCACCTGAACAAATTTCCCGAAACCTCTGCCAAGGGGTGATCCCTGATAAAGAGCTAGAGTTGCACCACTCAGAAAGCATGCAAAAACCAAAAGTGGACCCATCATCCATCCTAAGCTTGTTGGCCAACAAACCACTTCGCCAACTTGAATATCGAAATGTGCCCACGTATCTGCAGTAGCTCGTATTGGAGCAATCTGAGTCCATGGGATAGCCTTTGGATCTCCTAATTAAATAAAAAGACGAGAGTATCATAAGCAAAGCGCTGGTGGATAGAAAGTAATTAGATGCTATGCTAGCAGGATATAAGGCTTTATACAAGCTCCACTACTGAAACATAGAATTGATGGCACACGATGATGCTCGGTTACCTGTAGTTCCAGATGAGAACAGTATGTGGATCAAAGAATCCCCTGGTCGGTACACTGGAGAGTAGTCATCCGGTCTGTCCAAAATAAAGTCACAATAAGAACATAGCTAGTAAGATAAGGGTTGTCACTGAATAAATATGAATCAATACAAACAGTGTGGATTGGGTTGCCAATAGGGTAAGGTAATATTTGGGTTGCCAATAGATGGAAAGCTAATAATGAGTTACATTGTGCTTAAGAAGATGACTAATCCAAAATTCAACATAATAAGACCATTCCCATTGATTTACATCAATGTCAGTCTTTAATCATAATTTTGTGTTAAGAAACAAACTAGCAGTCCAATCCCCTCCAAAAACCGAGTCTTGAATTATCAAACCTAGATGGAACGGACTGGGCTATAACTCTCGAGACAGCATACAAATTACCTTGCCAGATGGGCGGTCCGTCCCAGGAAATCTTCCCAAGATATATCTTGTGTCCTCAAGGGAATCTGTACAGATTTCCCGGCAGCTGGAAGCACAATGGCAATGTCTGGAGCAGCTTCTATGACTCGACTGTAAACGAAGACATAACTTATTAACATGCGCATTTCATTCTGAAGATATGAAAAGAGCAAGATCATATATGAAATACATGCACTAAAGAGATGAGATGTATGCCACATAATAAAGAGGTAGTTGCATTTTTCATGAAAGGTTTTATTTGTTTCTAAATTTCAACCTTATGATGTCTAAAAAAGAACTCAACTCTATGGAAGGGTTCTCCAATAGCACAATGTTAGATAGTAACATATATCAAATTACAGTTCATGGTCGAAGCCCCCGATGAGGAAAACACAATTACTTTTGGAAGAGTCCATTGTTGAAAGAATTAAATGCTTATAGTAGTGTATTTGGGATGCTTTGAAAGGCTACTAATTTGAGTGTTCAGATCGTTTTTACTCCTCCAATACGAGAAACCTTAAGAAAAACTATTAAACGGCAACAATGAGTTCCTTTGTTCCTTCAGTCATTCATATGCATTACGAGTATACCAAGCAACACAATGGTTAATCAAATAATGAAAGAGAAAGATACCTATACAAAGGGAACTTTCGACCTCCTCTTATTATGAAATCCTGAATCCAGGACAGAAATCAAAAGATTCCCATCAATAACTTTACAATAAGTACGAAAAGCAGCTGATTAGCTGAACAAAATGAGACATGACCTGCGTGAACACAGCTTTCGCTTTGGACACCCGCAAACGGGTTGCAATCTCCCTGGTAGCAAAGCTATCAGCTATCGTTACAGCAACACAACCCGACAGAACAATAGCCAGATATATAACCACAGCAGTGACAGTCATGGGCATGTCAATGGCAATCACATCCTCCTTAGAGAAAGTAGCATCCAAAGCATTCGCCACAATCCTGTCAGCAAATTAAAGTCCAAACTTCTCAGCAAAAACCGCGAAATCACACAAACCATCAAACCAACTTTCGAAGAGCATACATTACTTGACGACGTAATTGTAGGAGGGTCAATTGCTTGACAGGAGAATCATCCTCTTCTTCATCCCTCCACACAATAACCACACTGTTATCCATTCTCCTAGGGCGACTAGATGGCAACAAACAGCACTCAGCAATATTAAGCACTGAACCAGGCAACCATGTTCCTCCTGGTTTCGACTTGTCTGTGTCATCAAGTATACACCTGGGTGCTTCCCTAAACCAAACCGAAATCTCCTTCAGAACCAGCGCCCAATATATCTGCAGCAAATCCACCCCAATTCACATCAAACCCAATCATGAAAAACCTATGCATTCCAACCACTGTTTGATTCAACAATTTTCATTCACCCAAAAGCATAAACTGACGATTAAATAAAGCCCAAAACTGGGTGTTACATTCTCAAGGGTTTCGAGTTCTGACTTACCTCAATGTTTTGAAGTGAGAATTCATGGAAGAGCGAAAAACTAACAACTGGGTCTCGGTACAAATTGCCCAGAAGTCTTGGACCATTAGCCTCCATGATACGACCCCGATTAGTGTATCGTGATTCATATCTGCGATGTCAACGACACTGCAAGTCAGAAAAGAGTCGCAAAATGAGACTAAGTATGAGTGGAGGGGAAGAAAGCATTATTACGGAGAAGGGAACCAATAGAGAGGAGGGCCGTGTAGGGCGGAGTCCCAGGCGGAGTAGACGGAGTTGTAGATGAGTTGGTGGAGGGAGTGGCGGTGGTCAGGGCGGAGCAGCTTCCGAGCCACCACCTCCCGCCACACATCCGGTGGGTGTCCGCCGCATAATCCGACGATTTCTCCGATGGCACCGCCCAGTTTCTGGGCTTCTTCCTGGGTCAGTCCGGCAGCAACCAAGTCATCAACTTGGAGCTGGGTAATGCTTCTTGTGCTCACCATTGATCTTCTGAATCAGTTTGAAAGTGTAGAGACAGAGAAAGTTGAAGTTAAAGTGACGATGGTGAAGGTGAGTAGGTAGCACGTATAGAGACGGAAGGTAGATGAGATATGAGGGGGGTGGACAGATGCAAACACGTGAGGTGTTAGAATAGTATGCTGATTACTACCATTAAAATCTAAGATTAGTCAATTAAGGGTATCTGATATTGTCATATTGATTAGTACGTGAGTAATATTTTAGTCCAGTATGATAGGATCATCATCATTGCTTGATGTGTCATTGCACTGATATTTTAGTCCAGTATTAGCGCTGGCAAAAATCCGGGTCAAGATAATCGGTCGGACAACGCCAAAATTCGACGAGAATTCACGTCCGACCGGTTTTATTTCGGTCAAACCGGTCGATAATTGACGTTTTAAAATCGGGTTCGGACAATAGAAAAAAGAGAAATTTTATGTCCGAATATTCGGTCAATTCGGACAATATAAAAATTCGGACGAAAAATTTATGTCCAGACCCGGTTTTTTCCGGATCGGACAATTCGGGTAATCCGGGTCGGACAAAATTTTGCCAGCTCTATCCAGTATGATACTCCCTTCACTGGGATTTTTTTTTTCTTTTTGACAAACCTCCATTAGGATTTTCACTTTAGAATTCTTGTATTAATTGCATATGCAATGTTGAATTTGTCAATGGCCTTTAATTCAAGTGGCATGTCACTGTCAAATTCATGGGTAATTCACCTAAATTTATCAGCTTTTACCTAAATTTGTCAAAACTTACTAAAACTTACTAATAATTACCAAAAGTTATCAAAATTTAACTTTTACCCAACTGTTTTTACCCATGAATTTGACAAGGCTAGGTAGGAATTTTGGTGCCCTTAGGAGGCTCCTTGTAGGTTTCATAGTGATATATCCCCTCCCCTTCAGACCTTATACCATACTCCCGCGCGGGAGTATGGATTTGCTTTTTACTCCCGCTATTTGATATAAATGTAGTTTCATTTGTTTTACTTCACGTATTTTTAGTAGTTCAGCGGTAGGTGGTCCTTGTGTTTACTGCAAGTCTTGGGTTTGAATGCTAAGAGTTGCTGTATTTGGTGTCAGCTTTTCCCTTTTATTCAACCTTTCATTATCTTAAGTTTCATTTTTGGCATTTGATTTTTCCCTCTTTTTAGTCATTATCTATTTTATTATTTTTACCATTTTTTTATATCTTTATTTTTTTATTTGGGTGAAATAAAGACCAAAGACATATAAAAATTTTACTATTTGAATTATATATTTGACATTCGCACACTATATATTAGTTGCATGCTATATATTTGCATCCTAAATATTATATTGTTACACATCAACTATGATATCGACGCACACCATATTTACTACTAACTTTAAAGTGCAAATGTATTATATTTAGTGTACATAAATAATATAGTTAGTGTGCAATAGTATTATTTTTGGTGTGCAAACGTATTATACTTGATGTTCAGACGTATTACATTTAGTGTGTACAAAAATACCATGTTTAGTGTGTGAATATTTTGTGTGCGAACGTATTATATTTAGTGCGTGAATATTATAATAAGTGTCTAATAATATTATATTTGGTATGCAAGCTTATTATATATACTTGGTGTACAAACGTATTAATTTTAGTGTGTAATAGTATAGTAACTAGTGTGCACAAAAATTATGTGTAGTGTGCAACAGTATAATATTTAGTGTGCAAAATAAAACAAGATATTAAAAAATGGAAATACCATGTTCAGTGTGTATAAATATTTTTTGTGCAAACGTATCATATTTAGTGTATGAATATTATAGTATGTGTCTAACAATATTATATTTTGTATGCAAGCTTCATATATATATATGTATGTATACTTGGTGTGCAAACGTATTACATTTAATATGTATTAGTATAGTAATTAGTGTGCACAAAAGTTATGTGTAGTGTGTAACAATACAATATTTAATGTGCAAAACAAAACATGTTATTTAAAAATGGGAAAATTATGAAAAAAGAAAAAGTAAAGAAAAATGGAAAATTCTATGAGAAAAAAGAATTAATGAAAGTTTATAAATGGGTGGAAAAAAAATATCATTGAAGCAATATAAAACCCTTCCCTATTCTTGGAAAAAAAAAAAGGTTTGAAAAATTTTAGAAGGTAAGAAAAAAAGTAAAAGGAGAAAAAAGGGAAATATAAACAAGAATTTCATTAAATTTTAAAAATGAATGTCAAGCAGAATCGATCTAGTGACATCATAGTCATATTCCATGTACCCTACCACCAAGCCGCAAGCAACACACAAATTTCAGCTTGCAACAAAGAATATTTAACATAACATTGTAATGAAAAAAACGAAAAATGCTGACATCACGCTGACGTATAGCAGGATGAGGGGAGAGATTTGTAGTCCCGCGGGACTATGTAAAAATTTTCGCCTCCCCTTTGGGCTGGTAGGCTTAGAAAATGTGAAAAATAAAGGAGAAAAGTGAGGAGAGAGAGAAATTAAGAGAGAGAAAGTAATGATTGTTGCGGTAAAGTGTGGAATGGTATGATATGGTATAGTATGGAACGATTGTGATAATTGTGGAAAAATGTGACAGGTACGATGTAGAACTATATAAAAGAACAAGGCCTATATACTCTAAAGGATTAGGAATTTAGGATCATAAAGTTTTTAGAAAACGACAAAGTTTTTTCCTTTTTTTTCATAAAATGGTAATGATATAACTTAAACGAGGTAGTAAGACAATCATGCATGCCTTGTTCCTTTATGCGGTTCCATACCGCAACTACCATATTTTTTCACAATTATCACAATCCTTCCATATCATACCATACCATTTCACATCTTACCACAACTATCATAACTTTCCTTTTCCTCACTTTTTTCCTCTACTTTTTACATTTTCTCTCCTCATTTATCACACCAATCATTCTTACCACAAATTTTATCATATCATAGCTCACTTTCCACAATATTACCATACCATACTATAACACCCCAACCTTAATCACAAGATTAAAATCCTACTCAGAAACCCAAACCTGTGATTAGCGCAGCGGAACACTTTAGATCGAGGCATTACCGCCGTCCCCAAAAGAGACAAGGCACAAACACACCAAAACTTTATAACCACAAGAAAGAAAAAATGCTAAACTCCAAACCCAAAACATAAGTACAAACTTATACAATCCTTGAATTTATGGATACATAAACTTAAAACCATAAGAGAACTTCCAAGCAACTGCCAAACCGGCTCTCCTGCCATTAACGTGACTTAGGAACTACCTCACGCGATTGAAGCTACTTGAATCGATTTGTCTTTGCCTCGAGCTCGAACCTCCTAAAAACAAAACATTAAAACATTGCAAAAAGTGAGTGGAAACACTCAAGACGTAAACCTCCAACACGTAAACCGCTCAAAACGGTTTTAGTGCGTGATTTAAATTCATTTTGAAAACAAGGGAAGGAGTAAAACCAATAACTGAAATGAAGTACATACATAACATACATGAATAACAATGTAGTAAAGATAGATGAATAAATATGTGGAACCCTCATGATCGGTGCAAGCACCTCACACACGCCGCATGCCCAAATCGATCTAGATTTGGATTGGGTGACCGCTAAGCGACCTTGCAGTCAAGGCACTCTGATCAGGAGTGCTAAAACATGAGTACATATAAATGATAATATAAGGCGGGTCCACTTTAAAACATAAAAGATTACATAAAGCATAAAACTTGATAATACATGAATAATGTACGCACTAAGGCGGTAAAGGTTGGACAATTTGCGTACCTTGGGATGATAAAGTCCACTGGCAAGGCGTCTCGGTTTTGAGATGGCTTTGGTAACTTGTCAACTAAGACATGAATAATGGAAAATGAAGAACCGAATGAGGCTCTTAATTAGTTTCAAAAGTTTAGAAACTTAGGAAAACATAAATGAAATAACTTAGGGAGAAAATTTCAGGTTGTATAAAAATAAAGATTATAGTGTAACTTGAGTTAGGAAAATCGGAATGAAGTAAAAGAGTACATCCCGGAATAGGGAAAATCATAATCTACAACTTTGTCAACAGATCTAGAGGGTAAAAATGAGAGGGAGGGCTCCAAAATGGGCCCGGACAGAAACTGGGTTCGGATAATTAAGAACTCCGGGTCGAATTTATATGAAGGTATTGACATAGAAAGGTGAATTAAGAAGATGGAACTTGAATCTTGGAAAGGTAGCTTAAATTGATGAAGAATGAGACTTAAAGATTGAAGGTTAGAATGGAAATCGTGGACTTAAAGATGATGCGAAGACGTGATAATGAGATTAAAAATGAAGTGAGAATGATTCATGGGGTATGGGTTTTCGAACGTGATTGAGAGGCAAGCTTAAGTTGGTACTTTAGAGGGCAAAAGACTTGAAGCTACTTAGGGCTTGGAGGTTATAAAGCTAGATGAGAAATCTTAGCTAGATCAATAATAAAGGGCTTTTAAGCTAAAGTCCATGAGGAGAAAACTTATAACTTGTGTTAGATTCATAAACCCTTGGAATGATGACCTTAGGATATACTTAGGCTTCCAAACCATACTTTTCAACCTTAAAATCATAATATAGGATTACAACATATAACCATAACTTATCAATGCTTAAAATCCTCTATTGATATTGGTTTAGGGCCCCAAAGATGGAATTTAATAAGGAATAAACTGGGCAGAAACTTCAAGATGGACAGCCCTTCTTTCCGGGCTCATAACTCACACTCCCGATATCGGATAACTACAAACCATACCTTTCTGGAAAGCTTGCAATGTGACCTAAAACTTTCATGTTTACCACAAAAACTAGAAAGATCTTCAAAGGGACGAAAAACAGCCCTTAAGCTACTGACTTCCAGAAACGTATTCCGAAACGTGACGTTACGGTTTTGGCCATAACTCGGCCTATACAAGACGGAATTTAGAAATTCCAAAGCCTATGGTTAGCTAACACCTTGGGCTATCTTATGGAGTAAAATTCTGGCCTAAACTCTAACTTTTGAGCCTCTGTAAATTTCCAGAAGTTGGACAGGAACTATTTTGCTTTTAAACTCAGCTCTAATGGTAATTTTGGCCTTTAATTGACAATAATTCTCAACTAAATCTCACTTTGGCTATACTCCATCATATTTCCAGAAATAAACCTTGAAAGTTAACTCATCAAAGAGCTTAAATCTCACATGCATCCATAAATTCAACATGCAATTCATCCCAACATCATACTTTGATATTCTTTCACTAAAATCTCTTTAATTTACCCAAATTAAACATAATAACACTTTAATAACAATCTTAACATACATAATCAGCCCTTAATACTCAGAATCTTTTCAAGAATCTTACATGCATCAAGATTATAACACTATCCATCAAGAATTCAACAAGAAAACCTCAAGAACTCATCCAAATACACATGCATATACTCCAAACTCAAACCCTAACTTAACCAAAACAATTATAACTTGGAATTTATGCTAAAAGAGAGTAAAATAGATAGAAATTACAAAAGAAACATATATAAAACATGAAATTCAGATTAGGGTTTGAAAGAATTGAAATTGGGGGTTTGAGAGATTACCCTTAAGGTTAGAAATTGATGAAAACACAAGAGAGGGGAAGAGAGGAGGGCGGCGGCCGGCGAATGGTGGCGGCGGCGGCCGGCTCCGGCGACCGGAAAGTGGCCGGCGTGGCTGCTGGTCACGGCAGATCAGAGGGAGGAGCAGAGGGGTAGAGAGAGAAAGTGAGAGTGAGGGGTGTTGGGAGTTTGAATTGATAAAATGAGCCCCTAACTAATACTAGTACTAATATAGACTCCCTCTAGATAATTAAGACACTAATTAAACTTAATTAAAATCTGAAATTTTAATTTAGTAACATAATTATAGAAGTGCTAGGTTTAAATAATAATTAGTTGAACTTAATAAAATTAATCGGTAACAATTGGGTTAAAATAAATTAAGATTTGAATTAAAGAAAAGTTAAATAAATGGAACATAAATATTACTTGTACTTAAATAAAATAAATATAATCCAAATAAAATAAGTTAAAGTTTGGATAATAAAATATAAACGTTACGAGGTGGTATAATTAAACCCTTTTCGGTTAAAGAAATAACGTAAACGGTAAAACCCGAGTTAATTTAATTTAACGGGTAAATAAAATAAATTAAAGGTTTGTAAACCCGTAACTTGATACCCTTTGCCATCTCCTGCACGAGACTTGACACCGATAAAATAAATAATTAAAAGTAAAAGCGAAAAAAATTTATAACATAATTTAAATAATTACGGTAATTTGTATTTAATTAATCATGGTTTTGGGGCGGGTTGTTACACATACTATTTACGACACTCAATTTGCCGCGCAAAAGAACAGGGCCTGCAATCTACATATGGATAGTGGACCTAGTGGTATAAACGAATCATTAGAGCATGAGTAGCGTGGTATTCCTTGGTGGAATTCTTGCCCTCATTTCAAGGTGAAACACCACACTCAGGCAGGCTCGATCATAACATTTTTGGGGCCCTAGGCGACATATTTGTCCAATTTATAGATTGGCCCCCTTTTCAAAAAAAAAAAAAAAAAAGCAGCGTCAATGTTTATACTAAGCAATGGTACTAAAAATTTAGTTGAAATGTGGACTTGCGAAGAGCTAATTTTTGTTTTCATACTGATACAAAATGTGACTCTTCTATACCCAGCAATGCATATTAAAGAGAACTTTGTCATATGTTTTAAGATGATTCCATACCGTATATAAATTATGGCAAGAGAGACGCATAAAATTGGTAATAAAATACCAAATCAAAATAACATTTGAGAAACCAGGCTGCATACAGAAAGCCATACATGATTTATATGCACAATCAATAAGCAATATAAAAGTAATCAGGGGTGGAGTCTTTGGTTGTAACTTGTAAGAGAAACAACAATAGTCTAAAAGTGTCAAATTGAAGATATCCCATTCCATTCCATTAGATTAATTGTCCAAGCAGTAAGTTTCTACAAACTATAGATCATCCTTATGATAAATTAGTCTCCTCAATATTCTAACTAATCATTATTGCAGTTTCTTCTATTTACTCAACCTACCTCCTCAACTAAAATTAATAGATTCAACCAAAAAGTTAATAAATCAATTAACACTAACAGCACGACTAAAATATACAGATTCAACCAAAATTTAATCAATCTAATTAATCTAAGTAAGTATAGCAATTGCAATTAACAGTATAGCAGCTAAACAATTACCACTGCCCATTTGACATTGTAGTCTGTAGATAGGTTTATAGGTTAGATGAATTAATAATGGACTCTTCAATCTTACTGATGGCTGGGGGTTGCCAATTAACAAGGAAGACAAAGGTTTGTATGAAAGTTTTGTTGAATAAAAATTTTTGTCTGTACATATTCAAACCTCACATCATGTATAGGAAACCACTCAAAAAGAGCAAGGAAAATGGAAATTGAAGTCAGACAATGTAGTTGTATGACATACTGCATTAATTCCAAATTAAAGTGTGAATATTGGTCATTGATGTTGAGCAAAAAGTAGGTGAAAGCAGAAGATGTTAATTGGGAGAAAAAGAAAGCATACCTCCCAAGTACCAATCTTAAGTAAAGAGTCCAGAAAATTAGAAGCCTTGAGCTTATCAATTTAGTAGCATAAGAGATTTTTTCTTTTTTGGGAAGTGTTAAGTAGTGAAAAACCAGTAAAAACAAAGAGGGAAAACAACAAGAAGAAATTAGAAATAGTCATGAAACCTGGTCGGCGGGACGAAGCTTCGGACGTTTTCAAAACCATTTTCTTACAACCCAGTGTGAGCTACCGAGAGAGAGAGAGAGAGAGAGAGAGAGAGAGAGAGAAGGCAATTATGCGCAGAAATTAGAATAGAGCAAGTGTAGCCAATAGGGTTAATTTGTCACGTGATACTTGCTCCCCTTTCCATGATATTAAGGCTGTGAGGTATGAGCCATGGGCCATGGGCCCATCATATAATACTAAAGCTATATATGTTGGGGGCCCTTAAAACTAACATAAAATTTCTTTGGGTTAATGACTTAAAATGAAGGCCCTAAAGCACAAATGACAGTTTGGTCTTCTCTGAACAATAGGGTCCTTATTTTCATTAAATTGTAGGGCCAATGGGTGCATAGGTGGCATGACATTAATTGGGTTTTTTTTGTTCAAATGTAAAAACCAGTTTGGTTTTTTTCTAAGATAAAGATGAGTTTGTGATGGGTGCCAAAAGAAGAAGCAAAACCTAATCCTCATTAAGCTTCATACTCATAAACTTCATTCATTCTGAGAGAATTATAACAAAAGAAGAAGAAGAAGATGATGATGATGGAGTTTTTACATAATGTAATGCACTGATAGATTGAAATTGTGAATCATGTAATTTCATTCTCATTATATGCAAAGAGGATTTTAGTATTTCAGTTACTACAACAGTGTTTGTACTTATTGTATTTTGTTGTGTTTCAAATCCTTCAATTCAATTGTATGAATTTTGAGTTTTTGATGTCTTCTTCTTCTTGGCTTCTTCTTCTTCTTCTTCTTCTTCTGGGCTGCTGCTTCTTCTTCTTCTTCAAACAATGAATGAATGCATAATGGTTCGTCATATATGTTGATCTTGGACAACAATATAGTAAACCTAGGATAACAATATAGTAAACCTAGGATTTGCATTTGTCTACGAATGAATAATGAATTATAATTTCACATAACCTCTCCTCCTTCTTCTGCTTCTTCTTCTTCCTTTTCTTCGAATGAATGCATAATGGTTCGCCTTATATGTTGACCTTGGACAAAAATGTAGTAAACCTAGGATAATAATATAGTAAACCTTGAATAACAATACTATAAACCTATGATATTAATATGCCCTTTAAAGTGTTTTATTCTATGAATTAAAGGTATTGTGTCATATAGGAATTGCCATATTAATGTACCAAGATTACCATATTAATATTCAAGGCATATTAATATCCTAGGTTTACTATATTTGTAACGCCCCGGAAATTCAATTATAGATAAGTCAAAGTCAAACTAACGTTAACAGACAAAATTTAGCGGAAGACTCAAACTCTTATAGGGCGTTACTGCCGTATTCCTTCGGGGATACTTAGATCTTCACTTCTAATTTCCGTAATATTTATGTCTGATAACTACAACTGTCTGATAACGGTAAACCAAACTAACAAGGCGAGAAGGAAAACTACAACTGTCTGATAACGGTAAACCAAACTAACAACTCATACTTAGGAGTAAACCTCAAAACTAACTTCAAGTTTCTCATAAAAGAAAGGCAAAATAATCAACGACTTCTAAACATGACGTCCTCACTTCTAATTTCCGTCCCCAGCTTATAGATCTTCACCTGAAAACAAAACATTTCAAAAATGAGGGGGAAATCTCAATAATGTCTACCCCTAACGTTAAAAACAAGTTAAGTTCATTTCAATTCATTTGAGGGAGAGGGAACAAGTCAAACCATTTCACAAACCATTAAACCCTTAACTGTTTTCCTCAACCCAACCAATCCATATTTTATTATGCGAGCGGGATACCACATCCCTTAGAGTAACATCGCCTACCACAGGCATCAAGAGAGTTCGCCTACCACAGGCATCAAAGATATTCGCCTACCACAGGCATCAAAGTTCGCCTACCACAGGCATCAAAGTTCGCCTACCACAGGCATCAAAGATATTCGCCTACCACAGGCATCAAAAGAGTTCGCCTACCACAGGCATCAAAGATATCCACTATCCTATATCAGGGAAGAAGCCCTGATCTCCTGGTCTATAGCCCGGCAGGATTCCAAATCCTGTACTCCGGGTTATGCCCCGAAACCCGCTTAATGTTTCACTTTGAATTATTAGTATCTTATGCAAAACTCAACTCACAGCTCTCAAGTCAAACCCAACCCAGGTTATCAAAACCAATAATAAAACCACTAATAAAAGACCATCAAATTTCTTAACTCTTAAAAATCAAAGCACGAACAATTATAAACAGTTATCCAAAACAGATGGTCACATTTCCACATAAAGTCCCCTTTCGGGATGCAATTCTCAAAATAAATTAGAAAACATTAAAACACATTTAAAGAGCATCCCAGTGGGGATTAGAGCATAGACATTACCTGGTTAGCTTCACTTCATAGCAAAACGAACACACTTGAGCTCACTAACGACGGGAGTTAGCTTGGGCCTAAAATAGAATAATTATTCTAATCAAAACGCGCCCTTCAAAGTTAGTATTTAACTACCTTCTAACTAACCCTCTCCTAGGAACCCTATAGGCTCCTATCAATCATGAATTTACACTTTAAATTACCTAACACATTCCAAGTAATCGTATAATAACACCAAGTAAACCTTTTCAATGAACAACACATTTATTAACAATTTCACATAACAAGACAGATCACAGTATCCACATAAAAAGGAAAGTAACTTGACTTCCCGACATCCTATGGGTCTGATTTTGGACTTTTCGGAAACCTTGGGATGTCTACTAAAACTCTTAAGTTGACGACTAAGCCCATATCAGCCTCGAAAGACTCTAAAAGTACCAAAACTTCCAACTGGTCCAGTTCCGACAGGTTCTGGTAAAACGACTATAACTCGAGCTATACAACTCAAAAGTCCGTTCCGCAAAATTTCTATGAAAGCTAACATCTAGGGGAATCTCCAGTCCAAAGGGTTCGATTAAAGAATAACTATACTAATCGTGGTGACCCGATCTTTAGGCACTAACAAAACAGTCCCGATCCCGGTTCTTATTTAATTTATAATTTTGGTTCTAACTTTCACCATTCGGTCCCGAGGTTCTAATTTTGGCCTAAAACAGTGACTAAGGTTAAAAGTCTTTAACCTAACCCGACTCGAGGTCCAACTTCATAATTCTATAACTAAAACTCACTAGAACCAACTTTAATCAACCTAACTAATTACACCCAACATTGACCATGATATAATATATCACAACCCAAAGAAAACATTTAATTACTTGCTTAATAAAACAAGGATAAAACTTTGGTAACCAACACCCTAATCATGCATAAAAACATAACTTTAATAACCCTAAACATGCTTGACCTATATTTTACTAAACATATTACACTTTAGTAACAAGAATTAAAGAACTCATATTTAACAAAACTCTAACTCATTGGTCACCCTAAATATGAATACTAACCTTAATAAATTTTAATGTAATTTAGAACATAATCAGCACATGCCCTATTCCCCATATTAGCAAGATTTACTTTACTAACCTACAAAATTTGCTTTACTAATCCTAGCATGCTCCAGAATAACAAAACAATTATTAAACTAATATGAGTACTAATGCATTACTCCTATGCATGACTTAAGAAAAGAACACAAGGGCATGCAAGTCTCACGTACCAACATCAACACCCATCCCGCACAGCCATGAATAAGAGCAAAACATAGCAAGACAAAACGTGAGTAACGAACTGGAACAGAGGGTTACGCTAGGGTGTTGGTCGGTGACTAGGGCGGCAGCGACGCTGAATGAGTGACCGCGACGGTGGTCTTCGGCGTCAGTGGTGGTGCGGCAAAGAAACCGACGTAAAGAGAGGGGCGCGCAAAATAGAGATTGAGAGGAAGGGAAAGAGGGGAGGAGTCCGGCGGTGGTCTGGGCGGTTCGCCGGTGGCGAGAGATGACAGGGGGAGAGGGAGGAAAAATAGAGAGAAAATTGAGAGGGGAAAGGCAGAGGGTCTGCGTGTTTGTATTTGTGTTTGTGCTTGGTTTAGTTAACTTAATTACTCTCTAATCTCCCTCCTCCCAACAGATTAACAATCCTAATCCAACTCTAACAAACCTCCTAACCGACTAACAACACCATCCTACTCAACTCTAACTAAGAAAGGCTTCTACTCCTACTAATACTACTACTTCTAATAAAGATTAATACTAATATACTATCTCTAATAATTAGCACTACCAACATTAATTTGAAACTAATAATAATAATAATAATAATAATAATATCACGTAAAAGACACGTAATAGCAATACTAATCATAAAACAATAAAAAAAACACCTAGTAGTTAGTAATACTAACAACAGTAATCACATAGTATAGTAATAATAATAATAACCTAATAATCATGACAATCATAGAGATGATGATGATAATAATAATAATAATAATAATAATGCTAATAATATCAACACATGAAATTACCAATTTACTCTTACTCCCAAGCACGTTCCCGTAACGTATAAAATTACTATTTTACCCTTGTTAGTCCCTCAACGATCCTACGAGCTCAAGTGTTAGCAAAAATAAACACAAACGAATAATAAAATAAATAACGAAGTCAACCTAATTTACTAACGACATCACGGTCAACATCTTTGAAATTTTCGGGGTTTTACAATATTATTATCCAATGTTTACTATATTGTTATCCTAGGTTTACTATATTGTTGTCCAAGGTCAACATATATGACGAATCATTATGCATTCATTCATTGTTTGAAGAAGAAGAAGAAGAAGAAGAAGAAGAAGAAGAAGAAGAAGAAGCAACAACAGCCCATAAGAAGAAGAAGAAGACATCAAAAACTCAAAATCCATACAACTGAATTGAAGGATTTGAAACACAACAAAATACAATAAGCACAAACACTACTGTAGTAACTTAAATGTCAAAATCCTCTTTGCATATAATGAGAATGAAAAGTTGCTAACATTTACATGATTCACAATTCCAATCTATCAGTGCATCACATTATGTAAAAACTCATTCTTCTTCTTCTTCTTCTTCTTCTTCTTCTTCTTCTTCTTCTGTTATAATTCTCTCAGAATGAATGAAGTTTCTGAAAATGAAGCTTCTTCTTCTTCTTCTTCTTCTTCTTCTTCTTCTTCTTCTTCTTCTCTTAGAATGAATGAAATTTCTGAGAATGAAGCTTAGTGAGGAATTAGGTTTTGCTTCTTCTTTTGGCACCCATCACAAACTCATCTTTATCTTAAAAAAAAAACCAAACTGGTTTTTACATTTGAACCAAAAAAAACCCAATTAATGTCATGCCACCTATGCATCCATGGGCCCTACAATTTAATGAAAATAAAGACCCTATTGTCCACAGAAGACCAAACTGTCATTTGTGCTTTAGGGCCGTCCTTTAAGTCATTAACCCAATTTCTTTTAAACCCTGGGCCCTGGGCGGTTGCCCCTTGGGCCTACCCTCAGGGCCGGGCCTGCACTCAGGAACACAAATTTACATTCACACGAGAAGGATCACAAATTTACACTCAGGTACGGTATCACAACTCACTATATTACTCAATATTCTTCTACATTTCACCATATTTTACCGGGAGATTCTACCATAGTTGAATTTAGTTTCAACTATGGTAGTTGAAATGCATAATCACCCTTATTTTTACCTTTAAAAATTAAAATTAATATATATATTCACCATAGGACTTGTTACAATAAGTAAATCTATATGTTAAGTTATATTTTTTTAATAAAATTGATTATTTTAAAGGAAATTCTATCATAGTTGACTTTTTTTCAACTATCGTAGTTGAAAAGTGAAAAGACCATTAATATAACCATAAAAATTCAAAATTAATATAGGTTGATCAAAGTAACATGATACAATAATTAATCATGTTTAGGAAGATATAAATCTTTTTAAAAAATATAATTTATTTTTGATATATGAATGATATAAAATTTTCAACTACCATAGTTGAAAATAAATTCAACTATGGTAGAATTTTCATATTTTACCACAATCATTATCAATATATTACTCACCTTTCTCCTCTGCTTTTCACATTTTCTCTCTTCATCTACCCCATCAACCAACTTTCCACAAATTTTATCATATCATTTTACACCTTACAACATTTTCCACAATTTCAACACACCACACACCATTTTTACATCTTACCAACCGTATAAAGGAACAGAGCATGAATGGTGATGATAAAAAAGGATGTAACAAACTTTTAAATAAATGGTACATAATATCCCACCAACCTTACACACAACTCGCAGACTCGATTAAGTAGTGACTTTTTTTACTTTTGAGAAAAGTTGATTGACATTCTTGTCTTTTTTAAAAAGTTGAGTGACATTTTTATCTAAACAGTCTATTAACCGATTCACAACATAATCACAACATTTCGTCGTTCATTTATAAATGTTTCAGTGACATTTTTAACTAAAATAAAAAGTTGAGTGACATTTTTGACTAAAATGAAAAGTTGAGTGACATTTTTGTTCAGACACTCCATTATCATAATCACAACATTTCGTCGTTCATTTATAGCTCAATTCAGTAATTCTTTTCAGTTCCCCAACGACTGCAAACACACATACAGACAGCTCAAGTACCGCCACGGTCTACATTCTACAAGCACAATACAATACGAGAAATCTATCGGCCTAAAATTCCTGAATATACATTGCTAAACTGCAGAGTACTAGAATTTCTCCATTGCTAGAACTTATCTCAAGATGTCGAGTGCAGTGAGGTACAAGATCCTCTTGTTTCTCTGACACTCTTACCTAGCAAATTTGCGCCACACGAATGCAGGCAACGGCTGACAGGAACCTCGTCCATCTGCGAAAACAAAAGTTGTGTCAACCTCACTCACGATGACAGCGAGAAAGTGATTTTCAAGCATTGTAGCATAATACGCACATTTTACTTTCTAAAACCATCAAGAAACAAGGAGACCCGTTTTCTTGTATGAAGATGTAATGCTGCAAGGCATTCAAACTCTGGCGGATCTTGATCTATTGTAATAATATGATTGGTTGCTTTTGAGCTAAAAATGATATCAAATAACTTACAGATACTATGGCAGATACCTTTACTTAGCGAAACGAAGTGTCCATTCAGCAGCAACTTCGTCATGTTTCACCCTATCATCCAAGTATAGCTGGGCAATTCCAGGCATCAGAGCATTGTCTACAAAAGAAAGTGGATCAGCTTGGTTACTCAAACCAGTACACTAGAAGCTTGCAAGAGATTTTCTGAGTATTGAAATGTATATTTGCGAAAAAACGAAATCCTTTCGTGTAGTGATCTTGCAACTTGGGGCAATCACAAGCTTTCCTGCTTCCAAGCCATTCCATTAGGTCATGGAAAAGCTTTCATTGGCATGGCACTACAATATGCCAATGCCATGATCTCTAGGATGCCATAAGAACATATGGATTTGCTGTCAATAATAATGGAGAGTCAACCATTCTACCTTACCAAACCAATAATCCCGAAATCCTGCTAGGGGAGGTATGAAGGGATCGAATGTAGCAATTTTCCTCCAAATTTTACAATTTACAGAGATTGGTTCCAATTGACCTAAAGATTTGAAAATTGTTTGCTACCTACTACTCGGGGTTAATCTAAGTTGAAAAAAATATTCTTCTTCAATTATCCAGATTATGGACATACAAACATTCTACCTTATGCTATGCTCATCTAATGGCTTTTGGATTCTAACCTTTGCTTCACTGGTACTTAGTTGCCTATCATATATGAATTCCCCCCACCCTTCTCTTTTCAACTGAGAGGAAGCCAGTAAAGCAGATAAAGGTCAAACAAGCATAAGAAACATCGTATAAAAATGCATGCTATAAGTTAAACTTACAAGGATCAGGGTTCAAAAACATTGATCTTATCGCAAGTAGCACTTTGGAGATTGTCAAGGCTGGACTCCATCCATCTTTCAGAATTCCCAAGTAAACATTGCCGGATGAATCAACATTGCAGTGGAAAATTCTTGTTTTAAACACCACCTACACTGCCTGAACTTAGAATTAAAACAAGAGAGAAACGGAAAAGCACATCCAAAAATTAACAAATAAATAAACGATTTTGAGAGCAGACACCAAGCAAAACATTTGATACTAAGCACAACATAGTAGTCATTTCATCATAAACCTAAATTGCCTAATAAAGCCCACAGTCTTGCACCATGGACATGGAGATCCAAGAAACATGACCTCCACAGAAAGAATTTCAACAAAAATGGAGAGGAGAATACAAAGTTGTCAACATGTTTGATTTACATAAAACCCCATACATAGTGTCGTAACATTTAACAATAGGTATATCAGATAAACCAAAACCAAAACTCTGAAATCTTGCCAGGGCGAGCTATGGAGGAATCAGATGCCCCTAAATTTTGCAATTTAGAGAGACTTGTTCCAAACTTCCAATTGACCCAAGATTTAGAAATTGTCCGCTACCTACTACTCCGTGGAAAAGAAGCAGAAGATGTTTAATGAGGCATATAATGAGAACCCTTAATCAAATCAAAATGGAGACAAATTAATGTGTTTTTAATCACAGCGAAGAGAGCAAGCAAACAACAGACAATGATCCAGATTTAAACCTAGTAGCCAACAACATTAATAAGCACCATCAGCAGTAGCAATTGAAATCCCACAGACACAATTCCGGATTACCATGTGTCAGATGGCGAACAACAACCATATAAGCCGATAATCGCTAATAAAAGAGATCAATCTCTGGATGGAGAATGAAGATATAAAGAAACAAAAAGAAGGAATGTTTGATGAAGCGTACCTTAGGAGGTTTAAAAGGGTAATCACTAGGGAAAAGAATGTCGAGGAAGAATATACCTCCTTCATATGGTGTCCCTGAGAAGAAGCACAGGAACAGATGTGAATTAGGGGAGGAGAAATTGGAGCATTTAGGACCCAAATTAGGGTTAGAGATGCAATCTGAAAGATATGATTGTGAAGAAGAAGATACCAGGGGGTCCGAGGAAGGTGGCGAGCCAGTGATAAAGGCTGTCGGCGATGGGGCCAGCGGAGGAGAGAGGAGGAGGATGGAAATCCAATTCCTTCATTTCTTTCTGAATTCTCTTCCCTGAAGCTGACACCGACGTCGTCGACGGCCATGAACTGCTGCTTCCGGCGTTCATCATCATCCTCTCCAATTGGATACTCTGCCTGTTCAACTGGAATGGGTATTCTGTTACTGAATTAGGATGACTGAAAATGGATATGGACCATGGTTATTCGCTCCACCTCTCCTTGGAATCTTAGATGCATGATATATATCAAATTTTTTATGTGATAAATCTTTATAAATATTTGATAAATTTAGAAATTATTATGAATTTTATAATAATATTAGTGAATTTATAATAAATTTTATATGTAATATTGATGAAATTTAAAAAAAAAAACTAGTACAAATGATGTATTTAGATAGGTACACCACGGTGGACATAACGATTGACATAACCTAAATACTTCATTTGTTTCATATTAATTGTCCCTTGACGGCAATAATTTCTCAACATATCCAATGTTATAATTACGATTAGATTCATAACGAAAAATATTATCATAACAATATAATATTATAGTTATTTTGATAAAATATATTATAAGAAGTTTTTAATTAAAGAGAACATTGTGACATTTAATATAAAATGGAGGGAATACAAGAGCATACAATTAATTGTGTCACTTAATTTTTATTTTTGGTTAAAATTATTACCCAAACTTTTTTAGTTAAAATTGTTACTTAACTTTTACACTAACTACAATTGTTACTCAACTTTTTAAGTTGATTAAAACAGCCCCACTAATTGGCTATTGTAGGTTTATTTTTTAATTTATCATTATTTTTTTTTGGGATAAAATTGGTTACCTTTGATGCAAATACAAGTCACACACTTCCACTTCTTTTCATTCATCATCTATTCATCTTTCTTCATCTCTTTCAACGTTCTCATATATTCTAAAGTTTCATTGCTAAATTTTACATCCAATATCATTGGAAACCCCAAATTTGAATTAGAGGTTGTGTCCCGATGGTGTTTTTGAGCAAATTTAACCCAAAAGTGTTTGTGATTGTTGGAAAAAGTGTGAATAACTCGGGCACGATAAGAAGAGTTAGAGGGAGGGGGAAAGAGATCGAAATCAACGGTCAAGGAGAGTAATTTCTTCTTTCAATCACACGCTATGCCACCATGTAAGTTATACAGTTCTCCATTCACCGGCAATAACAAGTTGTCATGACAAATTTGATCAATTAAAAAGTTGAGTACAACTTTAACTTAAAAAAAGTTGGGGTGACAATTTTAACCATACATAAAAGTTGGGTGACACAACCAGTATACACAAATTAATAGATTGAAGGAAGGATAAATGCCCACTTTGTTAATCTACCGTTTGAAACCGGTGGGAAAAATTAATTTCATAAAAATTTATAGGGTAATAAATGAAATATTAATTAAATATACTGAATTATTAAAATTAAAATTTTAGGTCGATTAAATGAAAATTAATAATAAAATAAAATGGTGCTAATTAATATTTTATTAAGATTGTAAAATGAAAAATAATATAAAACAATAAAAGTTATTTAAAAAGTCATATAAAAAGAAAACAAAGGTAACATTACTCATTGGTGGTTTGTGTTGATTGTTTGGGTTGATTATTTATGAAAAATGCGGTAAATTTTGATATTTGAATCATAGATTTTGATAAATTTTCATCGATGCCTATAGATTCATTTATGTTGTATAAAACCTCATTTCAACACTATACTTTTTATTGTATATTTACTTTTTTCTTTATTGAATGAAGAATTAGCAATATAAATGATCATTTAATTTTTCTATTTATTATTCCTTCTATTATCTTTTATCCAATTTTTTAACTACTTTCCTCTTTTAATTTTATCTGTCACTTTATCGAGAACCATCTCGATAACCTATTATTAATTATTAATTTTACTATTTTATTCTTACTAATTAATTTTGCTAAAGAAAGAAAATAAAAGGCTACATGGACATTGTGATAATTATGCTAATAACTACCCCATCAATTTTATGAACATTGATATCAACCCCGTTCCATCACCATTCAAGCTCAGCTCATTTTACAATTTATTAGATGCATTCGGAGCATGTGTTCCAAATATTACAGTTGTTCATCCACAAATACTAAGTTGTTCACTCTTATATTAGTATTGTTCACTGTTATTATTATGATTGTTCACTCATAAATATCTTGAGCATATGTTCCGAGTGCATGTAATATATCTACAGCACATTTGCCATTAAGTTTGGAAGGGCGATTGGATTTGGACCCCAAGACCAAAAGACTATTATTAGCATTGTGTGACCTCATTGGGCTTGATTTTGTTGTTTCATATCCATAACTTTCAAATGGTGAAAGCATTCTCTATGATTGTCCTTAAGCTAGCAGTACATATTTTCTTTACACCCTTTGAAATGGCATCTAATCTTCTACATTTTAACTACTAATCAGAAGCAGCCTATCAGTATGTATATATGCACATCAAAGGCAAACCCAAAGTGACAAAACCCCCAAGATTAGACCCTTCATAATTCTGGGCACCAACATTCTGCTGCTGCTGTTGTTGCTGCCATCCACGAGCGGCGGACTGATCACTGGACCCTGTGCTATAGGACTACTGAATCCTCCTCCCTGTGTCTTATTACTGTTACAAATAACAGAAAAACAGTAATCAGAGTCAATGAGCTGTTTAGATTAGTTGATTGTAAGAAAAGTGTTTGGTAAGTGAAAGATTATCTCCAAAAACTTCTTCAAGTAGCTTTTTGAAAATCAGTTTATTGGGTCCAAAAAACCAATATGAAAAACTATTTACCAAACAAATTAGGTAGCTTTTCGAATTTTGTCAAAAAAACTAACAGTAATTAAGGGCAACTTGATGACTAAACTGCAATTACCTTCCTGTGTAGACACATGAGCCATAGCCTGTAACAACAACCATACAAAATAGCCTACAATCAGCAACATGACATACCAAAACAAAGTCGAAAAGAGCTATGATTCAGATGAGAACTTACTAGGATCAATGGTGGTGGTAGTTGCAGTACCGCGAAAGTCACAAGTCCCACCAATACTATGCATCTTTTGATAGTAATCATTATAAGCATACGAAGCATGGTTCGCAATCGTGTTAGGGTAATAGCACGGCTGCCCTTCTTGAATCGCCGAACAATCAGCATGACCTTCGCCACAAGCCCAGTTCAAACCATTCATCAACTTCCCTGCATCAGCAGTTTCCTTTGCAATACAGAACACCACAGTAGAATTTCCTGAAATGTCACTGATATCGAAACTGACATTGTAGACAGCAACCCCATTCGTATCGAACAAACCCCACTTCCTCTCAGAAGAAACATGATCATCCTCAGTGAAGAGCTCGTAGATGTAAGTATTTATCGGCATGGATGGCTGACTGGGTGGCCCTGAATCATTCAGAACCCTCCTGATCAAATTTTTGGTGTAAATCTCGGCGTTCTTTACTGTTTCATCAGAGGAACCATTGTTATTATGAACTCCCCTGCTCCAAGGCCAGCCGGTTTCTGTGACAACCACTGGGATCCCGGAGAAATTGTAAGCATCTATGGAGTAATACACTGCATCCACCATGGCATCAAACATGCTGTTGTAGCGATACTGACTGACAGGATCAACAATCTGTTTGGCTGCAGGGAGTGGCTGGAAAAGGGCGTATTCAAGAGGAAAAATCCCACCTCCTTTCGCATATTCATAGTAAGGATACGCGTTTACCATGAAATACGAGTTAGTCCTCTTCAAGAACTGGGAGTTTCTTCATGGTACCCTCCAAAGACAAGTTGAAAGCAGCAGCCGAGGGAGGAAATGGCGTTGTGATTATGTCCATGGAGAGCGAAGTAGAGACTGCAATCTGCGAGTCTAAGTTGGATTCGACAAGAGCAAGGTGAAGGCGGTCCATGGCACTGACCAAAATGTGAGCAGCATGAGGAGGCATTTCGGTCAGGATGTCATCCCCAACAGAGATGGCTGTGATGTTGATTTCAGGGACATATGCTGCGACGTTTTTGTTTATCCATTCAGCTGCTTTAGATGATGATTTCCCAATCCTTAGAAGCTCGTCGTTCGTGACACCCACCATGACTTCGATGTGTGTGTATGCGAGGGCACGGAGAATGCCAGGATCAGCATTGTAGAGGCGGACGTGAGATATTTGGTGGGTTTTGAGAAGTCTAACCACCTCGGATGCTGGTGGGAGGTTCGGCGCAGTTGTCCTTATGTCAACCCCAATGAATGCACCTATAATTCATCACAACCATTAAGTTCAGAAGGATATATAATGGTAGATGATTTTTTATTTTTCCAATTATTGACAGCCAAAAGGCTTAAAAGTTTATAGAATACAACAAACCGCAAACAAAACAGCAAACAACCACCTCCAAATGATAAAAGTTACAACCAAACAGCTAAACATAAAACACAACAAAGACTTTCTCAATTAAACAACCAAAAGAAACCTTCACATCTACATCATGATGTAAGATCCATAACTTCAGAGAAGAAAATTAAAAGGGACCCTTTAAACTTGGTCATTTGTATACCTGAAACATGATGAAGGGTACCATTTAGCAGTAGGAGCAAGACTCTTAGAAGCCACTTCTTAGGCATCATGGTGCTTACTTATGGAAGCTCCAAAATATAAGTATAGACTCCTGCAATCCCACCTTTATATGTGACAAAGTGAGAAACTTAATGCTGTAAGTTGCTCAGAATACATGTATAATTGTACAAATACACTGCAAAAGCATAGGCAAAGAATCAAGATCATATCAATATAAGCAAGCATATCATTATGAATTTGTGTTATGTACATACTGTGAGTGGGGAGAGAGGAGGAGGTTGGTGAATGGTGAAGGGGAGGATTGAGGAAGGAGTATATACTGTGAAGTCCAGGAGATGGGCATCATCAGCTCCAATGTTGAAAACTTCAAAGTCAGAGTCTTCCCTCCTTTTTCTTTGGATTATTAAAAGGGTTAAAGGCTACAAACTTTAAGTAAACCAATCCAATTACTATAAGTTGAAAAATTAAATGAGCAGACATCACTATATAGATAATTAATTAAAATGTTGTATGATGTTTTTCAAAACATTAGTACTTTCTTTATTTTGAATTTTCAAAAAGCCCATAAAATTTCCAAAGTCCACCATTTCACGGTATTCATCGATATTTCTTGACATGCCTATCCCAATGAACGGGTGAGTTACGGGTCGAATGTATATCGGGTTTGGATAAATATGAGTAGAATGTATTTCGTGTTCTAGTGAACACGAAGTTACGGACGATGTATTTTGGTCAATCCAACGAGTTATGAATGCAATGCGACATTTTTCTGTTTTTAATTTCTTTAAAAAAATTTATCTCTAAAGACTATTTTTTGTACAATATAAATAATAAAATATGATTATCTTCTAGTAACGATAGATTATTGTCATTGTTTGAACTTAAATTACAAAAATAACATATAAATGGGTTGCAGTTATAGTTTACAGTCATGAATTCCAATGAAAAGTCATAAATACTAATAAATTTGAACTTAAAAAATTAAGTTTTGGGGTCAAACGGACGGGTCGAGTTTGGCCCGCTAATTTGTGGGTTTTTCGAGTTTGGGTCGAGAAAATCGTGTTCAAAACCAAAAATTCTCAGCCGGTTTCAGACCTGGTTATCGGGTCAAGTCAAATATTGACAGTAGGGATGGCAACGGGGCGGATCGGGGATGGGGGAGTATATCCCCGTCCCCATTCCTGCTCCCAAAACTCGTCCCCATCCCCGCTTCGGGGAATGATTCTTGCCCCATCCCCATCCCCATCCCCATCCCCATCCCCGCGGATTTCCCATCCCCAACGGAGATCCAACGGGGATTTTTTTTAAAGCTATCCAAAATCTAACCAAATTTTAATCGGATCTGATTTTTAATCGGACCCGGTTTTTAACATGTTCAAAATGCTACGTATTTAACTTACTCAAGCAATAATACATCAAAATCAAACAATATATAATACATCAACAAGTGTTATTTGGAAAAGAAATACAATAATACATTAACAAGTGTTATTCGGAAAAAAAAGATGGAATTATGGAGGAGGAGGGAAGCGAGTTTAGGTTAGGATTTCTGACTTAAAATTCGAAAATTACTACTTCATCCTTGCTATTTATATATATATATATATATATTGAATTAGAATAAAGGTTATTTAGTAATTTTAAAATTTTCGGGGACGGAGATTCGGGATAGGGACGGGGAATTTTCCCCGGCGGGGAAAATGGGGACGGGGATGGGGAAAATTTTGTCCCCATCCCCGCCCCGTCCCCGAGCGAATTTTGAAAAATCGTCCCCGTCCCCGTCCCCATCCCCATCCCCATCCCCTTCCCCAATGGGGGTGGAGATTTTTTTTCCCAAAACGAGGCGGAGCCCCAGCAGGTTCGGGGATTCTCCGCCCCATTGCCATCCCTAATTGACAGGCCAAAGTCTAGCTCAATGGCTCCTATCGCAGGGAACACCAATTCAATAGGCATGTGGCGGACGGGATGTAAGGGTGTCAATGCCTAAATCTAAGCTTATCTCACACTCAAAGCTCTCTCAACATATAAGAAGGAAATGCTCCCCCAAAAATCAAACTCTGAAAATAAGGATAGGTGGAGGCCTTGTCACCAAGGTAATGGTTCATTGGCATTATCAATTAACATGTGCAATAAGCTAAGTATATACATTTTATTTTAATATGGTTACTAAATATGCGATATAATCTTACGATAATTTACGGTAAAACTGTCTCAAAACACTTGCTATTTTGGAAACATTGATGATCTCCACGTAGTATGGGTGTGAAAAGAAAAATTAAGGAAGCGTTTGATAGGAACTACATGATAATTTTTTCTGGGAAAAATTCTCCATGAGAAGGCTTTCATGGGAAAGATTTTCCCAGAAAAAATTTCCCTTAGTTTCCTAAGAGAAATTTTCCTTAGGAAAATATAGGAAATGGTGAGTCCCATTGTGAAATTTTTCACAAGGTGAACAACTTTCCCATAATTTTTAACTAATCAAACGCACCTAAGTCCGCAATTGAAGAGTTGGGCCAGGTGGCAGTAATTTTCAAGGAGACAAAAGGGTCCCTCCCTATGACTAATTGGGCTTCATTGAAAGATCTTAATAATACCGTAATTGACCAAAAATGTTACGAGTAATTGCTACTTAGACCAAATGCAATAGGAGGAACACCACATTGGAACATGTGCCAAGTTCCAAAGTTCTAGTGCAATAGGGAATGAAAATCTGGGAATGTAAAATTGGGAACACTCCATAGTTTCTGGAACTTCACCATTAATTTCTTTTTCAACAAATTAAAAGGTGACACGTGGCATTAATATAGGTAAAAGGAAAAAAGTAAACTGGCTAAACAAATATTTTATAGTAAAGTGTAGGAATGAGTTCCTATTGTTGTAGAATAAATGAAATAAAGTTCCAAAAAATAGGAATTATGGGTGATGTGGAAGGGGAGGAGCATTAATTTCATTCCAAAAACAGGATCACCATTATATTTGCTCTTAAGTCCCTAATTGACTTGGACCAATTCAACCGCGACCCCAAAAACAATTCAGGTTGAAATCTGAGTCACCATGTCCATATGAACTCATTGGGAACGCAGGGATTACTATTTGCTAACAAGCAACCCACAATACTAGAGTGGAATATCCTCATCTTTTCTTTAATATGTAAAAAATGTTATTCAGTTTCACGTGTAACTTAGAATGTTTCTAAGGCCTAAACTAGGAAGTCAATACAAAATGTCATTGGAGGTTGTACCGATAAATTTTGAAAAATATGAACATTTTACGACAAATATAAATTGAAATGTATTAGATTAGTAAATTTAAAATTCATTTTAAATTGAAAAGTTATATTTATGCCTCACAAAAACATGACTCTTACTTTGATGATGGACTTTAAATATGTGATGCAGGGAGAAGTTTCCTTCCATTGTTCAACAATTCCAATTGTTCCCTTCCTATCTGATTCTCCTCCCTCCCTAACACCAATTGGGACACTCTACCTCTAAAACCAACTAATCAAATTTTCAATTAACCCCATATGTGGTTAATAGATTTTGGCCATGTTCGGTAGTAGCGTTTAGAATAGCTTTTAGCGTTTTGATCAGTTAAAACGCTATTTTATCAACTTTTGAATGTTCGGTGCGGAAGCGTTTAGAATTAGCGGGGGTAGTGTTTAAACTAGCTTTTTGGATGAATTTCATAAACATTACTCATAGTAACGTCAAGCATGATGGTAGCATTTTACATTTGCAATTTCCATGTCTGCCCAGCGTGTGTAGTAGAATTCTTGGGCAATACTTTGCCCATTTCTAATTGAACAAAGGACACCTTGCCAAGTGTCCCAATCTACCAAAATTTTATTATTATTATTATTTATTATTATTATAATAATAATAATAATAATAATAATAATAATAATAATAATAATAATAATAATAATAATATTTTCTCCACTTAAAAGAATTGTCTCATTTTATTTTGACAGTATTCGATGCAACACTTTGATCAATAAATTTTCATGTTTTAGATTACCAAAATTTGTAAAATTATGTTGAAGTAAAAGCATTTTCCATTACAAATCTAACCATTCTAGTTTTATCTAATAGTTCAATATATAAATTGATAAATTAATGGTCAAAATTTAAAGTTTTCTACATCTTTAGTCAAACACGAAGAAATTTTTGTGGCGAAAAAAGTAATTAATAATGAGGATGATGATGATAGAATAATAATAACAACAATGACAACGGTAAAATAACAACAACAACAACAATAATAATAATAGTAATAATAATAATAATAATAATAATAACAACAACAACAACAACAACAATAAGAGATATGTTCTTTTTGGTCATATCACTTGCATCAGTTACTCTAACCTCTGATTTTACCGAACACATTCTTTACAGACAGTTATTTTAACAGCTATCAGCTATCCGCTAATAGAAATAAGCTATCCGCTACATAAACAGCTATCCGCTACTGAATCCGCTCATTTTGCCGAACAGAACCTTTGTAAATCTAAGCCTAAATTGCATTATGCGGTTAATCGTTTTTGGAAATTGGAAATTGGAAATCAAAATCGTTGACCGATTGATGGTTAATTGTGGTTAATCCACGATTTTTGGAAATTAAAAGAGACAAAGAATAAGAGTAGGGTTTGAGCTTTGAATAATTGAGTTTATCAAAATTTTATATACAATAAAAAGAGACGGTGTTCAATATTTAAATCAAACACAGGACAATTCAATGCATTTTTTTATTTTTTTTAGAAAGTTAAGTGACAATTCAATCCAAGCACTCAGTAATTAAAAAGTTACCCAGTATCCGTATAGAAACTTTGCACAAGATACACATGCTTTAGAGCAAATGGCTACCACCACGGATGCATTATACAAGCATGAAAGACACGAGGAATTAGATTGTATGGTTCAAAACACGATGCTATACATTTCAACTCAGTAGTTCAATTAATTGATCTCCCCATCTATTTATTAGCCGGTTCAAACATGCAAAAATTCTAAACCCTAGGATCATAAGGTTCTATGGTTCTGCAACCATAGTCGAACAATTAAAAAGACACTTTTTTAAGGCAAGATAAACTAATATTAATGAAAGATTCAAATAATTACGTATACCTTTGCTAACTAGATATTTACAGTTCAAATCTGACGCCCTCTTCGCCCAAATTTTAGTGGCTGAAGGTGGACTATGGCATGAGTCACACCATTACACTCACGATTAACAGGAGTGCATGAACAAAATCAAACAAATTGCAATAATCCAAAATTTTTAAAAGAATGCAACCCAAGAAAGACTCAATTTTTGCTTTACCCTTCAGGTTTTAAATGACAGTAAAGGAGTCGCTTTCAATCACCACTCGAGTAAATCCATGTTGCTAGAACTTAGTCAGGGCAAAAAGTATTGCTCTTGATACTTGCTCCACTCCCCCAGTTGGTCCCTTAATACAAAGCCCCCACCCGTAAGTCGCAACCCATGTCTCCTATCTTTCTTGCATCAATATTGAGTTTGAACAAGTTGGCCTCCGATGGTTTCTGTTAGGAGTGTCTCATGGAGAGAGCACCAGGACACTCCTAAAGAACACCAAAGGCGTGTCAGAGTGGGTGCCTGCTGAAGAGCATCGTTGAGGGTGAGGATATATGGTTGTGAATTAGGATGAGTATTTCAACGATGATTTAGGATTATCCTTGTAAGTTCTTTGAATAGTCATTTTAACCCTCTAATTGTAAAGTTATTCTGATTAAAGCATTGTTTGTAGTTTTTTTTTTCCAGTTTAGATTTTTTCACGTTAACTCTTTGCCGCACTATTATTTTTCGTCTCGAAATCTGGATTCTTAACAGTTTCATGAATCTCATATCTTAACCCAAAAAGGCGAAAAAATATATTTGAGATACTACCAGCCAAGTCTACATGTATGACAGACATATAGCCAAGAAAATGAAAAAAAATATCCTTTCCTTTCCTTTCCTTTCCTTTCCTTTCCTTTACTCTATAGTAAAAGTGATGGTTGCCTTTTTGTTGTTTTGCAGGCTGCGTGCTTCCTTGCCTTGATTTTTGCTCCCTGTTTTTGTGTTTTGCACAGCCTGTGATCTCTGTCCAATTAAAGACAGCCAGCGTTCAAAGCTAATAGAATGACACGTTGCCCTGATGCTCTCCCTCTCTGTTTGGTTTTCTGCCTCTCCTTCTCTCCATCAATTCCTCCGAATTCTCCAAAAACCAATTCCTCATTTCCATCTCCATCTCCATAATCCTCATCTCCATCTCCTTAGTTTTTTTGGCTCTCTCTCTCTACAAAATCAATTGCTCCAAAAATCAGACCTACTGTTGTTGCGGCTGCGGTTATTCAACCAGGTACCCGGGTTTCCAATCAAAAACGGTTTCCAGTCAATACTTGCAGGTAAATTTAAATGTATATGTCTGTTACTATTGTCATAGAAATCATTCAATTGCATTTTTGTGTCAATTAGTGTTATGTTAACACTTACCAAGTGTTCGATGAAATACTTGACTGAACTGACCCTAAAGAAGCCTGTATGTGAGCCCTCCGTTAGTTATACATCACCAAGTATGTGTGGTAAAGAAAGCAACCATGGCTGCTTGTGAAAATGCAGGGCTGCAAAATTGGTCAATCCAACAATAAGAAAGTGAATGTATAGTGTTAAAGAAAAGGAGGAAAGAATAAAGGTGGTGGGTTTAATCATAAATACATATACAGTGATAGCATGAGAATTAAAGAACCTTATTTTTAAGAAAGCAATCATATTTGGAATAGAAGGTTTGCCTTTCAACAAATGTCTGATCTGGAAAGATCCTGTACTGAAGTGGGAATCACAATCAGTTTGGATTAATTTAGTATGAAGGGAGAGGGTGGGATCTTTGATGTATTTGGGGAGGAGGATCTTCAAGTATAGCACAGCAAGCAGGGCCATTGCAGCAGAAACCTGGAGTCCCCACAGAGAACAATGTTGGGCCAGTTCATTGATGCTGGGCGGATATGCTGAATCAGAGCTGAGATAGGTCTCGGAACTCTCTACTACTAAATACTGCTTTTTGTTTCGAGGTCCTTTGTATGGTTGATTTAAAATTGCCTTGTTGAATTATGCTCTAAAGTTCATTTGATAGATGAGACTCTTATATGTTAATGTGTTGCCAATCAATGTTTTTCTTTTATCTTTCTTAAAATGTTTTGATTTCTATTACAGTGAGCATGGATGATTCTGAGCGGCTATATTTATGGCAATATATTACTGGAGTTTAACCTCTGTTTGCTGGATTACTCCCTTGTTGTTATGTATCTTTAACACACAATTATCCATTGTAGGCTATCAGCATGTTGACTGAGCTAGGTGGTTCGACTGGCACCGAATCTACCTTATCCTTATCATACACTTGGTCTTGTTTATAATTCTATGGGTGAAAAGAAGAAAGCGACAGACTGCTAAATGATTGCTGCATTTTTGGGCCCAAAAGAATCATCTCTTTGGAAACTTCTCGTGACCTGGTCAATGTGGGTGAACATGGAAACTGAGATTGAGAAATTAGTTGTTATCTTTCTTGATTTTTGATCTCCGTTAACAGTTTCAGAATTTATTGGATGCCAAGTCGGATGCTTTTTTATCTATAAGTTTGTTTGTGATATTAAATGCTGTGGAAGTAGTGCATAATTGTTAAACCCTCGTTTTTATCTACTGATGATGGTCTGATGATACAAACTACAGCTTGAACTTCCTGTGGTTCATATGCAGAGAAGAGGGAAATACTGAGCAAGCATGGTATTGCCTCAAAAAGGCAATTACTGCTGATCCAAGCGATATCACTCTTAAATTCAATCTTGCTTCAATGTATATGGAGATAGGAGACTACTAGAAAGTTGCTGATTCATATTATCAGATAGTTCAAGTCTGTCCAGATAATGTTGAAGCACTGCAGACTGCAGCAACAGGTTCTTCTTGATCCTTTATTTGAATGTTATTTATAGCATCTCTATTGTTCCAATGAGTTGGGTTTACTGAAAGGACATCCTGCTAAATATAATCTATACATTCACAAGTCTCAACCTTATGTACTATTTTGGTGCTTGGTAGCTAATTACAACTAAACTCTTGGCAGTGTTATGAGAACTGCACCAGACCAGCTTTTAAGAAATGATTTAAGTTATAAACCAACCAACCTGGAGAGACAATGACCCGGCCAACTTGTGGCTTGTCAGGATTTGCATGAAAATAAGTAGAAATAAAAGATTGTTGTGGTGATCCAGCATTCTAGCACTCCAGCCTTCTTCTTCTCCAGGTCTTTTCTGTGTTGTGCTCCATTGATTCATAAATCTTGACCCAGATGTTGATCTTAGCAACCCTGACAAGAATTTTTTCGATTTTTTTCATGTCTTCTATCTCTAATTTCGATGATGTTGTTCCTTAAATTTGCATTTCATAAACTGTTTGATGATGGAGCTGTCTAAACCTGTTAAATTGTGCAGGAATTCTTTAGTTTTACAGCCAGGAGGCCTCACCATGCTCTAAACATATTAAAGCTTGGATATAATGTCATGTACAATGATATCGACTATGAATTTCGCGTGCAATTAATGGAGGTTAGGTTGAATCTAAAATTATTTACTTCCCCAGTTTTTATTCTTCTATTTATTCCAATTTGGGTTTCACAACTTTTGAGTAGTGGATTAGTAATTATTAGTTTGGTGTTTGTGAAGATGTCTACGGCTAACATAACTCGACTTTCCAAATCCCAGGCAGTTTCTTGGACTTTTGCATTGCCTAATTGTACCCATTTGAACGGTAACAGTAAGCTTCTGTCTCTCTCTTTTTTCTTTACCTTATAATTCAATGTTGGTTTTACATGTCTGTCTCTTTTTCTTTACTTCTAATTTACAGTCTGTTCATGATATTTGATTGCTTTGTGATGGGCTTTCTATGTCAGGTTTTACATGTCTGTTGGTAAGTCTTTCTCTCTGTTTTTCTCATTCAATTTTGTTTTCATTTTCTGTTTTTATTTGCTGTTAGTTTTTTTTTTCGTCTAAAATTCTAAATGTTTCCCATTTTATTGTTTGACTTAATGAAGAAAAGTACTAATTTCGTTGTTTTTATGGCTTTATTGATATAATACTTTAATATTATACTTATTACTTTACGGTCTTCCAACTGGCTAAAATTTACTTGCTTTGAATAGTCTTACATGTCCATCTTGTAAATGTTATTGTTTTCAGAATCACATATCCTATTTTCAGAATCGACACATACACATCCTATCCAAATTCAAACACGGTGTATACCAGTTCTTATGTTAAGATTCTATCATTTTTCAAGAGTATTTCTGTACAGTTGTACTTATTTTAGCTCACAAGTATTAATGCTATTTTATTTTATTGTTTGTTTCTTTTTCTTTCGGGAACCCTTTTCTTTTCCTTGCTCTGTTAGCTTCTTTTGCTCTTGATAATTGCCAAGTACTTGGTCTCTTTTCTTTTTATCTTCTCATAGTTAATGAATGGCGGCTTTGTTATTGCTGCCATTTCTGTTTTGTCTTAGGTTTGAAGAATTGAAGTTGTTGTCATTATTATTTGAAAGGAGAGGAAAACAATGTGGGTACTGGTCTTTGGTGAAAATTTTGAGTCTAAGTATGATGTATAATTCACAGTCAGTTTTCTATCTCTCTTTCTCTCCTTTTTTTTGGTTGTTGACACTATCAGATTTATGAGTTTTAGCTTGCAAATTGTTGTCTTTTTTTTTTTTTTTTTTTTTTTTGTTGACACTATCAGATTTATGAGTTTTAGCTTGCAAATTTTGTCTTACTATTTCAGTTTATTAAATTTTGGTTTTCTGATAGCAGTTGCATGTATGGTAGCTTTTACTCACTATGTAAAACTTTGTCCATCACTTAAGTTTGTACATTTGATACATGGTAAGAGTAGGATGCACTGTGCCAAAGGTCATCTAATGTACCTTTCTTCTTCTTTTTTTTCCGAAAGAAATAATTGATCTCAATGTATAGCGCCCATGCAAAGCACGGGCACAATCACTAGTAATAAAATAAAACCAAGATGCCTCTTATTGTATTCGCATCTTCTGGCTATTATGAAATCTAAATACACGACAAAATTCACAAGAAATCTAGAGCAGTATACAAGGGTTTGTTTGGCTTTTGTGTTTGGAAACATTGGACATGCTAATGGGCTATTCACTTATTTTTATTTTTTATTTTTTTGAAACCAAACATAGCAATTTCATTCATGGTAAGCCATACGACAATTACAATAAAAATCGTGATTGAACAATTGTAGATCGATCTAAAACATAGATATGAAATTCAACTTCCAAATAACTAATATTAATCTTACTGACGTTCGACTCCGATTTCTTCGATGACTCTATATCTTTTTTCGATAACTCTGCATCTTTACCATTGATGGAGAACCTCACAACCCGTGTTATAGCAATTTGAAAGCCGATCTTCATCCAACGTATTAGACCACATCAACTGAACAAAAACTCTAGAAAGATACTCAAAACCCTAAATAAGGGTGCAACCAACTGAACAAAAACTCTAGCAAGAGACTTAAAACCCTAAATAAGGGTACAAAAAAAACTCTTACAAAAGAAGATACTAACTTGCTTTATGTAAACGTAAAATCAAACTAATGATTGGGGTAGAAATCAAGCAAATTGGGGCTTACCATCGACAAAAGAATCGATGGTAGCCCCCCAAGGAGATGAAGGCTAGAGTTTTCTAGAGAGAAAAAAAAAAGGAGGCTAGGGTTTGCGCACACTTATTTTTAACTTCTGATGTTTTGTGAGATTTTTTTTGTTAAAGCGATCATTATGCATAATTTGAATATATATATATATATATATATATATATATTTATATATATATATATATATATATTTATATATATATATGACGATGATTGAAATATATGAATTCTAATGAAGATATTTTGAAAACCCCATAATTAATTCTACTTCATTTTTTAAAAAAAATCCTGTAAATTAATGTGCATGCATTTACTCTCTTTTTTTTACTTTTTTTTCATATGCATTATTCTTTTTATTTTTCATTGGTTTTTTCTTTATTCTTTTAAATATAACCTCAATAATATTTTCAACAATACATATCTTTTACTTGCGTCTCATGCAATGCACGGATCTAAGTACTAGCTGTTAGTGAAAGTTGGCAATCACAAATAACTACAATTTTCACCTCCACACTTTCTCCAGGGTACGAGGAATGAAGCAAGAATATTTTTCATTTCACGGAAGATCTACGAAACGTTTACATTAATAGATTACTACTGCTAGCAATTTATATATACAATTAATCTTAAGCTGTTTCAATTGAGCCATGACTAATGAATGAAGAATATACACCTCAAAATACTGGATGCTAATGGTAGCACTATAAGCATCCCTTCCCAGCATTTCATCCATTCCAATGATCTAAATCCAAAATGCAATCACATTCCTCGATATTTCGTTATTCTTTGCCCCCGAAAAAATCAATCAACAGCAGTCAGCATTCACATCGATCAAAGGCTAAACCAAAGCAACAAAATCCCCACGATTAGACCGTCGAGTTCAGGGTATAACATTCTGCTGTTGCCACCCACAAGCGGACTTACTGGACCCAATGCTGTTGAAGGATTGAATGCTCTTCCGTGTGACTTATTGCTGTTTTAAACACACCAGAAATATCAATCAGAGTCATGTAGTTCGGGATTTATACAGTTTGAGGGCTAAAATACAGTGACAAATGAAGATGAGGAGCAAATGATTTACCTTCCGGTGTATATACATGAGCCGTAGCCTGTGACAGCAAACATATGAAGCTTAAAATCAGTAAGAGAACGAAAATATGCAATCTATATCTATATTATGATTGGACTATTTAGACTTTGTGCTCGAAAAAAATCCAAATCAAAACCAATACTCCAAAATCCCGCTTAGGCGAGGTATGGAAGCTTCGGAACTCAGACATAGCAGTCTTACCCCTAAAATTTGTAATTTAGAAAGATTGGTTCCAATTGACCCAAGATTTAGAAATTTGTTCACTACCTACTACTCTATGGAAGAGAAGCGGACTGGTTCCAAGTGAGGCATTTTTTTTTATTACTCAAGAAAACATCCATGATACATAAAGCAATTTCATATGACACCAGACAGCAACTGTCTCCAAAGATGCCAATTCCAATGGACCCGCGATTGGTTTTGAGGTAACCTTTTGCATGTTACAATAGCAGGTTCGCAAATTATAAACACTTCAGAAGTGAAAATGAAGTGTTAATGCCGTGAACCATTGCCAATTTGGTGCATAGTTTTACAAGAGAATAGACTTGAGAGAGGCAAAGGAAACAACTTACTAGGATCAACTGTGGTTGTAGTTGCTGTACCACCAAAATCACAGGTTCCACCAACACTATGCATCTTCTGATAATAATCATTATAAGCATAAGACGCGTGGCTCTGTAAGTTATCAGGGTAATAACACGGTTGCCTTTCCTGAATAGCCGAACAATCAGCATGACCTTCGCCACAAGCCCAGTTCAAACCACTCCTCAACTTCTCAGCATCAACGCCTTCCTTTGCAATACAGAAAACACCAGTGAAATTGCCCGGCATTGCATTGGAACTGAGACTTGCATTGTACACAGGAACCCCATTAGTATAGAACAAACCCCACTTCCTCTCAGAAACAGGCCCCCGCCAATCATCCTCGTTGAATAGCTCGTAAATGTAAGTATTTATCGGCATAGATGGCTGACTAGGCGGTCCTGAATTGTTTGAAACCCTTGTGATCAAATTATTGATGAAGATCTCAGCATTGTTTATCGTAGCATCGGATTCATTGGCTCCCCCGTTCCAAGGCCAGCCAGTTTCAGTCACAACCACTGGGATCCCGGAAAATTTATAAGCATCTATGGAGTAATACACGGCATCCACCATCGCATCAAACATGCTGTCATAGTGGTACAGATTGTTCGGATCAACAATCTGCTGAACTGCAGGCAGCGGCTCGAAAAGGGCGTATTCAAGAGGGAAAATGCCGCCTCCTTGCATGTAACCATAATAAGGATACGCATTTAACATGAAGTACGAGTTGGTGTTCTTCAAGAACTGAAGAAGCATGTTCATGGTGACATTCCATGACGGGTCAAAGACAGCAGTGGAGGGAGGAAAAGGCCTCGAAACAACATCCATAGAGATCGGGGTGGAGACTTTTATCTTGGAATTTAGGTTGGACTCGACGAGTGCCAAGTGAATCCTCTGCATAGCAGGGACCAGGACATGAGCAGCATGCGGGATCGTTGCCAGAACATCACTACCGACAGCAATGGCGGTGATGTTTGTCTCAGGCACATAAGCCGCCACGTTTTTGTTGATCCATTCTGCTGCCTCGGCTGTTGATTGCCCGATCTTGGGAAGTTCGTCGTTTGTCACACCAACCATTACTTCTATGGATGTATTCGCAAGGGCCCTCAGCATTCGGGCATCAGCATCATAGAGCCGAACATGGGATATTTGGTGAGCTTTTAGAAGGGAAACCACATAGGAAGCTTGTGGAAAATTGGGCACATTTGTCCTTATGTCAATCCCAATGAATGCACCTGTAAGGCCAAGAATTAGCTTTCAAGGGGCTCAAACCCAAATGGAAATGTCTTCAAAAGGAGAAGCATTGATACTAAATGTAATCATAGATTACTCAAAACACCAAAAAAGAGGTTAATCTGCTGTGTAAATTGGAGTAAATAATACCTAAAACACAAGGAAAGGTGCCAATTAGTAGGATGAAGAATCTCAGAAGCCATTTCTTAGGCATCATCAACCTTACAGAATCTTCAGACTATGCAACCTGTGATAAAGTTTAGTTTATCAGTTACTCGAACAATTCCCACAAATTCAACACTCTTTCTGAAACTAAAATCAAGAATGTACTGAAAGTGTAAGCAATTATATCAATCATAAAAAGCAACTCATCAAACCCTTGTAAAAGGAGTACCAAAACAACTAGAATCATTCATAGCACAAAAACTAACAGATAGATTGTGTACAAGCAAGGAAAAAAGCACATAATTAAGAACAAACAAACTAAAATGAACACCGAGAACAAAGAAAACAGCAAAGGGTAGAGTAGAATTGAGTAAATGATGCATCATCAAAGAAACTTAAACCAGGAAAATCCTTAAAATGCAAGAAGATATGAATGAATGAGAGAATAAGGTAGCAGAGCAAGTGAACATAAATGAACAATTACCCATAATTCAAAATCGCAACATAATTGCAGTACTACAACAATGAGAAGCAGAATTAAGCAGTGGAGAAGAACAAAAAGAGTAAAAGACCCAGTTTTGAAAATGAAGAAGAGAGGAAATTGAGCATAGAAGAGATGAACATAATACAGACAGACAGAGACAGAGACAGAGAGAGAGAGACCTGGAATTTGAGAGAGAAAGAATTAGCCCCGTGATAGTGGGGAGGGGAATGGGCAATGAAAAGGAAAGGAGCATCAGCTCAGCTAGAGAGAGTAGAAAGAAAGTGGAACGCTCTTGACTCTTCCCCTCCCCACTTCAACAGTTGGACTACTGTATTTATTTGTTTCTTTATGGATTTGTCACAAGTATGTTGCCAGAAAAAATAATAATAATACAGGCAACCAAAAAACGCTTGTCCAGCAAAAAATAAGACATAAATATTCTCACCCTTTTTTACCAAAATTATTATTATAAGGGCATTGTAATTTCGAAATGTACTATCAAGTTTTGGTAATTCTTAACGATCTCTTTTTTTTAAAAAAATTCACACGAGACAGATAATGTTCTTTCCTACTATGGGTAAAGTATGAGAATGGAATGGTATGATAAAAAATGTGGATACTGTGAGGCCATCTCTTAAGCTATCCACATTGGTGTCCTTGAGATTGAGGGATGAGTGGGGTATGAATAGTGGAAATAGTATTATTTTAATGGGTGTTGGGGTATAGTATTGTTAATGGTGTCCTTGGAGTTTGGGGATGAGATGAGGGATAAGTGGGGTAGGGAGTAATATTTTATTGGATTATGGGACCCACATGTAGAGTATAATTATTTTCTTTTTTTTTATTGGACTATAATTGTTTTCTACAATGATGAAATTGTATAGTTATAAATAATAATTTAAATAATAAAAATTAATTAGAAATGTGAAAATACTGTACTAATATATTTTTATTTTATTATAATTTTTTTATCATTAAATTATCATTAAAAGGAAACATAATTAAAACATTAAAACAATTTGAGTTATAATATTTATAATTAAATTAATTATTTAAATTACAAAATTGTAATTACAAATTCAAAAAAAAAAACCCCAACCGTTTGAAACAAAAATAACAAAGGAAAAGAGAAAGAAAAGAAAAGGAAAAAAAGATCTGCATGCGCCCCACTGAACCCGCCTGACGTGCTACATGCGCGTGTGGCGCACGCGCCAGACAGAAAAAGGAGGGGTGCAGCGCACGCCCCCCCCCCCCCCTTCCTGCCTCTTTTCCCCTTTTTCCCCCGTTTCGTCCCAGGGACACTCCAACGTCCCTCAAACAATTTTTATTTTTTTTTTCCTTTTTTTTCCTACTCTCTCTCATCAATCCCTTGGTGTGAGGGACACCAATAGAGATAGTCTTATAGCATATTTGTTGGGAGTATGAATGATACAATCATAGTGCAAATACTAATATTTTAATTAGTGGTTGAGTATAAGTATTACTTACAGTGGAGTATGGGATAAAAGATGAGGGGAGAAACAAGTGGGATATGGATAATATTTTAATTGGGTTGACTATATTTTAATTTGTTGGGTTATTGACCCAAATTCTCTTGACTCATTATTTGGCAAGTTTCCTTAACACTCCAAGTTATTGATTGCTATTAGGAAATTATTTTATTTCCTAATTATATTAGTTTTCCTAATTGTAATAGCTAAAACCCAATTGTATTTGGAGTGGAAATCAAGCCAGATATACATGAGGTTTACCCCTATAAATAGAGGTCTTTATTCACCTTGTGATAAGCGATAAGCGACCACTGTAGTTGATGTGAGAGCCTTCAAAACTCCCCATGAGGGAGGTACGGTGTTATTTCCACATCCTCACCCTACTCATCCCTAGGTTGTGAGAGTGTATGAGAGATTATATTCTACCTCTTGTAATATCTTCTTTTATACTAGTGGATATTAGTTGTCGCCCGTGGGTTTTTCTCCGAGTTCTTCAGTTTCCCACGTAAAATATTGTCTCGCCCATATATCTTTGTTCTTGTCTCTCTATTATTATCCTCGATTTCATAGTCATCCTGTATTTTCTTCCGCTGCATATATTGCTCTATTTTACACCCTAACAAGATGCTAACAACTGGCAATAGATCTGAATCACAATCCTAACATAATTGGTAGAAAGCCCACAAACCAAAAACAAAAACAAAAAAAAATAGTTTCCATCAATTTCTCTTGGGAAATTGGATTCTAATAATACGAACTTTTGGCCATATAAGACTTAATAATACGAACTTTCGATTTGGTGATTAATAATACAAACTTTGACCCCCTGTTGCCCCTAACAACACGCCACCGAGTTAAGATTAGCTTAACTCGGTGGCGATCCTAGCTAGCGGCAGAGACGTGTGATTGGGATGAGTTTAGTCAACTTTGACTTGCCCAATCAGCATTATTTGTCCACATCACCCTCTCTCTCTCTTTGTCTCTCTCTCTCTCTCTCTCATTCCCCCTTTGTTCGTTTCATATTTCCAGCCCCCCTCTCTCTTTCACAATCTTCTTCTTCCTCCCTCTTTCTCTCTCCTCTCTCTCTCTCTCTTTCTCTCAGCTTCATCTGGCTTTTCTCGAATAGGACTGCTCAAGAGAAACTGTTCTATCATAACAAGATCCAATTCAGGCACTATAATCGACCCGCAGGCTTCGGTCGAGAGGAAACTCTCATCTAATGGAGATGGAGACGAAGGGAAGTCAAAATGTATGAAGAAGTCCTTGACCTTATCAAATGATAAATCGTGTTCTATGGTTGTTTCTGGGAATTCGGGCTCAAAACAATGGCGAAGAAGAAGGAAGAAGAAGGTGAATTGAGCAGAGAGAAAGAGAGAGACAGAGGAGAGACGTTTGTCGGCGACTTAAAGCTAGAACTCAGTTCCCCCCTCTCGTCAAAATGAGTACCGTCGACAATATGTTGATCAAAGGAATCCGGAGCTTCGACCTGGAGAACAAGAACGTCATCACCTTCTTCAAGCCCTTAACCCTAATTGTCAGCCCCAACGGCGCCGGCAAAACCGTAATTTCTTCCCCCTAATGCCAATCTTTTCTTGATTACCTCAGTTTTTCTGGATGTATGTCCGTATTGTTTGATGCTTATTTTGTTTATAGACTATAATTGAGTGCTTGAAGTTTTCTTGTACTGGGGAGTTGCCGTCGAATGCTAGGTCTGGGGAAAGCTTCATTCATGACCCCCAAGGTCTGTCTCCACAACAGAAATGAGTATGAGAGAAAGAGAGAGACAGAGGAGAGAGAAAGAGGGAGGAAGAAGAAGATTGCGAAAAAGAGGGGGGCTGGAAATCTGAAACGAAGAAAGGGGGAACGAGAGAGAGAGAGAGAGAAAGAAAGAGAGGGGGGATGACGTGGACAAATAATGCTGATTGGGCAAGTCAAAGTTGACTAAACTCATCCCAGTCACACATCTCCGCCGCCAGCTCAGATCGCCACCGAGTTAAGCTAATCTTAACTCGGTGGCGTGTTGTTGGGGGCAATAGGGGGTAAAAGTTCGTATTATTAATCACCAAATCGAAAGTTTGTATTATTAAGTCTTATATGACCAAAAGTTCGTATTATTAAAATCCAATTTCCCATTTCTCTTCCCTCCATACCTCAAAATTTGGAGCATGCTCAAGTGTACCTGGATGCCTCCCAAAACCCATTCCCCCCCCCCCTTTTCTTTCTTTCTCTCTCTCTTGTATGCTTCCCTCAAAAGTATGTCATAAGACATAGTCTGATATGATGTGGTATAGTATGGTAAGTTGTGGTAAGAATGATTGATGTGCTAGGTGAAAAGAGATAAAAATGAAAAGTAATGAGAGTATTGAGGAGATAGAAAATTATAGTTGTTGTAGTAAATTGTGAATGGTATGGTAATATGTGATGGTTTGTGGTTAATGTAGTAGATTGTGGTTGGTGTTGTATGATACCACACAAAAGAGCAGGACAAATAGTATTCTCGTGTTTACCATACTCACCATTTTATTATTTTCTTTTCTTTTCTTTATTTTAAAAAAGTTTGTTTTCAAAACCATCTATGCTCTCTGGACTGGACGAAGCAGTTCTTCACTAAATGACTACTTACCTGAACTTGACCCGACTAGGGTTCAAAAATTCCAAGATTAATTGACTATAAATGAACCCAAATCTGAAGTGATTCAACCCAACCCAAGTTATAAACCTTCATACTTGAAAAAATTGTTTACCTACTTTTATTTACTTCTACATCCAAACCTATTCGAATTTATCCGATCTTATTTTACCCAATTTCTACATACTCATCGAAAGAACAACTTTGCCTATGGCTAAACAGGTTGCAAACAATTCAGTGACCCCTTTGTAAACTTTGCTCGCTTGTTTATAGATTTTGAAGCACTAGTTGACAATAGGAATTGGAATCCAAGTATAATATTGTGTTGGACAGTAATAGTCGAGAAATTATTTCAAAATAAAAATCAAGTATTTTGTTAATCGTCTCAAAAAAAAAAACTATTGCATTAAAAAGGGAGGATAACGAAGGTTAATAGTATATTCCATTGCTTTCAACATATTTACCCTTAAAATTAACACAAAAAATAAGTCACATAAGAGTCTTCAAAGCAAGGTGTTGGGATTCACTCATGAGCTTGAAGTCCAACGTCGGAAGATTAAGGTGAAAGGGCATGAAATTTAAGTCAAGTGGGTTACTTCTTGTAGACGCTGAATTTTGTATCTATTTTATTTTCTCTTTTTAGTGTCAGTTTTAGAAAATAGGCTCACCGATAAATGGCACGCAAGCCTCTTTCCACCGAAAACTCCAAAAAAATATACAAAGCCCAAATGCCGGGAACCTGGGTTCAGTGGACCGGAGCTCAGCTCCAACACCACAGGAACCTGCTCGTTCGATGGGCCGAGCTCACTCAACACCACAGAACCCGTCTGGTTGATGGGCGAGTTCGCTCGCCACAGAACCCGCTGGTTCTGGGCCCGAGGCCCGTTTTCCTTCCAGGAACCCGTCTGGGTTTCCTGTTGATTCCCACTGCGCCGCGTCTTAACCTAGCCTCCAAACCCTAAACCTAAACCTAATTCCCCCCCTATAAATACCCACCATTCATCACCCATTAAAGACACACCGAATATCTTGGGAGTATTGACACTAGTATATTCCTCTTCTCTTCTCCTCCATCATTCGTGCTTTATTTTAAGGTTAGCGTAGCTTTTTGTATTATTAACGTAATCTTATTAGCTTTCTTTGTATTTTCTTTGTTTTTCGTTTCTTGCATGACATTAATGATAAGTCTATGAAATTTATTCAATTCCTCCCCCTTTTTTCAAATCTGTCGCTTTAATTTAATTCTAGTAGAGTCTATTCATTTGAATAGGGGTTTGATGATTTTTATCGTTAAATTGGTAACCTTACCCCGAATCCGTCTTTGGATTCGTAGGTGAGTCTCTTTTTAATGGTTTGTTGTTTTATCCTTAAATTCAATGCGACTCTAACCCTTCAATTTATTTTTCCCGAAAACTTTTTCATTTTTTCTCCTTCTCGACAGAGAACCTGCACAGGTTTCCGTCTTGTATTTACTCGGGCAGGCGAAACCAGACGGGTTCCTAGCCCCTTTCCTTCTCTTTTGCTTCTTCAGGAACCCGTCTGGGTTCTGTTTTTCTTTCTTTTTTTGTTTTGTCTTCATGGAACTCAGACGGGTTCCCCGTCGAGTTTCCTCTTTTTTTATTTTCCTTTTTGTTTTCTTTTTTCTTTTTTTATCTTTCCTTTAATAAAATCGAGTTTCGGGGTTAAATCAATTTGTCAATTAAAAGTATTCTTGAAAGTTTAACCTTATTTAAGGTTAAGCAATCCTAGTCGGCTCCCAATTTAAAAAGAGAACTCCTCTTTTGAGTAGCACCGCGAAAAGATCGGCAGATTTTTTCGGGGTCTACAGATTGGCGACTCCACTGGGGACTTAAACTTAAAAGAGGGTAAAACTTGAAAGGGTTGAATTTTAGTGTTTTTGTAAAAAATGGAGGAATTAACTTATTTCATATTTTTATCATTTTTAGGCATATTGCATCCAGGCTACTCTTGGGCCTTATGGCTGGGGAGCACAAAAGCGTTGGTAGGTTCTAAAACTAGGATTACCCTCTGAGAGCGGTCAGTCACTACTTGTGGGATGCACTTACATACCCAAGCCTTTGACTCATCCTCTCCCCGTGTTACACTCTAAGGGTTTCCCTGAAATCCCGAAGAGCAACACCCCACACATCGCTTCCTACGTACGTAGGGGGAATGCACCGGGGCGAGAACATGCGGTACGTTATCTCCTGTACCTAAAAATCCCTAAAGACCTAGAGTCATGGTTAGGTTAATCCCGCATTTGTATGCTATGTGATTTTATTTTAGAATCCATGTATAAGTGTAAAGTTTCATTTTTGTATATGCTGTAAAATTTTAGTTTGTAAAGAGTTTCGAGTCCATGTATATGTTGTATAGTTTTATTTCGTAAAGAGTTTCAAGTCTATGTATGTTATGTAGTTTCATCTTGTAAAAAGTTTAAGAGTCCGTTATAAAGAGTCTTGGCTCGAGTATTCAACCTTTTCATGAGTCGGAGTCGTTCTAGTTCGTAGGAACACGCAAGAGCAGACTAGACACCGTGAACCCAGACGGGTTTACGGCACGCCAAGTCCGCCCATCTGTATTGGTGACCGTCTGGGCCCATTCTTGAAGAGAACCAGACGGGTTCCCGAACCTGTCTCGGCCTTCTTTTTCTTCTTCGCCCGATCGCTTCACCCCACGGACGACCAATCGCGCCGATGATCCTATTCGCCCTTTATGACATTCCTAAGTCTAATCCCTATCAAATGCATTTTCGAATCTAAGCCCGAAACCAAAAGCAATCGTGACTCGATCCGAGTAAGGACCCAATAGACGATTAATGTTGTCACCCCCATGCTAGGTCCATGTAGAGTTAAGACATGCACTCCCGCGAAGTGGGTGAGTCGCCCACGCCAAGATATAGGCATCGTGTCTGTCTAGGTCCATGAGGTCCACTAAGTCACGCATACATCGGGTGGGTAGCATAAAAGTTCTTTCGATCACGAATTAGTTTCCATACAGCAAGATAGCATACCATCTCCGAGCCGCATCCGCGACCGCGGTAGGCTCGCCCACAATCCCGACCATGCACCAACCCACCCGGTGAATCCGGTGAATCCATCATGCCGGGATCTCCTAACAAAACCTTTCCGGGAAAGTTACGGTAACAAGCTACGATGGGCTATATGAGAGGATACAGAAGCAATAGCCTTTTACGTATCAGATTTGGAGGATAGGACTAATGAAAAGTTGGAAAAAAGGTTCAACGAAAGCCAACAGACCATGAATGGCATGCTGGAGGCCATTAGGCAGCTCAATAAAAAGCTAGGTGTTGAAGTCGAAGAAGAGGAAAACTATTATGAGTCCGAGTCCGAGTAGAGGATGATGACGGGGATAGAAGGCAACGCCTCAAAACCAAAGCGAAGGCCTACAAATTAAATCATCTGGTGAGGTCAGTCCAAACTTACACCAAAGGGCTCCAAACCGGAGGACCCTTATGTCGAAAGCTTGAAGAGAAAGTTGACATGCTCACTGGAGGATGATGAAACCGATCCGACCTTCACCGACTGCATGGACTTTGCCATCCCCAAACATTGTGTATCGAGAATAAGGGACAAGGTTGAGGTGCCAAACATGAAATTTAGACCCTCCAAAATCCATCGCATCACTTAGAGGAATTCTTGAGGTGGCTCCTCCATAAGGTAGATGAAGGTCTCTACACTACGTCTTCCCTTCCACTCTAGAAGGTAAGGCCAAGGTATGGTACCAAAATCTACCCAAGAAGTTAAGACCAACGCAGATGAGTTATTCAGAGCCTTCATAAGCCATTTTCGCCTGCTGAAAAGGAGGTCAATGTGGATGATTTAACTTCCACAAACAAAAGGAGGATGAATCGTTCCTCTCTTATTACGACGATGGCACTCCATGTTATCCAAATCGACGAGTCTGTCCCCTTTAGAATGCAACTAAGCACTTTGGACAAGGAATCCATCCCCGCATCACTCGGCATTTTGGTTTCCAATCCATCAAAGACTTTGAGACTTTAAAGGACTTGTGTGTTCAAATTGAAGCTGCTAACAATGAAAACAGCACACAACATTCTGGTTGGAAAGGATCTAACTCCAACAGGAGGGCCACTAGCGCGCCTAGCCCCCCTCAGAAAACTGTTGAGACTAATTCCATCCAACGAAGGCAATACACTCCGAGGTTCGACTCTTACCACCCGCTGGATATGTCCTATGCCAGGGCATTGGAAAGGCTGGTAAAAAAGGGTATCATCCAATTACCCCTGCCGACCCCTGAACCTGAGGTTAAGCCTCCGAAGTGGGATGGGAACAAATACTGCAACTTCCATCGCAGTCGAGGTCACGACACCGAAGTATGTTGGTCTTTGAAAAATAAGATCGAAGGGCTAATCCGAGACGGTGTTATTTCTCCACCAAACCCGTCTCGAAAACCCAATAACGAGGAGAACCACATTACCTAAAGTCTCAGGGTATCCAAGTGGCAGGGTTAGAAATCTTCAATGACTGTGTCGTCACCTCGACCGCTACATTCATCCCACCCAGGAGGAGCCGTCCACCTGGAATGGACTCACTCGGAGGTGGCATCTTTGGAAAGCTCTTCGAACAAGAGGCCCACAAGGAAGAAGCCGTCGACCCAGTCATCGCCGCGCTTTCTAACCCGAGCTTTAATCCAAGTCTGCTGATTGGAGAAGATGGTGACCACCATGAGATCACCTATGAAGAGAATAAATTCACTCTCTCAGAGGATAGTCATCCCAAAGGTCATAGAGTCAGTTCTAGTAGTCCTAAGTTGGTGGGGTAAACCCAGTCATTGATGTACCCATTCCTGCGCATTTAATAAGATGAACATTTACCTTACTCGAGTATTGTGCCAATCACGATAATAAATACAATGAACCCTTAAAAGAACAATCGATGGTTAGGCCAAGCAACTAGAATGCCTCTCTAGACACTTGGCTTTAACCTGATGAGTTTAATGTGGAATATGGATGAAGAAAGCGGCGACGGTTTGAGAGTGTTTCGTGCAAAGTTAGAATCACGAAGATCACATGCGTAGACACCACCGCCAGACGGGTTTTTGGGTTCAAATATCGCATCGTTGCAATCGGGAACCCAGACGGGTTTCGGCCTGTTGCCACACCGATCCCTGAGCCGTGAACCCACGGGTTTTGGGCCCTTCATCACATTTCAAGCCGGGAACCCGACGGGTTCGTGGGCTATCAGTACTCCTTTCCTCGCCCATCCATTGTAGGGCCAAAACTCCTTTCGGGCTCTCAACTCGGGCAGTTTTCCATTGGGCCCGATTATGGTCGCGATGCGGGTCCACGAGCTAATTATGCGTCTTCGCTAGCCCTGAAACTGTAGTTCGAATTTACTTAATCATCTTTTTTGGGGAAGTGGGAATGATCCCACCATGTAGGTCGCATATTGCATTACATAAGTTCCACGTCTCCCATCATGTAGGTCACATATTGCGTTGCATAAGTTCCACGTCTCCCATCATGTAGGTCGCATATTGCATTGCATGAGCATCATATCAGTTTTAGTCATAAGGTTAAAAAAAAAAAAAGTCCATGACCTTTTTCTAAAATGGACCTTTTTCCCGGCTTAACTTGCTTCACTTAGGAAAATCTAGATAAGATCTCAAAAGTTTTCAAAAACCTTTTCTTCAAGCCTGCTGGTTTTGAGACAAGTTATAGAAGACGTATCTGGCTGATTTGACTATCTTAGAAGGTATAAATGTGCGTGCCGCAAATCTTTGGGCTAAGCTTAGTTGATTGAGCCCGTCCCGTGAGTCCACATTGCCTAAAACTTGAATTGATTACTTTCATCAATTCCATGATCCCTTGAGCGACTCACCCATTAGTTGCATCTCTAGAACTTGTTTTGCATCTTGCTTGAGACTACATGTTTGCATAGCACGCTGTGACAAAGTGATTAAGGCATTCAATTTTCTTAAGCTACATAGCCAAATAGCCTTCCCTGCATTGTATTTACCGTTCTTTTTGCCCCGCCTAGCCTTTGTTCACCCTTTTTCTCATGATTGAACCCTGACAATACAAGCCTTAGCCTATGATATCCAGTACCCCTTGAGCCTTGCTTGGTTGGAAGAGAGTCTGCCATTTTTGGAAGGAATAATTGGTTTGGTGTGAGCAAAATATGAAGTCTGGAAGAATTTGAAAGTCCCATATCTTGAGCAAATTTGGTTATGCTGTTCAAAGTCGAGGTTGTAATAGAAATTTCTCCCTGATCACCCAAAAAAAAAAAAATCAAAAATTAAAAGGGCGGTTAGGGAGATTCAACTTAAAGTCCAGAAAACTTTGACTCGGTTGTAGTCGGTTGAGATGTTTTAGGGTGGAAGGTGAAACGCTTTGCATACATTAAGTGAGAAGGAGAGTTTAGAGGATTTCATTGAAAATCAATCCAAGCATGGCTTTTAACTCCTCATTCCCAAATTTTACCGCTCCTTACCCTAGCCTAAGCCCCATTACAACCCGAAAAAGTCCTTTTGATTGTCACTTGTGCATTGCATACCCGTAGTGGAGAGCGAGGTTCTTACCAAGCTTATGGTAGTTTGCTTCTATTGGTTTGAGCATGAGAGAAACTCACATACATATTCAAAATTGAGTGTTTGAGTGTTCATTCCTTCCTGTGTGAGGTTCGCTCTTTCTGGCTAGCTTACGTCCATAACCAACCACAAGATATTTGCATTGTTCTTCGAACTGTTGGTGGACTTATGCGTCTGAGTTACTTGTTCTCTCCCTTAAGATTCGAAAACTTCTTCCTATCTCTTTCGAACTGAGTTTTGATCTTGTCCAGATTAATCTTTGTGCTTGCTTGTTAGTTCGACTTTGTGTTGATCAAAAATCCTTTATCCCGGATTGTTTTCAGCAGTATATAGAAAGTCATAACTGCATTGCATGACACCATCATTGCATGAGCATTGCATCAACAGTCTGCATTAGTACATAAGTATAGAAAAATGCATTTAGTACATCATTGCATAGCATTGTCCTAAGTACATAGCAAAGAGTCGTGTATAGCATAGCATAAGAACCCTGCAGACGCATCGTTCTCAGTCGTCATCACGCCAGACCTCTGTGTCGCCACCGCCACTAGCGTTATCAGCTCTATGGACCCCGCTTCCGCCAGATCCGAAGTAAGTGTCCCACTGGTAGTAAGAGGAGTCTACCATCCCTGTATCGCTACCGAGCGGATAGGTGCGACGCCCGGCGCAGCTTGCGTTGAGTGACGCCGGCTTAGAAAAAAATTCAATCGAATTTCCATTAAGCCGGGGGCTGTTTGAATCCAAAAAAGGAAGAAAATCACTACAGCAACCATCAATTGACTCCCAGTTTAGCAAGAGTTAAATCAAACTGCCACTAAACTGAGGGCTATGCAGCCCAAGCAAGGGGACGAATCGGCTGGAACAGTCTGCCTAGGTCCACAAAGTCTATCATGGAAAAATTCAAGAAGGGGCAAGTCACTACGACAACTATCAATTGACTCCCAGTTTAGCAAGAACTGCCACTAAACTGGGGGCTATGCAGCCCAAGCAAAGGGATCGAATCAGCCTAAAAGCCAGGACGAAAGACAGGTGTGGGCCTTCTTTTATTCCATATGGGCCGGGCCTTTTCGCCTCACCCGACTCACGAAAAAACAGGAGAAGAGCCCAACACTTGACCAAACCCGGACGGGTTTGCTGGGTCGAAAATAAGCAATCGAGGCTGTTTTCGAGCCCAATGCGACTTGATGCTCAACTCGAACCCATTTTCAAGACATAAACTGACAGGTAAATTCTCTGACTCACCTTGGATTTCAAATAAACTGATGCCTTCTTTCTTTCTTTCTTGCAGGACAATGCGCGAAATACAGCGGCCGTCATCGGGCCCTAACAATACATGACACCATCAGCCGTCGCCGGGCTAATACGCGACATTTCTCCACCAGCGGCCGTCATCGGGCCCTAACAATACATGACACCATCAGCCGTCGCCGGGCTAATACGCGACATTTCTCCACCAGCGGCCGTCATCGGGCCCTAACAATACATGACACCATCAGCCGTCGCCGGGCTAATACGCGACATTTCTCCACCAGCGGCCGTCATCGGGCCCTAACAATACATGACACCATCACCGTCCGCCGCTAGTACGCGACATTTCTCCACCAGGCCGTCGCCATCGGGCCCTAACAATACATGACACCATCACCGTCGCCGCTAGTACGCGACATTTCCCACCGATGGCCGCCATCGCCCTAACAATACATGACACCATCAGCCGTCGCCAGGCTAGTACGCGACATTTCTCCACCAGCGGCCGTCATCGGGCCCTAACAATACATGACACCATCAGCCGTCGCCGGGCTAGTACGCGACATTTCTCCACCAGCGGCCGTCATCGGGCCCTAACAATACATGACACCATCACCGCCGCCGGCTAATACGCGACATTTCTCCACCGGCCGTCGCCATCGCCCTAACAATACATGACACCATCGTCGCCGGCTAGTACGCGACATTTCCCGCGATGGCCGCCATCGCCCCTAACAATACATGACATCATCACCGTCGCCGCTAGTACGCGACACTTCATCAACAACGCCATCATCTGCCTTCACAATGCGATGGCGCCCATCGTCGGGCCTTCACAACGCGACGACGCCATCGTCTGCCTTCACAATGCGATACGGCCATCGCCTTCACAATGCGACGCCGGCCAGCTTCGGGCCTTCACAATGCGATGGCGGCCATCATCGGGCCTTCACAATGCGATGGCGGCCATCATCGGGCCTTCACAATGCGATGAACATCACATCTACATCGGCGCAGGACCCAGCTTCCAAGCGTCAACAGCGGCCATCGTCGGGCCTTCACAATACGACGAGGGCCAGCATCGGGCCTTCACAATGCGATGAATGTCATATCTACAACCGCCAGACCCGCCTTCCAAGCGTCAGCCGCCATCGTCGGGCCTTCACACGCGACGAGGGCCATTGGGCCTTCACAATGCGACAAGGGCCATCATCGGGCCTTCACAATGCGATGAACATCACATCTACATCGGCGCATGACCCGGCTTCCAGCGCCAACAGGCCATTGTCGGGCCTTCACAATGCGACAAGGGCCATCATCGGGCCTTCACAACGCGATGAACATCACATCTACATCGGCGCAGGACCCAGCTTCTAAGCGTCAACAGCGGCCATCGTCGGGCCTTCACAATGCGACGAGGGCCATTGTCGGGCCTTCACAATGCGACAAGGGCCATCATCGGGCCTTCATAATGCGATGAACATCACATCTCGACATCGACGCAGGACCTAGCTTCCAACGCCAACCACTTCGCATGTGCTTACGATTCATATCCAAGGACATCAAGACTACTTTGATCATCGTTTTACTCAAACTCGATCAAAGTGGGGGCTATCTGTAAACGCTGAATTTTGTATCTATTTTATTTTCTCTTTTTAGTGTCAGTTTTAGAAAATAGGCTAACCGATAAATGGCACGCAAGCCTCTTTCCATCGAAAACTCCAAAAAAATATACAAAGCCCAAATGCCGGGAACCTGGGTTCAGTGGACCGGAGCTCAGCTCCAACACCACAGGAACCCGTCTGGGTTCAGTGGGCCGGAGCTCAGCTCCAACACCACAGGAACCCGTCTGGGTTCAGTGGGCCAGAGTTCAGCTCCGCCCACAGGAACCCGTCTGGGTTCCTGGGCCCGAGGCCCGTTTTCCTTCCAGGAACCCTTCTGGGTTTCCTGTTGATTCCCACGGCGCCGCGGCTTAACCTAGCCTCCAAACCCTAAACCTAAACCTAATTCCCCCCCTATAAATACCCACCATTCATCACCCACAAAAGACACACCGGAATATACTGGGAGTATTGACACTAGTATATTCCTCTTCTCTTCTCCCTCCATTGCGTGCTTTATTTTAAGGTTAGCGTAGCTTTTTTGTATTATTGTAACGTAATCTTATTAGCTTTCTTTGTATTTTCTTTGTTTTTCGTTTCTTGCATGACATTAATGATAAGTCTATGAAATTTATTCAATTCCTCCCCCTTTTTTCAAATCTGTCGCTTTAATTTAATTCTAGTAGAGTCTATTCATTTGAATAGGCGGGTTTGATGATTTTTATCGTTAAATTGGTAACCTTACCCCCGAATCCGTCTTTGGATTCGTAGGCCGGAGTCTCTTTTTTAATGGTTTGTTGTTTTATCCTTAAATTCAACTGGCGACTCTAACCCTTCAATTTATTTTTCCCCGAAAACTTTTTTCATTTTTTTTCTCCTTCTCGTGACAGAGAACCCAGACGGGTTTCCCCGTCTTGTATTTACTCCGGGCCAGAGGCAGAAACCCAGACGGGTTCCTAGCCCCTTTCCTTCTCTTTTGCTTCTTTCAGGAACCCGTCTGGGTTCTGTTTTTCTTTCTTTTTTTGTTTTGTCTTCATGGAACTCAGACGGGTTCCCCGTCGAGTTTCCTCTTTTTTTATTTTCCTTTTTGTTTTCTTTTTTCTTTTTTTATCTTTCCTTTAATAAAATCGAGTTTCGGGGTTAAATCAATTTGTCAATTAAAAGTATTCTTGAAAGTTTAACCTTATTTAAGGTTAAGCAATCCTAGTCGGCTCCCAATTTAAAAAGAGAACTCCTCTTTTGAGTAGCACCGCGAAAAGATCGGCAGATTTTTTCGGGGTCTACACTTCTCTTTACACCAATTGGTTTTAAGATAGAACCTCACTTAACTTGTTACCATGAGCCTTAGTTGAAGTGAGATCCCACCTTGAATCTCCCCAACAAGTGGTGTCAGAGTCGATGGTTCGTTCGACTGAGTGCAAGGTGGGGGAAAGTGGTCCAGTAAAAGTACCATGGATATGAGCATGGACCACATGGTGCACGCGCAACTAAGACTCATGAAGTAGAGTGGTGGCATGAGACTCGGGTGGATTAGAGTGCGACTCTTTGGAGTAAGGTGCGGCTAAGACTCTCGAAGTAGAGTAGTGGTACAAGACTCAAGTGGAGTAGGGCGCGACTATGGTAGGTTCTTGATGGTGACTTAAAATCTTGGCAAAGAAGAAGCTTCCGGTCAAGGGGGAACGCATGTGCATGTGGGTTGTAAGAGACTCATGTGTGAAAGGGGATATTGTTGAGATTCATCTATGATTTTAGAGACCACATCGAAAAATTAAGGTGAAAGGGCATGGTATATAAGTCAAGTGGGCTACTTCTCTTAACACCAATTTGTTTTGAGGTGTAACCTCACTTAACTTCTCAGATCAGAAGAGAGAGATTGTTGAGATTCACCCATGAAATCATAAGGTGTCTAGCCTGAGTGGAGGTTTATGTCTAGAAGTTTAGCTATGGATTAGTTTCCAACTAAACATAAAAAAGGTATTCCATTAATTATCTCCAAAAAGAAAAAAAAAATCTATTGCAATGAAAAGATGATTGATTAGTTAATAAGGTGAGTTCATAATGATAAAATTTTTGGAGTTTTGATTAAATAGTTAACTATATTGTATTTAAAAGGTAAATTCTTATCATATATCTTTTCTTATAAAATTCAATTTTAACCATCTCCCTCAGGATCAAGGTTGTTAAAATCGGGATCCTAACTCGAAATTATGGGAAAGTTAGGATCGGAAATTAGCCCATGTAGGATCGTGGATCGTGTGTAAATTGTAGAATTGTAACGAAGATTTTGGACCATAAAATCGTAGGATCGTAAATCAGGATCGGGATTTTAATAACTATGCTCAGTATAACATTAAGCAAAACCGTTAAAATTAATAATATATTACTCGTAAATCTTAGTTCTTCTGTCCAATAATGTTCAGATACTCTAAAGCTTGAACACATTACTTAATTTGGGCTAAGGCCCAATAAGTTAACCCAAATTAAACAGATTCTAAACTTTAATTTTAAATTCAGTCTTCATCACACCACTAAATTAATCCATATCTACATAAATCTCTCCTACGTAGAGGCCCGTATTTTCTTAAACTTTAGTGTCTTGTTTTTGTTAATTTTGCAAACAATATAATTGTCGAATAATCATAAAAAAGTAGTTCGTCTCTTACTTTGCCAGCAATTCACCTAGTTTAGGTCATGTTCTTTTATGTGGTATCATACCGTATCTACCACAATTTACGACACTAATCACAAATCATCACATGTTACCATACCATATTACATTTTACCACAATTATAATAATTATTTTCTCCTTACTTTTCTCTTTCCTCACTTTTATTATTATTCACCTAACATATATATCAACCGTTCTTACCACAACTTACCAAATCGTATCATTATCATATCACACTGTCCACTTTTTTACCACACCTAGTTTAGGTCATGTTCTTTTATGTGGGATAACGTGGCGGTGGACCTGGGTCTGTTGACTTTGCCACGTCAGCCTCTTTCTCTCTCCTATCTCTCTCTCTTTCCTCTCTTTCTCTCTCTTTCTCTCTCCTCTTTCTCTTCCTCTTCTTTATTCCCCATTTTTTTTCCAGCTCCACAACCAAATCTCCCTCCTTCATCCCCTCTAATTCTCTCTCTGCTGATTTCTATTCACTCTCATTTCAGCTATCTCCTTCTCTCTTGTTCAACAATGACGTCCTCCTCCCTCTTCCATCCCACAACCCCCTCTTCCCTCCTCAAAAACCCTTCCCCTCTGAAACCCAAACTCTCATTTCAACTATCGTCTTTGGGTCTGATCGAGCCAAGCAATGGTCGATTAAATCTGACTCATGTTTTTTTAGATGAGTAAACTGAATCAATCAGCTATTGATTCCAAACAACACAATATCCACCATCTTCTACATTCACCGCCACCTTCGACCGATCCATATACATGGCATTAAATTATTACAACTCTAAAACTCCTCCCCTTTCTAGACATTATACAACTGACTAATTCACCTACCCACAAAAGCAATCAACAACTCCAAATCTAAGCCTTCTTCGGAGATTTGGTGGCCTTGGATGGAGACTTGGGCTCTTTAGGAGACTTCTCAGCAGTCTTCTTTGGCAACAGAATCGGGTTAATGTTAGGAAGAACGCCTCCATGAGCGATTGTAACTCCAGCAAGAAGCTTCCCGAGCTCTTCATCATTTCTGATTGCGAGAACATGCCTTGGTGTTAATCTAACCCATGTTTGACTTGGGAAGGAATTCAATGTTTCAATGGGTTAGTTGTTGGTATCAACATTTCTAGGTTTATGTTCGGTCTCATTCCGAGCCAAATTCTTATAATTTTTAGGGTATTTTTGCTTGTTTTAGCCCCTTAATTATATATTAAATATGATGATTTCGTGTTTTGTAGGAAAATAAAGAGTTAGAAGTAAATCAGGCTTAATTGAGGCTTTTTAGGGAATCCTGAGTGATTTCCCGAGCCGAAAACCGAGGCGAGACCAACCCGGGAAACCCTTGCCAAGTTTTGGAGCAAAACAGGGGAAAGAGGCAGAAGCTGGCCACGCCCGAGTCAAGGTGGGTAGCACCCGAGACAGTTTTCTGCCGCGCCAACACAGCAAGCCAAGGCAACAGAAGCAGACATCCGTCGCGCCCGCTACACAGTGCGTCGCGCCCACGACATGCCACGGAGAGGAGAACATTGCCTGTGGACAGAAGCTAGTCGCGCCCGCTACATCTGTGTCGCACCCGCGACAGATTAGTGTAACGCCCGCGACAAAATGTGTCGCGCCCGTGACGGGCATTGAAAGATCACGGATGGAGGCTGCCAGTGAGGTGTCACGACCGTGATAGTTTGGTTGCGCCCGCGACCTGTCGACATTTTGCGGAAACTGCGCGCGCTGCTGGGATTAATTTTAGGGTTTGGGCTTTTATTTTTCTTCCTTCTATAAATACCCATGTAATTCAGCACTCTTGGGAATCAATTAGCTAGTTTTAGGAGTAGGATTAGAGTAGAATTAGGTTTAATTGCTTTCTTTAATTGTTCTTCAAGTTCTTGATTGTTCTTCAAGTTTTCTTTCATTTCTCTTGCAATTTGTTTTCAATTCTTTCTTTTCAAGCAATTTCCAGTGAAGTTTTACAAGCTTTGCTCTCTCTCTCTCTCTCTCTCTGTCTCTCTCTCTCTCTCTCTCTCTCTCTCTCGCCCCCCGCCCTCTCTCTCTTTCTCTCTCTTTGGTTTCCATTGTTGCTTTCTAGTGCTAGCTACCACAAATCCAACTTTTAGTGAGGAGGAGGGCTAATGGTCACAAAGTCTACTCTCAAGTGAGGATTTGAGGATTCTTAATAATTCAATTCACAATTTTCTTGTTTGTTCGGGGGAAAATCAATTGGAAGTTGAAGATTCAAGTGAAGATTTAGTGCTTTGGAGGTATAATTTCTTGTTCCTAATTTCATTATTAGTTGTAGTTTACTGCTTTCTTATTTCTTGCTCTTAATTGTTTTCTTTATTGTTGATTGTTATTATCCATGTCTAGATTAATTTAGTCGCTTTCTTTACATAATTTACCGCTTTCCGCACTTGAAAACCCCAACGCAAACCAATTTCCCTTGTCAAGCCTAAACACCCATCCCTGTGGATTCGACAACCCTTACCTCACAAAAACCACAAAAAAACTACAACCGAACAGTTTAGAAGAACACGAGTTGGGTCCAAAAACAACATTTCTGGATTGAAGAAGAAGATGAGAAGAAATGGAGAAATTTTTTCTGCTGAAAAAACTCAACCCCTCCAAAATCCAATTAACCAATATCGAATCCAAAATCTCGAATCCAATCAACCAACTAATATCACTCACCTTGAATTGAAGCAACAAAGAGAGGGAAAAACGAATTGGGTATTTTCGTCCAACACAAAAGATCAGAACTTGGGTATGAATGAATGCTCTGATTGGATTTTGTTCGGGCGAGGAAGTACCAAAGAAACCCAGAAAAGAGTTGAAGAGGGTTTTTATTTTTCCAACCTTTTTTTCAACTTCTATTTTGTGCCATGTCAAAAAAATGGAAAACCCTGCACTTAACTATTTAAGCTTTCTTCGATTTCGCTCGAACAATTGTGCGCCATGATATCGAGAAGAAGAAGAAGAAGAGGAGGAGGGAGGGAGATTGAATGAATCTGAATCTGAATCTGGAAAAGAAGAAAGGGGGAATGACGAAGAGAGAGAGAGAGAGAGAGAGAGAGAGAGAGAGAGGAGACAGAAAGAGAGAGAAAAGAGAGAGAAAAAGCTGATGTGGACAAAATAAAGCTGACTGGGACATCCCTCTACCGCTACGTCATCTCGCCACTGAGTTAAGTTCAACTTAACTCGGTAGCGTACTATTCAGAGCAACATGGGGTCAAAGTTCGTATTATTAATCACCAAATCGAAAGTTCATATTATTAAGTCTTATATAGCCAAAAGTTCGTATTATTAGAATCCAATTTCGCTAAAAAGAACAATATTATACAATATTTGTTCATTTTGATTTGACACGCATTTTGAGAAAAATTAACAAATAATTATGCCCTTAGTTTTAAATACTAAAATACTGTTTATACTTTCTCAAATAAAGGGTATTTTAGTAATTTCAATAAAATAAAAGTTAATTTCCTTTGAAGGAAAGTGTACATAATTTTGGAATGGAATTGAACCGTGTCGGGATCGGGTCCGAGCTTCCAAAGCCAGGCTTGTGGATGATGACAAGAAGGAAGGAATCCCGACCCGACGTTTCCACACTAAACTCGCTCACCCAGGCATTTTCAAGAACCGATACACCTTCTCAAATGGTGGATTGATGACTATCGGGTTGGCATGGTTAAGGCGAGTCGTCCGACGTTGGAGCTTGGAAAGGCTCAGGTTTTCCCCCACCAACCCCAGAGGCCCCGGGGTCATATCAGGCCGTCTCGGGACGAGGAGCATCGAGGAATCGGGGTTCGAAAGTGAACCCGGATTCAATAAAGTTCAAGGAAGGATCAACGCCAGCCGACAGAAGACCGTCGCACCCGAGTTAGCTGGCGTCGCGCCCATGACATCCGTCTGGCCGGCATGCAGTCACGCATCCAACGTGCTGTCGCACCCGAGGCTATTTGATACTTAACCTTCGCCACACATGAAAATATATTGAAAGTTATCTCTGAAATAGAAATCCAATGAAAGCACCTGAGTCGTCGTTATCGCACCCGCGACCCTGCTCTGGTTAGATCATCGCGCCCGCAACGCTTGTTGTGGCGGCCGCGACACACCACAGCAACCCAGGCGTATGTTGGGGAAGAGGGCTGTCGTGCCCGCGACGCACCTGGTCACGCCCGCGACACGCCTCGGCAGGCGACAGTTTGTGGCGGACAGAAGGTCGTCGCGCCCGTGACCCACTTGCGACACGCGCTTGCTGTTTCATTTTTTGCTGAGTTTGGGGCTTAATTTCTGTTTAGTATAAATACCTTGTTTTCACTCTTCCCAAGGCATGTTATGTGGATGAATGATTTGCTAATGCATTGTTAGGGTTTTCCCCTAGTTTTTCTCTCAAAATCTTGTTCTTACTTTATCCATTTGTTAATGGTGGTGTTAGCAAGTCATTCCTTTAGTGATTATTTAGTGGATTACCTATGATAATCATGGTGGGGTGTGAGGCCTAGAGTTGTGGACCCTCCTTGCTTAAGGTCATTTCCTTCCTTTGGGTGTTCAAGCCCTTGTTCGTGTTGATCATCGCTCCCATTCACATACTTACGCTAATCTTCATCCATCCACGCGACGGTAACGCTCCATTTGGTATTAGAGCTTTGGTTATTTATTTGCTTGAGTTGTTCTTCATTGTTCTTTATAGTATTTCTCTAGTATTGGGTTTTGTTGGATTTCTTGCATTTATTGGTGTTCCCCAACTCCTGTGCTATCCAAGAGTATTGGAATACATTGTATTGTGTTTGTATTTGGTGTTTTTGAAGAATTTTGGAGCTTTAAGGAAAAGTTGGAAAATTGTGCCCGCAAGGTGTTCGATGAAATGTCTAAGTGAAAAAAACACAAAGAACCCTTAGCCAAACACAAACCAACTACAAGAAAACCCCCAAACTCCACAAAATATCCCAAACACATACCATCCTTCATCATTCCCTCGATATAGATGGAAAAGTTAATTCCGATCGAGAGGAACCAAGCCACGGGAGAAGTCCTCGAGCTCAAGGTATTGAGGACCGACTCGCCACCATGGACGAACGGTTCACCTCCCTTGAGAATCATAACGTCAATATCGAGCGGGCTCTTTGGGAACTTGCGGCACAAGTGAACACCCTGACTACGCAACGTCAAGGTCAACCCCAAAACGAACGACAGAGGCGCGCACAAAGCCCTATCCGTCCTCCTCCCAACTTTGAGTCGAGTGACGATGCTAGAGGCTCCCCTCGACGTCGATTTCGTAGGGAAGTGCATGATCGACCCCCTCGTGACGATTTCCAAGATGTCAAGATCAACATCCCCGAGTTCAATGGTTCCAATGATCCGGATGAATATATCGAATGGGTCCAATTGATGGATAGGATCTTTGAAACCAAGGAATACGATGACGAGAAATCTTTCAAGGTTGCTAGTTTAATGCTCACCAAAGCCGCTTCACTTTGGTTTGAGAACATGAAGTCGCAACGAGCTCGGGAAGGTAAGGCGAGAATCACTACTTGGACACGGCTCAAACAATTGATGAACCGTCGTTTCTTACCCAACACTTACAAGCAAGATGTCTTAAGGAAGCTCTACGCCCTCACTCAAGGCAAATGGTCCGTGAGCGAGTATATTCAGGAGTTTGAACAACTCCTCATCAAAAGCGAACTCCAAAAGCCAGAAGAGCAAACAATGATGCGTTTCTTGAATGCGTTGGATTCCCCGGTTGCCGAAAGGATTGAGGTTCAACCATACTATTCAATGGATGATTTGTGCAGTTTGGCTCTCCGAGTTGAGCAACGAAGAAAGGAAAGGTCCGACACCAAGCCATTGTCTAGGCCCACTTACTCACATATTAGCCGACCCCCTCCGGAGTCAAACATTCTGAAGTCCAGTAAGACACCTAAGTCTGCACCAACGCCTCGAACTGACAAAGGAAAGGGAATTGCTACGACATCTCCAACGGAACTTCCTCGACGGATGGAGGGAAGTAAGTGCTTTAAATGCCATGGGTATGGCCATTATCAAGCGGATGGCCCAAACCGTTGGACTTTGACACTCCAAGAGGTCCATGACATCGATGTTGAGCTTCGGAGGGCTCAAGAAGAGACCAAGGTGATTTTCAATGAGGAAGATGTGAGTGACGAAGAGGATGCCGCTCCCGTACCACCCTTTCATGGAGGTGCCCTTGTATTGAGGAGAATTTTGCATACCAATAAGACTCCAATCGACAAGGCCCAAAGGGAAATGTTGTTCCAATCGCGGTGCTTCGTGGGTGGAAAAGTTTGTACTCTTGTCATTGATGGAGGAAGTTGTATGAACGTCGCATCTACAACTATGGTCGAGAAGCTTGGCTTGCCTCTATTACCGCACCCTCGGCCATATTCACTCCATTGGCTCAACGATCACAACGGCGTTAAGGTAACTAAGCAAGTCTTAGTGAATTTTTCTTTTGGATCTAACTACGATGATTCCCTTGTTTGTGATGTTGTTCCTATGAGTGCTTGACACATCTTATTGGGTCGTCCATGACAATACGACAAGCAAACGGTGTACAATGGGTTGGACAACACTTACACGTTCACCCATAAAGGTAAAAAGATCAAACTACTTTCTATTTCTCCCCGAGAAACCAAAACTACAAAAGGCGGGATGGGTAGTGAGTTGAGGAACCTTCTCGTGTTGAGCGAAACACGGGATGAGTGTGCTCTTGGTGAGGACGAGCTACCTCTTGCTTTATCCTTGCCTTGTAGCGAGCCTAGTGAGAATGAGAGTTCCCAACCACCACATAAATTTCCTCTTCCACCCCTTAACTCCTCACCGCCACAAAACAAGCTTCCTTCCACTTTCTTGCATTTGGACGATGGATACATTGTGGGGATTGAAGCTTGTTGGATGTCTAGCATGATTGCTCGTAGCATTTGGGATGTTCGAAGTTTACCGGAGTCAACTGACGGAGAGTGCCCCGGTTTTAACCCCCAAGAGTTGAGGGCAACTCTTTTTCAAGAGGGGGAGTATGAACCGTGTCGGGATTGGATCTGAGCTTCCAAAGCTGGGCTTGTGGATGATGACAAGAAGGAAGGAATCCCGACCCGGCGTTTCCACACTAAACCCGCTTACCCGGGCATTTTCAAGAACCGATATACCTTCTCAAATGGTGGATTGATGAGTATCGGGTTGGCATGGTTAAGGCGAGTCGTCCGACGTTGGAGCTTGGAAAGGCTCGGGTTTTCCCCCACCAACCCCATAGGCCTCGGGGTCATACCAGGCCGTATCGGGACGAGAAGCATCGAGGAATCGGGGTTCGGGAATGAACCCGGATTCAATAAAGTTCAAGGAAGGATCAACACCAGCCGACAGAAGACCGTCGCACCTGAGTCAGCTGGCGTCGCGCCCGTGACATCAGTCTGGCCGGTGTGCAGTCATGCATCCAGTGTTCTGTCGCACCCGAGTCGTCGCCGTCGCATCCGCGACCCTGTTATGGTCGGATCGTCGCGCCCGCGACGCTTGTTGTGGCGGCCGCGACGCACCACAGCAACCCAGGCGTATGTTGGGGCAGAGGGCTGTCGCGCCCGCGACACGCCTCGGCAGGCGACAAATTGTGGCGATGATCGTCGCGCCGCGCGACCCGCCTACACACCGCGCCGTCTTTTTTCTTTTCCGAGTTTTGGGCTTAATTTCTGTTTAGTATAAATACCTTGTTTTCACTCTTCCCAAGGCATGTTCTGTGGATGAATGATTTGCTAATGCATTTTTAGGGTCTTCCCCTAGTTTCTCTCTCAAAAATCTTGTTCTTACTTTATCCATTTGTTAATGGTGATGTTAGCAAGTCATTCCTTTAGTGATTATTTAGTGGATTACCTATAATAATCATGGTGGGGTGTGAGACCTAGAGTTGTGGACCCTCCTTGCTCAAAGTCATATCCTTCCTTTGGGTGTTCAAGCCCTTGTTCGTGTTGATCATCGCTCCCATTCACACACTCAAGCTAATCTTCACCCATCCACGCGACAGTAACGCTCCAGGAATAATGGACGAATAATTTGGGACGGAATTAAAGGAATAGTATTTTTATTACAAATGTATTGATATCAATTTTATATGATGAAAATGGAGGGAGTAATTCTATATATATGTAGACAAAATTAGTACCAATGTGGTACCATATATACATCATTCAGATCATCACTTGTAACTTGTAAGAGTAATGGAGTAACTAATCATCTAATTACAAGTAAACTACAACGATTGAGCAGCAGTAAGGGAAGGAAGTAGAGTGGAGCGGCAAAGAGGGCAAGACAGGGTTTTCCTGAACCACTTCCGAATGCAATCGCCATGGAACACATGCTTACAGTACAACACCACCATCCCACCCTCTTCTTCTTCTTCTTCTTCTTCTTCTTCTTCTTCTTCATCAACATCATCATCATCATAATTTTCATGAGCGATGCAAAACTCTAGCAAACAGATCGGACAATTCACATCCTTGAATTTCTCCCCATCATCAGCCCTAACCCTAGTCCCAATCGGGATCATCACATCACGGGGGACATTATGCCACTGTCCCCGCCACTTGGGTGGGAGCACTGTCACCCGCGTGATGTCCACACACACCCCCACCCCATGTCCACGGGGCTGCCTATTCAGGCGAAACTTACCCATGAAGCGGCGGATCTCAGCAACCACGGACTCGAACAACTCTTCCTGAAGGCCCATGTCACAGAGCTCGGCTTGGACCAATATCCAGTTCGTGGACACCCTGAGGTCCATGGGAGCAAGCCGAGAAGTCGTCACCTGTTGGGAGAGGAACTCGATCCGCTCATCACCCTCCTGCAGGGACCCACAGTCATGGAGCCTGAATTCCAGCAACACATTACCTTCACCGTCGACGGGATTAGGGTTAGGGTTAGGGTTGCGATACAAAAAGGGTCGGATCTCCACGGGTTCAATGTAAGAAGGGTACATTGAACTGATTAACAGATGCCACATCGCATTATTCGTAACCATTGAATGAATGCAAATTCAAACTGATGATATGATCAAACTCAAGGAAGATGGAGAATGAATTCTGGAAATGATTATGATTTTGGTAACAAATCTGGAATTTGTGGTGGGTGGGCCAGGGGTTCTACTTTATATGGTGGCGGTCAGGCGGTGGGGTCCAACGGTAATAACCTGATTTTTGTTGTATTACCGTGTGCTGTGCTTGAATTAGGAAACTAAAAAAGGAATGAAATATTACAAAAGATTTCGTTTTTTGGCATGATGGTGAAAATTAGGCCTATTTCAAATCAAACTTTAAAAGGAATTCCACTCTAGACACTGAATTTATTAAGAGTAAAATTAATACAATTATTTTTAGAAATATATATAAAAGTGATAAATAATAATTGATATATAAAATTTAGTTATTGTGATAAATAAAAAGGATTCAAGGGAGTAATATATATTGTGGACGAGTGATGATAATGTTTTGGGGGTAAGACATTGTGTAAGTGTTTTTCTTTTATGAAACTAATATTCATTATGGTTGTTGCAACAAAAAATTATTAATTATTACTGTGTTGGCTATATCAATAATTAGAAATGACACCTTAATCGAATGAACTTCATTTAGACACTGTTCTTTTATGCGGTAACTTGCGATGGGGTACTGCACCACACAGTGGCGGATCCAGACATTCAATTTAGGGGTGTCCAATATACTTATTAATACATAAGCGCTTTTGAAGAATAAAAGAATAAAATTTAAATAAATAACAATAAAAATAAAAATAAAATATTAGATGACATATTCACAAGCTTCATCTCATCATATAAATATGTCCGCCAAATAAATTGAAATTTCACATTAACTAAATATTTATATCTTAAACTTATACTGATACCCAATTACCCAATTCATTGACTTACATTTTTTGTTTATAAAAATACTATAATTTGGTACTCCCTCCATCCCAATAATTGTCCAATTTATTTTTTCACGGTCTTCGATTCAACACTTTGACCGCTATTTTTTCACGTTTTATCTTAGCAAGGCTAAAAATATTGTATTCAGGTAAAAATATTTTTCATCACAAATCTAATAGTGGTAGTTTTTTATAATAACTCAAACATATAATTTTAAAAATTAATGATAAAAAATTTAATTAGTCAACTTGGACAATTTATTTGGAACAGAGGGAGTAATATTTTATTGTTTTTGGGTTGTTGCTAATAAATTGGACACCCCTATTATGTGTTTTAGGATTTTTTTTATGGTGTCCACTTGCTCCAATTAAGAAAATTTCTTCCAAACAATATTAGAGAATCACAAATTTTTCTTTGGCTAAGGGTGTCCGTGGACACCCCAAGCCTCCCTACATATCCGCCCCTGGCACCACACCGCACTACTCAATATTCTATCACACTTCACCACACTCCACCACGCTTTACCACAATCATTACCCATACTCATCATTTTCATTATCATAATATGAAAATGATATGAGTATCGGGGAAAAATACATTTTAAATATATTGTTTTGATATAAAATCTATACATTCATATATTAAATTGGGAAAAAAAAACATAATTGACTTCTATAACTATAATAAAATGATATGCCTCATATGTTCCATCAATAGCACTTAACTTTGCCGATCATATAAATTATATAAAATTAAATTTTTATCCATAAATTTTTTTTTAAAAAAATGAAAAATAATGTCAAATCAACAAAATACATGACCAATTTCTTTTTCCTTTTTTTTTTGGCTAAAACACCCTCTATGTAAGCTTCCGCCATCGTCATGTCACACTTCCGACGAGTTTGACTCGGTGGTGGTTTGCTGGAAAAAACAACATATTAAGGTCAGTTTGTCTAATATTAATGTTCAAGGTTAGTTCGTTATATCAAAACACCCCAAATGTTAGTTTATTTTATTCCAATTTTCAAAAAAACTTACATTAGATCTGAAAATTATTATAATTTATTCCAAAAATTAATTAGATTAACTAATAAAAATTACCATGTATTATTTTATATAAAAGTGGATTGAGAGAAACTTAATTAGGGGATAAAAACAACTACACTTTGAGTGTGGTGGCACGGAAATCATTTCACAAAAATGGAACTGTCAAAAAATTATTACATTAAACTTCAGATAGGATAAATATAATATACTCAGTCTCAGGGCACATAGAATTTGAAGTTGGTTTCACATCAAACTCGTCCATTTTTAATTTTAAATTGGCCAAAGGTTCCATGTTTTCCTTGTGATATGTAGCTCACATTTTCATGTTGAGACCATATTCTCTTGCAAGATAAGTTAAATTTTACTATTCGAAAGAATAAGACTATACTTTTAGATAATTTATATTTTAATTTTTTTTATTTAACTTATAGAATTTAGTTAAAAATAAAACATAAATAAGTGATGAGATATTTATTTATCTTCACTACTTTACTTAGCTTGTCTTATCTTACTTAATCTTACGCTACTTCATCTTACCTATACCTTTCCTATACTAAAAAAGAACGTAACTTTTGTCACCCACTCTCACATATATAATTCACAATTGGCAACTTAGAGAAGTTGGTGTGTCAATATCACGTCCTCTATTCTTTGCTTAAGTAATAATTCAAGTCTTGAAGTTAGTGTGTCAATTTCACGTCCTCTGTTCTTTGCTTAAGTAATAATTCAAGTCTTGAACTAGTCTGCTTAATATTTTTTAAACTGGGTAAATTTGATGTGTTATTAGTTCTTATTTGAGGGTAATCACTAATCACCAACAAATTTTACAGGATATAGACAAATAATAAGTATCAAATTACCCATAACAAGTATTGCCTATCAAATCTAATGAAAAGATTTATTTCCACCAAAAATCGAATCTTGACGAGGAACTTGGAAAATAGGTAGAACCACTTAACTACTCCATCTTTGGGTTAGTCCACGTAGAATATTGCTGCCAAAGTAGCCTCAAGAATGAGTAGAAGACATCCTATTTGTCTACATGAACAAACAAAGTAGCAAATATGACTATATGAGTGGTAGCACAAGTCTTAAGAGCAACAAATAGAACTTGATTACATTTCAGCATGTTACAGAAATATAATATCTTACATGACAACCAACAGCAAACATAGTACCTCTTGCACAATGTAAATATACATAATCTTTCATAGAAATGAGCGTTACTCGATCATACAAGCCCATGGTTGTAGTCGTGAAAATGGAAGTTTTTGTATATGAAGTGCGACAACCATCTTGACACAGCGAAACAAATCAATGCTGCACAGAACAAACCGCTTCTTTGAAATGTGGTCATCGCTCTGGCCTTAGTAACTCCAAGAACGCCTATAAGACCAACAGAGATGATCTGAAGCACGGTTTCAGCCACGTTGAGTGTCTTATATGCAGCACTACAGCTGCTGCACTTGACCACATGAGTCCAGTACCTGTCCATCAGTTGTTCTCGTGGAGGCGTTGGAGGGAGGACTGAACCGTCAAATCTAAGCCCCCAGTCAACCTGGCCACCAGCGTACTTGTTCAGCCACCTTCGAAAGGCGACTACAAGTGCATCTGATTTTGTTGGAACATAGCAAGCTTTCTGCCAATTGGAAGGCCCCATTTCCATTATCTTACGCTCCTGCAGGAACGCATCCAAAACTTGAAAAACAGTTGATCGTAAAAAGATGTAACTGAATGTAGATAGTTGGCTTCATTGACGCATAACTTAAATAGCATTTAACATAAGAAGCTATGTGACAGAGGTCACCTCTACATGCAGCAGATACAAGTCAGAATCCAAGGTTAGATTTATGACTATATGAAACACCCATCTAGGCACAATCTGATTGACCCACACACCAAAATTCCTAGGTGAACTCAGTATCACTCGACTTCTTCCTGGGCTAACTGGAATGCAGAAGAAAACAAAAAGAAGTCTTCTCTGCTTCCTATCTGACTCCTGGATGACAAAAAAGCAGAAAAGAATTAATTACAAAATACAGAAATGTAAAGTATACAGTGGAAATAGACATAAACTAACAGACACGAGCTTGCAAATACAGAGTTATATTGAAGGCTTGTTCTTCACAGGGGAAAGGTAAGGTTGAGTAAAATAGGGAAAGTTCACATAAAAGTTGAAATGTTCAACGTTGAAATTATGGAAGAATGGGTAACTTTGGATTGAGTTGGGTAAAGTGTGTAACAACCCACCTAAAGAATAGGGCCATGTATACTGTCCAAAAAGCCGTAACGTGTAATTTCTGTCTGGCTGTCTTATTTCAGACAAGGCTCAGGAATATGCTAAAAATTAAGTTCAAATAGAAGCCAGAGCACCCTGAAAATCACTTTCATCACATCTAATTACCTTGACAGAATCTGATGATTCTACCCAATTATAGGCACTATGGAACATAGAATTGGGAGAAGCATAATAAACACATGGTGCAATAAACTTGTTGATGCTCCTTTCTTGTGTTGCAAAGAAACCACTTTTGTCAATTGTTTGGATCTTGATTTCCATAGGTCCACCGCCCTCTCTATCTACCTTAGGCGTGAAAAGAATACTCAATGTTAGCTCCAGAAGCTTCAGAAACATGAGGCAATCGACAACCACAAATAACAAGTAAAAGTGATCTTATCTGTCGGATGAAATTCGCATTATTCCATAATGAGCATAAGGAACATGAGCTGGATCCATGAGATTTTCAACCAGAACCTCATACCTGAGAGGTCATTAGCAGCAACAATTTCATAACAATCAAACCACTTCTTTCACGCAAAAGGCTTCCAAAGCACCGTACTTACCCGTAGGCTATATCCCTCATGATCATGGAGCTGGCATATGACGGGTCATCAAGTTCCGCAAAATAAGGGGGTTGCTTCTTCTCAAGAATGTCTTGGTACTTGGGATCACTGTTAGGCCAAAACCAAAGTATGCCATTTTGAACTGTGCAGGGGTATGAAGCCACACATGCTCTCTTTGAGGTGTGGACCTTAAAATTTTGAGTGATTGGTTAGAGCCTTAGAGGGTCAAACTAACCAATACAAAATGCTACCATGCATCTATATTTAGCAATCCATTTATAAATGCAAACGCAAAATCCATATAAACCTGTTTTCAATCATCTTCCAACAAAATTTATCAGATAAAACGAAGCAAAATATGATACAACAACTACTTATAGCCTTATAATGAAAACTTAAAGCTCTTATAGACACTAGTTGTCATGATGTATGTTGACAGACACACCCTGAGAATCTGATGGTTTGGCAAAACAGGTTACAAAAGCAAAAGCAAACGACACCCTAAGCAATAGTAGGAATTTTGAAACAAGCAGTATATATACCATCATCACTGCTAACAGCACACATTGATAAAGGGTAAAATGCTATATAGTATTCAAATAAGTTCAGAATTCAAGACACATACAATACAGCAAGATCAAAACAATGGTTAGTAGTGAGAATCATACATACCGGGGGTCCATCTGGGGGAGCTTGAGGGATAAGGTCACACTTGCCAGAGCCATTGAAACACCAACCATGATAAACACACTGCAATCTACCCCATTTATCAATCCTACCATCTGAAAGAGGAGCTAATCTATGTGGGCAACGATCATCAAACACTTTCCACTCATTCTGATTTCTATCCCACCAAATCACCAAATCAATCCCAATAACCCTGAAACCATGGGGCACCCTCTTGTCCAAGTCACATACAGGCGCCACTGGATGCCACTCTGAATACCACTCGAACTTTTCAGTACTGTTTTCCTCAAAAGGGTCGGATTCTTGGGTCAAAATGGTGGTGGGTTGCGCAGCACAGTTGAGCTTTGTGACTACATTTGTATGGTTGGGTTTTGAAGGGGTAATGGTGGGTAATTGTCGACAGATGAATCCATTCTTGATAAGGGGTTTTGGGAAGTGGGTGTGTGTGATGGGTGTTGAATGGAGAATTGCATGATGGAGTGTGACAGCCATGGACATGAGCTTGAAGTTGGATTGAAGAGAGTAGGAAAAGGAAGATGTGGCCTGGTTGGTTTATCAATGATGAGATTTAATTTCCATCGTCAATCATGGGGGTTTCTAGGCTCCAACATTCGTCATTGCGCACTAAAATGGAAGGTTTAATTTGACCTTTGCACAGCTTCAATGGCAAGCATTTTCGGAGTGTGATTAGGTAGGGAAGGGGGAAACTGATTAGAGTATAACCAGGAACATCACGGTATCCATATTCCATACTCGTAGTAGTGTGATTAGACTGATTAGAGTACGTTCTCCTGTGCTGTACTATTAACCTTCAAATCCTTTCCATTTATATTTAGGAGTGTTTAGATGGGGAACTTTTCTATGGAAGTGTATCAACTTTTCCAAATTAATCAAACATTTTTATGTTTGATTGTAAAATAATGATGAGGAAGTTTTTAGGTGGGATCCAATAATGGTTGATGGGAATCATTTTCCTATGGGGGTGTTGGCATGGGAAAGTAAACTATCATAGTATATTTTCTCAAAATGTCCATAAAAAATATTTTATAAATTTTATACATAAGGGTATTTTGGACATGTTAAATAAACTTTCCCACACACTTTTCCATATTTTCAAATGTACACCAAACATTGTAATATTTTCTTTCCCGCGGAAAATTTTCCTAGGTAAAAACTTCCTGAGAAATATCTTCGTGCGGAAGAACCAAACACTTCCTAGTAGAGAGCCTTTGGAAGAACTCTTGGGAAATTTTTTAATGGAAAGTTTTTCAAAAGTTTGAGAAAATATTTTCCTTACCTTCTAAAAGAAAATTTTCCTAAGAAAACTTTGAAAATAGTGCGCCCGTAGAATAATTATGAAGTGTAGTTACCAAAAGCATATTCAATTTTTTAGAACATAAACAATTATTATGATTTTTTTAAAAAAATAATACAAGAGGAAAGATCATAAAAATTAGAAAAGATCGAAAAAAAATGACACAAAATTTGTAAGTTCACTCAAAACATGGGGAAGTGTTGTGCTAAGATTGAGAGCAAATGCAAGTTAAAATCTTGTACATTTAGGATATGTGTTCGTTCGCAGTATAGTGCGGGTGTAATTGTCGTATATATCCGTGGGGAATTTGGGCCTTCGAGCCTAAGAGCTGATCGAGCTTTTTTGATCTAGGTTGAATTACGATGTTTTTTGTGTGAAAGACTATTAACTAATAAAACAAAATAAAAGCTACAATTAACTAATCACGTAAACTAAAAGAAAACACCTGATTAACTAAGTCCAAGCATGCAAATTAGAGTGAATTTATTTGTCCATGAAAGTCCACCAAAGCCCTTCTTTCAGAGGGTTAAAGGCTAGTTGAATTATTCTAACCATTTATTTCTATGAGCTAATCAAACTAAACTACAATAAAGACAACTCTAGACCTAGTTAGAATTCATTGAGTTTCATCTCAAAATTCAACCATTTTTCCTATCGACACTAGCAAATTGACTCCACATCTCAACACAAGTCAATTGCATAGAAAAATAGATGAAAACTTTTTCAAGCATTTCATCAAACACATGGTGGGCACAAGAGAAAAACTCAAACAACAAACATAAACTAGGTTTAATTAGGCATAAACAAGATCAAATATCATCTAAATACATCAATCACAACCCAAAACTAAGAACAAATCAACATAAGATGAAATTAAACAAAGACAAGATCAAAGACAAGATATGAAGAAAAGAGAGGGATGAAAAAAACTTAGTCTTGCAATCGTAGATATAGATGAACAATCGTCAATTTTCAATACAAATCCCTAAATCTATGAAAATTTAATTTTCTATTCTAAAACAATCACCCCTAATGTGTTCTATTGAGACAATGAAAGAAAAAAATGAGAGAAAAGGAGAAAGTTGGATCATAAGAATGAGAAGAATGAAAGAAGGATTTAAATAAACTCGATAGTAAGTTACTGCAAGTTAGCACGGGGCCGTGCTACTCTGGCAGCTTTTCTACTGACTTCAAACTCGTATAATTTCTTCACTTGGACTTCGAATTCACCTTATATTATATTGTTGGAAAGCTCTCGGAATCTACTTTAAGCTCCCGAAGATCCAAAAGTATGAGAGATCTATGGAAGGAGTTATGATGGAAAGAATGAGCATATATCTTCTCTTCTGCCCAATTTATCCAACTTTCTTCTTTTCAACTTGTTTCCTACAAGATAAGTAAAAACATGAAAAACACTAGAATAAAATTGTCATAAACATAAAAACTTAAGTGATTGAAGGTATATAAACTGTAATATTTTCGTGCTAACAATATGCACTCAGTGGTGTGGTCCAAAAAATGCAATTTGTTGAATTTTGGGAATGTTGGCATACATTTTTAAGTTCAAATGATTATTGTCCAATCTCTCAAAGTAGGGATTATTAGAATCCTGTTTTCCTATTAAGATTCTAAAAATATGGCAACTGACATTATTAATATAAAAATTAACAAATTAATATATTGAAACAAGTTTAAATTTTCTCAATTCTTTCCAACTCTTTCCAAATTCTTTCACATTTGCCAACTCCAACTTTGACAGACTTTTTCCAACTTTAAGAAATTGTTTATAACATCCGGATCTATTTATCTACTACTAGAAGGTTGTTGTATAGCGTGAAATTAGCTACGGAAAATGGCCTCCCACGACAAGGTTTTGGACTAGGCGACGAAATCAGCAATGAAGAAGATTCTATCACTTTTTGGCTTGTCGCTAGGTCCAACAGGTTCAGATTTCGTTACTTGATCCCGTAAAAATTGAAAAAAGTATAATAAGGGGTTAGAAATGGAATACAAATTAACATCAATTAAACTCGGGTTGTTTATAGAATATCCCGAACTTCAGTTTTAACATGAATATCCCAAACTTTGGGGGGTCGTATTTGGCAGTAGCCCAACACCAAATTAATATCAATTAAACTCGGGTTTCTCTGTGATGTAACAATATTTGTTTGGGTATTTTGTAGTATGAAAGTATATCTAAGCCAAAAAAACAATCATTGCTTTGTAGAAATCCCGAATTTATTTGATGTTAATTCGATTTTGACATAATAAACACCATTCCCTAAAGTTTGGAACGTTCCATATTAATTGACACATTTCAAAATTTTTCACATACCAAGGTTTAACTAAAAAAACTACCCACATAATTAAATAACATTATTTTTCAAGGTGTTTTTTTTTTTTTTATATTAAGGTGTAGGTAATGAGAGAATGTGAATATGAGTAGTTTTTATTGATTGAAAAAGTAAAAGATTAACATAATGATTAAAGTTAAAACAATTAAATTAGGTATTGGGAAATAGAAAGTGACAATTATTTTGGAACAAAAAAAGTTAGTTTTAGTGTCAATTGATAAGGAACGGAGGAAGTATTATACTCCGTGCATTGCACGGGTTTAGGACTAGTTCATGCTAAAGGAAAGTTTGGACATTTTGATAAACAAAACCCAAAGTTGGGTTCTAAAACCAAATAATCCTTTTAAATATTAAAAAATGGGTAGAAGGGGAGTCAGGTCGCGACGGTTGAGTTGTTTCCTTGTGATTCACAAAACCTCCCTGCTTGTCCGGAGAATAGTTCCACCACAAAGGTGTAATGTAGGCAAACCTTAACTTGCATTTCAGCAAGAGGCTGCTTTCAAGAGTTGAACCCATAACCTCATGATCATACTACAATAATTCAACTGATGCGCCAAGGCTCCCCTTAAAAAATATATCTAAATAAGGTCCTACCGGGAGTCAAACCCAAGTCGCTAGATTCAAAGTCCAGAGTGCTAACCACTACACCATAGAACCCTTTCTTATGCTTAGGTGAATCCTGCTGAGGACGAGTTTGCTTTTTGGTTCATGCTATGGTATTAGAATTCCTCTATTAGGAGCATTCGGATCTTCACGGCTAGGGAAGTTGAGTTTGTTAGATAGTGTCATTGGCCTTTAACTTTTGATTGCCCCATCAAGCTCTTTCTGTTATTATATATAAATGAAGAACATCCCAGGAATGTTAAGTTATCTATCAAGGTGAAAGTATTCAATAATTAAATAAGAGGAAAAGGGATCCAATAACTAATCAATTGAGGTATGAAGTACTGACGATACTAACAAGTTTTGTAATGTCCAAGTGACTACAACATGGTGGACTCCCTGACATGGTGACACCCTATAACATCATTCAGGGCCGCCCTACAACAGGGGTGATTCTCGTTACTAGCTAACTTATAGTTGGTTACACTATCGTACCGGAAGTAGCTTCTTTCGGTCATGTATCTTCTTCTTTACTCTCTATATTTTAATACACAATGATAGAGATGGATTATTGGGCATCAACAAAATTTTAAAACTATGAAACCAACTGCTTTCACACTAGGGGAACAACATCCAAAATGAGGACTCTAACAGTTTGGAAGATGTCTTGAGAAAAGGTTTTAACTCGTGTATCCTATATGTATTCCAGTTTATCCGAAGTATCCCAATCTTGCCGGTGAGAATTCTATCTTTGGAAAAATGAAATTCGTTGCTAGAGGCAGCTCTTAGTAGCTAAGTCGAAGCCTAATTTCATGTGGTTTACTACTTCCGGGATCGCACTTTGTATGTCATCCTCAAGTTCATGGGCTAGGCAACTACTAATCCTGCTTCTCTTCCTTCTCGCCTTTCTTCTAAAATGGTTTTTTTGGCCTTTGTCTATTACCAACTGGAGAGGCTTGGCCCAACAAAGTTAGGTTCTAAATTTTCATAAATCATACGATTACATAGCCAAAGGGAATAATAGGTCGCGCCTAAAATCATCCCAATTCCCAAGCGCTGCTAATGTTGCTACTAAGTTATTTCTTTGGAAAGCTCCTAGTAGATGATAAATTCCCTAATAAAGTTGCCAGTACCTGATAAACTCTTATCGGCTAAAGTGAAAAAGAAAAAAAATGGTAGAGAAATTTGGTATGTGCTCAACTACTCAATAAACCTTTGTAATATCTAACAAGTCAAGTCTTATGTCGGTCATATAGGGCACCAACACAAAGAAAAAAGGTTGAAGAAACCAATACATGACTTAACAACAATATAATGCTACCACCAATGACCTAAATGTTTAGACTAAACATACCAATAGTCACAATTCATATGGGCTGCTGAAGAGTAAGCAATTATCTTCTTGAGTAGATATGGAAGTTCAAGGAGCTTTTTTTTTTTTTTTTTTGCTTTGACATGGATTACCAGACTGTCTTGATGGCATCAAATTCCTTATTAACCTTTTTTTCTTTTGATAATGTGGGGATGGCACTAGATCCATATTGGGAATGAAGATTTTTTATTGCAAATTTCATGTAAGTACTTTACTAGCCTTCTTGATGAATCATATCCTTAAACTGTATCGATTTCAACTGGTCTTAGAGAGTCTGTTATGAATGTTGCCTATACCGGAGCCACTAAAGCACCTACCAATTCCAAGCCCTAGGGTTCAAATGTAAGAGTAGATTGACACTAACTATCCACTTCATAGAAAGGGCAAAAAAGATCAACGGATGATTCGAGGCAAAAAGAAAAAGAATAGAACAAAGAGTCACTGTTTAACAATCTAGTAGTATAGGACCCGGAAATAAATTTCATTGGTGTCCCTCGCGGGGTACGGCGAGTCGAAAGATGTGCCTTTTCTTTGAAGGGATTTACCTGAATTTCCCGTTAATTAAACAAATAACTTAAATAAAAGAATTTTAAAATAAAGTTTGGAAACTTTTACTTACTCAGAAAATAAACAGAAAACGAAAAAGAAATAAAGAAGAAAAAAAAAGGGACAACAAACAGAGGGACTCGAGGCCGGGACCGGAACCACTGACTGTAGCAATACCTGGCGGTATTCTGCCAGTCAGTGGTCCGGGAAGAAGTCCCGAACCAGGAAGTCAGACCCGAGCCACATGACCGGCCAGAATACCGGCACGTATTCTGTCAATCCAGGCCTCGGAACCTGCTTCCGAACCTGGGAGTTAAATCTGAACCAGTGAACTGGCATGCATACCGCCAGGTATTGTGCCAGTCTCTGATTCAGATTTCCTGCTATTTACGCCCGAAATTAAAATATTAAAAAAAACACTTTTCGCCCCGAAATTAGTTTTCTGGAACCGAAAATAAAACCCCAAAAAAAGAAATAAAACAAGGAAAAGAAAGGAAGAGCCGCCAATTAATTTGTTTGAACGAGAATTTGTTAGACCTGGCTCGGATACCCTTGTGAGGTTCTGATACCAATCGTTAGGATCGAGGTAAAATATAAGGTAGACCTAGTATTTGCAGCGGAACATAAAATTATCAGGATGTATAAATTGAGAAGAAATATAACAAGATTAGTAAAAAGATAGAGAGAATAAAAGACACACAATTTACGTGGAAACCCAAATCGGGAAAAAACCACGGACGGCAACGGAGCAATAATCCACTAGTATAAGGGGAGAGATTACAAGAGAGATCCCAAGGGGCTATATAACGCAAGGGGATCGACAACCAGATCACAAGGAGTTAATAGCATAGGCTATATAACGCAAGGGGATCGATGGTAAGATCACAAGGGGTTAATAGCACAGCGGGATATACTGAAGACAAACGAGCACTGTAAAGGACTTTTACAACCTAGGGATGGGTAGAGGTGAAGAATGCTCTGTGTGTGTGTGTTTCGTATGCCGTAGGTGTATAGGTTGATAACAACCTATATTTATAATAGAAAGAAGGAAAAAGAAACTAGGTTAAATATTACAAAAAACATAGAAACAAAAAGGGAAGAGCCGCCATTGACGAAGTCCGGAAAGCCATGAGGCGCTGGCAGCGTCTCCTCTATCGTGCTTCGGTTTTGCACGCTGGCAGCGTGTAGACAAAAGGGAGCAGCGTCTTCTACTTTGTAATAGGACGCTGGTGGTGGGCTACCTCCTGGTGACATCAAAAGACCCCCCCCTAGCGTCTCATAGACAAAGGCGCTGGTGATGGTGACTTCGGCGCTAGTGGCGTCTTGGACCCCCTGGTGGGGTCTTGGAGACCCTGGTGGCGTCTTCTTCATGTGTCTTTTGTGAGGGGCGCTACTAGCGTCCCATGTGACGCTGGTGGTGCCCCGTTCTTCCTTCCTTCAAATTGATTTTGGGCCATAACACCCAACAAACTCCACCTTGGGCCAAAATCTCTGGTACCGTCATAGAGCCCCGAAGGGCAATTAGATGTAATGAGCATCAACTGAATTCAAGTCACCCTTGAACTCAGTAAGAGATGAGGTTGTAGAAACGACTATAGAACCTGTAGTAGTTGAACCCTGTCGAACATAAAAACCGCCTTGCTTGGAGGTTGTAGAACAGGTATTGTTGGAACACTCTTTAAACTTCGATTTGGCTTTGCTAGAACCCCCATTATTAGTGGTTTCACCTCTAAAAAACCAAGCCTTCAACTTTATCAGAAAACACTTCAAGATCAAATTAGATTTGACATCTTCGAAAGACAGGGTTTCATATGATATGACTTCTTTAAAGTGCTTGTAGGAATGGGGCAAAGAGACAACCAACAAAATTAGCCTTATCCTCATCTTCAATAGTAACCTCCAAATTTGCCAGATCAATACTAATGGAGTTACCTTCATCAAAATATTTTTTTGAACTCTCCAAATACTTAAACTAATCACACCGTCGAACTTCTCAATATCATACTTAACTGCAGACTTAACTGCAGACATCCTGAACTAGGAAGAAAAAAGATTAAACCTCGCTCTGATACCACTTGTTAGACCTAGCTCAGATACCCTTGTGAGGTTCTGATACCAATCGTTAGGATCGAGGTAAAATATAAGGTAGGCCTAGTATTTGCAGCGGAAGATAAAATTATCAGGATGTATAAATTTAGAAGAAATATAACAAGATCAGTAAAAAGATAGAGAGAATAAAAGACACACGATTTATGTGGAAACCCAAATCGGAAAAGACCACGGACGGCAACGGAGCAATAATCCACTAGTATAAGGGGAGAGATTACAAGAGAGATCCCAAGGGGCTATATAACGCAAGGGGATCGACGGCCAGATCACAAGGGATTAATAACACAGGCTATATAACGCTAGGGGATCAATGGCAAGATCACAAGGGGTTAATAGCACAGCGGGATATACTGAAGACAAACGAGTTCTCTAAAGGACTCTCACAACCTAAGGATGTGTAGAGGTGAAGAACGCTCTGTGTGTATGTTTTTCATATGCCGTAGGTGTATAGGTTGATAACAACCTATATTTATAGTAGAAAGAAGGAAAAAGAAACTAGGTTAAATATTACAAAAAAACCTAGAAACAAAAAGGGAAGAGTCACCGTTGACGAAGTCCCGAAAGCCATGAGGCGCTAGCAGCATCTCCTCTGTCGTACTTCGGTTTTGCACGCTGGCAGCGTGTAGACAAAAGGGAGCAGCGTCTTCTACTTCGTAATAGGACGCTGGTGGTGGGCTACCTCCTGGTGACGTCAAAAGACCCCCCTAGCGTCTCATGGACAAAGGCGCTGGTGATGGTGACTTCGGCGCTAGTGGCGTCTTGGACCCCCTGGTAGGGTCTTGGACACCCTGGTGGCGTCTTCTTCATGTGTCTTCTGTAAGGGGCGCTACTAGCGTCCCATGTGACGCTGGTAGTGCCCCGTTCTTCCTTCCTTCAAATTGATTTTGGGCCATAACACCCAACATAATTAATAAACTCAAATTTAAAGACTCCACGAACTATGAGATCCGGATCCGAGGGTAAGGTTACGAATTCGAGAATAAAAATTTTCGAATTCGCCCGTTCAATGAACGGTCTTTACTAAACCGGTTAATAAAAAAAGAGAAGAGGAGGAGAGGAGAAGAGTAGAAATGAAGTATTAGTTAATGTAATTTATTTTATTTAGTTGCATGCAAATGCGATAATAAATGGGAGAAATAAATATACAAAAGGTACAAAGGAATTAAACATGAATATATCTTATTTACAAATATTCAAGTTTAATTATGTCGAATTTATTGATTAATCACATTACTAGATAATATAAGTGAAGATGTAAAGGGAGAGAGAGAGAAAAATTAAATGCCAATTAAGTGTATGCAAAATGAGAGAATAAGAGAGGGATAATAGAAGATGAAATCATCAAGTGTCAATACGCCAAGGTGATTTCGGTATAAAATGAAATGGAGATGGATGAGGTTTTTATTGGAGAAATGAAAAGTTGAAAAGTAGGGTTAAAATGAGGGGGGAAAACCGCCAAGTATTGTGGGTTTTCTGAGAGCCTAGCTACGCATGGCACGCAACCCTAGGCAGGCAAAAGCGCCCCGGATCGGGTAGGATCCGCCCACAATACCTGGCGATATGGAACTGGATCTGCCCAGCTTGGCCTGCTTCTGCCTTGGGCCGCGTGTAAAAGTGGGATTGGGCTGATTTTTTTTTGTTTTTTCTCTCTTTTACATTTCACTTTCCTTATCATTTTTCTAAAATAAGATGAAATAAATATAAATAAATAAAAATAAAAATTACATAATTATGAGACACTTATCAGGTGTCTACAAGTACTCATCGAGAGAAAGACTGACGAGATTGAAATGGGACTGTGGCACGACATGCAAGGCATTAGTTTTCTTTTCACTTTTAAAAGATAGTTTGAATTCGACCGATTCCTATGTGGTGAATAGACATAGATTGAGCATTTAAAGAAACACGGTACAAGTGCTCCGTTTGTCAGCTTCTTGTTAAGACTGAAACAGTGTCTCGTGAATTAAATAGCGACACCGTCTATTAATATTTGCTCGGGTAAAGAGAAGTTTTAGAATTTTTTTTAAAGAGTCGTGTTAGCCAGAACTTTTACTGTTTCTTCACACTGCGTGATATTCCATGCTACTCATCCATGTCTTGATCCAAATCATTCCTCTTTGTTCTTTTGTACGGTGCGGTGGGGTACTACAATTCACCATACTACTCAATATTCTTTCACATTCTACCATGCCATACCACACATTATCACAATCATTACCATTATATCTCCATACTTTTCTCTCTTCTCACTTTTCTCCTCTACTATTCAAATTTTCTCTCATCACCTACCATATCAATCACACTATCTACAAATTTTACCGTACATACCATTCCACACCTTACACCACTTTCCCCAATTTCATCATACTGCACCATTTCCGCACCATACCAACCATATAAAAGAACAGGATAGCGTATATGTATGTGACCATTGATGAGTCAAATTACAATCATTGCAATGAAGACTACTCTGATCCCATGTCGAGAATATTGATGAACCAAATTGTTGAAATACATTGTGGTGTTGACAGTAAAGTTGAACTCAATACTTTAGCTTTACTATATAAGTATATTCATAGGGTTGCACATATAGATCAAGTGGGAGATTGTTGGATCATAATCCAATTACCCGCTTATATGTGAACAAATATAAATCACAATATCTGATAGTTTATATTCCGACTAAAAAGTGATCCAAGAAGTACATATTGGGCATCAATGTACCAAGTGAGATATGGACTCTATTGTATAGAAACTGGTAACTTATTATTGTTCCATGATTGGTAGAATAGTAGTAGGGTCAAAACGCTAAAATTGCTGCTACTTATATAAAGTTATGGTCCTCACGAAGTCGCAGTAGCACAACTGTGATTTCTCTCTGGTATCCATCCTCAATAAAAAGAGAAACAATAGAGGGTTTTCTTTGCGAGTTCTCTCAGAAGTGCGTGTTAATCCGGAAGACCTAACCACATCGCTCAATAATGACTAACATAAAACTGTAATAATAGATTCATGTAATCCTGTTTATGTTTATGTGTTCTATTGAGTCGGCGTATTGATTCTAGTTCACAATCATAGTTTTCATTAAGTTTGATTTTAAAAAAAAAACTACTTTTACAACAAATAGAAACAAAAAATTATTTAAATATAAATATAAAAAATATTGTGATAATTAATTATGTAAAAATACAAGGATTGTTGTTTATTTGTTTCATTAACAAAGTCCTAACATAAATATAAAAACCATTTTGTTATTAATTGAAGAATGAATAACAAAGTACCAATATTATATTTTTAAAGAGTGAATAACATAATTATAATATTATATCTTCAATTTAATAATATTATATTTATTTAAAATTATTTAAATATATAAATAAACATTGGTTGTTTTTAAATAGTGAAAAATAGTTATCATATTATACTTGTCGTTTTATAATTTAAGTGCAGCGTTTTTTCAACTATTTTTTTTAGTTGTTTTTTCTAACACAAAGATAGGAAAAGCAATTGAGAGATATATACAAGTAATTTACTGTAACTAGCAAATACCCACGCGTTGCGTCGTGGTTAATTAAAAAAAATACTCAAGTGTTGCTTGATATGATTTTAAATTAATAATATATCACAGTGATATAAAATAGTGTTTTTGGAGATAAATAATCTGTAGTATGGGGTTTATGGTTGAAAATATTCCAAATTGACTTTTTGACTGCCAATAAACTGAAGTTTTACCATATTTTTCCAGACTAAGCCAACACCAAATTCTGGTCACAAAAAACTGACATGACATCGATACCACGTGCTTAGTAATCAAAATATGATGTACGTTCATTTGGTACTAAGCACATTAACAGGTTCCAGGTATAAGTCGGGCCTACTGGACACGTTCCAGGTTCTAGGTTCAAACCTACCGAATGACATATAATTTGTTCTTTTGGTTTCCTTTTTAATTGAGCTTAACCAAAACAATGCTCCCTCCTATCCGCTTTATCCAAATAAGGTATTGCCAACACATTATAGACTTCTTATAATTGAAAAAAGTGGAAAATGAGTGCATAAAAACTGCATGCATAACGTAATCTCAAACCTAACTTAACCTAACCTAACTTAACTTATCCTTACCTAATCTAACCCAACTCCCTAAAAACATCAAAACCAAAAAACAACTTTTTAAATAAAAAATAAATTTAAATAATATTATTTTAATCTCAAATTAACCCATTTTTTTCAACACCTATAACTTTTTTATTTATTTTCCTCAAAATATTCAAATTTTATTAATAAAATATTTCCATCCAGCAAATAACTTAACTCAAACCTATCATATCCTTTCCTATCCTATCATATACTAACTTATCCTAACTTGAAACTAACTCAATTGGAATGTCACTTGTAATTTTTAATATAACCCAGACATTCTAGATTTCTGATAATTAAAAAAAAAGAAGGTGAAAATGGGTGCACAAATTAAGCAATGGGGACAAAAGTGCCCTCTGTCCAAAAATAATTGACTTACATGCTTTTGAAGGTCCACATTTACTCAATAATTTATCACATAATATTTTATTTGTTAAAAAATTCTAATTTTATACTATTTTAATATTAATTTTTCTTACGAACCTAGTGATATTAATTTGATGTCATGACTCATTATATATATATATATATATATATATATATATATATATATATATATATATATATATATATATATATATATATATATATATATTTTAAAAAATTTTAGTCAAAGTTTTTGACGATGAAAAATAATCGAAGGGAGGTTATACCGTACGTGATTATTATGTGAATTACATACTATCACTGTAACCTTGTAAATATATGCGACGCATGTGTAGTAATGTGAACTATGTATTATAATTACCAATCAAATCAATGGATAAATGAGTATTCTATTAAAATGCATTTACAAAAAAAATGGTTATACACTCTTAAAATGAGTATTATATTATTATGTGAACTATGTATTATATATAAAAATGGGTTTATAAAAAAAAAAAAAAGAAGAAGAGATGAATGGACAAATGATAACTAATTGCCGGTTGAAAGAAGAGAGAGAAGTATGGGGATGATGTATGTGAGTTTGGGAAAGAATTATCAAACATAAATCTAACAGTTGAGATTAATCTGTGGTAAAATGTAATCAACGGCTATAATTGATTTGAATTCCTAAAATCACTCTCGTCAGAGTCAATCCTACATTGTTTTAAGGGTTTATTACTCTCTAGTGTTGGACTTAAGATTTTGATTAAAATGAGATGTTTTTTACAGCTTGGTGTTGCCATCAATCAAGGTAGTTTGACCATGAATTTATTTTTGATTAAAATTTGGTAAAAGCAAGTAGGCCTGCTGCTGATGTGACATTTGTTATGTGACATGTCTGATGTATTTAATATAAGTAGTCGATGAACTTCAATGTAGATTAACCCAAAACAATGAGGTGGTTAACCCAGACATAACTTGGTTAACATGAACTTATTATGGGTTAACTGTCTATTGTAGGTTAACCCAAACCAATGAGGTGATTAACCCAAAATACAGTAGGTTAACATGAACTTATTCTGGGTTAACCGTCCATGATGTCCATGTTGAGTGTTTTATGTTAGCATCATTACCCATATGACCTATCTTCATAACCCTAAAGCATAACTTATGTAGTTTTTACTTTATTAATTACCAATTTCAGTATACAAACCTTATGTTGGAACTATGCATTAGGAGTACGTGAACTTTATTAACTTATGTAGTTTTTACTTTATTAACCCAGACCAATGATGTGATTAACCCAAAATACAGTAGGTTAACAAGTTGAACGAATATGGAAATTGCAAATGCAAATGCAATTTTAATTGTTAAATATTCATTTGTCATCATTACACCTATGCATATAGGTTTGGCTCTACTAAATAACACCTAACTACAAATGTTTTTCTGGTCAAAGCTGAGTTTAATTGATGGCAACACTAAGTAATTTTATATTTTTCCTCCATAACTTTGTTGGTTATATTGTTTTCTCCTCAATCTCCCAAAATGACAAATAAAAAGGGATGGAAGGAGTACTTAACTAATTTATTTTATTAATCTACGAAATTTAGCTAAAATGACAACTATTATGAAACAGAGTGGGTAGTTAATTATTGAACAAATGATACTTTATGCGTTAGATTTTTTTACTTAAATTTTTTATTCAACAAAAAAATTAAATATTTATTTAAAAATTGTGAAATAAAATTGAAGTATAATGATAAGTCTCGGAACTTGGAGCGTTTGGGGACTGTTGTGAACCAAGAGACCGTAGGCGTGATTCGCTCCATTCCTCTCCCATCCACTCACGTGGAGGATTCAATTTGTTGGGGTTTAACGAGTCATGGTGAGTTTACTACAAAATCTGCCACTTGGTTAGCCCATGAGGACGTAGATTTCGAGAATGTTTGGGAATTTAGGTGGATCTGAAATTTGGATATTCAACCGAAACTTAAAGTTTTCCTTTGACAATTTTGTCATGAAGCCGTCCCGGTGAAAACTAATTTAGTGCATAGAGGCATGAATATTTCGCCCTTATGTCCGTTTTGTAACCATGAAGAGGAACAAGATGATCACCTTTTTTTACATTGTGATTATGCTCGCAAAGTTTGGCAGTTAGCCCTTCAACATGGATGGACTCAAGCCTCTCCCAATGTTCAGGAAGGTTTGCAAGATTTTATGACCAGATGTAAATTAAATGTATCTAATTCTAATTTTGAGCGTATCATTGTTCTTATTTGGAGTATTTGGAAATCTAGAAATATTGTTACCTTTAACAATAGGTCAATTCCTAGTGGTTGTACTCTCCTTCGGGCTAAACGTAGAATGGAAGGTTCGCCACAAATTGGCAAACTCTATGATGTCTTCTATCTCCCCTCCTACTCAACATCGTGCTAATGCGCCTGTTTGGGTTAATTGGGTCAAACCTCCTCAGGATATGGTTAACATTAACTTTGATGGTTCTAAAAGATATGGTAAAGCTGCGGGTAGTTATATTATTTGGGATTTCCGAGGCGATGTCATCCATGCGTCTTCCTTTAACTTAGGGGGTGGTTCAGTCCTCGTTGCGGAAGTCACTGCTATGCGTAATGGAGTCAGGGATGTTGTGCTTGCTGGATATAGAAACATTTTGGTAGAAGGGGATAATTTGGTCCTCATCAATGCGATCAAGAGCTTATTTCATGTGCCTTGGGAGATTTCCACGTTGGTCCAAGATATTCGAGCATATATGGAGGTTTGTAGCAATGTTCAGGTTTCTCACATCTTTCATCAAGGGAATAGAGCTGCAGATTGGCTGGCGAAGTATAGTTTATCTATTCAAAATGATGTTCTTAATGCTAGTTTGTATAGGGAGCTTTCTTTGATTGTGTTTGAGGATGCTCTGGGTAGATCCCTTGAAAGAAGGGCTACCTATCAGTTTTGTTGTTTACCTTTGTCAAAAAAAGAAAAAATCTATATAAGATAGTCAATTAGTCATCACCAATAATGGTGTGAAACACAAGATTGGTATTACATCACCTACTTTGCTAGAAAAGGTGAAACTTGCAAGCCAGACGCCGCCACCTCACCTAATTAATTAGCTAATTAATTTGGAACATAAAGGTGAAACTTCAATGTCGGACACCGTCACCTAGTTGGCGACATAACCAAGTTTGAATTTATGGGATGGTGACATATTATCAGTTATTATTATTCATTCCCGAAGGCCATGTTCTATACTGCGGTTGGAAAACTGCGGTACCACACAGTACCGCAGTATGCCACAACCCACCACATTTCACCGTAAATCATTACTTTTTTCTCTCCTCACTTTTCTCTCTTCTCACTTTTCTCCTCTACTTTTTATATTCTCTCTCTTCACCTACCTCACATACCAATAATCTACCACAATTCTTCCACACCCCACCACAATTCCACCACATTTCACCGCAAATCATTACTTTTTTCTCTCCTCGCTTTTTTCCTCTACTTTTTATATTCTCTCCTCACCTACCCCACATACCAATAATCTACCACAATTCCACCACACCCCACCACAATTCCACCACACCCCACCACAATTCCACCACACCTCACCGTAAAATATCGCAAAATACCGCAGTATAGAACACGGTTTAAATCATGATGTAGTCCTGAAAAGGTCCATAAATCATAATGGACCGACTGGTAGGCCTTACAAGATGTCATTAGTCAACCTCCAACCACTGTAATTTTTTTGACATAGGCCACATAACTGCGACCTGTTCAAAATATAATCCTTAGTAATTTCGATTACATGTTTTGTGACGTTCAAATTATAATTACTCCCATCACATGTTTTGTGACTAGTTCAACATGTTTATCAGTTAATGTGTGAGAATGTCGCTTTTGCATTTTCTGTTACATTGTGTGCATAAGTATCTATTATCCCCTAAGCTTACCTTATTTGCAAATGTATCCACCAATTTACGCCAATTTAATAATGCTAGAGGATTTTAAATAAAAAAAAATCTTTGTCAACTTATGCAAAAAACTTGTGACCGGGCCTGCAAATTTCGCGGGTAAGTCCCATTTGGTATTTATTATCAAAAATAACCGAAAATTATCAAAAATTACCGAAATTTACCAAAATTTGACAAAAATACAAAATTTTACTTTCAAGTAATTATTTACTTATTATTTATTTACTATTAAATTTTTTTTATCTTTTTTGAATTTATGATTTTTTTATTGAATTTTTATTTTTATTTTTAAAATGGTAAAATTTTATTTTAATTTTTCAATTTTTAATTTTTTTTCACTTTTAAATTTTCTAATTTTTAAAATTTAAAATTTAAAATTTTTAAGTTTTTTAAATTTTAAGTTTTTTAATTTTTAATATTTAATTTTTTTAATTCATAATTTTTAATTTTTGAATTTTAAAGTTTTTTATTTTCTTATTTTCAAATTTTTAATTTTTTTTAATTTTTAATTTTTAATTTAAAATTTAAAATTTACAAAATTTAAAATTTTGTTTTTTCTAATTATTAAAGTTTTAATTTTTTAATTTTTTAATTTTTTAAATTTTCTTATTTTTCATTTTTAAATTTTTAAATTTTTATTTTTGAATTTTTGAATTTTTAAAATATTAAAATATTAAATATTAATTTTTTAATTTTTTAATTTTTTAATTTTATAATTTTTAATTCTAAAAATTTTTTATTTTTAAAATTTTGAAAATTTAAAATTTCAATTATTTATCATTTTATTATTTATTATTTACTTTTTTAATTTCTTAAAATTTTATTTTTAAATTTTAATTTTTTTAATTTTTAACATTTTAATTTTAATTTTAATTTTAATGTTAATTTTAATTTTAATTTTAAAATTTTAATTTTAAATTATTGAAATTTTTTAATCTTCTTATGTTTGATTTTGTAATTTTTTTGATTTTTTAATTTGTTCATTTTGTATATTTAACGTAATATATTTTCTAAAACATATCTAAACTTATATAAATTTACCAAAATTTACCAAAAGTAATATTTACCATATTTACCACTTACCATTGATTATTATAGACCCTAAGAATCAACGATCAAACACTACCTTTTCAGCTTTCACGTCATGTTTAAATTGAGTTTTTACCTCTTTGATTGATGTACTACTACCACAAAATAGTCCAAAAGTTTATATTATTTTGATCCAATTTTCTTTATATATTTTTTCTTTTTATATTTTTATGAAGCTATAGGTTAAGTTTTATTCTTGTTTGCAGAAAGTATGTATAACTAAGGTTCTCAGAAGTATCAAATAATAAATGAAATCAGATCGGCGTCGCCATTGACCACCTACCACTAGCTAGCAATCTATCTGTTGCAAAATTTATATGTTAATTTCATTTTCTCGTCAAGGAAAGTTCCTAATATTGCCTTTACAAAACAAAACAAAACAAAAATATTTATATCACTAGGACCACTAGCCAAACAAACCTTATCCTGTAGTGTGTGCCCATATATTCTGCAAGATCTGGAGGATCCACCCCATCACAATTCATCGTCACCACCACTATTTTCATTCAACTAATTGTTCTCCTTTAGCACGCAAAGTCCTCCCAAATGTCTCCAAAATAAAAATTTAGAAAAAAAAACAGAGGTCAATTATAAGTTTGAATTGAGGTATAGTTAATAGTTTATGTTATAAATAAATGTCGGTCCCTTTAAATTATAGATATTAAAATCCTTAATTCTTTGAATCTTAAAATTCTACATTTTATTATTTGAACCTTAAAGTTAATTAATGATCAAAACAAAGAAGGCCTAGACTTGTGTGATGCAAAAACTGAAAAATACTCAGTTTAGAAGACAGGGGCAGAAAGGAAGAGAAGGGAAAATGTCTGTCAACTCTAATAGCATTCCCTTCATATACAAAGGCCCTTTTATAGGTAAATAAAAAACAGAGATTCATAAAAACAGCACCCACAATCTACACTACGTGCACTATACCACTAACTCCTAAAGAATAGAAACACAACACTCCACTAATCCCTGAAAAATAGCTAAAGCTAGTACTAACTATAACTGACATATATAGACCAAGTCAAATACAGGAAAAGGAACATCAGATTAGCTTCTAACAATCCCCCCTTTAAACTAAAAGCTTACAAGCTTCAGTTTACGCACATCTACAAGTCGTCCACGGTGCAAATGCCCAACAACCTCCTCAACCTCCGGAAAGGAAGAAGTTTGACAGACTTTGTGAAAATATCAGCAAGTTGATCTTCACTTCTACAATACTTCAACTCAATCATTCCATTTTTGCAAAGATCTCTTAGGAAAAATTTCGTCACATCTATATGCTTGCTTCTTCCATGAAATACAGGGTTTTTTGAGAGTTTGATAGCAGAATTATTATCACAGAAGACCATAGTAGCTTCCCCTTGCTTGAGTTGCAACTCTTCAAGAATTCTTCTCAACAAAATGGCTTGACAGGCACAGGTTGTTGCAGCAACAAATTCAGCTTCTGTACTTGATAGGGTGATAATAGGTTGCTTCTTAGAGGCACATGAGATAGCCCCTGTGCCAAACATAAAAACAAAACCAGAAGTGCTCCTTCTATCATCCTGATCTCCTGCGTAGTCACTGTTTGTATATCCAACCAAATTAGATTATCCACCCTTCTTATAGAACAAACCCAGGTTCTTGGTCCCTTGCAAGTAGCGAAGTATTCTCTTTGCAGCGAGCAAGTGCATTGTGGTTGGCTTCTCCATATATCTACTTATGAGACTCACAACGTACATGATGTCTGGCTTTTTAGCAGTTAGATACATTAGACTACCTATAATTTGCTTATATAGTGTGTTGTCCACCTTCTCACCTTCATCATCCTTATGCAATTTCACCCCAAATTCCACTGGTGTGGATAAAGAATTGCAGCTCTTCATGTTGAACCTATCTAGAACCTCCTTACATCTTTTGGGAGACAAAGACTCCACCATCAGATTGCACAACCTCTAAACTAAGAAAATAGTGCATTTTTCCAAGGTCAGTCATTTCAAATTCCTCCATCATGAACTTCTTAAACTTATTAAACATGGCATAATCATTCCCGATAAATAAAAGATCATCAACATACAGGCAAACAATGAGCATTTTCCCACCATATCCAATTTTGACTAACAAAGTATGCTCATAAGGACATTTATGAAATCCTTCTTTGACAAAGTAAGCTTCGATACGACTATACCAAGCTCGTGGAGCTTGTTTCAACCCATAAAGAGCCTTCTTTAGCTTATAAACTTTATGCTCATTGCCATGTTTAATATAACCAGGGGGTTGATCAATAAATACCTCTTCTTCCAAATGGTCGTGCAAGAAAATCGATTTAACATCCAATTGAAAAATGGGCCAAGACTTTTGAGTTGTTGTTGCAATCACTAATCTGATGGTGTCGTGTTTCCCAACGGGAGCAAAAACCTCGGCATAATTAACTCCATACTCTTGCTTGTATCCCTTCGCCACTAGTCTTACCTTGTACTTGTTAACTTCTCCATTCTCTCTCAGATTTGTTTTGTAGTCCCACTTGACGCCGATTGTTTTGTGGCATTTAGGAAGATCGGTTAGCTCCCAAGTGGCATTCCTTTCAATAGATTCAATCTCAGCATCCATCGCCTTTTTTCATTTGGCTTCTTTCACTGCAATATAAAATGTTATGGGGTCACAATCTGCAAACAAGGCAAAATAGGTCACATCCTAATGCTCTTGAACTCTAGTAACTTCATAATCCTGCATCCAAGCAGGCCTTTTTCGAGCTCAGTGAAGCGATTCAGCCACTCCACTTGCAGCTTCGGACTCAATTTCCTCTTTTATTTCTGGATTTTCAGGGGCATAATCAACAGTGTATGATTCTGAATTTCCAGAATCAGATACTGCAGTATCTTTTTCTGGATTTTTTGCATTCGAACCAGCAGTTGCTACCGAATTTTCTACGCCATCGTCAAGAGTCACTGGGCCAGACTGCTGTCCCGGCCAATCCCACACACTTTCTTCATCAAAGACAACATCTCTGCTTTTCACTATTTTACCTGTCAAGGGATTAAATAATTTATAAGTTTTGGATGTGTCACTTACACCCAAGAAAACACATTTTTCCCCTTTATGATCAAGCTTCTTTCTTTTTTGGTCCGAGACATGTGCATAAGCTACGTAGCCAAAGATTCTGAAATGATCAACACTTGGCTTTCTCCCACTCCAAGCTTCTTCTGGCGTCATATTTTGAACTGCAAATGTAGGGCTTCTATTGAGAATGTGAACACTCCAATTCACAGCTTCTGGCCAAAATGTTTTGGGAATTCTCCCCTTCACAAGAAAACTCCTAACCATATTCAAAATGGTTCTATTCTTTCTCTCTGAAACACCATTTTGCTGGGGTGTATAAGCAGTTGTAACTTCTTTCTGAATGTCGTGCCATGCACAAAATGTTTCAAACTCTTTTGAAAAATATTCTCCACCACGGTCACTTCTGAGGGTCTTTATGGATTTTCCTGTCTCTTTCTCCACCCGAGATTTGAAGCTTTTAAATAATGCAAAAGCTTCTGATTTTTCCTATAAAAAGTATACCCAAGTTTTCTGAGAAAAATCATCAATGAAGGTTATAAAATATCGTTTACCTCCATTAGAAGTTGGATCAATTGGCCCACAAAGATCAGAATGAATTAGCTCCAAAATGTGTTTTGCTCTCCATGACTTTCCTTGGGGGAAGCTAAAATGATGTTGTTTACTTACAACACATTCTTCACATATCTTGGATGGAGCAGCGATTTGAGGGAGCCCGGAAACTATATTTTCTGATGAAGAGTTTTCAGCCCTCCAAAACTCAAGTGACCATAACGGTAGTACCACAACCATGATAGGTCCCTTCCTTCCTTCCATCAAGCAAGATTGAACCCCTTCGATCTTCAGTGGATACAACCTGTTTGAGTTCCTTTTCAAAACAACAATAGCTCCTTTAATAGGGTCATAAATCTCACAAACACCATCCTTCAAGGTGATAATATAGCCTTTCTCCTCCAATTGGCCCACACTCAACAAATTAGTCTTTAAAGTAGGAGCATAAAGGACATTCGAAATTGTTTCAACAAAGCCATTTCGACTTTTGATCCTAATATCACATTTCCCCATGACTTTCACAGTTGAACTAAAGACAATAGTGGAACGAAAGTCTTCATTTTAGGTAAAAAATAGAGACTTACTTCCACACATGTGATTACTACAGCTTGTATCCACATACCACATTCTTGTTTCTGGCTCGTCCGCAACTTGGGTCGTTGTCATCACAGCGTCTGAGTTTGATTTTCTGCTTCTTCAAACTTCTATGCGAATTTTGCAGTTTCTGCCTTGTTTTTTGTCAATAGGCAGCCTGCTGTAGCACTCAGCCACATAATGACCAAACTTTTGACACCGAAAGCACTTCACTGTTGATTTCTCATGGCTTCGACCCCTGTCTCTCCCCTGAAACTGATCATTACTGTTGTTCTAACTCCTACTGGAATTTCTACCTGCATGACCTCCTCTTCCTCGGCCTCGACCTCGAACTTTACCATGGCCTCTGTACCCATTAGAGTGGGTGCTAACAGAAGCCTTGAGAGCCTATTCCTCTACAGGGGAGCCCCACTTTATCTTTTGTTCATGAACTAAGAGAGAACTTTGCAGTTCATCAAGGGACAACTTATCCAAGTCATTCGATTCTTCGATTGCACAAACCACAAAATCAAATTTTGGAGTTAACGAGCATAGTATCTTCTCCACAATCACAACATCTTCTATCTTCTCCCCGTAGATTCGCTCTTATTACTAATCTCTATAACTTTGCCATAATAGCATGTGACAATCTCCCCATCCTTCATCTGGAGAGATTTGAACTCCCTTCTCAAGGTTTGAAGATGTGCCCGCTTCACTCTTTCAGAACCTTGATATTTCTTCTTTATAGAATCCCAAATATTATCCTTGGATGTTTGCCTCGACGGGATTGTCTCCAGGATGGGTCGATCGATCGCCTGAAATAGGTAATTCTTTACCTTCAAATCTCTCAAGCGTAGTGCATCTAATTCTTTTTGTCAAGCTTCTGTCACCTTTTCCCCTTCTTTTGACTCTTCAATCCTAGGATCTATCAAAGTCCAAAACTCTTTGGCTCGAAGGAAATTCTCCATAAGCATGCTCCAATGGTCATAATGACCATCGAAGCGTGGAACTGTTGGCTGAATAAAGCTGTTGTTTTCTGAGGCCACAAAAATGATTGGGAGAAAGAAAAACTATTGTTTTATGTGGATGAGGGGAGTGCTTGAACTAGGCTCTGATACCACTGATGCAAAAACTGAAAAATACTCAGTTTAGAAGACAGAGGCAGAAAGGAAGAGAAGGGAAAATGTCTGTCAACTCTGATAGCATTCCATTCAGATTAAAAGGCCCTTTTATAGGCAAATGAAAACAGAGACTCATAAAAACAAAACCCACAATCTGCACTACGTGCACTACACGACTAACTCCTAAAGAATAGAAACACAACAATCCACTAATCCCTGAAAAATAGCTAAAGCTAGTACTGACTATAACTGACATAGACCAAGTCAAAAACAGGAAAAGAAACATCAGATTAATTTCTAACATTGTGCCCAATTCCAGTGAAGGGTAAACCAATTGAATGAAGTCCCTGATATGCCCTCCTACCACATAACATTCAATGAAACCTCATGCCTTCTCACTTTTTTCGTTTACGTGAGCCTCCTCTTCCTTTGTCACTCAGCAACATGAAAACCGAACATATTCCCCAAACTTTCTTCATCTTCTTCATTTCACTTGCCTCGTCTCTCCAACTCCCCGCAATCTCTGACATAGGAAAGTCTTAAACCTCACTCAATTTTGTTTCATACATTGGAAGTAGGTATCCAAAAATTACATATGTATTCCCCACCTACTTAGTTATGGATGAAGGTCTCTATAGACCCAAACTTTCGCCACCCTAAACAAATTTGACTGAGAGTAACTTTATACCACTGGAGATCGGAGGAGATGGACAACCAAAGAGTCTTGTTGATAGGTTTCTAGTGAAACTAGAGAGCCTTAATGGGATGTGATAGGAGATGAACGAGTGGAGAGAGGAGGAGAAGGAGCACTGAGATTCACTATTAACAGAGAGAGAAAAAAAAGAGTAGGAAGGGAGAGTGTGTATGTATAACAAATTCATGAGGGTAGTATTGGCAGTCAACACAAAAATTAAGTCTAAAATTCTCTATCGAAAACCAATGTGAGCCATTTTTTTTATCGGATTAGGATAATTTAGACCGTTTTACTTCATGCCATTAATATTGAGGGTCCAAATAATAATATGTAACAGCCGGAGATTTAAAAAGTTAATATCGATCTATAACTTAGCAGGTCCAAAATAAATGTACTCTATAGATGACATTTACAATGAAAATGGTAAATTAATGAAAATTGTATATCTAAAACATAGAGATGATAGACTTTCAAATAACTGTTACAAATCTTATCATACATTTTCTTCAATGGCTCTATATCTGTTCCATTTATGAAGAACCTCACAATTTGCATCATTGTGATTTGAAAATCGTCTTCATCTTATCTACTATATATATTGCACCAATTAAACAAAATTCTAATAAGGGGAGCTAAAAATATTATATATAAGCGTAAAATAAAGTTCCTACGTATGAAAAGATAAACTTTATATTGTAGCCACTTCAAATGAAAACGAACATGCATAAAGTAATATTAGCTAGTAAAGTAGTTACTAGGAATATAAAGTCACAAATATTATGAAATAATAATAAAGGTTTACTGCGAATGAGCTAGTAGCTCACTTCACATGAATGTGACCTTCCATCTTTGAGGTCATGGGATTGATTCTCATGACTTGCAAGTCTCCTTGTATGGAGATGAGTAGGATCATGAAACAAGTCTTCTGAGCTTGAATTTAGGTTTATCCAAAATAAAAAATATATACTTTTGTTTGTTATAGGTCAATTTGGGCATAATTATGCGATTTACAGTATGAAACAAAGTTCTAATTTTGTAGACAAATGCGAATAGCATTGTCTCCATTTCTTTGCTGAAAGTTTATTGTGTGATGGGTCAATGATAACGAAATCAGATTCCCAAGCACTGCCTAATTTGTGCTTTTTATTTCTAATCATGAAATCATATAACCACACAAATTAAGTTTTTGAATTATCAGAATTATATTAATGCATGAAACATTGTTGACTAATTAAATAGTATATTAGCAGAGTTGTTGGTTTTGTTCGATCATCTTTATTCTACTAATGAATTGAATGGCATCAACTAATTTAGAAGAAAGGCAATCGCCTAATTATTGTCAAGCACTTGTATGCAGCTCCTCAATCATAATTAATTAAAATAATAAAAAACAAAAAATATAAAGAGTGGACCAAATTATTTAGGCGGAAAAACGAAAATAGTTCATTTTCAATATCAAATAAGCATATATATATATATATATATATATATATATATATATATATATATATATATATATATATATATATATATAAGCATGTCTGTACTGGGTAGAGTACTGGTGTCTGCAGATGTAACCAGTAGGAAAACATTATGTTACCAACTACACGCATATATGTGTATTCATATCTCTCTCTATATGTTAATTATTACGATAGGTACGTAAAAAATATTTGTAGAACTAAGTACAATGTTCGTTTGCTCTGGAATAGATTTTATGAGTACACATGTATAATTTTATAAATACAGATGTATAAATTTAGGAGCATACTCATAAAATTAATAAGTACATATATGTTCATAAAATAAAACTTGTAAACTTATAAATTTACAAGTGTAAAGTGATAAATAAATTATGAACTCAAATTATAAAATATATATGGTCAAAGAACTCAAATTGTATGTTCATAAATTCAGAAATAAATTATAGACAAGTTGTATGTTCATAAATTTGAGCCAGTGAAAAAGCTAGTCAAATCACGTTCAACGTAAAAAAAAACGTTGCAATATATTCCACACGATTTGGGAAGCTTTTCTATAACCATAAAGTACATTTGTCTCGTAAGAAAAGAAGATATACGTGTAATAATTCATAGGTTTATATGTTTGAATAATATTTGATTTTAGGGGGCGTTTGGTTGAGAAACTTTTCCGGTAAAATTTCTCAACTTTTCTAATTTGAAAAACTTTCCTATGTTTGGTTGAGAAATTTTCCCGAGAGAGTTTTGATGTGGGACCCATAATTTCTCTCACAAACTCAGTAAAAAGTTTTCCAAGGGGAGGCTAGGGAAAGTTTTTCTCGAAAATTTTTTTCATGAGAAAGTTTTTCCTGGGAAACAACCAAACGCACCCAGTTATTATTACTGTAAAAGGAAGGTTGATTATTTAAGTTGTAATGTAAAAGCTTGACGTGTGTTAGCTAGCTGAGTTGTACTCAACCTCATATATTCAAATTCAACGTGAAAAATAGACTCAGATTACAGAGTGCCATAGCTTTCTCTCTTTTCTATGTAGCTAGTAGTACGTTATTGTACATATACTAATTTAATCCCAGCTTATCAGAGTTTAAATCTCCCATTTTCATGCAACTATACCTTAGTTTATTCATAGATTATCTAACTTTATGATTTCGAGTTCGAACCCCCCAAGGACAAAGGTAGGTAGGTATTTTTACAGAGGAGCTGAGGCTACGTCGGTGAGGAAATCGAAAATCCAAAACCAAGTGAGCCAGCTAATACTAGCTGACTTATTTGTAGTATAATATATAATATATGGTACTTGCTTGCTAGTTTTAATTATCAATATTTGTTTTGGTATTGCCAGCTTATTCTTCAGCGTGTTCTTATGGTCTTATAGTTATTGTAGTCAGTCAGTCAGTCAGTCGTCAGTCATATGCATGGGGTTGGTGTGAAACCAACCATCACTTTACAGCCTCACCTTCTTCAACAATTCACTCACACTTATCGAGTCTACCCTAACATATCAATGCAACAACTTTTGACATGTTCTAAAGCCCCGTTTTTTTGGCTGACTGCGTTGTGGTATGGTGCAGTGTGGAGGAAATGTGATGAATTGTGGTGGGTTGAGGAAAGTTGTAATAGGTTGTGGTGGAATATGAAAAATTTAACTTTTAATAAAAAAATTAATTAAATTAGAAAAAGTATATTATGGTGGGTTGTGGTAGATTGCGGTGAGTTATGGTGATTGTGAAAAGTTACGGTGCGGTGTGGCACCGCAGCCTGCTAGCCGCATAAAGGAACGGGGCTAGACCGATAGAATTAAGTTAAGTTTATTAAAGAAATGAAAGGTAAGGAAAATAAAATAAAATGACATTGATTTGAGTGTATTTTTAGAATTCGGATAAGGTAAGAAAATGATAGAATAAACCCAATTTACCATTCTAAATAATACTACCTCCGTTCTAAATTAATTGTCACTTTGACTAAATTTTGACCGTCAATTACTCATACATTATGATGAGTTTTAATATTAAATTACCGTCATTAGGAAGATATTTTCATAACAATTATAATGAAAGTAATTTTATATTGTAACTCATTATAACATGTGAGTAATTAACGGTCAAAATTTAGTCAAAGTGACAATTAATTTGGAACGGAGGGAGTAAAATCTTAATATGGACTCCATTCACACAAGCAATAAAATGAGCCGGTGAACTAATAAAAGAATGACTCACAAATGGAACCGTAATGTGAAATACAAAAAATTTGATAACCTTCATGAAATAATGGCATGTGGGGTTCTCATGTGAAAGCTACGCACCATAAAGATCATCAAATCATTGGCATTTTCTGTGATGGGCTTCATGTATAAGCAATTTTTGGCTCATGCATTATAAATGCTCTAAAGTTCAAAGTTAATGTTATAGTTTTGGTAGGGTTGGAGGAGTTTAGCTAGTAGCATAATCAACACCCAATAACTTTAGGTACTTTTACAACGTTAACGATATGTTCACTTCAACTTATTTGACTGAAGTTATCATGAACCCAACTTATATAAATTTATTTTGAGTTGAACTTAATTGCTAAACTTTAAGCTATACATAATAGCTAGTTTTATTGTGAAGTATGTGCTTTTGAGTTTTAAGTTTTAACCCTTCTAAAGAATAACTTAAAAAGATAGTGGCTAGTTTTTCTTAAGAAGCAATATGAGACCAACATGTTGGGAATACATCTGTTTTCATTCCTCCTCTTTGGGATACTTTGCAAGGGAGTAGTATGAATCAACTCTGACAAATGAGTCTACAAAACTTAGTTACTCTGGGTGGTTTACAAGATGATCTACTATCATTCATTATGAGTGTATATCTGTATCGACCTATACACTGTAACAAAGAATGCCTACACCATCTACATATGGTATCATCTGTACACCACAAAAAAGAATGAAATCAAAAACAAATGAAAGAATAATCTTGTGTATGGGTCAGTTAATAAGTTTCCTAAACACCCTACTTTTTTTACTGCTAATGTGTGATTACAGAGTGGATTTCCTCCCTTTGGACAATGGTGATGACTGCATCCTACACTGACCCATGCATCTGCGAGACACAATGGGTATTGGCGTCGACGACCCTTTACCAGGGCTTAAGCCACCACCTCCTCCACTGCTGGCGTTGTCAGGGCAGAGGAGTGACTTCGACGGACCGCTTGCACTTCTTGGGGACAAATTGACTTGCTCGAGTGCCCGGAATTGGAGCTCTGAAGGGTAGTCTCTTACACACCCAATTCGGGGTCCTGCTCCTGTTGTCCATTTACATGACAGTTGTTTCCCCAGTTGGAATGATTTTGTTTCCTTGTGTGAGTTTATCCTCTGTAAGATTGATTCTGCTGGGATCACTTCTTCTTCTTCTTGTTCCTGTTGTGGGTCGTCTTTGTGTGAGTCCTCATCATGGTCTGACATGGATGGTCCTTCTGTAGCTGAGTCATAACCGTCGTCCATCTCTAGATCGTCTAAACCGGGCTCAGAAGCTGCGTTTTCGCTCTGCATGGTTAGGAGCAGCTCGTCTCGTCTTGGTATTTGGAGGTAGGTCAGTTTTCTACTCAGTTGTCGAGGATGTGAATGAGTCGAAGAAAGGGCAACTTCTGTTGTCCCCTCCTGTTGGAATGTGTCTGCTTTCTGTGTGTTCGGTTTGTCAGTGTTGCCATTGTCGTTGTGAACGACATTCTCTGGGGTTAAATCCTCTTCAGAGGAGTTTCTCAAGTGGAGACTGCTTCTGTGCTTCCAAATCGAAGGCTCCTCCTCATCCACTGGATCCATCTGAACAATTCATACCAAAAATGTTAAGTCATGATCATTTACATACCCTTCATAAAATCGATCAGAGCGAGCAATTTCTGTGCAGTTTGTTACCTTAACATCTGTAAGATCGACATGGTTTTCTGTGAGGAAAGCGATGAATTCTTGAAAGTTTTCTGGTGTCGGTCTGTAATGCCCGCTGTGAGGCCATACTGCCTGCTCAAAAAACAACAGTCGATGTCAGATAAACACATCTAAGTATGCAGCAGTGTTGAACAAAAGAGAGGAAATCACAAGAGCATTTAGACTACCTTGAGGATGCCATTTTCGACCACGAGTCTACCAGCAGCAGAGGTGGCGCCACCAGCGAGGAAGCTAGAGTGCTGAAATGTGCCCTTCTTCTTCTTCCCGACGTACATTGTTTTCGATGTACTGAGCACAAATATCCACTTGGCATGGGGATCGGATGACGTGTCAACAAGCTCCCCACTTTCCTTGAAAAACAACTTCCCATCCTCAACTGCAACTTCATAGGCCTTTCTTTCCATCTGTGAGAAGAAACCCATGAATCAGAACTCGAGCTCAGAAAACATATATATAAGAAAGTTATGAATCGATTCCATGATGCGATGCTTACCGGTCCAAGGTATTTGATACATTGCTGCTGAAGTTTACATCTTGGGCATTTCTCTAAGTTTACCTCTTTCCCCTCTCCAATATCAAGCCTGTTTTCCACAAACAATACAGAATCTATCAGAACCAGCTTTTAGCAATTACCATCAATAACTATGAGACTGTTGTGTTTATTACAGTAGTTTGTAAAGGATGCATACCAGTAAAAGAAGGGTTCTCTGCTCTGAGACTCGAGCCATTTGACATAATAGAAATGAAGGTTATGCCCATAACGATGTCGAGGGTCAATCTGTTTACCATACAGACAATGAGAAACATAATTCAGTACACACCTTAGAGCAGACATATATACGAAATGCGAAACAGGAAAGATTCCGTTCGAAACTCACCGCTTCTAGCCAGTGCTGCAAAGCCAGTTTCTGAGCTTTTCCATTCTTGGACAACCCCTTACCAACCTTAGCAGCTCTGGTTTTCGCCCTGGACCAGCGTGAAATCGCGGTCTCATGATGTTCGATGTCAAAGAATGATATCGAACTGTGCTTAAGCTCAGCGAAATCCAACAGTTTCCACCTGTAATGTCAAAACAAAACAATTTCCCCCATCAAGATCCACTCATATACATAAATAAAACCAGATCATTCCTCATATTGCACACAAAAAAACATAAGTGCTGAGTACTAACCAGCTCTGCTCAACAAGAACAGCACAATCAGCAAGCTTTCTCCTGGTGCGAAAGCTCTTGTACACTTTCTGCAATTTGACAGCAGCCTCATGTTTAGGACTGCCCAACTCCAACTCAACAGCAGGAGATTGTTTGGTTGATAATTGCTTGTCAAAATCACCCTCGTCGTCAATGGAGGATGCATTGATTGAGATCAATGTGTCCATATCTCTTTGTTTGAAGCTTACAGAGCCTTCAACCACCATCTTCCCTGATCCAAGGGACTTCTTTACAATCATGGGTTTCAACCCGTCGTTGCTTTTGAAGCTGATGGACCTCCTGGGAGTCTTGACTTCATCATCTCCCAAGCTCACGGATTTCACAACGATGGATTCCAAGTCACTCTCGATGTCGTTGTAGCTTGCTAAGGGACACGAAATCGATATTCCCATTCCACAATTGCTTCCAACTTTTGCGAGTTTGATCTGTTTATTACACCTGGTTTTCATAACCCAAGTTTTTTTGGTCAGCAAATTGATATCTCAAGATTCAATATTTGGAAAGATAAAAAACATTGAAAAGACAGTGAAAACCCATAAAAAGGGAAACTTGGATCTAGAAGTTGGGAAACAAACCCATTTGAAAGCATTGCAGAAAAGAACATCAACAAACCCAGAAAACAAACCAGAAAGATTGATTTGACAAAAAAAGATGATGTAGAATGAACAAGTGTATGTACCTGATTGGATGGATTATGGGTTGGAATGAGATTAAAGTGGGTGATGTGATTTGATTTGATTTGATTTAATGTCGCAGAGAATTGCTACGAGTATGGTTTGGTGGAGGTGAAAATGAGAGAAATGGAGATGGTTGAGAAAGAATGCGATTTAAGGAGGTGTTTGGCGGGTATATATAAAGGGTGGAGAAAGAGGAGAGAGAAACCACGTGTAGTGGACTGAGAAGGGCTGTGTGTAGGGCAGGCAGAGGCAGTCCGCAGCAGAGTACCTTCAGCCGTGTTCCGTACTTCCCCCATTCAACCCACCGTAACTTGTATTTTGACATTTTGTTCAAATCTAAGAACAAACAAAAACCCAAAAAAAAAAAAAAACTTGAAACCCTTGAAGGCCCTCTTATCTGGATTGATTAAAATCAGATAAATTATGATTTTTTTTGGAATTGTGTTTTTAGGCCCTGTTCTTTTATGCTGGATGCGGTATAACGTGGTGTGGAATAGTGGAATTGTGGTGGGTTTTATTTTTTATAATTGTAAATTTGAAAAAATAGATTGTGGTGAGTTGTGCTAAATTATGGTGGATTGGTGGGTTGTGGTGGGTTTCGGCAAAGTGCGGTGTGTTGTGGCACCGCAGCCAATCAGGCGCCGTATAAAAGAATAGAGCCTAAGAGAACATGTTTTTTTGAGAATTGTATAAGGTTTGGATTGGATTGAATTGGATTGGATTGGATTGGTTAGAGATACCAGTAAGGCTCTATTCTTTTCAACCAAAATGATCAGTGTTTGGTTTAATATGGTTATTAATCATGTTATATTTAACTTAAATCACTTTAAAAAGTATATTCTCTTCTCAAATTCACAAACCAATTAAAAAAATTCCCCTTCACATTAACTACATCTATGGACATGAAAAAAGTGAATGCAAAAGAAAAATCATGAATAGAAAGAAAAACAAGATTAAGTTAATAAATTAGTAATTAATGTATTACTGGAATTGTAAGATGACAATGTTATGTGAAAAGAAGGTTACGTAAAATGATAGATAATATGATAATGATATAGTATTTATATATAATTTAAATTCTTACAAATATATATTTCATTGTTGTAAGGATTGTACAACTAATAAAGTACATAAAATCTACTATTGGTTTATATTTTTTTCATAAATATCCATAATATGTCCTTTTTTTATAATAGTCAATATGATTAGGTTATCATTGATGTTTTTGGAAGTAACTGATGATTGCAATCTTTTTTCCCACATAAAATTTTTGAAAAATAGTTGAAATATGAAATGGTTACAAAAAAATGGTTGATCATACACATATTTTTAATAATGATAAGTTTGGATTATCGAGTTGGATAAAATATTGCCAACCCAAAATTATAGGAAGGAAACGGGTAATAATTTTAAATTTCAACTTTAAAATAATTTCTGTAAATTAGTGAGGAGAATTATAAAATAACCAAGTAGAATATAAATACTTTGTTTTTTTTAATCGTGAATGTGTCACATCATATAGTCAAATTAGATACTCTTAGTCATCTCTTATGTCATTTGTTAGTCTGAAAGGCCAAGCTGACATGAGAGAATTGGTCAATTGTAGAAAAATTCGCCAAGAAACTGAAATTTCGTGGCTTAGCCTCCAAGGTACTTTGTTGTAGCTAGGGGAGATCATTTGCATTGAAAATGTTAATTTTGGATATTGAAAGCTTTGTTCTTTTGTTAAGTAGGTAGGATGGGTTGCAAGTAAGGTAAATATAGTAAAATAGAAAATGTAATTAAGGTTATTTAAGTATTGATAGGTAAGTCATATTAATCATATATTTCAAATCAATCACACACGCTGCTTATTAAATATATAAAATTTTAAATAAAATAATATGAATAAGGTAGATCACACCAGTCATATGACTTGTTAAATATATGAATTTTTAAATATATATAACCTGAAGTATTTGGTAGTATAACTTAAATGAGTAAAAGTAGATCGATACTTCACAAAATAAACAAGTCTTAAATAACATGGTATTTTATTTATTCCAACATATAACTTGATAAAAATATTGGAGAGAGTCGAGATGGAAAAGGTAGTAGAGATTTAAAATCCCCTTCCTAACAAATTTAATTATAAGCATCTTATATATATGCATGAATGGAGTAAGGTTTGTGTAATTATTAATTATCTCATAAAGTGTCTATAAAAGTAAAATGCATGGTCGAATAATACACAATTTTGTTTTATTGGTAAGTAAAATGTGTGATGTAGTATTGGATTTTGATGTTCCTTACTTTAAGCTTTTGTATGTCAATAGTGTCTACTTTTCTTTTTTTTTTTTTATTCTGTTGGTCTTAAAAAAATTTGAATTATATTTTAGTTGTACCAAATTGACCTCCCTATTTTTCCGATTTTCTTCATTCATGCTTCCATTTTTCTTTTTTTTTTCCAGTTCATGGTGAGTTACTAAAAGAACTTTTAATTTTTTTTTTGAAACCAAAAGAACTTTTAAATTATTTTTTTGACAATCCTACCAATTCTTATAATTTTTTAAAGAATAAAAGAGGAAAATCAGGAAAAAAAATCAAAAATATTAAGAAAAATATTGTAAATTCATTAAAAATCATGGAACAGTGTTGTACTAAACTTTGGAACAAACAAAAATCAAAATCCATGATACTTAGCCGCTTGATTCCGTGGGCATCCCACTAGAATACAAAAAAAAAGAAAGAAAAAAGGGGTAAGGACTACTGACACATAAAAGCTCAAAGTGGAGACCAACATAATCCAATTTTCCAAGAAGGGTATGTAATATAAGTAAAGATAGGTACTATGAGTAGAAATAGGTAAGATAAGGAGTAGAATATAATAGAATGTAAGTTAAGTACGGTAAATTATATTAGTCACATCATTTAAATATATAAATTTTTAAACATGTATTTTTATAATTCTTAATAAAGCTATTGTAAATAAGATAAGTCACATTAGTCACATCACCTACTAAATAAATATATTTTAAATAATATTATATATAATAGGTAAGGTACCCTAAGATAAATAAACTAGATAAAATAAGTAAAAATAAGTATGGTAAATATAATTTTATTTATAAGTCTAGAAAATAGGATCATAGTAACTAAGTGTTAGTATTATACTATTATTGTTTCATCATACAATTTTTTTTTTTTTTGTGAATGAGGTATGTTGAGAGGGATAATTATCTTTGATAATAATAACACCAAATAAGTTTTTCTTGTAATAGTAACTAACACCGACTTATTTAATTGTTACTAGCTAATGGCTCACATCACAGTCACATAATAATAATAATAATAATAATAATAATAATAATAATAATAATAATATAACTAGCTAGTGTATTAATCGTATGACAAATTATTTAATAGTTGACTGAAATATGTCAATAATAAACAAAGATGCATTACTTGATGAGCTAGCAGTACACGTATTTAAGTTGCTAGCATTCCAATTGTTGTAAATTAAGAGATAAGAAGCCGGTGTAAGTAATAAATTTTAATTACTAAAAAACCCAAATAAAAAAAAGAAAATGGAGCAGAAAAAGCGGATATATTGAAACTTCTTACAAAGTTCGTGTAATAGTGACTTTATTGACTCGAATGAGTAGCTTGCATGAAAAAACAATGAAAAAGAAATGAAGGGTAGGTGGATGAGCTAATGGCAACAAAAATACCAGTATATACTCCTATAAATTAAATACAATTACATAAAAAAGACTAATAAATAAAAATAAAGTTTTTAGCCTAGTATTTGCTGTTGCAGGACCCCCTATTGCCAAACAAATAATTAAAATAAGGTCGTGTTCTTTGTGCCTTGTGATTTGATGCAGTATCATAATTTATATCACTCAATATTTTTTTACATCTTATCATATTACATTTTATCACAATTGTCATTTTTCTTTTGCATCATTTTTCTCTTCTGTTATTCATATTCTTTTTCTCCACCTACCACATTTTCTACAAATTTCATCATATCATTATACACCTCACCGTACTTTTCACAATTTTATCACATTATACCATTTCCACATCTTAACGACAATATAAAATAACATGAGCTAAGAGTAAGAAGCATGAAGTATATTGTTAAAAAATATAGTCCTGGTTATTATTGTCTGTCCAAAACGTATTTTATAGTAAAGCACATCAAATTAAAAAGTTTGGCATTATGCAATCCTCTCCCAGTTTTACTGTTGTTTCGTGCGGACTTTTTCGTCCAGTTCATGCTTTAATTTCCGTGTATGCATAATGTATTCTACGTATGAATGAATGAATTACTGAAATACAGTAGTGACTTTTATTTGATTTTATCAATTTATACTCTATTGTCGGTCGCTTTATAACTTTAGAGATATGTTAATTATTAATGTCTGTTTTATTCTTTAAATTAATTAAATAAATTCTAAATTCTAATTTTGATTAAAGTGTACTTATAGGAGGTAAAAAATTTTCGACAAATAAAAAAATGACATGTGGAAAATAAATAAATTTATTCGGCTAATTATTGTCCGCCATGTGTAAAATTAATTACGAAAGTCCATTTAATTAAATTTTAAATGAAAATGTATCATAACCAATAGCATTGTGACACGTGTCAATTATGATGCAGGAAATCATAATTATTTTTTTATTTAAAATTAAAGGAATAATTATTAATTTGGGCCCAAACCCAAAGCCGACTAAAACCCTAGGTAACCCTAGGCCTCCAGAGCCTATTTAGGTCATCTCCCTCATTTTCAACATATTCTGCAGTCTACATCCGGCGTCCGATATTCTGCACTTCAGAGAATTCAGAATCTCGAACTGAAAGCGGCCTCCAGCTCTCAAGCGCTAAGGATCAAGGTCGACAAAAGTTCAAGATCAAAAGCTCCAAGTTTTCTGCAAATTAAGGTAAAGAACTACAACTGAATTCTTCAGCTCAACCTGCATTTGAGATCGAGATAAGCATTCGTGCCCTCGATTTACCCAAATTTTAGGAGATTGAATCAGACGACTATTTTATTATATTTAATACAGAGATTGTACCTACATATATTCATATTTTTTAGGCTCAAAATTTATGATTACAGTACTTTTCATGATATTTGATTTTGTTTTCCACCATCCCTAAACGCTATGTAAAATTTACCTTGGAGGAAAAGGAATCGATGGAATTTTGACAAAGTCTGCTCGGCATTTTAGAATTAGTAATGGAATGCTCACCGTCACGGTCTTTTCGTGAAAGTTGTTAGAAATTTTACAAGAAACTACGTTATTAGAATTCAGAAATTTCAATTTAAAGTTTTCCAGGCTCTCTTAAAACTTTCGTTGTCGACAACTAGGATTTTTTTTATAAGGGTCTCATCCATGTTATTTATTATTGTAATATTGTCCAACTTCTCTACTTATTATATGTTGGGATTGTAAGTCTTGTAATGACAACAAGGAGGGAGTTTTTCTTCTCTTTTTCTTTCTCTTTTCCACCATCCCACATAGGAGGAATAATGTGGTTTTGGAGTGGTTTATATATCTCTCTTGTTTTGCTAGTGTTGTATTAGCTTGTGAGTGGTTTTATGGTGGAGGGCTAGGGTTGGGTTTCCCAAGCTGTGCACGCGCCGTCGGTGGCGGTCCGGCCGAATCTGGTCTGGGTCGGGTGGTTTTGAGCCCGACACTATCTTTTTGCGGGTAATCTAGCCGTTTCGAATCTTTGACCTGAATTACTTTCCAGAACTAATTCCTGGTCTTCCGCCTCCTTTATCTCCATGATCCTCTCCCCCATAACTGCTTTCAGTTTTTCCCTTCCACAGTCTCCTTTATTTTTTTTTCCTATTTATTGAGGTCTTTGCTGGGTTCTTCCAGATATCGAAAACACACAGCCTTCTCATCTTTACCTTTCTTTCCTGGGCATTCAGTTTACCATACTCCAAGCTCTTACCTCGAGTGCACGTGTCTAAGGGTCCGGGCTGGGCGCGGGTCGGCGGTCGGGTGGTTTTGAGCCTGACACTATCTTTTTGCGGGTAATCTAGCCGTTTCGAATCTTTGACCTGAATTATTTTCCAGAACTAATTCCTGGTCTTCCGCCTCCTTTATCTCCATGATCCTCTCCCCCATAACTGCTTTCAGTTTTTCCCTTCCACAGTCTCCTTTATTTTTTTCCTATTTATTGAGGTCTTTGCTGGGTTCTTCCAGATATCGAAAACACACAGTCTTCTCATCTTTACCTTTCTTTCCTGGGCATTCAGTTTACCATACTCCAAGCTCTTAGCCTCGAGTGCACAGGTCTAAGGGTTGTCTGAGTTAACCTTGGGGAGCGACCGGCATATTCGATTGGCACCGAGGTCGAGCCGTAATCGCTTTCAAGGCAGTGGTCCGTCCACGGCTCATATTTGTGTCCGTTCCGTAGCCTTGATCAATCCTCCTTTTCCAACAATTTGAAAGCGATTAATCTGATCAATGGCTGCTCCACAAAAAACCCTCTCTGAAATTTATAGGTTCGATCTTCTTGATGGAACCAATTACAAACATTGGTCTCAAAAATTGCTTCTCTGTCTTGAGCAATTGGAGATCGACTATGTGCTGTCTTCTCCTCATCTGGACGCCGAAAATGATGCTACTGAAGCCGAGGCTGATCCAGAGAGCACCTCTACGAACACTCCGGTCAAAAAGCCTGATGAAGTCGAGTTGAAGAAATTGGAGAAAGACAACAAGGTTGCTCGGAGTCATCTCCTCAACAACATGACGAACCCGCTGTTTGATTTGTTCGTCAATTTCAAATCAGCGAAGACCATATGAAGAAACTGCAGATCAAGTATGGCGCTGATGATGCTGGAAAGAAGAAGTACGTGGTTGGCAAGTGGCTGCAGTTCTAGATCGTGGATGACAAGCCAATCATGGAACAAGTTCATGAATATGAGAACCTGTGCGCTGAAGTTCTAGGTGAAGGGATGAAAATGTGCGAGATTCTGCAAGCCAACGTTCTGATCGAGAAATTCCCTCCGTCCTGGTGCGACATGGAATCATCTAAATCAATAGAAAAAGGATCTCACCCTTCAAGAACTGATCAGTCATATGAGGACTGAAGAGGCTAACCGTTTGAAAGATAAGATGATCTCTCTGTCTTTAAATTCTGTTAAGGCTAACATTGTTGAATCTTCTGTACCCTCTAGCAGAGACAGGTTCAAAGAAAAAAATAAGAAGGACCAGAAGCAAACCAAGCGTCAGAAACAGGTCAACAAGCCTAACAAAGATATCCAGAAGTCTGTGATGTATTGTTACATATGCGCTAAACCAGGGCACAAAGCGTATCAATGCAAACAGAGAAAGGAACCGATGAAATCCCAACACAAACCTGGGGCGGAATGGTGGATGTAATCAAGCCAACTTGACCGAGGATTACGAGGTGTTGCAATGCGATGACGGTGGAGGCCAATCTCGTTACCAACAACACCGAGTGGATTCTGGACAATGCGGCAACTAGGCATTTCTGCACCAACAAGGACCTGATGCATGATTTTGAAGAAGTTTCTGCTGGTGAACAAGTGTTCATGGGAAATGTCGCTACTTCCGCGGTGTTGGGTAAAGGAAAATTCTCCTTAAATTTACTTCTGGAAAATCACTGTGTTTGAACAATGTGCTGTTTGTCCCTTCCTTTCGTAGAAATTTGGTTTCCAGTAGTTTACTTGATGTTGCTGGGTTTGAGGTGAACCAAAAGGCTGGAAAAATTGTTATTCTGCGCAATGGGGTTTTCGTTGGGAAGGGGTATCTTAGCAATGGCTTGTATGTTCTGAATGTGATTTCTGATGCTAATGGAAATGATTCTACTTCTGCTTATATTACTAAGTCTGTTGGTTTATGGCATGGGAGACTTGGACATGTAAACTTAGCATCCCTGAACAGACTAAAGAATATGAGACTAATTCCGAATGTTAGCACAGAAAATTGCACTAAATGTGAAGTATGTGTTGAGGCCAAATTTTCCAAGAAACCATTCAAATCTGTAGCTACGAGATCAACAGAATTGCTTGACCTTATTCATTCGGACTTAGCAGACTTTAAGAACACAATTAGCAAAGGAGGGAAAAAGTGGTATATCACCTTTGTAGATGACTATTCTAGATATACAAAAGTATACCTCCTAAGGTCTAAAGATGAGGCTGAAGAAATGTTCTTAAAGTATAAAGCAGAAGTTGAGAACCAACTAGGCAAAAAGATCAAGAGACTTAGGTCTGACCGGGTGGTCGTGATGATACAAATTCGTTGGCTTTTTTGTGAGAAAATGGTATAATTCATGAGACTATCGCCCCTTATACACCACAAATGTAATGGTGTAATCAACGTAAGAACCGTGCACTTTAAAGAGATGATGAATGCTATGCTTTTGAGTTCTAGACTATCTGATAATATGTGGGGGGAAGCTGTTTTGACTGCTTGTTTTGTGCTTAATAGAGTACCCCATAAGAAAATAGACCGGACCCTATATGAGCTTTGGAAAGGGTATGCCCCAAACTTAAATTATTTGAAAGTGTGGGGGTGTTTGGCTAAAGTTGCTCTGCCTGGTCATAAACGGACCAACATAGGCCCTAAGACCTTTGATTGCTTTTCATTGGTTATGCTCAAAACAGTGCGGCATATCGTTTTATGTCTTTAAGTGATTATTCTATTTCTGAATATAGAGATGCTGAGCTTTTTGAGCATGTCTTTCCATCGAAAAAGGATGTTCCTAATGTTGTGCCTGTTGTTGTGCCTAATGTTATGGCTGAAAGTATGAGCTTACCTGCTTCTACTTCTAGAGATGTTGTCATTGAACCTAGAAGAAGTAAAAGACAAAGGACCTCAACTGTTTTTGGACCTGACTTTGTTACTGCCTTTATGGTGGAAGTGTGTGAAGAATACAAAGTTGAAGTTGTGTTTGAAGAGTTTATTTCTGTTTTCCTTGTTGAGCAAGATCCAAAAACCTTTGAAGAGGCTGTTAGGTCTGTCGATGCAACCTTCTGGAAAGATGCCATTAAAAGTGAGATAGATTCCCTAGAGTCTAATAAAACTTGAGAATTAACTGATTTGCCTAAGGGTTGTAGACCTATTAGCAGTAAATGGATCTTTAAGAAGAAATTGAGGTCCGATGGTTCAATTGATAAATATAAGGCCAGACTAGTCATTAGAGGCTTTGACTAAAAGAAAGGGATTGATTACTTTGACACTTACTCTCCTGTGACTAAAATAAGCACCATCAGAGCTTTGATTGCTTTGGCTGCCTTGTTTGATCTTGTTGTGCATCAAATGGATGTTAAGACAGCTTTTCTTAATGGTGACTTAGAGGAAGAAATTTATATGACCCAACCTGAGGGGTGTGTAGTCTCGGGTCAGGAGGATAAAGTTTGTAAATTGAGAAAATCCCTTTACGGCCTTAAGCAAGCTCCTAAACAATGGTTTGAGAAGTTTAATAATTCTCTTGTGGAAAATGGCTTTAAAGCAAATTTTGGTGATTCTTGTGTTTATTCAAGGATGTTTGGATCAGATTGTGTGATTATATGCTTATATGTCGATGACATGTTGATCCTTGGTCAAATTTGCTTGTGGTAAGTGAGACTAAGAAATTGTTATCTTCTTTATTTGAGATGAAAGATATGGGTGAAGCTGATGTGATCTTAGGGATTAAAATTCAAAATACTAGGTCTGGTTTTTCTTTGTCTCAGTCACATTATATTGAGAAAGTGTTAAAGAAATTTGACCACTTTGATGTGACTCCTGTAAGAACCCCTTATGATCCTAGCATATCTTTAAAGAAGAACAATGGTTCTATTGTGTCTCAATCTGAGTATGCCAAAATTATTGGAAGTGTAATGTTTTTGATGAACTCTACTCGTCCTGATATTGCTTATGTTGTGAGTAGATTGAGTCGTTATACACATAACCCTAGTAAAGAACATTGGAATGCACTTTTTCGTTTGCTTAAGTATCTTAAAGGTACTATGGATTGGTGTTTGCATTTTAATAAATTTCCTGCTGTTGTAGAAGGATATTGTGATGCAAACTGGGTTTCTGATAATGATGAAGTTAGTTCTACTAGTGGTTATGTGTTTACTTTGGGTGGAGGGGCTATTTCATGGAAGTATGCAAAACAGACTTGCATAGCCCGCTCCACCATGGAATCTGAATTTATTGCTCTTGAGTTGGCAGGTCAAGAAGCAGAATGGCTAAGAGGTTTGTTAGCAGACATACCTCTTTGGGAGAAGCCTGAGATTCCTATCTCTATACATTGTGACTCATAGGCAGCAATTGGAGTAGCACATGTTGGTCTACAACGGAAAGAGGAGACACATCCGTGTTAGACATGGTACAGTGAGGCACCATCAAGCAAGGTGTAATAACATTGCATTATGTGAGGTCCGAGAAGAATTTGGATCCTCTCACTAAGGGATTAACCAGACGAGTTGTTCTCGAGGCGTCGAGGGGGGTAGGGCTTAAGCCTATGGCTTTGGCTTGAAGAGGTATGGTGGATATCCACATGTGGTCAAACGAAGCCATACTGATCTTCGAGATGCACTACATTCCTATCCCTATGGTGCCAGGTAGTGCTTTAAGGATGAGTTTATATACTCTTAATGAATCCACGCCCGTTGTGGGGGGTGCTTGTGAGATGCACTGAAGGATTCACCGACTTTTGTGTGTGAGATTGAGCTATCTTGCTCTTAATAATTCCATAGTCACAATTTCTTTTGTGGTGGTCTATATTGAGATAGACTTGATGGAATTATCTAAGTAAGTGTGAAGGTTTGGCAACCTTCTATGAGAGACTAAGGTTGTCTCTCTAGAACACTTATGAGTCCCAAGGTGTGCGCATGGCCATAAAGGCGCAAGTATATTTTATCGCGGAGTATGTTCTTCTACAGGGTTGATATGTGTTGTGAGGGTCTCAATCAAAGTCTTTCAAGTTCAAGGCCTAGTCCACTTGACTAGATCGTTGGTTGTTGCCTCACATCACTAATGTGTCAATTCAAATCGAAAGATATTGACGCCTAAGTATCTGACCCATTCTTTTGCCCAGGTTTCTTTCTTGGTTTGTTATCCTTGTGTGCCATTAGTGGGTGATTGTTGGGATTGTAAGTCTTGTGATGGCAACAAGGAGGGAGTTTTTCTTCTCTTTTCCTTTCTTTCTTTGTCCCACATAGGAGGAATAATGTGGTTTCGAAGTGGTTTATATATCTCTCTTGTTTTTGCTAGTGTTGTATTAGCTTGTGAGTGGTTTTATGGTGGAGGGCTAGGGTTGGGCTTCCACACGCGCGCGCGCGCCGCCGCCGCCGTCCGGCCGGCGGTCCAGGCTGGGCGCGGGTCGTGGGTCGGGTGGTTTTGAGCCCAGCACTATCTTTTTGCGGGTAATCTAGCCGTTTCGAATCTTTGACCTGAATTATTTTCTAGAACTAATTCCTGGTCTTCCGCCTCCTTTATCTCCATGATCCTCTCCCCCGTAACTGCTTTCAGTTTTTCCCTTCCACAGTCTCCTTTATTTTTTTTCCTATTTATTGAGGTCTTTGCTGGGTTGTTCCAGATATCGAAAACACACAGCCTTCTCATCTTTACTTTTCTTTCCTGGGCATTCAGTTTACCATACTCCAAGCTCTTAGCCTCGAGTACACGGGTCTAAGGGTTGTCCGAGTTAACCTTGGGGAGCGAGCGGCGTATTCGATTGGCACCGAGGTCGAGCCGTAATCGCTTTCAAGGCAGTGGTCCGTCCACGGCTCATATTTGTGTCCGTTCCGTAGCCTTGATCAATCCTCCTTTTCCAACATTATATACTCAGTCCGTTTGATATAATTTGTCCCTTTTAAAAATTGTTCAAATTTAAAAAATAATTTGGCTATAAGTTTATTAATATATGGTAACTTGTTAAATAAAATCACTAACAATTATCCTAAAAATATAATATTATAATTATTAATAAATTTATTATATAAAAAATTTCAATTAGAGAATGACATTGTAGATCACGACAATCAAATAAAAGACAAATAATATGAAATAGATAGAGTGAGTTACACATAATATTCCTTCACCAAAACCTTGGTGGTTCTTATGGCCTACCTGCGATTCATCTTTCAATTGGTTTGAATTTGGTATTGCTTTCTCTTACTATTACTAGTACTGCTGCTACCATATTTACTGCTACCTTCGTTCCATGATGTTTATCACAATAACTAGTTCGTTTGTTTCATTTTATTTGTCATTTTTATAATTTCAGTGATTGTCATTATTATTTTACCCCTGATCAATAAATATGTGTCTTTTTATTTTTATTTTTCTGTATAAGAATAATATAGGGGTAATTTTGGCAACTTACAATATTGTTTTACCACATTTACAATATGCCTAGCTCTTATAAAAGTGGTTATGGTAACAAACATTATGGGTATTGAAGACTAATTCAAAGTCAATTAATTAGGTAGTTTAGATTTGCTTCCATATTTTTTGGTGGCCTTATCCCATATTTTTAGTTAGCCAAGTACTGTTAGGGATGGCAATGGGCATGGTCTGGGGTGGGTCCAGCTGGACCCGGACCCGTCAATTTTTTTTGGACCCAGACCCGCCCCAAGACCCGGTGGGTCCCAAACACTTGGCCCCGGACCCAGACTCGCCGGGTCTGTGGATCCACGGGTCCATAGTGGGTCCAACAGTTTTATGTATTTTTTTACTAGATTTATCAATTTTTCGGATTAATTTTATACGTACACAATTTTATATGTATTCTATTTAAATACACAAATTTTTAACACAATAAAGCATCTAGTTCATTGTACAAGGCTATGAGCAAAATTCAACATAAAAACATTGCAAAAATCATCCCCACATCAATTCTAACAATACACCTATACAACTTAAAATGCACAAAAAAAAAAAAATCACGATGTTCATGATTATCGCACTATACAACTCTAAGAATACAAATACACTAGGGTTTTCATTATAAATATATATATATATATATATATATATATATAATATATATATATATATAATTTGACGGGTCCATGGGTAGGGTTTACGGGTCCGTGCCTAGACCCGGACCTGGACCCGCCAATTTTTTATTGGACCCAGACCCAACCCGAACCCAATGGATCCAAATTTTTTAGACCCAGACCCGCCTAAATGGGGCGGGTCCGAGTGGGTCTGGGGTGTGTTTAGGACCCATTGTCATTCCTAATAAGGCTGTTAGTTGCTATTAGTGATTGTTACTGACTGTTTTTATGCTTAGTTTGTTATGCTATTAGCCTATAAATGTTGGCACTCCAAAATGTTTTAAGTACTCAGTTTTCCCAGAAGTAATATAGTAGTTTCATTAAGGATAGTGTTGTGTTTTTCCTCTCTATTGTTTGTTGCATTCTTTCCTAACAAATTTGGTATTAGAGCCACATTTGGTCCTCTAGGCAATTCTAAGAAAACAAACACAGAGAGAAACACCGTAAAGCAAATACAAAAGAAACAACACTGAGTGAAATCCATGACAGACAATTTCCTAACCCTTGATTCCCATATTCAAAGGGGAAAAATACCATCTTTGGAGCTTGAAGATGAAGATAATGTTTTGATCTCATGAGTTATGAGATTTAGTGGAAAATGGATACGTTGAGCCTACTCCGACACCGGCACAACATGACCAACAGTTGCACGAGCCTCGCAAGAAAGATGCGAAGGCCTTATGTTTCATCCAGTTAGCACTTGATGATGAAATCTTTCTCAAAAGTGTTTATGCTTCAACCTCAAATCAAGTAAGGAAAATCGATCGTGAAGCAGGAATTCTTAGGTGAAAAGAAGGTCATTATTGTGAAGCTATAGACACTTTGTCACGAATTTGAGACTTCATCTATGAGAGATAAAGAACATGTACAAGAATTTCTTTTTAGAGTGTCTAAAATAGACAACCAAATGAAAACTAATGGTGAAGTCATGAACAACCAGACTGTTGTAAGCAAGGTGGTAACAAGTTTAACAACTAACTTCGGCTATATTGTAGCAGCCACTACAATAGACCCTAAAAAATAAGACCGTTCCGAACGGTCGCAAATCAGCCTGAACGGTCACTCTAAAGGGCGGGCGACCGTTCATTTGCGACTGTTCAGGCCGGTCACTTCTCATTGGTCATTTGGGGAGGCGCGCGACCGTTCATTTGAACGGTCGCTAATTAACGGCCGTTAATGAACTGTCACAATAGCGGGCGACCGTTCATGAACGGTCGTTAATTAGCGACCGTTCAATGAACCGTCGCGCGCTTTGAGACCGTTTAATAATGGTCATTAGTTGTTGTGACCGTTCATTAACGGTCGTTAATTAGCAACCGTTTAAATAAACGGTCGCCCAGTTCACTGTTTTTTCTTTTAAATTTTTTTCCCTTGAGGGGTTCCCTAAATTAATATTTTAAGTATATATGTTTGAGTCAAACGATCACAAAATGAACGGTCGCAAAAATTAATATATATATATAAATGAACGGTCGCAAACAGTTATAATATATATAAATATATATATAAAGTCAACGGTCGCAAAATATATTACATATCCCAACAGTTAGTTTTTAAAGTTGTCCTGACCAACACCTACGAAGAATTGTCATTAATGAAGTTGGAGGGAGAGAATTGACCATTGGATGGCGCCCCCTGCTGCTGTTGATTTTGTTCTACTTGGGACAATCTTCCTTCAAGTTGGCTGAATATCTGCTGGTATTGGGAGAGTTGACTCCTCAAAGACTGTGTTTCAGCCACCATGAAAGCATAAGCAGATAGGGCAGCGGTGGTGGATGAGGAAGAAGATCCCTGACCATTGTGGCGTGCATAGCGGGGCGACCTTTCATAGAACATGCCCGTCGAGGATCCCAGGCCGTAGACAAACTGATTCTTGACATCGAACCCACCAGCAACATTGTACAACACCGTGTTGGCTTCCACAGAATTGGGCTCCAAGCCCGCTGCAGCTACTTGCTCAAGATATTCATTCTGCAAATGATCAACATTAATGTCAATGAGTAACCACAACTACATGATCAAGATGTATCTCATTTATGATAATGAACTAAAGGTAAAACAAAGTGGTCAAGTTGTTTGTTATCAAAGCACATTATCAATAGATGCCACAACTAAGGTAATATAGGGAGAGTTACAGGGAAATTTCGGCAGAGTTTCCTCTGTAATATGGACTATCCCAAATTCATAATACGAAACATTAACCTGCAAATGACAATATGAACTCAACTTGTAGAATAAGGGATCACATACCTATTTGACCACAACCAACAATGATTCCACACGCCGATTAATCCTATCGAGCCACACACTCGTTTCTAAACATAAATAAAACATTAAAACTTCCAACAACAATTCAAACATATAATCAAGTAACCATATACGGCCACACGCCGATTAATCCTATCGAGCCACACGCTCGTTTCTAAACATAAATAAAACATTAAAACTTCCAACAACAATTTCAACATATAATCAAGTAACCATATACGGCCACACGCCGATTAATCTTATCGAGCCACACGCTCATTTCTAAACATAAATAAAACATTAAAACTTCCAACAACAATTCCAAGATATAATCAAGTAACCATATACGGCCACACGCTCGTTTCTAAACATAAATAAAACATTAAAACTTCCAACAACAAGTCCAACATATAATCAAGTAGCCATATACGGCCACACGCCGATTAATCCTATCGAGCCATACGCTCGTTTCTAATAGAAATTGTGTTGGGCTTTGATGCATGCAAGAAAGCCCACCACGATTTCGATTAGACCCTTCACTACAAGCTTCTCTTTCAGACCCGCCTTGTCTTGCTGCCCACCAGGTTGCACAATGGAAACACTGCATTGTACCGAATCTGAGACGCTTCTAACTCCCAGATCACTATAGACCTCGCGCAATCTCACTGATGAGATTGCGCTACTTTAAGGGAACCAGACAAATAAATTGGAGAGTCGGTACGTATGACTCATGAAAGTATTTTTCAGCCATAGATTATCAGGAACAAACACACTCTCATGGATACTAACAGAACCCAAACTCAACCTCTTTTTATGACATCTACAACTAAGATACTAGAACTATAAATTACCCTACTTTCTACTCTAAACTACCATGACAACTAACATATTTACTAACCCTAAACTGGTTGTTGAGTACTTAAGCTAGTAAATGGATGTGACATAATTATTTATAATTCATGTCTTCATTTGGTGTTATGAGTAGTTAAGTTAGCAAACATTATTGCTAACTCACTTACTAATAACCTCCAAAATCATCCAAACCCAACCCTAACTTATAACATCTAAGACTAAGCTACTTAAATGGTTGTTCAGTACTTATGTACCACTACTTAAGTTTAGGTTATATTCCCCATAGTGTCGTTACACTACTTAATTAGTTTCCCTCATACAACGTTTTTATCAACACTAAACCCTAAAAATAATTAATTAATTTAACTAGTAAAAAACATAACCAAACTAAACATAAACAAATTAATAAACATAATATAATTACCCTAAATTTCAATAATTTATTACCAAACATAATTTATCATGTATAACATAAACAATCACAAAATCATAATTCTTGAGACCTTAACTATAACACTAAGAATTATTTTAACTAAATCAATCACAAAATCATAATTTATCATGTATAACATAAACAAATTTACAAAACTAATACATAAAAACCTAATTATTACCAAACTTATACAATCAATTGACAAAACTCTAACCATAACCGTAACTCATACAAACATATACAAACATCCTAAATTCAATTAAACTAATTATTCATAACCAATATACTAAATTAATTAAATAAACTATCCATAATTAATTACACTAAACAATTTTTTTCATAAACATTACCCTAATCAATACTAATCTATACATGCTCATAATTTATACCAATAATCAAACAATTAACTGAAATTATACTAGGGAGTGGCGGTGGTATGGGACCCGGCGGCGGCGACGACACCTATAGCGGCGGCGACGACACCTATAGCGGCGGCGGCGGTGACGAAAAGGGGGGACGGCGGCGGCGATATACCTGGACAAAAGGAGGGTTTGTGTTGTTATTAATCACCTAAAATATAAAGAAATTGTTGAGGAGGGAGAGGGGAATGATTTACCAGCATAAAGGTGGCGGCGGCGGCGGCGGAGGGTGGAGGAAACCGGCGAAATCGGTGCAGCAGGCGACGACGTGGATGGGTATGGTGTTTGAAGTATAAACGGGAAGAAAGAAATCTGGGCCGATATAATTTGAGGTGAACGACCGTTCATTTAACGGCTGCTAAATAGCGACCGTTGAATTCAACGGTCGTTATCAGGAATGACCGTTCAATTCAACGGTTGCTATTTAGTGACCGTTAAATGAACGGTCGTTCCTGATAACGACCGTTAGATTCAACGGTCGCTATTTAGCGACCGTTAATGAACGATCGTTTTTGACCGGTCGCGCGCCTAAAAAAAAGACCGTTTTCTGAACGGTCGTTAGTAGCGCTCGTATTTGAGCTGGCATGTTGTAGTGAGCAATAGAAGAGTTCAAGGATCTTTGCACATACACCTTTGATGAATTCATGAGTTCACTACAAGCATATGAAGCCAGAGACAATAGGTCAGCAGAAAAGGTCGAAGAAAAGGTTTTTCAAATAAATTAAAGGGGGAGTCATTTGAAACTATGTACGTGGACGCAACAGAGGTGGATCTCGTGGCAGAGGTCATAGAAGCTAGAGGCCAATGAAGAAGTCGAGGCAGAGGAGAAAAGATGGAAAAAGGCAGTCCAGAGAGTGCGGTAACACAAAAAAGGATGTTTAGTGTTATCGTTGCGGAAGACACGGTCATATAGAAGCTGATTGTAGGTTTGAAGACCCACAAATGAACTTTGCTACTCAAGATGAAGAAGAAAATAAGCTTTTCATGGCATGACGTCACTGTAATCCCAAACCGTCGTGTGATTTGTGGTTTATGGATAGTGGGTGCTCGAATCACATAACAGGAACCAAATCTTTGTTTAAGTCACTAGATGAAAAAGAACATATAAACGTGAAGCTGGACAACGATACGGAGATCCAAGTCAAAGGAAAAGGCATAGTAGAATTCAGCTCGAGGAATGATCAAAGGAAGAAGCTACATAATGTTCAATATGTACCTGAGCTATGGTACAATTCGCTGAGTGTTGGCCAACTTATAGTTGATGGATATTCTGCATTTTTTGATGATAATATGTGCATACTCACAAACAAGAAGTTTGGACAGAAGATATAGATATGCATGACAACGAACAAATATTTTCGTTAGATTTTTCAAATCTAGAAAGTCTAACCCTAGTTGCAAGCATGAAGGATGACTCAAAACTGTGGCATTTGAGATATGGGTACCTCAATATCAAAGGTTTGCAATTGCTAAGTGAGAGAGGTATGGTTCGTGGACTACTAAAAGTTGGTTCAGTTGATTTATACGAAGGGTGTATCTATAGGAAACTGACTAAGAGACCATTTCTTGTTGGAAAATCATGGAGGGCCACTAATTGTCTTGAACTTTTACAAGTCAATTTATGTGGGCCAATGCAAATTGAATCCTTCATTGGAAGTTGATTTTTTTTTATGTTCACTGATGATTATAGTCGTTTCAGTTCGGTTTATTCCTTGAAGTTCAAGTCAGAAACCTTTGACAATTTTAAGAAATTCAAGGCGTCTGTAGAGAATCAGAGTGGCAAGAAGATAAAAACCTCTGTGAATTAATAGAGGTGGTGAATTCTTATCTAAAGAGTTTAGTGCTTTCTGTGATGAGAATGGAATTAGCAGGGAACTTACAACACTATACACAGTGCAACAAAATGGAGTTGCTGAGCGAAAGAATCGTACTGGCGAGAAGCATACTGCAAACTAGGGGACTCTCAAATCAATTTCGGGCATAGGTTGTATCAACAACAACATATGTGTTGAATCTCTCACTGACAAGAGTTGTATTGAACAAAACTCTATATGATGTTTGGTTGGAAATGGGACCAAATGTAATTCATTTATGGTTTTTGGGTGTGTTGCCTATGCTTTGGTGAATCTCAGTCTTGTCAAAAGCTTGACGAAAAGTTTGAAAAATGAATTTTTAATGGTTATTGTAATTATTCAAAAGCATGTAGGTTGTATAACCCAATTTCTCGTAAGATTATAGTTCAAAGGGATGTTTTTGATTAATATGCTAGCTAGAATAGGGGAGAACAAACACATCAAGAGGTTGTCCATCAGTGTATAAATGTTTACTTGTGACAGAGAGGAGGAAATTCTGGCAAACGTGACTTCGAGCTCATTAGAAAAGGATATGTCAACACCAAGCAGTCATCATCAAAAGAGTTTAGGTTCATCTTCTTTAGAAGATTCCTCACAAAACCAGGTTGTTTTAGATCCACTATATTATGATGATGCGACTGACAAAGTAGAATGGTGACAAGAAATGGTTGAGGAGATGAAAGATATTGAAAAGAATGATACATAGGAGATGACGGAGCTTCCAGAAGGAAAAAGTGTAATCGGTGTGAAGTGGACGTTCAAATATGATGTTGAGGTACATGTACAAAAGTACAAACCTCGTCTCATAGTAAATGGGTACGATCCACCAATATGGCCTTACCTTTTAAGAGACATTTTCTCCGGTCGCTTGGTACACTAAGACTTGTCTTATCACTGGCTGCACAATTTAAATGGCCAGTTTACCAGTTTGATGTGAAATTGGCATTCTTCAATAGAAACTTAGACAATGAGGTTTATATAGTCAACCAGAAGGTTTCATGAAGGAAGGCAGTGAATCTAAGGTGTATAAATTGAAGAAAGCATTATATGGTTTGAAGCAAGCTTCCCGTGCTTCGTATAGCAGAATCCATGGACATTTTCAGTGCAAAAGGGTATATGAAAAGTGAGAATGTGCCCACATTGTATGTGAACAGAGAGGTAAAGATGATTTCATCATTGTTAGTCTCTATGTTGATGATATCATTTGTACTAGCTCTTCTATTTTTCTTATTGATGAATTCAATTTGCAAATGATGAATGAGTTTGAGATGTCAGGTATGAAATTATTACATTATTCCTTGGGTCCTGAGGTTTGTCAAGATAAGGATGAAACTTTTATTTCTCAGAAGAGATATGCCTAAGATTTACTCAATAAATTTGGGATGCTTAATTGCAAGTCTACAAGGACAATTAGCACATTTATTAGCAAACAACAATCGATAGTAATACCTTGGGTTTTTTGCATTTTTGACCTCGAAGTATAAGGGTATTTATTTTCTGGATCTCTAGTTTTTATTGTTTATTTTTGGGATCTTAAAGTTTATAATGGGTTGAATAATATGCTGAAAAGAAGGCATGTGTACTGTTTCTTTTTCTTTCCATGTTTGAATTTATCTCTCGATTAGTGTCAAACTTCACGAGTAAGGTTAAACTGATATTGAAGCTATAACACACCTCTCTTATTCATGTCAGAACTAATTAGACCCTGAAGAACCCAGAGTCTAAGTAGTTCTGACATGAATAAGAGAGGTGTACTACAGCTATAATATTAGTTTGAACCTTACTCCTGAAGTTTGGCGCTAATCGGGAGATAAATTCAAACATGAGAAGAAAAAGAAAAGCAGTGCACGAGCCTTTTTTTTTTTTAACCTACAAACTTTAAGGTCCTTTTTCATTCAACCCATCAACTTTAGGGTCCCAAAAATAAAACATGAAAACTAAGAGTCCAAAAAATAAATAACCCTATACTTCGAGATCCAAAATGCAAATAACTATATTTTACCACCATACTAGCCACCATTCAACATTTGACACATGTAGAAGTTGAAAAGAATATAGCAAGACTAAACTGCGACCATGTATCAAGAGTTGACCATAAACACTTAGCTGTAAACTCCAAGAATATCTATGCATAAAGATTTTGTGTATAATATGATCATCAACTAGATAACTATGAAAATCCATTTGTTCATGGAGAGGAAACATACAAAAGACATGCAATATGATATTCTCTCTCTCTCTCTCTCAGATTAAATTAAAGCAGCCAAAATGAATGAATGGTACAATGCATGGTACTTGAGTTTTGGCATGCATGCAGTTTCCCTACAACAACATTAGCAAGCATCTCCATCACTGATTATAATGAATTATGTAGGAATATAATCTTGGTTATGAGTTATGATCCTCTTAGATATTGAGTTTCAGAATCTTTACTTCCCACCATAAGTATAGATCTTCCCAATCATCACAATTTGCTTCCTTTTCATTACTATAATATATACTTAAAAACTTCCATCATCTGCTTTTTTGAGGGGAAAAAAAAAAGGTTCATTGGGAGGTTTCCTCCATACATATCATTCATGAACATAGACATAGTTAAAATAAACCCTACTCCAAGAATATAGTGATTCCTTTGTGCAAATCTTTGCTCAATTTGATATATTGTGGGTTGTGAGTTTTGACATATACTAATGGACATTTTTTTAAATTTGTTTGCAGTGGTATATTGTATTCACTTAAAATATATGAATAAGATCAGGCTCAATCTTTAAATTAATATAATATCATCCAATTATAATTTTCTAATTAACTAATATCTTCTCACAGGATAATTTACTCGATATGAAATTAATGTTAGTATTTATTATGATTTTTGTCTCAATTTTTTTTATAAGTTTAACAAATTAAAGTGTATATTTTATAGGGCCAACAAATATAAATGACATCCTAATTGAGTTAAGTTCCTCTATTAGAAATGTTTTATGCATGTTTTTTCAAATTTAAATTTATGGATAAAAATATAATTTTCTATATGCAATTTATATGTGATATTACACAATGAAATTTTCTCTTTTTTCCAATTTTGTGTCATAACATATAATATACAAATGTAAGATATTTTTAAAAAGTGTCTTGTAATAAGCCTTTTGCTTCCTGAAACTAGTATAATAATATATATAAATGGAATAAAATCACACTTTTATCTATATTTTTTAAAATTTACAAAAGAACATCTAAGATATGACCAACAAATGGGGTTCATTCATTAGAGTGTCAATTTTAATCGTTGGCGTAGCCAACACATTACAAGCTTCTTATAATTGATAATTAATGATATCTGTCAAAAAAATTAGGATTAAAAATAATAATAAGTATGAATTTCACAAGGAGCAAGATACTTAAGCAGTGTCTTGCCCCATGATACATACCACCACCCCGATACGAAAATGATAAATGTCTTGCTTTTAGCATTATGCATATAATATGGATAATCATATACCGAAGGACAGGGCAACTTATCTCGTAATGGATGAATTAAAATAAAATGTCTCTAGACATCTTCAACTTCTTTTCCCTTAAGTAGTAGGTAACAAATCATTTCTAAATTTTAGATCAATTGGAACTATAGTCTCTCTAAATTGTAAACTTTAAAAGACAAAACTGTTATGCTTGGAGTATTTGGTTTTGGTTTGTATACTTTAATTGAGCATAATTAGTAACCATCATGAAGTTTTTCATCAATATTATATGAAGTGTGTTGTGATTTAGGATAAAATATGATTATTAGGGTTGTAACAACTACCAACCATGGCTAGTAAGCATCACATACATATATAATTAAAAAGACTTTCATGATATGATGATCATGATATGAAATTATCAAGTTGATCGATGTAGGTCAACCAAATTTATTATGGTTGAGTTCATAAATTAAGAGAGCCAGTGAGATGCATGCATTTGGCACGTGCTATTTATTTGAGCATCCTTCCCAGCTCATTTTCATTGTCAAACAAGACTCCCAAGCAAACCCCCCAAAATAAATTAAAATAAAATAAAATAAAACAAAATAGAAAGTCAAACCACCCTATATGCAATACAAACCGTGGTACGTCAACTGTATATAACAATCATATGTACGTATTAAAACTCATGAGGTGCAGTACAATGTGTTACATGATGCAGAGGAATAACGTTAATCAAAATTAATTAACTAGGGGAAAATAAGCATGAATGATTAGAGATTAATGATTTTGTTGGGGGGCGAATTATGAGAAAAACAGAAGTATAATCAGACAAAAACACTGTCAAGCCCAACTGTCATCTGACTCATCTCTCAGATCTCCATTCTAATTAATAACATGGCTGCTCCAATTAATCAGCTAATTAGTCTTAATTTATTCGTCTTATGCATTGATTAGGATTTTCAACTTATGGTTAATTGACACATATATAGGAACAAAGGTAGTATAATGATTTAAGATATGTGTTCAATATTCGTCTCCTAAAAGTTTGTTGTTGTCATTGTCTTCGTCGTATCAGTAAATTTTTGTATAGTGATGCAATATTTGAATATACTTGTTACGCAATTACGCTAGTAACTGAAGATTAGAGTGGGGTATTAGAGACGGTAAGCTAACAACAAAAGATATTGTGACACAAATTATAGAAACACTTTATATTATCGCATATCTATCATTTATTAAATATTTCAATGTTGATCAATATATACAATATTGTTCTTGGACTAACAATTTGTGGCATAATATTTTTATTGAAATAATAACACTATATCTATGTGGTAATATTTTTCATTACAAATCTAATCATACAAGTTTTATATAATAAATCAACAGTCAAAATTCTCAAATTTTACAAACAATTACTTAGAGGTACCCTAACTTTTGAAGAAACAATTTTTTGGTACCCTAACTTTTCAAAACTAATTTTGGGGTACCCTTACTTTTAGGATTAGAAATTACTAGGTGAATTCCCGGCGAAACTCCGATTGATTCAAATCATTTTCGTCCGCAAAAACAAAGGGCATTTTCGTCCACAAAACACTTAATCAATTTTCCGCCTAAAACTCACCGGTGAATTCAAATCATTAGCGAAAATTCACCTAATTATTTCTAATTCTAAAAGTTAGGGTACCCCAAAATTAGTTTTTAAAAGTTGGGTTACCAGAAAAACATTTCACCAAAAATTAGGGTACCCCTTAATAATTTTTTTGCAAATTTTAACTTATTCAAATTTTAATTCTCATAATATTATTGAAATAGTAAAAAATAGTTCAAAGAAAATAAAATAGTATGGGATAATTTGACAACAGTTATTGATACATCATTAAAAATATAAATTGTGATCACAAAAATATTAAAAAAAATTTGGTTAAAGTAACAAATATTATGTGACATTGTAATTGAGCCATTGCGGGATCGAACATCAAATTCGTTTTTCCGTCCATTTAGTGAAGGCTAGGTTTAGGTTACTGAAGAGTCGTCCGCTCCTCCGGAACCGGTACAAAAATGCGTGCTTTTTCTACGAGCGATTTTTTGTAAAAAGATGAGCGAGTCGCCCTCATTTTTTTTAAACCAAACATAACGATTTCATTAATAGCAAGTTATACGGTTGAGGGAGCATCTCAATTTAGAGAAAAGGTATAAATAGAAAAGTGATAAGATTTAGAAATTGTCCAAACATTTTTTTTTCTATAATTTTTCACCGTTATAACAATCACGCCAATATATGATATACACTTTCAAATACGGTATAAATGATCATACTAAGATGTCATTCTTAATTATTTGTAGCTCATTATTTGAAATATAAAAATAAGAAAAATATTTAGTAAGTGACATAGAGCAATTAGTAGGATGAGATTTATTCGGATGAGATAGAGTGAAGTTAGGGCGTACATGTTACCGTACGAACACTCTTAGAATTAATTGCAAACACTTGGTTTAATGTTCGCCACGTTTCTTGTCATTCTCTTCATAATTGCAATTGGTACGTTCCCACAGTCCCACTTGCTTTCATTATTAAAAATGTGTGTTGTTATCTCCATTCCTAATCCTTCAATTAATTCCCAAATTGCGTACAATTAAACACACTTTTAAATGATTAGAACATCACTTATTTAAATTTAACTTCTTTTTTCTTTCCTTCAAGACATCCTTTTAATTTCATTTCAACTTGCAAATCATTTTATTAAAAACTAGTGATATCATTAATTATGTTATCGCTTAATAATTTAATTAAAGATAATTACAACTTGAGCCTATAATTATTTACCTAAATTAAAGGAATATAACTTGGATCATTACAACTGATTGCTCTACCATCTAACTGTTGCATTAATCGACGTATCAACTTATGAAGGAAAAATCATGAGGGAGGGAAAAAAGTCGAAAATCTTTTTTTTTTCATTTTCTAGCTTAGCTAAATCTGATATGTCTATTAGAGCTTATGGACCGGGTAAAAATCAAATTATCCATGACAACCATCCTATTAACCCCATGATTTTCGCCCATGGAATTTTTATTTTATTTTATTTTTTGCTTCGATCAATAATTGAACCTTGGTAGGGAGCTCGAGAGATTGAGGTACTATCCACTTGGTTACCACCTCTTTGGTTAAATTGTTTCTTTCCCCAATTATTAAAGGCAAATAAAAGGTTGAAGTTCTATATCAAAAAATGGAAAATATTGTAGAGCAACAACTAGACAGGAAAATTGGCATTTAAAACTACACTACAATCTTCATCAAGCATGGTTCTTCATATAAGCCTCCTTTTCTTTTTGTGAATTCTCTCTAAAAATATATCACTGCTTCGTTCTGGTCACTAACAATTTGCATGTGTAAATTATTGGCAAGGAACACAATTATGCATGCTTCTTTCTCTGCGTTAATTATCGACATGAGCCTTTACTCGTTCTTCTAAATTACATGTAAGATGTACCATTAAGCTCTTCCTTGCAGCTAGACTTTGAAGGGTTATCATACACTTGCTTGTCATCCCCTCTTTAGTATCTTTCTTGGTTTGTGTAAGTTTTTTGCGTAGCTTGTCTTACCAATTGCCATTTTACTTTCAACATTATTTTTTCTTTTATCTTCCTTCTAATTTGCACTTTAGATGCCTTGAGAAAGAAATCCCCAAGTCCGATGCGAGATCTAGGCCTAGAGTTGATAAACATGGACTTATCCAACCTCCTCCGTGGCTTCAAAGTCATCGATCCCTTGTAAGGCTTGTTACGCTATTAGATGGAGAATACCACTACCAGGTGGGTGAACACCTCTGATGTCTCTGGGATGGCTCAAAACAGCAATGATAGGATTTGATAGCGTTTTGTTAAAATTTAAAGAAGCATGAGAAACCCCATTAGATATGTTATAAAGGGGAGTCAACCTCGTTACTAGGATGCAGACCAAGGCTATCAAGCACAACCTTAGATAATACGTGCCCGTAACCGACCTCAGAACAATTTAAAGCTATCAAACAATTAACAGGATTCTTAGTGACCTAAATTTGAACTATGCGTTTGGGACCATTAAGTTTATATCCTCTCTTGTCAAATTTCACCAAAGAGACTTGTTAAGATCCATAACCCATTCATTCATGTGCTAATAGCACATACTCTGTCCTGTTTATATCTAAATCTTACAAAAGAAAATTTCAAATCGCTCCTCTTACCTTCTTTTTGTTGTGTGTGGAGCCCAATAGAGGCATAGCTCGTTGTGTCATGGAGCTAGATGTTTCAAGGAAGCTCATGGAGGTGTTGAAAGACCCTAGGAAGGGACGTGTGGTGCACAACACGTTGAACAGGGTCACCTCGTGTGCCAGATAGATCACCATGAGTCGTGAAGGTAGTTAGAGAGCTCAGTTTTAAGCAACACTAGTACCACGAATCGTGGCATGAGGGATACAAACTGTGGTATGGCCCCACAGGTTGTTGCACCTCAGCCACAAACTGTGGAAGTCACGTTTTCCGTAAATCTCGCGTTAAGTCGATTTTGTCTAGATCTAGATCTCCCACACCACGCTCAAATGTGTTCCCCTGGGAGTTTGTTGTTGTTGTTATTATTGTTGTTGTTGTTGTTGTTGTGTATATATGTGTGTATGCTCACACACACACACATGTAGGCACAGGCACAGGTACACACACGAGTAGCTTTGCCAGAAAAGTTGCTAGGTTATATTTGTGAGAAAGGCCGAAAAGGTAAGTTACAACTCAAAAAAGTTAGGATTTGTTTTATTAATGTTAAAATCTTAAAGGGAGGCATATGCAAATTATCCTGAATAGTGTTCCTCAAGTTAATAAGCTTCCTCCTTGTGCTCATACTTTTCATAGGTATATACAATGAAGTATAATTTGTATGTATGTCTAAGTATAATATTATATTAGACATGTTCATAAAAAAGTATATTATGCAAGACACCATCTATCGGGTACAAACATTAAATTTTAAATTAACATGGTAGACTGGTAGCTAATATTATTATGCATGTAATGATGTTAATCAACGTTGAGAACTTGAATAGATGACTGATGATAGAGGGGTAGATAGTTAAAATATTCTCTTTCTTCTCCATTTCTAAACATGTAAAAAACTATTTAACTCCGTTCTTTTATACGGTTGGCGCGATGAGGTAATGGTGCGGTGCGATGCGTTGGAATTTGAAAAAATATGGTGAGTTGTGGTGAGAGTTGTGGGAAGTGGGGTAGTGTTATGATTATTAGGGCGTAGTTAGCAAACAAACAATAAATAGGGCGAAAAATAAATAAAGATTCGACACAAGGAGTTAACGTGGAAAAACCCAAACCGGGAAAAAACCACGAACGATGCACTTTCAGAGGATTACAACGGTATTTCAGAGATTCTTAGACCTCCACAATCTCTCACAATCTTCCTAGAGTTACAACCTGAGAACTCAACACTCACAGTTGAGCCTCACACAACTCCCTCATGAACACAGAGATTACAGGTCAATCTCTTATGGTATAAGATGAAACACTCTCAATTGCGATACAAATAAACCTAACACCTAGGTCCTATTTATAGTCAAGACTGCAACATAATATTGCGGTTAATAATAATATTAACTTTCCAAAAAATGTGTTTCCTAATAATTTGATACTATATTTCAAAGTAATATTATATTTCCATGTGATTGCCCCATCACAATTTGGTAACAAATATAAAATTTTTCACTTTATATAATACAAAAAATTACTCAGAGGTACTCCAATATTTGGGGAAATCATTTTTTGGTACCCCAACTTTTCAAAGCACATTTTGAGGTACCCTTAATTTTTGGGTTAGTAATTATTTGGTGTTTTTCCAACCATTAATTTTATTAAGTGACCGAAATACCATTATTCTTCTTCTTCAAGGGTATTTCTTCAGGAATGGAAGAACAAGGGTATTTCAGTCACTTAATAAAATTGATGACCGGAAAAACACCTAATAATTACTAACCCTAAAATTAAGGGTACCCCAAAATGAGTTTTGAAAAGTTGGGGTACCAGAAAAACATTTCACCAAAAGATAGGGTACCTCAGAGTAATTTTTTGTATATAATATCTTCCCTTATTGAGCACAATCTTGGAAGATTTTCAATATTATATGAAACTTGCTCACCAAGCATAATTTTGGCTTTCCAAAATCATCTCACCAAAATAATAATTTGGACTCTACACAGTTAACCCAACAATCTCCCACTTGGAGATCAAATTGTAGCCTTCGTCGTTCATCACCACCACCACTCGTGTTTGAATCCTCTAGTGCATCTATCTCGATCTTGTTTAGCAAAGATCAACAGAGGTCCCAGTTGACCTCCCATCAACTCCTCTTTTAGCAACAGGCTCCCACTTGAACTGATCACGCCCCTGCAACTTCGACATACACATCATCGTCAACAACTTAAGGGAATTTTGGATTGGGATTTTACCTCATGTTGAACTTGTCGAATTCCCGTGCAGGTTAGATACGCTCCTCGACTGACCATCCGTTCTCGTAGCCTCGACCGAAAACCTCCTCGTTTCTGGTACCCTTTTCTCATTAGAGAAGATACACGCCTTTGACGAGCATGAACCGACATGTTAGAGTTATCAATGACATAATATAGCTTTCCCTCTTTCCTGCCATTTGCAATTATCAGAGATCCTTTCGTTACCCTCCAATGACCATCTTCAAATCTCATCGTGAATCCCTCCTCATCCAGTTGACTTACAGATACAAGGTTCTTGGTCAGACCCGAGATATACCGAACATTCTTCAACCTCCAAGTTCCACCCTTAGAAGTTTTAATGTTCACATCACCTCTTCCTAGCACCTTTAGGTTGTGCCCGTTTGCAAGCCTAACCTTGCCAAACCTCCCACTCACAAAATTGCTAAAGACCTCCCTGCTAGACGAAGAGTGAAACGAAGCACCCGAATCTATCACCCAACTCCCTTCTGACTTATGAACACTAACAGTTAAGACATCACCCAAATCCTCGACAGAATATACAGAGTCATGGTCATTATGATTGCTATTCCTAGGTTTGGGACAGTCCCTACGAAAATGACATCTATCACGACAGTTCCACGCAACACTTGCTCCATGTTTTGTCCTCTAGATTTTGATCGACCCCGACCCGAACTCCCACTATTCTTCCTACCCCTGACAGTCAAAGCATTTCCCGAAGACTCAGACACATCGGAATCTTTCCTACGAATACTTTCATTCAGGACAAATTCTCTAATTTCCTCAAACTTCAATTTCTCACCCTTCTTAATAGAAGAAGTTACAGAAGTCACGAAATTTTCCCAAGACTTAGGTAGGGTAGCCAATAATATATTAGCATTCATCTCATCGTCGAAATTAAATCCCACAAAGGTTAACTTTGAAAGTATTATATTCAACTCATTCATACTATCTTGCATATCACCATACTCATGCATCTTAAATTCAAACACATGACGTAACACATATACCTTGTTCACCGTCGAAGGTTTCTCATATTTGTTTACAAGACCTCGAGCAGATCTTTCGTCGTTTTCTGATCTTTGACGTTGAAAGCTACATTCTGAGCTAACGTCAGCTTGACCGTACTGAATGCCTGACCATCAAGCTCTTCCCAATCCTTCTGGTCCATCTTTTCTGGCATATCACCCATCGCAAGATGCAACCTTTGCTGGCGGAACACATCCTCAATGCGCATCCTCCACCATTCGTAGTCCTTCCCATCAAACTCCGGAATCTTCACAATAGCGCCTGTCATTGCTTCTCAGTCAGCAGATCAACCATGCTCCAACCAAAGCTCTGATACCAGTTGTTAGGATTATCAGGGGGTAGTTAGCAGACAAACAATAAATAGGGTGAAAAATAAATAAAGATTCGACACAAGGAGTTAACGTGGAAAAACCCAAATCGGGAAAAAACCACGAACGATGCACTATCAGAGGATTACAATGGTGTTTCGGAGATTCCCAGACCTCCACAATCTCCCACAACCTTCCTAGAGTTACAACCTGAGAACTCAACACTCACAATTGAGCCTCACACAAATCCCTCAGGAACACAGAGATTATAGGTTAATCTCTTGTGGTGTAAGATGAAACACTCTCAATTATTTATAGTCAAGACTACAACATAATATTGTAGTTAATAATAATATTAACTTTCCAAAAAAATGTGTTTCCTAATAATTTGATACTATATTCCAAAGTAATATTATATTTCCATGTGATTGCCCCATCACAATTTGATAACAAATATAATATTTTTCACTTTATATAATATCTTCCCTTAATGAACACAATCTTGGAAGATCTTCAATATTATATGAAACTTGCCTACCAAGCATAATTTTGGCTTTTCAAAATTCATCCCACCAAAATAAAAATTTGAGCTCCACACAATTAACCCAACAGGTAGGTGAGGAGAGACAAAGTGAAAAGTAGAGAATAAAAGTGAGAAGAAAGAAAAGTGAGGAGATATATTGGTAATGATTGTGGTGCAGTGTGGTGAAGTGTGATAAAAATTAAAGAAATGCGGTGTGGCGTGCTGTCGCATCGTAACTTACCGTATAAAAGAACGGAGCCTAAATTGGATACAAACGATGTAAAAACAAATTTAAAATAATAAAATATATCTTTATAATGTCTTTCACTTAAAAAACACAAATAACTATAGCCATATTATAAATAATAATGGTTTCAAAAATCAGGTAAAAATATCAAATTTTGAAAATGGAGGTTAAAAAAATTAAAGACGCAAAACTTTAGATTATATATATATATATATATATATATATATATATATATATATATATATATATATATATATATATATATATATTCGGTATAGAGTGATGATACATGTTTTGTCGCAAGACATTGCTTAAGTATCTTCCTCCTTATGAAATTAATACTTATTATCATTTTTAACCCAAACATTTTGACAGTAACTATTAATTATCAATTAGTGTTGGCTATGCTAACAATTAAAATTGACATCCTAACAAATGAAATCCCATCCGTTAAGCATATAGAAGTTTTTTTTATAAATTTTAAAAATTATAAATAAAAGTGTGTGTTAGGGAAAATAGCAAGATAACAGCGGAAGCGAAATAATAAATTGAGATGATGGAAATTACGACAAAATTCAGGAAGAAAAAATAAGCAATGAGACAACACCAGGTTTACGTGGGAAACCGAAGAATTCGGAGAAAAACCCACAGACGGCGACAACCAGAAAAACGATCCACTATGAGAAAGGAGGAGTACAACTCGGTCACTATCACAGGGTGTGATGCGATCAACAAAAGAGGAGTTTACAACACAAATCTCTCTCACTCTCAATTGACAATCTTTCTCTCTCAGGATATACTTGGAAAAATATTGGTGAGAACATTTTCCCTCTCAATATTTTTTCCCTCTTTGACTCTCTATCACTCCGCCATTCGCCGTTGATCGATGTCGCCGTGAATTAATTAGGTGAAGAAAATTAGGTTAAATATCAATTAACCTTCGGCCCAAAATTAAAGCCCGCCGCAATGAAACAGGAGACCCATAAGACGTTGGCAGTGCCTTTTGGACGTTGGTAGCGTCGAGACTCCGTAACATGGATACTGGTAGCGTCGAGCCCCGTTCAGCATCTCTCACTTTTGTCTCTCTGTGTGCGGCGCTGCTAGCTGACACTGGTGGTGCCTCCCATATTTGCCAATTCCTCTCTCGTTTTGGACCCCATCAAGGAACCAAAAGGTCACAAAACCCAACAGTGTGATTTTATACCATTTAATTGATATATAGTATTATAATTGTAGAAATCAATCATGTAATTTTTTTCAATTTAATTTACAAACATATAAATTTTATACAAAAATAAGATACTTAAAATGTGTCTTACCCCAAGATATTTATAAAATAATAAAAATATATATAACCCGTATAAATTTTACACCCATAAAGTTTGAGTGTTTTCTCCTTTTCTTCGATGTATCCTAAAAATGAATGTATTTTCCCAAGGGAATGTACATAAAAAACGTTTCTGATCTGTAGAAAAGTACTTAGCAGAAAAAGAATAGTGTCATATGGATTATATTTTAAGTAATCTGAGTTTTTAGAGAGAACAAATCAATGTATGGGTGGCAATGTGGTAAATTTGTCAAAAAAGTAATAGCAAGTAGATGTATCTTTCATGTGGATGTGAATGCGATCAAAATCAATAGATATAATGAGACGCATGGCAGTGCCTGGTGCAGGCAATGCCTGCTGCATATTCTGCGTCAATAAAACCCAATTATTGCACGTTATATCAGACAATTAGTGAGCAGATTCTGTTAATCATCCCCACATTAATTGGTCTTTTCTTTTAATTGCCCTAGTTATATCAACTAACTATGGGCACATTGATCTCTCATCCTCCTGTTTGCCGCTAACTAAAACGAATTTAATAATCACACAATCAACTCCTTAGTTTCCAAACCTTGTTTTCCTACTATTGGTCAGCCTACTAATTCTCTATTTTAGGAGTAATCATGACCAGCTAACTTTATATGTGAGGAATCAAGAAGCACCAAACTGTAGACCACAAATGTAATTCATTAACTCCATAATTTTCACCTATAAAAAATATTTTGTTTCTACGGAGAACTAAACCATAATTAGGAGCATAAAAAATGGAGGTGACTACGACTTGACTATTACCATTTTGATTGATAGAAGATGGTCGTACACAATTACATAACAACTCCTAAAAAGAGTCCTATTATATACATTGATAGATATATATATATATATATATATGTAGGTCCAATGGGCAATGTGATACTCATGATTTGATAACTTTGTTGGTGGTTACTTTAGAGATAAGGAATCAGCGGATGTGCCAAATTTACATGGTTTAAATAAAAGGGTCCAATGAGAATGTAAGGTAGATCGACTTAAGGCATGTTGCGTTGTTGGGTTTAATCATGAGGAGCCATGGGCGGATCTAGAGCTATTGGTGGGGTGTCACAAAAAGTTTAACTTAGAATGAATATAATTATACCCTAAACTTACAAGCGTGGTACCATATATGTAAAGGGGAAAATAAACAACCAAACACTACATATGTAGAGCATAAATCGAGATTTGATTGTCCAGTTGTATGAGCTGGTAATTAATTACTTGACTTGGAGTGGTAATATTATACTCCACTAGCAATTCTGTATTTGCAATGCAAATAGGGTGACTAGGTGAGTAGCCAATAACAACAGTTTTAGTTCACAACGTACGACTTGACTGATATTTAAGTAAAATAATTAATGCATGAAATTGCAACTCCTAAGGTTAGCTACTAATTAGGCAGTCAATTATATTTATTAGCTATAATACTAGGTAGTACTAGTTAGATTGAGATTAATATGGCAAGTAGTAGCTAAGCAAGGATTAAGTTACTTGTAAGTTGTCCATAGACCATGGTCTTAGCTAGCTAGCTAGCTATTGTTCTCCAAGGTGGCTGCCTAGAATTAGAGATTGAATAACTATATACACCAATCAAATAGCAGCCAGATGAAGACTTCACTTCTACTTGTAATTCTATATATAGTAGCTTTCAATACTTATCTAAATTGAATCTCCTTGAGTGTGTATGTATGTACCTGTGGTAATTTTTTAAATGAAAAAATGGGCCTGGATAGTCCAAAAATCAGATATAAACAGGGCCTAATATGATATAATAGCTTGAATGTAGTTTTCTATCTCAAGTGTTGGAATTTTGGGATCTTAGTAAGGTGGACAAGGATTGTAGGGTTGGATTGGATCAAGGTTGACCCATTAAAGTTAAGATCGAGGCATTTCAACAAATTAAAACTAAGTGCCCAAAACCCCGGCCTTTGAACCATAGATTTAGGAAATTTAGACCAAAATAATATAAATTTAAGGGGTATGGGAGAATAATAGTATGGACAATTTTCTTGAATATGAGCAGTATGAATTTTAATGGAGGATTTGAACAAAAAAAAAAAACTTGTGACAAAGGCCCAATGGGCCTGCATCGTCGCCCATGTCATGTCAACGTCAAACTAAGTTTATGCCTCATATACTCGGTGGTGTACTGCTAACACAAAATACCCCAAAAGTTCACACTGCACACATTCAAGAAAATTGTTCATGTTATATCCTCCAATACGAGCCGTTTGGTAAGAGGGACTTAGATGGTTGGGAATGAGAATAGAGGGTTGGGAATGAGCATAGAGGGATATGGAGTAGAATTTCCATGTTTACTTCATGGTACTTAAAAAAAAAAGAGAGGGGAATGAGAATGGGAATAGAATGAATCTATTCCCAACAATCTATTATTATGGGGGGAGGTGGTAATAGACATTGAGAATTCATTAGTCACTATTAAATACGAAAACTACCCCTATTTAAAAAAAAAATTAAAAACTCACGTTTATTCATTCCTTTGCTTTTAATTATTCTCAATCTTGTTGCATACCTCACCAACATGTATTACTTTTACTTATATTAATTAAATATTATTGTTATTATGTTTCCTTCAGTTGAGATATTACTAATGCAATTTAGGGTTTAGTCTTTTTCCTTATATAATTAAATATTAATTATAATGAATATATTAGTAAACTCTCATGTATATATATTTGTTTTTAATTTATTAGAATAATGAGTACTTATTTATTAGAATGTTGATTTATTGAATCATTCATATATACTTTGAGTGTTTATATACTTATTTTTAATTTTTTTATTCATATTTGATGCTTAATTAATTTTTATTTGAATTTTTATGAACTTAATTTTTTTAATTTTTTTTTCATATGGTAATTGATCTTCTAGAAGTAAATGTCTGTCAATTATGGTCTTTCATCCATTTAATTTATTAAAACATTCATAAACTAATAAAAGGGTATTTTAATCAATGTGTGTTTATTCCTAATCTTATTCTCAATTTGAATTACCACATAACAAACAAGAAGATTTGTAAATCATAAAGACATTTTAATTCCGAGTCTCATTATGAATTTCAATTCTCATTCTCATTGCTATTTAAACCACTAAGTACCCTTAGTCTTTCAGGGTCTATGTAGTTCGGACATAAATAAGAGAGGTGCATTACAGCTTCAATATTGGTTTTAACCTTAGCTCTAAAGTTTTGGCGCCAACCGAGAGATAAATTCAAACATATGAAGAAAAAGAAAAACGGTACACGGACCTTTTTTTTCACTCGACAACCTTTAAGGTCATTTTTTATTCAGCCTTAAAATTTAGGGTCCAAAAAATTAACAATGAAAACCAAGGGTCCAAAAAATAAATTACCCCATATTTCAAGGTTCAAAATGCAAAAAAAAAAAAAAATAAAAAAAAAAAAAACTCAACTACTCATATTTATTACTCCCCTTAAAAGCTTGTTCTTTGGCTAGCAAGTAAGTCATCATGGTGCAGTAAATATACAATTGAATAAATTTGAATAAATATAATTTACCAATGAAAACATTGATTCTTACTAGTTACAACTATGTCCACATCCAATTGATGGAGACATGCATGGAGCTTAGGAGAAGCTTCATGGGGGAGAACCTGCATGCATGGCAACTTCATTCGACACATAAATCTCAGACAACCTAAATACCTAATGTCCAAATCTTAGGGCAATTCCTATAATCATCATATCACATCAAATTTTATATTTAAAAATATATATTTCAAAAAAAAAAAATACTCATAACATTAGGTGCATATATTCCAAGAACACAAATTAAAAGTGACATATGTAGGTGCATGCCTGCATAACAACATTGAGAGAGCATAAGTGAATTTAATGATGGATGGTAAGCAACAAATTAGAAGAAGATTAGCGACGTGGTTAGTTCAATGTCTAGTACTAGTCCCCCCTTAATTAAAACACATTAGACAACCTCACCAGCAAAGTATAGCTAGGCTGGCCAGCTCACTCCTATGTGCTTACTCCCCCATCCTTATCCATAAACAACCACCTTAACCTTGTTATTAATTAATTATGTGTTTAATTAATTACATAATTAGTTATACACATGACAACAATAAAACTAGTTTAATCAACCCATATCAATGTGACATAACACTCATACAATAGTGTCTGGCCACCCAATTTTGGAATCTTTGTTGACTTATGTATTTGTTCTTAATCCCTTCAGAATGCATGTTAGGATTCCATTTGTTATGATTTTAGTTCAATGGTTGTAGGTGTGTTGTTTTCAATCTATGTGGTAAGGTTAGCGTTGAAAAATAGGGTATAAATGATATTAATATTGTTAATGGTTTTTGACTTTGTCAGCATTGACATTGGTGGGTGCAAGCAGGGACGAAGCCATCATTTAGTATCAAGGGGGCAAAAATATTATTCCCTCTGTTTTATATTTTTAATCGCTTTGAAATTTTAGAAAGAGTATCAACGTTGCAAAAAAAATATAACAGTTGCTTCATAATTAATGAGTGAGTGACGAAAAATAATTAACAAGTGTCAAAATTGGTAAACAAGTAATTCATATGTAATTGGAATTGTAAAACGACAAAATATTGTGTAACAAAAAAAATAATTAAGATGACAAATAATAAGAGTGGCTAAACCTATTTTATTATAAGTTCTAATAATAAATTTTAAAAAGTTATGGCTTAGGAGAATAGAAAAATTATTTTGAAAAATATTATAAGAAAAATTATTTTGAAAAATGTTATACGATCGTTAAATGCTAGTAATTTAAGTTTAAATCCAATGTACCATTAAAATTAAAATAACATAACAACAATAATATTGAATTTTGTATAGTATGACGCAAGTCTCTACCTAAATTAAAGGAAAAGGGTTGAAAGAGTTTTAAAAATGAAATAATAATAACAATATCAAACAACAAACTATGGAAGCAAAGGGGGAAAAGGGTTGAAAGAGTTTTAAAAATGAAATAATAATAACAATATCAAACAACAAACTATGGAAGCAAAGAGGGAAAATACAAAACACATTCTAGGCAAGCATCGAACTCTGGACCTCTATGATGATTAAATAAAGCCTTACCATCTTAACCAATAGAGAAACATGACTAAAGACTCGCTGCATAGTACTCATATTTGTATGTTCAGGGGGTGGCAACTGCCCCTCCTTGCCCTAGTGACGCTCCGTCACTGGGTGCAAGTTAATATTTAACTAAGTCAAAGCTTGGATGGTACATTCAGGAGTGTCAAGTATGGTGCACCCAAAATGATACGAGATTCGAAAAATGGATTGGACATGCATGACCCATGCTTGAACAAATGGTTACATGGAAACTTCACAAAAACAAGCTAGCAAAAATAAAGATTCATCAACCGCAAGTATGAAAATTTTATAATCTTATCTTGGGCTCATAAAAGTACCTATAAAATCTCATAAAGTAAGATGAAAAATGCTCATTAAAAAAAAAAAACCATGAGTGCTCATAGCATGAAAATAAAAAATTGTTCATAAACTAATATGAAAACTGCCTTTGGGTTACTTTATAAAAATGTTCACTAACAAACCCATCAATTACTTTGAAAAGTTACACGAAGAGCTCATAAAAAGAACTTGGATGCTCATGATGAAGTAAAATTATAGAAATGCTCATAAACTAATATGGAAGCAACAACAATAACAACAACAAGCTCCAAATAGTCCTATAACACATACACTACAAAAAAAGGCACTTCCTTCCACGCTTAAAATGGTGTCCTACCTCACTTATAAGCGTGGAGAAGGTCGTCTACCACGGATAAACAAGCGAGAGTAGGGAGCCGTGGAGAAATTTTCGGCACGCTTATTAAGCGTGGAGAATAGGACTGCAGGCACGCTTATTAAGCGAGAAGAGAAGGAGATTGCACGCTTATAAGCGTGGAGACCTACAATATTGGTTCAAGAACTTTTAAATGTAATTGAATATTTGGCGGGAAATTTTAAATGTAATTGAATATTTGGGGGAAATTTTTATTGATATATATATATATATATATATATATATATATATATATATATAATTTCAACACCTATTATAAATATTTTGAAAATTTAAATCTACACAAATTGTTTCGTCATCCAACAATGAATAAACTTAATTAAGTCAATACAAAGTACTCGAAACTTGTTCCAACTAAAACACATAAGCCAACATTGTGTAATAATCGTAAGTAAGTTTCGGGTTTCGGAGCATAATAAAGTATTCCTTAACAAAGTTCCAAACTAAGTATCTATAAAGTTGAAATACAAAGAGAGTTTGGCAACTTGGGAGGACAAAGTAACATCATCTATATCTCTAACGCATCGAGCTCCCTAATGAAGACCTTCAATTTGCGTTCTCATGTTGAGCAATATAAGCATTGGCATTGTTGGTGTAAACCTGTAAAAAATCAGAAACCAAATCAATCAACTTTTTTGTTAGGAATTCTGCAGTTAAAACCAAATCAATCAGAAACCATTGTTTGTATCTTATTTTAATATTTTCTGCAGAGTTTCGTTTGTATTTAGGCTACCCATGAATTTATAAACCTCCAAAGTAAAACCTGTAAATAAACTATACACCACCACAAAACTAAATCAATACACATAGGGTCACACACCCATATGAATTCATGAAATCACCCAACAAGATTCTTATCAACAATATAATCGTATAAGTTATCCTACCATATCAAGCATAACCAATTATACAAGAAGTCTTGAAACCTATGTTCAACTGCATGTAAATAAATTGTTGAACTTACAAGTTTGGCCTCATTTAATTTCTCCAATATCATCATGTCTACCATTTGAGAGTCAACCTTATCGCCGCATTCATTCATAACATATTCCAAGTATAAGTAAACAATAATAAGCATATTGCGAGCTGAATCTCAAATCGAAAAAAGATGACCCATATACCATGCCCATTAGAATATATTGAGACATCATCCCCTTCTTATCACCACGAACACAGTGTGCCAATAGTTGAGGGTTCTTTTGGAAAGTTCGGTCAATTATTTTCCCTAATTCATCGTGAGTCATCTAATAAGATTCACAAATGACATTATTAGTTAGTATATACGATCAGTAAGCAATGAATAGAATATAAGAACACAAGTATTTAATAGCTTGGTCAAAGTTTGAAGATATGATTTTTAGAATCTAACCACATTTACAATAGTACATTACAAGTATTTAATATAAGTGCACATACTGGTATATTTCTTGATTGCCCCAAGTGTCCAGTGACAATCTGGTTGCTTTTCTTTGGAGGGGCACTCATAGCCTCATCCACTGTAAATGCATGAGAAAAGTTTCAAACCATTATTAAAAGAAACAGGTAAGGTTTGGTAAGGTTAACTTGTTCAACATATAATGATGCAATAAAACCTTTATCACATTTAGTGATGCGGACATTTTTCCCTGGTGGAGTTGGAGCTTGACGAGTCTTACTCTGAGTCCCATTCACTATAAATACATGAAGAACATTATTTCCAAACTGTTATGGAAAGAATCAAGTAGGTTTTGTAAGCTGAACAACTTATCATGCAGCAATACCTTTATCAGCATTAGTCATGCGGACATTTTTACCACCTAGAGTTGGATCTTGCAGAGTCTTCCTTAAGGTTTCATTCTGTGTAAATACATGAATAACGCGACATCAACATGACCAAAATGGTTAGCATTATCATCATCAACAGGGTTACCACCAACACTATTATACCTATGACTTTGACTATTGGGTGTAGGAAAAGATGGTGTCGAAATTGGTTCCCCGTGAAATACCCATTCTTTGTAGCCGGGCAAAAATCCATTGAACATTAGATGCTCTGTCACAACCTCCCTAGAAAACCAATTGTTGGGCCCAAGCGTGCATTTCTTGCACGGGCAAATTATCTCATTACTATTCTCGGCATTAGCGAAAGCGAAATCTAGAAAAGATGTAATTCCATTAACCTATTCTTTTGACATCCTATTCTTATCAATCCAGTTTTTATCCATTGGTAACACTTTCCAATAACCTAAAAAAATAGGATTTACAGTTAAAAAAAATAAATAACACTTTCCAATAACATACATAATATTCTGAAAATAGTGAATAATTCAGAACCAAAATTCTTATTATCAATCTAAAGGCCCAAAACATGGAAGCCAATTACAACACATATAGAATATAACAGTCATACATATACAATATAACAGTCAACACAACACATCCTTCTCACTACATATAGAATACGCTAAAATTGATATGTATCATACATATACTTTAGTCATGGACTCTGGGTGAAGTCTCTTTTTCTACTTTTGTGGCATCACACAATTTGCGAAGGCTAGAAGGGTAGATCTCTCCAACTTTGCAATAACTTCTATTTTTTTCGAAACTTGATTTCTTGCTTGATACTAACTCAGCCATACATATCCCATACCATGTACGATTTAGGAGCTCTAGCTCTCACTAAAGTCCCCAAACAACTCTACTAATAGTTTATTCACTAAACTATCCATGGTTGTCCCATACCAACCATGTCCCTGGGGCTCATAGTCCTCACTTGAGTCCAAAAGGAAGTAAAGCCTACCAAGCTAGACCAATAGCTCGAATATAACCATAACTCATACATACATATCACATAATTTACACAAACTATCACATTCTTATCGAAGTCACAACGTATTTCAAAATCAAAGTCACACATAATCACAATCTTCCAATATCGGAAGAGCTTAACACAAATCACAACATAACACACTTTTCTCAATCAATCAAAGTAACTTGTCGTAGGGGAACTCAACTTATAACTCACTGAACGGACTAACACCTATATATCACAAGGGTCACAAACACATCCTGGTGAACCAGGGACCCATCGTTCTAGAGTGCAGATATCCTCAATTCACAAACTATGTGGTCATGTTCACATCCTAGCGGACCGGGCAAAGCCCACTCAAGGTACCAACTAGGGACTCACATAGTTCCAAAACAAACAGGCCGAAAATCACATCATGGTACCCACCAGGCGACCTGACACAAAGACACTACTACTATGGCCATAGTCCTAGAATGACACATAAGCAATAGCCCAAAGCAAGACACAAATCTCATTCCCCAACTTAGTTTAATCACACCATTAACAAGACAAACACAAGCTATTCCTTCTCTTGAAGATAAGTAAATCATAATAATCACTAACATAAACATCCATCAAGACATATATATATTCTACACCATAATATTTGACATGGTTACTGATTTCAAGACTTAATACATGTTATTTTCACAATTGATAACTCCACTTAGCACACAAACAAGCCCAATTTACACCAATTAAGCATATAAATACAAAACTCCATAACTCTCAAAATAAGCATCCTAAATTCTTGAAAACTTAAACACACATAGTTTATATCATATAGAATTTACAGTAAAGTTTATAGACATGAAAGCGAAATACATAATTCACGAATAATTACACAATCTCATCAAATTTGAACTGAAAAACATGACAGTTTCAATCTAAAAATTATACCGCACAGAATACATCTCCAAAAATCATGAAAATTTCTTACAGGCTATCTAATAGCATGCCGAACCTACAGTAAAAATTTCGTTCAATTTCGACTTGCCAATAATTCTAGAAAAATCAAACAGTGACATAGTCCCTATTTATACAAATTTAACCAATAATTTTCATCCATCAATTTTGTTCTCCAAACCCTAAAATTCAAGAAACAACCACAATCCAACAACATGCAAACTCAGATTCACAACCAAAACATCAAACTTCATCAATTTCATATACTTTAACAATCCAACACATGCAAATTAAGGGTGAGTTTCTAACAATTCCAATTAGGGTTTTCTACTCTTTTAAACCCTAAAAACAACTCAAATTCATGAATTCAAACCCAAATTCGAGTATAAATCATAATCAAAATCTTTCCCTATCAATTTTAATCAAAGAAAGACAAGAATTACTCACCAAAATAAATGGAAGAACATAATTCGTAGGTCTCTGATTCTGGCTATAACTCGAGCTAGGGAGATCAAAACGACAATCACACCGTTGGATATGAAGAGGAGAGTGTCGGGAACAACATACTAAAATTTGAAGTCGATCGGAGGTCGTTTGGTCGTCGATCGGGGCCAAAAACCAGACTGCTCTGCTCTCCCCTTCTTCTCTCTCTCTAAAAGTGTGTTGTGTGTGAGTTATGCGTGCAAACAACACACACCCCTCCCTTAATTGTTTTTCTTTTACTCTCCTTTTTCTATTCTTCTTCCATTATCCTTTTTCCTTTTTCCTTTTTCCTTTTTCCTTTTTCCTTTTCCCTTTTCCCTTTCCCCCATCATACTAAACTAATACTAATACTAATACTAATACTAAAAATCTGGGGTATTACATTATAGAACTTATGAGTGGTAAAAACCCTCAAAGTAGTGAAATATATAATTATAACAATCTAAATATGCATAAATTATAAATTTTTAGAGCAATTTATGTGAAATTCAAGAAGTCAAGGCACTTATCAATTTCATTACTACAACTGATTGATTGGAGAAAAGAAAATCAAATTAGGTTTTCTTTATTAAGATTTAAAAAAAAACAATTAATTGGAGGGAATGTAAAATTTGGAAGAACATATAATTTTGCTAAAATTTTCATCTTCCCACCTTTTTCAAAATTTGAGAAAGCAAGTTTTTTTTTTTTTTTAAATGGGAATGTCTAGTCACGCTTATTAAGCATGCTAGGACCTTAATAACAGCCTACCACAGATATAAGCGAGCCTAATTTCCCTCCACGCTTAATAAGCGAGTCTATTTTCCTTCCACGCTTAATAAGCGAGTTTGATTGCTTCCGGGAAAACTCCGCCTCCTTTGTATTGCTCGCTTAATTATGCGTGGATAGATATGCGTGGAAGGAAGCGCCTTTTTTTGTAGTGATAGTACGTTGACAGAATCTAAGTGAAGATAATTTTCCAACTATGCATAGAAGTGCATGAAGAGGTTGTTTCGGTCGACAGACTCAAAAAAAACCCTTATGAAAACTTAAAAAAAATAAAATCATTTTGAAAACCAAATGAAAAACCGCTTGGAAATCAAAGCAACAAGAGAATTGAAGCAGGCCGAAGAAATTTCATACTGTATGCTCCATGTGAATATCAAGGTGTCTTAAATACTGTTTATATTCTAACTAACGCTTTATTATGTTGGTTAGTATCCTTGTATATATAAATCCTTCTTTGTATACATTCGGTCCTTACCTTTTATTGAAATAATATTTTATCTCCCTCTTTCATTACATTCAAGCATTTTTTTCTTATGGTATCAGAGCTCCACGATGGTACCAGTTTTCTTTGATTTCTTGTCAAAGCTTTGTTGATCCAACGATCTCGTTAGATTTTTTTGTTCAGTTTACACGGACATGTAAATTCTTTGTTTGAGGTTTCAATTCATCTTGAATTAAATTTTCCGTTTCATGATTCAATTCACTTCGAATAATTTCTTCGAGTTTCAATTCACCTCATCTAGGTTCTCTAATTCAATCCCTGAATTGAATTGTTGGGATTAAACAATGGTCAATCAATCACTATAAACCCATAATCCAATATGTCGAATCAATAGAGCATAAACATAAATAGGAATACCTGAATCCATTGCAGTTGTTAATCCTCTTGGAAGCGACGTGGTTAGGTCTTCCAGATCAACACCCACTCGTAAGAGAATTCATTGAGAAAACTATCTCTCTCTCTCACTGACGATGGGATATCAGGGAGAATTAACCGTGTGTATGACATGGGGACCATAACCATATATATAACAGTAAACCCCTTAGTGTTTTGACCTATTATTATTCCGCCCATCATGGAATAATAATAGGTCACCGGTATCCACACATTAGAGTCCACATCTTGCCTGATACATTAAAGCCCAATATATATACTTATTGGATCACTTTTAGTCGGGCTATAAACTACGACAGTTATTGTGATGTATATTCTTTTACATATAAGCTCATCGTTGGATTATGATCCAACAATCTCCCACTTGAGCTATATGTGAAACCTTATGAATATACTTACACAGTAAACCAAAGTATTGAGCTCAACTTTACTATCAACATTACAATGTATCTAAACAATCTCGTCCATCAATAATGTTAACATAGGATCAAAGAGGCCTTCATTACAATTATCGTAATTCGACCCATCAATAATCACATACATTAACACTAAGGAATGACATGGATCAAGATGTGGATGTGCAGCATGGAAATATCATGCAGTGTGATCTTAACATAACTATTTCCAACTGGCCCATCGTAAACTTTATTGAGATCAAACTGTATCCAAAATAAACAGAGTGTAAAGGAGACTTCAACATAACTTTATTTCTGTAGAAAATGTCCTCACAACTGTGAAGAACCAAAAACTAATGTCAAAACAAGCATCCAAATTACAAACTCCCACTAAAACTGAACATCTTCAAAAGATGATGTAACACCCATATGAGCAACATGCTCATGGAACTTGACGGGTGGTAACCCCTTAGTAAGCGGATCCGCAACCATAGAGTTTATACTAATATGCTCAATCAACAATTCCCCACTCTGAACTCTTTCCTTAACAACTAAGAATTTGAGGGCCACAAATTTTGACATTCTCAAACTCTTGTTGTTGTTGGAAAACAAGACTGCAAATTTATTGTCACACAAAACCTTAAGTGGTCTCTGAATAGTGTCCACTACACGCAGTCCAGTGACAAAATTACGCAGCCACATCCCATGATTTGATGCCTCATAGCAAGCGATAAACTCTGCTGCCATAGTAGAAGATGTCGTAATGGACTGTTTGGCACTCTTCCAAGAGACAGCTCCTCCAGCCAACAGATAAATATATCCGGAGGTTGACTTCATGCTATCCTTACATCCAGCAAATTCGGAGTGACTGTACCCAATGACCTCAAGTTGATCTGACCTCCGATATGTGAGCATGTACTCCTTTGTTCTCTGTAGGTACCGCAACACCCTTTTGACTGCTTTTCAGTGTTCCAGTCCTGGATTACTTAAGTATCGCCCCAGCATTCCTGTGATGTATGCCATGTCTAGACGAGTGCAGACTTGTGCATACATTAGGCTTCTTATCGATGATGCATAGGGAATGTTTTCCATTTTCCTTTTCTCAAAATCATTCTTAGGGCACTGAGTGAGACTAAACTTGTCTCCCTTAGCTACAGGGGTGTCTCCTGGTTTGCAATTTTGCGAGCCAAATCTTTTAAGTACTTTTTCGATATAGCTCTTTTGCGACAATCTAATGATACCTCGAGAGCGATCCCGATGTACCTTGATACCCAATACAAAAGAAGCGTCCCCAAGATCTTTCATCTCAAAATTCTTTGATAGAAATCTCTTGGTTTCGTGCAATAAGCCTATATCATTGCTGGCAAGCAATATGTCATCAACATACAAAACCAGAAAAATATACTTACTCCCACTAAACCTATGGTATATACATTCATCAAGCAAATTCATCTCAAAACCAAACGAGAGAATTACTTGGTGAAACTTTAAATACCATTGGCGAGACGCTTGTTTGAGCCCATAGATGGATTTCTTAAGCTTGCAAACCATATTCTTTGGGTCTCCAACCACAAAGTTTTCTGATTGCTTCATGTATATTGTTTCATCAATGTTGCCATTGAGAAACGTTGTTTTCACATCCATCTGATGTAACTCAAGATCAAAATGTGCGACCAGTGCCATTATAATCCTTAAAGAGTCTTTCGAAGAAACCGGAGAGAAAGTCTCTTTGTAATCGATGCCTTTCTGTTGCGTAAATCCTTGCACAACAAGACGAGCCTTATATCTCTCCACATTACCATTTGAATCCCTTTTGGTTTTAAATATCCATTTATTATCAATGGGTTTCACACTGTCTGGTAATGGGACGAGATCCCATACGTCATTGTCCTTCATGGATCGCATTTCCTCATTCATGGCTTTCAGCCATTTATGAGAATTTACACTTTCCATGGCCTGACGGAAGTTGATTGGGTCATCTTCCTCCATCAATGACTTAATCTCGTCGTTCATGACATCTATCCACTCTTGAGAATCAGAACTTTCATTGGTTCGAGTTTCCATCGAACCAATTTTCACCTCATGTTCATGGAGAAATACAATGTAGTCATCAGACAATGCACTTCTCCTCACTCTAGTGGATCTTCTTAATGGCACAGGTTCTTGAGGAGCAAGAGTTTGTTCTTCGGGAACAACCTCAAGTGCAGGAGGTTCCTCAGTATTGTCTTGAGGTGTGTCAGAAGCAAAGTCAGGTATAAAACTCTGATCAATGCTAATGACACCTGTACGAATGTTCACACATTCTTCTTCAAAGACAATGTTCTTAATTGAATCTCCCCCCTACAAACTCGATATCCTCAAAGAACTGAGCATTAATCGTCTCAAAAAAAGGACTTAGCCTTGGGATCATAAAACTTAAACCCCCTGGACCTTTCAGCGTAGCCAACAAAGTAACAACTAACTGTCCTTGAGTCCAGTTTCCTTTCATTCGGCCTATAAGGCTGTGCCTCAGCTGGACAACCCCAAACATGAAAATGATTAAGACTCGACTTCTTGCCAGTCCAAAGTTCATAAGGGGTTTTAGTAGTTGCCTTTGTTGGAACTTTGTTAAGGATATAAGCTGCAGTCTTTAGTGCATCTCCCCAGAGTGACTCTGGTAAGGTAGAATGATTAATCATACTCCTCACCATGTCCTTAAGAGTACTGTTTCGCCTTTCAGCAACACCATTCATAGTGGGTGAACCCGGCATGGTGTACTGAGGGACGATACCACCCTCCTCTAGGAATTTTGCAAAGGGTCCTGGAGTTGTTCACCTGAACCATCATATCTACCATAGTATTCACCACCACGGTCAAATCTGACACTTTTAATCCTTTTGCCAAGTTGGTTTTCAACTTCAGCCTTGTAGTTTTTTAACACGTCCAGAGACTGTGATTTTTCATGAATGAGATATATGTAGCCATATCTAGAATAATCATCTATGAACGTTATAAAGTATTGTTGGCCATTCCAAGAAGGATTTGGAAAAGGCCCACAAATATCCGTATGTATAAGTTCTAGACGTCCGTAGTTCTATTGGCTTCAAATCTCCTTTGGTTGGTTTGTTTGCCCTTTATACAATCAACATACACATCCATGTCTGTGAAAGTTAAGGGTTCAAGAATTCCATCAGACACGAGTCTCTCTATTCTCCTCTTGGTATATGACCCAATCTTTTATGCCATAAGGCACCAGAATTCTCATTAGGTAATTTCCTCTTTATGCCTCGATTACTTACATGCAGGATTTCATTATAAGAAGCAACTATGCCAAGTTTGTATAGACTATCGTTATCAGATAAAGAACCAGTTCCAACTAATTTTGAATCATGAAACAACTTAAATAATCTGTTTCCAAATGAACAAACGTAACCATATGTTTTGTCCAATGAACAAACAGAAACCAAATTCCGCCTAAAATACGGTACTACAAATGTTTCATCAAGATCCAAATAAAAATCAATCTTTAACAATAATCTAAACTTGCCAATTGCCTCTACTTGAACTGACTTGCCATCCCCCACATAGCTGTATCTTTCAACATCACTTGGTTTTCGCCAGCTCAGGCAACCCTACATAGACACACTTATGTGAATTGTTGCACCAGAATCAACCCACCAAGTGTGTGTAGGAACCGAAGCTAAATTAACCTCATAACAAACCAAACCAAGAAACATACCTTTCTTAGCACGCCAGACGTGATATTTGGTACATTCCTTCTTCTTATGGTCCGTACCACCACAAAAGAAGAAACCCTTATTTTCAGCATTAACTGATTTCTGCTTTTGCTGCTTCTTTTGAGGTGCCTTATCTGCAGCTTCTTTACCCTTTACCCTTTTCCTCTTGGAATTAGAGGTCAGGGTAAGGTGAGCACTTTCAGTCTTATCTAGTTTCAACCTTTCCTATTCCTGAACATAGTGTGAGATGAGCTGATTCAGAGACCAAGTTCCTTGCTGACAGTTATAGCTCACCTTAAACTGGTTAAAACTTGATGGAAGAGATATCAAAATCAAATGCACTAACTAATCCTTAGAGAGGTCAAGTTTAAGTGCCTTTAGTTTTGAAACTAGATGAGACATTTCCATAATGTACTCCCTTATGTTTCCATTGCCTTTATACCTCATTGAAACTAGTTTTTCCAGGAGCACTCCAATTTCAGCCTTTTCGTTCTTGGAAAACCTCGTTTCAATCTCATCAAGGAAACCATTAGCCGTAGTTATCTTTTCAGATACAGTGCCCCTGAATGCTTATGGAATGGCTTTCTTCATGATCATCAAACTCATGCGATCTGACCTTTGCCACCTCTCAAGCTCCCGCCTTTGATGAGAGGAACTCTCATCAGTTACAGGAGCAGGACAGTCAATCCTTAAGGCAAGGTCAAGATCCATGACACCGAGAACAATCAAGAGATTTTCCTTCCATGACTTGAAGTTTGAGCCATTCAGCATAGGAATAGAGTTAATGTTGGCGGTGATGTTAGCAGGATTAGAGGTAGTTGAATCAGAGAACAAGTAAACAGTTCAACACACGCTTACCCAAAACCACAATCTTGATAATAACAATAAGTTCAAATAAGGTCACATCCCATCCCAAAATATCAGGTTTCCATTAATATTCCATCTTTGGACGACAATATTAACTTCTTATTGATATTTTGGTGCAGTCATCAAACACTGATAATAGAAAACATGTCGAATAATGAATCCTCCTTTGGGTTGATTCAATAATCACACATAAACCAAAAATTATCACATGTTTATAACCACAATCATTCATCCAATATATCAACATTGATCTTCCTTTGGACCGAAACAACATTAATAGTCTTGCATGAACACTCCTTTTATATTCAAAATAAATTAATTTCAACAAGAGAGGTCACTTAGGCGACATGTTGTTTCAATTAATGCACCGTAAATATAAAATAACCTTAGACCACATTATTCAAACTTAAAATTATTCTAAAGCGATGCATAAAATGCATACATTATCGTCATATTGCCATACATCCTATTATCACAACCTTTAATGTGAAAGCCACCGAAATTACATAGCAATTAGTATTGACGATAAATAAAAAAACTATCAACTATGATAAATAAACTTCATGAAAAATGAAGAAAAGTTTATCAAGCAACCTTATATTCATGAACAACCATAAATCTCTTCTTAAAGAAGTATAAGAGGGCCGGAAAATTAAACTACCTGAACGACAGAATTCAACCTGAATTTCGCTAGGCAGAAAAAGTTTATGAAAATCCAAATTAATTATGCACAAACATAATTCAATATATACACAACAAAAAACCCTAAACCAATTTACCATAATCAACACAGATTAATTGTCAATTAGCAAATTAAACCCGGAAAAAATGCCAAATTGTGTCTTCAAGAATACCCAAAATATTTAAAGCATGAAACTCCAAATTGAAGACACATCAACATGATTAACCATGTGAGAATCAAAAGCCCTAACATAATTTCAACATACAAGCAACAAAAAAAGCCCAATTTTGCATAATTAGACCGAAAAAAATTAGGGTTCATACTCAAATAATGCAAATCCGAAATTAATCAATGATCAACCAAATTGATTGCATACAAACATGATTAACATGATTCTAACAATATCCATACATCAATTTGGAACAAAACAACCAAAAACAACCCAAATTGAACACAAATAGCCGAAAAACTAGGGTTTATGCGCCTAGAACACATACCCACGAAAAACAAACGAATTTACACCAAAAAAAAAACAGCAAAAATCATGTAAATTCACTAAATCATGAGTCTATCAAAAGCCCTCAATCAATTTGGGAGAACAAACAACCAAACATGCGCAATTGCAAACGTGTGATTCGAAACTTACGAAACCCTAATCTGTGAATTTCTCCCAAATTATGCAATGAAAAAACAATTAACTTTGCAGATAGATACTTTAGGATATGAAGAAAAAAAGCCCTAAAGAAATTTCGCCAAAAGAAAACGAATTGAACTGAACCTGAAGCTTGCAGTACTGACAGCAGCAGAAGAATGAAAAACAAATTGAGCAAGATAATTAACACCAGATTAACCTTAATTATTCTAAAGATTCAACATAAAGATTGCTCTGATACCACTTGTTGGGATTAAACAATGGTCAATCAATCACTATAAACCCAGAATCCAATATGTCGAATCAATAGAACATAAACATAAATAGGAATACCTGAATCCATTGCAGTTGTTAATCCTCTTGGAAGCGACGTGGTTAGGTCTTCCAGATCAACACCCACTCGTAAGAGAACTCACTGAGAAAACTCTCTCTCACTGACGATGGGATATCAGGGAGAATTAACCGTGTGTGTGACATGGGGACCATAACCATATATATAACAGTAAACCCCTTAGGGTTTTGACCTATTATTATTCCACCCATCATGGAATAATAATAGGTCACCGGTATCCACACATTAGAGCCCACATCTTGCCTGATACATTAAAGCCCAATATTTATACTTATTGGATCACTTTTAGTCGGGCTATAAACTATGACAGTTATTGTGATGTATATTCTTTTACATATAAGCTCATCGTTGGATTATGAACCAATTGGATTATGATCCAACATGAATTTCTTCTTGAAACCATTTTGAAAATATCGGCTGAAGATTCTATTGCTGAAGGTTCATAAAGTTCAACAATCATAGTCGAGGCAGATTTGTACAGCTACGATCCCCTTTATCTTCAAGGTTTATATCATCATGGGTTACAAATTGTGAATATCAAGTCCAATGGTTCTAATTTCCATAAGTGGAGCGGTGGAGTCAAGATAGCATTAAGGACTAAGGTGAAACTTTGCTTCGTTATAGGTAATTGTGTAATGATCAACCATCTCAGGCTTCCTTGCTAAACAAGTGGATAGAATGTGATCGTATGGTTGTTTAATGTCATGACACCTGAGCTATCTGAATCTTTCCTCTATGTTAACATTACAAGAGTGTTATGGCTTGAATTAAGTGAAAGATTTGGCTAAAGTAAAGGCCCTCTCTTCAATTGGAAAAGGAAGTTTTTGATCTATATCAAGGGAGAGATTCAGTTGCTGTGGATTTTTCCAAATTAAAGAAAATCTAAGATGAGTTGAGCGATACGGTTGATGTACCTATTTGCACTTGTCCTGAAACTTGCCTCATGTTAAGGTCACGATAGTTATGGAACATAGAAAGAAACTTGTTCAGTTCTTAATGCACTTAAATGATGAATTTGGGTATGTGAGAGGTCAATTTCTATTGATGGATCCCCTACCTAGCTATCATTAATAAAGCTTACTGCCTGGTGCAAAGAGTTGAATGTTAGAAGCATGCTTCTGGAGGATTACAATCTCAAACTTAGTTGATAATGATTCTGTTGCTATTGCATTACTTGCGAAGAATTCTTCCACATTCAGGAAAGATGCAAAAAAGGCAAAGAATGACAAATTTGTACGACCAAAAGTCTAGTAATGAAAGGGATCAATGTTTTGAACTCATTGGATCTTTGGACTAGTATGATGTGTCCAAGAAAAGCAACAAGAAAATGGGTGCAAATGTACTCTTTGAGGAACAAGATGATCCATTGTTTGCTGATATGCCACAATTGGACATCGAGATCATTCAACAAATTGCTCAACAAGTCTTGAAAATGAATTAAGCTAAGCAACAAACCAGTGGATATTTTACTCACTTTGCAAAGACACATCCTACTGTTAACGAGAAATGGCAGAGGAAAGCAGTCAGAACAGACCCTTCAGAATTATGGGTAATATGCAAATTTTTCAGGTATTTTTGAAACTCACTCTTCATATTCTGATCAAGAAAAGGGTACTCAAGGATTCCAATAATCCACATCTCTACATATATCTTGTGTCACTCAAAGATCCAATGGACCAATTGAGTCAACATTGTCGACAAAGCTAACGACCATATGACACATGATGCCTCTCTTGTTACTGACATGTTTAATCTGAAAAGGCCTATTTGTGTTACAATGACGGATGGAATTACAAAAACTGTTACTCATGCTGGCATTATTGTTATTAATGGTCATATAACCCTGCTTAAAGTTTTATTTGTATCAGATTTTAAATTTAATTCATTATCTGTCATCAAACTGTTAAATGATGAAAATCTGTATATTATTATGTTGCCTAGTAAATTCATATTTCAGGATCCTTTAAATAACAAAACAGTGGCAATGGCTTATGAGAAGAATGCGCTACATAAGATGCACTCTTCACTAAAGAGGAGCAACAACTTAAAATCTAAATCTTCTTCGAGAACTCTACTGAGATGCTTGTTGCAATAGCTAGAAACTCATCTAGTGAAAATCTAGATTGGCATAATCTTTCATTAGAGCTTTTGCACAGTAGGTTAGGTCTCACTTCTTGTTCCAAAATGCAACATATCACTGGTTGTAACATTGATGATAATTTCTTTTGTGAGACATGTATCTTTGCAAAAGGCACATAGATTGCTTTTTAATCGAAGTTCTATAAAGACAAAGTTTCCCTTTCAGTTGGTTTAGTTGGATCTTTGGGGTCCTTATAGAGTTTCTATTATAGTTGGCATTAAATACTTTATTACCATTGTTAATGACTTTACTAGATGTACTTGGACATAAATTTGAAAACTAAAAAAGATGTGTTTCTTGCTTAAGGAAAGTTTTTGAACATGGTTGAAAATCAATTTGGTGTTCATGTTAAAATGACAAGAATAGATAATGGTATTGAACTTGTCCAAGCTTCTTGTGCTTCTCTTTTTGCTTCCAAAGGCATTTTCCACCAAAAATCGATCTATTGTTAGAACTCCTCAACAAAATGAAGTTGTGGAAAGGAAGCAAAGACATCTCTTTAATACTGCTCGAGCTATTAGAAGACATGCTGGTTTTCCTAAATCTTTTTGGGGTGGGTATATTTTATCAGCTACTCATATTATCAACAAGCTTTATATGAAAAATCTGGATTGGAAAAATCCCTTTGAGGTTTTATATAATGAAAAACGACAATTACATGATTTATAACAATTGGGTGCCTTTGTTAATTAGAGAGTCTGATAAATTTGAAAATAGGACAAACAAATGTGTTCTTCTTGATTATACTTTTGGTATGAAAAGGCTACAAAGTTTATGATCTTAATACGAAAAGGGTATTTCATAGTAGAGACATCATCTTTAAGTACATGAGTATCCTTTCAAGAAAAGAAGTAAGCAAGTTAAACAGAATCAAGAAGTCAGTGATCATCTTTTTATACCTCATGTCAGCTCTTCTGATCTTGAGACAAGCCTAGCTAAAGGGTATCCCTTACAAATACCATCAACCACTATTAATCATTAGTTATTCAAGGATATAATTGTTATCCGCCAAACTATCCGAGTTTATTCAACTTATAACCCATATATATATTCAGAGTCAGCAGAACAAAACCTACATTATCCAGAAGAAGCTCATAACTATTCTTAATTACAACGGTCAGAACAATTCCCATATTGATACTCACCCTGATGATGGTCAGAATTTAATATTGACAATCAACATACAATAAGAAGATCTCAAAGGAGCATAGGTACACCAAATTGGTGGAAGGATTTTTTGCTTTTGCAATCACAGAAGAAGCATTTTGCACCAGAATCCTCAACTTCTCACAACTTTACAAGTATAACTTATCCTTAATTTCCCCTCATGACACAATCTGATCTCAACCATTATTCCTTCGAGTTTGTAACCTCTCTAGTTGCTGCACATGCCTTCAAATTATAATAAACAAGCTTCCAAATACCCTGAGTGGATTGAAGCTATGAACAAGGAACTCAAGGCACTAGAAGATAATAGAACTTGTATTCTTACAAGTCTACCACCTAGAAAGAAGGCTTTCACATCCCAATGGGTATACAAGGTAAAGTTCATACCAAATCGTAGTGTTGAAAGGTAAAAAGCTAGGCTAGTTATCCGAGGTTTTGAACAGGTAAAAAGACAAAGATTATAAACATACTTTTTCACTTATTGCTAAACTAACCACTGTTAGAATTGTTATAGCCATGGCAACTGCAAAGGGATGGCCTCTCTATCAACTTGACATCAACAATGCTTTCTTACATGGAGTTCTAGAAGAGAAAGTCTAGATGATTCCTCTTGAAGGCTATAACAAAGCTGCTCAAACTCAGGTTTGCAAATTAAAAAGGTCACTTTATAGCCTCAAACAAGCATCAAGGCAGTGGAACATTAAATTAGGTAAAATTTTGAAAAAAAAAAATTGGTTTGCACGATCTAGTAATGAGTACTCACTGTTTATAAGAGAAACAATAGGTTTAACCATTTTTGTTCTAGTTTATGCAGATGATTTGCTTGTCATAGGTAATGATGAAGTTAGAATTATTAAAGTGAAACAACAGCTCCATGAAACCTTCACTATTAAGGATTTGGGAATTGCAAGACACTTCTTAGGTATAAAAATTGCAAGATCAGACACAGGGGCCTTCCTCAATTGAAGGAAGTATATAACAGATATAATGAAGGATCCTGGTTTGACATAACAAAGTTTCCACCGCCCAAAGGACTTAAGCTGTCCACAGACAAAGGAGACTTACTAGCAGAACCAGAGAGCTATAGAAGAATAGTTGGTCGATTATTATACTTGACTTTAACAAGACTTGATATATCCTACTCGGTACAACACTTAAGTCAATTTCTTCAAGCACCAAGAGAACCCTATTACCAGGATGCCCTCCATGTTTTGAGGTATTTAAAGGGCACAGTCAACAAAGGCCTCTTCTACCCGGTAGAATTTGACACGAACATACAAACCTAGCTACTATGATGTGGATCGGGTAGTTGCCAAATGACTGCTAGACCATTAACTTGGTATCATGTTTTCCTCGACAGTTCACTAGTATCATGGACACTAAGTAATAAAATATGGTTGAAAAATCTTCATCAGAGGCAGAATATAGAGCCATGTCTGCCGCTACATCATAATTAGTATTGATTGCTAACATTGTCCAAGATCTCAAGATTGCTTTGAATCTGCTAGTCACATTACATTGTGATAACAAGGCGGCAATGCACATAGCCGAAAATCCAATGTTTCAAGTGGTGGATCCAGTAATCAAAGCAATTGGCGTCAGGAATAATTTGATTTAAAAAAAATTGAGTAACACAAAGTAAAACAAATTAAACACACCTCATAAATTTAATGAACTAACAAATTTTAATTCAAACACTTAAGAACCTCCAAAATTTCACATAGATAGTACAAAAATTTATAAGCTTACAAACGATAATTTAACAAAATTTTCTCATTCACACAATAAAGTAATTAACAAACATCAATTTAACAAATTAGATACATATAGCAAAACCCTAAAACATAAAATAACCAACAAATACATCATAAAGTTAACAAGTCTCCCATATCAAATTTAACGACATTGAGAGACATTAATAAGTTGGTAAATTAGACATTCAGTAATTGTATTAGCTAGCAAGTAATTATTCTAAATCCTAATAGTTGAAAATCTCCAAAATCAAACAGAAAAATGGTAAGCTAGCTATACATGCAATTAGCAAAATCCATGTTCACAATATTTACATATATAATCCAATTCATAAATAGATAAATCTTTGTTTACTTATTTAGACTCAACAAATAATAAATCAATTAAGTTAAAATATATTGTATAATTAGTGATAACAAAAATATGATTATCTTCTACAAAATATAATAAATTTGATTTTTGTGGACATTGAGAAAACAATTATTCTACATAATAATGCATTATTATATATTTCATTACAAATTTCAAATATCAAATTTGCATAAATATGAAGACTAAAATATGAACTTGCAAAGCACAAAATGAAAACTAGTAGTATATGATAAGTGAAGGAGAATAGCATTGAATAAAAGGCCAGATTTTGCAAAAGAAGAAATTCCAACAGCTAAGTCTAACAAGCCTCGAACTTTTGTTCTATAGGTCGTGAACGTACTTGCAAATTAGTGATCAACCACCAAGATAACCTATATATGTTCGTTATAGAATTATTTTTTTCATACATATTTTTCCCTCAAAATTCCACTAGTCACTTGACTTCACTCATACAAAGCTGGATTCACCCCTAGAAATGATCTTCCACACTAGCGTACTATCAAGGATAGATTGTGCAATCTGATAATTGATAGCGGAGTTGTACCCACTTGGCGTCCACTCCCCTCATCGAGAAGTTATCCCTAGTTGTCTCCCATCTACGACCACACTCCCTTAAATGGTTGAATTACACCAGCGATGTCAAGGTAACCTAACAAGCTCTCAGTTCCTTTTCCATTAGTACTTACCGTGATGTTGTTTTATGTGATGTTGTTCTAATGGATGCATGTCACTTGTTGTTGAGGCGCCCATGACACTTTAATTGAAGAGTAATGCATGACGGGGTTAAGAATACTTACTATTTGCTTATGGGAAAAGAACGACTTGCGTTCTAGCCCCTTTCTCCCACCTAACTCCACAAAAATACAACCGGGGTGCGAAGTGAGAAGAGGAACCACCTTATGGGTGAAACACGGGTTAAGAGAGCTATAGGCAAAGGAAAGAAAGTTCTCACTTTGCTCATGCTTGAAAGCAACAAAAGTGTTAGTGACACCCACAGGTCCACAAATGAAACCCCTCCTCTCCCAATATCCGGATGTCTTTCTCGAGGATCCTCCCGGCCTCCAATGAATTAGGGGTATTAAGCACCAAATCAATTAGTTCTTAGGTCGGTTCTTCCTAACAAACTGGCATAATTATGTAACCCTGACGAGACCAAGGAGCTTCAACTCTAAGTGGATGAGCTAGTGGCCCGTAGTTATGTACATGAGAGCATGAGTCCATCTCTGTACCGACTTTCCTTGAGCCGAAGAAAGATGTGTCATACTGAATGTGTGTCGATAGCCACGCCATCAACAACATAATTCTCAAGTATCGCTACCCCATCCTATGGTTAGATGATCTCTTAAATGAACTCCATGGCTATATGGTGTTCTCTAAAATTGATCTATGGAGTGGTTATCACCAAATCCATATAAAATAAGGAGATGAATGGAAGACAGCGTTCAAGATCAAAGGAGGGTTATATGAGTGGCTCGTGACGCCATCCGAGCTTTCTAATGCCTCAAATACCTTCATGGGATTGATAAATGAGGTACTCGATCCGACCCATCCTTGGAAAATGTTGTTGTGTACATTGATGATATCTTGGTCTACTCCAAGAATGAGGATCTTGTGAAACATCTTCATGAGTCTCAAATGGTCTTCTTTAAGGGGCCGTTTGGCATGCAATGGGAATAGGAATTCATAATGACACTGGGAATGAGAATTTATAATGGGAATGAGAATTAACATGTCTTTATAAATGACCAACATTCTTGTTTTTTTGTGGTAATTTAAATTGGGAATAGGATTGGGAATAAATACACAATGACTAAAATACCCTTTTATTGATTTATGAATGTTTTAATAAATTGAAATGGATGGAAGGTCATAAATGACACACATTTACTTCTAGAAAATCAATTTATCATATGAAAAATTTAAAAAAATTTAAGTTCATAAAGATTTTAATAAAAATTAATTAAAAATCAAATATGAATTAAAAATAAAAAAACAAGTATATAAACGTTCAAAGTATGGATGATTCAATAAATCAACATGATAGACCAATTGACGGTTGTCGTAAGATTTAATAACTCAACTGGGTTTACTAATATATTAATTATAATAAATATTTAATTAATAGAAGGAAAAAGCGTAAACCCTACTGCATTAGTAATATGTCAACTGAAGGATGCGTAATAACAATAATATTTAATTGATATAAGCAAAAGTAATACCATATTTAGGTGATGGTAGCCGGCAAGATTGACAATAAACGTGAGTTTTTATTTAATATAAACCAAAGAAATGAATAAATATAAGTTTTTATTTTTTAAACATGGGTAGTTTTGGTATTTAATAGTGACTAACGAATTCCCAATGTCTATTACCAACTCCCATTACCACCTCCCCTCATGGTAATAGATTGTTGGGAATAGACCCCTTCTATTCTCATTCCCATTCCTCTCTTTTTTTTTTAATTACCATGAAACAAACATGATAATTCTACTCCATATCCCTCTATTCCCATTCCCAACCCTCTATTCCCTCTTACCAAACGACCCGTAAGGATAATTAGTGGCTTGGCCTTTTCATCATTTTGGTGAAGATAATATTGGAGTCTTAAGTGGTGTTGAGTTTTTTTTTTTTTTTTTAAATGCATCATTTGTCCTCCTAGTTCGATCTTGGTGAGTAATTTTTATAAATTGATCATATCTTCCTTAAATTTAATTGTTTTTGGCCACAAATAATATATACTGAGGGTTTGTCACTAGGAATAATCCAAAGTGACTTTTCGGCCACTAACAGTTTGTACTTTTTCACTATTTCTCATAGTATGTTCATAATCAATTTCCGGCACCAGAAAGCTGACGTGACAACCGAAAAGTATGTTAATTTATATTTCAAAAAGGAAATATCTGGTTGCCACGTCGGCTTTCCGGTGCCGAAAATTGATTCGGAACTATTATGAGAAAATAGTGAAAAAGTACATACTGTCAATGGTCAAAAAGTCACTTTGGATTATTCCTAGTCACAAGCCCCTCAATGTGAATTATTTGCGGCCAAAAACACTAAAGTTAATTGTTGTTGAGTTTGTAGAATAAAAAACATTTAAATTTATAGGATTTTTGTTCTTGCGAGTTCTACTTGGTGTATGTTTGTTGCGGCTGAGATTGTGATTTTTGGGCTTTTATTCAACTCCATTTGAACAATAACAAAAATCTATCTTAGCCGAAGATGGCTATTTAGTCCATCAAAGGAAATTGTTGGGATAAACATTGGATCTTTTCTTATTATCCTCTTCGTTTTGTAATGGCTCCAATTAAATGGCCCATAAATGGCCTAGTTCAAACAAAAGGGCTTTCTGATAAGCTATGTCAACATGTTACATGTACTCGTAGCATGTGTTACATATATTTTCGAGTGGACAATTATAATAATTAGAATGAACAATACTAACGTAAAAGTGACCAACTTAGTATTCGCGAATAAACAATCATAATATCAGTGGAGCACATGCTCCGAGATGCATCTATAAAATTGCATTTAAAACATATTACTACCACTACCACTTCCAACCCCCTCCTCATAGAAGTTAATTCTAAAAAAAGTTACATGTATGAAAAACTTCGGGAAGGGGGTTGGAAGTAGTAGTGGTATGAATAGTTTCTAAAGGGATTGGAGGGAGGGAGGAGGGATTGGGGGAATTGGTGGAATTGAGAAAAACAATAGTAGTAGATTAAAATTCCTAATCATATATATTACTACAATAAGAACTAGAATTACTATAGTTGACGGGGAGAGCTTCTGGTTGCTGTTTGTCGGATCATTTGGGTATAGTGGATCAGAAAGTGTAGTAGAAAATAGACAAAAAAAGTACAAATATCCTGCAAAGTTTAATTTGACAAATCAACAATCAATAAATATATCGCAAATTCAAGTACATTTGTATTAAACATACTATTAGAATGATGAGTAGATGTTCAAAGGATTAACATTTCTAAGTTCAAATATTAAATTTCAATTACAATCAAATACAGTCCAATGTGTAAAATGGTATTAAAAAAATAATTGTTCCTTAGCTATAATTTGCAATTTCTTCCTCGGCTTTCATCGTTGGATGTATTTTAGACTTCATTTTTAATATACTAAGTGACTTTTGCAAACACCTGATTATAAATGCTCATAAATCAATATATGAATGCTCATAAACTTGAATCATCATGCTCATAAACATAAACTATAATGCTCATAAATTTAAACTACAATATAATATAATGTTCATAAACCAATATCCGAATACTCATGATATTGGTTGAATCGAAAAATAATGAATGTAAAAATAATATTTATGTTCAATCAACTTAAAAATAATATTTAAAATTTAATTAAATTAACAAAAATTCCATTCTATCAAAGTTCAAATAGCAAAATAATTATTGATGGAACAAAAAGAAAAAAAAAGTTGACAGTGGAGTGCCCCAGGGAAAATGGGCGCATGATGCTGATAGCACCATGGCCCAGCTGCCATCCAACGACTGCCATTGCTGATAGAGCCTAACTATTTACCGACACAATGCTGAATTTGTTGACCTCATACTTACATCATATAATAAGTAGGACCACTGAGTGACTAGTGAGTTGTGCCTTGTGCTTGTCAGGGGAGGTCAAACCTTCACTTACCGCACCTAAACGCTGGACAATGACACCATCAACGTACTCTCCACTCTCCACTCTCCACTGTCTACTACTACCTCCGTTTCAAATTGACTGTGACTTTGGCTAAATTTTGACCATTAATTACTTATACATTATAATAATTATAATATAAAATTACCGTCATTAGAAAGATATTTTCCTAACAATTATCATGGGAGTAATTTTATGTTGTAACTCATTGTAATTTGTAAAATAATTAACGGTCAAAATTAGTCAAAATGACAATTAATTTGGAACGGAGGCAGTAGTACAACAATAGTTAGGCCGTATTCTATACTGCGGTTGGCAAACTGCGGTGCCACAGTTTGGCATAACCCATCACTTTTCACCGCAGATCATTACTTTTTTTCTCCTCACTTTTCTCCTCTACTTTTTACATTCTCTCTCCTCATCTAACCCACATACCAATAACATACCACAATTTCACCACACCCCACCACAATTCCACCACACCTCACCGCAAAATACCGCAGTATACAACACGACCTTAGTGATGTTTGAGAAAACATCCAGGCTTCATCTCCAACTCCAAGCTCAAGTCCATGGCAGTTACACTTTACCATGCAATTCTCCAACCAAGAACCATCACACACACCCACTTCCCCAAACCCCTTATCAAGAATGTATTCATCACTCGACAATTACCCACCATTACCCCTTCAAAACCCAACCATGTAAATGCAGTCACAAAACTCAACTGTACTGCCCAACCCACCACCATTTTGACCCAAGAATCCGACCCTTTTCAGGAAAACTTTGACTGGTATTCAGAGTGGTATCCAGTGGCGCCTGTATGTGACTTGGACAAGAGGGTGCCCCATGGGTTCAGGGTTATTGGGCTTGATTTGGTGGGATAGAAATCAGAATGAGTGGAAAGTGTTTGATGATCGTTGCCCACATAGATTAGCTCCACTTTCAGATGGTAGGATTGATCAATTGGGAAGATTGCAGTGTGTATATCATGGTTGGTGTTTTAATGGCTCCGGCAACTGTGAACTTATCCCTCAGGCTCCCCCAGATGGCCCTCCGGTATAATACTCACTTTTCACTTTGCTTGATTGTTTTTCCTGAATTGAATTATCTGTCAAAGTTTCAATTCTTGAATTGGACTGATTTCAGCTTTGTTTGTACTGCACTCAACTAATGTTTATCTGAGTACTCTGAACAGAGCAGACAGTGCAAGATCAGACATTCAACTTAATATATTTACGAAAACGATTAGTTTACTCCATAATAAACACTTTTAAAAAATAAAATAATAAAATATAAATAAATAACAATAAAAATAAATATTAAATGACATATTTACACGATTAATAAAATTTTAAATCATCATATAAATATGCCTACCAAATAAATTGGAATTTTACATCAGATAAATATTTTTATCTTAAACTTATAGTGATACCTAATTGCCCAATTCATTGACTTATACTTTTTGCTTATAAAAATAATAAGGGAAGTAAATTTTTATAGTTAAGTCAATGAGTGGGCCGGGTTTGATCCGCTCAAAGGTGTAAGTCAATGAGTGGAGAGTACCTTTGTGAGTTCAGTGAAAAATAACAAATTCTAATAAAGTTAAACTTAAAAAATTAATTTTTCGGGTCAAACCGGTAGGTCGGGTTTGATCAATTAATTTTGAATTCGGTGTATTTTAGGTTTAGTAGAGAAAATCGTGTTCAAAGAAGTTTTGGTTCGGGTCAGAAATTGTCTAGTCTAGTATCAGAGTCAGCTCTGATCAAGAGGTCTTAGGTTTGAATCTCAGTAGCTCCATGTTTATTTGTACGTGTAAGGTTAAGGGGGGTCTTTTGCTGCATCCGTGCTTCAAGCCCAAAAGGTATTCGCGTGAGGGGGCGCATTAGAATATAAAGCCATTATTGAGCCAACAATCATTAGCTTAAACTTTTTGTTAAGATGGTTACCCATTAACTAACATATAAACACTAAAGTTTTTCCAAATGGGTGTTTGTTACTAGCATTTAATATTTCTTCCCACTGGGAGGTGGTTAATATCATATTCTAATCGATCCTTTGTGTTGTGAGAATTTTTTTTTTCTAAGATGTATTTTTTTTCTTTTTTTTTTTTTTTGTGTGTGAGGGGAGGAGGTCTTATGGATTTTGCATCTGCAGCTTATCATTAGATTGCCAAATATCATGTGTATAGAAGCATTTTGCATTTGTTAATTAGTTAGAGCCTCTGTTCCTCTAATCAAAGTAGGCTGCTGCACTAATAATTTTCAGGTTCATACCTCCAAGAGAGCATGTGTAACATCATACCCTTGCACTGTTCAAAATCACATTCTTTGGTTTTGGCCAAACAGTGATCCCAAGTATCAAGAGATTCTTACGAAGAAACAACCCCCTTATATTGCAGAAATCGATGACCCATCATATTGCTCGCCGATGGCAATGAGGGACATGCCTTATGGGTACGTATCTGCATCTATAATTTTCCTGTTTGTTAGAGGAACAATTCATGCAATTATTGCTGCTGATGTGTACAGATTTGGGTTGTGTTGTGAATGATCTCTCAGGTATGAGGTTATGGTTGAAAATCTCTTGGATCCTTCTCACCTTCCTTATGCTCATTACGGAATAATGCCGGGCAAAACTGACAACAATAGATAAGAACATTACTTGTTTTTTGGTATTAATCGATTATGACTTGAGTTTCCGAAGCTTCAGTGACTAACGTTGAGCATTGTGTTTCACACCTATGGTGGATAGAGAGGGAGGGGGCCCTATGGAATTCAATGTCCAAACAATGGACAAAAGTGGCTTCCTTGGAACAGAAGAAACAACCCTCTACAAGTTCACTGCACCATGCGTCTTATATTCTGCTCCGAAGCCTATGTACCATAGTGCCTTTGGAAGCGTAGGAGCATCAGATACTGTAAAGGTAAGTAGGTGTGATGGAAGGCATATCCAACAAGAAAGTGTATGATTTTTGTTGCAAATGCGTCTGATCATTGATCATGATGTTAATTAAGACCCCAATTCAATTTACTAAGTTTTTGACAGATGATTAGTCATGTACCCGTGAGCTCATATCTGTTAGCTTATGTCTATTTCTGTTGTATACTTGATCTTTTCTGCATTCTTATCATTAATTCTTTTAAACTTATTCATTGGTCCAGGAGTCAGATGAGAAGCAGAGAAGATATGTTCTGGTTTTCTTCTGCGTTCCAGTTAGTCCTGGACGAAGTAGAGTGATAACGACTTTCCCTAGGAATTTTGATGTTTGGATTGATCAGATTTTGCCCAGATGGGTGTTTCACATGGGCCAGAATTTAGTGCTGGATTCTGACCTATATCTGCTGCATGTAGAGGTGATTTCTGTCTCTTACATACTTATTCTAAATGGTATTTAAGTTAAACGACACCCTTCTAGTTATCGTGCGTTAATGAAGTCATCTATCCTTTTATGATTAACTATTTTGAAGCTTCTGGCACCTTCTTGCAGGAACGCAAGATAATGGAAATCGGCCCTGCTAATTGGCAGAAAGCATGTTATGTTCCAACACAATCAGATGCCACTGTAGTCGCCTTTAGAAGGTGGCTGAACAAGTTTGCTGGTGGTCAGGTTGACTGGGGGCTTAGATTTGATGGTGCGGTGCTCCCTCCAACACCTCCACGGGAACAACTAATGGATAGGTACTGGACTCATGTGGTCAAGTGCAGCAGCTGTAGTGCAGCATATAAGAGACTGAACGTGGCTAAAACCGTGCTTCAGATCATCTCCATTGGTCTTATAGGCATTCTTGGAGTAACTAAGGCTGGAGTGATGACCACATTTCAAAGAAGCGCCTTGTTTTCCGCAGCATTGATTTGTTTCGCTGCATCAAGATGGTTGTCTCACTTCATATACAAGACCTTCCATTTTCACGACTACAACCATGGGCTTATATGAACCATGCTCATCTCTAGATTATGTATATTAAATTGTGCAAGACACACTAGGTTGGAAGCTGTTTGTTAATAAGATATTGTATTCCTGTAACATACTAAAGTGCAACCAAAGCCCATGGTTGTTTGTTGCTGTCGTTAAGAGTTGTGCTGCTTGCTTGCCCCTCATATTTTCTGCTTTCGTTGAAAATTGATATCTTTGTGGATCTCAATCACCTCATGTACATGTTGATATCAATTTAAGTCATGCAGAGAGTGGGTACTGCAACTTGATATATATGATTCAAGATATTTAACCCGATTCCCCTTTTCCTTTGATTGTAGCAGCCAAAGGGCTAAAAACAAGGTTGACAACAATCATAACAATCATAGCACCAAACAGCATATACATAAGGGGAAAAAAACAAAAGACGGGATACAAAAGCACAGTTACAACTCCAAGCAATTACAGACACGGGCAACCAAATCAGCATCAGTATCATCCTATCATTGTAGCATGTATACCCTCAACAACAGCATCTCAGAATCACACTACTGCATCAACAATAAGCTTATACTCCCTTGATTTTCTTCTTCATTTACTTTCATTGTCATGAATTTCCTTGACATCAAATCATAGAAAAATTGTCTAAAATACAGTCAATGTGACAGTTTGTCCCAGATCAGGTAGAAGATTAATCTATATCCTCCATGTGAATAAATAAGACATCAGAATGTTGTCTAAGTCTGCCTTGATGTTGAAGATAGAATCATAGAATGTACAAATACACTTATTTTTTTGTTTTTTGGATATCTTCCCACTTTACCAATGCATTAAACCTATGTTCTATACTACCATGCCACAAAAATTGTCTCAATCTGCATCCTAATGATTCCTAATGACTATCCTACCAGCTGCTTCTCCTCTCTCCTGGAGCAGATTGTGGACCACCTCACAAACGCATTCCTCGCCCTCAAGTTTCTCAATATCATGCTCATCAAGCAATAGTTTTGCTTGGAAAAAAGAAGCATCTCTGAAGCTCAAATATAAAAAACAATGTCAAGGTATGAAATAATTAGTTTGGAGGCGAGGCAAAATGGGAAACCAGAAACAAACCCATATATAGCATAATGCTCTATCCATCTCTATCCAACTCTATCCAAAGCTCTTGAACCTGTGACGAGCTCCAATAGTAGGACTCCAAAAGCATAGACATCTTTTTTTTCTCGTCCAGTACTATGCCATGCATCAAGTAATACCTGCCATTGCCCGTCAGTGACCCAAAAAGGTGAAGATTCTGAGACAAGTATGTAGCTAATCTACAGCCTACAGCCGATCTTGAATGAACATACCCGAAAGTAACATCAAATTTAGATGCGGTTATAGTGCGCCAATTGTTTTGCAAAAAATTACTAGAGAAACTCCAATATTTGGGGAAACTATTTTCAGTACCCCAACTTTTCAAAACTCGGTACCCTTAATTTTTGAGTTAGTAATTATCTGGTGTTTTTCCGTCCATCAATTTTATTAAGTGACTAAAATACCCTTATTTTTCTTCTTCAAGGGTATTTCTTAAAAAATGGAAGAACAAGGGTATTTCGGTCACTTAACTAAATTGATGATCGGAAAAACACCTAATAACTGAAATAACCCTAGAGGGAGGGTGAATAGGGTTGTATAAATATTTCTGCACTTTATCAATACAAGGACTTAATAGCACTAATAATACTGAATAATACTTTCTTTATTGATTTACTTGAAGAATTGAAGAAGTAGAGGAGATTACAAACTCGGCAATGTTAAGGATAGTGAGGTCCTCAACAGTTGCTTACTCACACAGAAACACAAATTGAGTTTCTGCAAAGGGACCTCACATGTGAGGTTAAAGGAAGTTTGAGACTCACTAAAGCAAGATCACTCTCTCACTTTAGTTACACAACACTGAGGTCCTCACTAGTTATTACTCATCTGGTTACACAACTCACCATTAATTCTTTAGTGGTTACAACTCAGAAATATTTCTCAACAAGATTCTTACAACTCTAAATTCTCAACAAAGATTCCTACACTCGATTTTTCTTTCTTGGAAATCGATAATTCATCTTTAGAACTTCTGATTGCATTTATAGTTGAACTCTTTGGATGGCAATGTATTCTTCCCTTTGGTGTTGATTGTTTCCTTTCTTGTTTGATCTTCAATCTTTATATATTCAGCAGCTTATTCCAATTCGTTGGATATCTACAACAGAAGATCACTTGTCATAATAAGAACAGAGAATCTGAATTAAGGGAACAAAGATAATGTGTAGCCAACTTCCCTGTGCAGACTTTCAAACAAAATCCTTGCGCTGAGAGTACTGTTGTTGTTGGAGGTCTTCAATGGTGAATATGCGGAGGTCCTCATAGCAGGGGTGGGTTTCTTCAATCTCCCCATTTTTGTTTAAAAGATAAAATTTGCAAGTGTTCCACAGATATATGCATTTACAGTATCAAGTATAGAAGCAAGAATAGATGCATGCATATAATAATTTAGCATAATAATAACAGAAGAGTTTTAGTAGCATAGTAACAGTCTAGTGCAATGCAGGTACAGGTCAAGGTATACTTCTCCCCCTTTTTGTCTTTCAGACAAGAAAGGGAACAGGAGATCACAAAATTCAAAAAATGTTTGGTCAAAATGTTTTAGAAATGAACATAAAAAAAAAACCATTGTTCAGAGAAGAGAAAGGGATCATTCTTGGGGAGGGGGTTCGGTAGTGGGGTCATCGACAGTGGTCTCCACTGCAGGAGCAGGTGGTGGGGAGCGAAAACCAAGCATAGCTTCTACCTGGCGAACAAGGTCCTTGAATGTCGTGCACACACTGGTGTTGAGTAGGAGATTGGCTTGAAGGGCACATTAGAGGTCCTGGAGGTTTCGAACCTTAGATTGCAGAGTCTGGACGTTAGCGTGGAGAAGATCAATCTGGGACTGCAGAGGGACGGAGGCCTCAATGGTCGACGGAACCGAGGAGGAGGCTTGAATGACCTTGAGGTCATCGGTGTGCATCAAATGACCATTCGGTTGAAGTTTACTGCGAATATCAAACTTGCTAAGTGGCCTCTTTCCATTGATGTGGACAAAGCATCTACAGCCGAGGACTTTGAGGTGACTGATGTTTGGTGCATTTCCTTTGAATAACTCATAGGGAGTCTTTTTCAATATGGATTTGATGGTGCACCGGTTCAGAATGTAGTTTGAATTGTTGATAATTTCTGCCCATACGATCTTCAGGAGGTTGTTTGCACAGATGATTGTTCTTGTTATGTCCTCCAAGATTCGGTTCTTTCTTTTCACAACTCCATTCTGTTGAGGGGTTCTTGGTGCTAAAAAATTGTGGGTTATCCCCATTTCCGCGCAGAATATTCCAAACATATCTTTGTTGTCGAACTCCTTTCCATGATAAGAGCTTCCAATAACATGCTTCAAATTCCTGGAAAGAAAAACGCCACCAAAGAGGACAAATTGGCCCATGATCCATTGTTCTCCAACTATCTTGACCCAATAAACTTGCTATTCCATATAACTTGATTAGAATCGCCGTAGATCGGACAATGTCGGACTTGAACTAGAAGGAAATGGCGAACGATCTTGGTCTCACCAACAACCCCAAGAGAAAGGGTTTTTTTGGAAATTCCTTGATTTGTGGGGGTCAATCAAAGATTTGAGAAGAGGTCTACTTCCTAGGTAAATGCAGTTGAAGGAAACGAAGGGTGAAACGGTAGAGTCTCTCTCTCCTTCGCCTTGTTGCCTACAATAATATTGTTAATTCTTTTTATTTTTTTCTTTATATTGTTAATTCTTCATAATTGTTTTTTTTTTCATTTACTACAATAAATTGCTAGTTGCCTATATTCATCTTATCATGACATTTTTTTTATAATGTTAGTTATATACATGAATAAATGATACATGAGAATCACTTCTTATCTGAGTGGCAAAAAGTTCACCTCTTATCCCAGATGTCCTGGGTTCAAATTCTGGGGATGACATCTCTCCTTTACCAATTTGAAGAGTGTTGTGGGTTGGAGTGGAGCCCATCTTTGGGCCATTAGCTAGCATCCCTTAATAACACGTTCGCTACAACCCTGTTGGGTTGTACCCTTGAGATAGGGGTCTATATTTCAAAATAATGTTAATTTGGTTTCTAAATAGAGACTCGAAGAATCTAGATACCTAAAATAGTGGGTCACCAGATAATGGTAAGTTCATCTATTATTGTATTTTTATTTACGCATTTCTTTTTTCATGTGACTCTTACCTAACTTGTACGTACCTGAATCAATCTTAGTCTACCTAAGGTTGACTCGACCCAAGAATGATTCAAACCTTTGAACCGATAGGTGGCCCGATTCATAACTAAATTGACCTGAATTATCACAACCCAAACTCAAACCGAACCAAAACTCATTTGAATAAAATGGGTTGACTCGAACTCCACCTAGTATACCCACACGCAACTCAAAATATAGTGACCCAAGCTCAACAAACCTAATCTTTTTTAAATCTATAACTAACTTGGTTGACTCATTTGTCAAGACTCTATGAATTGACAATATGCCTAAGGCTCCGTTCTTTTACGCGTTAATGCACCCAAACGAAACGCAACTTACCGCAACCTACCGTAACATAACGCAAATTATCATTACTTTTTAACTATTTTCACCGCAACATAACCCAATCTACTGCAACTAAATGTAACGCAACGTAAACGTAACGCATAATGTGTAATAAAATAATTTATTACTCGTATTGTCAACTCATACTTGAGCATCCAGCCCCCACTCATTAAAAAAAGAAAAAAACATTTGATTTCTGTTTTGTGCAATGCATGCATAATAGAAAAGCTAAAACAATAATCCCATGCTAATTTTAATGTGAATACCTGTGAATAAAGACGAAAAAGCTAATGTTTGCTTCTTTAATTTTTTAAAATTAATTTTCAGAAACTTATTTCCTATTACTTTTTCACGTTATCTTTCCCCACCCTTGATTTAATTTAATTATGACTCGATCAACTTTCACATCTTAGATTTAATTTAATTGAAGGTCAAAATTAGTGGAATTATTTTGAAGGAAATGCTTAATTGATTTTTTATAATATTTGAAAATTAGTCTGTCCCTCATTTTTTTTAGAAAATGGAGGTCATTATATTGATAGTTTATCATTCAATACATAGGTAGTAACTTGGTTATGACACACTTCCAACCAAATCTGCACTTTTCTTACGGGATTAAACCTAGTTAAGTGGTAAGCCAAAAGATTCTCGTCCCATCTAATATGGGCCCAACTACAATTTCTAAAACAACAAGCCATTCATCTCCACACTTAAATGAGTCGGCTTCCAAATCCTTAATTTAATTTAATTGGAAGGTGAGAAATGGTAGCAATATTTTCAAAGATTTAATCCTTAATTGACTTTTTTAGTTCTCTAAAAAAATTGATTTTTTTAGTATTTAAAATTATTAATTAATTTAGCAAAGATTATTTTTAGGATTAATTATAATAACTCTAAATCTATATTTAATAAAACACCATTGAGAAATATTATCCTATATATCTATGTCTTAAAACTAATTTAAATTAGAAACAGATCCAATAGGAAGAGAATTTAGGTAAGAAGGTGAGAAAAACAAGTCACAGCCCTTGATTTTACATCTGACAATGTGTGGTTATGGATATGAGGGAGTGTGGTCATAGATTTCAAGGAGTGTGGTAATGGATTTAAGGGATTATGGTCACGAAATCTATGACCACTGTAACACCCCAGCACCCTCCCGAGTCGTGGACACTGCCGATAACCGGTTCAAGGATCGCTGGCTGACTGGCTGACCCCACAAATCACCACGAGTCTTTCTAGTGTGTTTTGTCCTCGTACACACGCTGCCTGAGAAAACTTCACAGGAGGTCACCCATCCTGAAACCACTCCCAACCAAGCACGCTTAACTGTAGAGTTCCCAACGGATGAGCTACTATAAAAGAAGGTGCACCTAGCTTGGTGATATGAGTAGTCATTTTAATCCTTTTAAGCCACACTTAACCATATATCCGGGGTGTTACAACCACAGTCATCGATATCTATTACCACACGCCGTCAGATATAAAATCAAGGGTTGTGATTTGTTTTTTCCACTTTCTCACCTAAACTCTCTTCCTATTGGATCCGCTCCCATTTAAATTATATGGTTCAAAAGTATACTAATTAAATTACATGTATATAGCTTGCAATATCATTTTTTACAACCATTAATTCGAGAAAAAATTAAAAAAGATTTATGTTATAGATATTAAGAAATACATATGAAACTATATTTACTAAATAAATATGCAATAAATTTTGACACTTATTTATCTACCATTAACTGTATAGTACACATTAGTCCTATAATAATTAATTTCACTTTGAAAATTGTTGATAAGATTTTTTTTTTTATATGTAACTATGGTGATGATTAATTCAAAAATAATGCAATAATGATGATGATAACTCTATTTTTTTTGTGGTTTTTATTTTTATAAAATATAAATAATTATATTATAGAATTTTCTTTAATACAAAATTGATTTTAGTATTGTTGATGTTTATTTTATTTTCACTATGTTGTTGATCTATCCTGACGAAAAGGTAAAAAAATGTTTATTCCCACATTAATTAATATAATGATATAGTTTTTAGTTGGCTTTAATTATTTAGGTTGGAAATAGGTTAGGAGCACTCAAACCTTTCAAATTTCATCAATTAGGTATGAATTTTCTTTATGTTTATATATATATATATATATATATATATATATATATATATATATATATATATATATATATATATATATATGGGAATAGATCAAATGAGCATTAGCCTTATATGACCATGTGAGCATCAAAACATTTCTGGCGGACATCATGTATTATTTTCATGGACATCAAATATGAATGGTGGACATCAAGTTGGATATTTCATAGTGTAACACCTCGAAAATTCGATTTTGAAAATGTCAGAGTCAAACTTAACGTTAACAGAAATTCAGCGGAAGACTTAACTTTTATTCGGGCATCATTGTCGTATCCCCGAAGGAATACAAGGCGAGAAGAAAACTACAACTGTTTACCAACAGAAAAACAACTGAACAACCTTATAATTCGACTCAACATCATTACTTCAAGTCTTTCAGATTTTTAACACAACCTAAAGGATAAAAACTGACAAGCCGAGCCTCACTGCTAATTCCCATTCCCAACATATAGATCATCACCTGAAAACAAAACAATTACAAACGTGAGGGGGAAACCTCAATAATGTTTACCCCTAACAGTTAAAATATTATACAATTCATTTCAACACATTTTAAGGGAAGGGGAAACAAGTCAAACATTTCCAAATAACTTTTACTAGATAACTTTACCGTTTCCATATTTTAAAGCGGGTGGGTTTCCGTATTGCCCCTCGGAGTCAATAGACTCGCTAAAATATTCACAATACTTTCCAATCTCAATCAATCTCACGGATGACCATCGCAAACATATTTTCTCATCATTGTCACAATCACATCCCGGATGGCCATCACGAATATATTTTCTCATCATTATCACAATCACAACCCGGATGGCCATCGCAACATTCATCCCAAACTACCAAGTATTCGACCAAGGAATGCCCAACCTTTACCAAACAACATTTCCAAATCCAATATTTCCAAATAGGGGAATAAGCTATCCCGTTTCTTTCATAGCCTTTAGTTAGTCAGGTTTCATATCTCATATCAACTTCAGTACCAACCAACATTTCGAAATCCAATATTTCCAAAATCAATACTGCCAAACCACGATTTCCGAATCAGCACACTTTCAACACAAAAATCAAGAAATGTCCAACCTTTACCAAACAAAGAACAATCATTTTCTCAATCAAACAGACAGTCTAATTTCATTTAAAGGACCAACACTTCCAAACCATAGTTCCAAACCAACAATCTTTCAACACAAACCAAATGACTGTCCATACTTTATGAATCAAAGAACATAATTTCCTTAAACAAAATAGACTGCCAAGTTCAGATAAAGTTTCCATCAAGATGCAAATTTCGATATAACAATAAAATTAACAAAACAGTTCAAGGGCATCCAAAAGGAATTAAGGCATAGACATTACCTGAAGTCGATTTGCTTCACGTCACACAGTCACAGGAGCTACTAACGAGCGAACTCGCTCGGTCCTAGAATTCGAATATGAATTTCTAAAATTAATACTCTCTACGATAATTAACTACGCACGAATCCTACCCTATCCCAACCTTATAATAATAATAGTATGAAACTCTAAACTATTAACATGAACGATCATGCATTGATAATATGAACTTTATAATAAATAAAATATGAGACTTTAAAAATAAACTCATGGAACTAATAATAATAAAACACGAAACTTTATGATAATATTATGATAATAACATGTACCTTAAAATAATAATACGAAACTAATAATATGAACGTTATAACAAGAAAATTTAAAATAAATAAAATTATCATGAAATTAATATGAAAATTCATCATGAAACTTTATAATAATATGGAAACCTAATAAAGTTATGGAAATTTGATAAAAATGAAATAACTTAATAATAATACTAAAACTAAATAATACTTGGAACTTGACAATAATAATATGAAACAAAAAATATAACTTTAGAACTCAATAATAATAATAATAATAATGTGAAATTTTAATAATAACTTAAATAAGATAAGTCGAACTTAATAATATCTTAGGAAACTTCATAATAATAACACGAACCTTGATAATAATATTACGAAAACTTAATCATAAACTTTCGAAACTAATAATAAAAGTTCGAAACTAATTAATAAAATTACGAACTTAATAATAACTTATATTATGGACCTAATAATAGTAATAACATGAAATATTAAAACATTTAAACATCATTAAACCCTAATATATTAACATACCATCATCAAGGATCCAATCTTTGTGATTCTACATGCATCAAAATAAGCTAATCTGCACATGTATTATTCCTACTGTTTCTAAGCACCCAAGGACCCCTTAACCATTACTTATCACAACAAATAGCATCCATAAAATGATATAAAATCTTAACTTAAAAGAAAGGGTTATAAGAAGCATACAATAATAGATGAACCCTAGAGTGTTGGTAGTTGGAGGGGTGTCACAGTGTCTCGAGGGTGGTTGTGGGTGGCGGCTCGGGTGGTGGGGGTTCGGCCAGCGGGGTCGTCGGAGTTGGTGGCACAAGCAAAGAGTTTGAGAGAGAGATGGGATAAAGGAACGTTGTATGGGGAAAAGAAGAGAATAATTAAGGAGGTAGGTTTGGTTGTCTGCCAATGGGGGAAAGAAAAAGAAGATAATAAAGAGGGAGGAATAAATCACAAATTGATCCCAAATAAATTTAATCGGTACCCGAAAATTTTCTAACTGATAATTTTTAATTACTAAAAATTATAATTAACCCACTCGCGGTCCTAAGAGCTCCATGTGAAAACAAACAAACAATTAACGACAAAATAACACACGACAATAATTTTTAACGGTAGAATTAATAACATTTTTTTTCTAGGGTTTTACATCATTCCCCACTTGAAAAAGTTTCGTCCTCGAAACTTAAACATATGTTAACCACAATACTTTCCTTAACGACGTCTTACTCAAAAACCTGGGGCTTTACAGATATCCATAAAAATAATACTTGATATCCGCCAAAAATGTTTTGATGCTCACATGTTCATATAAGGTCCATGCTCATGTGATCTATTATATATATATAGGAAAGGGATCAAATGAGAATTGGTTTTAAGGGAGCATGTGAGCATTGAAGTTGTAGGCTATTGGATCTTAAATCAATGGTTGAGATAAAAAGGATCGGAGAGGGTGCTTGATAGGTAAGAATGAAGGCACTTAATGAAGCATGCATGAGAAATTGTTTAAGTGTGAAATTGATTATTATGTATCAAAAAAAAGAGAGAGAAAGGCTACTGCATAACAACGTGTATGGAAGGTTGTGAGTCACTATAGAAGGCTACTGAGTGTAATGTGTGTCTATAATGATAATGCATTGATATTATTTTATGTCCATTGTTATTATTCTTGATGTCCCATGTGTTGTGCTTAAGTGTATTGTGTGTCAATAATGTTAATACTGGTTGTCATAATTAATGTCCACATTGATAATACTCGATGTGCACTGTTGTTATTCTTGATGTTCCCTATTGTTATGCTTGAGTGTATTATATGTCAATAATGTTATTCTTGGTGTCCTCTATTGTTGTACTTGATGTCAGTGTTCATAATGCTTGATGTCCACTACTGTTACTCTTGGATTTCTAATTCATATGACGTCACAATGCATTGTGTAATGATCTATGAACATAAGGTCATTGCCATTTATACTTGAAGTTCACATAGAAATAACTGGATGTCTACTTCATATAATTTCATTGCCAAATATTCATGGGCATATGAGTGTATTGAGAGTCAATTATGTTAATACTTGATGTCCCCTATTGTTGTATTTGATGTCCATGTTGATAGAACTTGATGACGAATGCTATTATTTTTTATGTCTCCCTACTGTTGTAATTTATGGAAAGTGGTTGGTGTGTGTGAAATTCTACAATTTGAGTTTGACAAGATTTCAATTTGATTTATAAATTTAATCATTTGACGTTACATTGAATTGTGTAACGATCGTGGAACCTAATGTCCTTGATGTCCATATTGATCATACTTGATGTACCATGTTGTTATACTTTGTAATATTGGTGATACTTGATGTCCACTTTGGTCACATTGCATTTGCCACGGCATATTCCGTAGGGACCACCATAAGTAAGTTTTGAGCCAACTATGGGGTAAGAAATGAAGATTCCGTGTAAGCTAAATCCAGACCATTCGATGTCGCTCTTATGACCGGGAGAGGGGGGTTGGGCTGGAAGCATATGTCACTTCATTGAATGCAGAGGAAATGTCCTTTACTATTGACGCGGCCACATCTAGAGGGTCTCCAGAACATGCGAGACTAAGATGATCCCTAATCAACAAACCACGACATACCATCATTATGTCAACCAACTATGATTCAATATTATGAACATCAGGTACAGTCAGTATGGACATCAAACATAACAACAGGGGATATAAACCATTTTTGTTATGGATATCAAATATAATAGCATGGGACATCAACTACTATCATCGTGAACATCACTACAAGTAATTGAACATCAAACAATATTATCATTATGGGCATCAACTTTAACACAACAAACATTACCATTATCCATAATGGATCAAAATGTACGTTATGTTAAGATCTTGTTAACATAATGTCCATTTGGACACGACATAATGCCCTCTTTAACATACAAAACAAAACACCATCCCATTAAATGCTTCATAATAAAATCCTCCCAAATCTGCGATAGGTTTTATTCAGCAATCGAATGCATCACCAAATAAATCCAAAGTTTCGAAAAAAAAACAAGTATCCCAACTCTTAACCCACACAAATGTTAACAAAACGTTGAATTTAAATATTGAAACTCCAAAAAAACAAGCAACTACATGTCGCTTGGTTTCTCCTTATTCCCATCTGTCTAGCCTCTATCCTTTACCAATGTAGTCAAATTCAGTTCCCTATCAACAACACAATATTTTTCAATGAAAACCTAAAAAAATGAGGAAAAAATAGCATATAACCAGATGGATTGGAAAAAACTTTGAATTTGATGAACGAGCAATCGACATATACTTTAATTTTTCAAAGCATAACAAAAAAAAAAAAAAAAAAAACCGGTCTCAATGTCTCCTTCGCCGGAACCTGACAACCGCCAGAATGATATATAGATGGAGGAATTTGAAAATCGGGAGGTATCAAATTGGAAGGAGAAGAGTTTGACTGTGGGAGTTGGGAAGGAGAAGAGTTAAACGAGGTTCGCTATCTCCTCCCATGCTTGTTTTGGAAATTGGTCAAGCATCGTTGGCTGATTCAATTCTTTTTAATTCCCAGCTCGCGTGCTACATTTGCTTAAACATAGCAAAAAAAAAAGCTAAAATCCCTATTTATTCTCATCCCTTGATTAATGATCTAAAGGCTAATATTACTCATGCTCACACGGTCACTTTTAACTCATACTCATAAGATCACCACACACGCGCACGCGCGCGCGCGCACACACACATATATATATATATATATATATATGGTTGGCTTTAGTCATTTGTAGGTTGGAAATAGGTTAGGAGCAACCAAACCTCCCAAATTTCATCAACTAGATATAAATTTTCTTTATGTAGTTTGATTTATATATATAAATATATATATATATATATATAAATATATATATATATATATATATAATTCTTTGTTTGTATTGGATACACCAATAATTAAATATAAATGACCTGTTGATCGAATCAACCTTATTACTTAGGCATATTTTTGGACTTTTTTTTTGTAAATTAAAAAATAATGGTACAAAATATAATTGTATATAATGGATTTTTTATTGTGATATATATATATATGTACTTATCTTTTGGGGTATTGAATTATAATATACACATCTTTACTATTGAATATTAATATACTTGACTCTTGAACCTAAGTGATTTTAATGTATCTGCTTTGAGTTAAGTAGTAGTGAACTGGTATCAGAAATGACTTAAGTAACTTGTACTAGTTTCATATGGCATGGGTCTCAGGAAGGTTCCTCCTCCTGTCACATTATCTATGAGACGTACCCATCATTATTTAAGTCATGATAAGTATATTAAAATCACATAATTAAGTATAAAGGCTAAGTATATTAATATCCAATAATAAAGGTTGATATATTGTGATCCAACATTTCCAAACATGGTATATTTTAATTCAAAAATCCTTATATAATTTGCATTTGGTACTATAACTGTATTATTCAATTGATCAAACAAAATTGTATTATTCAACCATATTTTCGATATTATAATTATTTTTTATTTTCGCTAAAGTCATCAATACTATTGTTTTGATGTTACGGGAATTCAAAAAAAAAATGAATAACATGTTCCATGAGGAAGTTGGTGGAGTTACCCAGCTGTACGTGTCCAAGGAAAGAGCAAAACACTATTGAGTGATGATACCTGTTTTGGGACAAGACATTACTTAAGTGTCTTGTTTAATATAAAATTAATATTTATTATCATTTTTAATCCTAATTTTTTGGATAGTTATTATTAATTGTCAACAATTAAAATTGACACCCTAACAAATGAACTTGATTCGTTAAGCATATTTTAGACTTTTTTTGTAAATTTTAAAAAAAATGGATAAAAGTGTAATTTTATATAATTTATATGTATTATTATTATTATAGAAGTCAATCATGTATTTTTTTTTCAATTTAATTTACAAATATATAAATGTTATACAAACACAAGATACTTATAGGGCCTGTTTGGTGAACAAAACATGAATGGAATTGAGTAGGAATGAGTTCTAGTTACTATTTTTCTGTTTGAAGAGCAGTTTCTAGAATGAAATTGCAATTTCTAGGGATTTGCTATCCCTCCCAAATAGGGGAATAATAAGCTCTCCCTTTTCTTTCACAACAACAAAAAAACCAATAATAATAATAATAATAATAATAACAATAATAATAATAATAATAACTATTATTATTATAATAATTATAATTATAATTATTAATAATTAATAATAATAATTATAATACTAATTATTAATAATTATAATAATAATTATAATTATTAATATTTAGTAATAATAATTAATAATAATAATTATTATTATTATTATAATAATTAATAATTATTATTATTATAATAATTAATTATTATTATTATTATAATAATAATAATTAATAATTATTATTATTATTATAAATTTAAATATTAATAATTATTACTAATAATTAATTATTAAATGTTATTAATTAATAACAATTTATAATAATTAGTAATTTAGTGATATGAAAAATAGTAATTAATAGTTATAATTAATAATAAACATATATATTATTAATTAATAAGTAATTATTAATGTGTCTTGGCCCCAGACATTTATCATTTTTGTAAAAAATTCCTTGCTGCCACTCCTGCCAGAGTCTACAGACATTTCCAGGACGTCCTCCTGGATGCCTATGGTCGCTGTCTGAAATGTGCCCAAAATGTCACCCCAACAATAATTCAATTCTATAATACTGCTTAATAATGCAAATTTTATTCATGGAGAAAACATCCAGGCATTATATATCTCCTCTACCATCTTCTATTTCCTACTCATAGCAATCCACCTCGAAGCTCAAGTCAATGGGTTCTGTTACACTCCATCAGCTTGCAACTCTCCACACACACACCAAGTTTCCAAAACCCCTTATCAAGAATGGATTCATCACTCCACAATTACCCACCATTACAAATACAATCACAAAACTCAACTGTACTGCCCAACCCACCACCATTTTGACCCGAGAATCCGACCCGTTTGAGGAAAACAGTACCGAAAAGTTCGAGTGGTATTCAGAGTGGTATCCAGTGGCGCCTGTATGTGACTTGGACAAGAGGGTGCCCCATGGGTTCAGGGTTATTGGTATTGATTTGGTGATTTGGTGGGATAGAAATCAGAATGAGTGGAAAGTGTTTGATGATCGTTGCCCACATAGGTTAGCTCCTCTTTCAGATGGTAGGATTGATCAATGGGGAAGATTGCAGTGTGTATATCATGGTTGGTGTTTTAATGGCTCCGGCAACTGTGAACTTATCCCTCAAGCTCCCCCGGACGGACCCCCGGTATGTATACTTCTGGCTACTATATATAACCACATCCGATGTATTTTGCATTTGTTAGTTAGACCCTGTACTGAAGCACTCAAAATTCAGGTTCATACCTCAAAGAGAGCATGTGTGGCTTCATACCCCTGCACAGTTCAAAATGGCATTCTTTGGTTTTGGCCAAACAGTGATGCCATGTACCAGGACATTCTTGCAAAGAAACAACCCCCCTTTATTCCAGAAATTGATGACCCGTCATATTCCAATGTCACAACAATGAGGGACATGCCCTATGGGTAAGTATCTGCTTCTATATATAATCTTCCATTCTATAGTACGAAAGAATTCATGTCATGATCTGTGTTGTGACTTGTGAATGATCTCTCAGGTACGAGGTTCTGGTAGAAAATCTCATGGACCCAGCTCATCTTCCCTATGCTCATTACGGAATATTGGAAGTTCCACTTGACAACAACAGATGAGAACCTTTTACTTTATGTTTGCATACATAAATCGATTGCCTTGTGTTTCTGAGGATTTTTTTACATTTTGGACCTGAAGTATAGGGTAATTTATTTTATGTACTATTAATTTTCATTCTCAGCTTTTTGAACCCTAAAATTTATGAATGGGTTTAATAAAAAAAATCTTAAAGTTTGTGGGTTACAAAAAAAAATCCGTGTACCATTCTTCTTTCTCTTTCCATATTTGAATTTTTCTCCTAGTTGGTGCCAAACTTCAGGGTTAAGATTAAAACCGATATTGAAGCTATAATACACCTCTCTTATTCATATCAGAGCTACTTAGACTCTTAAGGAGTAAGGGTACTCAGGAGTCTAAGCTTGCTCTGACATGAATAAGAGATGTGTATTATAACTTCAACACAGTTTTAACTTTAATCCTGAAGTTTGGGCCCAATATGGAGAAAAAATCAAACACGGAAACAAAAAATAGAACGGGACACGGATCTTTTTTTCAGCCCATAAACTTTACGGTCCAAAAAAACTAACAAAACCAAAGTTCCAGAAATAAATTACCCTATATTTCAAGACTGAAAATGCAAACAACCCGTGTTGCTAAAGCTTCAGGAACTAACATTGAGTATTACAATTTTCACGTCTAAGGCAGATAGAGAGGGTGGAGAGCCTATTGAAATCAAGATCCAAACAATGGAAAAAAGTGGTTTCTATGCAACACAAGAAAGGAGCATTCACAAGTTTATTGCACCGTGTGTTCTATATGCTTCTCCCAATTCTAAGTTCCATAGTTCCTTTAGATGGGTAGACTCACCAGATTCCGTAAAGGTAATTAGGTGTTTCAGCAGTCATATTCAAGCTGTAAAAATTTATTTATATATATGAGTAATTGAGCAATGAGAAAAATTTCACTTACCCATCATCAGTGCCTGTTTAACGGGGTGGAGATCGAGCTAAAAATGCTACATAAGTGGTGATTAATGTTACAAATTAAAATATTTAGAGCTTAAAATTGATACATGAACTTTTAAAAATCTATCTTGTTATATTATATAGTTTTGATACAAACTATTGAAATTGAATTTTACTCTTAAGTTTCATTCAAATTTAGCAATTAAAAATGTCAATATAAGTGACGATATAAGTTACAAATGAAAATAGTTGGAGCTGGAAATTCATAGTGAGCTTTTTAATCTATCCTATAATATTATAATGTTTTAGTTCAAATCGCTAAATTGAATTTTGCTTTAGAGTCTCATTTTGCTTAGCTGCAATAAATGTTGATATGTGGCAATATATTTTATCAGACAAAATTATTTTAAGCTCAAAATTCATATTTGAGCTTTCTTTAATCAAACTTTATCCTAATACAAAGTTTTGAGCCCGCAAACTATTGAAGTTGAGTTTCGCCCTTAAATGTCAATTATATTTAAGCTTCTGAAAAATGTCAACAATGGTCACCATATATATTGTACAAATGACATTAATTTCCTTCCTTTGGGAAAATAATTTTCTTTCAATTAAAACTATTTTCCCAATCGCTTTTGTACCTAACACTAAGGGTCCGTTTGGACCTAGGAAAACATGATGGGAAAAAAAATATTTTGGAAAATGAAAATCTTTCCTTTGTTTGGATTGAAGAAAAAGGAATGTAAAAAAAATAGTTGGAAAATTGCATGGAAAATTTGGGGTCACAAAGAATAAAAAATTTTCCCTTCAAAAATGAAAGGAAAGTTGGGTGAAATTTTTGCATCAAAGTCAATCTCTCTCTCCATCATCTCTCGTGGCTCCCTTGATTCTCTCTCTCTTTAACTCGCTTCTCTCTCTCTCTAACTCTTCTCTCTCTCTCTCTCTATCTATCTAACTCTTCTCTCTCTCACTCTCTCTTTCGCTCTCTCTCTCTCTCTCTCTCTCTCTCTCTCTCTCTTTCTCTCTCTCGCTCTCTCTCTTTCTCTCTCTAACTCTTCTCTCTCTCTCTCTATCTCTCTTTCACTTTTCTCTCTCTCTCTCTATCTCTCTCTCTCTCACATTCACTTTTCTCTCTCGTTCTCTCTAACGCTCTTCTCTCTCTCTCTCTCTCTCTCTCTCTCTCTCTCTCTCTCTCTCAGTCTCTTCTCTTTCTCTCTCTAACTCTGTAACTCTCTCTCTCTCTCTCTCTCTCTCTCTCTCCTCTCTCTAACTTTGTCTCTCTCTAACTTTTCATTTCTCTCTCTCTCTCTTTCTCTCTCTAACTTCGTCTTTCTCTAACTCTCTAACTCTCGTTTCTCTCTCTCTCTCTCTCTCTCTCTCTCTCTAAGTCTCTTCTCTCTGTTTCTCTCTCTAACTTCGTCTTTCTCCAACTCTCTCTCTCTCTCTCTCTCTCTCTCTCTCTCTAAGTCTCTTCTCTCTGTTTCTCTCTCTAACTTCGTCTTTCTCCAACTCTCTCTCTCTCTCTCTCTCTCTCTCTAACTCCTCCCCACCAAATCATATCATATAATCTAGTAAAATAAGGCTTGACATTTAAAAGTTTGATGCAATTTTTTTTTCCATACATTTTTCTTCAAACCAAACAAGGAAAATAAAGTTGAATAAAAAATAATTTTTTTTCCTTCAAAATTTTACTTGAACCAAACAAGAGAAAGAAATTTACTTTACCCCAAATTTTTTTTCCTCCTAATTTTTTTTCCATGAGATTTTTCTTTCCTTCATATTTTCCTAGGTCCAAACGGACCCTAAATGATTAGGAAAAAGTTTTCGTAAACATGTATTCTCCTCTGCTAAACACACCCTCAATATAACTGTGTGTGTCTGCAGGTTCATATATGTTAGCTCATCTCTGTTTCCATTGTATACTTATATCATTTTTACATTTTGGGGGCATTAATTATTTTCTAACTATTCATCCAGGAGTGGGAGGGGAAGCAGAGAAGATTTCTCTTGATTTTCTTCTGTGTTCCAGTAAGTCCAGGAAGAAGTCGACTGAGATACACTTTTCCTAGGAATTTTGCTGTTTGGATTGACCGGATTATGCCCAGATGGGTGTATCACATAATCCAAAATCTAGTCCTGGATTCAGACTTGTATCTGCTGCATGTAGAGGTGCCTTCCTGTCTCTTAATTAGCTTCTTATTCTAAAGGAATATTGCATCGTAAGTACTAGACCTGTTCAACGGTCGGGCCAGGCCGGGTCAGTCCGGTCGGAAGTTTCTGACCCATCGGCCCGAGCCCGACACTCGGGCCAAGTAACTCGGCCCGAGCCCTGACCCTATGGGCCACGGGCCGAGTCAACCGGCAAACAACTATATAATATAAATTTTTAATATATAAAAAACGTAAAAATTTACGCATTTAATTTACGTATTTAGTCGGGTCATCGGGCTGGGTCACAAAAAGTAGAACCTAATCTAAGATTTCTTTTTTATAAAGTTAATGTGTTTATATAAGTCGTCGGGCCGGGCCGAGTCGGGTCACAAAAAATAAACCTTAATCTAGGATTTTTTTTAAAAAAAGTTAACGCATTAGTCGGGTCATCGGGCCGGGTCAGGTCACATACCCTTGGCCCGAGTCCGGCCCGACCATGCTTCGGGGCCCCGACTTTTTTGGGCCGGGCCGGGTCACCGTCTAAAATTGTGGCCTTGACCCGCACTTTTTCGGGTCGGGCCGGGCGGGTCCCTGGCCCACTGAACATGTCTAATTGTAATATACCAACCTTTAGTCGTATTGGATTGATATATGCTGACCTTTAAAATTGGACACCAATATATTTGATCTTTATATTTAGGCACCATTAATAACTGAAACTTGCCAAAAATATAGTCACGTTTCAGTACACTTATAAATATAATTATATAAACGTAAGGTATATTGATGTCAAATTTTAAAGATCGTGTTGACATGGAGAAATCCATCTCAAAATCAATTTGCGTTAAGAGAAGTAATTCATTTGAGTTATATCCCATGTTCTTTCCCTTTACTTTTCGATGTGGGATATTTTTATTTATGAGTGAATCTAAACTACATATCGGTATATTACAATCTAATACAACCAAAGTTGGTATTATGCGATCCAATATTCCTATTCTAAATGGTGCTTAAGTTCTATACATTTAGTTATATTTTTTTATGACCAACTGGTTTAAGCTATATCCTGTTCCTTTCCTATAGGAACGCAAGATACTAGAGACTGGCCATACTAATTGGCGCAAAGCATGTTACATTCCAACAAAATCAGATGCCCTTGTAGTCGCCTTTAGAAGGTGGCTGAAGTACGCCGGTGGCCAGGTTGACTGGGGGCTTAGATTTGACGGTTCAATCCTCCCTCCAACGCCTCCACGGGACCAACTAATGGACAGGTACTGGACTCATGTGGTGAAGTGCAGCAGCTGTAGTGTAGCATATAAGAGACTCAACGTCGCTAAAACCGTGCTTCAGATAATCTCCATTGGTCTTATAGGCATAGTTGGAGTTACAAAGGCAGGAGCGATGACAACATTACAAAGAAGTGCTTTGTTTTCCATAGCATTGATTTGTTTCGCTGCATCAAGATGGTTGTCTCACTTTATATACAAAATGTTCCATTTTCACGACTACAACCATGGGCTTGTATGAAGGGTTATTTGGATTTTGGACCCTGCAGTATAGGGGTATTTATTTTCTGGTCCCACAGTTTTCATTGTTTATTTAGTGGACCTTAATAAAGTTTATGAGTTGAATAAAAAAAGAACCTTAAAGTTAGGATGAAAAAAAAGGTCTGAGTACTGTTTTTCTTTTTCTCTTTTCATGTTTGAATTTATCTCCCGATAAGCGCCAAACTTCAGGAGTAACGTTAAAACTGATATTGAAGCTATAATACACCTCTCTTATTCATGTCGGAACTAATTAGACCCCGATTAGCGCCAAACAAATCAACCATCTTGATACATGTACAAAATGCTCAGTTCTTTGAGTGCGCATCTCATAGATGACATGATGCTGAGCATTTTGTGCATGAAGAAGGGAATAGAGCAATGGAACGTGTATTTATATTACATTTTACAATACACACTAGAAGCATAATTGTTTGTTGTGTAAGATATTGTATTTATGTAGTTTTTGTGTAAGATATTGTATTTTTGTAAAATGCTAAGACAGAATCAAGCAATTAAGTGCCATCCATTGTTGCTCAAGACTTGTGCTTAGACCTGGTAGCTTCTTACCCGATCCGATAATCCGACTGAAATTTTTGGATTTTGAACACGATTTTCTCAACTAAACCCGAAGTATACCGAACCCGAAATTAGTGGGTCAAACTCGACCCGCCCGTTTAACCCGAAAAATAAATTTTTTAAGCTCAACTTAATTAGAATTTGTGATTTTTCTTTGTAATTTTTAACGTTAAACTATAATCGCAACTTATTTATTTATTATTTTTCTAATTTAAGTTAAAATAGTTATAATAATCTATCCATACCATAAGATAATCATATTTTATTATGTATATTGTACAAAAAGTAGTATTTCGGGACCATTTATTTAAAAGAAAAAAAGGGGAAAAGGTCACAATCATAATCCGTTGGGTTGACCCGAAACCGAAATATACCGCCCGTATTTATCCGAACCCGATATACGACCGACCGAATTGATAGGTCTACTTGTGCTGGTAGCATGTCAGTCATATTTTCTACTCTTTTTGGAGATTGATATATCCTCATCGACCACAATCGCCTCATCTACATAAAGACGTTCATTTGAATCTTGCACACATTGACCAAGGGGAACTTGATATAGAATATATGTTGCTGTCAATTAAATGGCATGCCCGGGTTCAAGAATTTTAACACAATTTCCCCTTTTAGATTAATTCCTGCCAAATGGCTAAAACAAGGTTCTCAACAATCATGATACATAACATCATAGAAGCTCAAAGGCAAACCCATGCAACCAAACTGATCACCTAAACCATACTAACGGTACAGTACGCCCTTAGCAATAGCATGTCAGAATTATGCAAAAGCATCTACTCCCTTGATCCATATTCTTCTTCCATCATCCTTTTTGGAAAGAGAATTGCTACATAACTTAAATTTCTAACTAGATTCTCCATGGAGTAAGTCAATCCCTGCTTCCAAAATTTAGCCCAAAAAACAGCTCTCCATTTAACTGACTGATAAACCTTAACCACGTCTCTTGGCTTTGATTAAAAAGAAAAAGAAAAAATAATTGCACTCCCCTACATCCATGGGGTCAATTAGTCGTTGCAAAGCAAGTTATCTAAAGCTTTTTGTTGGGATTTACCCATGAGTAAAATGTCCCATATCGAAAAAGTAAAGGAAAAGAACATGTTATATATAAGTCAAGTGGACTACTTTTTTTAATATCAATTTGTTTTAAGATGAAATTTTACTTAATTTATATATATCATGGGTTTTGGTTAAAGTAGGCTCCCGTCTTGGACCTCCCCAACACTTTTTACTTGAAATATTCATGAATTTCTTGGCATTCAATCATTGAAAATCCCCTAAAAGATACGGTCATGTCCTAGATTAGCTGCAAGATCACTCTATATCCTCCATGAAAATGAACAACTAAAAAAATTTGAACAAGGTATTACAAAGTTGTCAGAGGTGCCTTTCAAATTAAAGAGGACAACAATATTTTTGTTGAGATTCACCCATGAGTAAAATGTCCCACATCGAAAATGCAAAGGGAAGAGACATGGTATATAATATAAGTCAAGTAGGCTATTTTTTTAACACCAACTAATTTTATGATAGAATCTCATTTAACTTGTGAATCATGAATCTTGGATGAAGGCCCTGTTCGTCAAAATTAGCGTTTTAGATAGCGGATAGCGGTTTAGGTAGCGGACAGCGGTTTAAGTAGCAGATAGCGGATGAATGGTCAAACGAGAATTGTGTTCGGTAAATTTAGCGGTTGAATTAGCAGATTAATGTGAATTGACATAAAAGGATATCAATAATTTCCAAAGATAAAATTTTCAAAGGGTATTTTTTGACTAAAAATTATGAAACGCTACTCCAAACGCTAAACGTTAACTTTATTAACGTTTCGCAAAACGCTCCTTAAAACGCTAAACGCTCCTTAAAACGCTAGTTTACCGAACGCTAATATTTATGCAATTAGAGTTTTGACTTGATCAAGACGCTAAACGCTATCCCAAACGCTACTGCCAAACACAGCCGAAATGTTCTCTTGCCTTAAAATTAAAGCTCATTATTTTTCTAAAGTGATTATAGTAATAGTAATATACAATGGATAGTAAAATTGCCAACTAAAGTTTCCTGTATGTACACATAATTTTCATATATTATATAGTTTTGTCAATAAAGGACGAAGTTATTTGCTTTCACTTTTGGCAATGGTTAATATGACCATTCGGAAATGTAAAAAATTGAAACATTATGGTCACTCAAACATTTTGCACTCAAATGTAGATATATAAACCATAACTAAAAATTTTGTGAAGAAATTAAATGTCATGAAATTAAGAGTAAAAACAATCAAGTTGTATATTCATAAATATACTTTCAGGTTTTTTCTTATATAATAATAATAGAGCAAATGCAATGTCTATTAGTACTTCAATACCAAAATGCACATTGGCAAAATGTGAAAAAAAATATCAAAAAATATCATATGATAAGATGAAAAATTGAATTGTTTCAAAACATAAAAAGAGTAATCTATTATAATTATTCTAAGTTAATTAAAACGTAATATTTATCAAAATTACAACAAATTTTAGTAAAACATTTATTTTGAAAACATTTATTATGAAACTAAAACTAGCAAAATCCATATTTTTATTTATTTTTTTATACAATTATTTTAAATTATTGCACGTTGGTGAATGGCCATGTCATGCAAATAAAAATTTGGAATCTACTATACAATAAAAGAGGCTTAAATTACTTGGTGAACGAAAAATTTTTGAAGTTGGGCCTAGAGTTGGGCCGCGGGCTTCCTGGGTCTGGCTGAAATTAAGTGAAACCAATAGGATCGGGTCGCGGGCCAGAGAGTTAGGGTTGGCTCATTCTCTAGCAGTTTCCTCCGTCCACAGTTCCCATCTCCCCGTCTTCCTTCCTTCCTTCTTTCCTTCCTTCCTTCCATAGACAGAGAAACTCACCTCCTTCACCGGAGCCTTCCTATTTCCAACCGCCGGAACCCTCGCTTGATGCCTTCCAGCGAGAGCCAGAAGATACAGTCATGGATTACGAAATTTATGGTCGGATGAAACGAGAAATGAAGATCTGAAGTGACAGAAATGCGACAATTCTTGAATACCCAGAAAACGGATCAAGAAGTTTTATTTCCAATTGTTTGTTATTTATTTATGTTTGGGGATGATTTAGGGCCAATATTTCCCAAACTCAGAAGTTTTGATTGGCAAAAGATGATGGTGAAGGTCGTGCAACTATTTCAGGTGAGACTCTTCTTATATGCCTGAAAGAAATTTTAAATTGTATGGAAGGAGAACCTTCTAATTGTACTGAAATCTGGAGGTCCTGTTCTGTCTATCTGATCAGGTATTTGCAGGACTGTCTATTTGAGAGTGTTTAGATAAAAATGCCCTTCAATTCGGTTTAGGCAAAAATGCCACAAAATTTCAAAAATTATCAAAATTGCCACTGAAATTTCCATTTTGATTAAAAATACCCCTCAAAGAAAAACCTGCTATAGCAAGTTCCTTCAAGCTTCAGGTTGCCATAATTTTCCCAAAAAAAAAAGAAAAAAAATGAAACTTCTCCATCAATCTTCTTCAGCGGTGTCCCCTTGTGTTTTGACAATTTTTGAAGTTTCTCCAGCAATCTTCTCTAGCAAAAATTGTCAAAAAATGCCCATCAACCTGCACAGCAATTTTCTCCAGCAGTATTTGTTCAACCAACTTTCATTCCTTCTACATTAAACCCACCATTTCTTTCTCTTCAATCCAACACCCAATTAACCTTCTTCTTCTCTCCATTCTAGTTCATCAATTGGGTCACCAAAATCTTGGATTTTGATAGTTGGAATTCTTTCCATTAGCTTGGAAAACTCCCTTGTGTTGCTTGCAGAATTTGAAGCTAAGGTTTTTAATCCCAAGCATGACTTCTCGGGTTTTTAGTTTTAGGGTTTAGAGTCTGGTGTTGGATTTGGATCTGTTGTTTCAGCAGGTCAGAGGAAGAAGAAAGGTGGAACTTGAGAGAGTTGAGAATGGAGTGAAGCAATGAATGGTAATGGAATTCCCGTTTCCTTTTTTTCTATTTTTTTTTCAAATTTTTTCAAAAGTTTTTCAATAAGTTAACCGGCTAAAAAAAATTTGAGGGGCATTTTTATCCAAGCACTCGTCTATTTGATGCTATGTGTTTGCACCCAAACAGTATCAAGTGACAGAGTTTCCTTGATCCGCTGCATCTTTGTAGCCACGGCATAAGAAGTTGAAGCGACTTTAGAGGAGCTGCTAAATTCAATCGTCTCCACGGTAGATGAGAGCATTGATGGATCATCTGCTTGAATTGGTCAAATTCTGGTTAGCACATATTGTGCGTTTTGTTCATTTACAGTGTTGTTGTGAATCATTCATCATTTCATCTCAGAATCCATCAGCAATTGGTTCAATTGTTGTGTGCTGCATTGATGGGTTAGTTAGTTGGGTAGGGCTGGGTTCTTAAATAGGACCGTTGGTAGTTTCATATAATGTGAGAAATATGATTTCAATAGTTCTCTCAAGGGATCTATAAAAGTATCATCAAACACCTATTGGGTTATACCCCTAAGATACTGAAGATGACTGATTTCTGTGCACTGGACATTATGGTGAACAGAGAATCTGCTGAATGTACTGGTATATTTTTCCTGCCGCCATCCTATAAGTTTCTTGTCTCAAAATTTGTTGTTCATTATGTTCTTCAATTTGTCATTTTTCCATTTTTTTGCAGCTCAATTTTCATATAAGTTTCTTGTCACAAGACTCATTTCTTCCTATTTTTATCTTCAAGTTAAATTCCTGCTCTGATTTTTATGTTTTCTCATTCTGTCGTTTACTGTTGATTTCCATTTAGTAGTAAGTCAAAGCCTTACTGATGATATGTATAGAGGGAAGGGATGAATATGTGGCAGAAACATAACATAAAAGCATCCAACTTAGAATTAGAGTTCTTGGATAAAAATGCCACTGAACTTTGCAAAAATTGTAAATTTGTCACCCGAAAAAAACATGTAATGAAAGTGCCATTCATTTATGTTATCTGTGACAAAAATGTCACTTTACCGATTTTTTTACCTGCAACAGCCGGTTATATGCAGGTTTAGGGTTTAATATCTTCATTAAGCATTAAAATTTCCCACACCCTAAACTATCTCCCAAATTAATTATCTCTCAAATTTTTTTATGCCCCCCTCCTTCCTCAACCTTCCTCTTCAATTTTCTATGATTTGTCCACCATAACCCACCTCTTCCTCATCTCTTCTTCTTCATTTTCTGAGCAAAAAAAAAAAAAAAATAGAATTTTCAGTCAAATTAGGTTTAGGATGCTCATCTTCTTCTTCCTCCCTCAACTCTCCTCTTCAATCTCCTCTGCCCCTCTCTACATAATACAGACCGACACACATTCAAACCCTAACATCCCAACGCATACCCACCCTGTCCGTGCCATAACCTTCACTTGCCAAAACCACCAGGAGATTTGAGTCTTCAAGCAACTTCCCTAACAGTAAAAAAAAGTTACAAATTGAACATTAGAAAGTGACAAATCGTCAAATCCCAAGTCATATATTTGGAGCATACCTTGACAGAAATAGTTCCGGCAAGAGAATCAAGGTCTTCAAGCAACTTCCCAATCCTGATGTCATTCCCAATCTGAGTCTTCAAGCACTCTCAAACCCTAATTTTATCTTCAACTCATCTTATCCTCCATTAAAACCCACTACAACCTTTTCAATCCGCAACCCTACTTCTGGATCTTCTAATTTACCCAATTGGGTATCCAATTCGCAGCAATTCAACCTCAAGAACCATCGAAAATTTCTCCAAGATCCAAGATTCAATCTCAAGGTTTTTACTGTGGGTAAATGGGTACCCAGTGAATGCATTAGTTTGAGAAGTAGAAAATTTGGGTGTTTTAGGGTTAAATGTGGAGGGTTAGAGAAAGAAAGTGAGGAGGATGCTCATTGATGATTTTTGCGTGAGGAAGAAGAACATGAGTGAGGAAGTAGAGGAGATTGAAGAGGAGAGTTGAGGGAAGAAGAAGAAGATGAGCATCTGCGCATCTGAGTTGAGGAGGGGGACAGTAAAAAATTTGGGGGGATAATTAATTTGGGTGGGTATTTAATTTAGGTAGGCAGTTTAGGGTGGAGGGAAAATCTTAATAACTAATTAAAGCATTAAGCATCCTTCACCTGTTTGTAACCGGCTAAAACAAGTCATAAACCGGTAAAGTGGCATTTTTGTCACAGATAACATAAATAAATGGCACTTTCATTACATGTTTTTTTTTCGGGTGGCAAATTTGTAATTTTTGCAAAGTTCAATGGCATTTTTATCCAAGAACTCCTTAGAATTACCATGCACTTAGAGTACCCACCCAAGTCAAGAAAAGAAAGACTACTAGGATTTCAAAAGGATCCCAACTAGAAGTGCTATGAAGTCAGATATTCCCTAATGCCTGTTGTAATCATACACTAATATGTAGGGTCAAATATTTACAATATAATGTCGGGCATCTGTTATTCATAAGAAACAGAAGTTTGTATTATGCTGTAGTAAGTATCTAAAATAGTAAAATCAATGACGCCCCATGGATTGCAATTTGCAATACTCTTGTCATTCCTGCGAAGAAAAGGATGTTACACGATCTGCTGTAATTGTAAGGTATAGCTCTCTATGTATGCAATTTTTTCAAATCAAAACACCCTAATTACTACTTATGTATTCTTAACCTATTATATCCTATATATGCAGATGTTGCATTGAATGCCAACTAGAAGATTCGCCTGGAAAAATTATCGCAGTAACTTTTGGAAAAGTTTCAGAGACATTTTTCTCAGTAACAACACTTAAATTACATGAAAAGACACTAGAGGTATCTCTTACCCCACCACCTCCACCCTTACTATATCTATGGGAACAAAATCTTTTTCTTCATTTCATTTTCTTTTCCTTTAAGCAAATTGTAGAACTAAGGATAACAAAATATAGTTTGATCTGTACTGCTGATCGAACTCGAGCCCCGTCGTGATTTATATGGATGTTTTCTCTGTTTCAGCTTTTCAATATACTAATCAGCAAATAACTCGTGATTTGGTGTGGATCTTTGTCTTGCTTTCAATTTTATTAGTTTGTTAATGGATGAAAGGTGCTTTTTTTTATTCATGATTGGGTGGATACTACTATTGCAAATTTAACCAAATCTCTTTGTTAGATGATTTATCAATTTTTTTAAGGTTATTCTCATTCATAAGAAATTTGGCATATTAGTATACATAACAATTTCACATCTAGCATGCTTGGATAAGGCCCCCAAACAAGTGGGCATGCAGTAACCCTAAATTTGTCCTATATATGTACCCTTCCATGTAGCTTTGTTCATGTACCAAGTCAACAAATGGAGAGGATATCACGAATTTTATGCATCATTGCTAAGTTCCACAAAACATGCAATTAGGGTTTTTTTATCATAATTTGGAGTTTTCTTCCTTTTAGTTTTCTCTGGTGTGGCTATAACGTTGTAGCCAGTGGTCCCAAATGCAGTATCAATTGTAATTGCGGTAATGGTAAGGTTCGCTGAATTGTGGTAATGTAGTTTGACCTCATTTTAGATGTTACAGCCCCCATTAGGGAGCTTGGTTGAAGACTCTAGACCGTAGACTTACCTACGTGCCTACGCTTAGAAAAAATAAAAGTCCAAATACCTTGTTGACTGTTAAGATTTGTTTGAACATTGCATTCTAGACAGTATCTTTGTGCAGGATGTCCCTTTGTTCCAAGCCTCCAATGAGCCTTAAACCTTTGAGATTTCTTTAGTTTCTTGGAATATAGATCATATCATTTGGAGGTCAGGTTCTACTGTGAATTTCCCCTAATTGTTTCTACTAAGAATTGTGTCGTGGAAATATCAACAATATTGTTTAAGGAAATTCACTTTTGCATCTAATTCAGGTCAAAATTCGATTGCTGAACGCTAGGTTTAGGTTGCATCTATAGCTCAATTTCTCCAGTCCTGTGGAGTGATGGTGTAGGAGTTCCAATCTTTGCCCCCCCCCCCCCAAAAAAAAAAAATTACATTCTCTCCTTGGTTTGTGATCATATGTATAGGCGACTAATTGCTCACAGATTTACATTTCTGTTTGTGGCAAGCTGACATTTGCAGGCTATTATTCTCAGGCAAAGTGGAGGAGGAAGTCGATATCAAGCATACTGATGATCCACAAGAGAAGACCAAAGCAACCAGTGTGGCTTTAAGTCAGAGGGACATGAGTAATTTTGTTCAAAAGATTGGCATAGAAGGAGCACATTTGGTGAATCTCTTGTAAAGTAGTGTATATTATGTACTTACGGTTTCATAGATTTCTTGTGAAAGCATTTGACAGAATAGTTGTGGTGGATTGTTAGTTGAATGGGAAGGAATATTAATGTCTACTTGAAAGACTATAGATTTTTACAGTATCAACTCTTACTACTGTAGCTCTACACAAGCATAATTAATTTTAGGTATAGGGCACGGGTATGCTCACTAATATATACAAAAGGCGAAAAGGATCTAAAAGGTGAATAAATAAAGAGGGACATAACAAAAAAAAAATAAAGAGGGAAATGGGAACGGAAGGAAGAGTTGTGTCCCACATCGCCCTTGTAACATTTCATCCCCAGCAAAAGGTCTTACATATAGGGTCCAACACCACTTAAGATACTATCCCCAACATCCTCATGTTTACAAACCAAACTATCCCATCCAACTTCCCAAGTGAATGTTGAATGGGTTTAGTGGCCTTTCGAACCTACTGCACCCCATAACACTAAGGAAACGGGATGAAAAAGCCCCTAAATTAGTCTTAGCACCCCCTTTCAACTAAACCCCTTAACTATGACCCATTAGGGATCTTAAAAGCCCCATTTAAGACTATTGACATACATTTTAAAGCTTGAGTGTTGAACACAAAATTTTGGGAATGGGAAGGCATGACCTTAAAATGTTATTGTACTTCGCAGTGTTGAAAGATAATCATCAAATAAATTTGTGCACACATGCTGTTAATCGATTTCTCATTATCCAGGTGCATGGTTTGAGACTAAAGACGTTGCTGAAATATTTAGGGTTTAAACCGGCTGCTTAATTACTCGTATCTTAGCCTCAACTCTTCCAATTCAAATATATAAGTTTAAGATATAAATATGTATTTTTAAATTTTACTTTATTTGATGGACATATTCATACGAAGATGAGAAATTTTGTTAAACTTGTAAATATGTCATTAAATATTTATTTATATTTATTTAATATTAGTCTTTTTCAATTTTTTGAAAGTGCTTGTGTAATAATACATATATTGAACGCCTATAAGTTGAATGTCTAAATCCGGTACCGGATTAACTAGATTATTCGTTTTCGGGTTATAATTTTTAGAAGTGCTCCCTCAAAAACCGAAATCATGTTGAACCGAACCGTAAACGCCATATTTTATATATATATATATATATATATATATATATATATATATATATATATATTAAAACACAAGCACCTAAGGAAATTACAAATCTAGATGGAATAATTTGGGAGGTTTAGTATTTTCAAAGCACATCCCAAACCTACACAATTTAATACCTTCAAAAATATAATCTTAAAAAAAAAGAAAGAAAAACTTAATTAATGCCATGAGTTACATATCTTTCATTAATTAATACGCAATTAAAATATTTTCTAATTTTTCTATCACTAGTTTTATATTATAATAGTTTAGTCACAACATAAGAAATAAACTATAATTGATATATATTAAAGTAAAATTTTCATGGAAAGTCTAAACTATTATTTTGTATTTTTTTAATAACAATTTTAAAGAATAAAAATTTTATTAATACTACTATATATATTTTTAACCATGAAAGTTAAATTATAATTAAATCGCGAGCAATTGAACAACAAGTTTGAGTAAATGTAGATTAAAAAAATTATAAAAGGGACTAAATAAATCACAAAGCGAAAACACAAAGACAAAAAAAAAGAAAATAGAATTATCATAATCATTGTAACTTTTTTCATACAAACATTATCTTTCATACAAAGAAAATAAAATAAAACTATTTATTGATTATTTCAAGGTTAAGCTATTGCATCGATAATTTATATTGTACCTTATGTATAAATATCCATACAAAGATTTAAAATTCAATAATTATTTACTACCTCCGTTTTTATTTATCTGACACCTAAGAAATTGTGCCAAAAACTTTGACCGTTAATATCTTAATTATATAATGATTTATCTTACAAAATTGATGTCAATAGATTCGTAATAAAATGCTATTAAAAAAGTATAACATTGTAATTTTTTATAAAAAATTTATAATAGAAATTATTGATTAAAGATTGGCAGAAAAAACCGTAAATGACAGATAAAAAGAACGGAGGGAGTACTTTACTAGATAATATACTAATTTCACATGCTTATTAATTTATGGGATATGAATTTATGAAATAAATTTTTATAATTTTTTGAATGTATCCTCTACTTTCAATGTGGGTGACCTCACACCATACTTAGATGATGATGAAGATTTGAGGTCAAATCCTGTTCAAGGAGGGGAGGATGGGGCGGGAGCTCAGCTACAGTCAACCAACAGTCAAGTCAAGGACACTGACAGTCTGCCAGAGTCTGACTTTCAGGGTCAGCGTTCTGTCAAGCACCCTGACAGCAGCTACGAAACTGAAATGGAGGGAAGTCCAAGAGTCTCAAAGGAATTGAAATTCATTATTATAAAGTATGGAAATGTAACTGTGATAAGGACTTTAATAAAAATGCTCATATCATTTGAACCCTTGAACCAAATTGCCCCCAAAGTACTGTTCATTATAATAGTACCGAAATTACTGTTCAATTGAAGGGTACCTTTACAGTGTTTGAGGGTTTTTCACATTTAGAGTATAGTGATTTGAATTAATTTTATTAGGTGTGAATTTATAATTATTATAAAATTGCTCAAACAAATAAACTACTCCTTCATTTCCATATTATCTGTCATTTTAACTAACTTTCTTTTTTTTCTCATAATATCTGTAACTTTATAATTTCAATAAAATATTAATTACTAATTTATCATATTAACCTTATTAATTACATCTTTTTCTTCCACTTTTCTTTTTTTTATTCACCATTTTATTCAATATTTTCACATTCCAATGAGATAAATTAATGAAGAGTGAAAGTTTTTTTGGTTTTTTAAATTATATCCAAAATGACACTTAATTTGGGACAGAGGTAGTACCTCCTTCTCATATTATCTGTCACTTTAACTAAAACTTTCTTTTTTTCCATAATATCTGTCACTTTATAATTCTAATAACACATTAATTATTAATTTATTAAATTAAGCTTATTAATTACATCTTTTTCTTCCATTTTTTTTTATTTATATTTTTTTTATTCACCATTTTATTCAAGATTTCTATATTTTAATAAGCTAAATTAATGTAGATACCTAGATTGAGGTTTTCTTATTTTTAAAATTATGTCTGGAGTAACAAATAAAATGAAAACGACGGAGTTGTACATAAAATTATTGAAAAAATTTGTGTGCACCAAAAGAATTTATGTGCACCGCACGAATTCTCAAAGGTTAGTTTGCATTTATTTATTGTGGCCCAAAACAAACAATTCGCAGTTTTCACATTTACCTTACATTTATTATTCTTGTGGCCCAGAAACAACGGAAATATGATCTTTGAGAAACCATCAATCGGCCTGATCTCACCCCCTCTCTTCCAACTGCAAGCTCAAGTCCATGGCTACCGCACTTAATCATGCAATTCTCCTGACAAGAGCGATCACACACACCCATTTCCAGAAATCCCCCACCAAGAACGAATTCAGTCGACAATTACACCACCCCATTACCCCTTCGAAATCCAACCATGCAAATGCAATTTCAAAACTCAAATGTACTCATGCTGAATCCACCACACTCTTGACCCAAGAATTGGACCCTTTTAAAGAGGAGCTCTCTGAGTCTACGACTGAAGAAACGAGTGAAAAGTTCGACTGGTATTCAGAATGGTACGCTGTGGCACCTGTTTGTGACTTGGACAAGAGGGTGCCCCATGGGTTCAGGATTATCGGGCTTGATTTGGTGATTTGGTGGGATAGAAAGGAGAATGCCTGGAAGGTGTTTGATGATCGTTGCCCACATAGATTAGCTCCTCTTTCAGATGGTAGGATTGATCAATGGGGTAGATTGCAGTGTGTTTATCATGGTTGGTGTTTTAATGGCTACGGCAAGTGTGACCTTATCCCTCAAGCTCCCCTTGATGGACCCCCGGTATGTATACTTTTCGATACTAACCATTACTTTGGTCTTGCTGTATTGTATGTATCTTGAACTCTCTAATATGCTGTTAACTGTGATGATGAATTGATGGTGTCCAATCCTGCTTGTTGCCAATATGTTTTGTTTCGTTTTGGTTTGGAACTTCTCCCTCCCAAGTTGGTGAAGATGAGGTTTGTGTTTGTGCTTTTATGAATGAATTGCCATATATTGAGTGTATGGTTGTAGCATTTTGCATTTGTTAGTTAGACCCTCTACTCATGGAATCAGAATTTTCAGGTTAATACCTCAAAGAGAGCATGTGTGGCTTCATACCCCTGTACAGTTCAAAATGGCATTCTATGGTTTTGGCCAAACAGTGATCCCATGTACCAAGACATTCTTGCAAAGAAACAACCCCCTTACATTGAGGAAATTGATGACCCATCATTTTCCAGTATGATGACTATGAGGGATATGCCTTATGGGTAAGTATTTGCATCTACTTCCTCCGTTCCATATTCATTGTCAACTTGACGTCATTAATTTCTCAATATATACAATGTTATATTGTACGAAAGTACTATCATTAGACTCAACAAAAAATAATATCATAAGAATGTAATGTTGCAATATTTTGATAAAATATGTTACAAGAAATTCTTAGTCAGAGAAGGACATTTGAAACAATTAATATGGAACGGAGGGAGTGTGTTGTGAATGATCTCTCAGGTACAAGAGATTCTTAGTCAGAGCTCCATGAAATAATGGTTCAATTGCCTGCATGGATTTAGTCTATGTTGTGAATGATCTCTCAGGTACGAGATTATGGTTGAAAATCTCATGGATCCAGCTCATCTTCCCTATGCTCATTACGGAATAATGCGACTTCCTACTGACAAGAACAGATAAGAACTTTTAATTGTTATTTGTATTAATTGCTTATGGCTTGGGGTTCTGAGGCTTCAGGAACTAACATTGAGCATCATTTCCACACCTAAGGCAGATAGAGAGGGAGGGAGACCTCTGGAAATCAATGTCCAAACAATCGACAAAAGTGGTTTCTTTGCCATACAAGAGAGGAGTGTCAACAGGTTTATTGCCCCTTGTGTTTTATATTCCTCTCCGAAGTCTACGTTCAATAATGCCTATGGAACCGTAGCAACATCAGATTCTGTAAAGGTAATTTCGTGTGATGGTGGACATATCCAAACTCCCTTTTCTCCCAAAACAGTAGAAAAAAGACAAAGGGTGTGATTAAAGTGATCTTCTAAGTAGGGCTGAGCACAGTCCAGTCCGGATTGAAATTTGGACTGGACCGGGTGGATCGAGGAATGGACCGGAAAATTTTCATTTTCGGTCATCGGTCCAATCCCTTGACCGAAATGAATGGACCGAGGACCAACCGAAGGACCGAACTCTTTTACTAACAAATCGAATTTTTAGGGTTTATACTACCAAACTCCCTCGGTCCCTTGTCCCAGTCCCCATCCCCCCACACTCCGTCAGTCCCCGTTGCTTCAATTTCCCTAGATCGCCCAGAACTTACCTAGAACTCCAATCAAGCCCGTTGCTTCACCGATCGCCGCCAAAGTTCGGTCCATTTCGATTGGTCCAGTCTGTGACCGAAAAAAGTTCTGTTGGTCCAGGCAAGGACTGAACTTTTTTCAATCCAATCTTCGGTCCATGTCAGTCCTCCAGTTTGGTTCTCGGTCTGTTCAGTCTCAGACCGATGCTCAGCCCTACTTCTGAGTTCCCTGGCCCCTAGATGAAATACCTTTTCATGTAGCAGATAAGATTTGTATGTATATTAGAAATTGAGCAAAGAGAGGCTCAATTACCCAATGGTTTCAGGAACTTGGGGAGGATATTTTTTGGCACAGTCACTTTAGTATTCCAATGGGTGGGCCTCTGAAGTCCGAACAATGTGCATTACTGAAGTTGCAATTTGTTTTTAATTCATTGTACAAATTAACAATTAGATATCACAAACAAAGAGGTGGTGCCCTGAGCTAATGTCTAATGATGCTAAAAATCTGCAAATCATTCATCATTATGCCACTGTATTCATTGTAAACAAGCGGTTGTATGGTAACTGATTCAGGTTTGGGACAGATGATTAGTTCTGTAGGATGGTAGACACATAGTTTGTCTTGGGATACATTAGGTTGAATGTTAATATTAGTGTATTCCTGAGCCTTATATTTTATTTAAGGGCAGGGATCAAATGTGAGGTGTTTTTTTTTAACACTCTTACACTCAATACAATTACATGCATCTGCAAGTGTATATTTGCTCTTTTTTTTTCCTTTTTTTTTGTTCCTTTGTATGATTGTATCCTTTATCATTTCTCCATTTCTATCATTAATGTATTTCTGCTTATTCATTGACGCAGGAGTCACAAGGGAAGCAGAGAAGGCTCCTTTTGATTTTCATCTGCATTCCGGTTAGTCCAGGAAGAAGTAGATTGATATTCACTTTCCCTAGGAATTTTGCTGTTTGGATTGATCAGATTGTGCCAAGATGGGTGTTTCACATAGGCCAAAATCTAATTCTGGATTCTGACCTGTATCTGTTGCATGTAGAGGTAGACTTACTCTCCCTTCGCTTCTTATTCCAAATCTTATTCATGTTACATGATAAACTTCTACTGTATCAAGTGTTAGTGGAGGCAACCATCTCATTCTGCTGGAATGGGATAGTGTATTCTTATAGGATTAGTTTGGTTCTTGGAAAGTAAAATGTGAAGGAAAAATTTTAGAAATGACTTAATGAAAATGGAAAGAAATCAAAGAATGAGAGTGAGGAGGAAAAAGATCATGGAAATTTGGATTGTTCAGCCGTGTTTTCCTTCCAAATTTGAGAGGAAAGTTGAAGTATAATAAGCTAAATAGGACGAAGTAGGGAGGAATGAATCGAGGGATTGGTGGAAAAAAATGAACCTTTTATACTAGATCAGTGAGGAGAGACACAAACTTTTTTTCAGTATAATTTTCGAAGAACCAAATTGAGCTGTAATATATGTGGCCTTCATGACTTATATGTGTTGCTTATATATAGTGATATGGTGACCTCTTATGTATTCGTTTTGGCAAAATCTTTATATGACCATTAGTTTAAGTTTCTATTGCTTTCCTGCAGGAGCACAAGATAATGGAAATTGGCCCTTCCAATTGGCAGAAGGCTTGTTATGTCCCGACAAAGTCAGATGCCCTTATAGTTGCCTTTAGACGGTGGTTGAAGAAGTACGCAGGTGGTCAAGTTAATTGGAGGCATAGGTTTGATGGTTCAGTTCTCCCTCCAACACCTCCACGAGAACAATTAATGGACAGGTGGGTGAATGTTTTACTACAAAGATCATTCTTACATTTTCGGTGATTTCTCATGCTAAGGAATTTGCAATTTGTTAGTACCATAATACCAAATCCTCTCATCTCATAACTTGCACCCCCCCCCCCCCCCAAAAAAAAAAAAAAAATAGAATCAAATATATATATAAAGAAACAAGGTAAAAAAGAGAAGGTGAGTTGTTCTGCAATCTGCATCTGAATGATCATATGCTGGCTCAACTTAGCAGTTTGTGGGTATTATTCTTGAGAGATGAAGATGACAATCACAGAAGCAGCATTTCCTGTGCATTTTATATTTCTTCGATGTCAAGTTTTAGTGGGTCTCTTGAAATCAATCTATAAGAGGCAGAAATGTCTAAGGTAAGGTTGTCTACGTCTGAATCTCTTGGGACCTATACGTAAAAACAAAACCTACACTAGGAATTGTTGTTGAAATTTTTGGTATATAGTATATGGTTGGAATCGAGAGCTAAGTGTCTCTCCACATCCAATTATCCTGCCGATAGTGTCAATATGAGAACTCAGGAGCCAAAGCGTGTTTGACAAACACAGTGTGTGGAAAACGTTTCAGGTACTGGACTCATGTGGTGAAATGCAGCAGCTGCAGTCCAGCATATAAGGCACTCAACGTGGCTGAAACCGTGCTTCAGATAATCTCCATTGGTCTTATAGGCATAGCTGGAGTGATTAAGCAGGGAGCAATGACGACATTCCAAAGAAGTGCTTTGTTCACTGCAGCATTGATTTGTTTCGCTGCATCAAGATGGCTGTCTCACTTCATATACAAGAACTTCCATTTTCACGACTACAACCACGCACTTAGATGAGTCCCTAAGTGCCCATCATCGAGTAATGTAAAGAGAATGTATATTTCAACCAGCCAGATTCCATGGTAGACGTAACAGGACAAGATCGTTTAGCGTATTTCCATGATACAACACCGCCACCTAGTGTAAACACATAACCACTAATGGAATTAATTCTCATCATTATCCAATACCCAACTAGCATTGCTATATCCTTCTAACACATCAGGAAATTTTCCATAATGCAAACCCTAATCCATAGTACCTTTCAAATATTTAAGCAAATGTTTCAAGGCAATTCAATCAAAAAATTACTCGGAGATACCCCAATATTTGGGGAAACTATTTTTTGATTCCCCAACTTTTCAAAACTTATTTTGAGGTACCCTTACTTTTTGGGTTAGTAATTATTTGGTGCTTTTCCGACCATTAATTTTATTAAGTGACCGAGATACCCTTATCCTTCTTCTTCAAGGGTATTTCTTCAGGAATAGAAGAATGAGGCCATTTCGGTCACTTAATAAAATTGATCATCGGAAAAGCACCTAATAATTACTAATCCTAAAATTAGGGGTACCCCAAAATGAGTTTTGAAAAGTTGGGGTACCAGAAAATCATTTCACCAAAAGTTAGGTTACCTCAGAGTAATTTTTCACAATTCAGTGATTATGATTTTTTTTTAAAAAAAATAAAATGGGGGAAATCATAGGAGTTAGAAATTTGGGACAAAGTTTACACTAATAATCATGGGAATTGTTGTGCTTAAGTTTGGGATAAACCCAAATTCCTCGATATTTAGGTTTGCATTCAGTGGATGAAATTTAAGACTGTTGACATACATTTTTAAAGCCCGAGTGTTGAATAGAAAATTTTGGGTGGAAAGTCATGAACTTAAATTATTATTGTACTTTGCAAGGAAACTTGGAGTGTTGAAAGATAATCATTAAATGAATTTGTACACACATATTGTTAATTGATTTCTCATTATCCATGTGCATCGTTTAAGACAATATAATGTTGCTGAAATATCTAGGATTTAAACTGACTGCGTAATTACTCGTATCTTGGTCTTCAACTCTTCCAATTCAAGTGTATAAGTTTAAGATATATATATGTAATTCAAAATTTTAATTTATTTGGTGGACATATTCATAAGATAATGTGAAATTTTGTTAAAATTGTAAATATCGATTACATTTTTTTTATTTTTATCCATTGAATATTTATTTTTTTCAATTTTTTGAAAGTGTTTGCGTAATAATACATATATTGGATGTTCATAAGTTGAATGTCTAAATATGCCACTAAATTAACCGGGATTATTCATTCTTGGTTTATAATTTTTAAAAGGTGCTTATTTTTTTCGATAATTATTTGGGCAACAAGCCCATTTTTTCATCAAAAGGAAAGTGCCTTTGAGCACATATAGAGCAATGCAACAGTGACACAAAATATAAAATGTCTATGAACCCAGAAACACCATGGGAAAAATTGACCAGTAGAATAATAAGTAGAAAAGACAAATGACAAATGACAAATGACAAAAACCATCCAAGCCTTCCTTACATGGTCTTTTCTTTGCCGACTTCTTGAAATAACTTGCTTTTCTTTGCATTCACAAGAACACATTCCACCTTTATATTTTAAAATATTCAATATGGGTCCACCTTTTTTATGTATTTGATAAACTTGTTAATGTTAATATTTTGTAAAGTTTGATAAGAATATTATTCCGTATATTTTTTTAGCAATAAAAAGTAAATTCCGTTTGACAAGAATATAATTTTTTCGATCTTTACGATTTTTTTATTTTTATTCCTTTTAAAAAATCATAATAAATTAATAATTACACATTCACTAAATTTTGACTGTCAATTACTCACAAATTATAATGAGTTACAATATGAAATTACCTTCATTGTAATTTTTAGTAAAATATCTTTCTAATGAAGGTAATTTCATATTGTAACTTATTATAATTTACGAGTAAGTAATAGTCAAAATTTAGTCAAAATGTCAATTAATATGGGAAAGAGGGAGTACATTTCATTACCTTTTTGGGGGCAAGAACGAAAAAAGCAAAAACAATATGGGGTAAACATGAAAAAATAAAAAGAATATGGGGTGAATTAGATACCACTACAATACAAATTTTTTTGGACCACCAGAATACAAACCAAAAATAGGGATTATCGTTGTCCAATTTGTAAAAATTGAGATTATTATTATCCAATTTTCCTTATTATATGTGCTTTTCCTTTTTTCCAATTTTTAAACGCATTAAAAAATTATTTTTACACCATCAAGTTCTGGATTGCTGCATCATTCTTTCTCGCGTGATAAGCAAATTATGTTCCAAGCTGCAGCTTTTGTGTGGGAATTCTGGTAGAATTCCATCATTTTTGTGTCGCGGTGCTTGTGCTCTCAGTGTCTTTGACTTACAATTTTCTTTTTCCATGTGTTTGTCCTGATTTTTGTCTTATTTTGCATTTTAATATCAGTCATTTAAAGGCTTTTACCACCTTATTTCCATCGTTTTGCTCCAACAAGCTATTTTCATTTTCGTTTTCTTCCTGCTTTGCTCCTCTTCCTTTCTTTTTTTAGTTTAGCATTGTAATATATGTCCGCTTCCAACGGATCACTAACACATTTCATACCCAAGTCATTACTAATAATAACTGCTTTCTTTGCAATTTTCTTTGTAATAATTTTCAAGGTTCTAGGAGACAGTTGTTGGTCATCCTCTGAGCATACTGTGACGGGTATCTCACTCTCATTAATCTCTTGTCCTTCTGCATTAACTAACTGCACTTCAACTAATCCCTCCTCATCCAAGTGTTTCCTCTCATTATTTGGGGTGAGAGTTTCTAAGTGGCGTATGTTCTCCTCCTCATTGTTATGCTTTTGTTCCCTTGTCCCCACATTATTATTAACGCAATTAATCACACCTTCATCGATTCCCAGCCCCCACGTTTCTCAGTGATGGGCGTGTTCCTATCTCCAAGAATTTGTTTATGTTTCAAATCCCGCATGCTCCTATTTGGGCTTGGTTTCTTGTGTCCAAACTTGGTTGTTCTGATTCTCCCCTTGCCTTGTTTGATTATGATCATCATGATCATCTCGGCTTTCAAATTGACTTTCATAATCATCCTAAATTAGCTGAGGGGTATTTCCCCTTGTATTTTCACACCTCTTGAAATTCTCTACTGTCCAGCCATGCGGTGGCACTCCTACTAGCTACTTCCACTCATGTTTTCCTTGTCTCACAGGTCTCATATTTTGATCATCTCCTCATCTCTCTGACCCACCTGAGTAGCTCGATTGGTTCTGACATAGTTTTGTCCACCTCATCTGTTGTTGGCAGTGTAACTATAACCTTTGTATCGCTCAAGACTGTTACTTTGCTTCGCGGCCCAATGATCTCTCCTATCTTGGCTACCATCTTTGCTCTATTATAACCTTTGTTGCTGATACATATGATGCTTCTTTCCAGCCATTCCATCGCTTCAAGATTTGTTTCTCCTTCAATTCTGATGGTTGTCCCTTGCTTTCCTCCTCGTGTCGTCGTTTCTCCTTGCTTGTTGTTGTCTGACCCCTTTGGAACCCAAATCTTCATGATTTTCTTCTTTTTCTTCTCCTTTTTCTGCGCCAATCTTTGTGTGAGTCTCCTCTTATTTTCCTTTCTCCTCCTTGCCCAACTGACCTTTATGATGGATCCTCTAATCCTCTTATGATTCATCCACAATATGCTTCTTCTTGCATCTTCTTCCTTGTAGAAGTGTACAAATCCATAGCGGATGTTTGATCCTCTGACTACAATGTAAGTATCCTTTACATTTCCACATTTCTTGAAAATCCCTTTCAGACCATACCTGTGTCCAAGCTCACTGGCAAGTTTCCAACATATACAACAAAGCTTTCCTTCCTACTCAAATTCTTCCTCTCTGTCATCGGCTACGATCACCTCTATTTTCAGGGTAAAGGACTGCTCACAAGTTTACTAAGAGTTGCAAATAGGAGGATCAGATGCTTCATTTTACTGAATTTGCATCGGATTGACTACTGTTGTAATGAAGATTCAATTGTGCTAATGTGCATATACGGTACAGGAAAATTCAATTATTAACGAGTGTTAGGAAAGTGTCCTAAAATCACCCAATCTCTTAATCCCACAATTATTTGTTTCCTAATTGTATTAGGATATTATTTAGGTTTCCTTATTATGTTAGGTTTCCTAATTGTATTAGATTCTAAATCTGATTGGAGTCAGAGTCAAAATAGGTTTATAGGGAGTTTTTTCCTATAAATAAGAGGGGTTTATTCACCTATTCAAAACACACACAGAGCATTCTTCACTTCTACCCATCCCTAGGTTGTGAGAGTCCTTTTATAGAGAGTCATTTGCCTTCAGTATATTCCCGTTGTGCTATTAACCCCGAGATCTTGCCGTCGATCTCGTTGAGTTATATAGTCGTTTGAGATCTCTCTTGTAATATGTCGTTCGTGGTTTTTTCTGATTTGGGTTTTCACGTAAATCGTGTGTCACTATACTCTTTATCTTAATTTCTAATCTTGTTATATTTCTTCTCAATTTCAGAGCCTCACAAGTGACAAGGTATCTGAGCCTAACAACGAGAAATAGCCCCCTGTGTCATTGTTATTCATGAGTTTCCAACTAACCTCCTCTACAGTAGGACAATAGTACTAGAGTTTGGCAACAAACCCTAAAAAAAAAGTGCTTACCCTATTCAGAAAACTAAAACCATACCAAATCGAATACCCCTATTATTTGCATTTATTTATTGTGGCCCAAAATAAACAATTCGCAGTTTTCACATTCCCTTACATTTATTCTTGTGGCCCAGAAACAACGGAAATATGATCTTTGAGAAACCATCAATCGGCCTGATCTCACCCCCTCTCTTCCAACTGCAAGCTCAAGTCCATGGCTACCGCACTTAATCATGCAATTCTCCTGACAAGAGCGATCACACACACCCATTTCCAGAAATCCCCCACCAAGAACGAATTCAGTCGACAATTACACCACCCCATTACCCCTTCGAAATCCAACCATGCAAATGCAATTTCAAAACTCAAATGTACTCATGCTGAATCCACCACACTCTTGACCCAAGAATTGGACCCTTTTAAAGAGGAGCTCTCTGAGTCTACGACTGAAGAAACGAGTGAAAAGTTCGACTGGTATTCAGAATGGTACGCTGTGGCACCTGTTTGTGACTTGGACAAGAGGGTGCCCCATGGGTTCAGGATTATCGGGCTTGATTTGGTGATTTGGTGGGATAGAAAGGAGAATGCCTGGAAGGTGTTTGATGATCGTTGCCCACATAGATTAGCTCCTCTTTCAGATGGTAGGATTGATCAATGGGGTAGATTGCAGTGTGTTTATCATGGTTGGTGTTTTAATGGCTACGGCAAGTGTGACCTTATCCCTCAAGCTCCCCTTGATGGACCCCCGGTATGTATACTTTTCGATACTAACCATTACTTTGGTCTTGCTGTATTGTATGTATCTTGAACTCTCTAATATGCTGTTAACTGTGATGATGAATTGATGGTGTCCAATCCTGCTTGTTGCCAATATGTTTTGTTTCGTTTTGGTTTGGAACTTCTCCCTCCCAAGTTGGTGAAGATGAGGTTTGTGTTTGTGCTTTTATGAATGAATTGCCATATATTGAGTGTATGGTTGTAGCATTTTGCATTTATTAGTTAGACCCTCTACTCAAGGAATCAAAATTTTCAGGTTAATACCTCAAAGAGAGCATGTGTGGCTTCATACCCCTGTACAGTTCAAAATGGCATTCTATGGTTTTGGCCAAACAGCGATCCCATGTACCAATACATTCTTGCAAAGAAACGACCCCCTTACATTAAGGAACTTGATGACCCATCATTTTCCAGTATGATGACTATGAGGGATATGCCCTATGGGTAAGTATCTGCATCTACTCCCTCCATTCCATATTGATTGTCACCTTGAGCTCATTAATTTCTCAACATATACAATACTTTATTATGTGTAAGTACTATCATTAGACTCATAACGAAAAATGTTACCATAAGCATGTAATGTTGTAATTTTTTGATAAAGTACGTTATAAGAAATTCTTAGTTAGAGAAGGACATTTGAAACAATTAATATGGAATGGAGGGAGTGTAATCTTCCATTTTCTTGTACGAAAGAGTTCATGCATGTATTGAGACTGTCACATCCCCCCCCGCCCCCCCCCCCCCCCCAACAAAAAGAAAAACAAAATCCCAGCGCCTGGTGGAGTGCTCCATGAAAGAAATGGTTTGATTGCTTGCATGCATGGATTTAGTCTGTTGTGAATGATCTCTCAGGTACGAGATTATGGTTGAAAATCTCGTGGATCCAGCTCATGTTCCCTATGCTCATTACGGAATATTGCGAGTTCCAACTGACAAGAACAGATAAGAACTTTTAATTGTTATTTTATTAATTGCTTACGGCTTGGGGTTCTGAGGCTTCAGGATCTAACATTGCTCATTGTTTCCACACCTAAGGCAGATAGAGAAGGAGGGGGACCTCTGGAAATCAATGTCCAAACAATCGACAAAAGTGGTTTCTTTGCAGTGCAAGAGAGGAGTGTCAACAGATTTATTGCACCATGTGTTTTATATTCTTCTCGAAAGCCTACGTCCAATAGTTCCAATGGAACCGTAGCAACTTCAGATTCTGTCAAGGTAATTTGGTGCGATGGTGGACATATCCAAACTCCCTTTCCCCCAATACAGTAGAAAAAAGGGAAAGGGTGTGATTAGAGTGATCGTCTGGGGGCTCTGGCCTCTATTTGAAATATCTTTTGATGTAGCAGAGAAGATCTGGATGTATATTAGAAATTCAACAACAAGAAAGGCTCAATTACCCAATGGTGTGAGGAACTTGGGGAAGAGATTTTATGGCATAGTCACATTGGTATTCCAATGGGTCGGTCTCTGAAGTCCGAACAATATGCATTACTGAAGTTGCAATGTGTTCTTAATTCACTGTACAAATTCACAATTAGATATCACAAACAAAGAGGTGGTGCCCTGAACTAATGATGCTAAAAGCTCCAAATCCTTCATCATTATGCCACTGTATTCAATATAAACAAGCGATTCTATGGTAACTAATTCAGGTTTGGGACAGATGATTAGTTCTGTAGAATGATAGACACAGAGTTTGTATTAGGATGCATTAGGTTGAACGTTAATTTTAGTGTATTCCTGAGCCTTATATTTTATTTAAGGCCGGAGATCAAATGTGAGGTGTTTTTTACCTCCATCTGCAAGTGCATATTTGCTCCTTTTTATCTGTTCCTTTGTATGATTGTATCATTTATCACTTCTCCATTTATATTGTTGATGTATTTTCTGCTCATTCATTGATGCAGGAGTCACAAGAGAAGCAGAGAAGGCTCCTTTTGATTTTCATCTGCATTCCGGTTAGTCCAGGAAGAAGTCGATTGATATTCACTTTCCCTAGGAATTTTGGTGTTTGGCTTGATCAGATTGTGCCAAGATGGGTGTTTCACATAGGCCAAAATCTAATTCTGGATTCTGACCTGTATCTGCTGCACGTAGAGGTAGATTTACTGTCCCTTCGCTTCTTATTCCAAATGATATATATGAATGTATTGTTTTAGGCTTGGTTTGGTTCTTCGAAAATAAGATGGAAAGAAAAAATTTTAGAATGACCTACTTTTCTTCATTGGAGTTAAAGAAAATGGAAACAAATCAAAGAATGAGAGTTCGGATGGAAAATGCAATTGGAAATTTTGATTGATTCAAGAATGTTTTCTTTCCAAAATTTGACTAGAAAGTTGGAAGAAAATATAGTAAGCTAGATAGGACAAAGGAGGGAGGAATGAAGTGAGGGATTGGTGGAGGAAAATGAACTTTTTATAAGTGAGGAGAGACAAATTTTCTTTCAATCTCATTTCCCGAAAAACCAAATTGAGCCGCAATGTATGTGGCCTTCATGACTTTGATGTATATATAGTGATATAGTGACCTCTTATGGATTCATTTTGGCCGCATGTTTATACGACCAACAGTTAAAGTTTCTAGTGCTTTCCTGCAGGAGCGCAAGATCATGGAAGTCGGCCCTTCCAATTGGCAAAAAGCTTGTTATGTCCCAACAAAATCAGATGCCCTTATAGTCGCCTTTAGAAGGTGGCTGAAGAAGTACGCTGGTGGCCAGGTCGATTGGAGGAATAGGTTTGATGGTTCGGTCCTCCCTCCAACACCTCCACGAGAACAACTAATGGACAGGTGGGTGAATGTTTTACTACAGTGATCATTCTGACATTTCATGCTAATGAATTTGCAGTTTTATAAGTACCATAATACCAAATCCTCTCATCTTGTAATTTGCAACCCCCAACCCCCCCCCCCCCCAAAAAAAAAAAAAAAAGTGTGTGTGTGTGTGAGTGAAAAGAAACAAGGTAAACAGAGATGGTGAGTTGTTCTGCAATCTGCATCGGAATGATTGCATGCTGGCTCGATTTAGTAGTTTGTTGGTATTATTCTTGAGAGATGAAGATGACAGTCATGGAAACAGCATCGCCTGTGCATTTTATATTTCTTCGATGCCAACTTTTAGTGGGTCTCTTGGAATCAATCTATAAGCGTCAGAAATGTGCAAGGTAAGGTTCTACATCTGTTGGATCTGAATCTCCTGGGACCTGTATGTAAAAACAAAACCTACACTAGGAGATGTTGAATTTTTTGGTATATACATTGTTGGAACTGAGAGCTAAATGTCTCTCCACATATGGCATACCCAATTACCCTGCCAATATTACTAATACGAGAACTCAGGAGCCAAAGCGTGTTTGACAAACACGGTGTCTGGAAAACATTTCAGGTACTGGACTCATGTGGTGAAATGCAGCAGCTGCAGTGCAGCATATAAGGGACTCAACATGGCTGAAACCATGCTTCAGATAATCTCCATTGGTCTCATAGGCATAGTCGGAGTTACCAAGCAGGGAGCGATGACCACATTCCAAAGAAGTGCTTTGTTTACTGCAGCATTGCTTTGTTTCGCTGCATCAAGATGGCTGTCTCACTTCATATACAAGAACTTCCATTTTCATGACTACAACCACGCGCTTAGATGAGTCCCTACGTGCCCATCATTGAGGAACGTGAAGAGAATGTATATTTGTAATGTGCTGGAAATAGAGTTAAGTCCGATTTGTTAATGATAGACTTCAGCTGGTACTGGTATTTTTTACTTTCTTTGGAGATCGATATACACATACATCTGCATGTAAACATCATCCATTTGAATAATGAAGTCAATGTGAGCAATGCGTGACTACTTTATATTGCACAACACTATCAATCTCTATTCTCTGTTTCACTGTTTGGACATCAACGTGGTATGATTGGGATCTGGGCATTGTTAGCATGCAAGTCCGGCTTGTTGTACGCCCTGCCGTGTGGCTATTCGACTGTTACTGAAGCTAACGGAACCGTGCACCAGACAAAACGGTGTGCTAAAATCTTAAATTGGAACCGGAACCGAATGTTGCCCAAGTTTAACCTTATTATTATATAATGATAGTCTTATCCCAAAAATGTTGCCCAAGTTTTAAATAAGGTCAAACCTTTTAAATTTTGACCGTTAATTTAATAAATTATATATTGAATTATTAGATAAGACTATCATCATTAGATTTGGGATAAAAAAAAATTAACTTTTACTTGAATATAATATTACAAATCTCGTTAAGATAGAATGTGAAAAATTAATAATTGAAGTGTTGCGTCGAGGGCAGTAAAAAAAATAAATTAGACAAACTTTTGGTATAGAGGGAGTACGTTACAGTACACATACATGTATATATATAAACATCAGTTAGTTTATCATATATATATATATATATATATATATATATATACACTAAATGACTTATTGCGGATTTGAAGAGTGGTTCTACACAAATTATACCGTATACCATACACATACATGTATATATATAAACATCAGTTAGTCTATCATATATATATATATATATATATACTAAATGACTTTTTGCGGATTTGAAGAGTGGTTCTACACAAATTATACCGTATACCATACACATACATGTATATATATAAACATCAGTTAGTCTATCATATATATATATATACTAAATGACTTATTGCGGATTTGAAGAGTGGTTCTACACAAATTATACCGTATACCATGGTAGACTTATCTACGTCCTTCACGTATATCAAAACAATGATAGATTTTAAAAAATATTGATGAATTCTTGCAGCTATTAGAGACTTCCTTCTGAGGCATTTCAGACTTTACTTGTTGTCGATATGTTCTTTTCTCTTGTTTCAGAAGTGGAGTTTGCTGCTATCGTAGATAAGAGTGACGGACATTTTCCTTCTTGTTCATCAATCGGAAATCAAGACAAACCGGGCACTACGGTGAGACGTGAAAACACCTGATCCCATTCCAACCTCAATATGTGGAATCGTCTTGCGCCATATATACTGAGATCATCAAGGCCTGTACTGTCCTCTGCCTGTCCCTCAAGGCCCTTGGGAAGATGTGAGTATGGATTTTCTTACACAGGCAACCCCCAACATATGAAATCCAATTATGAAACCCTTGAAAAAAGAGGATGAATCGAAATATAGTTGCTACGCCAAAACTAGGTGCAAAGAACCAACCAGACTGACCTACAAAAACAAAACGGTCCCTCCGTAACTAGTCATCTATAATATCAAATAAATCTTTTTCGTCTTTGGTAAATTTATCAATGGGCTGGTGTGGACACACTTGCGCGAATTCAGGTAACGGCTACAAGGAAGAAATCAAAAGGAAAGAGTACCCAACCAGGGATGGACGTAAACTCGTAAGTTACGAGGGTAGGGATAATCGTCCAGGTCTTATTCTGAAACAAAAAAACAGCCCTGCCACAGCAGGCGGGTTGGTTCCTCTGTCGTCACCGGGGAGCTCTTGGCGAGGAGACCTTAGGATAAGTTGCTAAAACAAATAAATGGAAGGATCGACCCGTTCAGTATAATTCCAAAGAAAGACTGTTGGCAGCAGATGGAGACATTTCCACGACCCCCTTCAAATCACCTTGATGGACCTAGGGAGGTACTCTTTAAGATTATATAACAATTGATAAGAAAATATACTATCCATAAAGTATAATGATATAATATTTTGATAAAATATACTATAAAAAATTTCAATCAAAGAACATATTTTTAAGTGATAATCAATATGGAGCATAGTGAAAAAAAAAAATTTGTAATATGGGAGAGATGGATTAGTTGTTTATATTTACAAGTTACAACAGCATTGAGTAGTGGTTGAAGTAATACATAAGCAAACTTGCGAGGCAGTGACATCCGGACATTGACACACCAACCTCAATTGCCGACTACTCACTACAGTGCACCACACTGTTCTGTATGTCACTCTAAACACCAAACACCCAAACCCAATTCATCAGCTTCTTTTGATTCTCGATTACCGATTTCTTCGATTCGAGGAATTCTCTGGGTAGCCGCCATTGTTGCGTTCTTCTTCCTTCCTCCTTGTACTATAAGTCCAAATCTATGCAGTTTCTTTATCCCTTCTACTTTCTCTTTCCAGATTTGAGTCATTCATTTGAGTTATTCGGATGATATTCCTGCTACAACGATCCAATCTTAGATCCATTTCTCAGTAAAGATCCGTCCTCGCTAGTCTAAATCCGTCAACTCCAATCCCTCATTTCACTGAATTTTTCTGGAGCGGGGAAGTTTAATTCCCCCAATTAAGATGAAAGAGGGGATAAACTCAGCGGAACCCATCGGGCAAAACCTAATTAAGCTGATAAGTAATGTGTGTTTCTCTGCGTTTGTGTTCGGAGTGTTGATTGTAACAGTGATTGCAATCACCTACCAACCTCCAGATCCATGGCTGCAATCTGCTCCTGCACTCACCAAGCTCTTCACTCAGGTCGAAAACGCTACTTTTAGGGACGACACTTCGGTTGTCAAGACAGGGGAGGACTTGGTTCCTGCCATGGCAAACGACACCGCTCCACCCCCCATCACGGAGGCAGCCATTGCTGCCTCTGAGAAGAACCTCAACCTGAGCTCGATTCCAGCCTCGAATGACACCATTGTCTGTCCAGAGGTGGTCAATTGCTCGGACCCCAGGGTTTTGATCGCGATCCAGAGGTTCAATCTGAGGGTGTTTAAGTCGATTGTGTTCCTGGAGTATGCGACTCCGGTTAACGGGTCTAAATCGAATGAGTGTGATGTGGCTTGGAAGTTCAGGAACAGGAAGGAGAAGTCATGGAGGAAGTATCGAGATTTTCGAAGGTTTAGGGTTGGATTTACGGATGAATGCGGTTACAAAGTGTTAGGTGCTCGCGGATGGCACTCTGGGATCAATGCCCGGCGCCCGCGTCCTAGACCTCGATCCAATGCCAACCCTAAGATTGTTGCCCCGGTTAGAGACGCTGACATCAATGATACGATACCCAAGATTGGTTCTGACTCGGCTTTTAGGAGTGGGAAGTACTTGTATTATTCTCGAGGTGGGGATTATTGCAAGGGGATGAATCATTACATGTGGAGTTTCCTGTGTGCTCTTGGGGAGGCTCAGTATTTGAACCGGACATTTGTCATGGATTTGAGTGTTTGTTTGGGGAAGCAGTATAACCCGAGTGGGAAGGATGAGGAGGGGAAGGACTTCAGGTTTTATTTCGACTTTGAGCATCTCAAGGAGGAGGCTTCCATTGTGGAGGAGGGTGATTTTCTTAGGGATTGGAAGAGGTGGGACAAGACCCATAAGAGGAAGATCTCAGTGAGAAAGGTTGCAAGTTATAAGACCACGCCTATGCAGCTCAAGAAGGATAAGAGCACGGTGATTTGGAGGCATTTTGACGATCCTGAGCCGGATAGTTATTGGTACAGGGTGTGTGAGGGCCAGGCTGCAAAGTACATTCAGAGACCATGGCATGCTCTGTGGAAATCAAAGAGGCTGATGAACATAGTTTCCGAGATAAGTGGAAGGCTGGATTGGGATTTCGACGCTGTTCACGTGGTTCGAGGTGAAAAGGCTCAGAACAAAGAGCTGTGGCCTCATCTGGATGCTGATACATCCCCCGAGGCTATTGTTGCAAAGCTTCAAGGGACAATACAGCCTCGGAGGAACCTGTATATTGCCACAAACGAGCCGTTCTATAACTACTTTGATAAACTGCGGTCTCACTACAAAGTGCACTTGCTCGATGACTACAAGGACTTGTGGGGAAACACCAGTGAGTGGTATAATGAAACTACAGCTTTGAACGGTGGGCGGCCTGTGAATTTTGATGGGTACATGAGAGTCGAAGTAGATACAGAGGTTTTCTTCCGGGCAAAAACACAGGTCGAGACATTCTATAATCTGACCAGTGATTGTAAGGATGGGATCAACACATGCTAGGTCAGGATTCTGGAACAACAACATTCATTGATTTTTACCCCTTTTTTGGCAAAACAACACACCATTAATGCAATTCTTGTATCAGCTTCGGATGTCCTGGGTGATAGTTTCATTGTTTAGTTCGTTATGGCTTGTAATTGTTGTTGTATGTGCCTCCTGTTTTGTAATATCAATTCCGACATGGCTGCTAGCCATGAAAACACCCCTCCCCTCCCTGGTTTCTGTCCTTTCTGTATCGGTTCCATTTACTCAATGAAATAGTATTTGCAATTTGCTCAATGTTGAAATCTTTTCAACTTTACATGGCTGTCTTTGTGTGCAAGTTATTTACATGTAGTAGCTTGTGTGTAGCCAATTCAGCTGCAAAATTACAGGTACATTTTATATGCTGAGAAATGCTAGCTGGTTGTCAGAATCCAAATCTGTGATGCATGTTCACCAATCAGGCAGAGACTGATAGATGTAAGCTGTCAGCCGAAAGGTGACAATCGACATGACATGATTATATTTGATCTTACAAACTGACACTCTCTCATGAAGTCTTCATCTATGAGATCCAGGCTTAAAACAGCAATGTTTTTCCTTTAAATTGTTAAGGGGAGGGGGTGGCTAAGGAGGAAGGTGAGCTTCAAGAACAAATGAACACACATTTACACTGTATACTAGTTCTGTCACTGCATTTTGCAGTACAAAATTATACATTCTATGTGCTCAAGAATATACATCGAACAACCTCATCAACTCCAATATGCGTTCCACCATATATTGTACCTCGACAAATATCACTATTTGCAAAGAAGCAGCCTGCCAAAAACCAAACTCAAAGGGATTCTGCACCAGTGTCATAAAAATTCACGGCTTCTGTTTATCAGTCAGACCAGTGATTCTGAAGCAATGCTAATGTCCGTTGCAAAGTGGCGCGCCACAAATGACTCCACCAATGGGTTCACCAAATGAGGTGCCTCGTCCTACAAGATAATATGATTTGCCTACTTAGAATCTCATACTGCAAGGCTGTTTTGATTGAAGTATGAGAATGCCAATATCCAAAGCGAATGCCAGTGTGACAGAGACAGACCTGAGGGCAGTGTCCGACATTGGGCAAGACAACAAAGTCTTCAACGGTCTCAAAGTCGCCGTAGGCTCTACCAAGCTCAATGGGTTCCCATGGATCTTTATCGCCCCAAGCTATCAACACTGGACACTGCACAGAAAACTTGCACGTTGAGACTAAATATCACGACTACCAAAAACGATTCAGTTACTGAGATCAATGCAGACCTTGACTTGGGGAATTAGTTCCTCAGGAAGAGGGCCACCAGAGTAACAAATGAACTCAAGAAACACGTCTACTGCACCCGGTTCAAGCCCCGGACGAAGAATTTTCTCAACTAGCTCCTCTGTCACCTGGGAAGTATCATGGTAACACTGAAACAGAAGTTGTTAGTACAGGCCAAGCACAATGAACTCCCTTTTTGTTTCTGCAAAGTTCTAGCTTTTCTTCCTAAGTTGTCTATCAAAAGATAATTATACTCCATTTCCAAGCTTGGATTCACTTCATTACTCATTTGTAGTAGGGTTCGGATATAAATACACATGTAGCCGGATACTAGAAAGTATGAAACAGAAAAATAGCTTAGGCTCAGCACTAGATTGAGAGTACATACCTGGCAAAGAATGTTTTTAACAGATTGAGGGGTGGCTACTGATTGAAAGAATAATTTACCCAGTGCAGTATTCCTGCACAAATGACAACCAGTAAAAGTTAACATGCTGAGTTTCAGTTTAGGCACTGAGCATATAATTGATGACAATTTATTTCGCTCAGTACCGGAGTAAGTTCTGGAATGCTTTGATCAGTGGTCTAGCAAGAGGAGGCTGTTTCGTAATGTGAAGCATACGAAGAGATATGTTGAGAAGAAGAAGCCCTTTGCAGAGATGCGGCGCCATCACTGCAGCCTGAAGTCCAACTACACCTACACCAAACTTTGGCAAGGAAACATTACTGCAATGAAGCTGAACATATCCCATAAAGAATAGATACCCGGCATTCGAGATGTAACATTGCTGAGCTAAAACACAATGACTACTGACTACCTCCAATGGAATTGCATATAAAGAATGCTTGATCCTGAACAACCTCCACACAGAAGTCATTCAATTGGGAACCCCAAGTCTGGAATGTGTAAAAAGGGGTGTCCCCATCCCCGAAATCGCGAGGGTTAGGCTTGTCAGAGTAACCATACCCAATGAGATCGATGGAGTAAACCCTGTGTGACTTTCCAAGAACTGGTAAGTTCTTTCTCCAATGGTCACTGTTAACAAGCAAATCAAGGGTCAGTTCAGCTTGATCAAATTAAGCAGGATGACATTCAGATTGAGTTACCTGTTAGCTCCAAAACCATGAACCAAAACGAGTGCCGGGCCTTTATCACCACAGCTTTGGTACCTAATTGAATAATCCCTCCATTTCCACTTGCTTACATTCAACAATCCACATAAAAACACACACATTAAAACTTGCATATATGACTAATATACATGACAAGAGTATTTGAGAGAAAATTACCCAGAAAGAACAGGTGGGTCTTGACCGGAACTGGAACCATTTACATTCTCATCCTGAAGGGCATTTGAGTTTGTGATCATACTTGTAGCATAAGCATGATGATGTGGGTAAGAATAAGATGAGGATTTCCCAGATGGGGATTTGTGTTTGTTTGTTGTTCTTGATGAAGAGATTGAGAATTGAAGAGGTGAAAAAGCATGTCTTGGATTAATGAGGTTGATTAAGCTTTTGGTTGGGGTGTGAGAATGGAGATGGGAGATGGAATTGGAAGCAGACCAACTTGTGCTGGCCATTCCTACAGATTAAAGGAGAGATTTCCTAAATCATAAGCTCATTGTAGTGGTTTTTTCATATGCCCAATGCAACAGAATAAACTACTTGAGACCTAAAATTTTGGTGGTTGTAGTTCCCCCAAATCTCAGGCCTCCCTGCCACTACACTCCAGCACCCCCCCCCCCCCCCACACACACAAGTAGAGGGAGTATTTAGAAGGGTCATACATATATATATATATATGTGAAAATTGGATTATAATAATCCCATATTTTGCAAATTGGATGGCGATAATTCCTACTTTCAGTGTGTATTCTGGTGATCCAAAAAAAATAAAATTGTATTGTAGTGGTACCAAATCCACCTCCACATTCTTTTTAATTTTTTTCATTCGTACCTCATATTGTTTTTATTTTCTCCGTTCCTGCCCCTAGAAATGTAATGAATTGTAGTTTCTAAAATATTTTTTAAATTATTTTTTTGAAACTCCGAGTAATTATTATGATTTTTTAAAAGGAATAAAAGTGAAAAAAATTCGTAAAAAATAGTAAGAAAATTGAAAAAATTTGGAGAAACGCCATAAATTCATTAAAAATCATGGTAAAGTGTTATATAAAGTTTTGAATCAAATGCAACACAAAATCTATAATATTGAGGGTATATTCTCGATGATGTCCCACTACAATCCAATTTTACCAGAATACAAACTGAAAATAGGGATTATCGCCATCCAATTTGCAAAATATGGGATTATTATAATCCAATTTTCCTATATATATATATATATATATATATGAAAATTGGATTCTAATAATTCTTATTTTCACGAATCGGACATCAATAATTCCTACTATTAATTTGGATTTTGGTGTCCAAAAATAAATAAAATTGTATTTTTGTGGGACACCATCGAGTCAAATGGTGGTGACTCGGTGGTTTGTAGACGTGTACCGGTGAGAGTATATTTGACCAAGAAATTATTATTTCAGTTGTATTTTAGTGGTCTCATTTAAATTACTATTGTGTTCTAGTAGTCCCATTGATATACTTATTGTATTTTGGTGATCTTATTTCATAGTTGATTATGTTCTGGTGGTCCAAATTCTTAGTCAAACACAAAAATGTTGTCATAAGAATCATAGCGCCACATTAATCTATCTCTCAGCCAAGAGGTAGCCAACGGGATAGACTTTATAATCTCTACATCAGGTTGCAGGAAGATGATGTCAATCATGTCTTCCCGCCAAGCTTATGTGTCTCGGTTAATGAGGTCCCCCACCCTCAACAAAGCAGACTCGGTTTTCATGGGCATCATAACCTTAAACAAAGTTGGTCTTGGAACCTACTTTGACTTTCAGATGTTAAGCGAGTAGTCATCCCCAACAATCCACCTTGTACCATTCTTACAATCCACATGACACAACTTAGATTCGTCCATGTATAACTCCCTTATTAGTAGGATCGACATCAAGCAGACCCATGATTGGAAAGTATCTTACTTTTGGCCCCTTGTAGGCAAGAGACTCCGGTGTATGATGCAAATGCCACACTTACTTGCCTGAAAGTGCTTTGTTAAAAAGTTCAAGCTCTCTAAAGCCAAGTTCTCCACTAACTTTTAGAATCACAAAGCTTTCGCCTATGACCTAATGGATTTTCCTTATACCTTCCTTCTCGCCCCACCATTATTTGTTGATGATAGCATGGATGTTGTAACAAAAAGAGCTCAGGAATCTGAAGATACTCATTGCATAAGTGGTTTCCCTTCATTGGATGGAAATTTCAAAGGCAACCAGGATATTATCCGTGATTGATTGATCTGGTGTAAGTGCACTCTAGTTAAGGGAAATAATATTAGGCAAAATAGACTTCACCGATCAATTATTACCTTGATAACTAGTTTGTAACAAATATTATAAAGGTTGATCGGTCGATAGTCTATGATCTCCTCCAAATTGTTTTTATTCAGAATCAACACCACATGTGTATGGTTCAACTTCTCTGGAAACTCAGTGTCGTTCAACATAGCCAAAACATCATTCGTTACGTCGTCCCCAACCACCTCCCAATATTTTTGAAAAAAAATATGAGTTCAGCCTATCAGAGCCTGGAGCCTTGTTTAGGTTCATCATGTTGAACATCTCTACCACTTCATCTCTAGAATAGGGTTTGCATAAATCATCATTCGTTGCTTGAGTTACACGTTCCTCAACAAAACTGAGCACGTGAACCATTCATTAAAGGACTTTCGACGGAAACAAATTCAAATAATCAAACATGATAATTTATGAATTTCTTCAAGGCCCGTATAAACTTCCCCCCAAGCATTCTTTAGACTCTCAATGGTGTTTGACTTCTTTCTATCGTTAGCCCGTTGATGGGACCAACTAGAATTCTAGTCCCCGTGGCTAATATATTGAACTCAAGATCCTTGCCACCATATCAGCTTCTCATGACGTTGCCATTTTCTGATTTTCTCAAGAATCAACTTCATGCTTGCCTGATCAATGGTGAAATGGAGGCTGTAGGTAAGCCTCACTATTTCTTTTTGGACACGGCCAAACTTCGTTAGAAAATGGCCTAAAATTTGGTGGTTTAAGTGTTGGTTTCTTTTTTGTTGGACTCTTCACATGACCCTTTTTATGTTGCTATGGTGGCTCATGGAAGATCACAAGTTTCTTGATTAAATTGCTAAACCTAACACATACTTAGCAAACAATGCACTATTTTATCAAGTTATTTTATTAATTAGCTTAATTAATTAACCTAATTAATAAAATTAGTGGAGTTCAGCTATGGTTAGGGCTTTAGGGTGTGTCCTCTCTATATAAAAGGGTTTTCTTCATCTTTTGAAATTATCCCAAAAATTCAGTAATTTTCGCATTTTAGTTGGTGAGAGTTTGTGTCAATTGTTATACTCTCTTTGTGTTGATCTCATGGTAAGATCGTTTGTTGTAATCTCTACCCATAGTGAATTCATTTGTGCTTGCACCGCCCATGGTCTTTTTCCCGATTGGGTTTCCACGTCAAATTCTTGCCTTTTTAATCTTGCTTTTATTTTCTTGATTTATTGTATTCATCTTATTTTGCTTCCACGAATTAATTTGCTCGAAATATTTGTTACAAACTCTCTATCATTCCACTTGATCGGAGCCCCCATGCAGCCATCAATCCACACCAAACACCTTGTCACGCTCCCCCCTCATGTTGGTTTTGCCAAGCCTGCTTAATAACTTACCCACACTACTCGTTCAAGGTCCACATGGCCTCAAACATCCTCATCTTTTACTTCATCCTTTGTTGGTGCAAACCAAAACATTTGAGAATTCTGGGTGATCTGAGATGTCATCATCTATGTGGTAAACTTTAGCATCCGGGGAGATACCAACCCACTCGGCTTAGGCACAAAAGTGATCTAGCACATCTTCCACTGACCCTGCACCCTACAACTTGTTCCACCACGCAAACTTATATCCACTTGCTCCCTAACTTTACTAGCCCATAAGCCTCCGTTGTTGATTGAAGAAACTTGCAAAACAGCCTTTAGCTTCATCGGTTCATGTTCAGTTGTACCTTTTGTGGGTTTTGGTAGGGTTGTCGGTCCGCGAGGATGGGTGTTTAGGCTTGACAAGGGAATCGGTTTGTGTTTGGGTTTTTCTCAATTGCGGAATGCAGTAAATTATGTAAAGGAAAGTTTAAAAAAAAAACTAACCTAGACATGGATTCAAAGAAAGCAATAAAAGCATGAATTCAAAGAAAGCAAGAAAAGCAATGAATGAAAACAATGAATAAAAAATGAAATTGGGGACAAGAAATTATCCCTTTGATGAACAATCTTCAATCTAACTTTGATTTCCCCGAACAAACAAGAAATCGTGAATTGGATTACCAAAAAAAAGTTGGTTGGGGGTGCCACACATCTTTTTTAAATGACTCGCGGGTCACAACTTTTTTTAATGCATTCCCAGGTGACATTAAACTTACTTAAGTAACTGGAGGGTGACATTCTGTCGTGTTTTGGCCGAAATCATTGAAAAGTCTGATTTACCCTTCAAAAAATGAGTGAAATATCTTATTTGCCCTTATTTTTATATCTAATTTAACTTTATCTACCCTTCCTCCCTCCTCCTCTCTTTCCCTCCCCCTCTTCCTCTGTAATTCAAACTCTTGCAAACTCCCAAAAGTGGTTCTTCTACCCTTGTTTTCCACATTTGATGAAGGAGATGAAGACCTAACAACCTTACTATTACCACTCATGCCTAAACAATGTTGCTCCCTCTTCAACCTCCCTCTAAAATTCAAACCCTCAAACCCTTTTTCCTCCCCACCACCACTCCCTACACCTTCCTTCATTATCCTCTGCTTCTCGGAACGGCGTCGTTTGGTCTCCATCCTCCGAAGCGTCTGTATCTCCTTCCTCTTCCTCCATTCCTCCTCTACCTCTACTAGCAATGACGTCGTTCTGACTAGGGTGTGCACAGGTGCAGGTGGCGGTTGTGCGACCTTATCACCTTCGTTGAACAAGAGCATGGTAGTAGCTATGGAGGATGTGGTGAATACGAAAGGGGAAAGTGGGGTTTATGAGGGGTTTTATGCCACGGTGGCGGCGGTGGGGGTGGCGGACACCTTGGTGCAAAGCGGCCTAATTGGGTCCGCCGGAGAGATATATGCAGGCTACTTGTGCTGGCACTGCTGGCTCAGGTGAGGTCATTTCTGGGCCCTTGTAATTTCGTTGAATGAATCAAAGGTAAATTTGCCATAGATAGAGCAGAGAAAAGAGGGAAAGAGAATTACGGAGGAAGAGGATGAAGAAAAGAGGGAAAGAGATATTGAATGGCAAATTAAGTAAAATTAGAGAGAAAAATAAGGGTATATTCGTCCTTTTCAACATATTTAGCCGGATTTCACTCAAAATAATCGGAATGTCACCCCCCAGTTACTTAAGTAAGTTTAATGTCACCTGGGAATGCATTAAAAAAAATGTGACCCACGAGTCAGTTAAAAAAAATGTGTGGCACCCCCCAGCAATTTTTTGGGATTACCAAGGGTTCCCAAATTCTCACTAGAAGTAGAATTGGTAACCTTTGACTCTCCTCCTTACTAAAAGTGGATTGTGGTGATTATTACTAGAAAGCTTTGAAATCAAACATCAATAAAGACTAGAGAGAGGGAGAAAGAAAGGAAGAGAGGGAAAACTTGTAAAACTTTTAATGGAAACTTGCTTGAAAGAGATTGAGTACAAATTGCAAGAGAAATGAAGAAAACTTGAAGAACAATAAAGAAAACTTGAAGAACAATTAAAGAGAGATTTAAGCAAATAAGGAAAGCAATAAACCTAATCTAACCTAACTCTACCCTAAAACTACTTAGACTACTTGATAATGGTGCTGGGTACATGTGGGTATTTATAGAAGGAAGGAAAAACATCCCAAAACCCTAGAAATTAATCCCACAGCACGCGCAATTTTTCGCGGAACTGGGCAGTGTCGCGGGCGCGACCAGGCTCTGCCCGTTTGCTGTCCATCGCTCATCAATGTACGTCGCGGGCGCGAGCTTGTTCGTCGCGGGCGCGACTTGGGTCTGTCACGGGCGCGACTCGGCTAATCTCGGGCGCGATTCACGTCTGTCCGTAGCAACTTCTTCTGTCCATAGCAGGTCGCGGGTGTGACGCTGTCTGTAGCGGGCGCGACGACTGTCTTGGCTGATGCTTGGCTTGACGCGGCAGCAGCTTGTCACGAGTGTTACCGACGTGACTCGGGCGTGACCTTCTTCTGCCTTTTTCCCCTGTTTTGCACCAAAACTTGACAAGAGGTTCCCGGTTTGGTCTCGCCTCGGGTCTCCGCTCGGGTTGACTCGGGTTGGCTCGGGAAATCGGTCGAAATTGCCTAAAAAGCCACAATTAAGCCCAAATTCCTTCTAACTCCTTATTTCCCTATAGAACACAAAATCATCATATCTAAAGAGATCATCAGGCTTTATGATCAGAGAAAGGGAAGGGGCGTGGTCACCAATAGGTAAATACCTAAAATAAAAACGGCCCGGTGGACGGCGTAACAATAATGACATATAAAACCGGGGCTAAAACAAGCAAAACTCCCTATAAAAGATATAAAATTCGGCTCGGAATGAGACCGAACAACACTCCCACACAAGGGTTTGCTCGCCCCGAGCAAACTAAAAACAAAGATAAAAACAGAGAAAAAGAAACTAAAAACCCTAACTCACTTTCGCAGGAATCGCGGATGCATTTAAAACATGCATTAAGCCCTTTAAACCCCTTGGCAGCCCAAGTGGACGAGGAAGGTCTCGTGAGGGTTTATAGAAGCTATACCCATAAAAGCCAAAGAAAAGGAGAGAGGGAAAATGAAAAACAAAACAAGGAAAAGAAAAGAGAAAACAGCTTGCTTCAAGGAATCATGCTATTGCAATCAAGAAAATGATACTAATCATCCAAAAGGAACCGTTGTGAGCACCACGAAAAACCTAACTCAAGCAATTGTCAATCTTAGAGATTTTCGACTCCCGACATCTCATGAAAAGCTAAATCTCATGTGCACAAGTGTTTAGTGGGTTCCGAGTGATTCCGATCGATTCTCAAGAAAAACTCACATCCGAGCTCAAATCAAAGCGAAAAGGAATTTATTCAAGCGATGTCTTCCCTTTATTTATGTCGCCCTTGACTTGGTGAGGGCCGCAGGAAACGCAAGGTGAGACAATTATTAAAGATTCATTGATTAGTGTTGGCTTGAGAAAACTCAAGGAGATTGGTGTTAGTTTTTTCGGGAGTTGAACGGCCCATAACGGGGTTTACCCTCCCAACATGGGCTACTCCATACGCCTCATCATTACGAAAATGAAGTGCTTAAGGGGTAATAGCGTCGCGCCGCTAATACCAATTCCATGTAGGTAGACTAACTTAACTACAGGTCATATTTAATTAATTCACTTTTTCAACAAGCTCGGATATGGCCAGCTAGAGTCTCACAGTTTCAACCAGAACGTGAAACAAAACAGAGATCTCACTAGGCATTCAATGAAGGGAATCTAGATAAATGAGTCATGACAACGCCCAAGCTAGGGTCGAAAATGCTCAAACCGGCTTCTTTCAAGAAGATTAAGAAAGTCTTCCCAACATTGACAACACTATCCAAGAAACGAAGCAAAAACAAAAGCAAAACGAAAACTTTTAAGGTTTTTCACTCCCCTTTTTTCTCCTTTTTCACACAAAATTTTTTCAAATTTTAGACCCAAACTACGAAAAACAAAAGTAAAAGACTCAAAAACTAGGTGATCTACCCATGACAAATGGAAGTATCACCCCCCACTCCTACACAAAACTTCACAATGTCCCCATTGTGAGAAGAAGGGTGTCACAAATAAGGTAGAAAACCTACAAAAGACTCGCAAACAAGCAACAAACAACCAAAATGGTGGCGACCCAAGCCCACACGGCTCTAATAGCAAAATATATTCAACATTCACACTCTAGGGGTTCGCCACCCAAAAAGAAAACCAAGCATGCAACATGGATCATCGATATATTCACAACCAAAGAGAGGGTAAAATGAAGTTACCTGAAGATCTTCAATAAACGCATACCCAATTCGCGATCCACGAACATCACACCATAAGTTAGATATAAACACGAAAGAACATACTATGTGTGATGGTTCACATGCAAGATCAAAAGGAAAAACAACTATACAAGACACTAAGGACTAAAAAACTAAGAAAAAAAAACTAAAATATTTACAAAACGACTCTCACTCTTTTTTCTTTTCTTAAACTCAAAAACCGGAATGCAAACTACGCTTCCACTCCCACACAAAGAGGTTGCCATGTCCTCAAAGGAAACAGAAGTAGGTAAGCAAGCACCCCAAAATAAAAGAAAAAGACACACACAAAAAGAAAATAAAAGAAGAAAAGAAAGAATACTTACTAACTGTACAAGAAGGGTGAGGAAGGATATTACCTGGGAAGCTTCTTATCAATAGACTCACTCCTTCCCACCTCAAGATATCGGGCACCATGTCAGAACCAGTCAACGCCCAGAGTAACAAGTCATGCATTCTCTCATGCATCTCAGAGTGGTGTAGGTAAGAGCACACTCGAGCACATCAACAAACATTAGTACTCTTAACAGTTTGTCAAAAACCTTGGAAAAATCATAGAAAGGACGGACTACAGGGATGTACAAGACTTTCCTAGGCATGGTGAAATGAGACATAACAAATGGATCCTCCCATTGACTTGTAAATGGAAATTGGGTATACAAATCAACGGAAGGGGGCAATACAACACATTCCTTAACCTCTTCATGCAACGACTTGGATGCAAACAACGACTCATAAAGCATATCACCATCAAAAATATCATTGTCACAAACCAAGTTCAAACACTTAGGATCAATCCCCGTAGACTCAAGTTCATCACCACAAGATTTCACATCAATGACTTCACAAGGAAGGGTAGCTAATGCCTCACTAATGCAATGATTCTCAATGAAAGTGAATAAGTCAGTATCTAGTACACATTCAATCACAAAGGATTCAACTTCACTCTCAACAAGATCATGTTCAAATTCATCATAAGCAACATGGCATTTACGATACTCAACCTTTTCTTCACACAAATGCATGGACAATGGTTCATCATTAAGCATGTATTCATCAAGTTCTTCATCATCACACACAGAATCAACTCTAGTACTATGGTCCATTACAGTAGTCATCATCATAATCATACACAGAAGAATCGACATGCATTTCAGGACTCAAAGATGAATGATCTACTTCAACATTCGAATCAACCATTTGTGAAAGAAAAGTTTCTACCCCAATTTTAAGCACGTGTTCAAATTCTTGCATGCATTCATTCAATTTCACACGCATCTCAACTTGTAAATCATCTATTCGAGCAAGAATAGTATCCAGTTTAACTTGCACACAAGATTCGAAAGCATGATATGGAGATTCACAATGCACGCACAAATGATGAGATTCAACAACTTCACACGGGGGAAGATCATAAGAATTTTTCACATAACGTTTCCCATAGTGAAATTGAGCATGAAGAGCACACAGGTTACCAAAACAAGAACCCGATGAATAAAAAGTCTCCCCAAATTGACAAGTATCCGTATACAATCAATCAAATAATTCTCAAGCCCGATACTCATTTTCAACATTGAAATCAAAGTAATTCAGAAGAGAACGGGTCTCGAAGCTCAATCCCTCATTAATAACAACTAACACTTCCTAATTAGAAAAAAATATAACCATGAGGGGCCCAGTAAGCAAGATAATCATTTAATCTATCACGATAATCACAAAATAACTCTTGCTCATTTTGAGGGAAGCTAAAACATGTCATCTTTTATTTTCTTTTTTTTCTTTTTTTTCGATATTCAAATTTTTGTGCTACATTTTTCTAGTATAATCAAGAAAGCAATAAACTATATACACACAAACCAATAATCTAATCCACCAAATAACGTCATCCCTGGCAACGGCGCCATTGTTCGGTTGTAATTTTTGTGGTTTTTAGTAGGGTTGTCGGTCCACGAGGATGGGTGTTTATGCTTGACAAGGGAATCAGTTTGTGTTTGGGTTTTTCTCAATTGCGGAAAGCGATAAATTATGTAAAGGAAAGCAATAAAACTAACCTAGTCATGGATTCAAAGAAAGCAATAAAAGCATGAATTCAAAGAAAGCAAAAAAAGCAATGAATGAAAACAATGAATAAACAATGAAATTGGGGACAAGAAATTATATCTTTGATGAACAATCTTCAATAAATCTTCAATCTAACTTTGATTTCCCCGAACAAACAAGAAATCGTGAATTGGATTACCAAGGGTTCCCAAATTCTCACTAGAAGTAGAATTGGTAACCCTTGACTCTCCTCCTTACTAAAAGTGGATTGTGGTGATTATTACTAGAAAGCTTTGAAATCAAACATCAATGGAGACTAGAGAGAGGGAGAAAGAAAGGAAGAGAGGGAAAACTTGTAAAACTTTTAATGGAAACTTGCTTGAAAGAGATTGAGTACAAATTGCAAGAGAAATGAAGAAAACTTGAAGAACAATAAAGAAAACTTGAAGAACAATTAAAGAGAGATTTAAGCAAATAAGGAAAGCAATAAACCTAATCTAACCTAATTCTATCCTAAAACTACTTAGACTACTTGATAATGGTGTTGGATACATGTGGGTATTTATAGAAGGAAGGAAAAACATCCCAAAACCCTAGAAATTAATCCCACATTAATTTTCCATTTCCGCAGGCGTCGGCAAAGGGCGCCGACTCTGCTCGCCCCGCTCACGTCCGTCATTATCGTTGTACGTCGCGGGCGCGACTTGGGTCTGTCACGGGCGCAACTCGGCTAATCTCGGGCGAGATCCACGTCTGTCCGCAGCAGCTTCTTCTGTCCGTAGCAAGTCGCGGGTGTGACGCATGCAGAGCGGCGCGACGCTGTCTGGTGCTTGGCTTGGCTTGACGCGGCAGCAGCTTGTCACGGGTGTTACCGACGTGACTCGGGCGTGACCTTCTTCTGCCTTTTTCCCCTGTTTTGCACCAAATCTTGACAAGAGGTTCCCGGTTTGGTCTCGCCTCGGGTCTCCGCTCGGGTTGACTCGGGTTGGCTCGGGAAATCGGTCGGAATTCCCTAAAAATCCACAATTAAGCCCAAATTCCTTCTAACTCTTTATTTCCCTATAGAACACAAAATCATCATATGTAATATATAAAATCGGGGCTAAAACAAGCAAAACTCCCTATAAAAGATATAAAATTTGGCTCGGAACGAGACCGAACAGTCCACCTTTCTTCTCAAAGTGGTACAAAAATTCAATTAGTCCCCTTCAATAAGTCATTGCAAATTGGAGTATAACTTCAGGACTAGGGGCAAATTACAAATCTTGAGTTTGTTTAGGGTTTCAGGGAATCCATAGATCTCCGTAAACCTCCATGCATTGTCATGGGCCTTCCACTGCACCTTAATATAAATAGAATTAAAAGATAACATGAGAAACTCTACCCTAATACCCTTTTTCCACCACATGGCTAAGCCACTGGACCTACCCTTACAATCCATAACCACCCCCTGAAAACCATTAAAATTATTAACAACTTCTAACATCTCTCTAGCATTAAGCTTAGTTTCCGAGAGAAAAACTGGCTTATAGGTCCTTTGCCTAAGCAACGTTGTTAAAAGTTGAACCAGCCCGCTTCTTTGACTCTTTTTTCCCCTGAGCATCCAAACACATCCTACCATGACTTCCTCTTAAACAAGTTAGACCTTGTATCCACCATGTCAACCTCTTCATTAGGTGGGGGGTGTTGAGTTTGATCACCCCTTTGCCCCTGAAATTGAAGCTTCTTCTTTCCTTGCTGATTTTTCCTTCCTTTTTTAAAGGCAATAATCAATCTTTTCTCCTGCTCTACTTCCGCTTCTCTTCCTCTTCTCTTTCATTTCAGCGGTGTCGCCTTAATTGTGTTGAGTATGGTACGTCACTCTCCTTCAAGTCCTTCCCAAAGTTATCACACGCCTTATAGATGTGATCCAACATGCCACATTCATAACAATAATCACCTAACTCTATATACCTCATATTAAACCAGTGAGTTTTCCCTAGAATTTTTGCTTTCCTCTATGCAATGACTTGCTTAAATCAAGATTGACACAGAAATTTAGGGACTTATCAATCCTTATCAAGTTATTGTTATCAGTGCACCCAAAAGCGAACTATATCAAACATAACCTCCGAATACTTCTCTACCCATTAGTTCTTCCATCAATAAAGTATGACCATAAAAAATCCAATGACCCTCCATCAGGGCTATTGTCTTATCTAGCCGTGAAAAAACTGAAAGATGAACAAGTTCTTATCCAATTCCTTGATGATCATCCCTTCCCCTGTTTTCAGATATTTTTAAACTAGCGTGGCCTTCATTGCACCCACATTGAAAGAATGTTTGATATGCAACTTATCGATCAAACTCATGGCTATCTGTTCCACCTTCTCCTGGTTTTCTTCCTCATCACACTCGACCACTATCTCTTCCTCCTTTGTTAATGCATGCCAAACTTTCCGTTGCCTTCTCTATCTTCCTCGCCATTGTTGGTGAACCCGCAGAACCCTAGAATACAATGCTTGGGAGTGATAGGCACCGTCTAAACTGCCATCCGGAAACCTAATGCCAACAACGGTAGGGACTACGCCTTTGCACAAACCCTAGGTAGACCGGCTATTGGGGCCAGGAGAGAAAAAAAAAGTAACTTAATTGAACTTGATATAATACTTACATGTATAGGGGATTAATTTTTTTTAAAGAAAAATTCTAAGGTAGTCAAAATTTTTTACGACTACGGTAGTCGATCAATATAAACCATTGATCTATTGAAAATTGATCTGAACCATTGATTTATTTTGGGAAGCAAAATATAATAAAATATTTTTAAGATCTCTTAACTATTTTTTCTATATTAATGATAAATTTAATATAAATATTTTATTTCATGACAAATTAAAATAAATTAAAGATAAATTTAAAATAAATGTTTTCTTTCCGTTAAAAGAGTATTTTAATAGCCAAAATAGACTACAACAATATAATACCCAGTTCACCATTGATGCCATTGATATTAATTCACTATTGATGGCCGTTCATCTATTAGCTAACCTCCATGTTTTCTAGGTGGCCTTGTATTAACGACGGAATGCTCTTACACCTATTTTGAGCCTTGTTTTTCTTTTGACAAATTGTTTATAGTAGTAGCTAATATAATTCAATGTCTAATATGTCAACAACTAATCGCCAAATAAGAAAAGGAAAACACTTTCACCCTTCATCTTGGATACTATATTCAACACAACATCTACTGAAACCTCATTGAGGTAATATACTAATATCTTAGGAGGACTAGGGCCAAAAACTGCAAAACCATAGTTCATTGTACAAACAAACAGCAAGAAGTGCACTGATACACTCAATCTGCGACAAATCACCTTCACTAATCCCTCACTCTCCACTTCCCGTGCTTCTAATTCCCATTAATTTATGCCTATATTGTATCTTTCCTCCACCTCCAATTTCCTTATCAATATTGCCACTTCCAGGTGCAACTTAATTAAGGGATGTCACATATTGAACAAAACAGCAAAGCAAAAAGTAGAAAATATATCTGTGACCTTCGAACCAGTGACCTTGTAAACACATTTGAGTAATATGGAAATACCCAATGCAACCTCACAGCTACTTTCAGAATAAATAAAATCTCAACATTTTTTTTTTATGGAAAATCTATAATCTTTTGGAATATTGTAAAATAATTATATGGAATTTAAATTATTTGCTAAAGATTCACAAATAAAATAATAAAAACTAAATCAATGGTTTAAATTATTCTATCTATAATCAATAACTAATATTCAATTTAACTACGGTAGTTAAAAATAAATTTGACTACCACATACCTTCCCTTTTTTAATGATTTATTAGTATCCTGAACTCAATTTGGCTACTAATGGAAATAAAATATTTTCTTATTTATTACTACTTCTAACCAATTATGTCAAATCAAATAATTAGTTGGAACCAAATTATTAAAAGATCTTTTTGGTTATTGAATGGATAGAAAACCTGTTTTTCAAAGGAAACTAAATTTACTTGATAATATTGAATACAATGATTAATTTATTCCGTTAATCACTCACCGACTTATCTAATTATCTTACATCCTGTTGATAAATTTTATTGACAAATTTTATTTTGACTATAAATCTATGACAACACCAATTCCTAATAATGCATCTATTTTGTTGTATACTTGTATATAGGGAAGAAAACACCAGAAAACCCTAGAAAATAACGTAGGAAAGGAGGTGGTGGCAGCAAATAATGAAAAGGAGATGTGGCATACAATAATAAATGTGAAAGGGATTTGCAATTAGCATTAGAATTTTAGACCAATCATTACGGCATATTTGAACGTAATCATCCATTGTGTGTCTGTGCTGGGTGGCCTTTGCTGTATTCATCTACGGAATTCAATTTTTAATTGTAAAATTGATTATAAATAAATTCAATTTATTATATTAGTCGACGAAATTATAAAAATCTTTCTTTGATATGAATAGTATCGTATTTAAGTAAATATTCTTAAAAACTTTTACTGATGCTTTTTAGTTTGTTCCATAAAAAGCTAGTAGGAATAATGGACTTTTACTCAATTGAATTTTGGTACACAAAATTATTGTTCAAGATAATTATTGTTCAAGAAAATTTTCCAATGAATAAAATATATAGCAGAATATTAGACTCATAGATGACTAATATATGTTTGGATCATTTTGGATTCAGACTCACCAAATTTCAAATAAAAAATTGATATCAATACTGTGTTTATTAGGGTTTATTTCACGGAAAAACTTATAATGGTTGTCAACCATAACAATCACCACAATGAAAAGAATGTTAATTCATATATATGTCAATTTTTATCTTCGCCATTTATTTTTTTTATTTAGTACAACATTATAAAATATATTTTCTTATTTTAAAAAAATTTTTACGAATTTTTTTAAAATTTAAATACCTTAACTCTAAGTTTTTGCCTAGTAAACAAGCATATTTTGAAAAATATTTATTTAATATTTTTTTAAAATATACTAAAATTTTAAAAATATATTTTACAATTTATATTAAATAAAAAAGCTAATGATCAAGATAAAACTTGATACATATACGAGTAAGATTTATTTTACTTACGATGGCTGTCATGGTTGACAACCACTATAATTGTGTCCTTATTTCATGGCAGATAATTTGAATGAATTTAAATATGGATTCAAATAATATACTTAAGGAAAATATTAGGCTTATCCAAAAAGGTTTAATCAACGTTAAAGTTGGATGAAAAATCTAAGATGATACCCATTTATATTAATCATAGTACCGCCTTTAAAAAAAAATACTTATCACACTTATTTGCCCTTGTTAGGTAAATAGTTTATTGAATGACTTATTTGAAAAATGATTTATTGAAAAATTCGATCAAGTCAAATAAGTTATAAGGTTTTGTTAAATAACCTATTCATTTGGTTGATTGTCCAATAGGTTGATTTTCAATAGGCTGACATGAAAGCATATTAGATTGACTATTTGTAGAAATTACCATTTAACCCAAAATTATCAAAAATTACATACATATCATTATAAAAGTAATTGATACATATTATTTTAAAATTGGTAACAAAGGGTATAAGTGGAATTTCAATAATTACTTTTCAAAAACAACTAATTTTACTAAATACAACTTTTCCAAACAACAAATTTAAACAACAAACGACCAATCCAAATAACTAATAGTAAACAGTCAATAGCTAACAGCTAGCCCCTATTAGCCAAACAAAACTTCTTTTGTGAAATTGTTCTTTTTATGACGTAAAATAAGCTAACAACCTACCTACTACCTCCATCCTATAATACTTGTCCATCTAGGTAAAATTTAAAAACTTAATAAAATGAGTTGGTTAAATGTTGTGTTGTGTAAAAAGTTGTGAAATACGATTAGTGTTGAATTGTATGGTTATCTTTCTTTCTCTCTCTCTCGCTTTTTTTTTAACCTCGATATAATAAAAACTAATAAAAAAATTAATTTAAAATAATAAATAGTATGAAATAAAAAAATTAGTAAAAATGACAACTACTATAATAATACAAGGTACTACTCCCTCCGTTCCATATTAATTGTCATAATTTCGACTTTTACGGTCTCCAATGTCATTCTTTGATTGATAATTTCTTACATAATATGTTATTAACAATTGCAATATTATATTTTTATGATAGTATTTTTCATTATAAATATAATGGTAGTAATTTTATATAATAACTCATTATATATGTTAAGAAATTTATGATCAAAATTTTTGAAAGTTGACTGCACGATTTTAAAAAACGACAGTTAATATGAAATAGAGGGAGTATTATTTACATACAAAAGACCCTGCCAAAAGAATATTGGCATATTTTCGTATAATAGCTGCAAAAGTTAGTTAATCTTGCTCAATTTTCTATTTTTATTTTATTTTATTTATTTAATATTATTTTATCTTATTACGTTCCATTTCCCTCCAAAACTGCCAAAAAAAGCAATAAAAAAATCAAAAAGAATCAAAAGCAGGTCTAATCATTCAACCTGAGTTGTATACGCCCCACTAAAATTTCATCTCTCCCTAAAACCAATATTTTTTTTCGTTATTTCCAAACAAGCCCTTCAAAACCCTGGCCTCTATTCTCATCATCACCATCATCTCTTAATACTTATATACTGACTCTCCTCCCTCTCCCGCCTCCATCTCTCCCTCTCAATCTCCTCTCCATCGCTGCGTTGCGTGGTGGCAGCAGCAGCAGCAGCAACTGGGAGAAGAGTTCTCAACCCTAAAACCCTAATTCCAACCCTAAAACCCTACGCCAAGATTCAAGGTTTCGATCAATCAGCCATGGCGGCCGATAATCAGAGCCAGATCCAGCAGCAGGCGCAACTCGCCGCTCTCCTCGGACCCGACCCGGCTCCGTTCGAGTCGTTGATTTCCTCGTTGATGTCGTCGACGAACGAGCAGCGATCGCAGGCTGAATTCGCTTTCAATCTGTGCAAACAGACCGATCCGAACTCACTCACGCTTAAACTGGCTCATCTTCTGCAGTTTTCGCCGCACCTTGAAGCTCGAGCCATGGCCGCCATACTCCTCCGGAAGCTTCTCACTCGGACGTCGTCGGATTCCGACTCCTACATCTGGCCTCGCCTCTCTTTGTCCACTCAATCCTCGATCAAGTCAATCCTACTCGCCTGCGTCCAAAACGACGCGTTTAAGCCCATATCGAAGAAGCTCTGCGATACCATATCGGAATTGGCCTCCGGAATCCTTCCTGACAACGGCTGGCCGGAGCTTTTGCCATTCATGTTTCAGTGCGTGTCGTCGGATTCTCCGAATTTGCAGGAATCGGCGCTGTTTATCTTCGCGCAACTCTCACAGTTCATCGGAGGGGATGTTCTGCTCCCGTATATCAAGGATTTGCACACTGTGTTCTTCAACTGCCTGAACAATTCACCCAGCGCTGACGTCAGGATTGCGGCGCTGAATGCGTTGATCAACTTCATCCAGTGTCTCGAGAGCTCCGCCGACAGGGACAGGTTCCAGGACCTTCTGCCGGCGATGATGAAGACTCTCACGGAGGCCTTGAACTCCGGCCAGGAGGCGACCGCCCAGGAGGCTCTCGAGTTGCTGATCGAGTTGGCGGGGACCGAGCCGAGGTTTCTCAGGAGGCAGCTCGTCGATGTGGTGGGGTCCATGTTGCAGATTGCCGAGGCCGAGCAGCTCGAGGAAGGGACCCGGCATTTGGCCGTTGAGTTCGTGATCACCCTCGCCGAGGCCCGGGAGCGTGCTCCGGGGATGATGAGGAAGCTTCCCCAGTTCATAAGCAGGTTGTTTGGGATACTCATGAAGATGTTGTTGGATATTGAGGATGATCCTGATTGGCACTCTGCATTGCCCGAGCATGAGGATGCTGGGGAGAGTACCAATTACAGTGTTGCGCAAGAGTGTCTCGATCGGCTTGCTATTGCTCTGGGTGGGAACACCATTGTTCCTGTCGCATCCGAGCTCTTGCCGGCTTACCTTGCTGCTCCGGAGTGGCAGAAGCATCATGCTGCACTCATTGCTCTTGCTCAGATTGCTGAGGGTTGCGCCAAGGTATTGTTCGTTTTATCACCGTGTAATAGTTACAATTCTTCAATCACTTAGTTAAGCAGTCAAATATGTTAATCTCGTATTGTTGCTTGTATTGTAGAACTCTTAAAAGTGAATGGGTTATACTGATGAATACCACGTTTCTTATGGCGTGTATGCTAGGTGATGGTAAAAAATTTGGAGCAAATAGTGAATATGGTATTGAACTCGTTCCAAGATCCTCATCCTCGAGTAAGATGGGCAGCTATCAATGCAATTGGACAGTTGTCTACTGACCTTGGTCCAGATTTGCAAATGAATTATCACCAAACGGTTTTGCCTGCACTTGCTGGTGCTATGGATGACTTCCAGAATCCTAGAGTACAGGTTTGTTGGCTGTTTGGTGACATGATTTTCTGCTGACCATATTTATCTTGCAAACTTTTGTCAGGTTTCTAATGTGTGTGTTTCAAGTTTGAACGATACTATTGTGTAGTTAAGTTAGACCTAGCCTTTTGCACTATATATTGTGTCTTATTATTTGTTAGTGGTTACTGCGATTGACTTTCTTGGAAATCATTGCTGTATTTGAGTTGAAGGTAGCTTCCTTTTGCATTGCATCTTGTTACACTTTCTTACTTCAGTGGTTAGTGGCTATTGGTTACTAGTATCTAAGTCTTATGAGGATGCTTTTGAGCATTTATAGTGTATTCAAATTGTGGACTTCATCTCTATTTTATGCTAGTAGCTTTTTCGTACCCTCGTCTGATAGAAAGGGTACAAATGAAGCAAACATTTGCAGTTGTCTTTTTGTTTTTTTAATATAAAGCAGTCTGTTCTTCCTTGAATATGTTCAGAAATACAGTTCCTATATTTATTTTTTCTTGTTATATTTGTTTATATTTGCAGGCACATGCGGCTTCTGCTGTTCTCAACTTCAGTGAGAACTGCACCCCGGAAATTTTGACGCCTTACTTGGACGGGATAGTGACCAAATTGCTTGTCCTTTTACAGGTAATTGTCTAAAGAATTGGGTGATGCTAGATTGCTAGGGTGTTTTCAACTTGGGAAGTAGTAGTGCATCAGTGTCTTTCTTCTTGTTGGCAATTTCTGAGCAATGTTGATGTTAACTAACTGTATATGGTTCAGAATGGCAAACAATTGGTTCAAGAGGGAGCCTTGACTGCATTGGCCTCTGTTGCTGATTCTTCCCAGGTACTATCTCTTCTGACAGTCTTTTAGAGAATATTATATTGTTGCGGCATGGAAATGATTTCTAATTCAATGAAATTTCAGGAGCATTTCCAAAAATACTATGATGCTGTCATGCCTTACTTGAAAACTATTCTTGTTAATGCAACGGATAAATCAAACCGTATGCTCAGAGCAAAAGCAATGGAGTGTATCAGTTTGGTTGGGATGGCCGTTGGTAAGGAAAAGTTCAGAGATGATGCCAAACAGGTATGTAAATAACAGGCATTTTTTTGCAATGTCTGAACTCTAGTTGGACAATTGTGATGTCTTTCTAAAGAGATTGTTTTACGGATAATCAATATGGTTATGTATATTGTTCAATAGTTAACAGTGTCAGTCGAGGCATTAGGTGGACGAAAGACGGCCACGGCCCTCCTCAATCTTTTGTTCACCATTCTATTTGGTCATGTGATATTATATACGGGGTAAAATCGAGTTGTTTTTTCATATTTTGGGCCCCATAAATGAGTCAAAGTAGTTTATGCCCCCCTGTTATAACTATAGCTGGCTTTTTGTCCCTGAATGTCACTTGGGTTTGAGGAATTAGCAAGCTCCTGGTTTTCTGGCTAGGTGATTTCCATCAAAATTCTTTCCCTTATGATTTGGAAATATTCATTGCCTTCTTACTCTTTGCCAGGTCATGGAAGTGCTTATGTCACTGCAAGGATCTCAATTGGAGTCTGATGATCCAATTACGAGTTACATGCTGCAGGTAAGCTTTGCTAATGTCTTGCAGTGGCTTGAATGTGCTCCTTTTTTTCTTTTCAAATTTTTTTAATAATGTTGGCTCTATATGTCCACCATGTGTGAACTTTGTGGCTGCTTATTGCAGGCTTGGGCAAGGCTTTGCAAGTGCTTGGGGCAGGATTTCCTTCCTTACATGAGTGTTGTCATGCCTCCTCTGCTTCAGTCTGCTCAGCTTAAACCTGATGTTACCATCACCTCTGCTGACTCAGACAATGAAATTGAAGAATCAGATGATGAGAGGTAAAAAATACAGATCACGTATTGCCTTGTGAACCTTTAGCATTTGAGGTTACTGTTATAGTGTCATGTTTATTGTAATTCCTTGGAAGATGACCTGCTATTTGTTTCTGTTCTTGTTTGAGTTTCTGAATGTGAAAGTTAGGAGAGACTGATGGAAACACAATCTTGAGGGCTAAGTCATCCAGCAACTTTTGAAGCATACTACTGTTACTATTAGAACAATTATAGTTATAGAATACATGATTTCTGATAATGTTTATGGTTATTTGAAATGAGGACTTAACTAATGCGTATAGTGATGATGAACATGAGTGGTTGAACTTGTAGGACTTACCATGTGGCCTGTCCCTTTGGAGTTCGGACCTTAGTGATGTTCAATTATTCAATGGTTCCACATTGACCTCTTTGAGGGTTTTCTCTGTTATTGTGTGATATGACCGCACCTTCCCCTCCCTGCTTTCTTAACAAGTGCACTGTTATGGCTAAACTGCTTGGCCTGGATGCTTCGTATTTGGACCTCGAGTCTCAGACTAATCTTGGGTTCCCAAATTCTTTTATTCCCTACGGGAATGCAATTCCGGATAATTCTGAAAGATCTATGCTTCTTGCAGTATGGAGACCATTACACTTGGCGACAAGAGAATAGCAATAAAGACTAGCGTTTTAGAGGAGAAGGCAACTGCATGCAACATGCTTTGCTGTTATGCAGACGAACTAAAAGAAGGATTTTATCCCTGGATTGATCAGGTTAGTCTGTGTTATGAATGATGATAAAGTGTTTCTCATTCAAGATGGTATATTGTCTAACTTGAATTGTATGGAAAATACGCTACAGGTTGCACCAACACTTGTTCCACTCCTGAAATTTTATTTTCATGAGGAGGTTCGAAGAGCTGCTGTTTCTGGTATGAATAAACTCTGTGCTTTGACTGGGACAAACTCCAGTGAAGACAATGCTTTTTTTGATGATTTTAGAAGGTTTATTGTGTCATTGTATTGAAAAACATCTTCACGTTTTACAGCTATGCCAGAGCTGTTGCATTCAGCAAAATTAGCAGTTGAGAAAGGCCTTGCTCAGGGTCGTAATGAGGCCTATATCAAGCAGTTATCTGACTACATAATACCAGCCTTGGTGGAGGCTTTGCATAAGGTTGTTGTCCTCCTACATGGTAGCATCTTTCGTCCACTTCCCGCCTCTTTTTTCTTTCTAATCTTTGCATCTTATGCAGGAGCCAGATGTTGAAATTTGTGTAAGCATGTTGGATTCCTTAAATGAGTGCTTACAGGTCAGTCAGCTTTTTGAGTATTGTTAAACCTTGTTGCCTCTTGTTCCCCTTTGCAACAGAAACTAGGTTAAACTAAAGATAGAAGCAATTTGTCTCAATAGTCAATAGACATACTCTGCATCTCACTATCAGACAAAGGATCTTATTCAAGTACAACACCACCATGTTTACAGTATCTATCTCATTGTTTTGTGCTCAGATTTCTGGTGCGCTTTTGGATGAACGCCAAGTCAAAGCCATTGTGGATGAACTTAAGCATGTTCTCACTGCTAGCTCCAGTAGGAAAAGAGAGCGAGCTGAGAGGGCTAAAGCAGATGACTTTGATGCTGAGGAAGGGGAGTTGCTTAAGGAGGAAAATGAGCAGGAGGAAGAACTTTTTGACCAAGTCTGTAATTCTAACCACAATTTTTCTTGTTCTGTATTTTGCTTTGCTCCTCACATGAATCTCTCTTTCTTAGGATGCTACAATAATGAGTGTACTTTATTTAATCCAGGTGGGTGAAATCTTGGGAACATTAATCAAAACATTTAAAGGCTCTTTCTTACCGTTCTTTGATGAGCTGACATCATACCTAACACCTATGTGGGTAAGTATGTAGCTGTGGGTCATGTAAGCATTTCCTTAGTTACAAGTTTTTTCCCCCCAACTATGCTGTTGGTTTGTTACATATTCTGGACAAGTAAGGTGTGTTTTTTAGTTTGATTATTTGTCCACTTTTGGGTTTACTTGTCTGGTTTTAGCATGTTTTATTTAAGACGAGATGAAAAGGGAGAAACATATTTGTACTTCTTGTCTGATTTTGAGATTTCACGTAGGGTAAGGACAAGACAGCTGAAGAAAGGAGAATAGCAATATGTATTTTTGATGATGTTGCTGAACAATGTCGTGAAGCTGCTCTTAAGTAAGTTTAAGACCTTAAGGTTCCTCCTTTGCGGAATATCTTCTGTAGCCATAAACTTTTAAGATGTTCTAATTCTTTTATTTATATGGGACAGATACTACGAAACCTATTTGCCATTCCTGTTTGAGGCTTGCAATGATGAAAGTCCAGATGTTCGACAGGTAGGTCCCTTCTGTTAGCTGCTTGCCTGAATCATTGTATTCATTCTGTAGCTTGTTGTCATTTTAAATTCAAATATTTTTTATGCAAAAATTCAGGCAGCTGTCTATGGACTTGGAGTTTGTGCTGAGTATGGTGGCTTGGTTTTTAAGCCATTAGTTGGAGGTAATGCTCTGTCTGCTCTGCATACAGTTATTTTTTGTGTGTTGGTTTGTACTCATGTCAAGCATTGTCGGTTGATTTTGTGTAGAGGCTCTTTCAAGACTAAATGCAGTCATCAGACATCCTGATGCTCATAATCCTGAAAATGTAATGGCATATGATAATGCGGTATCAGCCCTAGGAAAGATTTGTACATTCCACCGGGACAGCATCGATTCATCTCAGGTCTGCATATCTGGCCATTCCATTTAATATATGCCCTTTTCCCTTGATTTTTCAAAACTTTTCTTGATAACAAGGTGGCCAATTCTCCTTCAAAAATTTGTTTACTTTGAAGTATCATTTATATATGCTGTACATCTGTACTGAAAATGTTTTTTTCTATCTTGCGCTAATTGTGATGATTTATGTATCACTCTTTCTTGAGTCTTATATTATCTGCTGCATTACCTGCGTGCCCTTTTGGGCAACATTTTGTTATATGCATTGCTTTTTCAGCAAGTGAATTGGCATTTGGCTCATTTGTGGGCAGCTGAAGGTGGGAGATAGGGAGGCTATGTGTAATTGAAAAGCATGGAGCCATCCATGTTTAATGAGAAAGCACCTTAAAATCAGTGTTGTGTTGTGTTGATGTTTGATTTCCTGTTTTCTTGGCTTCCTGTGCATGGTGGGGGACAAGTTTTGCTGGTTTTGCTTTCTTATATGGTTTCCTTGATTTGCAATCTACTATGCCCTTGATGTATGTCACATGCATCACTATGGCTGCTGCCTGCTCGGCAAATTTGTCACTTGATCTTGTGTTCATGAGTTCGTCGCCTTCAAATATTCCTGAGCTTCCCCTCTGTATTTGTGCAGGTTATTCCTGCATGGTTAAGCTGTTTGCCAATTAGAGGAGATTTGATCGAGGCTAAAGTTGTTCACGACCAGCTTTGTTTCATGGTTGAAAGGTTGTTCAAAACTTTAAAATTTTGCTACGCTGCCTTTCTTTTCTTTCTCCTGTTGATGTTATTAGTGCAGCCGCTCACCAAGCTGATGTTTTACCTGCAGGTCTGATGTGGAGCTCTTAGGTCCAAACAACCAGAATTTGCCCAAGATAATTCTTGTCTTTGCAGAGGTCAGTCTCTCTCTCTCTCTCTGTTTTTTCTAAAAAATAAGTTTAATAGCATTCTTGTGTCAGCAATCTCACAAACTGTAGTCACAAATGACCTAGCTATCACTTTGCTGGCTGTATGAGTTCTTTTTCTGCGTTTTTCCTGAAGCCTTGATGCAACTGATATGTTTCTGCACAATTTGCTCTGGATAAATATTTCTTATAGTAATTCAAAAATCACCATTTCTGGATGATCAACTGATCCAACAGTAATAAATGTTTCAATTGTAGGGTTTAATAGTGTCACGGATTAAAAGGAATATCATTAGGAGCATATCAATTTTAATTGTGATTCTTTGTAGTCAGAGCTTCTAAAACTAGGGCCTAGAATTATTCCGTTGGCAGTAATCTGCTTGCCCCTTCCATGCCACTAGAGTTGAGAGGAAGAACATGGGGAAGAGAGGGTCAAAATCGCTAGGATTGTGGTCACTGTTTAGGAGGCGTTAGTTCTTGGAGGGAAAGCTGCCAAAGACATTGCTTACCCTCGGTTCCTGGTCAACTTCCAGTTATGTGGGTAGTTTCAATGGTATGCTTCATCTACTGATGTCGACTTTTCTAATGTGGCTCTTATCCCTCACATTCAGGGGACCGGGCGGAGAGATAGAGAGTTTTAGAATCCATTATGAGAATGTTTCTATCAAATTCACACTATCTTTATGATGTCAGGGGGGGTTTGGAATGGGTGATGTACAGTGTCTTAGATGCATCTTGTTATACAATAACCAACACAATCTATTAGGGATTAATGTCAGGTGAACCTGGTTACGAACCCTGAAGCAATATTCTGTAGTTGTGTTACTTGATAACCTCTCAACAGTTTTCTTTTATAGGTTTATGTACCTTACTAAGGCATGATTCATAGTGTCAATTATAGTTGATAAAAATACTGCCGTCTATCTCTTTGGTTTTCATATCGAGCGGTTGGTTGTGTAGGTTATCTGCGCAGGCAAGGATCTGGCAACAGAGCAAACTGCAGGCAGAATGGTTAACCTGTTGAGGCAGCTGCAGCAGACACTGCCTCCAGCTACTTTGGCTTCAACTTGGTCATCTCTGCAGCCGCAGCAGCAGCTCACCTTGCAGTCAATCCTTTCTTCTTAGCATTGTTGCAAAGTGATGATTGTCGTGGTGGTTGGTTTTCTTCGAGGGGTCTTGTTTGTGCAAGAAGCATTTGGCATATATTTTATTTTCTTTTGTCGGCATGGTGTGATGTCGTCAGTCATTCATTGGTTCAGGCATCTCTTGTTGGTTTGAGGATCCACAAGAAATTCTCTACCAAACAAAAGCTTATAGTGCTCCTGTATAGGCAAAAAAACACATGAAAGGACATACACATGTGAGTGGGTGAGTCCAGTTTTGTCAAGTCTAGAGTCAGTAATGCATCGTACAAATTTGAGAGCCGTCAAGGAGGCGATTCTTGTTGCAGTTTTGACAGGTCGTTTTGCGTTTTGCATTTTTGCTTTCTTTTTGTTCAAGTGATTGGTTTTTGAGATGTAAAATAATAAGCAGAATCTTAAAGAAAGGTGTATTTATTACAGTTTGCAATTTTGGAATCAATAAGATTTGAGTTCTTTGGGTCTGTTTCTGTTTTAGCTAAAGCCAAGTGACACTCCCTTCGACATGGAACAGACAGGTACGGTACACTCTTGCCCCATTTAAAGTTGTTTGTATACACAACTGAGCTAAATTGTGCAACGGGTAATTGGAAACAGTGTCTGCATGCAGTAATATTTGCCAAAGGTTAAGGCAATTTGTATTGTATATTTTGGTCGAAATTTTTGTTTAAAATGGTTCAAGTATGATTATAACCCTATTCTTTGAGATATTAAAGTGCTATCCTTATTTTACATGGCCTGACCTTGCCTTACCTTATTTTATTTATCATATTCAACTTATTTTTATATAATTTATATTTAAAATGTGAAATTTTTTTATCTACCTCACAAAATTTATTTAAAAAAGAACAAGAAATAGGTATATGACATTTATTTATCTTACCTTAACCAACTTTACTTTGGCCCTGTTCTTTAAGCATGTAAGATTAAGTGAGATGAGGGGTGGTAAAATGGTAGACACGTGAGACTCAAAATCATCTATTTTTTTGGTGGAGGTAGGTTAGGCTAAGATAATCCTATCAAGGTAAATAACTGTGTTTTTGCTCTACCATGCGAAAGGCGTGCATTTTTATTATTGCATAGGAAATTGGATTTTCTAGCTTATCACCCTGTAGGCTGTAGGCTGTAGAGAGAAACATCAAGGAGAGTGTCTGCGTGCCTTCACGATTCTCTGCTGCTCCGTTGACCCGGCCAGATGTTCTATTCATTAATTTACTGATATGATAAACAGGGCGTGGCATGAATAATTTAAAAAAAGAGGGCGTGGCATGAAGCAGTTTGCCAGTTCCCCCTTTAATTTGATTAGCATGAGTTTGTTAAACGTACAACTACTGCTGCAAATTCTACGTACTATTTCCCTCTCTCTCATGGAGATCGGAAGGCATCAATGAAACAAAGACCTGAACCTGAAATTAGCTTAATTAACTAATCTATCCTTAACACTAATATTCAATTAAGCTGATCCTATCAAGCTCTAAAAGAAGAGGGAGACCACGAAGTTTGTTTAATTTATTCTAATATTTCTAACTAATAGCGACTTGCATCAATATTTTACCCTTTTGTTGACTCCTAACCACCTCCAATATCATTTTCTGTTGGTGTCATGGCTTATATACTCTTCGTAACGCAAAACAGACGAGCCTCCCACAACTAGTACTACTTTACCACCTTACCATGCTGCATATATAAACAACCCTTTCTAGTTTCTGCTTTTCCAAATCTTACCATCTTCCCATTTTCCAACAATTTACGTCTCTTCGTTGTTTAGTTGTGTTTTTGTGTTTGTTGTGGGAATGGAGCTTCATTTCGAGCAGCCACAACAGACGAAATTGAAGGAGAAAACTGGCACTAAGATCAGGAGAAGGGGCATTGGTACTAAGAGCAAGAACAAGTTTGTGGGTGTAAGGCAGAGGCCTTCTGGCAAATGGGTGGCTGAAATCAAGAACACGACGCAGAAGATAAGGGTATGGTTAGGTACATTTGACACACCAGAAGAAGCTGCCATGGCTTACGACGAAGCTGCTTGTCTTCTTCGCGGTTCCAACACTCGCACCAACTTCACAACTGCCTCGTCTGGGTCCTCGCCTCTTTCGACCAGAATCAGAAACCTCGTCAACCAAAAGAAGAACTTGCTCAACACCCAATCCCAATCCCAACCCCCCTCGACTCCTTCTTCGACTAGCTCTACTCCAACTTCGATGGTCAAAATCACTCCATTCGGTAATAGTAGTAGCTTGGTTCTTAACCAACCATGCAACGGTATGATCAATTTCAGCGGGGACTCCCAAATTGTCGACGAGAATTTGTACAGGCCGGAGCTCAATGAGGGCAGTCCATTTGATTATTCATGGCCGTGGGGTTGGACGTTTCCTCAAGACATCTCAACCTGTCCAGTTTCCAGCAGTTTGGAAATGGCCCCAAAGAACCCGAGCTTACTAATGCCTGATTCAGAAGTAGGTAACGAGGTTGCGATACCAGAGTTCGAGAGAATGAAGGTGGAGAGGCAGATATCAGCTTCACTCTATGCAATGAACGGAGTGAATGATTACTTAGAAAGCGTCTTCAATGCGTGCGATTCTTCTGCAATGCCTAGCTGGGATATCCCTTGTCAGCCCTTTTGCCTTGGCTCGACGCTTTGATGTGTAACTCTTTGCTTTTTGCAGATTTTCTTCCTTGTGTTTGTAGGGGAAAAGAAAGGCTAGGATTGCAGTGTCAATGTCTCTGACTGGATGTGTTCATCGTACCGGAGCAGAGCAGTGGGTTGTATATTATAGGCAGGAACTAAATGAGCTGTTTTTGTGTGGTTTTTTGCTTGAGTTGATCATGTATTTTCTTTTCTGCTACAGTCTATCATGCTAGCCAAGCTAGCTGTAATGAGTATATGCGTGTTTTCTGATCGGGATTTAAGGAGATTCAGATATATGCAATCTTACCTCAATAAACATCACTCTTTGCGGAGCAAAAACAAACAGAATACACACATTTCATAACAGGGATGAAATTGTACAATTCAGTTGCATGAGCAACATAAATTAACAGTTGGGGAAATGGGAATCGAAATCAACAGAGATGGTGACGAAAAATGTATTTTTACACACAAAAAACCGCTCCCCAAGATAATTTAAATAATGAGCATAGAAAAAGAGAGTCCAAGATCAATAATCTTCGCCGTCATCCTCCTCATCCACTCCTTCAGCTCCAACTTCTTCGTAATCCTTCTCAAGAGCGGCTAGATCCTCACGAGCTTCAGAGAACTCGCCCTCCTCCATGCCTTCACCCACATACCAGTGCACAAAAGCTCTCTTTGAGAACATGAGATCAAACTTGTGGTCAATGCGCGAGAAAACTTCTGCCACTGCAGTGTTGTTGCTGATCATACACACAGCTCGCTGCACCTTGGCTAGATCACCTCCTGGTACAACTGTCGGCGGCTGGTAGTTTATACCACATTTGAACCCGGTTGGACACCTGCAACCATGCACAAATAAGTTTAGTTATAATATATTCAATCAATAAGTTCAGAACATAGTGTGGAACCATCTCAACTAAAAGCTTAAAATAATAGTTGAAGGCCCAATGATGATTTCTCACGCAAGTGTCCTTTAGGCTTGAAGCGTGGATGCAGCAAATGTTTGCATAACCTTGTGCAAATAAATATGGGTTGCTAAGGTTGGAACCTAAGACATCTTACTTAGTCTGGCCCTGTTATCATGTGGAATAGTCTCAACTAAAAGCTTAAGCAAATGGTTGAAGGTCCAATAACAATTTTATACTCAAACACGTGTGTCACAAATAAGTCGAACCAAAATAGACAGAAGAGAAGAGATGGGTCATATATAATATACCAGTCAACAAACTGCACTGTCCTTTTGGTCTTGATAGCAGCCACAGCAGCATTAACATCCTTAGGCACAACGTCACCCCTGTACATGAGACAGCATGCCATGTATTTCCCGTGCCTTGGGTCACACTTTGCCATCATGCTAGATGGCTCGAAGACCGAGTTAGTTATCTCAGGGACGGATAACTGCTCATGATATGCCTTCTCAGCTGAGATGACCGGGGCATAGGAAGAAAGCATGAAATGAATTCGCGGGTATGGGACCAGGTTGGTCTGGAACTCAGTGACATCGACATTGATGGCTCCGTCGAACCTGAGGGAAGTTGTCAGAGACGATATGATCTGAGAAATTAGACGGTTCAGGTTCGTATAGGTTGGCCTCTCAATGTCTAGTGACCTACGGCAGATGTCATAGATGGCTTCATTGTCCAAGAGCACTGCAACATCGGCATGTTCAAGCAGGGAATGGGTTGACAGTACACTGTTGTACGGCTCCACAACTGCTGTCGATACCTGCAATTCAGACAGGTCAGACAACAGCTAACAACACTCAAAGTAGGTCCCACTTACATGGGATCTAGGGATTATTCATATGTAGGGCAGTCTTATATCAACACACAATTTCAAATAGCAAGTCTTGTGTGGATCCGTCGCACCATAAATTTATCGTAAGACGTACATTTTTGTAGTGAATTTTTACGAACGCAATCATCACTAATAATTTACTTGTGATGACTCTCATAAAAGATATGGGTTAATAAATTATTAGTCACATTCGTATTTGAAATTCATTTTTATACTTCAGCAAACATTCTGAACACTGAGAGACCGATTCCAAGAGACCCACCAAAATATTCAGACAATTTCAGACATGGCAATCTTAAAATGCCTTAACTCAAGTAAGTACCTGAGGAGAAGGAAATATGGTGAAGCCAAGCTTGGACTTCTTTCCATAATCGACAGACAAGCGTTCCAACAACAAAGACCCTAAACCGGAACCAGTGCCGCCACCAACAGCATTGAACACCAGAAAACCCTGCAATCCAGTGCAGCTGTCTGCCAGCTTCCTGACTCTATCAAGACATAAATCCACTATTTCTTTCCCAACTGCAAACAAACACAGAAATTTCAGCGAAAAACCATAACACAAAGTCAATCAAAAACTGAAGCAACCAACTAACTAAAACTAATGGCAGTTGTGAATCAGATATATACCAGTGTAGTGTCCTCTAGCAAAGTTGTTGGCGGCGTCTTCCTTGCCAGAAATAAGCTGCTCGGGGTGGAAAAGCTGGCGATACGCACCCGTTCTTACTTCATCAATCACAGTTGGCTCCAAATCAACAAACACAGCACGAGGAACATGCTTCCCTGCACTTGTCTCGCTGAAGAAAGTGTTGAATGCATCATGACCCACCCCCACTGTGGTGTCACTGCACAATACATATACACACACACAGAAAACAGATGATCAGATTTTTAACCCTGTCACTAAAATGCTAACCAATTGTCAATCCACCATAGAGATCAGAATCATCTGATCTAAGGGGGTGTTTGACTACCCAGCTTTTTGGGTAACTTTTAGCTTTTCTGCTAGCTTTTAGCTTTTTGACCAAAGTTAAAAAGCTACTTGATGAAGCATTTTGAGTTAGCTTTTCACAAAAAGCTACTTTACCTACAATCAACTAAGTCAAACAGTTGAAGTCAAACGGCTAATCCAAATAGCTATCAGCTAACAGTAACTATATACACCAAACATGCATGAATTGAAGTACCAACTATGACTATAGGGAGCTCCAAACATGACTACATCTACATGGGTTCAACTAGAATCATCTAATCAACAAAACCCAACAGCACAGAATGAGCTAGAATAATGAGCATACAACAGTTGCCCAAAACATAACTATATCTACATGGGTTTTCAGCTTTTCATGCAGAAAGTGAGAGGGAGAAAGAAGGAAACCTGGGCATGAGACCATCAGGCTGAATGCCATGTTCAAGACAGTAAAGCTCCCAGCAAGAATTTCCAACCTGAATCCCAGCCTGACCTATGTGTATGCTTATAATCTCCCTCATGATGATTCCCAATTCCCAACTAGGGTATAAGCTAAGCTTAAGCTAGATCTTGTTTCAGAGTGTGAGAGGTGCCTAAGATATTTTTGTGTGTGTGTATGGGCACAAACAAGTCTATGTTCTCAAGATGCTGAATTAATATTCCAATGAGACAGATAATACTCAAATAACCCCACTGATTTCCTGGCTGTCTCTTTCAACTGTGTGGTTGGCTTTTGGAGGCCACTTGAATTGTCTGTTTCCTTCAATTATCATAAGAGGTATGGCATGGATTTATATCTACATGAGACACCCACCGGCTACCGGCACCAATAAGGTATTAGTTAAGTTAGTTATCATCTCATCATCTTTCAAATTTTTATCGGGATCAAATTAAAAGTTGGTCAATTTTTTCAAATTAATCAAAAAAATTTATATGAATTTTAATGGATGGGAGAATTTACGCGGACCCATCATTTCACATTTAAAGTAAAATTTTCTGGAGATATAGGAAAATTTTATCGAAATTTTACAAAGCGCTCCTATATCTGGGTGAAAATTAGAAAAAGGAAAAAGAAAAATAACCCATGTGAAAAAGCTACCGGATTGATGGTAATATTTATTCCTTTCATTTCATATTAATTGTTATAATTTTGACTTTACAGTTTTCAATATCACTCTTTGATTAATAATTTCTTGCATAATACTACCTCCTTCCCTAAATAATTATCCATTTGACTAAACTTTGACCGTTGATTACTTACAAATTACAATGAGTTACAACATAAATTAATATTATTGTAATTTTTAGTACTATATCTTTCTAATGGTGATAATTTCATATTGTAACTCATTGCAATTTGTAAGTAATCAACTGTCAAAGTTTAGTCAAATGGACAATTATTTAGGGACGGAGGTTGTCTTACGTTATTAACAATTACAATATTATACTTTTATGATAGTATTTTTCATTACGAATCTAATGGTGATAATTTTATATAGCAATTCATTATATATTTTGAAAAATTTTGGATCAAAATTTTTAAAATTTGACTATACCATTTTCAAAAGACGACAATTAATATGAAATGAACTGGAGTATCTTCCTTTGTAAATCTCACTGGATGGTTTTTATTGAAATAGGTCTATGACCTGCTTGTCACATAGGAGGTTGTTGTTGTTGTCGTCATCTATGACCTGCTTGCTCTTCTGCACAAACAAAAAGATTTGAAATTAAAAGATATCTTGAACCCCCACGGGCTACCGGCTAGCTTACCTACGAATAATGTCATCCTCATCCTGCTGCCTGTTACCTGTAGGTTGGTTGTTACTCTGGATCCTCCATTCTTCATTATATATTTATATTCTCTCGTTCCATCCATAAAATGCAAAATGATAAATACTTTTACACAATAATTATTTTGCATTTCACGTGAATCATTCATAAAGTTAAATTTAAGTATGTTTAAATTATTATAAATATATGTTTCATTATTTTTAGGGCTATTATAATTCATAAAAAATGATAAAAATAAGTTTTTACTTATATTTTTTCATAAATATAAAATTATACATAAAATAGCCATTTGCTACCATGATAATAAAGTTGGGCTGTTATTCATAATTTTCGACCAAGCTAATAAGTATATGTTCTTATAGTTACTAAATATATATAATTATTATAGAGAAAATATTATTAAAAGTTAGAAAAATATTAAATATGGACAATTCAATATGGTTATTAACCATTTTGATAAGATATATATCATTGTCCCCATACAATTACAAGTAGCACCATTTGCTTCTATATCCACTTGGATTATTACTTTTATTTCATTTATTCTTGATTTTTTTTTCACTAGTCTCCTGTTAGGATTGAAGAGTACTCAAGCAAAACACAAACAATAGGAAATAATAGCGAAAAGAAATAAGAAATTTGACACCAGGATTTTAACGTGGAAAAAACCCAAAGCGGGAAAAAAATCACGGAATCGATGCACTAGTAATATGAGAATTACAATACAAGGTTGTGTTTCTCTCTATCTCACTTGATCTCAGGGATGCATAATAGGGAGAACCTGAACCCCTATATATACTAGGAGGTACAAGGGGGAAACTAGGTTATATTAATAACCTAAATACCAAAAGCTTGCCGCACAAAAACACAACTCGTGGGCCTTTATTCATTGGCCCAACAAAACGGCACACAACACTAGACGCTACTAGCGTCAAATTGACGCTGGCAGGGGGTAGGCAAAGCGTTAGTGGGGGGATGCCCTAATGGGCGCTGTCGAGGGGCTTCCAGGCGCCAGCAGCGTGCATGACACTTCGCTCACTGGAAGAGGCGCTGGCGGGGGTCCCTTGGGCGCTGATGGCGTCTCGCGGTGCTCTCCTTCTTCCTCCTTCCTTCTTCCTTCTTCCATTTGGTCTCCACACCCAACAATCTCCCACTTGGAGACCAAACCTCAACCATCCTCAACTTTCACCACAAGTTCTCCTAGTGCATCGACCGACCTTCTCATTAGTCAGAGAGGCCTACTAAGGCCATACAGAGCCTCAGTTTCCCAACATCCAGTGGCTTGGTTAGCATGTCGGCCGGGTTCTTACTGCCTGCGATCTTCTCGAGCTTCACTTCACCACTTTCCACCAAGTTTCGAATGAAGTGATATCTCCTTCTAATATGCTTTGTCCTTGAGTGTAACACCAGATTTTTCATTAGTTGAATGGCACTCTGGCTATCACAATGAAGAACACCATTCTGTCCCTGGTCAAGAACCTCCAAGAAATCCTGCAGCCATATCATTTCTTTGCATGCCTCAGACAGGGCAATATATTCTGATTCTGTAGTTGACATAGCAATGCGCTTCTGTAATCTTGACATCCAACTGATTGCCGAGCCACCAAGAGTGAACACATAGCCTGTTGTACTCTTGCTCGTATCGAAATCCCCACTCAAATCAGCATCTACATAACCTTTCAGATCAAGGTTAGTTTCACCAAACATAAGATAGTAATGAGAGGTACCTTTCAAATACCTCAACAGCCATTTCACAGCTTCCCAATGTGATTTCCCCGGATTGGACATGAAGCGGGACACCGCTCCCACTGCAAAAGAAATATCCGGTCTCGTGCAGACCATGGCGTACATCAAGCTCCCAACTGCTGAAGCATAAGGAACTCTAGCCATGTATTCTTTCTCCTCCTTGGTTCTGGGTTGTTGTTCTTTAGATAATTTGAGATGATTTGCCATAGAGTGCCCCTGGGTTTTGAATCAGCCACACTGAACCTCTCTAGCACCCTGTTGATGTAGTCCTCCTGAGACAGCCTCAAAACTCCTTTGTCCCTGTCTCTAGTAAACCTCATGCCAAGGATTTGGTTTGCAGCACCCAAATCCTTCATCTCAAACTCTTTAGACATCCTCTCCTTAAGCCCGGTAATCTCCTTCATGCTTGCTCCTTCAATCAACATATCATCCACATAGAGAAGTAAAATAATATAAGAGTTAGGAAGGCTCTTATAATAACAACACTGATCCTTATCACTCCTCTTGAACCCGTTGTTGCACATGAAGGTGTCAAACTTGATATACCACTGCCTTGGAGCCTGTTTCAACCCATATAGACTTTTTCGAAGTCTACACACCAAGTGTTCCTTCCCTGGAACTTCATATCCCTCAGGTTGCTTCATATACAAGTCCTCCTCCAAATCTCCATGCAAGAAGGCTGTTTTTACATCCATCTGCTCTAGATGTAAATTTTCTACTGCAACCATACTAAGGAAAACTCTAACAGTGGTTAGTTTCACAACAGGAGAGAAAATGTCGTTATAATCAATACCTTCCTTTTGTGAAAATCCCTTAACCACTAATCGAGTCTTGTACCTCATAGCACCATTAGGCTCATTCTTGATTCTGAAAACCCATTTATTCATCAAAGCTTTCTTTCCTGCAGGCAACCTGTGTAGTTCCCAAGTTTTGTTTTTCTCAAGTGAGGCAATCTCATCATCCATTGCCTGCTCCCACTTGGAACGATCCTCAACCTGCATAGCTTCAGTATAGGATTCTGGCTCACCAGCATCTGTCAGTAATAAATAATGCAAAGATGGAGAATATCTTTCAGGTGCATTACCTCTGGTAGCCCTCATGGATCTCCTCACAGTGGGTGGTGGAGTTTGTTCATCATCACTAGAGCTTTCAGCCAACTCTAGTGGATCAGGCTCTTCAGCAGCCTGATCTGTAGTCTGTGGAACTTCCTGTGATGCCTCTGTCTCCATTGTTTTCCTTCCCGGTGCACCATCAAAAAACTTGACAGTTTCTGGCTCCATCACCTTTGCTCCCACTAACTCTTTATTTCCTGAGTCACTTGATGCTTGCCAGCCTTTATATAACAGATCCTCATTAAAGACAACATCACAGTGTCTCAACATCTTCTTACCATCCCACAGCCTGTATCCAAAAGCGTCAGTCCCATAGCCAACTAAAAAACACTTCTTGGATTTAGGATCCAATTTATCACGCTTGTCAGGATCAGTCATCACATAAGCAGTACAACCAAAAATACGAATAAAGGAGTAATCAACTTTCTTACCACCCCATACCTCCTCAGGTACCTTCAAATCTAAAGGAACCGACGGACTCCTGTTGATTAGGTATCTCAGTGTTTATCGCTTGCGAGATATTTGGCGATCGGCATGATTCCTCATGCTCCTGGCTTTCTCATTCAGAGTCCGGTTCATCCTCTCTGCTATTCCATTCTGCCTTGGTGTCCCGGGAACGGTTCTCAGTAATCTAATGTTGTTCTGTTCGCAATATTCCACGAACTCCTTCTTTTCATACTCCCCTCCATTGTTTGTCCTCAAACACTTCACCTTCAACCCAGTCTGTGTCTCAACCTGTGTTTTCCACTTCAAGAAAACACTAAACACATCAGATTTATTCTTCAAAAAATAAACCCATACCTTCCGACTGTGATCATCAATAAAGGTGACATAATATTGAGCACCACCCATTGAATTGACTGGCGCAGGCCCCCACACATCTGAATGCACCAATTCCAACTTCTCTGGTTTCGGTTCCCTGCTAGTTTTGGTGAAACTGACTCTCTTCTGTTTACCGAGGACACAACTCTCGCAGAGTTCCATATCTACGGTTTTCAGATTCTCCAAAACGCCCTTTGAAGCTAGAATCTTTATGCCCTTTTCACTCATGTGACCAAGCCTGCAATGCCATAAACTAGAACAAGAAGTAGCATTGATATTAGAAATCACGTTAGCGCTATCCCTTGTGGAGTACAACGTACAGGATCTCAATCCCTCTGCCACTACCATAGCACCTTTCACAATCTTCCATTTTCCATTCCCAAACCCTGCAGAATAACCCATCTCATCAAGCTAATTAACAGAAGTTAAATTCCTTTTAATACCTGGAATGTATCTGACATCCTCCAACTTCCAAAGACCACCATGAGCAGTCTTAATTTTCACGCGTCCTCTACCTGTTATCTCATAATATTTGTTATCAGCAAGATAAACCCTGCCAAAATTTCCACTCCTGAAATTACGAAATAACTCCCTGTTTGAAGAAACATGAAAGGATGCGCTAGTATCAACAATCCAAGACTCCTCAGGACTAGACACACTCAAGACAAGTGCTTCACAGAGATCTTCAGCAGAGTTGATAGAGTCACGGTCATTGTTACCCTTCCCCTTCTTAGGTTTAGGGCAATCCCTCTTAAAGTGACCTTTATCCCCACAACCATAGCACACAACTTCACTCATGTTCCTAGACTTGCTTTTACCCCTGGATTTCGAACGTCCCCTGGTATTACCAGAATTCCTATTGGTCTTCCTACCCTTGACACTTAAAGCAGTTCCCGAAGATTCACTACTAGAATTCTTCCAACGAAGACCCTCATTAAGCATTACAGACTTGACATCATCAAATTTCATCTCGTCAGTATCCTTAGCACTACTAAAAGTAGTTACAAGGGTTCTCCAAGACTCAAGCATAGAAGATAATAATACGCAAGCTCTAACATTCTCAGGAAAAGTCATCTTTACTGAAGCAAGTTGCGATAAAATTTTAGTAATCTCATTAATATGATTAGCCACATCCCCACCTTCAGCCATCTTATAGCTGGTTAATTTAGTGAACAAATATACCTGATTTGCTGCACTAGGCTTCTCATACATATTCTCCAGTGCCTTCAGCAATTCCTTCGTTATCTTTTTCTCCATGACGTTAAACATGACGTTCCGAGCCAATGACATCCTGATTAGGGACATCGCCTGTCGATCCAAAGTATTGATGCGCTTCATCTCATCCGCTTATCCAGCAGCGGAACATGCAGCGACTTCGCATACAGCAGATCCTCAATCTGCAACTTCCAGTAGATGAAGTCAGATCCATCAAATTTCTCTATTTCATACTTATCTCCTGCCATTGTTTGAAAGCGAGTTCTCTTTCACAAACCCTGAAAGCTCTGATACCAATTGTTAGGATCGAAGAGTACTCAAGCAAAACACAAACAATAGAAAATAATAGCGAAAAGAAATAAGAAATTTGACACCAGGATTTTAACGTGGAAAAAACCCTAAGCGGGAAAAAAACCACGGAATCGATGCACAAGTAATATGAGGATTACAATACAAGGTTGTGTTTCTCTCTATCTCACTTGATCTCAGAGATGCATAATAGGAAGAACCTGAAACCCTATATATACTAGGAGGAACAAAGGGGAAACTAAGGATGTGTCCTAAGTCTAAAGTGGTTGATAAAAAAACCACGGAATCGATGCACTAGTAATATAACTCATGCTTCAGGCATGAGATAAATTTATGCCACGAGATGTTCAAAGCCCAACATAACATATACATTGTATATGTATAAGCAAAACTAAGGATGTGTCCTAAGTCTAAAGTGGTTGATAAAAGCTAAGTGTGAAGAGTTGCATTGATGCTACACTTATGTCAGAGAACTGTGATTATTTTAAATGTCAGAGAAAAATTATACGATCTGTTTAAGTGGTATTGAGGCGATGTGGAATAAGTTCCTAACATGACATGCGTTTAATTCTGAAAATAAGACAAACATGTCACGACTTTAGAAGTTTGTGACAGAAACTGTTCGGATTGTGAAGTTCGTTTTAGAACTGAGTGATGTTTCTAGCCTTGCTAGAGAAATGGAGCCTTGTTGATAGGATCCATCACTCAAGCAAAGGAGCTAAAGCTCGCTATGAATCCAAACATGAGTTCCAGAAATATCTTCCTGTATGAAAGGTCATTAGTGAGATTGTATATATGTGCGAGGTTCATTGCATGTATTATGTACTAAACCCCTGTTGTAGTTATAGCATGATAGTCATGCATGGGCAATAGGTATTGAACATATTCTGGAATATTAACAAGTCAAATTTACATGAATTGTTCATGAATTATGACCTTGTTGATTCATCATTATGAATAATATTCCAAAATTTACATTAATTGTGGTTTAGAATTATGTAAATGTCCAAAAAGATTAGTGAATTCAAAATGGGAAATTGGATGAGGTCTGATTTCTGAAACCCTATTAGTAGACCTGGCAATTCTCGACCCGACCCGGAAACCCGACCCAAACCGACCCGCAAAAAATGGGTTTTGAACATGAAATTCCGACCCGGGACCCGAAAATGACCCGACCCAAAGAACCCGGTAAAAAGCGGGTCAGGTCGGGTCGAGTTCAAATCGACGATTAGTCGGACACTTTAATTTTAAGTGTTTTGTCTACTTTGGCTCATGCAAAAATGGGCCAATTCCATGAAAATTAAGGCCCAAAAGTAAAATATTGGGTGCTTTTGGAAAGCTATGCGTAGAGAGAGATATACAAATGAAATAATCAAATAACAAATGACCAAAACAAAACCCTAACACTGTCACTCACTCACTCTTTCAAAAACCCTCAAACTCTGTGATCCGCCTCTCCTCTCTTTCGAAAATAGTGTATTATTGTCAAAGGTCAAAGTTCGACATTATTGTCCAATACACCAAAAGCTTAGTGTATTAGCATCCCAAAACCCTATATATTTCATAAGTATTGTTATTCGTGATTGTTGACGTAAACCGCATAATACTTGTAGACTTGAATATTGTTAAATTTTGTCCATTAGGTGTATAATAATATGTCAATACAACTATGACATATCATGGTGGTCGAACTTGGAATGGAATAGTACATTACACAGGTGTCTTTGACTAATTATAATTAATTTTATTAGTTGTAAGTGACTGAGAAAAAGGGCGGTTAACCCGACCCAAACCGCCTGAAACCGGAATACACATGACCCGTATTTACCCGAACTCGAAATACACTCGGCCCGCATTTACCCGAACCCGATATACGACCGACCCGTAATCCGCCCGTCCGCCCGTATTGACAGGTCTACCTATTAGTGAACTTGATAACCCTAGTCTTGGTCGACAGTTGACCTAGTTCCTAATTGTATTATCACGTAAGAACAATGATAATATCAACACAATTAGCATGTAGGATTGAGGTGATGATCAAGTTTCGTAATCATAGTGATGTGATGACATCATAAATCAATCACATGGGTATTGTTGAGAACGACTACCGAACTGACCCGCAGTGGGAGCTCTTTAAGTTGGGAATTATCATAGGAGCTCTCATCACTCAAAATTCTTGAATCCTGAGTTCTGCACATAGACTGCATGATCTGTTGTGACTTTAGAGTGCGTCAAACGCCTTTAGTAACAGTAGGCTATAAAGGCGGTATCTGGGTTACAGTTGGATCATGTGAGAATGTGTGTCTGAATAAGATGACATTGTCCTCCCTATTAGGGATAGTTGTATCGTTGGCCACTCGGTGAGATTGGACTGAAAATGCTTGGCCAAGCTAAGTTGAATCAATAGTTGATCATCTCCTTTTCAAAGTCTAAACTGGGAGATCGAGGAACGTTCGGGTCTTACATAAGGATGACTTCAGCTTACCTTATCCGAACATGAGACAGTAAGTGACAAGGGAGCTCAAGGAATTGAACACTTGTGGGACAAATGGGAGATTGTTGGGAATGTCCCAACAATGTTCGATATACACGGAAATTAAACCAAAGTAATATAGTAATTATATGTCTTGCTAGAGACCTCTATTAGTAATTGAATGCGTTTAATTACAACTATATTATTTGGTCCTACTGTGTTACACAAGTCTGTGCCCTGGAACAATGTGTGTAACCTAAATAATATTGTATTATGTTTAGAAATGTTGGGAACCGATTTCTATGAGAAATTAGCTCAACATAGACCGAATTGGGTTCAACACGGAGAGTGTTGACCCAACACGGTCCGTATTGGGACACCACGGATCGTGGTGTCCATGGGCCGATTTAATGGACTTTTTGGAGGCCAACATCGGACCGTGTTGCTTCAACACGGACCGTGTAGGGCCTGAGAAATGCGCCGTTGCGTTAAGTCGGCCATTAGGGTTTTTGCCCTATCCCTAGGTTATCTAAACACTATATAAAGGGGTCTCTCTGAGAGATTATTACACACCAACTTTCTGAGACTCTTAGAGAGATACCAGGGTGATTTTCTGAGTTCCTCTCTCTTTTAGTTTGCAGTTCTTGTTTCCTGAAACATTCTTATTATATACCAAATACATACATCTTAAATTGAGATTCGTCCCGATCGAGTCGATCTAGCAATCGGGTTCTCGGAGTGCTGCGTGGACTTTCAGTAGAGGATTTCAACATTGGAATCTCAAAGGTCAACCTCTTCATCAGTCGGATTAGTGATCAGGTATAATTACTAAAGCCTTTGCAATTTTTGTGATTAATTGTTTTATAATCGTTATTATGAATGTTCTGCCAATTTATCTGTATCTGTTTAGGAAATAGATAACCTAAAACCTAACAATAAGAACTCTATTGCTCTTTCGATGCTAATAGAATTACCTTGATTAACCTAAATTACAACTTTCGTATGCTTTTCAAGTTAATCAAAGTTGAGGGTCTAATAAATTCTGGAGAAATTGGAATCTAATAAACCAACAGTTGTGGGTCCTTTGATATAACGAACCAACCTTTAACTTTAATATTAAACGAACCAACCTTGACATGTTGCTTTTTCCAGCGAACCACCACCGAGTTTGACTCGTCGGAAAGGTGACATGGCGGTGGTGGATGCTTACGTGGATGATTTAAGAGCAAAAAAAAAATAGCTTGTGGCATGTGCTGAGTTATTTCTTCTGCCAAATCACTATTACCCTTTATTTTTTGCACTGTGTACTCACTCTCCTCTCTCCTTCTGTCTCCCTCTCTCTCCCACTCTCTCTCTCTATGTCTCCCCGACCCCCACCCTCCCCTAGCCTCTCACTTTCTCTCTCAAACTCCACTCCACCATCACCCTCTTCTCTACCACCACCATCGCCGTCGCCACCACCTGCGCCGCCACAACCACCACCATCTCCCTAACATCCTTCTCAAACCTCAACTTCAACCTTCATTCACCACTGCCCCTATCTCACCACTGCCCATGTCTCTCTGCCCATAAACTCCAACCTTCTATGTCCATTGCCTACCCTTGTACTACATGCAGAGGACCAATTTAACTAACATCAACAACACTAAAAAAACATACCCATTTCATCCAAGATATTCAAAATTCAACCCTTTTCAATTCAACCCCAGCAAACTTCTTGCTAAGCTTGGTTGTTTCAATTCAACCTTAGCAAATCAACATCATCAAAAAAAATTTAAAAGAAACATACCCATTTCATCAATGTGGCTTAAAATCCAACCAATTTCCACCCTTTTCCACTAATTACAATGAGGAGGCTTAGGTGGGCATTTCATCAAACGGTAGGTGGGAACTCGTCACAGGAGCCTGTCATGGCGGCAAACCAAGCTTCACCCGCTGCTACCAACCCAAATGACAGATCTCAACCCTAACAAGATAACTGTAAACCAATCTGCATTGATTACTTCGCACGATAAAAGCATCATCACCCCCTTTAACAATGGTGATGAGTGAGATGGTGTAGTGAGAAAAAGTGGGATATTAAAGTGGGTTTTTGATGGTGGAAAAGAGCTCAGAAGAGGGAATGGGGATGGGAAGTAGAAGAAATGGTTACGTACGTTGTGGTTCGAATTTGGGAAGAGTTGAGCAGGTAAGAGAGAGCGGAGTGTGAAGGGGGGAAAGGTCTGCAGAGGGAAACAGAACAAAAGGGGGGACGGGAGAGAGAGAAAGAGAGAGAGAGAGAGAGAAGAAAGTTGAGATGAATTTTTTTTAGGGTTTTTGGCCTCAAATAATACGTACTGATGGGCTTGTGACCGAGAATAATCCAAAGTGACTTTTAGACCACTGGCAGTCTGTACTTTTTCAATATTTTCTCCTAGCGATCCATTAGATTTCGACGCCGAAATCGCGTGGCTGCCACCGGAGCACGTGGTCTTTTAATGAAAAGCATGCCCAGTCAGATTTTAGTATTTGTTTCTGATTTTTTTTAAAAAAGCCAGTGAAGGTTTTTTTTCATTAAAAAAATTTCAACGCCAATTACCCCCTTCTCTCATTTCTCTTACTCTTCCCTCAACCCTAACTCCCTCTCGAATCTCCCCTCACCCACATCCCATACCACCGCCCAACGACGTCATCGCTCAGCCCTCCATCCGCCCAGAAAACTCCCTCACTCTCACCACCATGGTCGCCGCATCGCAGCCTCTACCGCCCCACTCCAGCGCAATTCACGACGGCCAGCCACCGCCACCATTCGCACGCCTTTCGCACCGTAGCCACAATGCTGATTGCATGGACGTCCCAGCCTTGTGCGTTGCCGCCCACCACCGCAGCCTCAGTCCAGATCCATTGTTGTTGTCTGCCATAACCGCCCTCATGGTCTCTCCCTCACATGGACCACGATCGGCGAGCTGCCCTGAACCGACATCCACCCCCTCCTCGCACACACTCAACACCACCTCTACCCCTTGCCGCCGCGCCTCCCGTCTGCTGCCCCTTTTGTATCGTCGACCACCGCACATCAGCCTAAACAAAACAACAGTTATGAGTTATGACATGGAATTAAAAAAACCTTCACTGGCTTTTAAAAAGAAAATCAGAAACAAATACTAAAATCTGACTTGGCATGTTTTTCATTAAAGGACCACGTGCTCCGGTGGCCACGTCAGATTTCCGGCGCCGGAAAGCTAATCTGGAATGCTAGGAGAAAATATTGAAAAAGTACAGACTGCCAGTGGTCTAAAAGTCACTTTGGATTATTTTCGGTCACAAGCCCCTCAGTTTGTATTTTTTGAGGCCAAAAACCCTTTTTTTTTAAGAAAAATGAAAAATAATGCCAAACCAGCAAAATATATACCCAACTTCTTTTTCTTTTTTTTGTTAAAACACCCTCCACGTAAGCATCCGCTACCGCCATGTCACCTTTCCGACGAGTCAGACTCGGTGGTGGTTCGCTAGAAAAAGCAACATGTCAAGATTGGTTCGTTTAATATTAATGTTAAAGGTTGGTTCGTTATATCAAAGGACCTCCAAAGGTTGGTTTATTAGATTCCAATTTCTCTAAATTCTGGTTATCAAAAGGTTCCCTAGTCTGCTATTCTTTTCTCAAATTTCACAAAACTAGGTAGAAAAGTTGGTAGTCAGACTATCCTAATTCACCTTTCAGTACTTCTCAAGTTAATCTCAAACTAGAAGCATTCCAAGCCTAATGAACACTCATAAACATGTAAAACACAACCTTCTATTGATTCATAACAAGAATTCATTGCACAAACTAATAATATTAAAGCGAACTACATTGTTTTGGGTTGCAAAACCCTAGAATTCTAGGAAATTACTCACTCATGTTCAAGAAAAGTATGACAAGTTCCAAACATCATGATTAATTCTCAAAATAAAGAAAGAAATCGAAAAGAAAAATAACTGCAAGGAATACAACCGTCGAGTCTTTCGATCCCGGGGTGGAGTCTTCCTCGCGAGTATTGATGATTTCTTCCCGAATCTTGATCTTCGCTTCACTTCGCTTCTCTTCGAATCAATCTCAATCTTGAATCTTGATGGAGGTTTGATGAGTGGAGGGATTTTATTAGGGTTGTCTCCTTTTTCTTTTTCTCTCTTGGGTGCTCTCCACAAAGGGTGGATTCCCCCAATGGTAGAATGAATAACCAATAAAATAAAACTGATGCTACCTTTACTTGCGAAACATGGCCTAGCCACGCCCAGCTTCACCGCCACGGACCATGGCCATAGCCACAGCCTCCCCGTGACATGCACTGCCTCCTTTTCTCTTCTTCGTTGTGCTGGAGAATGAATGGAGAATGAATGATATGAATTTATGGTCCAATATAATGTTGCTGCTGACTTCTTCTATCATTGGGTGTTGTCCGTCCATTTTCTGTCCCGTTTGCTTCGAAATTCGTACTGCAGTTTGGGCTTGACGAGGGGAGGTCCGTGGTGTGTCGATTCTTACCAAAGGTCGAGGAGTTGCTGGTGTTTTGGCCTTAAAACCTATAAATTCACATCAAAAACAACAACACCAAGTGTAGTAGGGAAATTGGAATATAAATCAAGATTCACACTCAAAATTACCCCTAATTCACTATCTAAATCCCCCAAAAACATAGTCATATATAGAAGTTATCAGTTAGGTTGTTCAGATTGATTAACTTGTTGAATATTAATATCGCAACCTTCATAGCTTTTATAGCTCTGAGTGCTTGGAACACAACTTCCTGTGGATACAACAACCGTATTCCCAAAAGTATGACAGCAGAGAGAGAGACGTTGTGATGTTGTCTTTGTTGAGAATTCATTGTATAAAGACAGGTTGACATTAAATGACTCAAGTGATCAGGAGACAGTGGGTGCTAAGTAGAGTGAGCCAGAAACTGTTGAGTTTCCAGTTAGGATTGGTTTTCCTAGGAGAGAAAAAGGAGAAACAGAGGGGTCATAGGTTGTAGATCAGGCTCTAGATCAAACTTTATATCATACTACAGATGAGCTTGAACCATAGGAGCTGACTGAGAACTCTAGTGATGATGAACAATCACCACCATCAAAGCCAAGGAGATCCATAAGGGCTACCAAAGGTAAAGTACCAAGCAGATACTCTCCATCTATGCATTACTTGTTATTGGTAGATGTTAGTGAGTTAGAGTCCTATACTAAGGGTGTGCAGGTTGAGACTCTACAATGGATGATAAGATTACCTCACTTGAGAAAAATAAAACATGGGAGATGACCAAGTTTCTTGTAATGAAGAAAGCCTTGTTGAATAAGTGGGTCTACAGGATCAAGAAATGAGCCAAATAGAGTTGTGAGATACAAGGTTCAATTAGTGGTTAAGGGGTTTTCACAAAAAGAAGGTATTGATTACAATGGAATTTTCTCTCATGTTGTGAAACTAACCACTATTAGAATTATCCTTAGTATGGTTGTAGTTGAGAATTTACATCTAGAGCAGATGGATGTAAAAACAACTTTCTTGCATGGGGATTTGGAGTAGGACCTATACATGAGGCAACCTGAGGGGTATGACGTTCCAGGGAAAGATCACATGATGTGTAGACTTTGAAAAAGTCGTATGGGTTGAAGGAGACTCCTAGGTAGTGGTACTGGTACATCGAGTTTGACACTTTCATGTGTGACAATGGGTTAAAGAGGAATGACAAAGATCAATGTTATTAGTTTTGCTAACTCTTACATAATTTTGCTTTTCTATGTGGATGATATGTTAATTGTAGGAGATGACATAAAGGAGATTACTAGGCTAAAGGAGAGGATGTCTAAAAAATTTGAGATGAAGGATTTAGGTGTTACAAACCAAAACCTTGGAACGAGGATCACTAGAGATAGGGACAATGGTGTGTTGAAGATGTCCTAGGAAGACTACATCAAGAAGTTGCTTGAAAGTTTCAGTGTATCTGATGATAAACCTAGAAGCACTCTTATGGCGAATCATCTCAAATTATCCAAGGAACAACAACCCAAGACCAAGGAAGAGAAGGAGTACATAGATAAAGTTCCTTATACTTTAGCAATTGGGAGCTTCATGTATGCCATGGTGTGCACTAGAACAGATATTGCCTTTGTAGTGGGAAAGGCGACCTGCTTCATGTCTAATATGTGGAAATCACATTGGGAGGTTGTGAAATGCTTGTTGAGGTATTCGAAAGGTACTTCTAATTTTTGTCTTATGTTTGGTGGAACTAACTTGATTTGAAAGGTTATGTAGATGCTGATTTGAGTGGAGATTATGATAAAAACAAGAGTACAACATGTTATGTGTTTACTCTTGGTAGCTCGACAATCAGTTGGATGTCGAGATTGTAGAAGTGTGTGGCTATGTCAACTACAGAATTTGAGTATATTGCCATGTCTGAGGCAGACAAGGAAATGATATGGCTACATGATTTCTTGGAGGTTCTTGACTAAGGGTAGGATGGTGTTTTTCATTGTGATGGCCAAAGTGTCATTCAACAGACAAAGAATCTAGTGTTACACTCTAGGACAAAACACATCAGGAGGAGGTATCACTTCATTCGAAATTGGAAAGTGGTGAACTGAAACTTGAGAAGATCGCAGGCTTCAAGAATCCAGCAGACATGTTGACAAAGCCAGTGGATGTTGGGAAACTAAGTCTCTATATGCTCTCAGTAGGCCTCTCTGACTAATAAAAAGGTCGGTCGATGCACTAGGGGAATTATGTTGATTATTTGAGGATTGGAGAGGCATTGACCTCCAAGTGAAAGATTGTTGTGTGTGTGGAGCCCAATTATTATTAGGGTAAAAACTAAGCTCGGTTTGACCTAATTTTCAAGGAGTCGCCCTACTTGCCTTGGCGAAGGCGTTTCTTGAAGAAGGGGTCTCTTGAAGAAAGGGTCTATTTATTTGCGTCCATGTACTATTATTTACCATCCATGTATTGGTGGGAAGACCGTGCTCCCGGGAGCACATGGGCATCGTGAGCCCAAGGCTTGCCTCCCTCCTTCTATCAATTTTTATTTTGAAAAAATATTATGTAAATAATAATTTTTAAATTTAATGGATTTAGCATAAGTTGTGGGACAATACTATACCTTCAGTAAATTTTCTTAGATATATTTTATTTCTAACTTTTTTTATTTTCGATTTTCTTAATTTTTTTTCTTAGTAAACTTAAACTACGAGAAGGACGATGGTGAGCCCAGGCGTACATTGCTCGGTGAGCCCAGCGCCCACCATCGTTTTTATTTTTTATTTTTTATTTTTTGTGTAATATTATATTTTTATGCTTTTAATTTTTTTACTACAATATTTATAACCTACAAGGTTAATGCTTATAAGCCTTAACTACTAATTATTATGCTCATAAATTATGACTATTATGCTCATAACCTACAAAACCAATGCTCATAAGCCTCTACACCAATGCTCATATTATACAACTACTATGTTGATAGCTTATAACTCTCATTATGTTCATTACATAAAACCATAATGTTCATCAAGCTGAACTACAATGCTCATTACCTATTACTACAATGCTCATTACTTATAACTACAATGCTCATTACATAAAACCATAATGTTCATCAAGCGGAACTACAATGCTCATAACCTATAAAGACAATGCTCATTACATGAAACCATAATGCTCATCAAAGCAGAACTACAATGCTCATTACATGAAACCAGAATGCTCATCAAACTATTACTACAATGTTCATTACTTATTACTACAATGATCATTACCTATAACTACAATGCTCATTACACAAAACCGTTATGCTCATTACCTATTACTACAATACTCATTACATATAACTACAATGCTCATTACATAAAACCATAATGTTCATCAAGCAGAATTACAACTACTATGCTGATAACTTATAACTATTATGCTCATTATATAAAACTATAATGTTCATCAAGTTGAACTACAATGCTCATTACTATAACTACAATGCTCATTACATAAAACCATAATGCTAATCAAGCAGAACTACAATGCTCATAACCTATAACGACAATGTTCATTACATGAAACCATAATGTTCATCAAAGCAGAACTACAATGCTCATAACCTATAATGACAATGCTCATTACATGAAACCATAATGCTCATCAAGCTGAACTACAATGCTCATTACCTATAACTACAATGCTCATTACATAAAACTATAATGCTCATTACATAAAATCATAATGTTTATCAAGAAGAACTACAATGCTCATAACCTATAACGACAATGCTCATTACAAAATATATTGAAGTATTATATTAAAAGAAAAGTCTTATTATATTTATTTTAGAAAAATTAAAAATTGCACGAAAAAAGGAAATTAAAAATATAAAGAAAAAGAATGCATTTGGCGCATGGAGCATTAAAAATAAACTAATATTAAATTTAATACTTCCTCCGTCTCAAATTAATTGACATTTTAACTAAACTTTGACTGTTAATTATTCATCAACTACAATGAGTTACAATATGAAACTACCTCCATTGTAATTTTTAATAAAACATCTTTCTAATGACGGTAATTTCATATTGGTACTCATTATAATTTGTTAGTAAGTAATACTTAGCCAATTAATTTGGGACGGAGGGAGTAATAAATTAAATGGTTGGGTTAAATAATAAATTACACCCCTATTTTTCAAAAGATAAAAAAAAAAAAAAGAAACACCACAAATGGTTGGGCCTCCTGGGTGAGTGGGCGCACAAGGGCATGGTGAGCCCGGGAGCAGGATCGTTTTTTCGTCCATGTATGCCTAGGTGTATTCTCTTGAGAAGAATCCCCCATTAATTTGACCACTCTTTATTTGCCTCCAACTTGGTTGATTATCAATAGCTACCAAGGTAGACGAAAATGAATCCATTGCCATTTATGGCTACTTTTTGTGTGCATTAATTCTTGCTTATCTTGGTCTATACACACAAAGTAGTGACACTACACCTTACTTTCTTTGAGCTACATCCGTAAAACTATGAGTGGATTCAGAGTTGACTGCAGTTGTCTTAGGCTTAGAGGATACTAGTCAAGTACTAGAACCAATACTTCTAGATATAGGACTGAAAGAGGAGTTAGTTCTTGAAAAAGGTCTTGTGATGGAATAAGACGAATATGTGGGTCTCGTTTGAAATGATTGGTTATTGAAGTCTAGCCGAGCAAAACACTTTATGTAAGGATTGAGGGTTAAACATCAATCATTACTAATGTTTGAATCTCACCCATTAATCCAGTCACAAAACAACTTATAGCCTCATTTTCAAACAAGTCCACCCTATTCAACAAGACATCAAAAGACTCTAATTGGTACTTTTCCATACTTTAAGTTTGTCTAAGTTTCGCCGATCAGTTCAGACAGAGAATCATCAAAAGATCCTGAACCAATCCTAGCAAGCACTGTAATTCTATAAGCCTCCTAATCTGGCCATATGTCACCTAACTATCTGAGTTTTCATGCAAGATTGGTGCCATGACAAAGCTTTTCTAGACAATTTTTGACCTTTATATCCTCATTCGTATTATCAATTGAAAAAAAAAACTGCTCACAACATTAAATCCATCCCCTAACATCCTCCCCATTCAATTTTGGAAATTCAACATGACAAGGTCAAGTGAAAGAATTATCACCATTATTTTTTTTGAATTCTTTAGAGTTTGCCGCAACAGTTGCATCATCTACGATTATGCACAACCAACATAGTGATGAACTCTCTTAGTTGTGCAGTTCAAATTTCTGGGGCTTGAGAGTTTGTTGCGAAATCAAGTCCCCATTAATCTTGTTTTGAAATTTTCACTAGACAACATCAATGCACAAATCAGATTAATCAAATTAATTAAGAAGTTAAGATCCAACAAGGTCTTGAGAGTCCAGGTAGTAGTTGAAGGACACATGGTCTAGTCCCTGGTCAGTGAAGTTCATGACAAAGCATTATTACCGTATGGTTAGTTCTTAGCAATTTTGCTGCCCTTACTTGCTGGAAAAAATGAACCGGGGGAGGGGAGCACATTAATATTCAATTTGTAGTTAATACTAGCTAAAAATACACAACATTCATTCATAAAAATTAATAAACATAGTCATCATTATTTTGAAGCAGATTGCAAACAAACAGACACGTATCAACCAAAGTCTATGTGAATTACAAATAAAAAAAATAGTATTCAACAAGTTCCAAAAACAATAGATAATCACTTCAGGAGTGTCAACAAAGATGTCCAAACACAGAAAAGTAAAGATCAAAAGTAGTATTGTATAAAGAACTCTTCTCCATTTCCTAATTGCATAAAAGGAGTAATCAGAAACGATATCTCAACCTGCAAATGGGAAAAACACACTACATTTTCAGAAAAACCATACATTTACCTCACCTACACCAAAAAAAGGAACTCACAACCGAAAAACTTTTGTTGTCATCACCAGTGGGCATAATTTAGTATAGGACAATGCAACATAGAAGGTAGTTCAACACATTGTGACAAGCACACCCTACCCCCTTTCCCCCATATTTCTTATTGTAAACTAGTTTTATTGGATCCATAATTTGACCTTCTATTACAAAAGAAAGAATACAAAAAGATTTGAAAATACCTCAACAATACCTAAGGACGAGGGTCATGTAACTCATGTGTCAAGCTATCGTCAATTTTGTAGAATTTCAGTAGAACACTAATATGAGCTAAATTTCCTCACTTTCCGAACATCATATCATGGTTTGGGTCTCGGGAATCCTGATATATGAAATATAGTCCAGGTGGACACCAATGGTGATTAGCATCTCATTCTGAAAGCCTTGATAAGGCCAATATCACCACTTTGCCTCCTATTTCCTCCCTATACCCCACATACACCTTGTTGTCATTAATGTCACTTCTTACCACCATAGTACCTAGCACAATGTATTCATTCAGTCAACATCTATCCTATAGACCTTAAGCAAATTATTAATTAAAGTTAAGTTCATTCCTTTTCAAAACCTTAAGAATGGTTGGGGCCTCTAATTTTATGAATACTAGATCGGAAAGAGGAGACCCAATTTCGAGAACAAAAATCATGTATAATATATTACATACTGTTAGATATAATTTGTACATTATATACTTTTATTTAACACTTGTTTGAGTAACCAATATGAATATTCAACTAAATGAGACTCAAATTTAAAATCCGTATACCTTACTCCTAATTTTACAAATATTCGATTATAGGTCCTCGCCGAAATGATATGTGTAATATCAATAAAAATGTCGTCCACTCCAAATATCTAAATTTGTCCCATCCAAAAAAAAAATTAGGTATGACCATGTATTTATTGTTTGAATTTTTGACATTGATTAATTTGATTGAAAATTGGGACAAAATATTTCTGATAGTTTTATTATCTGAACTTGATTTTTACTTAAATATATGTTTGTATGAACTGATCCGACGCAAAAACACGGGTAACATTCATTAATTTCTCATCTGAATTTTGAAGTTAACTGAGCATAATTTGATATTGATTGATTAGATTGAAAATTAGGACAAAATATTTTTGATAGTTTTATTATCTGAAGTCAATTTTGACTTAAATATATGTTTGTATGAACTGATTCGACGCAAAAACACGGGTAACGTTCATCAATTTCTCATCTGAATTTTGAAGTTAACTGAAAAGATTCAAACAAACTGTTGGATCAATGACAAACAAATTTTGATAAGAGAGGAGAAAGGGAAGAATATTAGAGATTGTGTTTATTCAATAGACAAAGCAAACGAGATAGGCTGTATTTATACATAGCCTGACCAAGAAATACAAAACAGAAGAGCAAGAAGAAAATAAAGAAACAAGAAAGAAATTAAAGAAAGCTAATAACTAACATAACTAACTTAATCTCCAACACCCCCTCAAATTTGAGGATATTTTGACCCCCAATTTGCCAAGTATGTTATGATGCTAAGTTCCGGGGAGAGGTTTTGTGAGGATGTCTGCCAATTGCAACTCAGAAGGTACATAATCCAAAGTTATCAAGCCATCAGCTAATTTCTGTCTGACAAAATGATAGTAAATCTCTATGTGTTTTGTTTTTTCATGGAAAACTGGGTTTTTGGCAATGTATATGGTTGCCTTACTGTCACACTTGACTGGAATAGGAGTTACTGACTCTACTTGTAGCTAATCGAGTAATCTACTCAACCATGTCAACTCAGCAACAATCCTTCCCAGACTTCTATACTCAGCTTCAGATGAGGAAAGTGAAACAGTTGGTTGCTTTTCTGCTTTTCCATGAAATTAGAGTCATTCCCAAGAAGACTAGGAAACCACTAATGAATTTTCTGGAGTGTTTACAGGCAACCCAATCTGAATCACTGTAAGTGAAAGAACCCTAGAGGGGGGGTGAATAGCGTTATGAAAATTTCTGCAAAGTTGGATCACTTGGTAAAGGACGTTAGTCCCTTAATCCGCTCAGATTAAGGGTTCACACAATTCAATAACTGATAAAAATATAAAGGACAATAAGATAGATATGAATAACCTCCTTTATTTCAGTTAATTGAATGACGTTGATTGTTGCCTAAGGTGAAGGACCTTAGGGTTACAGAGAACCAAGCGTCTTACAAAGGACGCTTCTTATTTCTGAAGAATTACACCCACCAATTCTCAGTTTGGCGTATACACAAATTGAATCCTAATTCCGTCTAGGATTCGAACTCGAAAGCCTAACACAACTCTAGACCCGTTTAGAGTTTGATAGCACTCTCAAAACATACGAACACTCTCAAACACAAGAACACACTCTTTGTTTGAACAGACGATTGCTTCCGTGGAATTGATTATCTTCTTAATTCTTCTATCGTCCTTTTTATAGATGCCTTTGGATGCTTGGACTTGAGACCTTCCAACGGTAACTTGCCTTGTGTGTTGATTTCTTCCCTTTTGTTGCTACAATAATCATGATTGATTTCCCTTGATTTGTTTCCTTTTGTTTCCTTTTTATATCTACAAGAATCATGCTCATAATAAGAATATATAATATATAATCAAAATATATATATATTATATACACATAATCTGAGTATATAATCAGAATATATATTATATACTCAGAATATATAATCGGATTATATAAGGCAACTTCCCTTTTCTGGATTTTCACTTTCATCAAAACCGAAGGTCCTTCGCGGATGCGCGGTGAAGGGCCTTGACCCTGTCTTCAACAGTAAGCTTGAAGAGAAAGATCATCTTCCTTATGCAATAAAACACCAAGGTCTATTTAAATGATAAATATTTTTATATAATAATTATCTTGCATTTTACGTAAATCATTCATAAAGTTAAATTTAGCTATGTTTAAAATATTATAAAGGTATGTTTCATTATTTTGAGGGCAATTATAATTTATAAAAAATTATAAAAATAATTTTTCACATATATTTTTTCATAAATATAAAATTATACATAAAATGCGCTTTGCTACCATAATGATAAAATTGGGCTATTATTCATAATTTTCGACCAAACTAATAAGTATTATTCTCTTATAATTCAGGATGGTATTATTCTCTTATTATTTTCGACCATAATAGAGAAAATATTATTAAAAGTTAGAAAAATATTAAATATGGAAAATTCAAGATGGTTATTAACCATTTTGATAAGATATATATCATTGTCCCCATACAATTACAAGCAGCACCATTTGCTTATATATCCACTTGGAATTGGATTATTACTTTTATTTCATTTATTCTTGATTTCTTTCACTAGTTTCCTCTATATAATGTTATAAACAATTAAATATACACATATATACATACACTGGCGGATCTCCATTCATCTTAGGTTGGGCATGACCAATATAGGCCAAAGAAAAAAAGAAAAATAGTGAAATTAAGGATAAAAATTATATATTTTATTTTATTATGTGAGTGTAATAGCACAGTGGTCACCCTTATTCCAAACATCTAGATTCGCAACTGCACACACAGATATATCAATTAGTTTTTTTATATATAAAAGATTTTTGGATATAAATAATAATAAATTGAAAGGTGTTTGCAAAAAATATTATGAACATTTTTTGCACACTAACGATATGTATTATTTTTTGTTTACTGGTTTTGGCCAACTTCCTCTAGTACATATTGTTGTGTGTGTGAAGCCTAATTATTATTAGAGTAAAAACTAAGGTTAGGTTTGACCTAATTTCCAAGTAGTCGCCTACTTACGTTGAAGCAGGGGTCTCTTGGAGAAAGGTCTCTCTCTCTCACACACACACACACACATTGGAGAGAGAAATCGTTCAATCCTTTGAGGAAAAGTTGATTGTGATTTCTTCAAAAACTTTTAATCCCTATCATACTAGTGCATCGATTTCGTGTTTTTTTCCCGCTTTGGGTTTTTTCTTCAGACACTTGTAATCCTCATCATACTTGTAATCTCTGATGTCTTTTTCAATCTCTTTTCGAATCTTTATCTTTAATGTTTGTGGTTTGCTTGAGTGCTCTACGATCCTAACAACTGGTATCAGAGCCCTATGTTGCTGATAGAGAACTCGCATTCAAAAAATGTCAGATGAGAAGATTAAAATTGAGAAATCAATGGGAAAGACTTCGCCTTCTGGAGGTTGCAGATTGAAGATCTGTTGTATTCGAAATCCTTGCATCTACTTGTAGCCACCGAGATTTTTGATCTTTTATTAGTGTAAATTTTAATGTATTTTATTATTTATTTTAGAAATAGGGAAAAATAAAGAGAGTTTAAAACTTTGGAGCCTAGCCATACATGCAAAGCTACATGCCCAAGTTTACATAGAAGGTACCAAAAATTCCATACAAATTACATGCATAATTTCACATAAAAGGAGGCCAAAACTCCATGCTAGCATGTGAAGGCTATGTGGCCTTCATTAAGGTCACTGGTTCAAATCTTACCGCGCACTCCACTGCCCAACAATTTGCAGCTGAAGCTCATGCATGCATGCATCACATGCATCAAAGGTCGTGCGACCTTCCTGAGGTTCCACCGTCCATCTGTCCAACCTTATCGACCAACAAAAACCACGTGTACTTTGTACTAAAGTCGCACGACATTCCCATGCAGTTGAAGTAGATAATTCTTATGCAAGCTTTGTTGACCAAGTAGGCTAGGTGCACCCCCGTACAATCCGAGTTGTGTTGCTTTGAGCTTATAAATACCCCCCCCCCCCTCTTGTGACATGAAAAAAGAGGCTTAAGGCATATAGAGGAGGAGGAAAAGAAAAAAGGGAGAGAAGAAAGAAAAAGGCTAAGACAAGAGAGAGAGTGTGATTGATAAGCCGTTTTTTTTTTTTTTTACGGGCTTTTAGCCTTCTTTTCTTGGCTCATTTGTACCTTTTAAGGCCATTTTACCTAGATTCTATATTTAATTTAGCTTACTTTGTTCATAGTGACTAAATTGTGTGAATTTATATGTTTTTAGGTAATCTCGACTTTTATGATGAAAAATACACGCTTTTGAAACGCTAAGGATGCAAACATTTATCAAAACTCCACCACATAGAGTCACATCAAGCCTTTGACAACGTTATGGGCTCAGATCCTGGTGAAGGATGGAAAAATATTTCAAACGGGTTGAATATTATTCTGGGTTGAAGAAAGTCAAAATCGGATCTTGGGTCAATTCTTGTCATCTTTGGTCGTCTACCAAGAGAGGCTTGCTTGACTTAGATCAAGCTAGCCCCTTTAATTCCTTTTGATTATTTTCCAAGCTAGAATAATATTCGGGGAACACACATACACACATGTTGGACCGGTCATTATAACCAATAAAAAAACCATGTAGCATGTTAAGAGAAAATAAAACACATAGCATACAAATGAGTGTTACAAACTTAACCATAGTTCTAGGTTCGAGGCTTAGGGTTAGCTTTCCTAAATGGTTCTATACTCATGTCTCGCATGGACCGTAAATTCTAAGGAGTTCATAGTAATACGGATCGTGTGTTTCTTGCAAAATTAAAGAGAAAATATAAATTCATAATCCCTAAAATTATGGAGTACTTCATGAGTGGGAAATGAATTATGATCTTCCTAAAATGTGTAATTCATTTCCTCGAAGTTATAACCACACTTTGCCCGAAAGGAAAAATTTATGTTAAAATCTTAAACGGTACCTTTTGGTTCTTCTCGATTTAAAAATCGAAAAGTAGGCCTGTATGCAAAAATGCCTACTAAATAATAAAAATCAAAAGGAAAAAAAAATTCTCTTTTTCATTCTCAATCCTTTTTTTTTTATATAAAACCCACCTTTCAAGTTTTACCCTCTTCTAAAGTAAAGTCCCCAGCGGAGTTGCCATTTGTAGGACCTCAGAAAATTCCTGAAGGAAAATTTCCAAGTATCCCACAGTGTGACAAGTCAAAAGAGGTCGCTTATTCTTTAAGAGGTTTGATGTCATTTTTTATGGTGTATTTTTATTTTCATTAATTGTTTGAATGATTCATGAGTAATATTCAAATCGAGAACAAAAATCAAGAAAAAATAAAAATAAAACCCAAAAAATGGAAGAAAAAGGTGAAGGAAGGGAGGTATCGGGATAGACCTGGATCACCGGTTGGTTCGCATACCGCGCGGCCTGCCGCCTGTCCAGGATCATATGTCGATTCAGAGGCCACCCTAAACAACTAGTACCCGGACTCCAAGCATGCCACGCGACATGCTAGTTTCGGGTAGGGCACTTCTACTAATTTTACTCCATTTTTAACAATTTTCATCTCTCGATTTTGAATTTTGAAATTGAGATAATGCTCATGAAATCGACAAATCAAATTAATGAAAAAAGAAAGAAGAGGAAAGGGAGCCGCCAATTAATTTTTAAGAGAAAATTAATAAACTCTAAGAATATAACTCCAAAACCGCGAACCAAGAGATTCGGATTCGGGGGTAAGGTTACGAATCCGAGAATAAAAATTCTAGAATCCAAATGGACTCTATTAGATCGGTTTAAATTAAAGGAAAGAGTAGAAAGAGGAGAATTATCATTCTTTTTTTTATTTTTATTATTTAGAATATACAAATTAATATAATGAAAATGAGGAAAAAAAAAAGAAACAAGTATGAGAAGAGCATTTCCTATAAGCATGAACATATTTGTACATCAGAACATGAATTAAGCATAATCTTACTTATATAAATTTTAGAATGAGATTTGTTGTACGTGCTTCCCTCTACTGATGGTGAAATCTCATTCAACAAAGAATGACAACCGTTAGATTCTTTTCACATAAAATCTCCACCGTTCAAAAATAACTGCAATATATTATCCCCTGTATCTCTCTCCTAAAACCCTGTCAGTTGCACTTCCAAAACCACCGTCAACTGCCCCTCCTCTAATAAATCCCATAATATCTCTCTCACTGCCTTCTGATGCGTCAGTTACCATAGATAACCCTAAAAAGCCTTCAATTCAAAGTTCTTCGTTTTCCTCCTCCTTAATTACTATGTCTGAGTACACCTCTTATCCCACTCAATTTGAAGGACTCCATAAAATTTGCAGAAACTGGAAATGGGTCGGAGAGTTTGGTCTGTATAAACCCCTGGTTTTCTCTCTTTCATTGCTATCTATCAACATGCATTGGTTTTTTTATTTTTTTTTTGTTCTTCTGTTCTGTTTTTTTTTTTTGGTGGGGATTGGGGGTTTTGATTTTCTTGGTGGTGAAATTTTCTGGTTGAAAATTTGCAGAAACTCGAAATGGGATGGAGGGTTTCGCCCCTGTGTCCCTGTTTTTCTCTGTTTCTTTGCTATCCATCAACATGCAGTTTTTTTGGTGGTTTTGGAATTGGGGATTTCATGGTTGTTAATTTTACAGTTTCGCTGCTATCTATGGTTTTTTTTTTGAGGGTTTGGAATTATTGGGATGTTCATGGTTTGGTTGTGAAATCTGCAGAAATTGGAATTCAGACGAAGGTGATCCGATTCCTAGGCTCCCCTTCTCTCTCACTCCCCCCTCTCTCAATTAGCAACTTCTTGTCCATCTCACACACTGTCCCTCCCCATGATATATATATTTCCCACTTAAATTAGATCCAGTATCAAGCAATTTATGTGTTAATAGTGCTAAATCATAGAAGTACATGTTTCTAAAACAGTGATATTTGCATATATGGGTGGTTTGGAGTTAAATTTAGATGGATGGTGAATGGTTGTTCTTCCATGGATGATGATGCAGAGCTTTCTTCTCCTCAACTCCAAATCTTTGCAAACAACATTGAATGACCACGAGGATTTTGGGAGTAATGCTCCCACTGTTGACATAACCTATATTATATGAATTATTCGAACTCAAATTGATCGAGGCATCAATTATATCTTTATATTATCCTTTTTCTAATGCTTATTTAAACAGACACCCCTTAGAATGTTTTAAACATTACTTTTCCAATTGGTAATATATTTTAGGGAAATTCCAAATGATAGGCACTAGTTATTGTCTATTCCAAGTAGTCAACACATTTTTTTACATATTTCAAATGGTAGGCTTAATTGGAAAATAATTCCATCCCGTAGGCATTGAATTAACTTCCGTTAAAAATAGAAAAAAAAAAGAAAACGAAAATACAAACCAATGAAGAATCAGAATGCCGAGAGTTTTTGAATCGGTGTCTCTGTGTTGGGATGCTTGTTTCCATCATCACTTTGGTGGGTATTGGTGTTGGGATGAGTAATCGATTCCACGAGCCAGATCCTCCTCCGCCGCGACCTCCGCCTTCGTCGATCCCCCGGGCAGTGGCGAAGTTCGACGACGACGGGGATCTCAAATTGTGACTGATTCAGAACCCTAGCTCGAGAGTTTTGATGTCGAATTTTCTGTATTCCGACGTTGATTTGCTCGATTTTGGATTCAATTCTCAGAATCAAATCTTTTTGTTTGGGGATAGTGTCGTTCCGATTTAATCGAAGGCGAATTTGAGGTTTTGCGACGATGATGTCATGAATTGATCATTCGAGAAGACGACTAACAGTTTCAGGGGAGGAGATGTCTGGGCGTCCTTCGAACACAGCGACGACGAAGCCCGAGCGACGATGGCCGGCGAGCAGCAACGACGACCGATGACAGCACCAACAACGGCGAACGACGACCGACGAGCAGAACCTCAACTTTCTGGGCGTCGTTCTTCAGCCCTCTTCCAATTAATTGTATTTTCGTTTTCTTTTTTTTTCTATTTTTAACGGAAGTTAATTCAATGCCTACAGAATGGAATTGTTATCCAATTAAGTCTACCATTTGGAATATGTAAAAATTGTTTTGACAATTTGGAATAGACAATAACTGATACCTACCATTTGGAATTTCCCTATATTTTATTAATATTTACATAAACCCACCAAAATTAACACCCATTTGGAAGAGCGGGCAAAAAACTATATGCACAATTTTATTTCTTATTCATATTTTTAACCATTTTTAAAATTTTTGTGTCTAATTTGTTTGGACTCATATTTGGTATGCATATACTTATGTTATAATCTTTGATATTTTTGTCGATTATTCTTATATATTTTTTGAATTCACATTTATTTACCAAAATACCACCCATTCGGAAGAATGGGCAAAAAACTAGTGAATAAACAAAATGAACATTCTGACCTCAATTTGTAAGCACATAAAGGGGCACGAATGCAAGGGTTAGAGAGTGTGGGGGAAGAAGAGAATTGAGTTGACTTAGTGTCAATACTCGTAGGTCAACTCGGGGTAAAGAAATTGAGTGGAGTAAGTAGAGTATTTATAGTGAAGTGATGGGTGAAAATTAGGTCAAATTAAGGGAAATGGGCCTTTGTGCATGCCGCGTGGCTTAGCGGCGTCCATATGCCTATTATAGGTCAAAATTTGACCCAAGTAAAGCAATGCGGGTTCGGATCCCCCGCGGGCCGACCGCATGGCATGCATTTGGATCCATTCTGAACTTTTATGGATTTTGAGCCCGTTTTTGTGGAGTTTAGGTTGCATTTTTGTGCCGATAAACCGCGTGGCTTGCCTGCGACCCAAATTATTATTATTTTTGGTTTTAGGCTTCTTTTTGAGGGGAGGTGGATATGGTTTTGGATCCTGACCAGACATGTCGCGTGGCATGCTAGTGAGTTGGACCCGATTTAATAATTTTTTATGGATTTTCGGAATGAGTCTTTTGCCTAGTGTTTTGCATCTATGTTTCTTTAGGTGCTTAAAATTACAATATTTCCAGAAATAAAACCAACAATATTTCCAGAAATAAAACCAACAATAATTACGATAAATTTATATATTCCGACCCTAAATTAATGACAAAATTTTGCGTCTACATGATCGGACTATTAGGGCTCTGCTTGGCCACTTGGATAGTGAGGTGGTTTCAAGTCTTCCCCAGGTTCTCGAGGATTCTTTTCACGAGGCATCGAATGTTAGAGGTAGGAAGAAAAGGAATTTGAACAAGATGTGGAAATCTAAGTGTCGTTTGGTCAGCAATAGGGATGGCAATGGGGCGGGGAATCCCCGAACCCGTTGGGGCCCCGCCCCGCTCTAGGGAAAAATCCCCACCCCCATTGGGGATGGGGACGGGGACGGGGACGGGGACGATTTTCCAAAATCCGCTCGGGGACGGGGCGGGGATAGGGACAGAATTTTCCCCATCCCCATTCCCATTTTCCCCGCCGGGGTGAATTCCCCGTCCCCATCCCTGAATCCCCATCTCCGAAAATGTTAAAATTACCAAATAACATTTATTCAAATTTAATATATATATTAATGGGAAGGACAAAGTAGTAGTTTTCCAATTAATTCTCACTTGTTGATGTATTATTATTTGATTTTGATGTATTATTACTTGAACAAGTTAAATACTTTGTATTTTGAACATGTTAAAAACGGGGTTCGGTTAAAAACCGGATCCGATTAAAATTTAGTTAAATTTAGGATAGTTTTAAAAAATCCCCGTTGGATCCCTGTTGGGGATGGGGAATCCGCGGGGATGGGGATGGGGCAAGAATCATTCCCCGAAACGGGGATGGGGACGGGGATGGGGATGAGTTTTGGGAGCGGGGATGGGGACGGGGGTATACTCCCCCATCCCCGATCCGCCCCGTTGTCATCCCTAGTCAGCAAAGCATGTACAGGGCTGCTTCTTCAAGCTGTTCAGGTTTCTTCAAAAGGAAAAATTAAATTTCTCAAAGATGTAAGACCAACAATGAACATGGGGTAGATAGTGACGCAGAAAGTTTGAAGGAAACTGTGAGTATCTCTCTCGATAGATTGAATGATGAGGCGCATGGAGCCGCAAAAGTTGCGTGCATTTTGAACATTTTTCGTGATGATCAAGAGACTGTAACGAAGGCTTTTAGGGTTGAATGGTTGGAAGAAAGGAAGCAAATTGTTAGCTAATTTTTGTTTGTGTGTTGTTCTCTTTATGTTTGTTTACTATGTTGTTGAGTTGTTGTCGTCTTTTTTTACTATTTCCTTATAACTCTGTTCTAGTAAGATGTGATTTCTTTTGGGCCTTCAACAGTAAGAAAAAGGGTTATTGACCTCAATGGATGACCCATGAAGCAAATGGACCATAAAATTTCAAGCAAGTCTATGAGGTTCCAATTTATGAGATGTATCAATTTAGATTTTTTTAAAGTTTTTGTTTCATGTTCTGGGTGGTTTCGAGGCAAGTTTCATACTCAGTGTATTGCTTGAAACTTTATGGTAAATTTGCTCCATGCATCATCTCTTGAGGCATGGGCGGATCCTGGGCCACGGCGACGGTGGCCACGGCCACCGTTAAATCCAAAAAAAATTTAAAAATTAGTATAATTTGGAATAAAAATTATGAATTTTATGTTTATCATATAAAATAACAATGTACTAGCCAACCTTAATTAAAAGGTCGAGATCCGCCATTGTCTTGAGGCCAATTACCCAAGTACCCAACAATATAAATGGAAAGAAGGAACTGGGGAGTAGGGATGGCAGATTGGCAGCGGACCGGAGCAGAATCGGAGGTGAGTACCTCCACCTTCGCTCCAATTAATAATCAAAGGTGGAGATCCACCTCCAAATCCAATTATCGGAGGTTGGGGGACCTTCACCTCCGATTATAGTCGGAGGTGGAGGTCCTCAGATTATAATCGGAGATCCTATTAACATTTGTACTATTTATTTTTTTAATTTTTTAAACAACATTTTTGTTGCAATTTAATATATATACTCATTACTTGTAAAAGAGTGAAACAACAACAAACCAAAATAATTTTTCACCTGGCTAACAAAAAATATATGACAACCAAACAAAAATATAAGACATGAGAAAAAGTCTGTCAACCATCAAAATATTGGCAATACACCATTCCTTCAAAAAAAAAGACTAAACTTTAAATTCTCCCCTCATTCTCAAATTTGGTTATAATTCTTTCATGTTTCTTTTTATATACTCTCTCTGTTCTTTTTTATCTATCATTTACGGTTTTCAGTGTCAATCTTTAATTAATAATTTTTAATATAAAATTTTATAAAAAAATATAATATTATACTCTTTAAATAGTATTTTTCATTACTAATCTAATGTGTATGATGAATTATTGTATAAATTAAGATATTAACGGTAAAAGTTTTTAACACAATTTTCTAGGCGACTAATAAATAAAAACAGAGGTAGTATTTTGTTATTCTAATCGGAGTTAATCGGACCTAATCGGATCGGAAATGGTCACTTCCATATCCGCTCCAATTATAATCGGAGTCGGAATTTTTTAATTGGATTCGCATTCAGATTTAGGGATGACAACAGGGCGGACCGGGGACCGGGGAGTCTATCCCCATCTCCATCCCCGCTCCCAAAACTCGCCTCCATCCCCGTCCCCATTCCCGCTTGGGGGAATGATTCTTGCCTCATCCCCATCCCCGCGGACTCCCCATCTCCAAGGGGGATTTTTTGAAGCTATCCAAAATCTAACCAAATTTTAATCGGACCCGGTTTTTAACATGTTCAAAATACAACGCATTTAACTTGCTCAAGCAATAATACATCAAAATTAAATAATAATACATCAATAAGTGTTATTCGAAAAAAAAATACAATAGTACGTCCTTCTCAAGTGTGAATCAGAGTAGCATACATCCTCCTCAAGTTTAATGGCAAGCATAAAGTAAACTAAAAAACAATTAGAATAAAAGTTATTTGGTAATTTTAAAATTTTCAGGGACGGAGATTCGGGGATGGAGAATTTTCTCTGGCAGGGAAAATGGGAATGGGAAAATTTTGTCCCCATCCCTGCCCTGCCCCCGAGCGAATTTTGAAAAATCGTGCCCGTCCCCATCCCCAATGGGGATAAGGATTTTTAACCCAGCGGGTTTGAGAATTCCCCGCCTCATTACCATCCCTATTCGGATTTCCTTTTATCGGACTTGGATCGAATTTTCTACTACAGATCGGAACAGATTCATTTCGGATTCGAATCTGACTGTCATCTCTACTCGGAAGGAATAACCGTCGGTGATAGACTGATAGTATCGAGAACGGAACTATCGATCCTAGTTAGCAGGGGGAACAAATTTGGTGAAGCGTATTACCGTATGCGACACAGTGAGACCACCTCAGATTCAGCTCTCCCCTTCCTTCACCACACCACCCACCAGGGAGGAAGGTGTTGTCTTACTGTTTCCCTTCCCTCTGCCCCGCATCTGGTACTACTACTGCTCTCTCTCTCTCTCTTGTTCGTCCTTGATCTCTATATGTTTCTTCTCTTTCATTTCACCTGATTCTCCCCTCAGATAATTTCATCCATCTGATTGCTTTTTCCCCCGTCAATTCGATATCATTCTTATGGATTTCCCATCCATTTCCGTGTCTGACCATCGTATGCGTTGGAATACACTGGGACAATTTGTTTCATTGTCTTAAAACCTTTGATCTTCACCGTTTGTCCTGCTGCCGTTTCAACTTAATTTGTTAATGTTATACTTGTAATTGTAAGATCCCCCTGATTCATCTGTATTTTTTAGGTGATTGTTGAATCGTCTTCATCGGTATCGTACGTAGAATTGATCGATACTTGGGTCAAACTGTGTAATTTCTCCATTTACTGTAGAAAATTCGGTTCTAGATTTAATCATATCCCTAATGTTTGATCCAAGTAGCGTTTTGCTCATCTCTCAAGTTTGATACCCATATGGTCAGTTCATAGGATTAAAAACTGGATAATTAAAGCGAAATGAAGGAGTAGCTGGGGGTTACAGTTTAGATCTCTTATAATCGGGATGGTAAGTGATAGATAATTGGGGGCAGTTGATTGGGAACCAGTATTTGGTCCTAGTTGCCTGTATTGCTGGGATTTATGGATTTCAATTCCATTGTTGTGCCTTTGCGCTGTGCAATTTTGCATGGAGCTGTTTCCATTGCTTTCACCAATTGGTATAATTACTAGTTTTTTAAACGCCCGTTTGTTCATTTTGCTGGCTACCGAAACATTCCTTCATCTGTATTTTGTAAGTCATCAGCAGTGCGATTAGCTTGTGATGGTTAGAAGAAATTCTTGCATGTGAGATAAGTTGTGTATTAGAAACTATGTGTTACATATTCATGCATAAACTTTTTTTTGTTGGCATCTTGAATTCTCTATGTCTATTTCTGGGAACTTATTGAGATTTGTTTTTAGTTCTCTATAGATATTGATTTCTTTCTAATTTTTATGGGGTTCTAATTGCAGAACATGCTCGTGAAGGTGTAACAGTGGTTATTGGAGTGCAACATCAATCACAGTGGGGATGTTTTCTCTTATGTATGGATTCTGGAAGTACATGTTCAGCAAGACTGAATTCCATGTCCTTATTCTTGGAATTGACAAGGCCGGGAAAACGGTAATGTTGACCCCCCTCATAGTGGTAGTTTACGCTTTTGATTTTCTGAATTCATTTTGTTGGTTGAAGATCAAGTAAAGTAATACGCGTCATTTGGTGTGTGCACTAGCAAGAGTCGAAATACAGAGTGGATAACTCTACATCATTTACAGAGTAGAGGACTGTGCTTGTCAAATCCAATAACTATGGTTTCACTGTTTGGTTCAAATTTTGTTTTATTTACGCAAGGTGTTGACGGTAATGCTTAGTTGACAATCTCATCAATCATCCGACCAATACCCTAGTGACATACTATAAGGGGGAAAATAGTTAGGTTGAGTACTTATGTGGATTCTGGATGAGTGTTGACGGTAATGCTTAGTTGACAATCTCATCAATCATCTGACCGATACCCTGGAGACATACTATAAAAGGGTGAAAAGATAGTTAGGTTGAGTGCTTATGTGAATTCTAGATGATTTGTTTGTTTGGTCACATCTTAATCTTGAAGATGTGTATAAAATGTTCCTTATAATGAAATTGCTCTGATGCCCTTTTGCTAATACTATCATATATTCATACTATTGTAGCTTATTGGTGTTGGTGTTGGTGTTGGTGTTGGCTTCATACATTGTGGGGATCATATCATCTTGGTGCTCTTTGTGCCTATCAATTCACTATCATTGAAAAATCTCTTACTTTTATAATTGGCTTAATCAGACCCTATGAAAGCTGGACCCACACTAGGAGTAGGATTAGGGGTAGCTATTATAATTGTTTTGCAGAACTTACAGTCAAACATTATTGATGTGGAGGATTTGAATTTCTTCTAGGTCTTCCCTGAAGATTACTGATCTTTATTTCTTTATGTTGCAGAGTTTACTAGAAAAGTTGAAAGAACTATACTTAAACTTGGAAGGTCTTCCACCAGATCGAATTGTTCCAACAGTTGGGCTCAATATTGGTCGGATTGAAGTTGGAAATACCAAACTTGTATTCTGGGATTTGGGTGGCCAGGTTTGTGTACCATTGCAGCATTTTGTGGATTCAGTGTTCGCTCTTTTTAAGATTGTTTGGGTGGTTGTCTTTCTTCTGGTCTTACACAGGGGATTAATTTTCATTGTCTACTGAGTTTTTTCCCCCTTAATTGACTGATGATCACTGCTGCCGGCTGCAACTTTTACATAAACATGTACAGACTAAGGATCCTATGATGCTTTCCCTCAATGCTTCATTTCTCATTTAATAGTAGGCACTCAATTTATTTTTATCTACGGTCTAATGGAAATCAGCTGTATTTCCTGTGGGGTGTTCTTTTTTTTTTTTTGGGGGGGGGGGGGGGGTTTAATTATGTTTTATGCTAAGTGACTTGTTCTGCAATTGACTGTATTTCAGTTCATGCTTGGATTCTTGCTTGTATGTCAACTATTACGTGGTTTCCTGGAGCATCATTTGTGCTTTGAGGGTTCTAAGATTGATATCACAGTCCTGGGTTTTCACTTTGCTTTTAGTCACTGGCTGCCAAATTGAATATCTTGACACAGAATCCTGTAATCTGTAGAGAAGGTAGAAAAAGGTGGCTTATTGAGACTTTAATATGATTTTCTCATCAACTTTTCAAGGATTGTGCTCTGGTATATTATTTCACTCAAACTTGTAATTTACATATAAGGGGCCGTTTGGTATGAGGGAGTAGGGGGTTGGGAATGGGAATAGAGGGATGGGGAATAGAATTATCATGTTTGTTTCGTGGTAGTTAAAAAAAAGAAGGGAATGGGAATGGGAATGGGAATAGAAGGGGTCTATTCCCAACCATCTATTACCATGGGGGGTGTGGCAATAGACATTGGGAATTCGTTAGTCACTATTAAATACGAAAACTACCCCTATTTAAAAAAAAATAAAAACTCATATTTATTCATTTCTTTTGCTTATATTAAATAAAAACTCACGTGTATTGTCAATTTTGTTGGCTAAAGTCACCTAAACATAGTATTACTTTTGCTTATACTCCCTTATATTAATTAAATATTTATTGTTATTAAATCGGTTGAGATATTACTAATGTAGTAGGGTTTACCTCTTTTCCTTCTATAAATTAAATATTTATTATAATTAATATATTAGTAAACCTAGTTGAGTTATTGAATCTTACGCCAGCCGTTAACGATTGGTCTATCATGTAAATTTATTGAACCATTCATACTTTGAACGTTTATATACTTGTTTTTAATTTTTTAATTCATATTTGATGCTTAATTAATTTTTATTAAAATCTTTATGAACTTAATTTTTTTAAAAAAAATTCATATGGTAATTGATTTTCTATAAGTAAATGTGTGTTATTTATGACCTTCTATCCATTTCAATTTATTAAAACATTCATAAATCAATAAAAGGGTATTTTAGTCGATGTGTGTTTATTTCCAATCCTATTCTCAATTTGAATTACCACAAAACAAACAAGAAAGTTGGTAATTCATAAAGACATGTTAATTCCCGTTACCATTATGAATTCTCATTCCCAGTGTCATTATGAATTCCCATTCCCATTGCATGCCAAACGACCCCTAAGAGTCGGTGGTGTCCAACATGGGTATGGATAATGGCCTCAGTTTAAGTCCAAAAGACATGAACTTAGGAACGTGTCCATCTATAATTTAGTTTCATGCATAGTGCACTTGCTAGATAATTGTAGCCAACCCACGCAAGATGTTCTTAAGGCTTTAGCGCACCATAACCTATGGCCTTGTTATGCAATACATGCCACTTTTGCTTCTGGTGGTGCGGGATGGTTATGTGCTTGTTGTTTCCCTTGGCGGATGTTTTTGCCAAATCATTCATATCTATGCTATCTTATGGATGGCTGGGCCCCTCGTTCATGCTATATGGGTTTATTCTGTTTGGACAGCCTGGTCTTCGTTCAATTTGGGAGAAATATTATGAAGAGGCCCATGCTGTGATCTATGTTGTGGATGCAAATTCTCCTTCTCGTTTTGAAGATTCTAAGTCTGCTCTAGGTAAATCATTTCATAATGTTAGATGTCCTGTATGGCTAAGTTCATGGACCTTACGCTGGAAATTTTCTGGGTCTCAGAAAAGGTTCTTCGGCATCAAGATTTGCAAGGCGCCCCTCTTCTGATACTAGCCAACAAGCAGGTATATGAGAACTAATTTCTGTGTTATTAGTGTTCACTAACACTTCTATCCAATAGTGAATTGGAAATTGCCTATCATTTCTTGACGAGGAATGAAGATAATAAGCTATCTTTCCATTCGTAGAACATTTTTTTTCCCTTTTAGATGCTTGTATCTCTTTCACATGGGCTGAAGCTTACCTTGGCTTGGCATTTTAACTCTTTAGCCCATTCGTATTCGTTACTTGTGCTCCTCACTGACTTTCACTGCAGGCAATTAGAAATTGATTATCCACTATCTTGGTTTTGTTGATAAACTGTATGGCTTGGAAATTGGTTTTGTTGATAAACTGTATACTAATTCTGACATCTTGAACCTTTATCTCCTGTTCTTTGCCGCAGGATCTTTCTACGGCAGTTTCAGCTGAAGAAGTAGCTCGGTATCTGGATTTGAAAAAGCTAGATGAAAGGGTTTACATGTTTGAATCTGTTTCAGCATTTGATGGGTATGTTGGCTTTCTGTCTTGCTGCACTTAAGACCATTAGATTATGACAATAACGAGAACAACCATCTGTTGTGAATTCTTCCAAATGACCTTATGAGAGTTTTAGTGTATCCAGATGTACACAATCTCACCCCTAATCCTCCTCGCTCCCCCCCCCCCAACCAAAAAATAAAAAATAAAAAAAACCTTTTCCCGTCTCCCTCATGGCTGATTTGCAAGCTAATCTGCATTTTCTGTTGCCGTGAAAAATGGTTTAGAGATAAATTTTGGGCTGATAAATATGGTGTTGGAGGATTTTGCAGTGGGAAGAGTTCTTTGTAACAGAATCCTTAGTATCACTTGTCGTCTTTATTTTTTATATGCATATTTGAACTCATTTTGAACAAGGAATTAATATGATTTTCTTTATAATAAGACCTCTGTTTTAGCCATGTGGAACTAACATTCTCTCTGTTGTTTGGTTTGATTGCAGTAGAGGGATCAAGGAAAGTGTACAATGGCTTGTGGATGCTATGGAAACAAGCAAAAGAACCGCAATGCTGAGAAGTCGCACACCTGCTGCCACTTGAAAGATAATCTGTATTAGATTTCGGTCAAGTTTCATAGATTTGCATTGATGAAACCTCTGTATATATAATTCAGGATAAAATGTTGGGCAATCTTCAGCTGATAGGTGTGTGGCTGGTTATATGCTGATTAGGTTGGAAGATATAACGTGATTCTTTAACGACCCCTTAATTTCCTCCAGAATGATAAGCGTCCTGTGTCTGCTTTGTTCCCACATTTTTGTTGGCTGACCGTTGAAAAGAGTGAAAAGGTTCAATTTTGCTGAATTTTTCCTTGTGCCATGCATTGGGCTTGTATTTCTATACATGAAAATATCAAAAAATTGACAATTGTGTATCCGGACATTGGAGTCATTAATATCGTTGATTTTTGCCTTTCCATCGGCTAATCATGTTGGTGACATCGGGATACCTTGACATGGGATCATTGATATCAGTGGTGAAGTTAGGATTTAAAGGCAGAGGTGTCAAGATAAAATCTAATAAAAAAGATAAATTATATTGGACCAAATTCTAAAAAATTAACATATTTAAATAACATAAAGTTTAATGACATAGTTTTAAAAATAAAATATATACTTTAAACTTAAAGTTGTCCTGAATGAGTAGTAGTGTTTTGATAGTAAAATATGATTTCCTTGTAGGTCACTTTATCAAAATGATCATCTTCAAAATAAATGACGACACTGTTATTTAGAAAATCATAGGATATTTTATTGTGTAGTGCACTCTTTATGAATTTTATTGATGAGAAGACTCTTTCAACGCTCACTATGGAAATCGGTGAAACCAATGCTAAAGTCACAAGTCGATATAGGTGAGGTAAGCTCAAGTGCTTTTTGTATCAACCAATCTCTTGCAAAGATCACAAATGCTTGTCATATCGATTAGTCTCTTATCATTGTACACATTATTTATGAAAATATCAAGATTAGAAGAAAGTGCATCAATGCCAAATCATCCGGATATAGGTGATAGGGATGACAACGGGGCGGATCGGGAACGGGGGAGTATATCCCCGTCCCCATCCCCGCTCCCAAAAATCGTCCCCATCCCCGTCCCCATCCCCGCTTCGGTGAATGATTCTTGCCCCATCTCCATCCCCAATGGGGATCCAACGGAGATTTTTTAAAACTATCCAAAATCTAACTAAATTTTAACCGGACCCGATTTTTAATCAGACCCGGTTATTAACCTGTTCAAAATACAACGTATTTAACTTGCTCAAGCAATAATACATCAAAATCAAACAATAATACAACAATAAGTGTTATTCGAAAAAAAAATACAATAATACATCCTCCTCAAGTGTGATTCGGAAAAAAATTACTACTTTATCCTTACTATTAATATATATATTTAATTAGAATAAAGGTTATTTGGTAATTTTAAAATTTTTGGGGATGGGGAATTTTCCCCAGCGGGGAAAATGGGGACGGGGATGGGGAAAATTTTGTCCCCATCCCCGCCCCGTCCCCGAGCGGATTTTGAAAAATCATCCCCGTTCCCGTCCCCATCCCCGTCCCCATCCCCAATGGGGGTGGAGATTTTTCCCTTAGAGCGGGGCGCGGGGCCCCAACGGGTTCGGGGATTCCCCGCCCCATTGCCATCCCTAATAGGTGAGCCATCTTTATTATCTTCTCCTTGTTAAAGTTAGCGAATGGGTTCGTAGGATTCAAGCAAGCCACCCCCATAAGCAAATCAGTGCTTGCTTCAGGAAAACGATTATTGAGTTCATGCATTTACATATCAATAATTGTGTAAAACACAGCACGCGATAATAATGCTCATTTGTCACCTTGAAAACTCTATGCTTGGATTTTCATCAAACACTGTGGATGCCTCTATGTGGAATTTGAATATCATATTTCACACAAAATGAAGAAACGCTATCAAGTAAATCATTCCAACCTTCATTCCTTGTCACTTATAGTTGTCTCTTAACAGTAGCAAGGTATGTTATAGCATTGACAATATCTTGATCCCTTGCATTGCTTCATCAAATGCAATAAGAAAAAGAACTGATCAAATGTTTGCATTCCATCTAAAGCACTTTGAGTTGAGACTCTGTCACCTTCTCACAACAATATTTTAATTTGTAACCAATCAATCAAACAAATAATCTAGGTAGTTTCAATTATGAATATTTGAACAAAAGAAAACCAAGAACACTAATAATTCCATTCATAGAATACTAGTTCATTGCAAAATTAGAAAATTTATTAATTGTTCAATACAAATTTAATTATTAGAAATCAACCATCAACAATAACGAAATCGTCATCTCGCAACAATATTTTAATTTGTAACCAATCAATCAATTAAATAATCTAGATAGTTTGAATTATGAATATTTGAACAAAATGAAACCAAGAACCCTAATCGTTCTATTCATAGATTACTATTCATCACAAAATTCATAAATTTATTAATTGCTCAATTCAAATTTATCCAAAATTGTTAAATTAAATTTAATAACTTATAAAATAACATACCTCAATTCAGTGTAAAGTTTTCTGGTTTGCATTCAATAATATAAGTATTTTTTTTACATTGTGTTTAAAGCCTTAACGGTAAATTAAGATTTGTCACTAACGTCCTCATTTGAGTGTGCTGAATTTCAATAATCCCCCCCTCTAGGGTTCTTTCAAGAATAACAAGCACTCTAACCATAAATATCTATCAACAACTTGTAAATTGTAATAACAGAAAGTGATTGCATAACCACCTAATAACCTGCAACCACAAAGGCTATGCTCACAGTCTGTACAGTAGCTAATTTCTTGTTCTAATTTATTTGTCACGTTTATGATTTTAATAATTATCAATTTTTAATCGTTAACAAATAAATTTATTTTTCACTTTTTTATAATTCCACCATCTATAATTCTCAATCAATTCAGGGGTAATGTTGATAAGTTATAATGATGCTACTGAAGGCAAGTTACAACCAAATGAAGCTAACATAAAACATAGCGAGTGTGACAACTGACTATCTATTTTTCCTACAGTTGATGTTGAACATATTTTTGGTGATATCATTTCTGGCTAGTGTCTTCTGGTGTATATTGTGGTGATGTGTTGCTCATTCTTGGTGATTGTTTAATTGTGTTGGTGGAGTTTGTTTTATTCTCGCTATTTTGCTGTATTCTTTCTGTTTCAAAATAATTGTCTTTTACATTTTTTTATATTCATCTTTATTCAATAATTCACACAAAATTTATAAAAAAATTAATTATATATTTTTCTAATAGTATTTATTACTACGGATCTAATTGGTATTAATTTTGTACAATGAATCATCGTAGACATTGAAAAATTAACGGTCAAAATTTTCGATAAAAAAATCGTGACGACACTTGAATAAAGAAACGGAGGGATATGTTGCTAGTTTAAACTTTGTACTTATGCCTTATGGCATGCTACCTAATTGGAAAAAATTGTATCATTAATATTTGTTGCTTAAAAGAGAGATGATAGCAGGATCACATACGTCCTTTTCCATCTTATTGATTTGAGTATTAAAATATTGAAATTTTATCTAAGATGCTTTATATGAAAGATGAATTTCTTGATTTTGGTCATTATGGTATTTCGTTTCATTAACTGTGTATGTCCCATTAATAGTTGGCGAAAGAAATTTATCGGGGAGGTGTACAATAATGGGCTCCATGGTGTTTGGTGGGAAATTTCTAGGGAAATTGTGCAAAGTATATATAGTCCACTAATGATAAGTAGAATCCTTCCCGTGTACTTCCTTCATTCTCAACTAATTGTGATATTTCACAATTTTACACATATTAATGTTCAACTAAAAAAATAATTTATATAATTAAATAACACTATTTTTAAAGATATTTTTCACATATTAATATGTGGATAATAGGACAATGTGAGCAGAAGTAACTTTTATTAATTGAAAAAATAAAATAATTAACATAATTATTAAAGTTAAAATAATTAAATTAAATATTAAGAACATGGAAAGTAACAATTATTTTGGAACAAAAAAAGCTAGTTTAAGTATCAATATCAATATAGAATGGATGAAGTGTTTCTTTTACCCTATCAATTGAGATTACCCAATGGTGATCTTTATGTTGTATTTATTTAATTTTGTGAGTATGCATTTGATGCAGTGGCGGATTTAAATCTTTAAATTAAGGGTGTACAATATATTATTATATTTATTTTCATATATGTACAATCTATTTTTTCATAAAAACTATACTCCCACAATTTGATGTGGCAGTTCCAATAGAAATACGCCCACAATTTGATGATGATGTCTATTATATCTCCGTCCCAAATTGTCTGTCATTTGTGTTAGAACCCCTCAAGGACATTGATAGACTCGGGCTCGAGGACCTTGGCGACTGGATCAGTTTTGAATGAAAGTCAAAATTCGAATATCTAGAAAAGATATAATGCGCAAGGAAAGAAATCTCAAGAAGGCAGAAGGACATTCACCCAAGGCATCATAAGGACGTTACCCAAGGCAGCATAAGGACGTTCACCCTATGCGAGGAGTTTTGAAAAGCGCAGTCGAAATAGGGAAGTTTTCTGGAAAATTAATATCCAATCTTTCTATCCATATTTCTAATCAGACTAATTGATTGCATCTACTTTGATTTTTAGGAAATAATCAATCAAGAAATTGGAAGGAAGATAAGATTACAACTTTCGGAAATCTCATAAGAAGGAAAGAAGATCGGAGCAAGATTGGAAGGAAAGGCAAACACAAAGAAGGAAAAGATCAAGGAAGAATCAATCCCAACGTCTCTATTCTGCTGATATCAATACACTTATAAATAGAGAAATTGAAGATTGAAGAAGTTAACGATTCCATGGAAGAAATCGGGTGTTCGAAATAGAAATAGCGTTTTCTAATTTGTGCGAGATTTGGTGATTGTGAGAAGTTGAGTGTAATCAATCCTTAACGGATTTAGGGTTGATTGATGCTTGTGAAATCGATTCCTAGACGGACTTAGGATCGATTGAGAGTAAACACCAAAGGGTGAATTTGGTGTGTGTTGTTATTCATAAAATAAGAAGCGTCCTCTACAAGGCGCTCAGTTCTGTGTACAACCTAAGGACATTTATCTCAGGTTGTATTAGTTCATTATGTTTCAATATAATAAAGGAAGTTGTTCAGTATACGCTTATTGTCCTTTATCTTTTTCCTGCATTATATTGAATCTTAATCTAGTTAGATTAAGAACCTAACGTCCTTTACAAGTGATTATTTGTGCAGAAACTTTCATAACCCTATTCACCCCCCCTCTCTAGGGTTCTTTCAATTGGTATCAGAGCCTGGTCCACTGAAGATTCAGAGACTAACCGCTCTGTGGTAAAGATCATGGCTGGGATGGAAGATGGTGATATAGGGCAAGGACATTGCTTAAACAGTCCTCCTTTATTCAGAGGATCAAACTTTGCACACTAGAAGAAGCGTATGAGGACATTTATCATGGATCAAGACTATGACCTTTGGGACAGAATTGAGAATTGAGACTTTGTCCCCATGATCACTGTTAGAGAAATCACGAAACCCAAAGATAGATCCAAGTATTTGGCCAAAGAAGCAGAAAAGGCGGATAAAAATGTTAAAGCATTACATATCCTTTACTGTGGACTTGATTCTAATGAGTTTGAATTTATCTCTGGTTGTGATACAGCTAAACAGGTGTGGGATACCTTAGTGACCACATATGAAGGAACGAGCCAAGTTCAAAGAATAAGGCGTAACAATTATGTCAAGCACTATGAATCCTTCAAAATGAAGAATGGAGAATCCATCAAGGACATGTACAAACGATTCACTGTCATAGTCAATAATCTCAAGTCCTTGGAGAAAAACCTACTCCAATGAAGAAAAAGTTCACAAGGTCCTCAGATGTCTTACAAAAAAGAAATGGGAATCAAAGGTCACCATAATAGAGGAAGTTCACGATGTTGAAACCCTCCAATTAGATGACCTCATTGGAAAGCTTCTTGCTCACGAAATGCGTCTCCAGGAAGAGCAAAATGAAAAAGAAGTAGCCCGTAAGGACATCTATGGTCCTAACAACAATGATAAGGACCATATCTTGGCCTTGATGGCCAAGGAACTCAAGGAATCCTGCAAGAAAAGTCATACCTCCAGAGGACCTTCATCCAAACGAATCAACCAAAGAGGTAATGACTCATCAAATAATATAACTAACTCACTCTCTTGTTTTTTTTGTGATAACCCAGATCACTTGATCAAGGAATGTCCCCACCATAAAAAGAACAAAGAAAAGAGAAATCACATGGCCTTGATGGCCACTTGGAGTGATGATGAGGAAACTACTAGTCATTATATCATGAGAAAAAACACCAACGACACAGAGGAAGTTGGTGCAGCCAATGATGACTATCCGGACAGTGACAAGGATGAATCAAGGGAGATAACATTTGGTGATCTCCTCACTTATCCTAAAAAGTACTTGGAAAAATGTCTTTTAAAGTTTGCAGGACAGGAGACTAAGCATTTAAATGAGATTAGGTCACTAAAAGAAACCAACAAAGGCATGAAAGAGTCCAATGACAAATTGGAGAAATTATGTGAAGGGCTTACCTTCAGGGTCGTCATTCTCAAAGCTGAAATACTAGACTTCAAGGCCAACCGTGATGATTGTCACAAGTCTCTGGCTAAGGCAACCAAGCAACAAGAAAACCTTGGAAAGTGGCATAAAAGTTCATCCCCTGTTAAGGAGCGAAACTGTCGTCAAGGACATTCTGTCTCGCAAGGACCAGCCATCAGAACCAGGTACCAAGGACCACACAAGGACCTTAATGAGCAGTACCAAGGCCACAGATTTCACGCGTGGCACCAAGAACGACACAACTATCATGGGACAAGATATCAAGGTCATTCATCTCTTCCCAAAAGCAAATATGTCAAGAACCCAAATTTAATGTCAATTATGGCTTGAGGAAGGGTGTCAAAATTTTTGCAGGTATATTCAGCATCCAGGAGAGTGAATGCTTAAGGGAGCTTGGAGCACTCAAGGACATTACTTACATCAACAATAAGAACTCCTCAAGGACCTTGTCAGACCTATGATCAAGGACCTTAACAAATGGATCTATTCAAATAGCAATGTTATTTTTATGGCACATATTGAGGGGGAGCACCCTCTAATAGGACTAACAAGTTTATTGAGTCTTGCAGGTTATTGGAAATGGTTACAATATTAAAGGGGAGCTCTCTATAGACTTTTTGATAAAAGCCAAAAAAGGGGAGAAGTGCTACAAATGAATTTTACCTTCCATTAAAAAGGGGGAGATTGTTAGAACCCCTCAAGGCCATTGATAGACTCGGGCTCAAGGACCTTGGCGACTGGATCAGTTTTGAATGAAAGTCAAAATTCGAATATCCAGAAAAGATATAATGCGCAAGGAAAGAAATCTCAAGAAGGCAGAAGGACATTCACCCAAGGCATCATAAGGACGTTCACCCAAGGCAGCATAAGGACGTTCACCATATGCGAGGAGTTTTGAAAAGCGCAGTCGAAATAGGGAAGTTTTCTGGAAAATTAATATCCAATCTTTCTATCCATATTTCTAATCAGACTAATTGATTGCATCTACTTTGATTTTTAGGAAATAATCAATCAAGAAATTGGAAGGAAGATAAGATTACAATTTCCGGAAATCTCATAAGAAGGAAAGAAGATCGGAGCAAGATTGGAAGGAAAGGCAAACACAAAGAAGGAAAAGATCAAGGAAGAATCAATCCCAACGTCTCTATTCTGCTGATATCAATACACTTATAAATAGAGGAATTGAAGATTGAAGAAGTTAACGATTCCATGGAAGAAATCGGGTGTTCGAAATAGAAATAGCGTTTTCTATGCGAGATTTGGTGATTGTGAGAAGTTGAGTGTAATCAATCCTTAACGGATTTAGGGTTGATTGATGCTTGTGAAATCGATTCCTAGACGGACTTAGGATCGATTGAGAGTAAACACCAAAGGGTGAATTTGGTGTGTGTTGTTATTCATAAAATAAGAAGCGTCCTCTGCAAGGCGCTCAGTTCTGTGCACAACCTAAGGACATTCATCTCATGTTGTATTAGTTCATTCTGTTTCAATATAATAAAGGAAGTTGTTCAATATACGCTTATTGTCCTTTATCTTTTTCCTGCATTATATTGAATCGTAATCTAGTTAGATTAAGAACCTAACGTCCTTTACAAGTGATTATTTGTGCAGAAACTTTCATAACCCTATTCACCCCCCTAGGGTTCTTTCAATTTGATTAAATTTTGATTATTGATTACTTACAAATTATAATGAGTTACGATATGAAATTATCGCCATTAGAAAGATGCATCAATAAAAATTATAATAACAGTAATTTCATATCATAATTCATTGTAATTTGAGAATAATCAATGATCAAAATTTTGTTAATAACAAACATTTTTGACGGAGGTAGTATTTAGAATCAATATTTATCTGAAATAAAATAATATAATGACATGGTAAAATATTACTTCCTTTTTTTACTTTTCCCCCATGTTGGATTTGGGTCACATACTCATGTTATCTTTGAATATGTTCCAATATAAAAGAGTCAAAGGAGGTAATGGTTGATTAATTAATTTATGAACGTGTATAATAACTTAGGACTAGTACTAATATTTGATCAAATAGGATGGGAGTATGCATGTGAGACGTGTACGATGCAATCTTATAGATTTTTTTAGTCATTTTGGTACCATAGATATATTAGTTTATGATGTTAGGTGAGAACGTTGATACACACTCGATGATCTATCCATGCTTGATATTTTAAAGTTTAAATCTGTTGTAATTAGGATATTTTTTTTTTAAACTAACCAATTTGATTACATTTATTTTAGGTAGCAAGTAACTCAACTTGCATTTGTTGTGAGTTTCTTTTTAATCATTTCAGGTCAGATTTGTTAATTTTGGACTGGATCTGAATTCGTCCAGAAGTTTCGAGTTTTGAATACAATTTTTTAGTCTGAACCCGAAAAAAAAAGGACCAAACTTGAAAAATTCATAAATTTATAGGTCAAACCTGATCCGGGTTGACTGAAAAAATTTGTTTTAAGTACAATTTTGTTGGAATTTGTGAATTTTTCGTTGGAATTTCTAACTATTAAACTACGTACAAACGTAACTTATTCATGTATTATTTTTTTAATTTAAGTTGAAACATATACACTAATCTACTGTTGCTAGAAACTAATTGTATTTCATTATATATATTAGACAAAATATAATACTTAGAAACAACTTTTTTGAAAGAAAAAAGAGAAAAAGGTCGTAACCATAACCAGTCAGGTTGAATCAAAATCGCAATACACCACTCATATTTACCCAAATTCAAAGTACATTGGCTGATCTATATTTACCTAAATCCAATATACCCCCGACTGTATTTAATCCACCCACTCAGATCGACGGATCTAGTTGGGTTATAATATGAACTATGAAGTTAGATATTCCTAGCTCTACTTTTTTTTTTTTTTTACACGAGTAAATTCAGCCCACCTTACTAGACCTTTATCTCAGGGCTTGCCTAGTAAGGCTTAGCGGGTCAAGGGATGGGGTAATCTAGGCTGAAAGCCTGGTTAATAGCCATGCAGGATTCTACACAACGAATTTTATAAGTAGTGGGACTCGATTCTACCACCTCTAAGTTAGAAGGCAATCCACAATACCATGTGAGTCAAAGCTTATTTAAAATATTCCTAGCTATACTTGAATTGAATGCAAATGAGTACAATTCATAACAATATAATTGATGTTGGAGACTGCAGATAGATTTATGTAAAAAAAATATTTTATGTCGATATGTATAATTGAGCAAATACTCGGAAAAAAACACATCATTAATGAAACTTAGTTTGATAGTAACTTGGATGTTATTTATTCACCTAACCAGTACCAAATCAGTACTAAACATTGAGCAGTGGTAGATATATCTCGTCCCGAATGAGTTAAAATGAGCGATAATAATTAAGAAGAACGAAGATGAAGGGCCTGTAAATTTCATGGGTATCTTGAGGTAAGGTAAATGATGAATTTTGGTAATATTTGATAATTTTTGGTAATTTTTGGTAACTTTTGGTAACTTTATATGGATAAATTTGTGTTTCTGAAATAAAAGGAAAAAATAAAAAAACCTACTTTACAAGTGTCATGTGATTTTCGATAATTTTGGTAACTTTCAGTAAATTTTGGTAATTTTTGATAACTTTCAGTAAGTTATGATAATTATCTACTTACCTCAATTAACCCATGAAATTTAGAGGGCCGAAATGGGCATAAGATAGCCAGTTGCAGAAACTCAAATATCACGTTCTTGGTTGTAATGTGTACTAGTAAAATTATTGTATGATTGATATTTGTGGCAGGCGCCAAATTAGATCAGATCTGTTGACGTCGATATTGAATTATGGGTGGATATCACATGACATAATTTTGTCTATGAGGCTATTTTCGTCAAAACCAAATCATAACATTGCTTATTATATTACCGAATAATGTCAAACGATGAAGGTTCCTTTTCCTAGCATCCCCCCTTTTTTTCCCCTTTCCCCCTTTTGTATTCAATAAAATTGACACAATTTGAGGCGAATGGAATTGAAGTTGATCCAAATATTTTGGTTCAAATTGTTATGCTTCTTGTAAAACAAACTTTTTTACTAGATTCTCTATTGATCCAAAATTATTCTAAACTAAAATAACTTAACTTGAGTCCAAATTACCTCAAATCTTGTCTTGTTAAACAAATTAATTAAAAAATCTTATTAGTGCTTAATTAACTAGAATAACCTAATTATCAAGTCTAATCTCTGTTAATGGAGCTAAGTGGTGAGTTATTCATATGACTCTTGCATACCTAGCCTGTATTGACAAAATTTTGTCCGACTCGAAAAATTGAATTGTCCGACCTGAAAAAATTAGGTCCGGACATGGATTTTTTGTCCGAATTTTGATATAGACCGAATCAACTGAATATTGGAACATAATATTTCTATTTTTTCTATTATCCTCACCCAATTCTGAGGCGAATTTAGTTCCGTCCAAATTATCCGACCCAATCTGCACATAAATTCTTGTCCAAATTTTCATATAGATGTAATTTATCCAAATCAAATTTATCTGGACTCGAATTTTTGGTCACGCTACCGGGCCTAGCAGGATTTCAAAGTGTTAGATTTTAGTAATTTTATAGGTGGTTTTCTATTTTTTAAAATTTGTCTTTTTGGAATTTAAGTTAAGGCCGGGTACTTCGTAGTTGATTGGGGAGAGAGGGCTTATTTAAACGCAAGGGGGCCCCAGCCAGCCGAGCAGAGCAGAGCAGCCAGGTGAGCGTATTAGAATTGCTCTCTGTTCTCATTTCCTCAAATCTCTTCCTCTCCCTCTTTCTGTATGTAAACTTGCCTCTCTGAATTATTATACCCACTTAGCTCCAAACCGAATTAAGCTCAAGTCTAAACCACCCATCATCAGAAACACTTCAAAGGAGCAGCTCATCAATCAGCAAGCTTATTCAGCCATGGCTGACCAGCAGGGGAAGTCTGGAGTTTGGGCTGCCATTAAACCATTCGTCAATGGCGGTGCTTCTGGAATGATGTCTATCTCTGTCATTCAACCCGTCGACATGGTCAAGGTATCTCTCTCTCTCGCTCATCCTTGATTTGATTGTTTGATTGATTGATAGTTTATTATTGACTTTGATTTAGATCTTGTGCTGTGTTTGTGTGTGTTTATCTATCCGTAAGTCCCGCATTGGTAAAATTTAAAGGGCACTGAGCATGTTTGTAAGTAGGTGAGTTCTGCATTGTCAATGCGTGGTTATGGTTGATTTGGTTAATCATGGGCATATGGTGGACCGTGTTAATAACCCTACATGTATGGAGGCTAGCTCTTGCAAAAATTCGGGTCCGGTATATTCTGGTCGGGATCAGAGAAATTCAGTCAATGTTAAAATTCGGATGGGAAATTTATGTACGGATCAAATTTTATTTTGGGTAGGATAAAAATTCAGACGAAAAATCTATGTCCAGACCCTTTTTTTTCCCGGGTCGGACAAAATTTTGTGAGCTCTAATGGAGGCTTATGTCCAGTGATTTGGGTTAATTGTGTGTGTGTTGGACCTTGTTGAGAAGCCTATAGGTAACACCTAAGAAGACTAGTCAATTGGGAAATTGGATTTAGGTTAGAACTAAAATTTGGAGTCTTGTGTGGTGTTGTTTTGTTACACAAAATTTGATAGACATTATGATACATATATGATATATGTGTTGGTGTGGGGTTTGAATAAATGTGTTTGGTGGTGCAGGTGAGGGTCCAATTGGGACAAGGCTCTGCTGTCCAAGTGACTAAGAACATGCTTCGTGATGAGGGTGTCAAGGCTTTCTACAAGGTCTCTTTCTTTCTGTCTGTATAACCCAATAATTACACCCTTTTTGTGCTTTCCTTTGATTTAATCACCATCATTGTGATCATTAAGTCAATTGTACTGATATAATACTCAGTTTGCTAGCTAGGTTTAATTGGGATTAGTTAGCTAATCACCCTTTAGGTTAGCAAGACTGATGTATGTTTCTTTCAGCTCTCAATGAATTGGGATTTTAACAAAGAGTAGATCACTAGCAATGTAACTACTTCAACAGAAAGTGCCCTAATCCTATCGATTTGAATACACAACTTCGAGGAGTTCTTGAATCGAATCTTAACTCAACCTGTTATTGTGTGGATTGAATCTCAGGGCCTTTCTGCTGGTTTGCTCAGACAAGCAACTTATACCACCGGACGTATTGGATCTTTCAGGTTAGTAATGGATTCCTTTTCTCAAAGATATGCATACTGATGCGGATGCACACACACATTGTGAGTTTTAAATGACATTATTTCGGCTTCTGTCTAATTAATGTAGCAGCAAAGGAAAAACTAACCAAAAGTACAATGGTTTTTGCTTGAATCATGTTAGGTACTTGACGGGTAAAGCAACTGCTGCAAACGATGGGAAACCCCTTCCTCTGTATCAAAAGGCATTGTGTGGTTTGACTGCTGGAGCAATCGGAGCAACTTTTGGTAACCCTGCTGATGTAGCATTGATCCGTATGCAAGCAGATGCGACTGTACCTGTAGCACAAAGGCGGAATTACAAGAACGTGTTCCATGCAATCTATCGTATTGTTGGGGATGAGGGTGTTACGGCACTTTGGAAAGGGGCTGGCCCAACCATTGTCAGAGCTATGGCACTGAATATGGGAATGCTTGCCTCTTATGATCAGACTGTTGAACTTTTCCGGGATAATCTTGGTTTTGGAGAAACTGCCACCTTATTAGGTCAGTAACTCTTTTCAATGAATCTTTTGGATTCGCAAGATCCACATTGGGTGTTATTGTTTTCTGTCAGTACCATCATCCTAAAAATGTATGTATGTCATCGGATCGGCTAACTTTCGAAGTAATTGCTTCAGGGGCTAGTACTGTATCGGGATTCTTCGCTTCAGCCTGCAGTTTACCATTTGATTATGTCAAAACACAAATACAAAAGATGCAGCCAAATGCAGAGGGCAAGTACCCGTATGCCGGTCCTTGGGACTGCACCTTGAAGACCTTGAAAGCTGGAGGCCCCTTGAAATTCTACACCGGATTCCCCGTTTACTGCCTTAGAATTGCACCTAATGCTATGGTACTTAAATTCCCTCTCTATCCACACTGTACGCTGCATACATTTGTTGGATACTAATCAGTAAAATTGACCGAAAATGTGCAGTTGACATGGATCTTCCTACATCAAATCCAGAAGTTCCAGGGTACAATCGGGTTGTAATCTTCGCACAGACAAGGCTAAGATGACAGTATTTTCCCAGAATTTATGTATGCATCGTTGTTTCGTATGTTGGTGAATGGTGATCAATCAATTCTCAATTCGGAACCACATTAGCATGGGCAAAGGTTGGTTTTGGACCAACTTGCGTAGTTTTGTACTCGAAACCGACGTTTCCCCCCATCAATCCTTTTACTCATTTGCTCAAGTTGTCAAGCATCCTCACCACAAAGATTCAAGAGCGAGGCAGATCATCAAGGCCTACTACCTACATTGTGGCCACTCATTTATATCTACATTGGGAGTTTTTTAATTGTTTCTTCATAAAAATTGCTATAATTATTGTACTCTAGTTCATTATTGGGAAATTTTTTTTTTTTGAAGAGCAATATTGAGAATGGTTAGGTAATTAATAGAGGTCGGATTGGTACCCATTGGACAGTCATAAAAGAGGATCGAAAGCTATAGGTAGCTACTAGTTTAAAAGCTATGTATCATTGTGTATTGGTTGCCATACCTATCATTTATGTATGCAATAATATGATGTTGTTATTGATTGCTTGATTCTTATATGATCTATTGTCAATTTTAACATTATGTTTTTACTTTAGTTACTTGTAGGGATAAAATGCAAAAAGTCAATATATGATAATATTGTCACTATCATTACCTCAAAAAATAAAAGAAGAATTATCTCTATAGTTATAGCTAAAATGAAGAAATAAAACGTTTATTGGTTGTCAATAAAACCTCGCAGAAAAACAATAACAGATATAATAAAAGGATAACCAACTAAAATACTGAAAGACATGTACTGTTTTACCTACATTGAAATATAGTAATGTACTCCAACTTTGGGTTATTATTAGCAGGGTTGAACACAGTCTAGTCCGGACGGAACTTTGAATTGGACTAGACCATACTGGACCGAGGACTGGGTCGAAATTTTTCGGTCCAGCCGTCGATCCAAAGATTTTTCATTTTTGGTTCTCAGTCCAACCCTTGAACCAAATTGAACGGATTGAGGACCGACCGATGGACCGAAGTTTTTAATGAAATATTCAATTTGTAGAGTTTCAAACTTTAAGTAACTCCCTCCTCTCCTCCTACTCAGTCAATCACACATGCACTGCGTCCCGATTCTAAGGGGGACCTTGTCTCTCCCAAGTCGCCCCTCGCCCCTCTCAGTCTCCGACCCTCGGTTTCTCAGTCACCCACCTTCGCCATAGATGTTGTCGCAGGAGTCTTGACGGTAACCGACAACCATTGCGCAGCCATCACTCATTCAGTCCACCATCGCAAATCGTCTGTCCCTACTCAATGGTCGTCCGCTTACTATTGTTGTCCACTCCAATCAGCCACCATCCCACCTCGCTTCACAGGCTCATCCCAGAAACACAGGTTTAGCCATCAAATACAGGTTCAACCCATTAGAAGTTCGGTTCATTCAGTTGGTCTAGTCTAGGACCGAAAAAAGTTTGGTTGGTCCCATCCAGGTCCGAACTTTTTTCGGTCCAATCTTCATTCTAGGTCAGTCCTCAACTTTGGTACTCAGTCCATTTAGTCAAGTTGAAGACCGATGCTCAACCCTAATGATTAGTGTAGTTTACAACTAATTATCTACATTGTCACTTAATAGTAAGTTTTTGATTAGTATTTGTCTAAATTATAACAATGTCAAAAAGCACAAAGGTAAGAGTATCAAAAGCTTTCTAAGATTATGTTTGGCAATTGTAGTCATTGGAGTATTTACATCGCTATAAACTCAATTTGAGTTAAGGTGGATGGAATTACTACATAATCCCTCCATTTTCGATCGTTCCTATCTCGGGTGAGTGTCGCCTCTACTAGGGTTTTTGTTTCTATCTCGGTTAGAGTTTCCTCATTCCAAGGGAGCGCACTCTCCTTCGCTGTAAAGGTACCAAGCTAATTATGGATTTGCAATCGATGAGCTAATGGAAAAAAATAAAATTGATAGAAGAAAAGGAGGTCATAGTGGATTATACGAACACTCATATTGAGCACTTTGCAGCTAACTCGTTCCTGCAGTCCTTAGCTTTTATTCGGAAAGTTCTGACAAAAATATCTTTAGAGTTTTGGGTTATTTTGCTTTCTTGGGACAAGCATGGAAACTCCGAAAAAGCTTTGCAATTAGAGAGTTGGGGGGAAATTTAAGCATTTTTTTATTCAACAGTATGGAGGAAAAAGTAAAAGTGATTCAGAGCATGCTGTTGATTTTTGACAGACAACTTATCCTGTTGGCAGAGATTAAGGAGAACATGCACTATAGGAAGTCAAGTTCAAGCATGTTAATGTATGAGTAACAGGATATAATATTCCATCAGGGCACATATTCAAACAGACGAATAAGGTGTTGAGCAAAACATTTGGGGGTCTAATTAAATATGTGGAGTCCCATGATTTAGGATGGAATCATTGCTTTTAAGGTGAATATTGTTGAAGCCCTTCCACAAGGTGATATTGCACCTTTAAGGCGTTCGAGACCATATAGATTTATTTCAAGTACAAGCAAATCTCAAACTTTTGCTATAAGTGTAGGCGACTAGGGCATATTGAAAATGATTTTGATGAATAGGAGGAGCAAATAAGAATGGACAATACAGGGATTAGCTAAGGGCCTCACAAGAAAATACCCAAAAATACTAGTCAAGGGAAACAAGAGCAAAATAAGGGTTGCATATGATGGATGACACGAAGAGAAAATTAAAGGAAAGGGTTATAACAAACGAGTTGGGAGGGAGTCAATATTGGGGGAAGCAAGCCAACCGCAAGTAAGTCACTCTATGAAGTTATGAAAGATGCAGATACAATGTCCACATGGCTCCCAAGGGAGTTGAAAGTGGACAAGAATGCGACGAAATGATGTCGAAGGTAGGGATGCAAAGTTTGGCATGTGAGGAAACACAAAAGGGATAAAACCATGCAAACAAAGGCAAAAAGGGAGGGTGTGGGAAGAATGGGCTGAGGACTGAAGCTAGTGGGGAAACTGTTGTGGGCCTAGCATAAAACCAAAGCATTGGGAAAGGCTAGGAAGTGATGACAACCCTGACTAAATTGGTTCATAACGTTCTTTTTCCTTCCTTCTCCTAATGGGTCTCCACTCACACATCAAATTGGTCTCCACACCCAACAATCTCCGACTTGGAGACCAATTGCAACGCAACCTTCGACCACTTCAACACATCCTCGAATTCTCTAGTGCATCCATCTCGATCTTGTTCAGCAAAGATCAACGGAGGTCCTAGTTGACCTCTCATCAACTCCTCTTTTTGCAACAGGCTCCCACTTGAACTGATCACGCCCCTGCAACTTCGACATACGCATCAACGTCAACAAATTAGGGGAATTTTGGATTGGGACTTTACCTCGTGTTGAACTTGTCGAATTCCCGTGCAAGTTGGATGCGTTCCTCGGCTGACCATCCGTTCTCGCAGCCTCGACTGGAAATCTTTTCATTTCTGGTACCCTTCTCTCATCAAAGAAGCTAGCACGCCTTTGATGAGCATGAACAGGCATGTTAGAGCTATCAATGACATAATATAGTTTCCCCTCTTTCCTGCCATTTGTAATTATCATAGATTCTTTCGTTACCCTCCAATGACCATCTTCAAATCTTGTCGTGAACCCTTCCTCATCTAGTTGACTCACAGATACAAGGTTCTTGGTCAGACCCGGAATATACCGAACATTCTTTAACCTCTAAGTTCCACCCTTAGAAGTTTTAATGTTCACATCACCTCTTCCTAGCACCTTTAGGTTGTGACCGTTTGCAAGCCTAACCCTGCCAAACCTCCAACTCATAAAATTGCTAAAGGTCTCCCTGCTAAACGAAGAGTGAATTGAAGCACCCGAATCTATCACCCAATTCCTTTCTGACTTGTCAACACTAACAGTTAGGGCATCACCAATATCCTCAGCAGAATATACAGAGTCATGGTCATTATGATTGCTCTTCCTGGGTTTGGGACAATCCCTACGAAAATGACATGTATCACCACAGTTCCAACACAACACTTGCTCCATGTTTCAGTCTCTAGATTTTGATCGACCCCGACCCCATCTCCCACTATTCCCCCTACCCCTGACAGTCAAAGCATTCCCCGAAGACTCGGACACATTGGAATCTTTCCTACGAATACTTTCATTCAGGACAAAGTCTCAAATTTCCCCAAACATTAGTTTCTCATCCTTCTTAGTTGAAGAAGTTACAGAATTCACGAAATTTTCCCAAGACTTAGGTAGGGTAGCCAATAGTATATTAGCATTCATCTCATCGTCGAAATTAAATCCCACAGAGGTTAACTTTGATAGTATCATCTTAAACTCATTCATACTATCATGCATATCACCATACTCATGCATCTTAAATTCAAACAAACGACGTAACACATATACCTTGTTCACCACCGAAGGTTTCTCATATGTGTTTTGCAAGGCCTCGAGCAGATCTTTCATCGTTTTCCGATCTTTGACGTTGAAAGCCACGTTTTGAGCTACCGTCAGCCCGACCGTACTGAATGCCTGACCATCAAGCTCTTCCCAATCCTTCTGTTCCATCTTTTTTGGCTTTTCACCCATCGCAAGATGCAACCTTTGCTGGCGGAGTACAACCTCAATGCGCATCCTCCACCATGCATAGTCTTTCCCATCGAACTCCGGAATCTTCACAATTGCGCCCGCCATTGCTTATCAATTTGCAGATCAACCACCTCCAACCAAAGCTCTAATACCATTTGTTAAGATTCTTAGGGTGTTGTTAGCAGACAAACAATAATAAAGGTGAAAAATAAATAAAGATTCAACACAAGGAATTAACGTGGAAAAACCCAAAACAGGAAAAAACCACGAACGATGCACTATCAGAGGATTACAACGGTGTTTCAGAAATTCTCATACCTCCACAATCTCTCACAACCTTCCTAGAGTTATAACTTGAGAACTCAACACTCACAATTGAGCCTCACACAACTCCTTCAGGAACACAGAGATTACAGGTCAATCTCTTGTGATATAAGATGAAACACTCTCAATTGTTGTGTGTCATAAGGAGAACCTGACCCCTATATATACTAGAAGGTACAGAAAAAAAACCCTAGGTTACAACCTAGAAAATAGTCGCCGCACAATAAAAACACACACGTGGGCTTTTATTTACGGCTCAATAGAGCGATGTCCAGCAGCTGTCAGGCACTAGTAGCGCCCCAATAGACGTTGGCAGCACGCAACTTCTCAAGTTCTCTGATCAAGGCACTGGGAGCGCTTGCTTCATGCGCTGGTAGCGCCAGCTCCACGACGCGAGAGACAAAGGGCGATGGTGGGGCGCAGGGAGCACCGCTTCAGGCGCTGGTAGCACCAGCTCGTTCTTTTTCTTTCCTTCTCCTAGTAGGTCTCCACTCACACATCAAATTGGTCTCCACACCCAACACATCCTTGCCAGGACCAATCCCAATATTGATCTATATGTCTACAACTACCAAGGCTTGGGGAGTGTTGAAGTAGTTGCATCTGTCTACACTCGAGTGCAACATAAAATTCCCGACATGCTCTTTCTCATGGAGACAAAACTTTATGCTAATGAAATGAACATTATATCTATAAATTGTGGAATAAAAAACAATTTTGTGGTCCCTTCGAGTGGAAAGGTCGGTGGCCATATTATGGAAAGATGAAGTTGACCTGGATATTTTCTTTTTCCTACACATAGTACGACCTTGATGTCCTCATCGATGGTTCTAATTTATCTAGAATAATAAGAGTCTATAGTTAGGTTGAATATGACATGATCAAGTGGATATGAAAACTTCTAGAGCATCTTGAAGAACTGAACTCTACTACATGGGTGGCCTTTGAGAATTTCAAGATGGTGTTTTCCCATCATAAAGCACGGTGCCAAGGATTTTTACTTCACGATAGGTCAATAACAAAGGATCTTATGGATACCATTGATAAATTGAACCTTCATGATCTATGGTATAGAAGAGGTCAAGTCACTTGGAGTAAAAGGAGGGAGAAGGATGACCTAAATAACCAGCTCGCTTCCTTCCAATAAAAAGATGCTCAAATATGTTTCTAAACACAACAACCTATAACATAATATGAAAGGGCTCTAACCATTATTCTATAATGCTTGATACCTAACCTGTACCCCATGAAGGTGAAAGATGGGAATAATTACAAATTTAAACTGTTTTTGACAAAAGGCAAGGCACTGAAGAAAATGCTTAGTGAGACATGGGGATGAGTCAAACTTTCAAAGAATGATCTCATTGTTTAATCGTCTATTGTGCTACTTTTAAAAATTGGAGCAACCAGAGATTTTGCTTCCTATCAAAACAAAAAAAAAATGGAATCTTCAAAAAAATTTGGTAAACCTTGCAACTAATCTCCATTTACAAACCCATCTGCAGATAACTTTTAGGAACTAAAACGAGTAATAAGAGGTTGAGCAGCTTAATGAATGTTATTAGGATCAGACGCTCAGTGCGCTCATCATTCAATATCAATGTTGGAAAGAGACAAAAATGACGCTTTCTTTTCTACTAGAGCCAAACAAAGAAGGAAGAAGAACACACTTCTAGCACTAAAAGACAATGATGGTGAACTACAAATAGGATAAAGTGTGATTAAAAAAATTGTTATGAGCTACTTTCATACATGTTTACATCTACGAATAGTTAAGCAGCTAAAGAGGATCTTGATCGAACTAGTTAAAGGTGGAATATCTAAGGAAGAAGGGAACCAGTTAATAGAAAGTAAAGGCTACACTTAATTAGATGGCACACTAACACAACATCAAGGGCGAGCGGAATGATAACTTTGTTTTTTTTTTCTTTCTAAAAATAGTAGAACACGATGGGAAATGACATACTCAAGTTGGTTTCGGGAATCCTTAATTTTAGGGGGGGTAATGCTAGAGAAACTTAACCACATGATTATTTCCCTTATCCCAAAAGTCAAGAGACTAAATTTAATGGACATGTGGCCTGTCTCTTTATGCAATGTTGAAATGTATGGGGGTAGGATCAAAAGTGATAATTCAATTTCTTTATAGATTAGTTGTGCTTAGGCTTTATCTAATTGTTGTAGGATTGGTAAGCCTTTGGTTGATGAATTATCCCTAGGCATTACAGATGGTATGAGAGCCGACTCGCGCCCTTGAGTTGCGCCAGTGGACGAGAGATCCATGGGTAGTCACTTAGCGGGGATTCTGGAGTGGATTGTGGCACAACAAGGACGTTGTGCACTTAAGTGGGGGTGATTGTAATACCCCGGTGTATGGTTAAAGTGTGACTTAAAAAGGATTGAAATGACTACTTATACCACCAAGGTGTACCTTCTTTTAAGGTAGCTCATCCACCGGGAACTTCTCAGTTAAGCATGCTTGGTTGAAAATAGTCTCAGGATGGGAGACCTCCTGAGTAGTTTTCCTAGGTAGCATGTGAGCGAGGACGAAGCACGTTGGAAAGACTCGCGGTGATTTGTGGGGTCAGTCAGCGATCCTTAAAACAATCATCGTTAATGTTCGCGGCCCGGGATGGGCTGAGGCTTTACAATGATCAGATCGATTAACCGATCCATGCCCACCCCTAATTTTAAGAATAATTCAATGCATTTATCTGTGAACATGTTCTTATCTTCTAGTAGGGATTTAAAAATTATAAAATGTTTAAGACTTATTTGATTATTATCATAAGACATTGGTTTAAATAATATTGTATCTTTTGTACAATTGATATGCGTTATGCAGAGCTAAAATACTATCGTGTTAATAAATTAAAATTATATATTCAACAAGCTGGAATAGCTCAGTTGGTTAGAGCGTGTGGCTGTTAACCACAAGGTCGGAGGTTCAAGCCCTCCTTCTAGCGCATGTGTTCATTTTGGGGTTTGTTTGTTGATTAAATAACTTTTATAAAATGTAATGGACAACGACATTAAAATCCGGCACCTTGGAATTTTTTTCTAGCTTTGCCTCTAAGCAACGACGAAGTTGCTTCTGATTAATCTTTATTCTATTGACAATGACCTCCAAATTACTCTTGTCAGAGACATATGGTGGTGGGTTATGTTTGAGTTTAGGATGAACTTGGATAATGGAACGAAACTTAGATGCACTTGAACAAAGATATGACAATCCACCACTAAATGATTAACAATCTCACCAAGATTAGATAAAGCCTAAGCGCCACTAATTTGTAAAGGAATTGACTTATCACTCTTGATCGTACCCCCAACATTTCATACTCCTCTTCTTAAAAGAGAGTTGTCCTTAACTTTGCACGCCAAGGTAAGAGCCAACGTACCCTCCATAACTTTGCATACCAAGGTAAGAGCTTCTTAAAAGCTCAAGCAAGATCACACTATGAACTTCTTCCCTCTTGTAGCGATTCTTGAAGGGGGTTGGGGTTGTTTTGTGAGCTATTTGAGGGAGGATTTGGGGAAATGTTAGAGGAATGGTATCAAGTTCAAGAAAGCTTACATTGAACTTTGGGGAGCCATGAAAAGTAGGAACAAAGGGGTTTAAGTGGAGGTTTAATTAATAATTAATAAGATTAGAAAAGGAACAAAGTTGGGTTAATGGGTGAATTTGAATCAAAGTACCATGGAAGTTAAACTTTTTACTAAACACCAAATAATCACCAAGCATCTTATCACATCATCCAAAAGATAAAGACTCATCATGCCTCAAGAAAATTATGGAATCAGCGTCTCTTGTTGCCTCAATCTTCCTATTGAGAGATCTAAAGTGACATTGCCTTGAGATTGAGAGGTATGGGTGTCAACTTAATGGTTTCTTGGATTCTCCTCCACTGGGGCCTTGAGAAGCTCAAGGAGGCCCTATTATTTATGGCCTCGACTTTCAAGGAAGACTCTTCACAATCTTCACTTCCATCTACGTTTGGAGAAAGACCAAAGTCGATCTTTTCATCATTATTTTGGATCTCATCTTCAAGATCATCAAGTTTTGGAATGAGATTAAGGTTGATCTCTTGCTCCGCAACTTCTTTCACCACTTCAAAGTTAAGTACCTTGGCAATCACCACTTTGTTCACACACTCCAAGGTTGAGTGGCCATAACCTTGACATGTGAAGCACTTTAAAAGTTGTATGATGGATTTGAAAGAAACTTTAAGACTCCCCTTATTGAAAGGAAGGTCCCTTGAAGAATTCTTTGAGCCGCTCTTCCTTAATAAGGAAGGGTAACTTGATAAAAGAGTAAGTGGAACAAAAATGGAAACCATCTGGGACCTTAACTTCTCCCAAGGTGTTACTTTTCTTTTGCACTCTTTCCTCCTCCCGCGCTTGTAATTTTCCCCCCATTCAAGTGCTTGGCTTCTTAATCTTGAAACCATAACCTTGTAATTCTCAACTTCTCCATGATTATGATAAGTAATGCACTTTGAGAAATTGTCACTCCATCTATGGAATTTTAGAATTCTAAAGTTATCCACCTTAACTTCATCGAGAAAAAACTTTCCCAATATAAAGACATAAATGGTGTTTTGTTGAGATGTTGGGTTCTCTGTAGCTGGTTTTGTGTTTAGGGAAGTTTTTTTTTTAATTTTTTTTTTTTGTAGCTAAGGATCTTGAAGTGAAAAGAGAGTTCAAATAGAGGAGTGAAAGGATAAAGAAACTAAATCAAAAACTCAAGCAACAATCTTGAACTCTAATACCAAATGGAGCATATGGTGGTGGATTTTTCTTGAGTTTACGATGAACTTGGATAAGCTTGGATGAAGGACAGACACTTGGATGCACTTGCACAAAGATATGACCTTGGTATAAAGGATAATTCACCAACCAAAGGCTTACCAATCCTACCACAATTAGATAAAGCCTAAGGACAACTAATCTATAAAGAAATTGACTATCACTTTTAATCCTACCCCCATACATTTCAATATTGCATAAAGAGATAGGTCACATGTCCTTCATTAAGTTTGTCTCTTGACTTTTGGTATAAGGGAAATAATCACATGGTTAAGTTTCCCTAACATTTCCCTCTCCCCCGCCAATTGAGGACTCCAAAAGAATGATGAAAAGATCGACTTTGGTCTTACTCCAAAGATATATGGAAGTCAAGATTGTGAAGAGTCTCCCTTGAAATTTGAGGCCATAAATAATAGGGCATCCTTTAGCATCTCAATGCCTCAAATGGAGGAGAAGCCAAGCAACCACAAAGTTGGCACCCACACCTCTCAATCTCAAGTCAATGTCACTTTACATCTCTTAATGGAAAGATTGAGGTAACAAGAGAATTTGATTCCATAAATTTTCTTGAGGCATGATGAGTCTTTATCTTTTGGATGATGTGAAGATGCATGGTGATTATTTGGTGTTTAGTGAGAAGTTTAAATTTCATGGTACTTTGATTCAAGTTCACTCATTAACCCGACTTTGTTTCTTTTATAATCCTATTATTAAACCTCCACTTAAACCCTTTGTTCCCACTTTCATGGCTTCCCCAAAGATCAATGCAAGCTTGGCTTGAATTTGATGTCATTCCTCTACAATTCCCCCAAATCCTCCCTCAAATAGCTCATAAAACAACCCCAACCCCAACCCCAACCCCCTTCAAGAATCACTACTTTTTAAACAAGAGGGAAGAAGTTCATAGTGTGATCTTGCTTGAGCTTTTGGGAAGCTCTTACCTTGGCGTGCAAGGTTATGGAAGGAACGTTGGCTTTCACCCCCAATAGTTAAGGGAAACTCTCTTTTAAGAAGGGGAGTATGAAATGTATGGGGGGTAGGATCAAAAGTGATGAGTCAATTCCTTTATAGATTAGTGGTGCTTATGCTTTATCTAATCTTGGTGAGATTATTAAGCCTTTAGTAGTGGATTGTCATATCTTTGTTTAAGTGCATCTAAGTTCAGTTTCGTTCCTTCACCCAAGTTCATCCTAAACTCAAGCACAACCCACTACCATATGCTCCATATGTTTCTTACAAGAGTGATTTGAAGGTTTTTGTCAACAAAATAAAGAGGTCTTTCCCAGCACTGTTGCCTCCAACCAATCAACGTTTTTGCCTTGGAGATTAATCACAAGCAACTTTATCGTTGCTCAGGGGAAAAGCTAGAAAAAATTACCAGAGTGTCGGATTTTGATGTGTTCTCCACTATATTCTATAAAATTTATTCAATCAACAAAAAAAAACCCCAAAATGTAGACATGCGCTAGAAGGAGGGCTTGAACCTCCGACCTTGTGGTTAACAGCCACACGCTCTAACCAACAGAGCTATTCCAACACATTGAATATATAATTTCAATTTATTAACACATTAGTATTTGGACTCCACTTAACAGTAGGGGACATCAAACATTATCACTATGGACAACAAGTATAATAACAGGGGATATCAAACATTATAATTGTGGACGTCAAGTATACCAGCAGGGGACATCAACTATTATTTTCAACAATTTATGCTCATAAATACATAAACCAAGAATACCACTGACCTTCTATTTCTCAATTCATACAAGAAAGCAACAGTTCAATCCAAAATCAATAAGAACGAACCAAGAATACTCACTTCTCCTTCGACCCATCGGTATGGCCTCCATTATTCACCATTGTAGTCGAATTTTCATTCTATATCTACCATATAACATTTTTCAATCATATCCTAACAAACATTTTTCAATGAAACCCTAATCAAGAAGTTCAAAAAAGAGCATACAACAAGTTGGATTCCAACATTACTTGACAAGGACAATATATACATATACATATATATATATATATATATATATATATATATATATATATATATATATATATATATACATACATACATACATACATACATACATACATACATACATACATACATACATATATATATATATATATATATATATATATATATATATATATATATATATATATATATATATACTCAGTTGAATCTAAATCAAAGAAAACGGAATTTCAACCACCAGCAAAACCCACACCGATGCATTGCCCAGAAATTAACGACGACCTGGGACAATTTTGGGTGGACGAATTCAGGGCCTTCTGCTTGACTGGGAACGGACGACATAGTGAACAGAGAAGGGAAAGAGACTCTCTGTTGGAATTGGGAAGGAGAAAAACTGATTTCAAGGTTTTGGGGAAAATGGGGTGTTGAGCACGCGTCATTTTTTCAAATGGGGTGGGACATTTTCTTTTTTTTTTATTGACAAAAAGTCGAAATTACTATATATTGATCAAAGTGATTTGTTCTAACTAGAGCTGGGTAATAGGTCGTGTCGTGTTGGGTTCGTGTTCGTGTCGGAGTTAAATGGGTTGAAGAATGCTAAACCTGAAACCTACCCATTTAATAAACGGGTTGAAATTCCTTGACCTAAACCATTTATTTAATAAACAGGTTGACCTGAACCTAACCCATTTAACTAAATGGGTTGGATCAACTTCGAGTGACATGTTTACCTTTTAACACATTTATATTATTATAACAAACGTCAACTTAGGAAGACAAAATGCATTGATTTTCATTATTTATTTTATTCATTTATTATCGACCAACTCAATTATTGAAGGCTTCTTTGACATTTTACATATCGCAAGTCAACGCTAATGCTAAACAAGCCATAACAAGCACAAGCAAAAGTAAAAACACTATCCACGCGATAGTTAGGATAAAGTAGCAATAATAAGCCTGAACTAGAGTGTAGCTAAAGTAAGAAACATGAAATAACATGACAAAGGCCATAAAGGGCTAAGTTGTATGATTCTCCAAAGTAGATTTTGGGTTCACTTCATTTCCAGCCCCATTTTTGGATGGTGTGGTAATATCTTCATCTTCATTCAAATTCATCTTCAAGACATCTCCACATAACTCTTCCAAGTCGGGTTGAGTAGGCATGAACGTACACTAATAAAGAGAACATAAACTACATTAGTTAAACAAAGACAAAGAATGTAAAGAAAGAAAAATAAGAAAGAAAGATAAAAGACATCACCTGATTTTCCATAAAGCCAATCCCTTAGACAAATTATGGCTTCTACAGTTTGTGGTTTAAGAGAGCACCGATATGCATCAAGCACTCTCCCACCCACACTGAATGCTGATTCAGATGCAACAGTGGATATTGGGATTGCCAAAATGTCTTTTGCCATCTGGGATAATATAGGAAATCGAGCTTGGTTCATACTCCAATAGCCAAGAACATTGAGGTTCTCAACACGGGGCAACTTAAATCCTCCAAGTACATCTCTAACTCAGTCTTTATGACAGTTTTAGAAATGTTGTTGGAATAATAGTCAAAATCCTAAAATAAAAGCATCAAAAATAAAGAATTAAGAATCAATCAATCCATAGGGAAAAATTAATTATTTAATCCAAATGATTGGTTTGAATAATACCTCCATGAATGAATTTGAACCGTCTTCAAAAGTAGGAGATGAGATGTTACTAGAAGAAATATTTGTAGTGAGGGAAGATTCCTCTGAAACTTTTACATACTCACCATACAAAGTTACCAACTTATCCTTCAACATACTCAACTGCACATCATAATTATTCCCATAGATCTTCTTGTAAGCCCACTCAACTATATAAAATTTATACCTAGGATCTAATATCACAGCAATGGCCATTATACTGCTGAACTCATTCCAATACTTCTCAAATTTAGCATACATTCTTATCGCCATGTTTTTCATAAAACCATCACCATTTTCCATTTCTTGTTTCAAGAGTAATCTTACCCTCACAACATTAGTAAAGTAGATATTAGAGGTAGGATATTTAGATCCAGAAAAAGCACATGTAACCTCATAAAATACCTTCAAAAAGGCACAAAGCTTCTCAATCTTATCCCATTCATCACTTCTTGGACAATGAATAAAGTTTCCATCAACAATCTCCAAATGGCTAAACACCTTTTTATAATAAAGAGCACTTTCAAGCATAAGAAAAGTAGAATTCCATCTCGTCGGGACATCTTGCCTCAAACCTCTAGAGTGCACAAGATCACAAAATTTCACCGAATCAAGGAACCTTTGTTTCCTAGCTTGAGAACCTTTACAGTATTTGACACATTCCCTAACTTTCAAAACAGAAGCATCTACTTCCTTTAGACCCTCCTTAACAATTAAATTCAAAATATGAGCACAACACCGCACGTGAAAATAATCACCATCACTCACAAGCTTTAACCGACCCTTTAACATATTAATACATACATCATTAGATGTAGCATTGTCAACAGTCAAAGACATAACTTTCTTATCAATGCCCCACTCTTTCAACATAACCAAAGTTTTCTCCGCTAAAACAACCCCATTATGAGGAGGAGGCAAGAATGAAAAGTTCAAAATTTTTTTATGTATCAATATAGTGAGCTGTAAGTGACATATAACCATCAGTGTTTACGGAGGTCCAACAATCAGTGGTCAATGATATTCTACTAGAGAAGGATTGTAGAAACACTTTCATTTTTTCCTCTTCACTTGCATGCAACTTAAGTAAATCACTCTTAATTGTCCTCCTTGAAAACACTTTCACATCAGGATTCAAGTATGAAAACAACTCCCTCACAGCATCATATTCACAAAACTGAATAGGCAAGTCATGCTTTACAATACATGCAACCATCATTCTGCGAAAAATCTCAGGTTGAAAGTTAGGGTGTCTACTACCCAACGACCCAGACAATTTTCCTAACAAAAGTTGCCCAATGTCCTTATAGTCCTTCTTTTTGCAATTGTCCAAATGCCTTTTCAAATTACCCGTTCCATGTTTACTATCTCCGGGATAAGTTTGCCCACATCTTTTACATTTACAAAACAAATTACCATCTTCATCTGGCTCAAGGAATTCATAGTGTTCCCAAACAGGAGATGTGAGTTTTCTTTGGCGTTTAAAAGTCTTACCAATTACTGGTTTATATAAACCAGTCCTCGCTGAAGCAATCTTTTGGACAGATTTAGCATGTCTATTCTCTTTTTTGAACTCAACTCCTTCTTCTTCCCCATTTGAATCAACATTAATTGGTGTTGAATCACGATCCATCGAAGTCATCTGTAAAATACAATTAATCACATAAGAAATCATGAATAAACCATAATTAAATAAATTAATGCAAGCAAAATTAAGACAAGTAGTGGGCATTGACCTAATATAAATGGGGATTGATGACGTGCACAGCAGCTATAAATGAAAAATGATGATGGATGGAAACTGATAATTGTATTAGAATTTAGAATCTTAGAGCTTTTAGTGTGTGAAAAGAGGGAATAGTGTGAGGGCTTTATAATTAGATATTCATAGAGTTTAGGAAATTATTATTATATTTTGGAAAATATAAGAAAGGGAATCACTATAAGCATAGAATCCGGGAGTTAGTACGTAGGTTTTCCTATCATTGGGATTTAGTACCAAGATTAGATACTAATAATTAATTAAGGTCAAAATCAAAATTTTAATTTCCCTCCTAAAAGTCTAAAATACAGAAAGATAAAAAAGTTACCTTAAACGGTAAACGGTAAATGGGTTACCCACTAATCCAATTATTAAACGGGTTAAATGTGTCTTTTTTCGTGTCGATATTCTCAACCCAAACCTAACCCAATTATTTAAACGGGTCTTCCGTATCAACCCATTTAATTAAACGGGTTGAAAATCAATATCCAAACCCACTTAACTTCGAGTCGGTTTCGTGTCGGTAATCGTGTCGGGTCAGCTTTTCCCAGCTCTAGTTCTAACAGGTAATGATATTCATTGAGATATAATTTTTTTCACAAAATTTAATATTTCTATGGATATTCCACCATAATTAGAACTTTTTCAACTATGGTAGTTGAAAAGTGTAACATATCATTGATTCCACCCTAAAATATTGAAAATGATTTATTTTGATCGAAATAACTTGTTTGAATAGTTAATCTTATCTGTTGAATACATAAATCTTTTTAATATATTAACTTTATCTTACTCAAATTAATATTAAGTAACTTTCAACTATCAGTTGAAAATAAATTTAACTATGATGAAATTTTCTTTTAAAACATGTTACATGTTCATTCATTGGTCCTAAAAAATGGATAATATTTATGACCAATTTTCGCGAGATGATTTGGTCGGTTGAATATTTTACGCAGACCGCGGGGAAGAATGGGAGTACGAGTCGATGAGAGAGGAAAGCGAAAAAAAAAGGAAGAGGAGATGCCTGGAAAGAACGAAACATAAAAAAGGTGGTTTGGTTTGGTAGCCGTAGGGGGTGTCCAAAAGCTACACCCACGCCCACACAAACATCACAAAAAGATGCAAAATTGAGGAGATCGCAGACAGATTAAAGAGATCAGCTCATCTCATCTCATCTGGGCTCTTTAATTATCGCCAGCCTCACATACAACAATCAATACAAACAAAGAGACACTGACATCAGACACACAGACAGAGTCAGAGAGGAAGAAGAAGAAGAAGAAGAAGAAAGAAGAGGAAAAGGGGGTGTTCTAAATTGTAATCTAAACAGACGCCAACCCTAATTTCTGGTGCCCATTTGTTTGTTTTGCGAATTTGAGATGGGGGTATTGCCAATCAATTTGGAATGGGTCAGGATTCTGTGTTTGTTCTCAGCTTCCTTCTTCATTGGGTTGGTAAAGGTTTCTTCATCTTCTTCTTCTTCTCCTCCTCCTTCATTGGAGACATGTGGTTTGATCCCAGACTTATTTCTCCATGATCTTCACCTTCGTTGCCCTCTTTCCATCTCACCCTCTTTCCCTATTCAGGTTCGTCTCCGTTTCTGTCTTCTTTTAATTTTTTTTTTGTTGCTGTTAATTTTGATTATGTGTGTTGGAATCTGGTTTTTGTATCTTCTTCTGGGTTTCGTCGTTGATCAATTGCTTTGGTTTGAATCACACTTGTCATCAATCCCTTAGCATCGTCCCCCCAAATGAAATAAAAAACACCCAGTTTTGCGATTAGGGTTTTGTGTATGTGCAGGTTTCTTTTTCCTGTTCTATAGAATATATTTCGGCCTGTGTTTCGTGTTGTTTGCGGGGAAGGTCGATTCACTGGAGGACAGTGCCCCTTGTCATTGCCGTTAGCCTTGGTTTTGTTGATTTTGCTTCTTTTTTTTTTTTGGCGTTGTACTAATCGTCATTCGGTTAATCCAGCTCTTGTTGATTGACACGGATTTGTTATTTGGACTGCAAGGCATCTTGTTGTGTCGGAACTTTTGGGAAAACTTCTTCAATTGTCTTTAACTATAACGAAAGGGGGTTCATGTAATGAGAGAATGGAATAGGATTATATGAGTTGTGTGTGCCGTATGAAATGACATGTATTCATGTCTGACTTTACTAGACACCTTCGTACGTGTTCTTGAAAGGCATATCGCTCAATTAATTGAGTTTCTGTTATTGAGCAGTTGAATCCCGGGCTTTTTACATTCAGTTTGGCAGCTGTATGGGAAAAACATAGGAAACCGACGCTAACTGGTGTCCTGTTCTTGGGATCATGTGCCCAAACTTTTTGTTTCTCATGATAATCTGCACGGTTCGTGTTGGGATAGAAAAATTGCACGTATTGTAGTATCCAATACAGTATTTCCTGTAAAGTAATAAGATTGAAGCTGTATAAGAACATTTAGAAAGTTCACTGGTTTAATGTCTCGTACTTGAGACAATGATATTTCATAGACTTGATTTGGTAATGAGTAACGTGCAGATTGTGATTGGAGATGACTGTTTTGGTGACACAGTGTGTGAACCTTTAAGCTCCCCTGGTGGCATCTAGGAAGAAGTATGTGAGAGTTTGTGGGAAAGGATCTTCAAACTTCACCATTCATTAGGCAGGGGCTGGGAGATATTTTTACAAAGGAAAGGATTTTTCAATTTTCAAACAAGCTTTTCCCTTTGTATGTTCTTTGGGAGATAGAAATGTTTCATTGGATCATTATTGTGGGTGGGTGTCTCACACTTGTGTTGGTTATGGGGTTTTGCATGTAAACCCTTCTTGACAAGCTGAATGAAATAACTCTTGGGGGTAGGATCTCAATTCTAAAGGTCTTCATAGGAAAGTCTTGTCGTTTGAAGTTATGATATTCTCCTTTTGTAGCCATTTGGTCTCCAATAATGATAGAAAGTTTTTGGCTCCTTTGATAGTTTCATGTTTTGTTTGGAAAGTAGCTAATGGGAGCATCTTGACATGTGATAAACTTCAAAAGGCGGGAAGATCTTAGTGAACAAATATGTGCAGATCTAAGATCTACCGACTAGTTACTGCTTCGGTTTCATTTTCAAAGGCTTTATATTGGGAGCTAGCTTTTGGGATGCTTGGGAGTTGGGACACTACGACGCACTATCTTTTGGCTTTGAGGTTCTTTCCTCACTATTCTTTTTTCTTCCTCCATGGTAGGAAGCCAAAAAAATGCCACTTACGATTTCTATTGTGATTCTTTGAAGTATTTAAAGAGAAACACAACTGTCTCCAAGATGTTGAAGTTCCTTCGTATTACCTCAAAGATTGTTTGAGCAAGGCATTCTTTCTTTTTTTTCACACTCTTTTATTCTTTGGATGGAACAAGATATTGTTTCTGAGATATTGTGAGTTGTTGCCCTTCAACATCTAAGATTTTTGCCCTATCAATTTAGTTGGGAGCATTTACAAGCTTTTATTCAAGGTTTTAGCTCTTAGATTGAGGAGTATTATTGGGGACCTCATTTCAGTTAATCAGAATCCCTTCGTTGGGGGGCATCAAATTCTAGATGCTCTAATGATTGTTAATGAGCTTATTGTTTCGAGGGTCAAAGCAAATATGCCAGGAGTGGTGTGAAATTGGATTTTGAAAAGGCTTATGATCATGTCAATTGAGATTTCCTCTTTTATGTCATTTTTAGAATGGGCTTTGTGGATAAATGGCTTGTGTAGGTTCGTCAATGCATCGCAACCACTCTTTTGCAATCCTTGTCAATGGTTCCCCTTCTGAGCTCTTTAGAACATCTAGAGGACTCCGGCAAGGAGACCCATTATCACCTCTTCTTTTCTTGCTAGTCATGGAGGTTTTTTCAAGGATGTTACAATCAGCTTTGACTAAAAGGTTGCTATCCGGTTTCTTTATGGAGCGAGAGAATTCTGGACACTTGTGTGTTTCTCATCTTCTTTTTTTGGATGCCACTATCATTTTCTGTAATAATGATTGTGAGCAGATGGTGAATCTCCGTTGCGTTCTTACTTGGTTCGAGGATGCCACTATCATTTTTTTGGATGCCACTATCATTTTCTCCATTGCATTCTTTTTTTGGATGCCACTATCATTTGCAATTGCTAATGGGTATTTTGGGTGCGGTATTCAGTTTTTTCCGACTACATCCTAGGTCTTCCTTTTGGTGCAAGTTTCAAGAAGTTAGATATTTGGGAGCCGATAATCGAAAGCTTCGAGAAGAAACTCTCGGGGTGGAAATCAGAATATCTTTCGAAAGGGGGTAGATTAAATCTTGTAAGAAGTGTTCTCTCGAGTATTCATACATACTTTCTTTCTCATTGCCCGATTCATGTTTGAGTGGCAAATAAGTTGGAAGGGATACAAACAAAATTCCTTTGGGGTGCTTTCGAGATTGATTTCAAGTATCACTTGGTGAGATGGAACATTGTGAAGCAACCTCTCTCAATAGGGGGTCTGGACATGAGAGATTTACGACTTTGTAATGTGTCTCTTCTCCGGAAGTAGCTGTGGAGATTCATGAATGAGAAAGGTAATCTCTGGAGGAAGTTAATTGCTATAAAATATGGTAAGGTGGGTGTTGGGTGTGTTACCCAATGGTTCATATGGTTCTAGTCTTTGGAAGTATATCTTTAAGGGGTGGGAGCGCTTCTATCCACTAGTTTCTTTTGTTGTGGGTGTTGGGCGATGGTTCTACCATTTCCTTTGGCATTATAGCGGGTGCTTTGAAGCTCCTTTGAAAGATCTCTTCTTTGCTCTTTATATTCTTGCAGCAGATAGAAATGCTTATGTTGCAGATTATTCAGAGCAGTCTTTAGGATCTAATGTTTGGTCTCCTATTTTTGTGCGGGATGGGTTTACGAATGAAGCCAGTTTGGTTAGTTTCTTCAATACCCTTAATGAGGCCAAATTTGGGGACTCTTCTTTGGACTCGGTGAGATGGGTATTGAGTAAGAATGGTTTCCGTAAGCTCCTATTATTCATATCTCCGTAGTATGGGTTCTTCCCGGTTACATCTTTCTGAAGCTGGAGCTTTTACATCTATCATTCTATGGAAGTCTTATGCCCCTTTGAACCTTGTGGTTTTTGTTTGGGAAGCAACTCACTGGAGCATCTTGACTTGTGATTTTGGCTAATAGGTGTAGCATGTGTAAGAGGGATCTTAAATCTCCAAATCATCTTTTGTGGCATTGTGACTTCGCCATATCTCTTAAGGTTTTAGCATTGAGTTGTCTTGGTGTTTCTTGCGTTGTATCCTATTCTATTAGGAATCATCTCCTATCTTGGGAGAGTTTCTTTGGAAGGAAACCCAAGAAGAAGAAGGCCTTGGTCATACCTCATTTGCTTTTTTGGGTTATTTGGAAGGAAAGGAACTGAAGGGTTTTTAGGGGGTTGAAATCCCTCTTTAGAGATTGAAAGACAATTTTCTCAAGTCTCTCTTCTTTTGAATTAATGGGAAAGTTTAGCTCCTCTTATTTTGATGTGGTATATTTTGTGGACAGTTTGTTTTCTGGTTGTACATAACTTTGTGATTGAAAGCCCCTGATGTAATGAAATCGGAATTTGTGAGTTGAAAATAATTAGATATTAATGGTGAAGTGAACAGCTCGAAGGGCAAGGCTGTGAAAAGATGCTATTAGAGCTCTTAGATGTACACTATTCTATGTATTGACCTTGTGTGGTTTCTTTTGGCACTCGCTTCTCCTATTAAACTGTCCTACCAGATTCTTTTAAAAAAAGGGTTTGCCTTGTTAGTTCCTCCTGCATATATCACCCTAGTTTAGTACCTTCACACTTCGTTTCTTCCTCTTCTCCTTTATCTACTCCCTTAGCGTCATTCCTTCTGCTAACTTTCTGCAGCTTTCCTTTAGGGTGTTACTGTCTCTTTTCTTCTCCATTTTGTGCTTGCGGGAATGTAAGTTGGTTATGTAGGCTAGAATGCTATCAGAGGAATTCTTACTGGCCTCAGTTTCACACATTGACAAAGAAACAAAGGAACTCTCTTGAGAGTACTAACAAAATGCTCTGCAATTATCCTTAATTTTGCTAACTGCATTTGATGTAAATAGTTAAGTGAATAACTTAGGAAAGGAAACAAAGATATTGATGACTTGTAACCCCAATTTAAAATCTCTAGATTCCCTATTTTCCTTCCCATAATATTCCTTTTTTCGCGTTGCATCACCTAATTGAACACAATGTGCTAGTATTATTGCTCAGCTTTTGATATTACACATTACTCAACTATAGTGCTCAGATTTTGCCTTTCATTTTAATTGATGACTATGATCTTTGGCACATCTTAAGTGTCTTCCTGATTCTCCACATGAATTATAAAGGTCATTTTCTTGATGTGACATTATCTTGCTTTCATGCAGATGGATGGAGCATCACTTGAACTAGTTTTGAGTTCTACGCCATCTAAAGTGTATACAGCAGTTCTATTTTATGACTCAGGGTCTCCCTTTTCAAGTCACATCAGATCAAAATTTGACAAGCTGAGTTCCATGTTCCCACAAATCAGCCATGTAGAAGTGGAGCAATCATTGGCCATGCCAAGGTAAGGATATTATTTGCTTCTTTGATATTAGCAGCTTGATGAAGGAGTTAAAACATTCTTGTCTCTCCATGTTACCACCATAATTTGTGGACTTTTGAGCATATGATCTGTCTATTTTTGTCTCGACTCTCAATCATAGACAACCTATCTTGTGGGTAACTTATCTCTGTACTTGAGAAACCTCTAAGTTTTGCAGTTCTGCTGCCTCGATGTCTTCCTGCAACCCCCTTCTTTCTAAGTTGGTTGGTCAAAGCAGTATGTTTTTCTAAATAAAAAATTATTGGAGGCCAGAGAGAGCTATCATACATGGATTGGTCTTATCTTGGTTTATTTGTAATGTTTGCAGTTTGTTTTCAAGGTATGGGATCCGCAGTTTACCTGCGTTATTCATTGTGAACCAGACTGCAATGATGCGTTACTATGGTCCCAAGGATCTTCAGTCCTTGACAGACTTTTACTCGAGAACTACAGGTGATTAACCCCCCACCCCACCCCAAACAAACAAAAAAAAAAAGCTTCACTTAACTCCCTGTTCTCATACTGTCGACGATAATTTCCGGGTCGTATCATACTGCTGACTCTTGGTGCTCCCATTGTTCATGTTCAGGTCACCACCCAGTGGACTATCAGGGTCGTGATGACTCCAATGAGACAATAAATAGTGAACTAATCCCTCAGCCATGGTATCAGTTATCATTGGGAGACTTGATTGTGAGAGAACCATATTTAGTGTTGGCAGTTGTATTCCTGGTGTTGCGGGCATTCCTCCTGTTTTGCCCAGAGATATTGTCCCGTGTTGCAGCCTTATGGATGTTGTGTAAGCGCGAATTTATAAACCTAGGCATCTTTGGTGAGTCGAGCCAGTTGGTGGGGCGCATCGTTCATCTGATCGATGTCAAGAGGGTGTGGAGTAAGCTGAAGCTGTGTAAGACTAGAAACTTTCAGAAAGGCGCCAGAAGTGCCAGTGTTTGGGCCTCATCTTTTGCTTCTGTTTCCTTGGGCGAAACTTCGTCACGGCCATCATCCTCTGGTGAGTAGTGTACCCTTTTTCGGAGTTATATTATCTTTAAATGGGAGAAATGCCACTGCTGCTGTAAAGGGGAGTCTTTCCTCCCTCCCCTCCTCACTCCCCCAGAAAAAAAAGGAAGGAAAAAAAAAAGGTTTTAAACAGTAGTTTCAAAGCTGAAGCTATCATTGTATGAGATTGAGAGGCAATGGTGAAAGTGATCATGTAAATTTTTACATCTTTTTGTAATACTAGTGTCCTCTATTATTGAAGGAATGTTCAATGAGTAGTTCGCTCCTATTACCATTCCTGACATTCTCATTCTCTTGTACCTTGATCTTTTTCTCTTTTTTTTTTTTGATGGAATTGATCTTTTTAAAAATTACTTTGTTTTATTTTTAAATTTTAGGGTCCGGTAGGTGAAGTTCTTACATGACAATTATATGGTAGAATTCGTTCATAAACAAGAAAAAGCCAATAGCCCAGTACACTTGAATCAAATTCGCTATTTCATCTCATGTCATGTAACTTACACCAAGCAATGGTTAACATGTAACTTACCCTATTGAACACTGGAATTAGGATTAGATTTGGTAAATAGTGTACTAAATAGGATGGTATTGAATGAAACCCTAGGGCCCGTTTGGATTGCGACCAAAAAAAAAAAGGAAAATGGGAATATTCTTTTGTTTGGATTGAAGAAAAAGGAATGGAAAAAAACAGTTCGAAAAGTGCATAGGAAAGCAATGCCAATAGAAGACTATCGCAACTGCAGGCGGAGGTCAACAGAAGGCTACGGGGCAGAATAAACAATTTCAATGGACAAAAATGGCACCCAAGTGAGATACAAAATGGAGACTTACATTGAGAAACATGTAATGTATAAATCACCATTCAAAGAATTCATTTATACAAAATTTGGATATTAAAGAGCGAGCATCAAAACTGCAGCTTTCCCCAAAAGCCGCAATGCTCATCTGTAGTCCTTTTGAATGTTACATCAAATTACATCTGCTCTTCCCTCTATTTACCCATTACCTGAATTTACAAAGACACCTATTCACTAACAAATACTCATGTACAGATAAAGCCTGAAACCCCTTTCAAATGGTAGCATTAGTCGAGAAATCTATGAGATTTCTGCATCGACTTCTTATAGACCGGTAGGCACATTTAACAATCTTCGCCGATCCAAGCAGGAACACCCAAGACAATGACGAGCTTCCATATAAATCAAGAAGCCTGTAAAGGGAGAAAATAAGATAATAATCAGCCTGCGAAAGTGCACTTTTTCTCTCATTCTTTCTTTCAGAGTTCACCCCTAAGAAAATGCACAGTTACTCCAATTGATAAAAATAAACAAAAACAAATTGGTCTTAAAAGAGTGAGATGCGCAGTTTGTCTTCAAATGTGGATGAAGGGACGGGAAATACCGTGTTTATCTACACTGCTTTGCAGTTCCATAGACCGACGTGCATGCCAGATGAAAGGTCACCTTCTTGGGATTCAAGGCAGGGTCAGGAGCTTTGCATTTCAATCAACTGTTAGCCTGTATCACACTTGGACAGTGCAGCTGTACATACTATGGACTATAGAGCTTCCAGTGTGATTGATGCTTTAGTGAAAACAGAAAGTACAAATGGTGCTTCTTCCCCGGGGCTAATTGTGGTGGGCACTATCGTATAGCCCCTTGGATCAGGATCCAAGACCATTTCACATGATATCTCTCTTGAGTTTACATAATCAGTCCCACCAACAGATTCATGCAAGTAAATGTTACAAGCAGCACGACGCCCACGAGTTTTGAGTATCCTCATTCCTATGTAGAACATTGTTGAGTTATGGCTGGATTGATAATTCCTGAACCCGGTTGCAGTACGAGAGAAACTCACACCCTGGCAGAGACCTTGTGTCAGATAAAAAAATAAAATCGTGGCAAATATTTTTTTTGTTCAAGGCAAAGACCTGGTAATACCTGGGTTAGAGTAATAAAGACATGTATGGGAGATGATGCATCTGCTCCGGTTGCCCTTAAACGGAACTGGGGATTCTGGCTCCAAGTATCATAGTCCTGGCAACCACCAGCGCTGTATCCTCGCCATTGTCCATGGACTGAATACCGCATCTCCGGGGGGTAAACTCGGCAGACATATATGGACCGAAAGTGGACCTGAAAGTCTTGCCAGGACATCCAGAATATGCCTTCTTTTGACTGTTTAAGAAGAAATATGGTTTATGAAAATCTTGCAAACCATTAATAATAACTACAAGCAAAAGCATTATAATAATTAATAGTAGAGAACTGAATAGTCATGAAGATGTTTAGGAATAAACAAAGCAAACTTGAATACATAAAAGAGTATGTGAACAAGAGTAGCAAAAACCTGAGGAACATGCTTGAGCTTGTGCTTCATTCTATCAGTCCACTCAGGTGATGAATCTGACCATGGTCCATTCCATTCAACCTCATTTGCCCATGGATTGCGGACTTGAACAAGTTTGTGACCATCAACCTCTCTCACCTGCATCGTAGAAAAGTCATTATGAGGGTGCATGTTACCAAAGCCCATTCCAATATGCCCAGGACCCAGGTAAACCAAATTAAATGAATTACCTGCAGTATAGAGTACGCATGACCCTGCACAATACCACTAGATGAGACCTGGACATCAGAACCGGACGGGCTACCTGCACCCAGCAGAAACCCTTCCTGCTTGAACCGCAGTAGTTGTGACCACAACCTCCCACTAGCAAGATCGATCTGTGCCTGTGAACTTCTCATATCAATTTCTTCACCAGCGCCACCAGTGAGATCTACCAGAGCATCTTGCACAAGCCCCCCTTCTAATGCTTCATAGGAACCATGCAATTTGGCATATGCCTTCTCCAATACAGATACCCAGATCTCATTGCCCTTGCGACTGGTAGCAAATGCTGGTTTGCCCGGAGATTCACATGGAATCCAATCATCCACAATGACAGGCACCCATTCACCCTAATAGCATAAAATAACCACACAAATGGTTTAGTCTCCAAGAATATTTTTTCCTTTTTTTTTTTGGTAGGGGAGAGGGAATCAAATGTTAGACCTTCACTATCCCAGACTTCTCAGTGGATGACTAGTCCATCAAAGAACCACATGTTCCCAAAACCCATAGCTTGCCGAGACATAAGTCCTGGGACTACTTAACAGTACCACCCACCCCATAGCAAAACCATGAATTCAAATGAGATTGTTCCATGAAAAAACAGCTACATTTGAAATGAGTAAACCAAGCAAACAAGCATTGCCACATTTTACTTTTATTGCACTTTATGCTACACCACCAAGAATCCTGATTCTTGATGAGTAATCAAACCCTGTATCAAAAGACAACGGGGTCTCCCTCTTGTACAAAGGAGGCTCAACCAACCAGGAAGCTTATTCTAAGAATGTAGCAGTAGAACCGCCTTGGAATCAGCCACAACAACTAACCAAAAAAATAGAGAACGCCATCTAAAACTTCAATTCGTTATCTTTTCAGTAACTCATACAACATATTTCATCACTTTATGAAGCTGCTTCACAAAACATCTTATATGTTGCTAATAGAAGGCTTATGAAAATTCCAACATAGTAACACTATCCTTGCCGCAGTAGTGCAACTCCACCAGCTCTGGTTAATAGGTGTCGCATGTGCAAGAGGGATCTTGAATCACCAGATCATCTATTGTTTCACTGTGACTCTGCTAGGTCTCTTTGGCCTTCTACTTTGGTTGTCTTGGTGTTACCTGGGCCGTATCCTATTCAATTAGGAGTCATCTCCTATTTTGGGAGGGTTTCTTTGGCAGGAAACCGAAGAAGAAGGCCTTGGTTAAACCACATCTGATTTTTTTAGAGAAAGGAACTGGAGGGTTCTTGAGGAGGCTGAAATCCCTCTTCACAGCTTGAAAGACAATTTCATCAAGTCTGTCTTCTTTTGGGTGAATGGGGAGTTTAGCTCTTCCTCTTCTGATGTGGTAGATTTTGTAGATAGTCTATTTTCAGTTGTACATAAATTTGTAGGATGCTAGCGGAGCATCTTATCTTTCTGCAGGGAATCTTATTAAAAAAATGATCATTATGTTACAATTTTGCATCTAATTAGTGATCAGTTGGCTAGTTTCTTGGGTCCCACTAGGTGTCCCTTTTGCATTTTCTTCTAATAATTCGACCTATCCCGAAAAATTGTTGGCTGACAAATGTTCAGTGATGCCAGAAGTTGGTGTGATATTCGATTTTATCTGGCTTCAACTTTATTTATTATCCTTCATCCAAAAGTCACCTTTTTCTTTGCCTGAGATCCTATTAAGAAAAATACTTGCATGTACAATGAATTTTTCTTCACCTGCCCCTTCAAATGACAAATGCAATGGAACTATACCAGGGAAAAAAATTTGTTAACTCCAGGATGATTAATATTTCAAAGATTATTACCTGAATACAGAAGCGAACTGTGTAAATCCCCTCCTCATTATATTCTGGAGTGATTATCACTTCAGATATACGTGAAACCTCAGCAAGCACAGCAACCGCACTTAAAAACCAGCAATCTCCCAAGTGACCCTGATCATGAAAACATGAGGCTCTATGCAGTTGAAGCATAGAAAATGAAACACTCACAAATAGACACAGGAGCAAACCTGACAGACATCAGAAGGATTTGTTGAACCAGAAAATAAACACGGTCGAGTATCAACACCACATTCTTTCACCATATCAGTTGGCCTCATCCACTCAGAAACAACCTGAATGAACAGGCAAAGATTAGCTATACCACTAACAAATAGAAAATTACAGCAATGAGTATCTTGGCATCACTTGCATTCACCTGCAACTTTGGAGAGGGTTTTTCTGGATCAACAAATAATGACTGACTGTCCGGAGGAAACTCCTGATCTGTAAAATGTTTCTCTCCTCTGGCAGCAAGGGCTTCTTTAACAGCCAATTCAACTGATAGCATCCTCTGATTTATTTCATGCTCTGTTTCCATTTTTGGTCTCCTCAGCTTTCTAGAAAAAGAATCCATATCAAGAGAGACACTTTCACGATCCCACCTCCTTTTTCTTCCACTCGAATATTGTCCATCAAAATCTACATCATCCCTGTCATACAGATCCACATCTGCTGGATCACTATCCCAGTCATCAACCTGCACAAGCCAAAGCATTTTTCATAGTCAAACAACTCCTTTTTCCACCACAGCAAACAGAGAGAACCCAAAGCACTAGTACTGTTAAAAATACAAGTTAAAATCACGTAAGACATACTCTTGATGGGGAATCATTCCAGTGCCAGTTATCTTCCATATGATCTACCATATTATAGTCAGAGAACCCGACATTAGTATGAAGAGAAGCAACCTCATCTTCACTCAAGCACCTTCCCCACAGGAAAACATCCATCACATTCATCTTAGATTCAGCTCCTTCACTGTCTGACCGACCAAATGTCTCCACATCTGTAGGTGGTCGACTACCAATCCAAACTTCTGTTCCTTGCTCCCAAATGCCATTTAGCATTTGCAGTGGTAATCCATTCAGGTATCCATCATAGCCACCGTCAAGGAAGCATGTCACTTCACCCAACTCAGCATCTATTGTCATTGTTACCAAGTGCCACCTTCAAGATGGAAAACAAATAAGGTGGCAGTAAAGTCAGTAATAGGCATGCATTTGTAGTAATACAAAGAGCACCACCGATGGAAATGTCCAAAATGCAGGCAAATAACTAAAGAACAGAAAACACAGAGGCTATTCTGCCTGTACACAAACAAACACACAAACAAACAAAAAAGCAGAAAAGTCTATTTTTTCTGGTACATATGTACTTTGTTACAAGTTTCTTACGAACTCAGTTTTGTGAATAAATAACCAAATGCAGATATCAACCTAACAAGTTTATAGATTCTATTACATAACTGCATCAAGAGACAAGTTACAGACAAACTGAGCCCATAGAATGTCTGGAATTTTCCAATAGGGTGCTTGCAACAGAGATGCTGCAGCACACTTTTTTTTTAAAATCAGGATCTGCTGCAACATGCTTTGGTAGGGATGTTACAAAATGAGGCCCTTCAACTTATGCCTCATGGGGCCCAATAAATCATATCATCCAAGTGGCAGACATCCTTATTACTAGGCTTGTATCTATGACCTGGCATTACATTATTTAGCAATGGCTTAAACAAGATTTTTTGGCATCTGTGATCCCCCGATTTGTTGCAAAAAGCAGATATTCCTCACATTGTAGAACCAACAAAGAGATTTGCAATCAGAAAGACACTAACTAGGTTTCAGGAGTTTGACTTTCATAAGTACATTCTCACCAGTGCCTTTTTTTCCTGTGTGTGTGTGTGGGGGGGGGGGGGGGGGGAGCTGCTCTATCTTCATAAATAAGAGTAGCTCCAAGAGATAGGTAGGCATAAGACAAACCTTCCATCTGCGATGCATGTTCCACTGATGCTCCACTCTTTAGTCATAGCTGTCTGCCTATCACCTTTGGTTATCAATCTAAGCCCAACTTGTCCTGCCTCAATACCTTGCTCAGAACCTGCTACCAGGAATTCCCAACAAATCCTTTTCTGGAATTCCGTGCCAAAGAGGCAAACAGGCCCAGAATCTGGCTGAATCAGCACTGCAATGGAAAAGGTAACCTTCTGACAATGGCATATACTCGGATCCAGTTGCCCACAATGCTTGCCACTTGCTCTTGGTTCATCATCAAGAATGCAAATCGCACCCGACACTCCCGTCTGTCAATACCATCAAAAGTTAGGGATCATGGGAAATTACATTGTTGGACGTGATGCAGAGTTAAATGCAAAAAGAGCTAGGAGCATGCAATGAAGCTATCTATTAAATACCGTTAACCAATCATGATGCAAAACTGAATAAGGAATCCATCAGGAGCCCCAGCTGCATGTACCAGGGCGAGGTTTCTAACAGCATAAAAAGCTTATGTGCAGTGTTCCAAAACCAAACTCACCCACTCACCCACCATCCCCCACCCACCCAAACACACACACACACACACACACAGCAAGTCAATTGAGCTGCACCAACTCCTTCGTAAGTACAAAATAGTGTATAGAAGCAGGAAACAGATCATCAAAGACCAGAAAAACATTACCTGAAGTGCCCTGCGAGCCAATTGAGCTGCACGTATGCGATGTGCAATATTTGAAACCCTTTCCCGTGCAAAGGAATTATCAAGAACAGAGTCACCACCAACAGCACGCACTGCCGCAGCCACGGCAGCTGCCTCCCGGTTTCCAGCATCAGGAATTGAAGATAGAAGTGAAGCTTCTATTTCCTTCCATTTGCGCTCTTCCTTCTCCAAAAGGGCTTTCCTTCTCTCTTTGCCACGTCCCTCTTCTTCACGTCTTTGCATGAATATTTCTTCCTCCATTTCCTTCTCTCGAATATAGCTATTTAGAAAAGACAAGAGTCAGGAAAAGCGAACAATCTGTAAAGAGAGCTCAACCGGACAAATTGCAAGATATAACTATCCACCTGTCTTGAATGAGTTCAAACTGTCTTCGATCCTCTGGCATCCATTTTTTAATTTTCTTGGCACTTAAGTCTGAACATCCTATACTGTCAAGAAAAAGACGCAGGCGGACTTCATCCTGGCAGAGCATAATTCAATATCAGAGACTGGACAAATAAGTGAGACATAATAGTTAAACAAATTAGAACAATGACTCAAACAAGGAGTTCATTACCTGGACTCGCTCTGCCTTTGCAGTCAGGCCAAGCAAAAGCAGTAGATAACCACCGAACTTATCCCACATACACACCCATTCTGTATCAATTGCCTCTTCTAGAGCCAAAATACGAGCATGAGCACACATCTCCCTGAGGTGACCCATATCACTAGCAGGTTCACGTTGCAAATTCAGACACCTTCTGAACCTAGCTAAATATGAACCAGCTGCCAACTCTTCATTTCTTAAGCGATCTCTTAATTTCAAGACATCTGCTCTTGGGAGCACAAAATTCCCAGCCCTATCACGCATAATGGTGGGATCGCCAACTAAAAGTGCAGCAGAACTAGCAGACCTTTGTGGAGCTGAATAAGTTCCAGAAATAGCATTCCTGGTCTGCAGAACCAGTGTGATATGTCAGTGATGACAAAAACAGTTGAACTTATCTCATACTGATATTCCTCTTGCTAACTATGACAAGTCAGAACTATACCACCCCCCCCCCCCCTCTTTTTATGAAAATCCAAAAGACAACCAATTATCAGCATGTGGCTACGTACAACAACAACAAAGGGAAAACAGTTCCAATATCACAACCTTTTATTTACCAACGAAATCTAAAAGCAGCATAGTGCTCAAAGCCACTCAATATTAAATAGCCACAGATAAAACATGCTTACACAAACTTTACAGCATGAATTATAATCTGAAACCCTGGGAGTCTCTGTTTTGTCCCATTTTTCTGGAATAGGCATATTTGACTTAGACTTGAACATCATTCACCCATCTTTATAAAGCAGGACAAAAAAAAAAAGCATGAACATAATTTGTCCCATCTCTATAAAGCAGGGGAAATAAAAACAATATACATATGAACACAATTTCTTTGACCGATTTTTCAGCTTTACACTGAAGCAGACTCCAAGTAAACTGTATTGTAAATTATTTTGTAGCAGAGTTGTAAGCAATCAATGCTTTCAGAATAAATATAGCACCAACAAATATAGCCTCTGCACAACTTAGACATAAGGATGCATACAAGTAAACCACCACCACCCCCCCCCCCCCGAGCCGCCCCCACCACACACACCAAAGAAGCCGAAAAAGCCCTGCATATGCATTGATTTCAATGGCTTTGCTTGTGCGCGTATGTGGATGCGTGATATAAAGAAGAGCCGAACACCAATTGCAATATATCAAATTAGAAAATCCATCATATTTTTTTGACATCATGAGGTCTAACAGCAACAAGGCCTCCTTAGTCCTTAAGTAAATCACTTCACCAAAATAATTGTCTTTGCAATCCTTTTTTACGGGCCAGTTCAGGAGGGGTTCGGAAAAAAAAAATTATGACAAAGGTTAACTTACAGGTATAGTTTGATCACTTTGTATATATGTTCACAACACATGATACAAAGTGAAGTCATTCCATGATGTAACCACCACATTTGAAAGGCTTAAAGCTAAGTGGCATCAGTCTGCAACAAGCAGAATATGCTATAGAATTGCTGCACTAGAGGCATCACACAATCACAATAGCAAACAAAGCAGCAGTTTGAATCCTTTGATTATGTCTAACACCTTTCAGGATTTCGTTAGTTAGAACACTTTTCACAATGTAAGCCACTGATTGTACAGAAAGTAGGTTTTGTACAGGTACAGATAAAAACTGAGTTGTATATTGTCACTAAAGATTCTGCAGAATCCACAAAATTCCTTAAACAGCAAATCAGTTAGACATTATCATTAAAGATGCTGCCGAATCCACAAAATCCCTGTCCTTCACATTCCTTAAACAGCACACCGACATAAAGTTGGATAACTCCACAAATTTGGGTCAATCATCAACGAGTGTGCAGGTTCTAGAAAACTGTCATTGTCATATAATTTCATTCAGGAGTAATTTAGTATTTTACATAAGCCAAAGGACTAGTTGTAACCAGCAATGTGTTTCTATAGCATGACATAAACATTCTGCTGTGGGCAGTGGCAGGGTACAAACTCAAAACAAGAACACAGAAACCTGCATTTCTGGTCTTAGGAACAATGATGAGTCACATATTCATAAGCAAATTTAGGTGTCACTTGCAAAGCCTCCTTGTTTATGTTTCACCGATCAGCATATATCACATTGGACAACTTTTCAACAAAAAGCATGGCTAGAACAAATTCAAGTTGCCCTAAGGAAGACTGAAGGCATGCTTGCCCTGTAACATGGCACAGCCCAAAAGACCAGGAATGTTCCATTACAAAGCTTCAAACAGAAAAAGACTGTCACAAAATGATCCACAGCAAGCCATTAAAGTATTAAATCATCACACATGGGAAAAAGGGGGTCCAACCGACACACTGATCTAAGGAGCATATCAATAAATGAGAACACGCTATAGCCTTCCGAAGATTTAGTTTGCTCTAATACAAACCTTCGTGGCAGATCGAGCAATTGCCTGAACAATAGTTTCCTTTCCAAGGAAATGAACAGCATCCTCCAGCATCTGCTTGAAAAGAAAATCCCAGAAACTGATAAGCACAAACTAATAGTAAGTAAATAACAACTAAACAAAGATATTGAAATCATATTTCATGCCTCAAGAGTTAAGCAGGGGCGAGAGACGGCAAATCCAAAAGCAACAACAAGGGTTACTGCAGAAACAGCAGCACCAGCAAATGGTGGATAGAGTTTCAAACTGGCGACAACACCCCATCCTTCAGTTGCCAAAGCGATCCCATAAAGCATAAGAAAGGCACCACTGCCACGGAAAAAAAAAGCAAACTTTAACTGGTGCAACAAAAAGTTCACACAACAAGAACCTAGTGTTTCATAGGGGCAGATAGCATAAAGAGGAGGATAACAGACCTAACGTTTTTACCACAATCAGCATGAGCATCATACACATACACTGGAAGCACTCTTGGAGAATAGACAACTATGGGAGGTGAAAGGAGAACCTGGAGACACCACAAAAGTTGGAAAGTGAAACACAAAACCACCAATACAGAAGAATAAAGGGGGAGGTGGATAACATAAGAGAAAGGAGAAAAACACTGTGCGGCGATAGCTTTGAAACATGGATAGTGAAATGCAATGAGACTCACAGTCAATGCTCTACCAGCCAGGATGAACAAGAATGAAAAATAACCAACTGAGGCTCCAACGAATGACTTCCCTGAAATATAAATAAACAAGAAATGAAATTTTACAACCAAATATCCATAGTCATATAACAGATTCTTGTAAAGTTGCTAACGAAATTTGTAGACTTCACCTCTGAACCATCCAACCAGAAATGCTGCCACAGCCAAGAGGAAAGCAAGAAAACAAACAAAGAACATCTTTGCCCTGGTTAAGTAGAAATTGTTTGAAGCCCAATGGTGGATGGCACCAATAGCCAGCACAATTGACAGAAGAACCAAAATAAATGCCACCCCTACCTGTGAAACAGCACGGCAAATGTGAGTGAATCAATTACATTGAAGCTAAAAACTAATTCCATCCCTTTCTCCTTTCTTCTTCTTTTGTTTTTCTTTGATAGGCCAGAATTATGAAAAGGGTGGAACTTACAGTCCATGGTTTGATTATAACTATAATTGCTGATATAGCACAAAGCAGAAGAAGAAGACCAGTGCCAATGAACACATACACGCCCCGAGATAGTCTCCATTCATCATCTTTCCTGAAAGAATGACAAACAATATACCAACACATTTTTAATAACCATAATTCTCAAGAAAAATTCACTGATGCTGACTCCCACTCACCATTTGTGCAGGCCAGTACACAAAGACAAAAGTGCAGGGATGCACAGCATAGGAAGCAAAGCAGCAAGAAAATCTTCGTTTGTTGGAATGTGATCAATCCTAGAATTTACTACTTCCACGAACGACACGCCACAGAATGTGACAAGGATGACTGCACCAGAAGGCAAGAAATTAAAACAAAGAATATCACAATTTTAGCCAAAAATAGAAAGCTAACCAACAGCAAGTACATTATTGAATGGCCAGGAAAGGAAGGCAACTTACGGGCAAACAGAACCAAACATATTGCTGAAGAAGCAGAAAATCTGTATGTTGAGAACCATGATATTACTGGAAGTGTACCAGTGACCATTAATGCAATTGCAGAAGTCATTGCCCAGCCAAGGTACACAGATGATGCATATGGAGAAGTATAGGCTTTCTCATCACCATTCCATCCCTTGTAGGATAACTCCTCTAACCGCGTGTATGAGACAATGACACCAAGGGATACCAGTGATAACACAAATACAATCACACATACAAGAAATGTGATAGCCTGAAAAAAAAAGGAAAAAAAAACACAGCACAATGGTGTGCATGAGAACTTAGTCAACCAAATATAATATCAATCATCCAGATTTTTCACAGGAACAGTCCAGAAATAAGAAAAGATTTGAATAGAAGAAATACAGAAAAAAATAATGACAATTTGGGAAGGAGCACAAGTAAATTGCAAACTCATTTTTTCTGAGTTTTATGTCGCGCATTGTGGGCAAAAAGCCCAAGCCCCCTGAGGCTCTTTTTTGGCGCTTCACACTATTTCAATCTAAGTTGCTCTCTAATATTAATGTAGCTCTTATATGCAATGGTGGCATTCATTGGCATCCTTGCGAAGAGACGTTTACAGTTTCTGCAAATAGACGTTTTGCTCCTCATCGAGCTATCTAGAAGTCTAAAGCTCCCACCAAAGCTTGCTTTCTTGCTTATAGTGGCTATCAAAGTAAAGATATGCACAGACATGCTTAAAAGGAAAAAATTTATAGTGGCTAGAAATCTTTTTCTTTTTTTGTTTCTTGACCTCTCCATTCATTGTTGTTGGGTCTCCACTGTTTGGCAAGTGGGGCTTGCCTTGATGGGGTCTAGTTGGGTGCAACCTCAAGGTTTAAGATATGTCCAAGTGGCATGGAGAAGAAGATTGAAGAACAGTCAGATATCTAGAGTGGAATCTGATAGCTGGTTATTTCGTGGTGCACTTGGAAGGAAAGAAATTCCCGAATTTTTAAGGATAAGGCCAGAAGGCTAAATGACTTTAAACTTTACTTTTTGGGAACCTTGTGTAGTTGGTGTCAAGTTTTAGATCATGGTACCAAGGTCACCTTGTTGGATTTTGTGGATAAGATTATTGTTTAGAGTAGAGCCTAAGGGGTTGACGCTTTTTGGTTTTTCGATCTATAGCCTCTTTTTGTAAATGGTTAACATTCCGCTAGTGTCCTTTAATACATATTTTGATAACTCATCACAAATTTATTGAGGGCAATTTGAAGAGCATATTTAAGTGTATTTTAAGATGGACAAATCAGAAAATAATCCAAGAACATTTACAATTTTGATAAGATCTTTCCATTCGATTTACGACTGCTTTAAATAACATCCCATATGCCTTCATTGATTTGGTGCATGAAGAGTAACCATTGATCATGTAATGAATCTGCCAGGTAGTCCAATGGGAGAGGTTGTTGCTAAGAAAAAACATAGTAAATGATGATAATACTGATTGACATACTCCACGACTCTTCCTAGTTCCTCCAATGATTTCAAATGATACACTTTCCTTTCCGTTAATCTTTGTTCTTCCCCTATATATCTGCTAATTCTGATTATCTTAACCATTGATTCCTCCTCAATCTTCCTCAGTTTTCTTCTTAATCCAGGAACAAAAGTTTCCTCTTAATCCAGTAACAACAGTTTCCTCTCTCTAGTTAGGATCCACGTTTTCTTGGCCTAATCTCTATCATGAGAGTGTCCAAGCTTTTTACAGTGTCAGTTACGCAGCAAACTTCAATTCAGTATTATGGAACATCATTGGAATGAAATAATGCGACCATAAAGAATTTGAAAACTACTATTCCAGTACTCCTGGAGGAGGTATTCATAACTTAGAAGTTTATTTAAACCAGGGAACTATTTTTGGCTTTTCTACAGCTTGGGGAAAAAATATGCTATCAGATATCCATGCAAAAAAGTAACGCTAAGCTGAAGGTGACATGCGATTGCTTTGGCTACATGACAAGACATCCTTCTTTTCAGCTAAGAAAGCAGTTGGCTGGAAGCCCTAACTTCACAATGTCCACTGCCCAGAGTATCTGGGAATATAGATCTGCCCAAGCTCTCTCTTGCCCATAACCAAATCAAAAGCAAAACCCTGCAGCCAGAGACCATATACAAGAAAACTCCCTAGCCAAGCAACAAAATACTGCCTTTGTGAAAATGATACATCAGTTGAGCACAACTTCCCACCTGAAGTTCAGAGTTAATTCAGAGTTCACCATTGCACATATGTTATTTGCATATATCAGACAACAGGTCAAGTTCACTTGGAAGTAGGGATGAGACAGGGTTAATTTTCGAATATCAATGATTTGGAGGTCATTAGGAAAACTGAACAATGTGAAAGGACAAAAAGGCTCATTCCACTTGTGCATGGATGAACACACACACCCCACCCCACCCCCCCCCCCCCCAACAACCTCCTTTTTTTGTTTTTTCTTCTCCCCCAACTCTTTCTTTCCCCTCTTTTGGTATTCAATTGTTACCGTGATGAAAATCTAAAACATGTAACTAGTATCAAGGACAAAAATCTCCTGTGTAGAGTGAGGGATCTTCTCCTGCCCAGTTTGATAACTATATCTAGTTATATCGTTTGTGAATTGCGGGTAACCTACTAACCTCTATCGAGGTTTTAATTAAGTGGTCGGATGCATTATGGATCTTACGCTGTAGTCTATACCTTGTCTATCATCTCTCCAGACAATGCCTTATTCTTTCAAATTTCAACTTATCACCAAATGAATGTTGAAGCACATAAGAGGTATGAGATGCACGCACTAAGAATAGAAGCATATTGACCAGACCATCATTATTACTTAGAGAATAGTCAGGTTATCCTTCTTATAGTAATATTCATGGATCATAGAGTTTTTCTAGCACAAACAATTAAAGCTGAGCTCCTGAAAGGCTGAAACACTAGACACTTCTTATTTGATTTGAAAATGAAGTCAAAAACCTCTTTTTTTCCAAGAGCTTGATGATTTCCAGCACGACTAGAGTCATCTTGTGCAATCCAGAACTGATAGCCATTACGAATCCACAAGGGCACAGCCACAGAAAGGCAAGCAACCATGAGCGGGACAGTCAGTGACAATCCAAGAAGAACAGATGATTTGCTGCAGGCAGTAAAAATATGAATAAAGTTAAACACTAAAGTTATATAAGACTTTTTATAGCCTGGAGAAACAGTTTCCGACCTAAAAAATAATAAACATAGAGATTAGCAATTCAAGTTCTAAAAAAAAAAAAAGAACATGCGGCATATGTATATTGTTTTTACTAGAAACAAGGGACTAGGATCCAATTCCATGCCACCACCTCCCACAAACAAACAAAAACAGTACAGATTGTGCTGAAGCAGGACTGTCAAGCAGATTTTTTTTCTGTCGACTAACGAGTAATCAAAAGATGTGTTAAACGGATATTAAAGTTATATAAGACTTTTCACAACCTGGAGAAACAGTTTTCGACCTAGAAAATAATCAACATAGAGATTAGCAATTCAACTTCTTAAAAAGAAAAAAGAAAAAAAGAAAAAAACATGTGGCGTATGAATATTGCTTTTACTAGAAACAAGGGACTTCGATCCAAGCGCACGACACCACCTCCCACAAAAAAAACAAAAAAAGTACAGATCGTGCCAAAGCAGGGTGGTCAAGCGCTTCTTTTTCTAATGAGTAATCAAAAAGATTGTATATAAAAGGGGCAATATTGAAAGGGAAAACTGAGACAAAGGACCCGTGTAAGTGTGAAGGCTTAGGGTCTTTGGTTATGGGAAGGGTGAAAATTGTTGAGGTTCGGAAATTGATTTTATGAAAAATACTCGCATGCAATTGTATATGTAACACCTACAATTGTATGTAAGATTACCTAAGGCCAAAGCAAATGTAGCATGGCTATAAAGTTAATTTAGGTTTGGAGGAAACACAACCTTCAGCTCAATTTTCTCATTTCAAAATGAGATGGGGGAGAAGGAGAAGAAAGCATGAATGCATGAACGCACACACACACACCCCTCAAGATCGCATGCATAATGTTATGTAACACTCCAATCTCAAAAACTTCTCAAATTTTAAAAAGTTAAAAAAAATCTAAGAACATCCTTAATTACTCTATTATTTAAGATGATAAGTAATTTTTCTCCTCGATAAACAAAACTTGACAAATTTTATGGGACATTCAAAAAGGAAATATTTGACATATTTTATGGGACGGAGATAGTATTACATACAGAATCCAAAAAATCTCCCATTCACCTTACAAGGTTCTTATCTCAATAAACAGCTTTGAAGTTTGCTAAAGAAGGCTTGAACACTTATCAAGAAAAGTTCCTTAAGCCTTCTTTGATAAACAGCTTTGAAGTTTGCTAAAGAAATTTCCTAAAGAAAGATCTCTATAATGAAAAGGAAACTTGAAGCACTGATGACCAACAGTTTCTAAGCAACAACAGGTTAAAGAGTAAGGGGGAAAAGAGAGAGCGCCAATCTTGCTAATAAGGATGTGCAACGGAGTACACCTCAGAAAGACCCTAAAAGCATGAAAGTAAACATGCTAGCAGAACTCTAAATTGCAATCACACCTAACTTATGGTCACAGATGACAAAATTAAGATAACCCTGAATCAAACAATCTATTTGATTATTACTCAAAATAAGGAAGTGGAATACCTCAAGAAAGAAAGCAGCAGCCCAACACATGTGCTCAGCAGCCAAGCAACAAAACCATACTGAAATTCAAAAACAAAAACAAAATGAGATGCATTCCAACTGAAAATTAACACAAGCAAAAGTTCCAAATAGCCACAAAACAAACAAAAAGGAGCCATCACCAACCCCAATGAATAAGAGAGAGACCCTACTTTTGGGATCCAAAACTGCTTCAACCAAAATTACACACTTGGTTTTAACGACACAAAATTCCCGAAATACAGAGCTTGAAAGTAAAGACCGCTGAAGCTACAAGAATATTACATTAAATTAAGAAAACAATACTTTTTGTGTAAAGTATACTTGCTAATCCCAAAATGGAATATTGAATCAACATCACAGTTGATATAAGCACCAACACTTCAACAACAGTTCCACTTTATATGGGTTTCAGGTGTATTTAGATGTCTTGGTAGTGCTGTTGAACAGATAAACAGATACGGAATTGTCTTTTACACATATATGCACAGAATCTGTCCATTGGGAATACATTAGACAACAACAAAAACACAAACAAAAGAGGGGGAAGTTTTGTGCCCTTACTCCTTTAACCTAACTCCAGGCAACTAGAGCTCATCAAATATTAACATAGGAACCTTTGGCCATTATATTATGTGTAGCTACGGACATGACAGATGCCCCCACTGCATCCCTCTTGCTTAATGCGTAGACCGTTGCCTCCACACTACTGAATGGCATATCATGCCTTTCATTGAAAAACTAGGCAAGAACTTTTATCTTGACCAAAGAATCAAGGTTTAGCCCATAACTTAATGACTAGCTATCAATTAACAGTCCTCGAATTCACAACCGTTAAAATGTTAAGTCGTTAACTGAAGGCCTAGAAGCACATTATCCCTGGTGCACTCATACTATCACACTACTACTAGGAGAATCCAATTTCACGTGACAATCACCTTTGTAGCATTGCAATTATCATATTGTAAAAGGAACAAACAATTTGAATTGATTCTAGCAAGGGATGGACAGAATCACATAAAAGTCACGCCTAACCAGCAAGAACAGAAGGACACAAATATAGCAAAATATTAAAACACAACATTGTCCCTGTGCAGCAAGAGTTAATCAATTATATGAAATGGAACTTCAATGGACACCAGACTATCTGAGTAATAATATCAAACTCCGATGCCTAAGCAGTAAGGATCGTACGACGGTATACCTTCCGGGGTTTTGATGATGTGGCAATGTCTTCTGCTTGTAGAGACCGTAGGTAAGCCATAATCGAGCAGATAACAGGTGATAAAAGCAGCACACAGATTCCAAGTTCAAACTACAAGTATTCAAGCATAGATTTCAGAATAGAAACCATCTAGATACCAACATAACAAAAACTCAAAGGACAAGCAACACCTCACCTGCTGATGTGTAGTATTGAAGATTTTGATCATCCTTCGACGAAAGAAGGCCACGGCCACTGTTTCAAAGACAAATATTAAGCTGAAAAGAACCCATGCCCTTTCAGGAGTACCTGCTGTATGATGCCAAAACAGTCTTGAGAGTTGCAGCCACTTCTCCAAACCACGAACCCTCAGTTCCTCAGACAAAGAAACTTGGTTGGGAAAAGCATTGTCAGCACTATTTGAGTCAATGATAGTAATATCGGTATTATCACAATGTTCTCTATCAGCATCTAAACTACTTCTTTGCAATAATGCTAGGATTGTTGGATCCAAATTCTTCTCTTTCAACATCATCGCAAAATTTGGATCTAATCCTTTATTTTGTAATAGATTAGCCAATTCACGATCACCTAGTTTGGCCCTCTTCTTCAGGATGGCTGCAATTCTAGGATCATTCAGTTTTTCCTGATATGCAAGAGCTATATTTAGATCTGGAAGGTGATTTATGGAAGTAGATGCACTTGACTCATAGCCTTGACTTTCAAGACCACCACTGAAATATCCAACCATCGAATTTTGATCAAAGCCCTTTTCAGCAAAGGATGGACCAACATCAGGATCTTGAACAACAGAGCGACATGAGCTACTGCGTAAAACTAAACTTGGCCTTCCACTGTCCATGCTCTTCTCACTGTTCAAGCCCTCATGAGAGCTCGTTGTTTGATACATGGCAGCATTGTTCCAGCTGCCAGCATCACCAGTGCAGTGTGCTGTATTTCTGCCGATGGTTTCAACTCCATGTCCTAGGTGACCTGCCTCAGCACTGCTACTTCGCTTCACACTAGAACCACAGCCTTCAGAAGAACTAGATGAAGTATTATGCTCTTTTCGACGAAAGCCCTCCCTGAGACGAATTACAGTGCTCTGAAGGGCATCTCTTCTAGCAGCAGAAGGATTTGTAACCAAGAGATGACGACAAACTGCAGCTCCTAACAGCACAGATGCCATAACCACATAACTTATACAGTGTCCCAAATACCTGAGAGAATGAGAAAACTTGTGATCAAGGACAAAAATAGACAACACTTCCCAAAGAGTAATGTATTAATATAAGCAGAACCAAACCAGTAATGCACTCCGAAACAGATGAGGAAAACACGCGATACACCAGCAATAAACAGTGCAGCAACAGGACTTTTGAAAAGCTGAAAGCTGTACAAGCAAGCCCCCATATTCCAATCTGCATTGATGTTTTTGTCACAAAAATCACAGTATGTCATATCAAGGAATCAAATGGATCAAAGAACATGTAGAAAAGGGAGAAAAATAGAGACCAAGCTATCGTTAAGAAACAATTGCTCACACACCAATAATAATCACTGCAGTTGAGGTGATTGCTCCCAACCAAGGTGCCTCCTTAGCTGTAAAGCCATACAAGATTGAATACACAATAAGCACCAACAGCGAGCCCAGGTAAAGGCTCCCTAGATGTGATGCTCTGCAGATGAAAATCCACATTAGACAAAATCCAACCTAGAGGGTGAAGAAGATTCAAAAGAGTAGGAAAGCCAAATCGCTAAAACTGAGAACAAAAGTAAAATTAGACGGCACAGATTGCATCCATTTTAAGAAAGAAACAAACAGGCAAACAAAGTAGCATACATGTAGAGGAAAGTGGGGCTCCCTATATGGAATCAAACTGGGAAGGAAAAGCCTCATGATTCACCCATGAACTCAAACAAGCTGATAACAAAATAATGCAGACTACACCATCAAAAGGACTCACTCAGTCCAAAATGACAGTCCGGCCAAGAAACAAGAATTTTTAAGTAAACGTCATTTAGTGCAATACATGGTGTTGATTTTAGATGAGAGGCCTTTACTTTTAATAATTTTTATATGGAAAATGATTTTAGGACTGCCAATAAAATAAAAATGGAATATCATTCTGGGATGAAGGAAGTAAGGTAGCATCCACATTCGGACGATCAGAACTTGCCTACTAGATTGGCGAGGATATAACTCATTGGGATCCGGTGGTTCTGGCGTGCAAGCAATGGGGCCAACCTCAACACAATCAGAGTAAGCATACTTATAAGCCCTCCTCACGTATTCGTCCACATCCAAACCATTTCCTGCAAGGATTTGTGCAAACAAAACCATGGGGGAAAGGATCAACAGTATATAATAAGTGTCTCAAGTCTCAACAAATCTCAACGAAGGCTTGTACAAGGAAAGCACAAAAGTTTCATATTGAAGCTTTATCCATTCTGTTTACCATTAAACAGCATTCGGCAAATAAAAAGCATATTGATCGCCATGGCAATAGCAGATACACCAAAAAAGAATCCAGATGGAGAATATCGCTCCGATGCACTAGAACCTGCTGTAACATACACAGCGCAGAGTTCATATGCACAAAGCAATGCAACTGCAAACAGTAGTAGTAACGCGACAGCCCCTGTTAATGCAAAACCAAAGAAAACATCATCAGATAACTAAAAACAGAAAAACTAAATAGTCAAAATAAGAGATGACTGAGATGCAATTAAGGACAACATTTTTCAAGTAAGAAGAAAATTCACATGAACTTCAGCCTATTGAAGGGAAGGCAGAGGGATTTAAATGGTATTAACATAAATCACTCAATAAGACCAACAACTGCAAATATCAGAACACATATCAAAAAGGGTAATCAACTTCCAAAATAACAACAGTCCTTCCTGCAGAGGACTGCAGCATACTATTAACTGCTCCTGTCGAGCAATGTTTTTCCAAAAGTCCATGAATGGTATTAACATAAATCACTGCCCATATTGAAGGCAGAGGGATTTAAATGGTATTAACATAAATCACTCAATACGACCAATGAATGCAAATATCTGAACACATATCAAAAAGGGTAATCCATTTCCAAAATAACAACAGTCCTTCCTGCAGAGGACAGCAGCATATTATTAACTGCTCCTCTCAGAGGGGGTTAGATAAAAATGTCACTCAACTTTCCATTTTAGTCAAACTAGTAACAATGCCCGTGTTACAGACGGGTCTCTAATTCAATTTGTTTTATTATTATTCATATAGAATTTGATTCATCATAAAAATATTATTTTTGAATATAACCATATAAACTCTAATATTTTCTCTATCTTTATTTATTTGTTTATTAAATTAATTTTTTTATCCGTAATCATTTATCATTTTACATTCCTAACGTAATTTTTATTAGTATATTATATTATATATCTATATTATTCATCTCTCCTGAATCATAATTTATTATTTATCAATTTAGGTAATTTTATAAGTTTTGTCCCAAACTTTGTTAGTTATCTTAATTTCTCTCTAAGTCCTTCAAAGTGACAAACAAAAAATGATAGAGGGAGTAGTCAATTCGAAAAAATGAGGTCCAACTGTTAGGAACCTAAAAAAGCATCGGACTGTCGTAAGTAATTTTCGGAAGAAATTAACATGTACAAAAATTAAATTCGTGTGTGAAAAATAAGTATAAGTATTTTACCTGAATTCGAAATACAGCCCAACTCGAAGTTTTAATGTCAAATTTGCTTTGGTTATTATACTCGAGGGAAAAAGAGTAAATTTGTGTAAGAAATCTTTGGTTATCGTACTTGAGGACAAAAGAGTAAATTCGTGTGTGAACACAAGCTACAAGGGAGGCAGACGGGCAAGTTGCTTGTTATTATATTGTATTCAAGGACAAAAAAGTATATTCAAGTGTGAACACAAGCTACAAGGCAGGTAGGCAAGCAAGCTATAAAACACAAGCAGCCAAGTAGACAAGCACACAGGTCACTCTATCTTTTATAATATAATATAATAGATTAAATGAAATGAAATGAAACGAGATTAAATGAAGTTAAATTAGTCAAAAATGCCATTGATCTCTAAAAATTGCCATTAATGCCACTAAACTTTTCAAAAAAGTCAAAAATGTCACTCAACTTTCCAAAAAAAGTAAAAAAAATGTCATTGTTACCTTCTATAGCATTTTTTTACTTTTTGACTTAGACTTTTTTGGAAATTTCAGTGGCATTTTTGACTTTTTTGAAAAGTTGAGTCGCATTAATGACAGTTTTTAAAGATCAGTGGCATTTTTGACAAAAATGAAAGTTGGTGGTATTTTTGTGCCAGTACTCCAAGCAAGGCTTTTCCAAAAGTCCATGAATGGAAAGCATACAGATCATCTCAGCTGATGGTCATCCTAATTATATGGAACACAATAAATACAGCATGACTAATTCCCTGTGCAGTTATGATACATTCTTAATTCAGCTGACAAAGCTTCATAATCTTCCAGTAGGGTTTAGCTAGTAAATGGTGTTTACATGTTTCCATCAGTTGTCTAAAAAGAATTGTGGTCAGGTTGGATGGCATGGAGAGAGAAACAGCCACCTGAGTTGGGTGTAACTGTAACACCCCGGGTATATGGTTAAGGGGTCGGGGCGTTACAGTAACAGAGTATAAACAGGTTCATCTCCAGAGAAGAATACAAGGAATGAGGTTAGCATGGGGGTTTACAATTTTTTTTTAAAAAGAGTAATCAAAAGAATATTAAAGAGATACCAACAAAATTAAAAATCATGCCTTCCCACTGTCAAGTATGATAACACTATAGATGAAGCTTTAGGGCATAGTGTTTTTGTACCTTCCATTCTTTTGTATATGGGCAACACTCCCTTGGTGTCCTGCAGTACATCTTTTGATTACTTATCAAAAGAAAATAAAATTGGGCACCTGCTAACTACATTGACATTTCTTCCCTTAAACATATCACCTGGATTAGCATACTTTACAAGTACCAACCATCCATCTTTATGAACCTCAATTCTCAATACTCGTTCTCTCTTCTCAATTCTCAACCCCCCAGCTCCCTCATCGTTAACTCCCAAGCCCTCGAATCTCATACTCAACCACAATTGGTTTTCCTGAGACCCCTTTTATCCTCCAAATTTTGTTGAAATGAGTCTTGGCATGCGACCACATCAGTGCCTCAAATGAATGAAATGTGCACTCCAGCCAACGCCCTTGCCTTCACCCCTGGGATACAAGGCCATTTATTGCTCCATTTTAGCCACAATCTAGCAAACCATTTTTGTTATCCAATGAAGGAAAATTGTCTCACACCATACTTTTACAGTAAGAGGCCTAAGCACCCATCTGAGGACAATAGAGATCCTCACCGAAATTTCCGAACATGTTCACCATCTACAAAAGGTAAGTTATGAGTTTTCTAACATCTCCATTAATTCTTTGAGTTTTACTCCTCTGCATTCTCCTTTTCTTTTTCTCCTTCAGTCCTTATCATCGATATTGTCCCCTTTGAGCAGTATGAAATTTTATTCTAGTTTACAAAAGTAATCAAAAGATATATTAATGGACACCAAGGGCATTTAGATTGGATTTGGACCAAGGGGATGTCATCCATTTACAAAAGTAGGCAATCTCAACAAACAACAAAGCCCAAACCCCTAGACTCTATATGATCATCCAATTAACAAAATTCACACGAAGATAACCTTCATACCACCATCAAAAACTTTACACCAACTAAAAAAAGTTTTTAAACAAAAAATTTAAATCAATTAAAGTTCTAGCCATGCCCTCAAAATTTCAATAACTTCGCTCCTTCCAAGTGCACCACCAAATTGTTCCACTCTGTACTAATTTGTGTCCCTGTCTAGCCCTTATAAAGTCAAAGTTACCAGCCACTATGTATCTCTGATTTTTCGTTGGGCCTTTCCTGAGAGGAAGATCTCTCTTCAAGGCCATCTCGTTAACTTGTTAATCATTTTTCCCTAGGAAGCTGAGTTGTAGCTAGTACGTTGAAGTGCCCCCCCCCCCTCTCCTCTTAATTATCTTTGCATCTTTGTTGGCCTCATACACAGTAGGCATCCTTGCTCTATAGCCTGCCTTTACTCCTTTTCTTCTTTTTCTAATCTTGTGAGCCATGAATTACACTAACAGTAACCCCCCCCCCCTTTTCCCCAATTTATCTTTTCCCCTAATCATTCACATGTTCATCAATTAGGCCTTTTTTATCGAAAAAAAAAAAGATATATTGATAATAGGATGAAAAGATCAAATGATTATGAAGCATCCTGCAAAGTTATGTACAAGTACAACCAAAATATATAGGCTATCCACAAAATCTACTACATCAAAAGATGAAGAGCTAAACTTCCCATTAACCCAGAAGAAGAGAGACTTGATAAAATTGTCTTGCAAGCGCTGAAGAGTTTCAACTCCCTCAAAGGCCCTTTGGTTCCTTTCTCTCCAAATAGTCCACAAAATAACATGAGGAGTTATGCTTATAAAGAGGAATTTCAATAAGCCCTTATGAATGTGACTTATAACCAAATTGATCTGTGAGATTTCAAGCATGTTCCTTGCTCTATAAGTATATGTTTCTGAGATTAGGACATATCATCCCTTAAATTAAGAGTGGTGGTAGTAAAACTTATGTATAATCACTCTTTTGATGCATTTATCTAATTTATTTCTAACAAAATGTAATAGGCCATGGCTCCAACAACATTTAAAAAAAAAAAAAAAAAAAAGCGTGCCTCAAATCTGTGAGCATGTGCCTTCACCTCAGCAAGACCTGCACCTTTTCATGCCTATGAAGTTTCCACCTCCACCACCAACACAAGAGCTCCCTTGGATCGACACACTCAACGTGTCAACCAACTGTAAAGTTATAGATAGCAACGTTCATGTCCTATTCTTAGTTTAAACAAGCTCGACGACACAAAAGTGCAAAAGGTCCTTGAGCCTAAAGGGTGGACTTCAAGGTGAAGGTACGAGCTTTTTGGATGCAAGGCACACTTGTACTAATACTTAAAAATAAATTCCAAAGCTTTTTCTTATAGGAAAAAAACATATATTAATAATAGAAATTAAAGACCCGATGCTCAGCTAGCACCATATAAAGTTATGCACAACCAAAAAACAAACTGTCCACAAAATCTACCACATCAAAATGGTAGGAGCTAAACTTTCAATTAACCTAAAAGAAGAGATACTTGACAAAATTGCCTTTCAATCTCTGAAGAGGGATTTCAACCCTCTCAAAAACCCTTCGATTCCTTTTCTTCCAGATAACCTAAAAAATCTCATAAGGTATTACCAAGGCCTTCTTCTTCTTGGGTTGCCTTCCAAAGAAACTCTCTCAAGATAAGAGATGACTCCTAATTGAATAGGATACAACCCAAGAAACACCAAGAGAGCTCAACGCTAAAGCCCAAAAAGTCACAATGCAACAATAGATGATTTGGACATTCAAGACCCCTCTTGCACATGCTACAAATATTAGCCATAATCTTCCCCATTTTTTGTAAATTATCACAAGTCAAGATGCTCTCATGTGTCGCTTCCAAAACAAAAAAACACAGCCTTCAAAGGGGCAAAAGACTTTCATATAATGATAGATGGAAAAGCTCCAGCTTCTAAAAGATGCAATAGTGAAGATTTCATGCCACAAAGATACGAATAATAGGAGCTCACAGAAAAATCCCCATTCTTACTCAATCCCCATCTCACTGTATCTAGAGAAGAGTCCCCAAGTTTGGCCTCATTAAGGGTATTGGAAAAACTAACCAAACAAGCTTCGTCAGCAAACCCATCCAGAACAAAAATTGGAGAGCAAACATTAGACCCAAAAGATTGCTCCTGATAATCTGCAACAGAAGCATTTTTATCCACTACAAGACCATAGAGAGCAGGGAAGAGATCTTTCAAAGGAGCCTCAAAGCACCAACGAACATGTCAAATGGAAATGGTAGAACTATTTCCCACAGCAAAAGAAACGTGTGGATAGAAGCAATTCCACCCCTTAACGATATACTTCCAATGACTACAACCATATGAACCATTGGGCTAAGTTAGATGTGGCATCAAACTGATCAGATTTCACTATGACAACAAAACATACCACATGCTTTGCATTCTTTTAGGCTAAGAGATATAGAGGGGTGCATAAAAGAGAGTGAAAAGGTGATGGAGAGAAAGGGAGACAGAACTGTTACAAAAATAAAGGGAAAAAAAAAGAAAATACATGAGGTTGATGTCTCCCACAAGGAAAAGAAATCTTGGCCCTTGGTTTGAAGAGCCAAAAGAGGGAGAGGCTTTCCATAGCAAGGCGCTACAATTTAGGCTTCAGGCTTTTGTGGAAAAGGGAAAAAACCACTACAGCGCTTTTTTAAACTAAGCTCCTATCTTCATCCAAACTAGATACTCAAAACCTAAGCTATAAGTGCCCTCATCATATGCCTACCTGGCCACCAAGGAAAGAGTTTAAGCGCATGCTTAAAAAGAAGTTCCAACAAACCAAAGTCTGTGTTTTATGCGTATTGAGAAGAAAGAACTAGTTGAGCAACTCCAGTTCATTGCCCATGGCCTTTTTCCATTGTCACTTAGCTCTCTCCTTGATGGCATTAATCGGGTTCAACTACCAAAAAGGTTAATACATGTAGGTGGCTTGGAGAAGAATGATGAAACTTGTAGCATTAGAGGTTTAAAAATAGTGATTTAATACTCTTAGGCTCCAAGTGAACAATGAACTATCTTAAAGGAGAGGAATAGACTGAACTTTTGAGGGTAAAGAAATGTCCTTTCAAGATTTGAAGCTTTACTGATTCAGAAATTTGAATAATTGGACTTAGTGTTTAATTATGAAAGAAATTTGAAGTACTTGTGAAAACAAGGGTTCAAAATGTTGTTTAGATTATTGCAGTTCAGTCCCAATGTGAAGTACTAGTGTTTTTGCAACACTATATACACAATTATTGAACAGGAAAAAGATATAAGCCAACCATGAAAGGCTCATTCAATACAAATGCAAAGGAAAACATAACACTTACTTGAGCTTTGCCATTGTGTCCTCCACCAGAGCATGATTGCATAAAATGCCAAGAGCAAACCAGTGCCCGCCATTATCACGGCCAATCCAATCAGATCTCGCCCTAGAATTTTAAGTAACCAAGATCCCCATCCAACCAGCACCATCAAGGGTGATACAACAACCGTCCATGCAAATACAGTGAGAACATTGCAAATGACACCAAGTTGAGGTCCCCGGAAAATATGTGGCCATTTTCTAGCAAAGATCCAACTACAAAATGGAAGGGCATGTCATATGTCAAAAAATTGTGCAGGTTGACATGCTAGCACCAAGTACAGATACAGCTATAAGTGTAAAAAAAATGCATAGCAACCCGTATACATCTCCCGACCTTTATACATTTCACAATCTTAAGTACCACAAAAGAAAGGTTTTTAACACCATAAAACTGAAGTTTCTAAGCTCAACTTCCGTCCTCTATTTTAGAAAGTCCGTCCAACCACAAGGGAGAATATTAGACAACATCCAATTTCAGATGTTACCAACAAATAGCTATTCTTGTGAACAGGACATTGCTAGTATTAACACTTGCCAAGTCACACTCCTTTCCTTGTTGAATTTTACCCTCTTCCCTACTCCCCCTCAGAAAGATACCCCGCAGAGCAAGGACAAATATAAGAAATTGTAAACAAACAGTTTAATGTTGCTACGGACATTGATCCGTAGAGTGAAATCAAATATACAATCATCTCTAACAGTTCCACTTGTAAGTGAAAATGCACAAAATCCCCTACATGCCACATACTATTAGAAAGGACATATATACTATACTTGGTTTCATTCTTACTGACTAACCATATTTAGTTATTTACAATTCCTAAAACAAAGATGGTACAGACTATCAAGACTTTGTCAACAAAACAGCTCAGAGTAATAATTAAGTACCCAGCTCACTAAGTTAACAGCAATTAAACAATGCAAATACATTGGGGTTCTGTGTCATAACATCTTAATTACAATAACGAGCTGAAAATGAAGTAAGATCCTCGTAGAAGTACAATTACCATAATCATAAGCAAAACTATCCAACATACTAGCAAATAAAGAACAATGAGGCAATGAAGGAAGTACCTATAAAGACGCCATGGACGCCAATTGACAGCCCAAAGAATGGAGAATGATGAAGAACCAAGGAAGGCGAAAAGGCTGCCAGAAATTACACACGCCAACATAATGCCATGCTCCTCCCCCTCCATGGCCGTATCACTTCTCCTTCCTTTCACCTACTAACTGCACTCCCCAAACATCACCAAATCAAAACTAACCCCACAAATCAATCAACAAAATGCTACTAAACCCAGACGACAATTCAATTCAACCTGAACAGCTGCAGAAAATCGAGCATCCATACCTCGTCATGAAAATGAGCTGGGAAGCTAAGTCGTACCGAGCTGCCTTTGCAATATTAGGGTTTCCACATCCTCAAAAACCAAATTTGGATGATAAATTAAGCTCTTCCGTCGCTCGTTCTCTCTGTGGGGAGCGAGGAGATGTGAATTGGAGTAGCTAAGCTAGGGCTACAATGGAGGATGAAGATTAGGGATTTGGCAAAAGGAGTGTTGCAGCTGTGAGTTTTGAGTAATTTTAGCAACACAAAAAGGTAAAGAGTAGGAAGAGAGAGAGGGAGAGAGGGAGAGATTTTTTATCTACTACCTACCGAGCCCAGCACTACTACTACTAGTACACCAACAGTACAGCATACCAACCAGGTGACACTATCTTTGAATTATTAAAAAAAAAATTAAAAAAATAACCTTTTTACAAAATGAATATAGTAATTGTTATTTCGTTGACTCTTACGGTCTTCAACATCACTTTTTAATTGATAATTTCTTATATACTCTCTCTGTTCCATATTAATTGTCGTCTTTGAAAATTATGTTGTCAAATTTCAAAAATTTTGACCATAAATTTGTAATGAGTTACTATATAAAATTACCATCATTAGATTCGTAATGAAAATTCTATCATAAAAATATAATATTGTAATTGTTAATAACATATTATGTAAGAAGTTATCAATCAAAAAGTGACATTAAAGACCGTGATAGTCAAAATTATGACTATTAATATGGAACGGAGGGAGTAATAATTTAAAAATTAAAAAAAAAACTTTTTTACAAAATGAAGATAGTAATTGTCATTTTATTGACTGTTACGGTATCCAACGTCGCTTTTTAATTGATAATTTCTTATATTATATTTTATTGACAATTGTTATATTATACTTTTAGAATAATATTTTTCATTGCGAATCTAATGATAGTAATTTGATATAATAAGTCACTGCATATATTAAGAAATTTATAGTCAAAATTTTTAAAATTCGACTAGACAGTTTCCAAAGACGCCAGTTAATATGGAATGGATGGAGTAAATTGTTGTATAGTAACAGTTATATGAGTCCATGAAAAATTATTTATATGAGGTCATTTCACTGTAAATTTATTGTGAAACGTAAAATTTATTAGTAACTTTTTTATTAAGATGGTGAGTAGTCATTTATTTGCAGTATATTAGAAATTTATTCTAATATGATAGTAATATAAAAAAATATCTTAAAAAGAGTTCATCTCAGGATAATTTTGTATGAAACAGTTTTGACTGAGATTTTACAATAATTACATAATTACAATAAGAGAAAATACACTTCAAATTAAATATTAATAAATAAACTGAGAAAAATGTGTTTCATGTAAAATGAATTTCAATATAAATAATCTACAAACTCTAAAGGAAAAATAACTTTCAAAGTCAACTTTAGTTGTTTGGTGTGAATATAAAAATAGTAATAACTAGTACTATAATCTACCACTTCATTGTTTATTTGAGTAATTATAGTTACTATATTTAATGTTTACTGTAATAACTTTTTAGATATTCTACTTTTGGAAAATGAATTTCATCCTTCTTTATTGGAGTTGTAGGTTTATTTTACCCTTTAAATTTTTCTATATTAGTTTTTCTTTTGATTTTCCAATGAAAACATAATTTTGATGATAAATGAGCTATTTTCTCCTCCTAACACACTTTAGTGTCAGTGCTCAAAATGCTTCAGGTCTTCATCAAATACAACTAGAGATCTTAATCGCCAACTAGAGATTTTAACTTCCTCAAATGCGTACAAATTCACCCAACATACTCAACATCCATGAGTGAACCACTATTTTGGTTAGGGTCTATGATAGGGAACAATTCTTGCTAGTTTTACGGAAAACAACGGACGAAAGGAGATGTTGAACATTTGCGGAATTGAGGATTTTTCTTTAAAATTAATATTAAGGGCATAATAGTCTTTTAGCTTACACAAATATGGTCATATTCCTCTCTTAGTATACATACAAATGAGTAATATTGTCTTTTGAGTTTTCCATCACACTTAGTTAGATTTTACCATAATTAAATTGTATATTTTCGTTGACAAAAAGTAACAACTCTATGAAAGAACGAAGAGTTTCTTTCTCCTTCAATCAACCATTTTTTCCTAGAATATTTGGCCCAACACTTTTGGTTGAACAACAACTTTTTTTTCCTCATTGCTTGCTAAGTCTAAAATACCACTAATTGAGACGCCCACTATTAGGGTCAACTATAAGCTTGTCCTCAACCACTTGTAGTTTTTCTGCATTTTGTTCCATCTTCTCGTTGAAGTACGAAAGAAGGTTTTACTCCCATTTTTTAGGTTAATTTTGATTTGTTTGAGCTTCCTAGTGATGCTAAACATATTATGCCCTTGGAAGTTGCCTTGCCATCCATTTTTTACTATATTATTAACTTGAAGGTAGGATGACCAATTTTGATTAAAATAGAATTGTCTATTTTTATTAACCCTTAAGTTTGGGTTTGTATTAAGGAGAATGTGACTATGGTTTGAACAAGAAAATGGGCCATGAGTAACTAGCTTTTGGATATAGACTACACTACACCAATCATGTCTAGCAAGCGGACTATCTAGTCTCTCATATACTATGTGACCATGAATTTTCTTTTTTCAAGTGAAAACCCTGCCGTTGAGACTAATATTTGAAGCATTGATGTCTTGAATGAATCTAGATAGACGGAATATTCTTGATCGAGTGTTGGGCCATAATTCCTCCTTTTTATGAATGAATCGGTCTATCTAGTCTTTCATAAACTACGTCATCATATAAGCATACTCCTCAATAGTAAGATATGACTATCAGTAATGGGTGAAATATGGCGCACTATTTTATTATATAGTTGGATCCATTTATAATATTTTGTTACTCTCATTAAATGGCAATATTTAATTCTTTTTACGTAAATAATTTATTAATGGAAATATAAATAAAACACTAAAAAGTTAAAAATTACATGTACTAAAATAAAATTACACACAATAATAATACTTAAAAGTACAAAAAAATATATAAAATTTCATGAAAATACAATATAAAAAATAGCATATAGACTCAAGCAACAACAATTAATAATACAAGATAAAAGAAAATTACATAAAATCTCATGCCACCACAACATAAAAATTGAAAATACAAACACATGCAACAATAAATAAAAATACATGATAGAAAAACAACATAAAATAATGAGAAATTTCATTTGGTACATTTATTGGGAATGTCTCGACAATGTTCAATTTCATCTGAATACTCTAGCCAAGTTAATTCGGCGATTAATGACTTTGCTAAAAGTCCACTTAATCAATGATTGAATGGTTCGATCACAACCGTATTAGTTGGTCCTACAGGGTCACACAAGTCAACGACTTGAAGGCAATGTGTCGAAAAAGGTTCGGGACAATACAGGATTAAACCGGGGGAAGCGTGGAAGCTAGTTTTGGGGAAAACCGGCCACTACGGTCCGTGGCAAGGCCACCACGACCCGTGGTGCTTTTGTCACGGTAGCCTGTGGACAATAGAATTGTTTCTATTGTCCACCACTGTCTGTGGTGAAGTGCAAGGGCGCGTCCCACATTGGAGGAAAACCTCAACGTCCTCTCATTTTCTCTCCCCTGTACGTATATATCAAGCCCTTGGGATGCCAAAGAGTGTTTTTCTATCCCATGAGTCCTATTTAAGGGTACTCTCCCTTTGGAGATTTTGGGGGATTGGAAAAAACTTTCTATGAGAAAGCTTTCGGTTTAGGACGACGAGGGTGATTCCTTGAGGTCCTAGAGTTTGAAAGATTGACTGTATTTGATACGGTCCACATACTTATTCGATCTCGATTGGATCGAGATTGGGCGGTCTAGCAGCCGATGTCACAAGTGTTGTGTGGATTGCTGTCCAGGTCTCCTATTTTGGAGACTTCTCACTCGGAGTCCGGAGTGATACGTTCAAGAGCTGAAGGCCAGCCAATGCTTGCCTGTTCGAGAGACTGTTAGGTAGGTAGCTTAGCCTCTGTTATATGTTTCTTTCATGTTGATATTGTTTTGGGTTATGGTAGATTAATTAGGTGAAGTCCTAATGGTTAGGACTTCTTCCGCCCCTAGTCTGGGTGGGCCTAATTAGATTGGGTCTACCACTCCTTTGCGCCCAGATATGATTTAGGCCTAAGGACCCCTTCAATTCATAACCCAGCAACACTCCTATTTTTCTATATTCCAAATGGTCGACCTTTTAAATGCAATTCAAAGTGGTACGACGTTTATTTATGAATTGCATCCCGTAACCAGCATTATATTTATGAATTGCATCTCGTAACCGCAATCGTTAATTAAGACATTAACTATAAAAAAAATTAAAAAAATACACAACTTTGCTCTTTGTCCTCGGTATCTTTACCGACATCCCAGCAAAAGGGTTCCTAACTTATTATTATTATTATTATTATTATTATTATTATTATTATTATTATTATTATTTCATCCGTGAGAGCCCAAACAAGGAATGATAGATTAACTACGATCCACTAACAATCTAGGATATGAAGATACTCTACTTAGAACTCATAAACCCAAAGCCATAATGAAGATTTGAAGGAGAGTTTTCAAATATACCCAAAGGATTTCATTTCATTAATTTACATGAAACATAAGATAGTTACAAAAAGGACAGAAGCTAACTATATATAGGGGAGGAGGGAGTCATGACTAAAACCCTAAAAATTAAAGGTTACGAGTGTGACATTACAAAGTCACGAGCGTAACACAAGAAGGTCACGACCTTGTTTTCTTGTGCAAGAGGCAGCCGAGGCTGAATGAGGTCACGAGGTGACCAATTCGAGTCATGGGCATGACTATTAGTTGTCACGATCGTGACTTCGAACATCACGAACGTGACACTCGCAAAGACAACACGTTGGTGACACCAGCTGCTCGGCTATTCCTTACTTTTCTTCCATCGTCTTTCACCTCGCTTGGTTCAAGTTTCCCCCGAGCTAACCCACGACATTCACGTATTCTTGATCTGCCTATGTGGGATGACCAAAATGCCCTTTGCTTCCCAAAATAGTTGACAAATGTATACCAAAATGAGGTGCGAGCTTGACTAGGGAAAAATTTCTATGACCCCCTTTGATTTTTATTTTCTGATATGCGGAGCCTTAAGACGATGCAGATCGGACTCTCCTTGTTGGAGAAGAGTTTCTCTCAAATATTGGGGGTAGAATCAAACGAAATCTCATGCATTGGTAGCCTAAAGTATAGTTGCTCCATGAGCTCCAAAATGATCACACTCCTTACCCCATCCTTCTTGAACGTATAAGCATTCTTGAAAAGGCAAGATGTTGATCTCCGAAGTAGCTCTTCCTCTCAATCCTAGCTCTCATGGGATGATTCAAATCCTTAATGAAGTCTTCAAACGAAAACTCAATGCTTGGGGCCAGTGTGCCCAAGAAATTTTGAAATCCTTCACTCCAAAAGAATGCTCGTGAGGGAACAAACAAACGAACCCAACAACATAATCGTCATCCATGAAGTACAGCTCAGCAGGAAGCTTATTTGGATGAAGTATGGGACAAGGGAGGGTAGTAGGAATTTTAAGTGGAGTTAAGGAACACACATCCTCACTAGGGATGACAATGGGTCCTTGACCCAATCCAGACTCAGACCCGCCTGGACCCAACCCGTTTAGGTGGGTTTGGGTCCTACAATTTTAGACCCGTTGGGTCCGGGTCGAGTCTGGGTCCGGATCTAAGACCCGTGAATTCGATCCATGAACATATATATATATATATATATATATATATATATATATATATATATATATATATTAAAAGAAACCTAGTGTATTTGTATTCTTAGAGTTGTATAGTGCGATAATCATGAACTTTATGTGTTTTTGTATTTTAAATTGTATAATTATATTCTTAAAGTTGATGTGTTGATGACTTTTATAATGTTTTTATGTTGAACTTCGGTAATAGCCTCGTACATTGAATTAGATGTGTTTTATTGTTGAAAATATGTGTATTTAAATAGAATAGTTGTTATTATACAATTGTGCACGTATATAATTAATTCGAAAAATTAATAAATCTAATAAAAAAAATACATAAGAGTGTTGGACCCATTAAGCACCCCCAGACCCGACGGGTCTAGGTCTGGGTCCAAGTTTTCGATCCCCTCCGGGTCGGGTTTGGGTCCAAAAAAAATTGCGAGTCCGTGTCCGAGTCCAGTTGGACCCGACCCAGACTCGGCCCATTGGCATCTTAGAGTTGTATAGTGCGATAATCATGAACTCTGTGTGTTTTTATTTTTTGTATTTTAAGTTGTATAGTTATATTCTTAGAGTTGATGTGTTGATGACTTTTATATATAATGTTTTTATGTTGAACTGCGTTCATAGCCTCGTACATTGAACTAGATGTGTTTTATTGTTTAAAATATGTGTATTTAAATAGAATAGTTCTTATTATACAATTGTCTACGTATATAATTAACTCGAAAAATTAATAAATCTAATAAAAAAAATACATAAGAGTGTTAGACCCATTAAGGACTCGCGGACCCGACGGATTTAGGTCTGGGTCTAAGTTTTCGGGACCCACTGGGTCCCGGTCGGGTTTGGGTCCAAAAAAAATTTTCTAGTCCGGGTCCGGGTCCAGTTGAACCTGACCCAGACCCAACCCATTGCCATCTTAGAGTTGTGCAATAATCATGAACTTTGTGTGTTTTTGTATTTTAAGTTGTATAATTATATTCTTAGAGTTGATGTGTTGATGACTTTTATAATGTTTTTATGTTGAACTTCGTTGATAGCCTCGTACATTGAATTAGATGTGTTTTATTGTTGATATGTGTATTTAAATAGAATACTCCCTCTGTTCGTTTATAATTGACGTTGCACGTCCATTCACACAAACCAAGACTCCCAAATTTGAGAGGGTAGTTAATTGATGAAATTACTAAAACGTCCTCAACCCCATTGCATATTTACTTTCCAACCACAATATATTAAACTCAGACTCTTTAGTACTCTCTGTCTCTCTCCTCGTATTCATGTCCAAGTAAATCGATTTTTTCATGAATTGAATGGGAAATTGCAATTTGTTTTTTGAAAAATGGAAAAGAGTAGTTAGCCACCAATATTTAATTTCTTAATGGTTTATTTGTTGTTAAATCAGGCCTAAAGAAAATAAATAAATAATTTTTAAAGATAAATAGAAATATTAGTAATTAATGTGTTTTATTGGAATTATAAAATGACAGATAATTTGAAACAAGAAAAGTTAGTTAAAGTGACAGATAAAAAAGAACGGAGGGAGTAGTTGTTATTATACAATTGTGTACGTATATAATTAACTCGAAAAATTAATAAATCTAATAAAAAAATACATAAGAGTGTTGGACCCATTAAGGACCCGCGGACCCGACGGGTCTAGGTCTGCGTCCAAGTTTTCGGGATCCAAGATGCAGGTGGGTTTGGGTCCCAAAATTATGAAGTCCGCGTCCAGTCGATTGGACGACCTGCCCCGACTCATTGCCATCTTAGAGTTGTATAGTGTGATAATCATGAACTTTGTGTGTTTTTGTTTTTTGTATTTTAAGTTGTATTACTTGTATAGTTATATTCTTAGAGTTGATGTGTTGATGACTTTTATAATGTTTATATGTTGAACTGCGTAACTGCGTTCATAGCCTCGTACATTGAACTAGATGTGTTTTATTGTTGAAAATATTTGTAACAGAATAGTTCTTATTATACAATTGTGCACGTATATAATTAACTCGAAAAACTAATAAATCTAGTAAAAAAATATATAAGAGTGTTGGACCCATTAAGGACCCACTATGCACCCGTGGACCCGACGGGTCTAGGTCTAGGTCCAAGTTTTTGGGACCCATTGGGTCCAGGTTGGGTTTGGGTCCAAAAAATTAGTGAGTCCGGGTCTGAGTCCAGCTGGAGCCTACCCAGACCCGGCCCGTTGCCATCCCTAAATTCTTCATTAGGTTTGCTACAAATTAAGGACGAAGCGAGAGGTTGGTTATCATCATTAGGAGCACTCTCTTCTCGTATTTCACTTGTAAGGAGGAGGTTTCTCAACTCACTTCCCATCTCGAGTTGTTCATTGAAGGTTGGGTAAGAAGGTGAATAGTCGATCTTGGAATCCCCATGAGGGTAGTAAGGACCCATAAGGAGTGGGACTTCTTCCACCTTATGTTGAACCTCAATAGTGTTTTTCATTCTCTTCGGGAGTAGTCTCTTCATTATACTTCTCGATCACCCCTTGATGGGCCACCTCTTCTATTTCCAGGGAAGCTTCAAAGGGAGTCAAATTTCAAGACATGTGAGTCTCAATACACCCTTCATGGCAAGGAGTAGGATGTAAAGAGATAATAGCGACATCCTCCACGTCAAGAGTTTCTAGCTAGACATCTTCTGAGGATTGACCAAGTGGTTTTGAAGTCTCCATATGCTCCCCTTGTTGGATGTCAACCTCTCTTTGTATTAGGAGCTCATTTAAATATGGAGTACTAGTCCTCCATTTTTCCCATTGAAGCTCATGTTCACGTTATGCGGCCTTGAGACGTTGCATTGCATTTTCAATCCTTAGGTCGAGAAGAATGGTTTCAAAATCATATAGTGGAAGGGGATCATGAATCCGTCTGTGAGGCTTTTGTGGTGTTTGATTCTTTGTGGGTAGTAAGGATGATCGGATAAAGGTTTAAGGGCCATTTTGTAGCTTGGAAATTCTATGGAGTTTTCGTGAGGCTAATTTTATTAAGGAAGATGGGGTGAATATGACAATAAAGTGTACATAATGATCAACAATGGAAGTAATCACCAAGGAATCACCTCATACACAAATAACCAACACGAAAGTTATCCAACAAAATTATTCAAGCATCAATACTCAAGGAATGATCAAGCAAGAACTTTTTCAACACCCAAGATGTTCAATCACCAATCTTACTCCAAAGTAATCCCAAAACAATTCCACTCAATGCTTTTTCACTCCAAAATACTCCCAAAATAATAAAGGCATGTGTAGGAATCACTTAAACACCAAAATTACAACAAAGCTCAACCAAAAATACCAATGTCATCACAGTACCAAAAACATAGCACAAAATGTTGGTAGATATATCAACACAAATCAACTCATTACCCAATAAATACTTAGACCTAATAGATAAAAATGATATCCCAATACTCCTAACTCATAAAGACTCAAGTTCAATCATAAAGCATGAGTTTTATACCAAACTAATAATCAAAATACAGCCCAATAACATCAAGAATAAAATTTGGAAATTTCAACCAAAAGTGAGTTTTAATCGTAAGCTCTAAAACCAAATGATCCGTGAAAGTCCAAACAAGCAAGGATAGATTACCTAGGATCTACTAATAATCTAGGATATGAAAATACCTCACTTAAAACTCATAGAAACAACCTAATATTTATAGATTTTACGGGTTTAAGGCAAAGAATCAACACAATAATAAATAATGTAAATGATATGATCAAACTCTAAAGAGAATTTCACCAAGCTTGACCTAGGCATCCAGATAGAGAATGCATAAAGGGAATCCACCAACAATCACCCTTGAATAGCCAAAAGACTTCACAAAGATCGAAATAAAGGAACCCACCATTCAATCTATAAAGAAATCACTTCACTAGCACCACCATAACAATAGATAAAGCAACAATGAACATTTGAAGGAGATTATTCAAATACCCAAAGGATTTTGTTTCATCAATTTTCATAAAATATAAGCTAGTTACAAAAAGGAGAGAAGCTAACTATATATAGGGGAGGAGGGAGTCATGACTAAAACCCTGAAAATTAAAGGCTACAGGCGCATTACAAAGTCACGGGCCAACGTGGCACAAGAAGGTCACAACTGTGACATGCTTTCTTGCACAAGGGGAAGCCCATGCCGAATGAGGTCATGGGCGTGACCAATTTGAGTCATGACTAATAATCATGCCCGTGACTTCGAAGGTCACAAGCATGACAGTCACGAAGACAACATGCTGGGGACAGAGGTTGGTCACGAGCGTGACGATTGGGTATCACAACTGTGACCACCTGCTGTTCGGCTATTCCTTGCTTTTCTTGCATCGTATTTCACCTCGCTTGGTCCCACATTCACCTATTCTCGATCTGCCCATGTGGGATGGCCAAAACGCCCTTTGTTTCCCAAAATAATTGAAAAATGCCTACCAAAATGAAGCCCGATCTTGACTGGGGAAAATTTCTAGGACCCACTTTGATTTTTATTTTCTGATACGAGAAGCCCTAAGGTGATATGAATCATTATTATTACTATTGTTTTTGTTATTGCTGTTGTTTTCTGGAGCGTATGCGTAGTGGGGAGAACGATAAAATAGAGAAAATAATAACCCTTGCTTGAGAGGAGATGACAAATGGATGATAGAAACTTGAAGTTCTTGATTTGGAGATAATAGTGGTAGATGATCTTGATGTTGAATGTATGAATAATCTTGAGAGATAATATGATCAAAGCCCGAAGAACAAATCAACAAGTAACTTGAATCACCAAAAGGATTTGGATATGATCTTGGATAAAGGAGAATCCATCACCGAGACCTAACACCCCGTCAAGATTAAATAAATGATTGCCCATCACTAAGCAATAAAGGAATGACTTGCAACACCACCATTAACAAATGGATAAAGTAAACAAGATTTTAGCGGAGAATGAAAACCATTAGCTTCACCATTCTATTTACAAGCAATGCTTAGCAAAAGTTCATCAGAAGTCCCTTATAAAATATTAACAAGCGTTGTTTATAGAGAGGGTTTTAGAATAAAATTAAAGTCGAATCAGGGTTCTCGCAGGCGCGGCATAGGGCATCGCGGCCGCAACCTCCCTTTTTTTGCGCAAGGGGCCAACTCACCACAGAGTGTGTCACGGGCGTGACGACACCAATCGCGGGCGTGATGCTACTGGGTTGGGGAAGGGGTCACCTAGCGCCGCGGGTGTGATGCTTGGAGTTGTGACCGTGACGCCGCGATGGATCTCCCCAACTTCGCTTTCAAAGAAAACCTGTCACGGTCGTGATGGCTAGGTCGCGGGCGCTAGGGGTGTCCAAAATCGGTTAACCGCATATACGGTTAACCGCATTAGCGATTTACGAATTTTATAAACCTAAACCCTAAACTGCTTTACGCGGTTAACCGATTTGTGGTTAATTTCTTTTGGAAACTAGAAACTGAAACCAAACCGAAACCGCATTAATAACATGGTTAATCGCTTTTTGTGTTCGGTTTATGGTTAATTGCGGTTAACCGCTAGTTCCTAGAAATTTAAAGTAACAAGTAAGGAAGAAAAATTAACATTTTGCATTAAAATGTCAAAATTTGCACCTAATTTAATCAAGACTGATTCACCATGGTTAACCATTTCACAAAAATACAAAACCGAAATCTAAACCGCTTCTACCGGTTTGGTTAACCTAAACCGCAATTTTCAAAAAATACAAATGGTTAGCCGCTTTTACCGGTTTGGTTTATGCGGTATTACGGTTTGGTTTTTGGCTTCTGTTTTTGTTGGACACCCCTAGTGGGCGCGACGCTCTCGGACCTAAGAGTCGTTGCGGTCGTGACATGAGGGTCACGAGCGTGACACACTTTGCCTTAAAAAAGGGTAGAGTGATAGAAAGAAGGTCGCAGGCGCGACATGTGAGGTCGCGGTCGCGACTCCCTATTTGTCAGCCCATGCAACCGTGTCTGTAGGGTCACAGTCGTGACCATAGCAGTCACGCCCGTGAAGAGTTGTTGGACCTTCCCTCACTTCTTTAACAACTCCTATCAACCTTAACCCGACCTTCCTCTATTATTGGTGTCGAGATGAAAAGAACCCCCAACTAGAGCGTGGCCCGGGTCACCCCAGGGATGGTGTTGATGTCTTCTTCCGGTCCCGAGTCCATCTTGAAATGGACCTCACACCCAACCCGGAAGTTCATTTGCTCTGGAATTCCATTGAAAGCATGGATGAAGTTGATGGTTGACAACTTTGAGGTTCGGGCCCCCACTTGATACAGTTCATACTCCCCCTTTTGAAGAAGAGTTGTCCACAACTATTGGGGGTCAACACACAACCCTCTCCACGATTTGGCTGCTCAACAAGCGTTTTCGGCGCCTCGGGTATAGCCTTTTTAAACCCATCATCATTCCCGTCTATAGGGTGTCCACCGTGAGGAATGTGCTCCTCTAATTGCACCTTCACTTCTTCGCCATCCCGCAAACGACTCGAAATTCTTCAAACCCCAACACGTATCCATCTTCGTTGAAGTAGAAATTGCTCGGAGGTTGGAGGGGTGAGGAAAAAGGATAAGGGGAGGGAGTAGGAAAATTTTGTTGAGTTTGGGAACACTCGTCCTTACTTGGCTTGCTACTCGGTAAAGTCAAAGCCAGAGGCAACTTGTCTTCAGAGCGCACTCATCCCGTCTTTCAGTCGTTAAGAGGTTCTCTTCTCACACCCCAACCCGCTTTTGATTTTTATGTGGGGCTAAGGGAATCAATCTAAGCTTCTTATCATTATGCACAAAGGAATAGGAGTTCTCAAAACCGTTGTGAGTGGCTTTCTCGTTAAATTGCCACCGAAGCCCTAATAGAATGTGACAAGCACTCATAGGAATACACAAGATGAAATCAACATACGTAGACCCAATAGAAAGTTCAATGAAAACTTGTTTCGTTACCTTTAAGACATCTTGGTTGCCAATTCATTTGAGCTTGTAAGGACGATGGTGAGGGAATGTTGGGAGATTGAGCTTCTCCACCAAACTGGTAGAGGATGCATTTGTGCAACTTCCACCATCAATAACAAGGTCTCTAACCTTGCCCCCAGTAGTGCACCGAGTGCGGAATAACAATTCTCGTTGAGTCTCATCAATGGATGCTTCATGAGAATGTGGGAGCCTTCTCAAAACTAGTAACTCACTGGTGTCCGCTTTAAGCTCTGCCTCATCATCACTAGAGTCTACCTCATTGTGGTTGTCTTCCTCTTCTTGGGCTATCACAAGCTCATCATCAATCTCTCGCATCTCTTGTATAGTCATAGTCCTTCGGGTAGGGCATTCGACTTGGAAATGACCATAAAATGGATGATAGAAACTTGAAGTTCTTAATTTTTAGATAATAGTGATGGATGATCTTGATGTTGAATGTATGATAATAATCTTGAGAGATAATATAATCAAAGCCCAAAGAACAAATCAACACGTAACTTGAATCACCAAAAGGATTTGGATATGATCTTGGATAAAGGAGAATCCACTGTCATGATTAGATAAAGAATTTCCCATCACTAATCAATAAATGAATAACTTGCAATACCGCCATTAATAAATAGATAAAGTAAACAAGATTTTCATTGCGCGGGCACGCCGTTCTTTAATGCCTTTCATGTGGTCATGATCCCAGAAAATTCTTGTAAAATTGTCATGGGTTATCTGAAGATCTTTGGCATTGTTGAAGCCTTTATACACATGCGACAAGGTTTCATTTGGCATGACTAGTTCGCCGTGATGATCGAGAGAGTGAAGTCCCTTCCTGAATCGTGTGGGATCAGTTCAGTTTTGGTTCGTCTATGGTCACCGACTCACTTCAAGTCGCCCTCTCCTCTCCCCGAATCAAACCCGGTTTCAATGTCCATTTCATGGTGGATAAGGATCCTTGGAGGGTCAATATGGCCATCAAGGAGAGCAGTGTTTCATTCTACGAAGACCCCGGGCCATAGGATGACATCTTGGGTCTTTATCAGACCATTTCCAAGCCCTCTAAGGGGCTCCGGGACCATCAACAAGAATAACGAAAAGGGTCAACATGGGTAGTTGAAACGGATATGCCTTCGCTCTTTCAGCTATAACTCCTTCAATACAACTCTGATGGACTTCAATTTTTGAGAGCTTAAAGTACACACCGAGAGCTTTCCATAGATATATTATGAGCCTAAAATGAAGTCCGGATGAAGAAGTTATGCGAGTTTAAAGTCGGCAGAAAACTGCCCAGAAGGTTCGCGCCCACGAAGACTAGTGTCGTGCCCGCGACGCCCTGTTTTCCGCCTGCGACGTCCTAGGTGAGTTGAAGTTTTCCGAGAACTTCCCAGAAGGGTCGTGCCAGCGACACTCAGTTGGTCCCGTGACCCCTTCCGCAAGAAAGGGACGTAGCGCTCGCGACGACCAGCGTTGCGCTCACGACGACCCTTTTCCGGAACTAAGTTTCGCTTTTTTCCCCTTTCTATAAATATCCTAATGTTATATTTTGTAAGGACTTTTTGATGAATGTTTAGGAATTAGACTCAAGAAAAATCCTCTCAATTGGAGAGTTGTAATTGTGGGTTTTCAAACCCTAATCAATGAAGTTAATCCTTTGTTTCTCTTCTTGTGAATGAGTGTCTTTCCTCCACTCTTTGTGAGATTTCTTGGATGATTCATGACTCTTTGCTTGTAGAAGGTCCTTATGCAAGTGATTGAACATCTTAGTTCAATTGGGTGAGTGTTTACTCTTTAAAATTGTCCATACCATTTAATTTCATGTTCATCTCCTTAAATCCAAAAACCCTAAAAATTAGTTTGGTGTGTTTATGAGTTTTATGAGTGAATTTCCATCATCCACGTGATTTTCTACAGACCCTAGGTCCCGGATTCTCTCCACTTCCCCTAGAGAGTTCCAAGGGAATGAAGTGCCTGCGGGCTTCTATATAGAATTAGAGATGGTACACCTCAGTGTACCGCTCGTTGTGGTTCCCGAAAGACTAGAAGAATTATCTTAGTGTTCGACCTCGTTGTTCATGGGGATTAGAGTTTGAGTTAAGAGGCGAGAGTCACACTTTCTCCAGCTCTGTCCAAAAGCTACCTTGATCGAAGCGAATGCATGGGCATAGTGCAACATGGATCCATTGATCAGGCTAGTGGCATTTAGTGCCGCCAAATATTACGAGTGTTGGTAGAACGAATATTTCTTCGAAGGGTTAATGAGTGGTACTTATAAGGAATAATGCTAAGGACATGGGTGACATTTCCCTAATAGAGTGAGGGTAGAGTTGTCCTTTTACCCTCAAGAAAGGCGTTTGACCAACTTTATGCATTAACATTGACCATGAAATTTGTTGAGTTTGCTGCTTTTGTAGTAACTTAACTTGCTAGATATTGAGTTGTTGTGAATTATCCAAATGTGATTTTTATGCTGAAATAGTTATTATTATTATTATTATTATTATTATTATTATTATTATATCCATAATCTGGATAGTTGAAAAAAATATTTTCCAACTTAGATTGTAATGGATTAAAGTAAATGTATCATCAAACCTCATTTTTATTTTTATTTTTTTTTCCCTTCTATGAAGTTGTAGGTACCAAACGATTTCTAAATTTTGGATCAATTAGAATCAGTTTCTTTAAATTGTAAATTTTATAAGGTAAGACTATCTCGCCTTACTCATCCATTTCCTATCCAGGTACGAGATAGGTAGACCTAGATTATTTGGCTATTTGCCAAAGGCATGCAAAGCGGTACACAACAAAAGTGCTTAGGGTTCAAAGTTCAATCAACACAACAATAAGCCACGATATGATGAAATGAGGTTGACTTATAAATAGGAGGATAGTGCAACTCAAAATACACCATATCGAGCAACTTAGAGTTGTCAAAATTTTTGTCCCACCTAAATATTTGAATTTGTCCCGCCTATAAAAAATCAGCTTCGGTCACCATTTTTTTGTTGAACTTCAAGATTGACCCAATTGATAAACAATTTGGACACAATATTTCTTATTCTCCTAATGTTCGAATAAAATTATGAAACAAATTTATGTCTATCCGAATTTTCCCACTTAAAAAAATCGAGGAATGATTTTCAATTTATTGTCTGAATTTGGACGCTGACATATTTGACTGATTCAAATTTAATCTGGACCTGAATTTTTGTAAGCTCTAATACCTTATATGACCACGTCATACGGCCACATCTTAACGTTCTTTTAAGTGATAGATTTAAGTTGGTTAATTTTTAGTAAATATTGGTTGTTGTCAAATTTTGAAAATTTTACATAATATATTACAAATACTCATATTACACATTTTCCAAATTACCCCAACTATTTATAAATTTTAATCTTTTTTCAATAGTAAATCTTCTGTCAATTTACCATAAGACACAATTTTATGGTGACATTTAATAAATATAGTAACTATTAATTTATCCGAGATGATCTTGAAAAAATTTATCATTAATAAATTATTAGTTACATTCATATTAAAAAATTATTTTAATATCACTTATTAATCATATTAAAATATTAAAAATAGTGAGCCATGAAAAAATCAAACAAAGATATTAACGATTTTTATTCAATATTAAAACGAATGGGCCATGGTAAAATCAAGCAAATACATGAATTGATCACAACTTTACAAGGTAGCAAAATGAAGTGGCTTGGAGTCACGAGAGAATATTTAAATTGGACAAATTAAAAGATGTTACAAGGGAAGGTTTCTTCAGATTGATCCATAAAGAACTGCAACATATAAGAGTTGCGTTGCAGAAAGGATGATTGTGAAGGCTTCCATGGCCACCAAACGGGCATTTCTATACTCTAGCTCAATCTCTTTGCATGCGAACCTGTAACATTTAGTGACGTGTAAACATAACATTACTATTTTGTTAAATAAATACACATGTTATAGATTAGGATGTGTAACGACCAAGAATAACTAACCAAACCAAACCCAGTCATTACTGTCGCCCAAATCTAAAACAACTCGGTTATTTTTCACCAAAGTTATCCGATTTTCACAAGATGAGCTTATTGAACTAAAAATGAAAATCACATGAAAACGACCCAACCCGATCAATGTTAACCCAAACATGACCTCACGGGAAAACGACCCAAATGACCTATCATGCACTACTTAGTTAGGGACTCCGGGCCTACGTGTTAAACTTAGAAGGGCAAAACCGAACAAAATATTATTATGTATGATAATTCAATCTCTACGCCACAAGAATAACAAATATTTAAGAAAAACATATTTGAGGGCGGTCTAGGATGTCCAGATATAGGTAACCTCCCCACATAAACTAAAGTTCATAAAAAGATTGATTTCTACAAATTCATGGACAAACGTTTAAAAAACAATTCAATCCCTATAACAATCATTAGAAATATGTTAGTGCTACAGTTGATGCATGTAGTTACCCCATGGCCAATAGAGTAAGTGCCCAAGCAATGATGGCAAGGCCGGTGGTGGCGGGAGTGCCATCACTGGTTTGTGCAGGCTTAAGGTTGTAGAAGCCCGAGATGCATGAGGCCCCACCCGCTACTCCGGCTATCAAAGCGAACATCACGAAGAATCCTGTCGCAGCATTTCCCATGGGAAAGTATATTGGCGAAAAATGTGCCGGAAGCTCAAATCCAGCACCTGCATTTCAACACATTAGGTATTGCAGTTATATTCATGAGCCTATTTTGTTCGCTACATTAGCACGGGCAAAAATCTTTCCGATTAGAATATATGAATTTATCTGATCCAAATTAAACCAAATTTAGTCATTAATTTTTTTTGTCCAGATTTTAAATTCAGACAATTCGATCATGCCTGATTCCAAAATCATAATGGGTTCAGCTTTAAGATAAGAAATTCAGGTTGTCCGATGTTTGTGTGAAATTCAGGTTCGAACAAATTCAGACAAATGTATCTCACTATTCGATCTTTCGAAAAAAAATACCCTGAAATTCGGATAAAATATCGAAATTGTGCCTAGATTTAGTGTAAACTCAGACTTGGACATATTCAGACAAATTCAAGTGTCGACGATCCAAATCCAGGTTTGGACATCACAAAGTGACTGAACTTGAAATTCAAACAAGATTTAAGAATTTTGTCTTAATGTCCAAATTGTCTCGAACCTGGTTTTTTTTTTGCAACGGCTACAGTAGGTCTATCAAACTAGAAAACAAAATAATAGTTACCAATGACAAAACCACGCTCGATGGCTTCATTCATGGCCCATCCGGCAATCCCCAAGAGGACAGCATACATGCAGAAATTGAGCACCAGAAGCAGAGAAGCCACAGGCGTGGTCGACCCATTTGCCATGTCTAGATTACTGGTTTTGTTGTAGACAAACAACGAAATAAATACAGATTGTTGGATGAAGAAAGTTGAGTGTATTTTGCAGGTTGTGGCAGAGCAGAAGGTGCCTGCAGGGTGTGTATATAAATGGACTCTGGCAAGGTTTTCATGGTACTTTTCTTGCAGGAAGGCTTCTCTGTGGGGTTGTAAAGGGATGACTTAAACTGGAGGCAAATCAAAAGCAAGTAGAAGGAAAGGAGTGATTCCTGAATGACCCAAATGTATATTCTTATTTCTGGGACCCTTTTTGGGTTAATTTGTTTGCTCAATTTGTAGTTCTCACAAGGAGGAAATGTAAATATTCTTTGCCACCCAAAAAGAATAATGCACAGCTCAAATAGTCTTTATTGAATAAGAATGAGTTTATTATTATTAGTACTGTGAAGTGTAAAATACAAAAACTTAAGTAACCCTTCATATAAGAGTTCCTAGTTACATTTCTGAACAATTTCAGTTCCTCACGCTCTATAATGAATATGGTGCACATTGTCCTCCAACACCTAAATTAAGACTCTGTCATTCAAATGTTTAGTCAACTGGGAAAAAAACCCATCTCATCTAGAATATAAGATTAGACCTCACAATCAAGTGAATCGATTATGAGTCAATCAATTGATGATCAGTTCGTATTGGGTCATCTAATTTCAATTCAAATTCAGTGCAGGTTTAGGGCAGCCTTTAGGCAAATTTTTCCAATTGGATTCTAATCTAATTTGAAGTCTCATTCCCACTTGAATGTTAATCAAGTCACATTACTTACGGGTTGATTCCAGGTTTCCTTCAAATTTGGGTCAAAATCAGACCATCCATTCCAATGCCAACTCGGGTTCAGGTTCAATCTTTAGTTAGTTTTGCGATACCATCCATTCCGGCGCCAGTACAGGTTTAGGTTCATATCTTTGCAAGGTCTATGTAGGATATGAACTTTTACAAGCTTGAAAGTCCTTTCTAAAGCATTGTTCAAACCATTGTTGCAGAAAAACCAAACACCAATGTTAACCAAAATCAAAGTCCCAAGCTTTGGGACTTAAAGATTGAAATATCCTGCAGATTTTGTTTAATTTTACTTGATTATGCATGCAGTTCATAGAATTTCAAGAGATGTAGATGAGCGTTACTAGACCAACTTCAAAGACGGAAAACATCCCAATCTCAGCAAGTCTGAAGCACTCAACCTTCCATTTCCGAGTAGAGTAACACCTCCCTTGACAATCTCTTCTTTTCGCCAGGGGGCTGCCTGAATAACTACTCGTTTTTCATAATAAAATTCACATCAAATGATCATTTAACAAGCTCAGAGAGTTGCTTTATCTGCTCATCGAAGAACCCAAATCAAGTTCAAGCCCTTCTCATACAAGAGGTGTCAGATAAATTACAGCACTCTTCATCTTAGCTATTCGATTAAATCAATCACTCGTTTGATTTTCAAAGATTTTCAGTTAAAAATACAACTTTCAAAGACGTTTAAAAGGATTCAAGGAGGTCGTCAGATAGGAGCGAAAGACTAAAGTTTTGATTAATCACGGGAATTAATCATCTGAACTATGCATAGAAAGCATCATACGACCACAAAATCGAAACACATTAAGCAGCTGAAAACAGTAAGTTGAAAAAAAACAGGATTAGTGATCTCAGAAGGAAGGCAGTAGAGTTTGTAATCATTAAAACTCATACAAATTCACATCAATTGATCGCATCATTGACGAATCCATGACATACACAACCAAAGAAAACCAATTTCGTTAAAACAAACTGAGAAAATAATCGGCCTCATAGAGAAGATTAGGCTGACAACATGGGTTATTCAGACATATGCTTGTCTATAAAAATAAATTTAATCATCGGCCAAATTTCAAAGAAAACCCAGAAATCGAAGGAGAAAAGTGAAGAGAAGGGCTCGGTTTATGGGTGGTGATATATCATAATGGTCGTCAAGGCGATAAATGTCGCACTTACGACGAACGAGACCTTTCACGATTTACTCGTCATCGCCCACTGAAAAGTGAAACCCAATTGAAGTTCAATAACAACGATGAAAATGAAGTTGAATATTCAAGAGAAAGGAAGAACCCTAGATGTGAGGAAGAAGACGGAAGATGGATTGGGGTTTAGGGTAGGAAGGGGAAGAAGGCTATAAAGAGAAGTGGGTAGAGAAGTTGTTAGGGTTTTGGGGAAGATTGTTGGGCTTTTGGGTGTTTGCCGACTTTGTTTAAGATATCTTCGGAGTTTGGCCCACGGCTATAGCCTGTTATCAATGTTCTTGGGGTGGTGACTACTCTCTTCGTTCTTTTTTTATCTGTCATTTTTTATTAGTATTAATTTTTTATAAAATTTTTATAAAAAATTAATATAAAATCAATATTTTCTAATATAGAATTTTTATAAAAAATTAATATTTTGATTTTTTTATTAGTATTTTTTATTACGAATCTAATAATATCAATTTTGTATGATGAATCATTATACAAATTAAGATATTGACGGTCAAAGTTTTTAACACAATCTTTTAGGTGACAGATAAATAAAAACGGAGGGAACATTTGTGAGTGACTGAGTGTGTGTTATAATTAAACTAACGGGCCTGAATTAGGTGTCCCATGCTGAGAATATAAATAGGGTTTTTTATTTGGAAAAATTATCGCTGACAAAAATTCGGGTCCAGGTAAATTTGGGTCTAATGAATTTGGACAATGTCAGAATTTGGATGAGAAATTCATGTTCGGACCTGATTTTATTTCGGGTCGGATAATTCGGACGAAGCTAAAATCGGGTTTGGACAATAGAAAAAAGACAAATTATATGTCCAAATATTTAGTCAATTCGGTCAATATCAAAATTCGAACGAAAAGTATTTGTCCAGACCCGATTTTTTCTGGGTTGGACGAAATTTTGCCAGCTCTAGGAAAAATGTTCCATTACAGAATTATTAGATCATAAAATATTCAAAAAATTACTCTAAGGTACCCTAACTTTTGGTGAAATGTTTTTCTAGTACCCCAACTTTTCAAAACTAATTTTGAGGTACCCTTACTTTTTGGGTTCGTAATTATTTGGTATTTTTCCGGCCATTAATTTTATTAAGTGACCAAAATGTCATTGTTCTTCCCTTCTTGAAGAAATACCCTTGAAGAAGAATGAGGGTATTTCGGTCACTTAATAAAATTAATAGCCGGAAAAGCACCAAATAATTACTAATCCAAAAAGTAAGGGTACCTCGAAATTAGTTTTGAAAAGTCGGGATGCCGAAAAATAGTTTCTCCAAATATTGGGGTACCTTCGAGTAATTTTTTGTAAAATATTAGGGGGATGGAGATATAAGGTTTCAATTTGTAAAAGTTATGAGACCCTTCCCTCTTCTCACTTTCATGTCACACCAAGAAGAAACAAAGGACAACGTATGTAAATGTAACCATGCGAGCTTTGAGTATTGGCGAGTTAAGGGATGACGTTCGTCCGACTCTAACATAAGTCCTAGCCCATTCTGAGAAATCCGAAATTATACATTCAAAGGAGTACCAATGGGAATTGGGTTGAATGGGCGTTGTTGATGGAGGATAGCCCCTTTCGATCTAGATCATCCAAGGCTCGTGCTATGAAATTCGACACACATTATCTCGCAACATGGACTACCGTTGGAACTCAAGACCCACTGCCAAACAGCATGGAGAACTTGCATAATGACTCAAGTGTTTTATGCTTGGTCATTTAGGATTCCTTACTTGGTTTGGGTCATTTCTTTAATATTTCTAAAGTTTTGGGCCAGTCAGTTGGTAGCCCATTTTACATTGGGTTTTCTTTTGCTTGTTATGCTATTTTGAGTTTAGTTTCATTTCCTAAGTAATTCATTAGGGTTATTGACCATGAATGACCCCTCAGAAAGCATTTTGACATTTTGGTCTCGTGTGGATTGTGGAGTCCTTCTTTGTGGTAAATCATGAGACCCAAAATGATGATTAGGCATCATGTCCATGTGTTAAATTTTATTTTTTTTAGTTTCAATTTTTCAATGCCTGCCCCGTAGAGTTATTTGATGTCCAAAAAACATTTGTATTTTCCCTACCTAAAAGATGGATTTCATATAGGGTACAATGTGGAGAGGATGAGGGGTGCAAAAGAAGAAGAAGAAGAAGAAAGAAAGAATAACAAATCTAAGCTTTTTGGTTTCTTTGCAATATTTAAGGTAGTAGCATGAGTTTTCCGGTGGTAATTGTGATGTGTTTTATTATTTGGTTTTTTTGTTGCTTTGTGTCGTCGTTTGGTTGTGTTCTACAGGAACGCTTAACCCTTTCTCAAGCGGGCGGGATGTTCAGGTATATACCTCTTTTTTTTTAATCTCTCAAAGTTGTTTGCTAAGGTTACTTTTGGGTCCTTTTTTTTCCTGTTTGGCTTCTAAACTGTTTTTTTTTAAAAAAATTTTTGTGGGTCCCTAGGAATCAGCTTCTTCATGAACTCTAGTTCGTGAGGGGAAAGCTGCATACATCTGGATCCCCCAGACCGCGCTTTAAACGTATTCTCATGGGAAGTTGTTGTTTTTACAGTAAAAAATCAACAATTTGTATAATTTTTGCTTTGGGGAGTGAAGTGCCATTTTGTCTATTGTTTCGGAACTTGGACATTTGGTCTTTGGGTTTGATTTTGTCATCACTTTCCCATTTTCAAATGTTTGGGGAGTGTGTTGTGCTATTTGACACTAGTCTTCGAATGAATAATGGATTAATTTCACATAACTTCTTCTTCTTCTTCTTCTTCAATTCCGCCATACAAGATTTAATGGTTCGTTATATATGTAAACCTTGGATATCAGTGTAGTAAACCTTGGATATTAATATGACAATCCATGTATGATACAATACCTTCAATCCATAGAATAAAACACTTTAAAAGTTTTTAATACATGATAACCCACAACAATACACTGAATACATCCATGATTAATATGTGTTGACCAAGGATTACTATATTAATAACCAAAGACTATATCCACTGAGTGCATCCATGGTTAGTAATATGTATTAACCAAGGATTACTATATTGATAACCAAGGATTACTATATTGATATCCAAGGTTTACTATATAGTAATCCTTGGTTAACACATATTACTAATCATGGATGTACTCAGCGGATTGTCGTGGGTTATCATATATTAAAAATTTCTTATATGACGGAATTAAAGAAGAAGAAGAAGAAAATGTTATGTGAAATTAATCCATTATTCATTCGAAGACTAGTGTCAAATAGCACAACACACTCCCCAAACATTTGAAAATAGAAAAGTGATGACAAAATCAAACCTAAAGACCAAATGTCCAAGTTCCGAAATAATAGACAAAATGAGCACCTCACTCCCCAAAGCAAAAATTATACAAATTGTTGATTTTTTACTGTAAAAAGCAAAAATATTGCAAAGAAACCAAAAAGCCTCGATTTGTTCTTCTTCTTCTTTTTGTTTCTGTTTGTTCTTCTTCTTCTTTCTGTTTGTTCTTCTTCGATTTCTTCTTCTTCTTCTTCTTCTTCTTCTTTTGCACCCCTCATCCTCTCCACATTGAACCCCATATGAAACCCATCTTTTAGATGGGCGAAATGCAAATGTTTTTTGGGTAGCAAATAATTCTACGGACAGGCATTGAAAAATTGAAACTAAAAAAAAAAATTTAACACATGAGCATGCCTAGTCATCATTTTGGGCCCCATGATTTACCATTAATAAGGAATCCACGGTCCACACCAGACCAAAGAGTCAAAATGCATTCTGGGTCGTCCTTCATGGTCAATAACCCGTAAAAGGGTTATTGACTATAAAGGATGGCCCAGGTCCCAGGAAACCATCTGACAGAGAAGGAATAGAGGGACAATAGAGTCCCAATTTTTAATAAAAAAAAATGCGGCGCATGTCGCTGAGTTGTCAATGACATTTTTCTTTCTTACTTACTTTTTTTTTTTTTTTTTTGCAGTCTTCCTGAAGAAGAGGGGTTTTGCAAAGAAGATGAGGGGAGAAGAAGAAGAAGAAGAAGAAGAAGAAGAAGAAGTTCTTTCTCTTTCTCTTTCTTCTTCTTCTTCTTTTTCTTTAATCCGTCATGTAAGATTTAATATATGTATCACTGGTTCGTTATATATATAATCCCTGGATATTAATATGGTCATCCATGGTTGAATATATCAATAAATTAATAATGAATATGGTTAACCATGTTTTTTGCAGTCTTCCTGAAGAAGAGGGGTTTTGCAAAGAAGATGAGGGGAGAAGAAGAAGAAGAAGAAGAAGAAGAAGAAGAAGAAGAAGAAGAAATTTTCTTCTTCTTCTTCTTCTTTAATCCTTCATGTAAGATTTAATATAGTATCACTGGTTCGTTATATGTGTAATCCCTGGATATTAATATGGTAATTCATGGTTGAATATAACAATAAATTAATAATGAATATGGTTAACCATGGAACACATACAATTGTTTTTCCTCATGTGAGGATTGTCGTTGGGTTTCAAACAATTGTTACAGACACTGAAAACCTTGGATTACCAGAATGGTTAACCATGTAACATATAAATGGAAAATAATTAAAAAATAAGTTCTAAACCGTTTCATCAGCATGTATCCATTCCAGGTGACTAATCAATAATGAATAGGGTTTTTGGATGATAATATACCGACCTTTGGGGGTGTTGGATTGTAATATATCAACATTTACTAATGGATAACAATATCCCTCACCTTTATACCTAGGTGACATTATTATACCAATAATAACTAAGGGAGTGGTGAACCGCGCGCTAACGTGGCTAGCGAAGGGAAAAAAACTGTCTCAGGCCAATAACCCTATTAACCCCTTCGTTTTTCTCACTAACCCATATTACAAGACATTGGTTGGTCGTGTGTCACGCCAGTACGAAGACCGGCTCACCACCCCCGTTAGTCACTGTGTTAGGGCTGATTTGTTTTAACGTGCGTTAGTAAGAAAAACGGAGGGGTTACCGGGTTATTGGGCAAGGGTCAATTATTTTCCCTCCGCCTGTTACGTCAGAACAGAGATCAGTTAACCAGTCACTACCCCTTAGTCATTGTTGGTATAATAATCTCACATAAGTATAAAGGTCAGAGATATTGTTGTTCAATAGTAAAGGTCGGTATATTACAATCCAATACCTCCAAAGGTCGGTATATTGTCATCCAATATCCCTAATGAATATGAAAGAATACATTTTACATAGTTATGAAACTGTTAACGACAACTTTGAAACATAACATCTATATCCATGGATAGGTATTACTATAGTCCTTGGTTATTATTAAATATAACATGGATACATTTAAAAGTAATTCAAAGTCTCCCATAATCATTATTGATTAGTCACATGGAATGGATACACGTTGATGTAATGGTTTATAACTTATTTTTTAATTATTTTCCATTTATGAATTCTCATTCTCATTCCCATTGCATGCCAAACGGGTCGTAAAACCTCTAGAGAAGCTAGAGAGAAATTTCTCTCCAAACCTTAGAAGAGAAAACTAGAATGAAGAGGAAAATAGAAACTCACGTAATATCAAAAACTACTGTATTTTCTAACTTAAACTGCAACTCGGCACAGACAGTGCGTAATTTGGCACAGCTTGTGCTCACTTGGCATGAATTTCTTTCTTCTCTTTCTAACCTTCTATTGTTTCCCACACTCTTCCTTAGCATCGAAAGCATGTATTCTTCGTCATAAAATGCGGAATTACCTAAAAACATAGAAATTAGCATACTTTAGCCAATAATGAACAAAGTAAGTGAAATTAAATATTGAATCTAGGTAAAATGGCCTTTGAAGGTAAAAATGAGCCAAGAAAAGAAAGCTAAAAACACGTAAAAACCTGGTTTATCAATACTAGATAGGTTATGGAGTAATTGATGCACTTTTGACATATATAATGGGACGAATCCACATTTAAATGAGAAAAACATGTGAAACATTAATTAATCATCTTAAAGGATATTCATGCTTTATTTGAATCAGAATAATTGATTTTGGTCAGCTTTATGGTACGAATCCAAAGGTTGGTATATTGTCATCCAATATCCCATTAAAAAATACATAACTTAGAGGAAAATTGGACTATAATAATCTCGACTTTTACGGATTGGACAATAATAATAATCCCTACTATCAATTTGGATTATGGTGGTCCAAAAAAAAGAAAATTGGATTGTAGTGGTACCAAATTCACCTCCACATTCTTTTTATTTTTTTAATTCCTATCGTATATTGTTTTTATTTTTTTCGTTCTCACCCCAAAAAGGTAATGAATTTTAGTTACTAAAATAATTTTTAAATTATTTTTTGAGACTCCCAACAATTATTATGATTTTTTAAAAAGAATAAAAGTGAAAAATTCGTAAAAAATCGAAAATAAATTGAAAAAAATTGGGAGAAATGTCGTAAATTCATTAAAAATCATGGTAAAGTATTATACTAAGTTTTGAATCAAATGCAACACAAAATCTATGATTTTTAGGGTATACTCTCGATGATATCCACTACAATACAATTTAATTTTGTTTTTGACCACCAGAATTCAAACTGATAGTAGAGATTATTATTGTCCAATTCGTAAAAGTCGGGATTATTAGAATCCAATTTTCCTATATAATCTAAAGATTGTATGAACGTGTGTGAGCAATCTATGGAAACTTGAAGTGAGTTCTACAAACATTAAGTTTACCAGAAACTTAGGAGAGCCTTGGAAAGATCTCAAACTTTGCCGTGAAACTACTATGTCAACCTCAAAATTTTGGGTAAATCGCATGTTCTGGGCAGATTTTATCTGCTCATAATGTCTTACTCTGATCACCAAACGGTACGTAAAAACACAATTTGTAAAGCATGCAAGACATACTATAACTCTTAGTTGAGCCCTTAGACTAGTGAAGTTTCCTTGGTACTTTAAAGAGTCCCTAAAACCTATTGACAAAACATACATAAGTATGATATCCAAACTGAAATCTCTATAACTTGAGTTATACTTATTGGAGTCCCAAAATTTCAAAATTGGGTGAAAGTTACTACTTAAGACCATCATTTCCCACAAAATTTTGAACATGGACAGCCTTAATTGTCCCGTGAAAATTTAGATTGCCTACTTGACCCCAAAGGTGCAATCAAAGTCATTTTCTTGATGTTTTAATGCCATTAACCTTATATTCCTCTCTCAAATAATTTTTCCATGGCTACCATGTAACCAACTCGACATCAAAGTCTCCAATATTTTCCACTTTAAGTTACTTAACGACTCATACAAGGCTTAAAACATTTCAATTTCAACAACACCAAATAATATTTCCCCAGAGTTCAATATATTTACACATATAATTTAAATCACTTGGAACTCTGACATTAATATAATCCATGTTCTATGATTTCAGTAGCTAAACTACATATTAAGGACATTTTTAGGGTTTTTTTACTTTTTGGACCTCAAATTTTGGGGTATTTATCTTCTGGACCCTCATATTTTAAAGTTTATTGTTTGGACCCTATACTTTGTGAAAAAATGTGGCCCAAAGTTATATTTGACTCCAATGATGACCTAATTGTTGCCTAAACTTCCCGATATGGCCTTTTATCAATTTTTTCTTCTTTTGAATGTTGTTTTGAAATTGACCAGACTTTAACAGCTAAGGGTGTGCAAGATTCATGGGTAAAAACAGTAGGGTAAAAGTTAAATTTTGGTAACTTTCGTAAATTTTGGTAACTTTTTTGACAAATTTATGCTCATATGAGGGTTGGAAATCGTGCAAGAAGAGGAAGAAGAAGTTGCAGCTGGAAAATTTTCGAAAGAAAAAAAATACGATAATGGCTTTGAAATATGGGAGTCCATATTGTTGCCGGAGACAAAGTATAGGCTCCATATTGTTTCCGGAGACAAAGTATAGGGTCCAAAATATAAACTTTGAAATATGAGGGTCCAGAAAATAAATACCCCAAAGTTCGGGGTCCAAAAAGCAAAAAACCCCATTTTTAGTGCTGAAAATAACATGCACACAACAATTAACCATCATCAAGTTTATCCAACTTTCATTCCCGCTTGGTTCATCATTTATACCCAATTCGATCTCAACATTTAAACCTAATTAAACATGAATTTTTTGGCTGGACTTTATACTTAGGTGACATTATTATGCCAACAGTAACTAAGAGGGTCATGCATCAGTTTATATGCTGACATGGTTGGCGGAGAAAAAACCTGCCCCAACCCAACAACCCCGTTAACCCCTCAGTTTTTCTCACCAACCTAAATTACAAGATATTAGTTGGTTGTTGGGCATGTTCGTACGAAGACTGGTTCACCACCCCCTTAGTCACTATGCTGGGGTCGATTTTTTTAACGTGGGTTAGTGAGAAAAATGGAGGGATTAACGGGGTTACTGGGCAAGGGCCGATTATTTTCCCTCTACCTAGCACGTCAGCACGGAGACCAATTCACCAATCACGACCCCCTTAGTCACTGTTGGTATAATAATATCACCTTAGTATAAAAGTTAGAGATATTGTCATCCAATAATAAAAGTCGATATATTACAATCCATAAAAGTCGATATATTACAATCCAATACCCACAAAGGTTGGTATATTGTCTCCAATATCCCATTAAACAACAACAATTCCACATCCATTATAATCCAACAACATATCCTCAATTTTAAGAACATCTTTGTACCATCTATGGGCATTGAAATGGTTTTTGAGCTAGATGCATCGCATTAGGTACTAATGGGCTAATTGGATATTTTGGTTACCACTTGTAAAGGGAAACCAAATCGACTAGGTATATAAAGTCCATTTACGTTAAGACTTTCCTTAGAAACTAACTGTCACTAAGGGGAATCGACCTGATAAATGTATTTTATATATATGTAATCTTGGGTAATTTAGAGTTAATTTGAGTGATTATTGATATGAATGTGTTATTTTTATACTCGAATTCTCTATTTTATGCTTGGTTGGAGTTTGGTATAATTTTGTAGGAAATTGGTGTTAAAGTGAAGAAATTAAGCTTAAAATCAAGTGTATGGAGTCCAAGAGGATCACAATTGAAGAATAAATCCATCCCAAGGCCCAAGCTCAAGCCCAAAAACTCATTGGATACCGGCAGATACCAACACGGGTGAGAAAAGACCAAAAACGGGTCGTTTCAGCCTCCAGAAAGTCCAGAATATGACTCCAGTGACCAACACGGTCCGTGTCAGGGCAACACGACCAGTGTTGACCCCAGCACGGTCCGTGTTGACCTGGAACCACCCGTGTGCTTCTGTTTAATGTAAAAATGGCGTTTCGGTTGCTCTTAATGCTATATAATTGATGTATCCGGTGGTTTTTTGCTGGCACTGACTCCTACTCATCATCATCCTCATCATCATATTCATCCATCCTTTCATCCATATTCCCATCCACATTCATCCATTGTGAAGATAGAGAGATTGGTTGAGTTTTGGAAGATTAGTTCTCAAGAATTGGAGAGAAGTGGGATGCAAAAGTCCCCGCGGATCAACATTCAAGCAAGGATTGAAATCCAACTCTTATTTCTCTTTCTCATAGTTTCCATGCTTTCTAGAGTATAATTTGTTATGTTTAGTGAATCGAACATGAGTAGTGAGTAGTTTCATAAGTTTAGGGGATAAACCCTTATTAGTTTCTCTTATGGATTGAGTTTTGTTGGATTGAACAAGTTTGTTTATCTAGTTTGAATGCATTTTATTTAACCTTTGATTATGTTTGTCATTGTTTTTGACTGGCCATCAAGAATATGGAATAAGATTGTTGAATGAAGTACCGAACGGAGAAATTCGATAATCGGAACCCTTGGGTTTAAACTAGTTTATGAAGTGAACTAGAGATAGAAGACTTTGTAACTAGGGGTCATTGGATAATTTGATATTTAACTTAGATAAAATTGACACAATAAAGAGTCCAATAGATCAATTTTTCTAAGCAATCCGTTTCATTGCCAAAAGCTCGATACGGAATACATTATGCGATTATCGACCCTAAAATGTACCAAATTAGTGACATACATGTTCAATCCACTTGTTTGATTCATAGAGTTACTTAGGTTTTATCCCCTAAACGTTTTTCTTATATTGATTAATCTAAGTAAATTGTGTGAATATTTGTTAGTTTTTGATCTTTTTAGCCATTAGAAATAGAAATAGTTTTTCACAATAAAAAACCCGGCCGATTTAGCAATCACATAGGAAGCTAGTTTGGTGTGTAGTTGGCAAAGTCCTTGTGGGATCGACCTTGATATTTGCTACACGTACACCCGTGCACTTGCAGCGTATCACGACCCTGAATAGAAAGTACTGGAAGTACCCTAAGTCCATGACATTGATATTTCATTACAAGTAAAGAAGGAAAGTTTATATTAAATCGTTGGTTTATTGGAAAATGTTATATATTATGGTTATGGATGGATGGAAAAGACAATTTGAATAATTGTTATATCTATTTCAATATGTGAGTTACTCTTTAAGTATTGAAGATATTATGCTCTTAAATTTTAGAAAGAATTCGAAATGTTTTGAAGGGATGAATGTTATTCTATTTGAGAGTTAGTAAGTTTATGCATTGTATTCAAATGTGTTGAAACTATGTTTTGAAAGGGTCTAGTGATTTAAACATAAAACTTATTTTGTTGTTGATGGTTTATATATAATGTTTTGAGCCTTTGGTTGCGCTATTTAATTAGATTGATACATTGCATGTGAATCTTGTTTTGATTGTTTACTTTGGATGCTAAATGGAATGTCGTACACTGCTAGAAAGAGGATTTATTATTGAGTTGGATGCGACCTATTGGAATGCTAGAATACTTAAAATGTTTTCTAATGTCTTCCTGGTTGTTTCATGACTAAAGAGGTTATCTCATTACCCTTTAGTTGACTTGGAAAATATGGGATTGTATAATTACCTCACATGAGATATATAGATCTTTGAATGGAAACCCTATACCTAGTTGCCTACTAGATGAGTTATGAAGAGACCAAGAAAAGCATTTATATTTGATTGTACTTGGGTGAAAACAGAATTGAGGTGATTCCAATTTCCAGGACACTTGAATCTTAATGGTTGTTTCGGGGTAGTTACCCACTGGGTCGTGGTTTGCTCCTACCCCTCTTTCCCTCCTTACAAATATAAGGATAAGGAACTGACTATTTATCAAGATACTGAAGTATTTTTAGCTTTATATGTGTATAGCGGGTAATTGTTTTGTAATTTGGGTTCTAGTCATGTAAACATATTAGGAATGTTTCATGTATTTAGATTGAATTCCGAGCGTGTGGTTCGTGATACACTCCGGCATGTGGTTGTTGAGTTTGTTTTAGTTTGTTTTGTTTAATTTAAAGGGATGTAAGACTTTAAGCGTGAGAAATGTCCATATTATAGATGGAACTCTGCTAAGGGCCTATTTGATGTTAGCGTTTAGACTAGCTTTTAGTGTTTTGACTAGTCAAAACACTATTTTATCAAAATTTAGATGTTCGGTAAACGTTGCTATGGGTAACGTCTCAGGGAGTGGATAGTGTTTAGAAATTTTACTTCCTAATCTACCCTGAGGCTTTTCCCATATTTTACAACGCATGCCACTAATATAAAAGGTGCATATGACTCATCTTGTCATCCTAACTCTGCTGTCGGCTGCATTGGTAATTTGGTATGGTTCATCAAAATTTCATTGTTTGCCTCCCCAAACTTCCTGTTGCTTCTGCTTCAAATTGGTCACTGTTGCTTCCCTAGCCTATTATCCTTTTGATTATTAGGCTTTTCTAGCAACATAATTCCTTTAATTTTATTTTTTTTTTAAAAAATGTTTAAAGAAATTATATGAAGAAGTTTGATTAGTAATCCCTCCTACTACTTCTGTTTGAGAAATTTTTTTGCGAAAATTTCTAAACTTGTAGCTTAGGTTTGGCTATTTATGAAGTTGGAATTGGAGTTTACTGAAACACTGTTTCTGGTATAAAGTTGAAATAATCTACTCGAATGAAGAAAATAATATGTTATTGGCTTCCTATTATGTGGATGCATTTACCAAAAAATTTGGGTCATAATAAAGAGTTTAATTTCTAATTGGGCCACACTAATTTGTGAAGTTGAGGTTTTGAATCGAATGGGTGTGAAGTTGGGATTTTGTTAGCTACAATGAACTCTTGTGTGATGATTGATGCATATTATTCACAATGTGGTTGCCAAGAAATTGCATAGCAATCTTTGTTGAGTTTATTTTTTATAAGTAGGTTATCCCTTTTTTAATTAATTAATATATTTCAATACCCATTTTTTAATTTCCACCACAACTTACCACAACTAACCGCAACTTACCGCACTCTACCACACCACAACTTACCGCACCGCAGCGGTACCATATAAAAGAATGGGCCTAATTTAGCGATCAACTTCAAGACTTATCATTCTAAGGCACCGTTCTTTTATGCAGTACCGCAACTTACCGCACTGCAATTTACCGCAACCTATCGCAATCTACCGCAACTCACCGCAATCTACCATTTACCTTTTCATTAATATCAACACCCATTTATTATTTTCACCGCAACTCACCGTACCGCAACCCACTGTAACTTACCGCACCGCAATTCCACCGTATAAAAGAATGATGCCTAAGATGAGAATAAAATAACTGTTACATTTTTATAAAGTTGACTGTAACAAAATTCAACGTCAACCAAACTAAGAACCCAATATTTCCAAGATCTCACTTAACTATGGACTATGACCTAATTAGTAGGAATAAGTTACTCCTATATGTTGAAAATAAATTGAAAATCAAGGGGTTTTCATTTTTCCCACTGGCACTTCAAGTATGAGAAAAAAAGGACAAAATTTTGGAAAATAAAGGTGTGGAATTTGCATCATTTTGTAGAAAGTTTGGTAGATTGCTTCCAAGGTGCCCCTAAATTCCACCAACCTGTACCTTCATTCTGTCACTGCCCGCAAATGAAGGAGCCTTGACCTAAAGATATAACTTTCTGGATTCATTAGGCCACTATCAATGGTGAGAATTTTCTCACTTGCACACAAGACAAGGCAAATTTGGGTGAGAAAAATGCATCCAATAGTGAGGAAAGTTGTATGGTGGGTGAGGAAAATATTTCCCACCCATCTGCACGGGTGAGCTTGTAAGTAGAAATTGTGTGGGCCCCATCTACTTTTTGCCTTTTGCTTACCTAAATGAGGAGAGAGAAAGAGAGAATGAAAATAAATTTGATTATAATTTTTTCTTTTTACATTTATTTATAATATTTTAATTATTGGGTGAGTTAGATTTCACCCACTATTGTAAAACTTTTTAGAATTCAAGTGAGTCATGACTCACATTTATGATATTTTATTAGACAGGTGGGTGAAAATTCACCCACCACTGGATCAATACGGGGAAAAAAAAACAAAACGAAAACAAAAAGTCCCAATAATGGATCAATGGCTATTACTTTTTTTCCGATTATTTATAGCATGCAAACCGGTAAGAGAATTCGCAAACAACCACGGCAAAAACAATACAATATAAACAACACAGGATACAACATAAATAAACAAAAGTGACCATCTCATGAAACATAAAAATAGCAAAAACATATTTAAATCTTCACTTGTGTCCTCTTTTCTTCTAGCAAATCGTCTCTAAACTTCTTTGCAACAATTTCTTCAGCATTACAAATGACACCCAATTTATATACAACCATTGCCGCTCTACGTACCTTGTCGTCCAATTTATCCAAGCATATTTCCATGGGAACCCCCAAAGCCTCACAAGCGATCTCTAAATCATCTTTCACTGTTGGACTCTTGCCTTTTAGAGTATTTTTTCTTTCTTTTATTAAGACTCAAGCTCCTTGATGAAATGACCCTAATACAATTAGGAAAGGCTACTCGTGCAAGGCACGCTTTAAAAGTTTTGCAGTTTTATATATATTTATATATATATATTTGATGTACTGATGCACACAAAACATATTATATGAACTACTCCCTCCATTCCAAATTAATTGTCATATTTCATAATTTTGCATATACTAATGCTCAACTAAAAAAACTACCTAGGTAATTAAATATCACTATTTTCCAAGTTATTTTTCGCATAACAAGGTGTGGTTAGTGAGGGAATGTGAGTAGAAGTAGTTTTATTAATTGGAAAACAAAAGGTTAACATATTTATTAAAGTTAAAATAATTAAGTTAGGTATTGGGAAATAGAAAGTGACAATTATTTTGAAACAAAAAAAGTTAGTTAAAGTGTCAATTAATATGGAGCGGAGGGAGTATATTTTAGTTTACCTTAAATTTTAATAAGTATGAAAAATTACAAACAACAATACAAATATTTATAATTGTATATGTAATGCTATGTTCATTTTAACAAGTATGAAAAATACTCATAAAAATTTTAATGCTTTAAAAATTGTCATATGTCAAGACTCTTAACGTTTTCAATTGTCAAATAATATCCAACCCACATTTACCGGATCCGAAATATATATGACCCGTATTAACTCGAATCCAGAATACACTTGACCCATATTTACTTGAACCCTAAATACACCTAACTCGTATTTACCCGAACTTAAAATATATCGGACCCGTATTTACCTTATCTAGATATACACCTGACACGTATTTAAGTCGCTTCCTGAATTGATTTGTTTGAACATAAAATTTTATTTGATGCTAGATTCTTTAGTTATTATAGTTATTGTCGGGGGATGGGGAATCGCCCTTCTTTCTGCCAACATCATTCTCAAACAAAGAAAGTGTAAATACAAACTACCAAGCAAACTAGTGAAGTTACATGGTTAGTTGTTTATTATTATATTCGACAACAAAGGAGTAAATCTTTGTGTGAACACAATCTACAAAGCAAGGTTGTGAAGCTACCAAGTTGTTTGTTTATTATTATATTCAAAAACACAAGAATAAATTTGAGCGTTAACACACGCTACAGTAGACCTGTTCAAAGGTTGGGTCGGAAGTTTTTGACCCGTTAATCTGAACCCGAGCCCGACCCGGCCCGAGCCCTGACCCTATAGGCCACGGGCCGAGTCAACGGGCCGACAAACATATAAAATGGATTTTTTTTATTAAAAAACCTAAAATTTACACATTTTATTTATGTATTTAGTCGGGTCGGGTCGGGTCAAAAAAACTTAAACTTAATCTTAGTTTTTTAAAAAAATTGTATTTAGTCGGGTCGGCGTTCGGGACGGGTGACCAGCCAGACCATACTTCGGCGCCCCGACTTTTTCGGGCCGGGGGGTCACCTTCTAAAATTATGACCTTCAACTGCATTTTTTCGACCAGGTCAGGTCGGGTTGGGCGGGTCCCCAACCCGTTGAACAGGTCTGACTATAAGATAAACTGCTAGGCAAACAGTCAATTCAAACAGTTTTTGCCCCTAAATCTCTTTTGTTGTATAGAGATTTATCATACCTTTTACTTTTTTTTTAGTCTTGTAGTCTCAAATACTTTATGTTAATCATTAATTTCCGGCAGAAATATTATTCCATTATCTTCATACAAAAATTACTTTTACTGTAGTTCTCAAAAAGATTATTTGATTGCACATGTGATAATATTAATTTTATATTTTAAATAATTGTCCATATTTAATAGTAATTATCAAAATTTATAAAAGTCGACTTCACATGTCTCATAGAGACAAATATTGTTTTTTTAAAATCTTAGATGACTCATGATTTCATTAATAAAACATGAAATGACCCTTATGATGAAAATAACGATTCACAAATGAATAATTGTAAGCTTCAAATATATGAAATGTGACTTTCAAATAACTAATACAAATCTTATCAACGTCTACTTTCAAATTATTACAACTTTTGTCCTAAAATATAGGGAAATTGGATTTAAATAATATGAACTTTGAGCCATAATAGGCTTAATAATCTAAACTTTAAATTTGTTTATGAATAATCTGAACCTTGGTTCCCATAGATTCTAGTAGCATGCTACGGTGGCGGGATGATGTGGCGGCGGTGACATGTGCCTGGGCATTTTAGGTGTGTCATGCCACTGCCGCCACGTCATCCTGCCACCGAGTTAAATTTTTGTATCATAGATCTTGACTTGCATTTGATTCAAAAAAATAGAAATTGTATTTTGGTGAGACATCATTGAGTATATACCTTAAATATCATAGATTTTGACTTGCATTTGATTCAAAACTAAACATAATAATTCTTCATGACTTTTAAGGAGTTTACAATGTTTGTCCCAATTTTTTTTAGGACAATCGGATTCTAATAATCTCTATTTTCAATTTTTATATGTAAATAATCCCTATTTTGTTTGTATTATGATGGTCCAAAAAAATGAAATTGTATTCTAGTGGGACACTACGACATGTACACCCTAAATATCATAGATTTTGACTTGCATTTGATTCAAAACTAAGCACAACACTTCTCCATGTTTTTTAATGAATTTACAACATTTGTCTCAAACTTTTTCGTTTTTTTCAATTTTTTTACTTTTTTTTTGAAACATTTTACTTTTATTCTTTAAAAAATCATAATAATTGCTTAAATTCTCAAAAAAAAAATTAAAAATTCTTTACTAACTACACTTCATAACTTTTTGGGGAACATGAATGAAAAAAATAAATACAACAAGGGACATCAATTAACTAATAAAAAAAATTGTGAAGATAAATTTAATATTACCAAAATATAATTTTTTGATTTTTATGACCATCTAAAAAATAGACAACACTAGCATAGAAAAACTAAAAATAAAAATTATTAGAATCCAATTTTTCATTTTAGGGGAAGATTTTTATCATTTTGTGTAATTGTTCTTTTCCCTTGTCAGCACGTGGTACTGGTACGTGTGCAATTGAAAACCCCCATTTACCATTTCCTTTTTCGGACCAATTTTTCAAGATTATTCGGAACAAATGAAGTTGAACATTGCCACCTTGGAATGGGCTTTGATTCCTCCTCTCTCTACTCTCTAGAAACAAAAAAATTAAAAAAAAAGCAAATAAAAATACAGGCAGACAGTGGGCCCACCACTGGCTGTGTCACTGACTCACTGCTAAGAAAAGCAAAGCTAATGTGTTAATATGTTTCTAGCGTTGGATTCCATTCATATTCACATGCGCTCCTTTCCCCCCACTGTTTGCCCCCACCCTTCTAAAATATTACACTATTACCCCCCCAGCACAATCATTCTCTTTTCAATTTTTACATCTCCTACCCCTACTTTTTGACATTTTCCCCTACCCCATCCCCACCAACCAAACACCCCCCCTACTTTTCAAAATAAATAAATAAAATAAAAGACAAACAAAAAGGACACAATAATCTTGGAAAATGCTACAATTTAGAACATTACAAAATATGAGCAGAAATTGTGCATTTTGACAAACACAAAACTGCTCCTTCCAAGTCCCTTCTAAAACAAACCCAGGTTACTTCTTCATCCCCTTCCTTGCACTTACATTACATGGAGGAGATTCACAATATCCCAAACCATAATTAAGAATAAATTAAAATAAACCCAAATAATAATAGAGACAAGAAAAAGAAAAAGAAAAAGAAAAAGAAAAAGAAAAAAGAAGACTACCCTAGTTGGTTGGTTGCTTGCACCACCCCACACATTCAAGGGGCATACAGAACTCTGGAAAATACACAGGGAGGACTTAGTAGAGGTTTTTTCCACTTTTTTTTTAGGTTAATATAATGCTGATGATGATGATGATAATCTACTTTGGGTTTAGATATATGTTCAGTTTTAAGATGAAGAGATTAAGTGCAGTTGGGATTTTTGCCTGGGCCTCCATAGTAAAAGAAGTGACCCCAATCTCCATTGTTGCCGAGCTGCACGTCGTAGCAGTTGGACTGCTCGGTGAACGTGCCGAGGTCTTTCGGGGCCTTGAGGTTGTTCGACTCGTCCACCACCTGAATGTTCCGGAAGTAACTCGCCTTCCCGAACCCTTCCTCGGGGAAATGCCCGCTTCCCATCTGGGTCGAGGTGTGCTGCCCGTCCGGCTCAGAGTTCACCACCTCGCCACCCCACTCGATCATGGACGCGCTGTCGGTTAGGTACGAGAACAGGAACGATGGCCAGTATCCGAGGACGTAGTCGTTCCCAAACTGCATCCACCAGTTCCCTTCTTTCGGGTCCTACATTCCATCACATTCGAAAAATGTCATTTAACTATATCCCGTGTGTGTGGGTCCCGCTTTTGCAGGGTCTGAGGAGATACAAATGTAACAGATGTAAGCAGGTAACTATAAGATGAACACATGAAATAGCATCTTAGTTCATAGAATAATCTTGTGTCAAAGTTGTCAATGATAGTGGCTTAGTGCACAACACACACTATCTAAGTGGGCATTAAAAGCATAGTTTTGTCAACTGATTGTCATTGTTAATGCACCACACTACTACTACTACCACTAACACTAGTAGTCTAAATCAAATTAAAAACAAACTAACCCACATCAAATCAAAAGAAATCAGCCAATGAAAGTAGGATTAACATAATGGAAAGACAATGCAAGGTGGTAAGTTAGTTCATATGGGCACCCACCCACCACTTCATTATAGACAAAAGGGGGCACCACAAGCCAGAAATATAGGGTCAAAAGAAATTTGGATTGTTTTTGGGGTTCTCATATTATGTATAGATAACACCACATGTGATCATCTTTTGTCCTCATTTCTGAATCAATCAAAAGGTTATTACTCACAACTTTCCCTTGTCCTGATTGATTTCAGCTAGGCATTGAGGTGGATCCCATGCTTCTTCATATGCTAGGATTTTTTTAAAATTTTTTAAATATGGATTTTTTTTTTCATTTTTGGTTGGTAGGGCTTTTTTTCCCCCTTGTTATCTTTGTTTTGGGAGGACCAACCTGTCAATTCGGGCGGGTCGGGTCGAGTTCGGTATGTCCCGTATTTCGGGTTTGTTGTATTTTAGGTTTGAAAAACCGGGTCGGTTTCAGGTTGGACCAGCTTTTGCCAGGACCATGAGAAAAACCAGTACTTCCATTATCACCATTTGGGAAGATTCTTCTCACCCTTGTAAGCATCTGATCCCCTTGAATAATACCTTTTTAAAATAGGATTATTCCTGAGAAGACTAATAATACTCCTCCTTTTCTAATTCCTTATTATTTACCTTTGTTTTTCAAAGGGAACATGTAAGGGAATAACCCTTTTTTGATAATCGTAAAGGGACAATTTTTCTATGGGGGAATGCATCAACTTGTCAGCAAAAGCCATGATTTTTGGACTATTTTTTTCCAATATTATATCCACTGGGACAAGGATGGAAGAAATGGTTAATTATATGTTAATTAAGGAGGGGTCTCAAACAATTAAAAAGGGGGGTATTCACACACATCAAGACTGACTCTGAGTGAGAATTTTGGCAGTCACCTTCCAGACAAGGATACTGATATCGTATTGGGAGCTTCGATAACCAGAGACCGGAGAGATGCTCGCTCCCATTGCGATTTCGCTGTTGATCTGTATGAACCCGGAGCACAGCAAGTTGTAGCATCCTGTGGCTTGATACGCATCGCTCTGCAGGTTCACAGACATTGTTTAAGAATTACGATTAGGCTGACACAAGTTGCGGACATCATTAACAAATCACATTTTAGCTCGAGTTCACGAGGAACGGTCAAAGACAAAATGTAAAAAGGCGAATGAGAAAAGGAGAGCTTACGGTCCAGTATGTGAAAAGTCGGGTGTTGTTATCCCCATACAGATCAGGGCTGACCTGTAATTGCATCCACATAATTGGTCAAGAATTCAGCTATGCAAGTGATAGAATATAATACAGCCATTCACATGAAGATGAAGAAAACTTTCTAGTGTTCTTTTGAGGTGGGGTAGCTAGGTAGTAGTGAGTATGGGATGGGAACTAATTTGGGTAGTTAAAGGAATGCAAAATGGTTGATTTCTAATGTTATGTTTGACTAAAAATCGACACTATAACATACCTGCCAACCAGCTTCAATGCTGTTGAGATCTTCACCGAACGAACCTCCCAAGAGCCAAATTTGTGACAGGCTGAACTCATTTGACTGTTGAATCTTCGGCTCCCAAACATTTATGGTTGCTTTTGCTCCGTAGTATTTGTCCCCTTGGACATACGCGATTGCATGCTGTTCATCAACGAAACAAGCAAAAAACCAATGTCATCGATCAAAGGCGCAATTCTGAGACCGACAAAACTAGTCATCATTTTGGTAATGACAAGTTACCTGATGGCCGCTTTCGTTGACAAGGTCGGGATCTGCAGAGCGAGGTTTGGGGAGGCTCCTGTGCTTCTTCCTACCGTATCTCTTAACAGAGCTCGCCCTCAGGACGTCCTCCTCCTTGGTCCTTCTGATTGGGATAGTACCCTCCGGGCATTTCCCGTTCTGATGCCAGAGTTGCTTGATTGGGTTGGCTCTCTCTTTAGGGTTTCCAGCAACTTTGCTAGCATCAAATAGCCCCTCTGGGTGGTAATTAGGCCTCATCTATGGCATCCCAACAACAACCAAACAATGTCACTCAAAGACCATGAATTTGAAGTTCTAATAACCCTACTACCCTCATAAGTCATTCCATCCCATTTGAACCCCTCATCTATACTACACCATGGGCTCAAAAAACAGCCAACAAAAGAAAAAAAACATACCTGAATGGTATGGTTCTTCAGGAAAGGATGATCAAAGGCTGGCTGATGATTTATGTGAACACAATCTATAATGTCACCATCTGGGCTCTGCAAATACCCAACAAACACACTTGTTTTTACAACCATTTTTAATTAGCTGAAACCCCAAAAGTTACCCCCTATTTTGGAACTAATATGACAACCAAAACAAGCAAAGGCAAAGCTTACTGGGGTTCCAAAACAACCACACAAACACAGAAGAAAGAGAGAGAAACATAATCAAAGAATTGAAGGGAAAAGGTGGTGAAATGCATGGTTAACAACCATATACAAACATTGTTAAAAAAAGCCATGTGTTCTATTCTACTAATCAAGAAAAAAAAGACTGAATCTTGTTCCCATGAGCATCTACATTTGAAGACAAACTAATAAAGCACACAGCTTTCTCAAATTACACCCTAAATCCATAAAATTAAAGGCTGAACTCAGTCAACTGTAGAGAGCAAAAAGCAAAAAAAGAGAGAAACTAAAAAGGGTCTTCTTCATTCTCTAATTACAACCCAAATCAGCACCAAAAACACCCAGAAAAATCCCAAATGCTTAACAAATCACAAAACCCAACACATTCTACTCATACCTAAACCAAAAAACCTGCAACTAATCAAAAGAAAACCCAGATTCAGCTTACAGTTTACCTGAATGGTTTTCACAGGAGATTTGTTCAACCTGTTCAAATGCTTCTGAACTTGAAGCTTCTGCTTGGAAGATGAACCCAATCTAGCCCCAGAAACCAATGAGCTCAAACCAAACACTAAAACCAACACCAAAATCACAAACCCTCTCACACCCATGGCCAAAAATCAAACCCCACTTCAACACCCACAAATTGAAGCCTTTTAAAACCCTAGAATTTCTGTACAAAAAGGGGCTTCAAATACAGAGATTTAGGGCCAGCAAAATACCACACTACTACATACAGATAGATTCCTTCAATATTTTTCTCTCTCCTCAGTGTGGGTGTTCGTGTTCTTCCCTTGCCCAGTTTGTGCTGCTATTTCTTTCAAGGAGATTGTTGTGAGAGAGAGGGAGAGAGAGAGTGACTGGGTTTTGAACTGTGTGTGTGTGTTTTTTTTAATTTTAATAATTTTGCAAATAAATACAACTAACGGCACAGTTAGTAAACGGCGTTTCTTTTGAGAGCACACTCCGTCACTTTCCACTGTGGTTACAAATTTGACTGGTTTAATTATTCATTAACTGCGTTTGTCACTTTTTAAGGAAAGTTGTAGCTTTTGGCTATCATTTGCACAATTTTGTCCGATCCGAAATATTTGAATGGTCCGACTCGAAGAAAAAAACGGGTTGAAAATAAATTTTTTGTCCGAAATTTGATATTGATTGAATATTTGGGTATAAAATTTTTTCTTTTTTCTATAGTCTAAATTCGATTTCGAACCAAATTTAGTTTCGTTCAGAATTGTCCGACTCGAAATAAAACTGAGTGCGGACATGAATTTTTCATCTAAATTTCGACATTGACTGAATTTTGTGTGATTTGAATTTACCCGAACCCGAATTTTTGTTAGCGCTACTTTTGGTTAAATAATGGAGAGGGTTATGGTAAGTCTAGTAGATAGGAGTGTTTGTTTTGGCTTGCGTTAGATTTCATCCAAGAAACTATGATGCATGTTTGGCAAATGTTTTTGGTCTTTTGGGGAAAAAAAAATCCATCCTTCTCGCATGGAAAGGTGAATAGATTTGTGTAATCTTTTTTTGTATTTATTTAAAATTATCTCATTTGTTTGCATCTATATATACAAAATACAAATGACATAAATTTTACTTAAAATTTTATATGGATGTGAAAAAATAATCTTTAGTTTGTATTTTTTATCAGTGCTCTCTCACATTCACACAAACAATTCAATTTATTGTGAAATAATATTTGAAATAAAAAACCTCACAAATAATACATTTTCATTATTTTAAAAAGTGTATATTTAATTTAAATTTTTTATGTTTTGTTTTCAATACTTTATATTATGTATTTTTGTTAACATTTTTTACTCGCATCTACCCAAATAATGACCAAACCTACACCATTTGTAGTAAAATTATTTTTAAAATAAAAAATGTGCCTTTTCTCCAAAAATGTATCCATATTTTTTGAAAAAAAATATGTATTTTATATTTTGTATGTTTTTATTTGTTCTATATATTCCCCCCAAATTCCCCTCATATTTACACAAATTTACTCATACTTATACAAACAATACTATATTTACTAAACTTAAAGAACCCTTGTATACCCAACATTATATCTTTCAAAAGAATAAATTCATATTATTCATTTTCTCGATGATATCTTGCATGCAAAATACATTGTACTGTAGACTATTTACTTTTAGAAATACAAATTCAAAATCATTACACCAAAGAGCTATAATAAGACACAAACTCATTTACATGTGTTTTTTTAAGTTTTGACTTTTGAAATGATTAATAATTCTTATTAGAATAACCTGAACATTATTCTTAGGGATGGCAACGGGGCGGATCGGGGATGGGGGAGTATACCCCCGTCCCCATCCCCGCTTCAAGGAATGATTCTTGCCCCATCCCCATCCCCACGGATTCCCCATCCCCAATGGGGATCCAACGGGCATTTTTTTAAAACTATCCTAAATTTAACTAAATTTTAATTGGATCCGGTTTTTAATCGAACCCGGTTTTTAACATGTTCAAAATACAACGTATTTAACTTGCTTTAGTAATAATACATCAAAATCAAACAATAATACAACGACAAGTGAGAATAAATTGGAAAATTACTACTTTTTCCTTCCCATTAATATATATATTAAATTTGAATAAATGTTATTTAGTAATTTTAACATTTTCGGGGATGGGGATTCGGGAATGGGGACGATGAATTCACCCCGACGGGGAAATCGGGACGGGGATGGAAAAAATTTTGTCCCCATCCCCGCCCCGTCCCCGAGCGGATTTTGGAAAACTGTCCCCGTCCCCGTCCCCATCCCCAATGAAGGCGGGGATTTTTCTCTAGAGCGGGGCGGGGCCCTGACGGGTTCGGAGATTCCCCACCCCATTGTCATCCCTAATTATTCTCCATATTGAAGTTATTCTATCTTCCTTTGACTTAAGTTTGGAAGAAAAACGATTTTTACAGACATGCTTGACAGCTCTTGAGTTAACCCACCTGTAATCATTGCCACTTTGGACAATGTTGATTAATGATTGATCATGACAACAAAGCGTTCATTTGCATTGTTTTTCTTCTTCGATATGGTGTGATATGTCTTCTTAAGTCATGGTTTGTTGTATGGCCAACTAACCAATTTGTTCCTTTATGACCATGAGGAGAATTGCATTCTCAAAACATAAGCTTAAAGATATTCTCCTTGAAATCACCCTGGAAGTTGTTAAATTTCACCCAATTTGGTGAAACTAAAAGAGAGAAGAGGGAGAGAGATTTGAGAAATGATATTATTGATGAATCTCAACTCAAAGATACAAGGGGGAGAGGTAGGTTATATATAACCAACCTCCCTAACAAACCAAGAAATAAGATAAAAGAAAACAAAGAAATAAAATTGTGAACAAATTGGAAATACCAGATTTACTATTCCTAGCAGAAGTATAATTCATCTCTTATAAGAAGTTGGCTATTCAATTGCCTCAAAAATACGTCATATTTCTTATATTAAAGGAATCATTTAAGCATTAGTCTTAGAACTTAATATGACAATGAATCATGGATTTAAGCGTTATCCGTAGAACTTATTTCTTTATCGCATCATAAATAGTCTTACTGATACAACTCAAACAAAACAAGTACAAAGGTCCAAGCTTTCTTAATTGTAGAAATATCAAAGGGTTTGTTGCAGAACAATCATAGAGAATATGTTTTGTATGAATTCTTTGTGTTCAAATACCCCCATAAATCGATATTTGTAACTTGTGATATGATGCATGGATAAAGAGATGTGTTTTTGGGTGTTCGGATAAGGTTGAAAACACTTGCATATTGGGGATTAAGGTAAACCATGATTGTGTGAACGACATATACAAAACTCCAAAAGATACCAACAATCAACTATCAAGAAGCACGAAACAAACTAAAGTGAAATAAGTTGAGAATAGGCTCCATGAACTATTGCAGTGGCTCTAAAAGTCGCGAGTCTTGCCTTGCTAGTTGTGGTGGCAGAGCAACGCATTCTCTAGTGTTAGGAAAGTGCCCTAAAATCACACAGTCTCTTGATCCCACAATTATTTATTTCCTAATTGTATTAGGATATTATTTAGGTTTTCTTATTATGTTAGGCTTCCTAATTGTATTAGATTCTAAATCTAATTGGAGTCGAAGTCAAGGTAGGTTTATAGGGAGTTTTCCCTATAAATAGTGGGTCTAGTTCGCCTTGTTTACTGTGGGAGGAGGTGTATTCTGGTATTCAGAAATTTCGTATTCCCAATGGTGAGAGAGGTTTTGTTGACTAAGAGCATGTGTCTCTTTCGGGTGGATCTCTTTCGGTGTTTGAGATCTTTGTAATACTCTCTTTGTTGGATTTCGGGAGGAGATCGTTCGTTGTAATCTCTACCATAATGAATTTGTTTGTGCTTGTGCTGCCCGTGGTTTTTTCCCGATTCGGGTTTCCACGTTAAAATCCTTGTCCCCTTTAATCTTGCATTATTTTTCTCGATACTCAGTAGTCATCTTATTTTGGTGCTTCCACTATTATGTATTGCTCTTGTAATTAAAAACCTAACATCTAGGTTCTACCTATTGCCGCAATCTGTGGACCTAGGCTTACCGATTATCGACCAACTTTTCTAGGACGTGGTAGCTGGACATGTCCTTAAACAACTCTTGTGCTACCCCAAACCATATCGAGTTATTTTCTAGCTTTCTCAAGCATAATGTACTTGAATCTCCCATGAGCTGAGAGTTTCTAAATTATTCATCCTTCACTTTTACCCCCCTTCTAAGTTAGGTTCTAAGCAAGCTACGTAAATGTCAATAAGGAATGAAAGTATTTTAGATTAAATTGTGTTCAATTGTTTGGGCTCAACCTGCTAATCTATTAGAAGGTTTTTTCTTTTGACCATTATCTTTTGAATCTCTTAACTTTTATTTTTCATGCTTATTTGATTTCAATATTCTCTTAAAAAAAAATTAATATTACTTGTAGCGAGATAGTTAATTAACTTAGTACATGTTTTATAACTTTTTTTTTTCTCTATAATTGTATTTATTTGTTGTGGTGATATTTTTAATTTAATTATATTCTTACATTATCGGTAGATAACTAGAGGAGAATCGGCAACTTGTTCGACACCAGGAAAAAATTGCAGTGAGTGACTTCCCAGGTTCGATATTTGAGATGTGTAGTATAAATTTAGTATTCCCTCGATCCCTTATTAGTTGTCATCTTAGGCAACTGTGCAATTACATTTTTTAAAATTTTAGCTATAAATTTTTCAATATATATAATGACTTGTTATATAAAATTACTATCATTACATTCGTAACGAAAAATATTATTGTAAAAGTAAAATATTGTAATTTAAGTATTTAACCACAAAATGTGGAGAGTTAACTTGATAAGTGACTCTTGTCAATTGCATCACTTGAATGCTAACTCCTAGAACATGTCATTTAGCCACAAAATACACGCAGCATATACAATAAAAAGAGGCTTTAAATGGAAACAATGTACTATTAAAATTGTGCAGGAGGTGGGTGTGACAGTATGGTCCTCTCCTCCGGCCAACTGGGTTAAATAGAATTTCGATGCCTCGCTTTCGGAACAAGGCAGTGTTGGTATGGGAGTGGTGGGAAGAGACTCCAATGGGGAAGTAGTCATGGCAGCTTCGACAAAAGTCACAGCAAACTGGAGCCCTCTCAGTGCGGAAATAGAAGCGGCTCTTTTTGCAGCACGACTGGCAAAAAGATTTGCATATGACTTGATAATTTTTGAGTCTGATTCCCTCTCATTAGTTCAGCGTATGAGAAATCCTAGGTTTTTTCTTAGTGAATGTGATGTTATTATTGAGGACTTGTCGATTTTTTGTGGCTCTTTTATTGATTGCAAACGGAACCATGTGAAACGAGAGGGTAACTTGGTCGCTCTTAATATGGCCGGCCAAAGTTCGCCCGGTTGAGGAGGAGCAAGTTTGGCTGGGGGTCTATCTCAGACAAATTGCTCAGTTTGTACTGTTTGACAAAGTTGCTATATAAGTTTCCTTGGTTTCAAAAAATATATAAAATTCTTTCAATTAAATATTTACATATCAATAATCTACTAAATACCATCTTTATAGGAATTAGACAATTAAAAATACTTAAAAGTTTCAACATAATGTTAAAATGTCTAACATAATATTAAAGGTACTAACATAATATTTTAATAATTAATATCATATATTTATAGGAATCAGAATATCTATTTTAAATTATAGAAACTTATAACCAAAGAATCTCACAGATTGAGTGGTCATTGGTTTTTAGGAAGCAGAAACAATAACTTCTAAAAAGAAACAATGTTTTTGGCCTAATTTGTGTTTTTTAACTCCAAAAGCACTCTCAAAAGTTAGGCTAAACAATCACTTATAAATCTTTCTTTCTAAACTTAAGTTAGCACATATAACAAAGGGACATCGGAGTTAAATAATCTGAACTTTGGGCCATAATAGGTTAAATAATCTGACCTTTTGATTTAGTTTTAAATATTCTGAACTTTGACCCCCTTGGATTCTAGTAGCACGCCGCCAAGTTAAGTTCAACTTAACTCGATGGCGTGCTACTAGAATCCAAGGGGGCTAAAGTTCACATTATTTAGAACTAAATTTAAAGTTCAGATTATTTAGTCTACCATGGCCCAAAGTTTATATTATTTAAATCAAATTTCCCTATAACAAATCTAGTTACTTTCTTGCAAAATTATCACTTACAAATGTGTAAATAAATAACCTTTTTCATACATCCTTAAGGAATATATTGTAAACAACAACCATACAAAATATGGTTAACATGGGTTTACATTATATTATATTATTAATTTACAACCCAAACAGAAAAAGGCCCAAATTGTAATAAAATATATGATATATAAACTTGAATATAGATCAATAGGTAAAAGAAGGAAATGTATCAACACAAATATATAATATAAAAAGTCACCATGTAACTTTTCATTGATGTGTGATGGATGGTTCGGAATCCTCTACGACTATTGTTGAGACTCCATTTCAAATGGAAGAGGTCTTGGCTCCTCAGCGATCCCTAGTCATGACTAAGGATCCCCAGGATGATTCTCAACGGGAAATGCTCTTCCATACCCGTGCACCATCAACGATAGAGTGTGCAAGATGATCATCGATAGTGGGAACTGTACGAATGTAGCATCTACTACTTTGGTGGAGAAGCTTTAATTGCCCGTTCTAGCTCATCTCCAACCTTATAGCTTGCAAGGGCTTAAAGATGATGATCATCATGAGGTATCTCAACAAGCCTTGATATCTTTTTCCATTGGTTCTTACATAGATAGTGTTCTTTGTGATATCGTTCCCATGGATGCTTGTCATTTGCTCCTTGGAAGACCTTAGCAATATGATAGACATGCTATCCATAATGGTCATGAGAACACTTACTCCTTTTTGATGGGAAAAAGACGGATTGTGCTCACACCGCTCTCACCTACCCAACTCCATGAAAAGCGAACCGCGGTGGGAAGTGAGAAGAGATGCCTCCTCCACATGAGTGAAACACGGGATGAGAGTACTTTGAGCGAAAGGAAGCCACATTTGGCTTTACTTTTGCGAAAAGGTAATCCTAGTGAGGTTGAGAGATCCATAGCTCCACAAAATCTTCCAACCTCCCTCCCTTGTCCCTCACCGTTACCTATAACTCCTACCGATCTCTATACCATGAATGCGAGCCTTGAGTTGTGTCTGATCATTTCTGGACTACCTTTTGGAGATGAGTTACATGGCAACAAGTCCATCGCGTCACTCCCTAGCTTACTTCCTCAATCGAGATCGACCAAGGAAGAGGCATCTTCTACCGGCCTTGACCTTGACATCTCTTGTGACGACTACCTTGTGGCCTTCAACAAAATGATAAGCACTAGGCATGTGAAGGTCCCTCTTGATAGCGATTTGGTCCCTTTTTCCTTCCAAAATTGCTACACCTTTATGAAGAAGGGGTTGATGAGTGTCACTTTGATCCGGCTGATGGATTTTAATGAGTTGATTTTACATGAGCGGTCGGTTGGATTTGAACTCCCAAGAGTTGAGGGCAACTCTTCTCCAACAAGGGGAGTTTGATCCATATTTCCCGAGGGTCCTTAACATCGGAAAAAAATAACGAAAGTGAATCCAAGTTATTTTCCTTCAAGTCAAGCTCGGGTCGCTTTTGAAGCCTCAAATCAACTATTTTGGAAGCAAAGGGGCATTTTGGTAATTTCATAAGGGTCGAAGTCAGGCCTTTGGAACATCAAGGAGGAGCACGGAGAGAAACCGGGACCGAAGGGGTTCAATCGGCATTAAGAAAGACCGGAGAAGGAACAAGGAAAAGGGAAGAAAGTGGGCAAAATTGGGTACAAAAGAATACACACCTTCACTATTTTGATCATTACTCCTTCAATACAACTTCGATTGACATGAAATTTAGTGTGCTTATAGTACTCATCGAGAGCTTTCCATCGATATATTATATGACCAAATCGGAGTTAAAATAAAAAAGTTTGCGCGTTGGAAGTTAGCAAACGCTGGCTGCACCCAACTAGACGCTGCCAACGCCTAGCCAGGCGCTAGCAGCACCTTGTGTGTTTTCTCCGCCCCGCTTCTCTGGTTGAGGCGCTGCCCGCGTCTCAACATTTTTTTTTCAGATCTGACGCGTCTTTCTCCCTCTTTTCTTATATATTTGTATTCTCCTCCATTTTAGACCTAGTTTTTGAACATTGAGTTTTAGGTTTAGCCTCTTGAATAACACTTTGTGAATTTTAGGGTATTTGAAACCCTTGTAATTAAGATTAATCCTTGGTGGATTAATTAGTTAATTTCCTTTCATTCAAGTGGGTTGGTGTGTTTTCTTCCAATTTTTGAGTGGAAATTCTTGGAGTTTCAAGTGTAGGTGCTAGTGGTGAATCCTTGCAACCTTCTTGAGGTTCTTAGGCAAATTGGTGAGTTTTACTCTTTAATTAGTCATATCTCTCTATTATTATTGTTGTTGTGTTGATTTTCATCATTTTCTCCCAAAAAACCTAAAAATTAGTGGTACTTTTATGAGTTCTAAATTGGGGTTTTCTTAAACTCTAGAGTAATTGTGATCCTTGGGTGATTAATCTTACTTCCCTAGTCGTTCCCGGATCATTTTCTTAGTGAATGTGATGTTATTCTTGAGGACTTTTCGATTTTTTGTAGCTCTTTTATTGATTGCAAATGGAACCATGTGAAACAAGAGGGTAACTTGACCGCTCATAATATGGCCAAAGTTCGCCCGGTTGAGGAGGAGCAGGTTTGGCTGGGGATCTGTCCCAGACAAATTGCTCAGTTTGTACTGTTTGACAAAGTTGCAATATAAGTTTCCTTGGTTTCAAAAAAAATATATAAAATTCTTTCAATTAAATATTTACATATCAATAATCTACTAAATACCATCTTTGTAGGAATTAGATAATTAAAAATACTTAAAAGTTTCAACATAATATTAAAATGTCTAACATAATATTAAAGGTACTAACATAATATTTTAATATTTAAATATTATATTTATAGGAATCATAATATCTATTTTAAATTAGGAAAATTGGAATCTAATAAACCAAACTTTATGTCCATTTTGATCTAACAAACCAAACTTAACTTTTTGTTAATGACAAACTGTACTTAACATAATATTTTTCTTAATGAACCTCCACCAATTTCCGGTTACCGAAAAGATGACATTGAGGTTTTTTTGCTGATGTGGAGTGTTTTATAGGCAAAAAATAAAAGGAAAATGAAGATGACTTCCTCTTCCTTTTCTCCTTCAAGCTTTGTTCTGAGCCTCACATTTTCTTCATTCAGACGCTCAAAGTTCTGACTCTCATCCCTCATTCTCTGTAATTCATTTCCCATTCTTATCACTTCAAACAACAGCTGCTCGAACTTCTCTTCCAACACATTGTTCATTTCAATTAGGTTCATTTCAATCAGTAAAAAAACCTCAATTTCATTTTTCCGCTAACCAGAAATTGGTGGAGGTTCACTCAGAAAAATATTGTGTTAATTACAGTTTGTCATTAACAAAAAGTTAAGTTTGGTTTCTTAGATCAAAATGGACATAAAGTTTGGTTTATTAGATTCCAATTTTCCTTTAAATTATAGAAACTTATAATCAAAGAATCTCACAGATTGAGTGGTCGTTGGTTTTTAGGAAGCAGAAACAATAACTTCTAAAAAGAAACAGTGTTTTTGGCCTAATTTGTGTTTTTAGCCTCCAAAAACACTCTCAAAAGTTAGGCTAAACAATCACTTATAAATCTTTCTTTCTAAACTTAAGTTAGCACATATAACAAAGGGACATCGGAGTTAAATAATCTGAACTTTGGGCCATAATAGGTTAAATAATCTGACCTTTTGATTTAGTTTTAAATATTCTGAACTTTGACCCCCTTGGATTCTAGTAGCACGCCGCCAAGTTAAGTTCAACTTAACTCGATGGCGTGCTACTAGAATCCAAGGGGGCTAAAGTTCACATTATTTAGAACTAAATTTAAAGTTCAGATTATTTAGTCTACCATGGCCCAAAGTTTATATTATTTAAATCAAATTTCCCTGTAACAAATCTAGTTACTTTCTTGCAAAATTATCACTTACAAATGTGTAAATAAATAACCTTTTTCATACATCCTTAAGGAATATATTGTAAACAACAACCATACAAAATATGGTTAACATGGGTTTACATTATATTATATTATTAATTTACAACCCAAACAGAAAAAGGCCCAAATTGTAATAAAATATATGATATATAAACTTGAATATAGATCAATAGGTAAAAGAAGGAAATGTATCAACACAAATATATAATATAAAAAGTCACCATGTAACTTTTCATTAGACCTGGCAAAGCTGATCCGAGATCCGAGATCCGAAATCCGATCCGAAAAATCCGAATCCGAATCCGATCCGACACCGAAATGGATGATCCGATCTTGATCCGAACCCGGAGACAATCCGACCCCGAATCCGATCCGACTCTCAACCCGAATTTTACAGAATAAGAAAGAGATCCGAAATAATCCGATCTTATCCGAACCCGACCCGAGCATTTCCAAATCCGAGTTAACCCGAATCCGAAATTGTCCGATCTGTTTTTTACCCGACCCGACCCACATCCGAAATAATCTGATCCGAACCCGACCCGAGCATTGCCAAATCCGAGTTAACCCGAATCCGAAATTGGCCGAATTGAATTTTATCTGACCCGAGCCAAGCAAATCCGATTTAACCCGAATCCGACAATTGGCTGAATTAGATTTTACCCGACCAGAGCCAAGCTAAATCCGATTTAACCCGAATCCGAAATTGTCGAACCGAATTTTATCTTATTCAAGCCGCATCCGACCCGAGTCAAATTTGATTTAACCCCAATTCGAAAATTGCCTGAACGGAGTTTCACCCGGCTCGACGCACACCGGCCCGAAATAGAACCAAACTAAGCCGACCCGATTATAATTCGACCAATTAGAATAAAAAATGTCCAGTACCATTATAATTTATAAATTATATAATTCAACTTTACTTTTAAGTTGGATTTTTGTAAATTGTGATGATTACCTTTAATTTATAAATTATATATTTTGATTTTTGAATTCTGAATTTAGAGCTTAGTAGATGTGTATTCGAAACCATCCGCCAATCCACAACCACTGTATATCTAAACTACAAATTTTTCAAACAAGGTCTGTGTAATTGGCATAAAATTATAGACTAATTTCATTACTTCGGTGTATATGACATGTTTAGATTGTTTACCCAATTTTATAAACTTAGATGCATGTGACATATTCACAACAATTTAAGGTACATTGCACCAAGGATTTATTTTATGCCAAACTGCCAATTATATCACCGACTAACATGGCTAGATTCAACCCCACCATCCCCACTATTTCTGAATTGTAGTAGAAATTCCACAGACATACCCATAAGTACCTCCTGATTATAGAAATTCCATTCAGAAGTAGTCAATCAATCAAGCAATAAATAACCTATGCAGTGGGTTGAGTTATAACTAAATAAATAGGGAAGCAAGCCAGCAACAATACATAACCATTAAGTCATTAACTTGTCTTACATTACAATCCAAATCCTCACCATCATCAGTCATCACATCATGGATAGAAACATTACATAAGAACCCAACAAATTTCAACAAGTCTCCAATATAAATAAGTTCCAAGAGACCTAGTCTACTACAATCCATGCCACTATGGCTAGCTCGGTCCTTTCCATCTGGGTAAAATGATCCCTTTACTATTTCAAACTCGCGCCATACTGCGCTTTTTCTTTTTGTTAAGGGATCAGTGGCTCACTTGATGGTAGTGTTGAATGAGTATGTCGCCTGATTGCATTAGCCTCTAGTTGTGAGACGGGAAGTGGTTGTGGCAGGGGAAGTGGTTGTGGTTGTGGCTGCGGTTGCAGACCCGGCTGTGGCTGTGGTGGCTGTGGATCATTCATAGTATCTTCATCAAAGAGGGGACCAACATTCTCGAACGACATATCTCCCATTCTCACTAAGATAGAAAGCAAAGTATCAAGACCATTTAGACTAAAATCAAGACTAAAATAGCAAAATACAAATCCAACGAAACAAGCAACCAAACAAATGTGACCAAGATAGCATTTAGCCAGAGAAAAGCCTAGTATACCAAAGTAAATTTCATTTTCCATGATTTGCCCTTTACTTATTTCTTAATGACAAACAAAGACATAAAATTGAAAGTAAACCCCTATTCTAGATTTCTACACTCCACTTGCTGCCATCAAACCCCTCCCCCTCAACATTGAAGAAAACGTTAACACCTCCAATCGTACCCTACTGTTTCTTCCTTCTCTCAAACCAATCTATTTGATTTTCCCACTGAATTTGTTGCAGTGGGAAATTTCCCACTGGATTCATCATAGTGGGAAATTTCCTACTGTATGGATTTGATAAGTTCCCAATATATTAGTTTCAGTGGGAAATTTCCCACGATGTTAATGTTCAATAAAAAGAATTACTAACAACCATTTTGGTATTTTTTTAGAATCAATTCATACATAATATTTTTTGGCATAAAAGCTATAGCATTTTGTTAGAGCCCAAAACAGGCCAAAATTGCGTAAAACAGGGCAAAATTGTGTAAAAAAATACAGAATCTAAAACAAAATTATTACAAATTGGAGCAAATCAACCAAACCATTCACAAAAAAGTTACTAATTAGATAGGAAAAATCATCCATTAAGTACCAACACTTAGTAGCTACAATTGGAATCATACCTGTTCTTGGAGTCTAAAAAGCTCGTGACTGATCTCCCTTGATTATCATATGCCTCAGCAACCTGTAAATCCGCCAAAAAAATGTGAGAACACTAACTGATTGAGTAACCAGCAATCATCAATAATGTTTGTGTTGCAATTTGTCTAAAACTACCAGGGGGAAATAGGACAACCAGCAATCATCAATTCCCAAAATCCCCAATCCCTTTTATTCAATTAAGCACCAGTAAACTGTAAGTACATTTAATTCTACAAAAATGGAAGAAAATTGAGTTCAACAATAATGTTTGTGAATTGAAAAGTGAGATTGGTTTGCTAAGAGTTAAAAGGGTGAAAAATGAGGGCAAATCAGTTAAATGCTTCAATTTCAATTATACACAGCTCAGGTTAGCAATCAGTAAAGCTTTTTGGGCTTTTTGGTTGGACAAAAATGGATACTTTGATAATGGTGGGTGCCTAGCAGGGGGAATTGGAGTCCGTCTGCTCTCTTAATTATAGCAAAAAATTGATGATAGAAAAGCCTTTTGCTTTTCAGAATCCTATCTTAGTGACTTAGTGCATCTAAAAGCTCCAATCATGGTGCCCAATCCTAAGAGGACATATACAATAATAAAGTTGTCTAAAACTCTGAAAATTATACTTTACTTGTTGGAGTACCTACTTACAAAATTATATTTATATTTTAGAGTACGCACTCCAAAAGGTAGGGTACAATTATGGTCTAACTCTCTTCAGTTTGAGAATTCGTCCCTCGGTCATCTAAAGACGACGGAGAAGACGAAGTTGATGGCATAAGAGCAATGTCTCTACCAGGTGAAGGTTCAAGAGAAGAAAACAACGTACTAAATGGCCAAGGCAATGCATACCTCCTATAATCTGTTTCACCATTTTGATTACCCCCTACATTAATACTTTGTCCCTCATGATCCCCATTGTTGTTAGTATTCCTAGAACCTTGAACGTCGCATTTGGGCTCAGTACTAGGCAACTGATATCTACAAACAGGACAACTGCTATGCAACTCAAGCCATGGCAAAATGCATGTACTGTGAAACTTGTGCTTACAAGGCATTTCTTTTGCTTCACCACCAAGTTCAAAATCATCTAGACAAACAGAACACTGTAAATTTTCCTCAATTGTGACAGTGGGTAATGCCTCAACTGCCTCCTTTTGTGCAGGGGGTGTCCCGTATCGATTCGGGTCATTATCCGCCAAGTGTTGAAGCAATAGGTCCAAACCAGGGCCAATGAAATAGTCACCTAGAGATCCAAAAGTTGTCTGACTCGGAATTTGGTTTTGATTAGGGGGGGAGCCTTGGACAATTATGGTCTGATGAAATGGGTTGATAAAGATGACTCGTTCCCTTTCTCCGGTTCGATGTTCTAAATCAGTCACCATTCCTTGTCTGATCCCTTGTAATAATTGGAGGATAGTGGCTGAGCTTCTTCTTCGACGTCGGATGATGGAGTCGAGCTCCCTGTCCAACTGGGTATCCCCTTCTCTGCCCTCATTGTTGTTGTTGTTGTTGTTGTTGCTGACGTCATCGTGGTCGTCATCATCCAAGGCATGTCTTCTAACTCTTCGACGACGTCGGGGATTGCCCATGATGCCAAGCAAGATAGGTGCCCATAGAGACAAAGCACGCTCAGATGCCAAGTTAGATTCGATGAGTCCTCTTGAGGTTGAGGTGCCATTTGTGGAACTAATTTCTTCAATGAATCCATTAAGACAAACTGGACATGTTGGGTCTGTGTCCATACTAGGATTCGCCACTTGGGAGCACATGTGGCACCAATACCTTGTTGCAGCTACACCTTCCTCCATTTCAGCTACTACCTTTGGGTTTTTTTTTTTGTTAATCTGTCTTTTAATTATAATGAGCCGCGGAAACCAATATCACAAAAAGATGGGTAATTAGTAAGAAAATTAGTTAAAGGAAAATGATAAAAGTCTTGTGCAAGACACATATTATGTGTCTTGTCACTATAGAAAATCTATATATTTGTAAATTAAATTGGAAAAAAGTTACATGATTGACTTCTATAACTATAATAATATATATAAATTGTATAAAATCACACATTTATCTATATTTTTTAAAATTTACAAAAAGACATCTAAAATATGTCCAACGGATGAGGTTCATTCGTTAGGGTGTCAATTTTGATTGTTGGCGTAGCCAACACATTCCAAGCTTCTTATAATTGATAATTAATAGTATTTGTCAAAAAAATTGCGGTTAAAAACAATAATAAGTATTGATTTTATAAGGGAGAAGACATTTAAACAGTGTCTTGGGGCAAAACACTTATCATCACCCATTAGTTAGTGGAAAATGCTAATATAAACGTACGAACTATGATAACCATCTTGACTCAAGATGGTTGAATTGTTCATATTTCACATTTTTGTGACTTTTATTAATATTTTCTTTAATAATTATATATATTTATCAATTATAATAATATGATACTTATTAGCTAGGTGAAAAAATATAATAATAGTCTAATGTTATCAATCATAGTAGAAAATCCACATTTTATACATAGTTTTATATTTATGAAATAAATATAAATAAATAACTATTTTTAAATTATTTATAAGTTTTAGTAATCCTAAAAATAATAAAATATACCTTCATAATGATTTAAATACACTTATATACCTTTAGAATGATTTCTTTAATAGTTATTTTTTTCTCTTACTCCCTCATCTTTATTTAAGTGCTACTTTGTGAGTATTGAAAGATACCAATGCAATTGTGAAAATTGGGGAGGGAGGATGAAGGTACAAGGTTACTGAATTTTCTCTAAACCTATTTAAAACATGGCTCTTGCAATTTTTACAGAGAATAGGGATAGAGAACAAAGAACTAATTATTAAGAGATAAACTTTATAAAATTTATATTGAAAATGTAAAACGATAGACACTTAGGGGAAAAAAATAGTTAAGTGGACAGAAATTGGGACGGAGGGAATAATATATTGATGTGTCATTGAAATTGTAATTAGTGTTAAAGGTAAAATAAAAAAAATGTTAACTAATACGTTATTAGGATTATAAAGTGACAAATAATATAAAATGATATAAGTCTATTGAAAAGTAATATAAAAAGGAACAAACATAGTATTTTTTCGAAATTATACCTGACCGATCAAGCGAATCTACACTTGAATGAGTTTATTTCGTTTCTGCATACGTGATCGGTCAATGTGATCCTTTTTTCTTTATTTGAGTTCTTCGATGAACAAATCAATTGCCAAAATTATTCTTCTAACACGTACTAATTCGTAGTATCAATGAAGAGGGAAGAAATTAGGATTAATGTTAATCACCACCCCCCTTCCATTTCATTGGCGGGGAAAAGGAGAAATGGATGAGAACCCTAGATCATATATATATAATATGATTGTTTTTAAAGATCTAGAAGAAACTCATCACATACTCCATAAACACCAAAGAAAGTGCAAATAAGAAGGGGGTGGAAGATGAAAGATTGTCTTTCCCCTTCTTCTTTTATTCAGTATACAAATATTAAGGGGGTTGATAAACAAGGAAATACATTGGAGGTTGTAGTTGCATTCAATTTGCAACGTAGACAATTCAGGAATTATTTTCAAGTGCTTAACCGAAATAAATGGAGGGAGAGAGATAGGTATTACATATAAAACATCCAAAAAATAGTAAATCAAAGGTCATCCTTAAAATGGTCATCCGTTTTTGTTCCCCTATACAAATTAAGCATGTCAACGTTGTATAATTATTAACATAATAATTTCGACAAAAAAATGCCAACCATCTAGTAGCTCAGAAAAATTGAAAAATAAGTTGTATTAATTAGAAATTCAGGTAACACATTTTTTTTTATTTGAAATTATACAACGATCTCAACACTATGAGTCAACTCATAGTCTAATATTAATAGATAAAATTTACCTCTACATGTCTATGTAACATACTCCCTCTGTCCCAAATTAATTGACACTTTGATTAAATTTTGACTGTTAATGTAAAACCCCGAAAAATTCAAAAAGGTTGACCGTAACGTCGTTAATAAAGTAGGTTTGACTTCGTTATTTACTGTTGTTGGTGATGTGTTTATTTATGCTAACACATGAGCTCGTAGGATCGTGAGGGACTAACAAGGGTATATCGGTAATTTCGTGGGTTTAGTATTATTAATACTACTCTAATTATTACTAGTATTATTACTAATATTATTGTGTTTATCAAAAAAGTTGTTATATGAATAATCGTGTGAATATTAATTGTTATGTGATTACTATTAATGCTATTATTATTAGCATTATTATTACTACTATTATTATTGTTATTAGTTATTTTCCAAAAATCTGTTTTTTCTTATTGGATTGGATTAGGATTAATAATAGACTAATTGGGTCTAATTATGTGTTTAGTATAAAAACCTCTCTCCTCTCAAAAACCCTAAAACCCAACGTGAACCCTAACTCATCCCCTATCTGCCTCTTTCGATCTCTCTGCCGTGGATTTCCCGACGCCTTGCCATGATGTCGCGGAACTTCGGCCAGCACCGCCACCGCGACCATCTTCTTCCTCCCTTGGTTTTCTTTCTTTTCCCCCTCGACCTACTCTGTTCTATCTTTCGCACCCAACCCCCCTCTCTCTGCCTTGCTATCCGTTCGACGACCACCGATCGGCCGTCCGCTTCTCCACGACAAGACCATCGTGCCACGGCCGCTTGGCCATCAGAGTCGCGACACTTCCCACACGTGCGCCGATGTCTTTGCTCGCTTTGGTCGTGCTCGATTCTCGCGATCGCTCATTCCCCGCCGCTTTGCCGCCGCCATTGTCCCTACCGATTCAGCTCGGTCACCACCAGACACCGCCCCTGACTCACCGGTACCACCTTGCGTAATCCCCTGCCCAAAATTTGAGTTCTTGCTTAAATCGTTCATGCTTTGTTTTCATTGGTTCATACCCTGTTTCAATCCCAATCTTTATTCGTGATTCATGTTCTGTTCATGTCTTGTTGGTGTAATTTCTTGCTTGACCCTGTCTCTTTACACCCTAGCTGGTCGAATTAAGGTGATGGATGGACTAAATTGTGAAGCTTTGTTTGAAAACGTAAATGTGTTGGGTGGTGTTTGTTGGTGTTAGAGACAGGGCATGCCTTTATCGTTCATAAACCATGTTTAAGGGTAATAATAATAGTACTCATGTTAGATTAGTAATAGTTTATTTTTGTAGAGCATGCTTAGGGTTAGTAATGATATTATTTACATCTGCTAATTTGTTTAAATAATGTCGGTTTTAGTTTTGAAAGATATTTTATGCATATCGTTCATAATTGTAAAGTGTAATTTATTTGGTAATTCTTTAGTTAAAGTATGTTTAGTTATATTTGTTACTAGGTTATAATTCTTAAAAAGAGTTTTAAAATCTTTCCTACTGTCTTACAAAATTTTTATATATATTATGTATATTAAAGTTCAAATATTTCGGAGTTATGTTACTATTATGCGACTATTACGTATTTATATTATTATTACGTTTTATCAAGTTCTTTACCTAAAAAGATTTAAAGTGTTGGTTATAAGTGGTAGCTTTTAGATATTGGTTGGATTAGTGTAGAAAATTCAACCGTAGTCACTGTTTTAGGCCCAAATTAGAACCCCGGGACCCAATGGTGAAAGTTAGAACCGAATTTATAGTTTTAAATAAGAATCGGGATCGGGACAGTTTCGTTAGTGTCTAAAGTTTGGATTACCACGATTAGTATAGTTGTCTTTTGACCGAGCCCTTTTAACTGGAGGTTCCCTTAGATGTTAGGAACCATAGGAATTTTACGGATCGAACGTTTGATTTGTATAGCCCGAGTTATAACCGTTTTACCAGAACCTGTCAGAACTGGACCAATTGGGAAGATGGGTATTTTTAGAGTCTTTCGGGACTGATATGGGATTAGTCATCAACATAGAAGTTTTAGTAGACATCCCGAGGGTTCCGAAAAGTCTAGAACCAGACCCATAGGATGTCGGGAAGTCGAGTTGTGACCCGTTTTATATGAACGTTACAATCTGTCCTCTGCTTGCTTTTATTTATAAAAAAATTGTTGAGTGGAAATAATGTGTGATCCTGTTATGTGTTTTCTTGGGGGTGTTAAGTGTAATTTCATAAATGATAGGAACCTAAGTGTTCCTAGGGATGGGTTAGGTAGTTGATAGTTAATACTAACTTCGTTAGAACGCGTTTTGATTAGATAATTATTCTTATTCTAGGCCCGAGTTAGTGCGTGACGTTAGTGAGCTCAAGTGTGTTCTTCTTTTTGCTGTGCTGTGAAGTATATCAGGTAATGTCTATGCTCTACTCCCCACTGGGATGCTCTTTAAATTTGTTTTGATGTTTTCTAATCTGTTTTGAGAATTGCATCCCGAAAGGGGACTTTGTATGGAAAATGTGACCATCTATTTTGGATAACTGTTTGTAATTTTGTGTTCTTTGATTTATGAGTTGAGGAAATTGAGATGGTCTTTTATTAGTGGTTTTCTTAATTGGTTTTGATAACCTGGGTTGGGTTTAACTTGAGAGTTGTGAGCTGAGCTGAGCTTTGCATAAGATACTAATAATTCAAGTGAAACATTAAGCGGGTTTATCCGGTCGTAGCCTGTGGTAGGCGGAAATGTGAACTCTTGATATCCTGGTCGTAGCCTGTGGTAGGCGGAAATGTGCTTGATATTCTGGTCGTAGCCTGTGGTAGGCAAAGGGTCTGGGACCTTGGTCGTAGCCTGTGGTAGGCGGAAATGTGAACTCTTGATATTCAGTGTGCTTTGTGGTAGGCGTAAATGTGAACTCTTGATATTCAGTCGTAGCTGTGGTAGGCAAAGTGCAGGACCACAGTCGTAGCCTGTGGTAGGCAGAGGATCTGGGATCCGGTATGAAATTTGTTACTTTAAGGGATGTGGTATCCCGCCCGCATAATAAAATATGATTTGGTTGGGTTGAGAAAAACAGTTAAGGGTTAAAGGTTTGCGAAATGTTTTGACTTGTTCCCTCTCCCCAAAAGGAATTGAAAGGAACTTAAACTGTTTTAAACGTTAGGGGTAGACATTATTGAGATTTCCCCCTCATTTTTGCAATGTTTTGTTTTCAGGTGAAGATCTAAATGCTGGGAACGGGAATTAGAAGTGAGGACAACGAGTCTAGAAGTCCTTGAATCTTTTATTTTATTTTCGTTATGAATTCTTAAAGTTTGTTTTGAGTTGTTAGTAGTTACCGTCAGCAGACAGTTGTGTTTTCCTTTCTCGCCTTGTATTCCTTCGGGGATACGGCAGTGACGCCCAAACTAAATTTGAAGTCTTCCGCTAAGTTTTGTCTGTTAACGTTAGTTTGACTTTGACTTTTTATAATTGAATTTCCGGGGCGTTACAGAATGGTATCAGAGCTTTGGGTTGCGACCTGGTAGCTCCTAAGTGTCCCTTAGGTTTTGTTAGACCTTAGGATGCTACGTTCGGAGGGATGAGTGTAGGATGGGGGTATGGAATGTTTGTCTGTTTCTTGGATTTCTTATATGTTGTAAGTCTGTGCTTGATTATGTTAGCTTCATATGTTGGAATGTATATCGTCACCCTTGCTATGAGCATGAGACTTTAGCTCCTCGAAAAGAATTGAAACCCGAAGTGGGTACGGAATAAAACCCCAAGGAGGGTCTGGAAGCAAAAGAAGACCTCCGATGAGAACTTGGATGCTGAAGGAGAGCTTGACATACAAGGAGTAGTCGCTGGAGATTTTAGGTTGCAGAGAAGGCAACCTCAATGAAAGACCGAGCCTTAAGATGAGGTTCTGATAGAGTTCGAGGTGGAAGCAGACTCCGAGGAGGACTCTGAGGATGAGTTTGACGATCCTGATTGGACCCCAATCGTGGTCCGCAGGAACCCTCTTTCGTATGAAAATACTCTAAGTAGAGTTAGTAAAAGAGTAGTGGAAGTTGTCCCAAGTGGTAATACTTACATGTAATTAGTTTTTGACTGTTTAAATTTATGACCGTGTGGTTTGTTGCTTTTGTTAACCTTAGTTAGGAGAGTATGAAACTTTATGTTATGCTCGGGTGCAAGTGATATAAAATAATTTCTTGAGCTATTGTTATAATCTTATGAAAGTGAAAGGATGTTGGCAAATGATCAAGTAAAATGTGGAGTTAATCTCAAAGATGGAACCCTTGAATTTTGTTGCAAGTACCAAAGTGTTGAAATGTGATGCTATTAAATGCGATTAGAGTTAAAGATATGCTTATGTATATGTTACTTGTCGAGTTCTTTTATGTTCTAGTATAACAAGAGTAGTTAACTTCAGAATTCGTATTTACGTTGTGAGAATAAGAACCCTAGTAGTCTAAATCGACCCCTTTGAATCAGGATGTCGGACATGAACGGTTCTCAACCCAACAATGTTAATCGGGAGCGCCCGCAAGCTGTAGCCGAACAGCGCCCTCAAACCGCTGATCGAAGCGCCCAACGTCTTCCTCACTTGATATCGGTCGATGCGACAACACCGGGAACGACCTTGCTAGCTGCGATGATCGAGATGCTTAACAAGCACGAGGATCTTACAAGGGTGGTGGATCGACAAGCAGGAGAAAGGGAAGATGAACCATCCACTCTTCTCCAAAGGATTAATAGCTTTAACCCGCCCACTTATACAGGGTAGTGACCCAAAGTCTTTGAAGATTGGGTTAGGGAGATTGAAAAGATTTTCGACACAACCCGTTGTCCCGAGGAGCTACGGGTGGATTTTGCTGCATACCACCTGAAGGAGGAGGCCGATCTATGGTGGGCCAGTGTGAAGGAGATACGAACCGAACCGGGTTTTGATTGGAACCATTTTAAGGTTGTGCTGAAAGATCGGTTCTATCCTATGTCCCTTCAAAAGGCGAAGGAAAAGGAATTCATGGACTTACGCCAAGGAGAGCGTAGCGTGCTTGCTTACTCCACTAAATTCACCGAACTATCTCGGTTTGCACCTGCTCTTGTGTCTAGTGAACAACTGAGGATGGATCGTTTCTGGGATGGATTGAACTGCAAAATTCAGGATCGGATGTCATCACGTGAGTTCACGTCTTACCGGAATATCTTTGAGCGTTGCCTCATTTGTAGAAAGGGTAATGCGACATGGAGCGACAACTTGGCATGCAAGGGCATAAGAGGAAAGAGTCGCCCGTTTCAACCCACCTCAACCCTACCAAGAAGAGGTTCCGACAATTGACAAAGCAATCGGTCTTGGGCGTCGCCCTCGAATGTCCGTGGCCGACTAAATCGACCTGGGCATTATGCTCGAGATTGTAGAACAAGGATTGTAAGGGGGGGATGCTTTAAGTGTGGAAGCCCCCAACATCATATAAGACACTGTCCCCAGTTGACCTCGGGGGGCTATGACAATGAAAGCAATGGAAATGACGGGAACAACGAAAACCAGAGAGCCTCACCTTTAAGTTATCAAGAACCTAGAAAGTAGAAGAGAAGATGACAGCAAGTAGCCTCACCTGTTTTACTCTTAAAGGTACGTCAAGTTTCGAGGACGAAACTTCTTTTAAGGAGGTAATGATGTAAAACCTCGAGTTTTAGGGAGAACAGAACCGTTAGTTTCCTTACCGGACCGTTAGGGTTAAGTTTAAGTTTCGAGGACGAAACTTCTTTTAAGAAGGTAATGATGTAAAACCCCGAAAAATTCAAAAAGGTTGACCGTAACGTCGTTAATAAAGTAGGTTTGACTTCGTTATTTACTGTTGTTCGTGATGTGTTTATTTATGCTAACACTTGAGCTCGTAGGATCGTGAGGGACTAACAAGGGTATATCGGTAATTTCGTGGGTTTAGTATTATTAGTACTACTCTAATTATTACTAGTATTATTACTAATATTATTGTGTTTATCAAAAAAATTGTTATATGAATAATCGTGTGAATATTAATTGTTATGTGATTATTATTAATGCTATTATTATTAGCATTATTATTACTACTATTATTATTGTTATTAGTTATTTTCCAAAAATCTGTTTTTTCTTATTGGGTTGGATTAGGATTAATAATAGACTAATTGGGCCTAATTATGTGTTTAGTATAAAAACCTCTCTCCTCTCAAAAACCCTAAAACCCAACGTGAACCCTAACTCATCCCCTATCTGCCTCTTTCGATCTCTCTGCCGTGGATTTCCCGGCCTTCGCCGTCGCCAAAGACCGCCATCGCGACCATCTTCTTCCTCCCTTGGTTTTCTTTCTTTTCCCCCTCGACCTACTCTGTTCTATCTTTCGCACCCAACCCCCCTCTCTCTGCCTTGCTATCCGTTCGAACAGCCACCAGCGACTGCTGTCGCTGCCTCCCACGACACCGAAGACCATCATGCCACGGCCGCTTGGCCATCGGAGTCGCGACACTTCCCACACGTGCGCCGATGCTGCTCTGTTTTGGTCGTGCTCGATTCTGTCGCGCTTTCTGTCCATTCTTTGCGCTAGCGCCGTCACGTCCTCGGTGATTCGTGCTCCGGTCACCACCAGACACCGCCCCTGACTCACCGGTACCACCTTGCGTAATCCCCTGCCCAAAATTTGAGTTCTTGCTTAAATCGTTCATGCTTTGTTTTCATTGGTTCATACCCTGTTTCAATCCCAATCTTTATTCGTGATTCACTGTTCATGTCTTGTTGGTGTAATTTCTTGCTTGACCCTGTCTCTTTACACCCTAGCTGGTCGAATTAAGGTGATGGATGGACTAAATTGTGAAGCTTTGTTTGAAAACGTAAATGTGTTGGGTGGTGTTTGTTGGTGTTAGGGACGGGGCATGCCTTTATCGTTCATAAACCATGTTTAAGGGTAATAATAATAGTACTCATGTTAGATTAGTAATAGTTTATTTTTTGTAGAGCATGTTTAGGGTTAGTAATGATATTATTTACATCTGCTAATTTGTTTAAATAATGTCGGTTTTAGTTTTGAAAGATATTTTATGCATATCGTTCATAATTGTAAAGTGTAATTTATTTGGTAATTCTTTAGTTAAAGTATGTTTAGTTATATTTGTTACTAGGTTATAATTCTTAAAAAGAGTTTTATAATCTTTCCTACTGTCTTACAAAATTTTTATATATATTATGTATATTAAAGTTCAAATATTTCGGAGTTATGTTACTATTATGCGACTATTACGTATTTATATTATTATTACGTTTTATCAAGTTCTTTACCTAAAAAGATTTAAAGTGTTGGTTATAAGTGGTAGCTTTTAGATATTGGTTGGATTAGTGTAGAAAATTCAACCGTAGTCACTGTTTTAGGCCCAAATTAGAACCCCGGGACCCAATGGTGAAAGTTAGAACCGAATTTATAGTTTTAAATAAGAACCGGGATCGGGACAGTTTCGTTAATGTCTAAAGTTTGGATTACCACGATTAGTATAGTTGTCTTTTGACCGAGCCCTTTTAACTGGAGGTTCCCTTAGATGTTAGGAACCATAGGAATTTTACGGATCGAACGTTTGATTTGTGTAGCCCGAGTTATAACCGTTTTACCAGAACCTGTCAGAACTGGACCAATTGGGAAGATGGGTATTTTTAGAGTCTTTCGGGACTGATATGGGATTAGTCATCAACATAGAAGTTTTAGTAGACATCCCGAGGGTTCCGAAAAGTCCAGAACCAGACCCATAGGATGTCGGGAAGTCGAGTTGTGACCCGTTTTATATGAACGTTACAATCTGTCCTCTTCTTGCTTTTATTTATAAAAAAATGGTTGAGTGGAAATAATGTGTGATCCTGTTATGTGTTTTCTTGGGGGTGTTAAGTGTAATTTCATAAATGATAGGAACCTAAGTGTTCCTAGGGGATGGGTTAGGTAGTTGATAGTTAATACTAACTTCGTTAGAACGCGTTTTGATTATATAATTATTCTTATTCTAGGCCCGAGTTAGTGCGTGACGTTAGTGAGCTCAAGTATGTTCTTCTTTTTGCTGTGCTGTGAAGTATATCAGGCAATGTCTATGCTCTACTTCCCACTGGGATGCTCTTTAAATGTATTTTGATGTTTTCTAATCTGTTTTGAGAATTGCATCCCGAAAGGGGACTTTGTATGGAAAATGTGACCATCTATTTTGGATAACTGTTTGTAATTTTGTGTTCTTTGATTTATGAGTTGAGGAAATTGAGATGGTCTTTTATTAGTGGTTTTCTTAATTGGTTTTGATAACCTGGATTGGGTTTAACTTGAGAGTTGTGAGCTGAGCTTTGCATAAGATACTAATAATTCAAGTGAAACATTAAGCGGGTTTATCCGGTCGTAGCCTGTGGTAGGCGGAAATGTGAACTCTTGATATCCTGGTCGTAGCCTGTGGTAGGCGGAAATGTGCTTGATATTCTGGTCGTAGCCTGTGGTAGGCAAAGTGCAGGACCTTGGTCGTAGCTGTGGTAGGCAAAGTGCAGGACCACAGTCGTAACTGTGGTAGGCGAAATGTGAACTCTTGATATTGCAGTCGTAGCTTTGTGGTAGGCGGAAATGTGAACTCTTGATATTCTGGTCGTAGCCTGTGGTAGGCAAAGTGCAGGACCACAGTCGTAACTGTGGTAGGCAGAGGATCTGGGATCCGGTATGAAATTTGTTACTTTAAGGGATGTGGTGTCCCGCCCGCATAATAAAATATGATTTGGTTGGGTTGAGAAAAATAGTTAAGGGTTAAAGGTTTGCGAAATGTTTTGACTTGTTCCCTCTCCCCAAAAGGAATTGAAATGAACTTAAACTGTTTTAAACGTTAGGGGTAGACATTATTGAGATTTCCCCCTCATTTTTGCAATGTTTTGTTTTCAGGTGAAGATCTAAATGCTGGGAACGAGAATTAGAAGTGAGGACGACGAGTCTAGAAGTCCTTGAATCTTTTATATTATTTTCGTTATGAATTCTTAAAGTTTGTTTTGAGTTGTTAGTAGTTACCGTCAGCACACAGTTGTGTTTTCCTTTCTCGCCTTGTATTCCTTCGGGGATACGGCAGTGACGCCCAAACTAAATTTGAAGTCTTCCGCTAAGTTTTGTCTGTTAACGTTAGTTTGACTTTGACTTTTTATAATTGAATTTCCGGGGCGTTACAGTTAATTATTCTCAAAATATAATGAGTTACAATATGAAATCACATCTATTGTAATTTTCAGTAAAGTATCTTTCTAATGACAATAATTTCATATTGTAACTCATTGTAATTTGTGAGTAATTGACGGTCAAAATTTTGTCAAAATGTCAATTAATTTGGGACGGAGGGAGTAGAAAACAGGCATTCATCCATGTTTTATAAATACCTAATTTTTTGAATCAAACTCAGAGAAATATGGGTAGTTAGAAGAAGAAAAATTTGTAGGCTCTTTCTGTTTTTTTATTTCATTGTTGTTCACCTATTCAACTATCACATATTTAAGAACTTGTAGTTTTATTATAAGAAAATTATATGCAAAAATCAAATAAAAATCTAGACACGAGTTATTTTCTAAAAAATGAGAGAGAAATTTATATGTCGATTAACCTTGTATTGTGTCAGTACCATTTTGTGTGCTCTCTGACATTATTTTTAGTTGAATAAATAGTTAAGATTCTTAGGGCGTTGTTAGCAGACAATAATTAGGACGAGAAATAAATAAAGATACAACACAAAGATTTAGTATGGAAAACTCAAATTGGGAAAAAAAAATCACGAACGATGCATTATCAGAGGATTATATATGTTTCTCAGAGATTCTCAGACATCTACAATCTTTCACAACCTCCCTAGAGTTACAATATGAGAACTCAACACTCACAGATGAGCCTCACACAACTCCCTTAAGGACATAGAGGTTACATGTAAATCTTTTTATAGTACAAGATGAAACACTCTCAGTTGCATATCAAATAAACCTAACACCTAAACCCATTTTATAGTAAAAGCTAATAGAATTTACTAGGTTTAATAATATTACTCTTCCTAATATTATGGGTGGAAATATAATTCAATCATTATATTTACCGATTAGGAGAAAAATACTCACATAATTTACCTCTCGTAATTGCTTAATATAAGACAAAAGAAACATGGAAATTGGCATATATGTGAAATGTCCCTCTAGAGCTGATTTTGAAGAGCTTCTTAGTTGAATCGATGGATGAGAGAGAAAGTGAGGTGAGAGAAAGTGAGGTGAGAGTGAGGGAGGCTACTGTGTTGAGAAGAGCCAGGGATGGATCGACGATCTTCATAGGCAACTTACCAAAAGCCCTAGATAAGTTTGGTCTCAACTCTCAAGGGAATCGTTAGCAGGTATGCTGAAGTTCTATCAATAACCATCATTTTCAGAAGAAGTTCAATGGTCAATTTTGGCTTTGTTCAAGTTGGGAGTAGAAGTGAAGCAGAGCAGTGTATACATCTTCTTCATAAGAAGATTGTTAGAGGTCATCACTTAATTGTTGATTGGGCTAGAATGTTAGGCAGTAGGAAGATTTTCAAGCCAGTTTGGGTCCCCAGGAGAAGCGCTTCTCCTTCAAGAGAAGAAACAGAATATTCAAAATTTCGAGTTCAGGGAAGTGTGAACAATGATTTCTTGGGGTGGCTTCAGAGAAGTTTGGTATGCACTTCTGAGTTTCCCAGAGATCTTGAAGAAGAGTTGTCCCCAACTCTTGGGGTTTAATATGTAAGCCCGCTCCACGACTTGGCCACTAGACACGCGTTTTCGACACCTCTTTTAACCCGACTTCATTCCCATCAATAGCGCGCCCACATGAGGAATGTGCTCCTTCAATTGCTCCTTCACTTTTCTTGCCACTCCCACAAACGACTAGACATTCTTCAAACCCCAACACGTATCCATCTTCATTGTAGTAGAAATTGTTTGGATCTTGGAGGGGTGAGGGAAAGGGATAAAGGGAGGGAGTAGGAAAATTTTGTGGAGTTTGGAACACTCAATCTTACTTGGCTTACTACTAGGGGAAGACAAAGCCAGAGATAGCTTGTCCTCACCAAGAGCACACACATCCTGTGTTTCACTCGTTAGGAGGTTCCTCTTCTCACATCCCAACCCGATTTTGATTTGATGTGGGGATAAGTGAATCAATCTCAGTTTCTTCTCATTATACACAAAGGAATAGGAGTTCTCAAAACCGTTGTGAATGACTTTCTTGTCAAATTGTCACAGACGCCCCAATAGAACGTGACAAACACTCATATGAACAACATCACACGAGATGGAATCAAAATACTTGGACCCAATAGAAAGTTCAATGAAAACTTGTTTTATTACCTTTAAAACATCTTGGTCGCAAATCCATTTGAGCTTGTAAGGACGAGGGTGAGGGAATGTTGGGAGATTGAGCTTCTCCACCAAACTAGTAGAGGCGACATTTGTGCAACTTCCACCATCAATAACAAGGTCTCCAACCTTGCCCCTAGTAGTGCACCAAGTGTGGAATAACAATTCCCATCGAGTCTCGTCAAAAGGTGCTTTATGGGTATGAGGAAGCCTTCTCAAAACTAATAGAAGGTTTCACTGTGAGCTAATCATACACGATCGTATATTTGAGTGAAATTTTTAACTTTTTTGGAAAGTTGAGTGACATTTTTGTTTAAACAATCTTTTAACCAGTTTACAACCTGCTAATTGTTACAGCAGATTTCAGTGGCGTTTTTTACTATTTTGGAAAGTTGAGTGACAATAATAACAGTTTTTAAAAAGGAAAATTGGGAAAAAATAATCCAAACTTTGGGAGTATTGGAAAAAAAATAATATGAACTTAGAAGTTTGTTATGAATAAGCTGCACTTTAACCCCTATTATTTTTAACATCCATCACTTAGTCAAACTCGTCCGAAAAGTGACTTGATGGTGGCGATAGTATACGTGAAACTTTTTATAGTTCAAAAACAAGTTAAAAGTATGTTCCGTGTGTAATATCGCCACCACCACATCACTTTTCGGATGAGTTTAACTATGTGGTGGATGCTAAAAGTAATAGGTGTTAAAGTTCAGCTCGTCCATAACAAAGTTGTAAGTTTGGATTATTTTTTTCCAATACCCCAAAATATGAATTATTTTTTTCCAATTTTCCTTTAAAAAATGAGGAACATTATTTTACTAAAACTGAAAGTTAAGTGACATTTTTATTGAAGCACTCAAACATTTTGCTACAATAAGTTTTTTTTTTAATTTTTTGAAATTTACGAACGCAATGAAACGACGTCGTTTATCTCACTGTGTAGGTGAAATAACACTGTGGTTTCAGTGTAGGAGAACGAAAAACTCAAAAACCCAAAACCTTCGTCTACTTCTTGCCGGGGTATCTGTTCGTGAAACGCTCAGTCCGACAGGTCTGCTCTCCATCTCTCCTCTTTACCATCTTCATTGCTCCAATCCGCTATGTCTTACAGTGCATGTATTCTTATTGGGATTTCTCAGTGATTTTATTCTTCTTGTTAGGGTTATAAGGTTCAATGTCTTACTTTTCTGTCCATAGTTTTCGCTAATGTCGCATTTTTTTACATGTCTGTTTATCATGGTAGTTTAATTTAGTGCTGGAGATTTGTTTCAAACCCGGTGGGGAATTCGGGATCATGCTTGCGTATTTGTATTTTCCTTTTTTGTTTGAAACTCGAACTAAGGTTACTGGTTAGCAGTAGCGCTGGCAAAAATTCGGGTCGGGTAGAATTGGGTCTGTCAATTCAAAATTCGGACGAGAAATTGATGTCAGGAGCCATTTTTTCCGGATCAGAATTCGGTTCAAAATCGGTTTCGGACAATAGAAAAAAGAGAAATATTGTGTTCGATCAATTCGATCAATGTCGAGATTTGGATACAAAGTCTATGACCAAACCTGGTGTTTTCTGGGTCGGATAAAGTATTCGGGTCGGACAAAATTTTGCCAGTGCTAGTTAGTAGTAATTCAAGTGCCTTGGATACGGTACGCATGTGGGTGCATCTTAATTGCACACCACGTGCTGTATATGTGCCTTTTGGTGCTCATCTATGAGATTCTGATGCGAAATGAAACTACTGTAATCCCTTTGCTTTCTAGACCAAGTTTATGAAGCTCAAGATCTTGAAACTTGTGTTTAAATCTCCGTCTTCTGTGCAGTACCGATGAAGGGAAAGGATGATGAACCCACAAAGTCTAGCAAGGGAAGGAGAGTGCAGTTCAATGGTGAAGGTTGTCTGTCTTATTTCTGTTTAATCTAATTACTCCAAACCATCTTTTTGTTGCAGAAAACATTTCCGGTTGCCCTATAATAGGGTTTGGTGGATGATTCCTGGTTCTTTTGATTAAAAGGATCTCCATGCGAATTGGATTTCTGTTTTCTACCTATGTGGCATGTGCTCATCATAGTGTTTGTCAACAATGGCAGATACCTTGATCAACCTTGGCTGCTTGTTCTAGATTTCTTTACTTTCCGTTTATTTTTGTTTTTAAAATTTTTGTAATAAAACCCATTGTCAGCAATGAGCTTATTTTGGCCGGGTTGGCATTTGGATGTTCCATAGGTTTTACTAGTTTAGTGTTTGTGCCTCTGAGGCAACTGACCAGTATTGATCTCATAGTAGTCCACTGACTTTCTCTCCCTTGGTAGATTCCGCTGCTGCGAACAAATCCGGAGGCAAGGGTGAAGCCCCTATTGGTAAGTTCCCTTACATTTTGTAAGTCATGTAATCCACTACCAATGAATGGGTTGACAGATTGTAATTCTGAATGTGGTAATATGTTGCTCAAATTTGATTCTCCATGGTGATTGAGGTAAAGGGGGCAAAGGGGGAAAGGCTGCGAGTGGAGGAAAAGGCTCTGCTTCCAAGGAATCAGCCAAACATGTGCTTAATATTGACCCAGGTTTGTGCTGCCTTTCTGGAAGCCTCTGATATGATATTAATTATGAATGCAATGTTTAACTATATACTTTATAATCTATCTCTGCTAGTTTTAATTCATTATGTGGTTTGATATTTTTAAAATTTGCTATTTGAATACATAGGAGGGGATGTGGCCCTTTTTTTCTATTTTCTTTTCTTTTTCTTGGAAGGCTTGGGGGTGGGTCTTAGGTTTATTTGTAGTGTGGTAGGTCGGTTGGGATTCAGAGAAAAACTTAAGAGTTACTCACTAGTTGCCATCATGGCTGTGCAATTTCTCACTGTAACTTTGCACCACACCATTTAGATGTCTTCTTTTATTTATCTGTTTGTTTGTTCATTCATTCATCCATTCATCCATTCATTCATTTAGGGGTTTGGGATTAGGATTTAGAGGTGAGAGAAAGAGGATCAAGGTTTTAGAAAGAGAACCATGATACTTGTTGCTGGTGAGTGGTGACAGATGAGATGTGACTAGTGAGGTGTCGTTAGCTGGTTACTAGCAGCTTGTTCCCTTTTGGCATTTGGCCCGGTTAGTTTAAAGTTCCATGGCTGAGCCTGGAGGCACAAACTTCACCTTTACGACTCCTAGGTGGAGTGGCATAAAGCCCGGGTTAGGGTGTCCCTCAAAGATAGCACTAGGCGAGTTCTTTTTGTGCCTCCAGGAGTTTCAAACAAATGCAACTTGATCAGATGTGTATAAGTATTGGTTATAAGCATACATACAGGAATGTTAGTGTGCCTGAGTCTTGGGTTGATTGCCTTTAAGACTGGGTGATTGAGGGTGATCATCTTGCCTCAATGACCCCATGGTGCAATGAACTCCAAAGACACCCCGGGTGTGCCTAAGAGTTGTGCAAATTGAGTGCTTTATATCCTGTCAAGGAAGTTTGAACAAAGACAGCCTAATTACATACTCATATTATTGATCTATAAACATAAAATCTAGGGTTGGTTATTTTTAGTTGAGTACATGAGGGTATTTGCGAATCTGCTGTATACTTTGAGAAGCAGTCATATCACAAAGGTAGAGGGTAATTAATAGAGCTTCATGTTGGAAGTTTAGGGCTTTTGGTTGCGCCACGAAGAGCCATGGTGGGTTTAGGTCGCTGGGAACCATCTAGCAGCCAGTGCTTGCTAGTGAGGCAGTGACAACTGAGAACAATGTTTGATCATCGATTGTGTCCTCTGTGTCTCTCCTCAATCTTCTTTGTCGTCTTTCCTCCTTGTAGTCAATTTATTCCCCTCTGTCCAAGTGAACTGCCCCTCTTACTACTATTATTATTGTTGTTTGTTTTTATATTCCCTATTCCCTGGGGTTGTTTATGTGTCTTTTGCCGGTTTTCCGTGTTATTGTTCTGAGAGGTTAAATGAGGGCGGAAGACATCATAATTAGCTAAAAGGGGGCGGTTCCTAGTAGAATATGTTGTTTAGGTGAATTGGAGACTTTTATTCATAAAAGCTTTCTTCCCCTAACAAACTGACTCGTGCAGCTTAAAATCTCCTTTCCTTAGTATTGTGCTCACTGCTTATGTGCTAAAATTACAGTTGCAGGATTTCTTCCTTCAGTTCCTTGTATGAAGTTCTTAAACTTCTCTTAAATAATGGAACTTGCGTGTTTTAAATTGAAGCATCAACTCTATCAAAAAAGGGAAAAATGGAAAGAAATTCTACCAGTTGTGCTTTTTCAGTAAACATTTACAAGAGGGGATATCCTTGATTGCAGATCCTGCCAAAACAGAAAGCCCTCTAGGAGTTGATATTTATTTGCTCACGCCTTCTTTCCTCTGTTTGTGAAGCATCTTCCCTCTCCTGGGGGAGGGATTATACATTGAACATACTGCATTTCTATGAAAAATTTGGCCCATTGGTTTCTGATATTTTTTTTTTACCTGCATGTTGCCCAACAGAGTTTCTGAAGAACTGTCAATGCCTAATGGATTGTGAAGCAGCTGACATCTTACAAGGAATCCAGGAGCAGATGGTCTTCCTGTCTCGTGATCCAACTATTAAACTTCCTGTGTAAGAACATTGTTTTTTCTGTTCTGTTTTTTATTAAACAATCCGTAAGTTCTTGTCGGCGATTTTTACTGAGGTAGGAAAGTCGTGATGTCCTAAACGGTTAAATCTGCTGGCTCATGTCAATATGAAGATTGGTTGTGGTTGTTTAAGATTTAATTTGCTTTTCCCTTATCCTCCATCCACCCATGCCAAAAAGAGAAACACTGACACATCTTTTAATCTCAGGTCATTTGACAAGGGCTTACAATATGCCAAAACTGAAGCTCGATATTCTGACCCTGCTGCTGTTAGACAACTCCTTGAGTATCCTTTTTCGCATTTCCAGTCATTACCTGAGTAACTCTGTTTTGTAGCATATTATTCATCATGCCTCAGTAAAGACTTAACACACATCCAACAGAGGTCTCAAAAGTCATGGAGTTTCTGATGTTGAGGTAAGAGTCATAGACTTGGTATTTAGTACATAGTACATGCTCGCCAAAAACCGTAAAACATTTTGATAGTAATCCCTTGTTTTGCAGATATGCATCATAGCTAACATCTGTCCGGAGACCATTGATGAAGTTTTTGCACTTGTTCCTTCCCTGAAGGTATGCTACATATTAGACCTGTCAATTTTTGCCCCGACCTGAAGCCTCCCGAGAAGTCTGGGTTTTGAACATGCGTTTCTTGACCCGAACCCGAAAAACCCGCAAATTAGCCGGTCAAACCCAACCCGCCCGTTTGACCCAGAAAAATTTATTTTTTCAGTTCAACTCTATTAGAATTTGTGACTTTTCATTGGAATTCGTAGCTATTAAAATACACTTGCCTGTATTTACCCGAATCCGAAATACATATGACCCATATTTACACGAACCCGATACATGCCCGACTTTGTAACCCGTCCGCATGCCCGAACTGATAGGTCTACTGCATACATATGCTAACTTTGTCGGTTTTGGATATTGTTTCACTCGTACTCACATCTAGTTTCCTCGACAGGCAAAGAAGAGTAAAGACGGTAAAGTCAGTGACGCCCTGCAACAAGCCCTATCTGAACTCTTCAAGTTGAGGTTGTCCTCTGAAACTCCCAATGAATTGTAGGGATCACCGCAATGTTTCTGTGTCATTTTGAGAGTCAGGGTCACCCTGAGCTCCTCCATGTACTGTTGTTATCTCGTCATCGTCAAACACACAGCTTAGCATAATTGTTGATGCCAGGGCCATGTTAATAGTCTCATTTGCTCTGTGTGCTGCTCTCATGGAACGTTTCTTGTTTGTAACTGACTGACTGCTCTTTGTTGATGCTGGAGTAGTGGCAAAATTAGGGTAGGGTAAGGTAAATCACCCTGATTGGGGCAGTTGATCAGTGCTTAACCAAGATTTTACAATCCTGTGGAAGTTATGGCCAGCTTTGGCCCTTTGGGACCTATATATATAGTAAGTTAATCCCGGAGATTTTGAGGTTTCATCATCCTTTTCTTCCTCGGCTACTATTAATAGTATTCGTGACGCTTAGATAATATATATATATATATATATATATGTCGTTTGCTCAATGGTATGAGTATGTACGGCAATTGATTATTTCAATGAAGAAAAAAAACTCAAATAATCTCCAACTGAAATCGTTTTAGGTCTTGTTATTTTATATGGTTGGTTACGCTGGGGTAATGATGTGGTGTGGTGTAATTTGAAAAAGTGTGGTGAGTTGTAGTGAAAATTATGATGGGTGAGGTAGGTTAAAAGAGAATGTGAAAAGTAGAGGAGAAAAGCGAGGAGTGAGAAAAATAAAAAGATATATTGGTAATGATTGTGGTGTAATGTGGTAAAAAATTAAAGAGTGCGGTAATCTACCACATAAAAGAACGAGACCTTACTAATTTTCCCACTGTTTCCCCAAACCAGACAGATTAGGCTATAAGTATAAATTTTACTGTAGAAATTATGGGAAAGCAATGCAAAATATAATAATGGCAGAAATATCATACTTCTCTGTTTTTTATTGACTGTCATTCACGATTTTTGAGGTTCATCGTTAATCAACATTTCTCACATAATATTTTTATGAAAAAAATGATATTATACTTTTTCAATAACATTTTTTTATTACGAATCTAATGATATTAATTTTGTTTGATTAATCATTATACAAATTAAGATATTAACGGTTAAAATTTTAACACAAATATTTAGGCGGAGCATTATACTTAGTGAATAGTGTTAGTACTGTATCAGAACCGGAGCATTATATTTAGGCGGAGCATTATATTTAGGCGGAGCATTATACAAATTAAGATATTAACGGAGTATTACAAGCTATGTTGTCAGAACCGGACCGGTCATCGAACCGGTTGACCCAGTGGGTTAATGGTTCAATCGGTCGGACCGGTTTGGCCGGATTAGACCGGTTGAACCGGGTGACGGTTGAACCGGTCAAAACCGGCATGAACCGGTCACTAATTAAAAAAATTTCATATACTTCAAGAATAATTAAGCTACCAAAATAATTAAATCGGCATGAAAATTGCATGAATTGGTCAAAACCGGGTTGAACCGGTCAAAAATCGGATTAAACCGGTCAAAAACCGGAATTTTCAAAATTAAATCATCAAATTTCCGGTCTGACCGTGAAGCGGCCGGTTGAACCGGTTTCGGCGTTTTTTCCCGGTTGAACCAGTTGGCCGAGTTAAACATGGAACCAGACCAGTCAACTTATCGATTCACGGTTGAACCGGTTGGACCGTCCGGTCCGGTTTTTACAACACAGATTACAAGATGAAGAGGTTCTCCTGAGGGCAGAAATGAATCAAATCAAAATCAAAATCAAAATCAATTCATCATCAACACTTACCTGAGTTACCTCAGTTATCATCTTCCGACAAAATTACGGCATAAATTAATGTGCAGAGTTAGAGTAGCTTACAAAATGGACCAGACGTACCTAACCCAGTAGGCCCATCACACCATATAATTGCACCCTCTTTAGACTTTTTTTTTTAAAAATAAATGAAATAGACTCCTGAATTTTGACGGTGCTACTCTGCTACTTCTGCCGTACCGGTACCCTCCCTTTTTTTCAAAAAATAAAAGAAAAGAAAAAGATTTGGCACAAAAAGTAAGGGGCGAAGAATGATTGATCCGCATTTTAGTATTTCTTAGATCTGACTGCACTATCAGATTTCCTGCCTGCTTCCCACTACTGCTACTTACTCACTTCCACATTCATTCACACTGCAATCAAGCTCGTATTCAGATTCAGATTCAGATTCAGACTGAGATGACGATGGGCATCACCGGAGTACCGGGTGGCGCCGCCGCATCACGGCGGCCGGCGACCGCCTGTGTTCGTTGCTGCTTGGTCATGTTCGCCGTCGTGTCTGCACTCTGTGTGTCTGGACCTGCTCTTTACTGGAAGTTCAACAAAGGCTTCGTTGCCAATCACCGCTCTCTCTCCTCCTCCTCATCCACCGCCTGTCCGCCGTGCATTTGCGACTGCCCTCCTCCTCCTACTCTCCTCCAGATTGCTCCTGGTTCGTGCTTCAATCTCCTCTTTTGTTTTACTGCTTGTTGATTTGTTCTGGGTTTGTAGTGAATCAGTGCGATTTGGGCCAAATCGAGATCATCATGTGTTGATGGTATGCTGTGCTAAGTTAGATTGGGTGTTTGAGATTTGATGTGGGAATTCATTGGATTAACTTGGGTTAACCCCAATTGGATTAGTAGAATATAAGCTGTTTGGGTGATCCTTAGGAGTTGTAATGGATGTAGATCGCGAAATTTAGATTTGATCCTGAGTCAGATTGATTGTTGGGCTCAGTATCTGTTAATTTGGTTGTCAATTAGACATCTGTTGACCTGTTTGAGGACTCGTATTGACTGTAGTAAGAAAGCATTGATGGTGATGTTCAACAAGAAATTTAGGTGTTTGGATTCATTGTTTAAGGGTTAAAGATGAGGTTCTCCGTTAACCATATAAAGACGGATGGTAAAATTGGAGGAATGCATTAGGAGGTTTGTGTGATGAGAAGATCCTGCTAGGACTTAATGCGAGTTTTTGTCTTATGGTGTTCAAATTAGCATTGTTTACTGCCTATATTTTGTCTGATTAAGAGGACAACGCCGAAATATGCCGCAAAGTTAATGATTGTTAGTTTGCTGTGTGGATAGACAAATTTGAGTAGATGAGGAATGAATTGGTCTAGCCGTCTTGGAGAAGTTAGATGTTACATCAATTGTGAGACTCTAGTCAGAGATTGGGATGTTGTTGCTCTCGTCAAGGGAAGCATTCATGTGGTTGTGAGCAAATAAATATGGTTCATTTGGGTCTTATGGAGGATGTAGCTCAAGATAACAATTATTTGAGTTCTAGGGGATGTAGAATCTTGGTGAGTTTTTGATTATTGTCCTCTTCGACTTCTAGAAACCTTTTTTGTCCTCCTTAGCCCCTAATGTAGACTGATAGAGTAACAAGGTACTTTGTTATCACTAATGCCCGCCCCCGCCTCTCTCTCTCTCTCTCTCTCACACACACACACGCACAAGAATAGCCGCGAAACAAAATATTTTGTGTTTATCTTTGTTGTTGTATTATTAGGAAGCCTTCTCTGTGTTTCAATCGGGGCTATGATTGTATTCATGAAGTTGGCTCGGCATCTATAGTAATGATACAAAGACTTACTGGAAAATTTGGATAAAATTCCGTCCTCTCTTATGGATATTTTCCTGTTAGATCTGTGATCCTTCTTAACAAAAGACTCGTATTCTGGGTGTTCCCTTTTTTGGTGTTGTGATCTTTCAGAGAGCCGTGCAAGGGGGCGGGGGGGGGGGGGTGCTTAATGTTCAGCTTGGATACTTGGTTAGCTTGTCTATTTAGGCTTTTAGTCTGAGATCCTGAGGGACAAGAATGATAGTACTTAGTAGGCAGAGAGGGCTATTGAATTACTGTTCAAAGGAGGACATTAGGTTTGAGAGAAGATTTCCTTGTGGGGATATCTAACATGCCAGTTAATGTAGGTTTATGCCGGACTACCCTATGCTGCTCACTAATGTTTTGCTGCCACTTTGATTACAACAAGAAAATAATTGACCTGTTTATCTCACTGCAATAAGGGTTCAGAGTGATGACAATATAAGTACTGCTTACATGGTTATTTCCAATCTGAAATTGTTGTGACTTCTATTTGCATACAAGGAAGTACGATATTTCATGAGCAGTATCTTCTACTTGTGTTTGTGTTGCCTGTTAAGAGCTCCCGTCTTTATCTCTATCGTTCCCCTTCTCTCTTTTGTTATCACTAATATTTCTTTGACCTTGTTTGTTGCAGGATTGGCCAATCTTTCTGTTTCAGGTTAGACTTCATTCTTTTTCTTTTTTTTAATTAAGTTTTTCTGTATGGATGCTATGCATAATCTGCCACATATAGGTTCGTGTTCCCCTACGTTTTCCCCACGTCGAGAGCTTTATACTGTACTAGGCTTGTGGGCAGAAATTATATTGGTGCCTTTGCAATTTTTGTTTTTTTTTTAAATTTTTATGGGGGTTAACTTGATGATCATGTCAGCATTTATTTGTGCTAAGATTGTCTGTACAGACTGTACTTGAGCATGCATTCAATTAATAGATTGGAACCCTGAAGAAACTAATAATGGGACCCTCTTTTGAACATTGCAGATTGTGGAGGTTCTGATCCAGATCTCAAAAAAGAGATGGAGAAACAATTTGTGGACCTGTTGACAGAAGAACTCAAGCTGCAAGAGGGCGTTGCTGCAGAACATATTCAACATATGAATACCACATTGTCCGAGGCGAGAAGAGTAGCTTCTCTGTACCAAAGGGAGGCAGACAAGTGCGTAGCAGCAACAGAAACCTGTGAGGGTGCCAGAGAGCGTTCTGAGGCACTTCTGAGGAAGGAAAGGAAGTTAACTTTATTGTGGGAGCGAAGAGCTCGCAAAATGGGCTGGGAAGGTGAATAAAAGCTCTTCCCTTAAAGAGATATATACAACCCATTGTTGCGGGGAAGACGTTTAACTTCATTGCAGAAGCAAAGAGCTTGCAAAATATGCTTGGAAGGGAGGTGAATCATTCCACTTTGTAACTTATATGCATAGTAAGAGTAGAAGCAGGAAAAAACCCAGCTTATATAGGTCTCTATGTCTTCTGTTTTGTTCCTGACATCATGTTATTTTTCCCCAGCGTGTCAAACCACCAAAAAAAAAAAAGAAAGAAAAAACAAGGGCAATGCGTTTGCTTACACTGTATTCCCACTAATGTGTTGTAATTTATAGACCAGGTCATTCAGGTGTAAATTTGACACTGGTTACTGAATACAGAACCTCAAATTCTTTTTGCTATATTGATGAGCAGTTCTGGAGTGAATTTATCCACCTCTAGGAAATTTACGGAACGAAAACTCAGTTGTTATGGTAAATTTGCTCGCAGTTGATGATGTCCCTACTGAATCGACATATGGGTAGTGTAGTATAAATCATAAATGTAACATGAATCAGAAACCAAAACTTGTCTGCTCGTTTGAGTAGAAATTACATTTCAAGCATAGTCTACAAGATTTACATCTATACATGCTGAACTGACAGACCAACAGTATGATACAAAGAAACCTACATTCTTGAACCGAACTGGAAACCCACCCGTATTCATCAAGAACGCAACCACAATCTTAGCATTGTGAAGTGACACATTTTCATAGAAATCATACTCAAACTCTCCGATCCCTCATCTTTACACCTTGTAACCCATTCCAGCTTTTAGGGACATGTGACGCCATGTTGATCAAGCTGAGTCTAACAAAATGGTCCATATGTGTTGTCCTCAGACAGCGTGAATTTCCCGTGTTTGTGAAAGGTAGGTAATCTATCAAAAGTGGAGGGGGTGTCTGTCTCCAAATGCTGCTAAGTCCTTTAGATTTTCCTCCCAACTACTTCTTGCTAAATCTTAAGCACTTGTTATGCCTGGGTTCAGTAAGGCTCGGGGCCTGGCTTAGTTGCTTGTTCGGTTGAGTAATAGCTAGTTTCTCCATTGAATTTACAAATTTACGTAGATGCTTAATGTATTCTGGGTATGTCTCGAGGTTGCAATGGCCACCGCCTTTCACCCATAGTGGCTCATATTTCTCCTTTGAAAGTTCCCATAAACGTTTCCCATGGTAAAAGTCGACAATCTCGTCATCTGTTCCCTGCATGAATTCGTCAATCAGACAAACAGGTGAAAGGCTGTCAGACGATGCCTCTTCCTTTTTTCTTTACTGTCTGGGGTATTTACTGTCAGTTGGAACGGGTTAAAAAGATGATAGTTTCATATAGAGTTCATGGTTCAAAAAATCAAGCAACATCCAACGACTAAGGGATGAGATCATGCACACTTTCATTCACAACACCATTGAAATTATCATCTCAAGCAGGGCAGCGGAATGAGAGATGCAAAGGCAAAAGTAGAACTTACATGCATAACAAGAACTGGGCAGGTGACATGCCGAATTTTGTCAATGTTCTGCAAATATAGAACAGAAGTTTTTCGTTTATAATGCATACTGATAAAGGAACCAACAGATAGAACAGCAGAGAATCGTAACCAGAACATACTTTGAAAATGTCAAACCACATGGTCATCTTGACAGGATAGAGGACACGTATGCCAGAAAGTATAGCGCTATGAAGAACCACTCCCCTCAGTCTGGGCATACGCGATGCTAAATGTAAAGTCGGACCACTCCCAACTGATTGACCGTATAAAATCAAATCTTCCTGCTTAACTTCGTACTCTCTCTTCAAGCATTCATACACAGCCTCTATGTCGTAGTATGTGTTCTGTTCTGTGGGCTGCCACAATGCTACAAGCAATGAATAATCACAAATTGACAGGGAAAGTCGTAAAGACCTGAATCTATTCCTGAATACTATATAGAGATTTTATGCCTTCAATTGTTCCCGGCTTTGAGCTTTATCTAATAAATTTAAATTTATGCAAAGCAATTCGGATGGATTCAACATGATGGCATCCTTACCTTGCCTGTTGAAGCTCCATATCCGGAGTAGTCATAGCTGCAAAGTAGAAAACAGTTGTCAGAGATTTCAAATAAGGAAGCTTGTATTGTATGTATTGTAACTGCTTGGCTGAAAACAAGAAAAACACCCAACTCCATACGAAAACAAGTGAGAGATAGCTACAATCTTCAAGTTCCTCAAGAAACATATTTTGAAGTTCAACATCATCGCATCAGGAATTGATCAATCAAATTTATATGTCGCTCTATCCATGTGTCCAACTGAGCGACTTACTGCATTTGTTTTCTAGAAATGAGCGGGTAAAGACATGAAGTGAGCCAGAAACGAGAACCAATGTATACATAATTATCTATACACGGTCCAATTCAACTCTACCCAGGGTAATTGTTAAGCCGACAGCGATAGGTATGCTGATCTTTCAAACAAAGAAACTAACATATTGAATATAAACAAAGTCCCTATTCTTAGTTTCAAAACTTTCTTTGACCTTTGGAGTATTAGCTTAAGTTCTTGGTTGAAATCGTCCATGAGCATGGTTATTTTAAGACATTTCTAAGCAAGAGGTCTCATGTTTGAATCCCATGGCCCATATATTGAATTTCCGTACAGGGTTAAAGGGAGTTTTGTACCATCTATGCTCGAAACAGAGTGCATTAGCACAAGGGAGATATGTTAGACCATACAACTATTCACAGGCATTCAAATATTCGCTTTAGGTGTTTGGCTGCCAGCTTTTTGGGGTAGTTATTAACTTTTTTACCAAAGTGAAGAAACTATTTGATGTGTTTGGTAACAAGCTTTTCATATTAGCTTTTTGGACCCAATAAGCTAGTTTTTAAAAAGATACTTAGCAAGCTTTTTGAGGTAATTTTTCACAAAAAACTAGTTTACCAAGCACTTTTCCTACAATCAACTAATTCAAACAGCTAAAGTCAAACAACTAATCCAAATAGCTATCAGCTAACAGCTACTCCCTCTGTTCCAAATTAATTGACACTTTGACAAAATTTTGACCGTTAATTACTCACAAATCACAATGAGTTACAATATCAAATTACCATCATTAGAAAGATACTTTACTAAAAATTACAATGGAGGTAATTTCATATTGTAACTTATTATAATTTGTGAATAATTAACGGTCAAAATTTAGTCAAAATGTCAATTAATTTGGAACAGAGGGAGTACATGCTACAAACTAAGAGCTACCGGCTAGTTGCAAAACAGGGCCTAATAAACTTTTGATTGATGGTTCTTCTACGTCAATATGGTAAAATTCTTGTCAAATTCTTATGGAATCTCCATCAAATTTAAGTGTCCACTCACATGGGCAGATTTCTGTAACTCCATAAAAACTAATTTCCTTCCCCAATCCCCACTCAAAAGGAAATGACCCATTTCAAAACTATAAACAGAGACATCCCAAAATTACACAAAATTCCCCAAAAACAAACCCAGATAAGACATTCACATAATTGAGCGAAATTCACAACAAAATTGAGAGAAAACACCCAAAAAAACAGCAAATACCTCATGACATTAACCCGAAGATGAGCTCGAAGCTCGACGAAAAGCTCCTGCATCTGACCCAAATCAGCAGCATTTCCATGAGAGTACAAGAGTGTAAACCTGGCAAAAGGGTGTTTCCAAAATGTTGCCACCACTTTATTCCCAGCCTTGGTATCAACCACATGAACATCCACATTCATGTCTGCAGTTATCCCTGTGAACACCCACATACCATCGTCATCCTCCCTTTTCACCTCATAAGTTGGTGGGTCTGGTGGGAAAAATGCAAATTTAGCAGCCACATTTGATGTCATATTACCCATTTTTCTACTCAGATTGACAGCCAATTCCCCCCCCCCCCCCCCAAACAAAAAAACTTCAATGGGTATCAATGAAACCAACCAGAGATTGAGTATTTTTCAACATTATGGAATCCCCCCCCTCTTGTTCATCTTCCTCCTCTTTCTCCCTGGAAAAAGAGGATTTTTTTTGGTTTTTTTTTTGGGTTTTTCTTCTTCTGTTTCTCTGAGGGAGGCAGAGAAAAAAGAGTTTGAATTTTGGGGGAAAACAAAAGGAAAAAATGGGGGGTTCGGTGAGATTATTATTAGGGGGGAGGGAAAATTAAAGGGTTGGCGGAAAATGTTTGGATCCGATCTAAGCGGGTGAGTTTATTGACTTGAGTTGGAACTTGGAAGAACAAAAGGAAAAAAAAAAAAAAGGAAATCACATTCAAGCTTCACCAATCACCATAAACAGACAATGGTGGGAGTAGATTTTAGACTTTTAAAAGAGAGAAAAACAGATAAATCCGTTTTTGAAGCCTAACCCAGAAAATAATAAAAATTTCTTAATGTTTTCAGAATTTTAGAGAGTCTTTTATTTTCAAATATGTATAATAAATAATAATATCCATGGATTCTTTGACCATTGTACCAACATTCTGAATGTACAGTACATTTGACGAGCAACCAGCAGCCCTCTTGGTCTTTAGCAAGAACAAATTAAAATTGACGTCTACATTATATCAAAAAATTTAGCTTATTTTAAGGCACATGATTAACGCATGATTAATTATGTTACTCAACTTTTATGTTTTGTCATAATTGTCACCTAATTTTTTTTAGTCAAAATTATCTAGGCCCTGTCCTTTAAGGGTGCGTTTGGTAAGATTCTTAGGAAAATTTTTCCCGAGGAAAAGTTTCTCTGGAAAATTTTTCATTGGGAAAATTTTCCTTAGAAAACCTTGTAAATGGTGGGTCCTTTGTAAAAACTTTCCCGAGCTCAATGTACAACCAAACATGGGGAAAATAAGTTAACTCGGAAAAATTGACCATTTCTCGGGGGTTTTGACTAAACAAACGCACGATAATTAGAGGCTAGGTAAGATAGAAAAGGTAGAATAAGGTTGGATAGTAACATAGTGTTTGGAAAGTTGTGCCATATCATTTAAATATATGAATTTTTAAATACTCCTTCAGTCCCAAAATATTTGTCCCCTTTTAAGAAAAATCAACAAATTAATCTCAATTAGTAATAAAATACTAATAATACCCTTAGTTTTGAATTCAAAACTATTATTTATACTTTTCCCTCTCATATTTAAATACTTTTAAAATTCAAACTAAGGGTATTTTAGTAATTTCAATAAAATAAAAGTTTCCATGTTAGGAAAGTGGATACAATTTTGGGACATCCAAAAATGGAATAGTGGACAAATAATTTGGGACGGAGAGAGTAGATAGTAACTTTTTATAAGGTATTGTAGATAAGACAAGTTATGTTAGTCACATTATTTATTAAATATATGAATTTGAATTGGATTTTAATAATCCCTACTTTCACAATCGGACAACAATAATCCCTATTATCAATTTGGATTCTGGTGGTCCAAAAAAAAAAATTGGATTGTAGTGTGACATCGTCGAAAGTATACTCTAAATATCATAAATTTTGTGTTGCGTTTGATTCAAAATTTAGTATAACACTTTATCATGATTTTTAATAAATTTACGGTGTGTCTCCCAATTTTTTTCAATTTTTTATGATTTTTTTACTTTTAATCCTTTTAAAAAAATCATAATAATTGCTCGGAGTCTCAAAAAAATAATTTAAAAATTGTTTTAGTAACTATACTTCATTACCTTTCTGGAAGTTGGAACGAAAAAAACAAAAACAATATTAGGTAGGAAAGAAAAAATAAAAAGAATTTGGAGGTGGATTTGGTACTAATACAATTTTATTTTATTTTTGGACCATGGATTTGGTACTAATACTACAATAAAATTTTATTTTATTTTTGGACCACCATAATACAAACTGAAAGTAGGGATTATCGCCATCCAATTTACAAAAGTTGGGATTATTATAATCCAATTTTCCTTTTTAAATATATATTATACATGTCAAGCAAGTAAGGAAGCATGACTAGTGTGAAAAATGTGTAATAAATTAAGTGGGATAGGTAGGATAATTTATCCTACTTCACAAAAGAGCATGACCTAATTTTTTAAACTAGTCAAATTTGGCGATGACAACCTGTTATTGTGGGTAAGAAGTGTGTGTTACGATTGTCAGTGGCATAGCGTGCGAGTGGAAGAACATGTCACTTCCCTCGAGTGTTAGTTTCTTTTTATTCTTTCCCCGAACTCTTTTTACTATGCACGAGTTATTCACACTTTCTCCAATAGTCCTAGACATTTTATGGTTGAATTTGCTCGAATCACCCAGCGAACAAAACTTGTGATTCAATTTTGGGGTTTCCAACTACATTGGATGTGAAATTTGGTAATGAAATTTAAGGATTCCTGAGAATGGTAAAAGAGAAGAAGAACGAGGATTAATAAAAAGAAGTGGAAGTGTCTAACTGATGTTTGCATTAAAGACTTCCAATTTGATTTGTGCTATCCAAGAAAAAATAAAGATAAACTAAAATACAAAAACCTACAGTAGTAGCTGGCGAAAAAGAAGTGAGCACTTTGAATGATAATTTTAATTAATTTAAAAATTTGAGTGACAATTTCAATCAATTCAAAAAGTTGAGTGACTGTTTCGACTAAAAAAAATACTAGGATGACAATTTTGACAAAAAATAAACGTTAGGTGACACAATTAGCCAGCACACACTTATCTTATTATTCATTCTTTTTCTTTCCGGAAAATTGATCATAAGGTCCCTTTTACTAGTTTAATTCTAAAAAAAGTTTTATAAAAAAAAGTACTAGTTGGCACCTTCAAGTCCTAATTTATTAAAAAAAAAATCATTTGGCTCGCCATTATCCTAATGTGGGAAGTGGGTGGATGGAAATGTTATGTATATGACCCAGTAAATGAATACCGATCTAGGAGAGGAGACACAATGAGTGGTTGTCTCGGTGAAGCAAGACTACCAATGGCATTGTGACGTCGACGATGATGAGTTCGGATTCCAAGTTGGACGTCGGCGAATGGGAACTGAAAATAGTTGATTCTAAACTGAAGCAAGTTGATTGAGCACCACCGAGAAAAACTTTAGTGAAACTCAAAAAATATGTTGGTGAAGTTGATTGACTTCGTATATTTGTTAACCATTTATCATCCATTGACATTAAGCAAAACATCCATGGATTTTGTCGTCATTAATAAAGGATAACAAATTTTATTTCCAACCGAGGACTCTGTACACTAGGGAATCACTTGTCGTCCATTTTAATTGACTAGACAATCCATGAATGTTGTAATCTTCAATAAAGGATAGCAGTACATTGTTTATTGGACACTCCTGCAAATATATTTGTTACTAATTTCAGATCCAAATTGATTCCATGATGCATGGGCATCGTAATGTACATGAAAGGATAGTAAGGTTCATTCTTCTTCAATCAACCTCAAGGACTTCCCATTCGTTTCAAAACCAAATAAAAATACTTTAACACAACTAAGTGTTCATTAGCAAGGTTACCAAAGCACATGTACAATTCTGAAATTACAAACACATCATGTTCCAACATAAAATCTCAAGAAACCTGATGTAGTGAAGCATTGTCTTCACTGCAATAAAGCATGCATGACATACTCTCCACACACTGTGAAGTGAACAATTCCCCAATGGGCACAACATCACCTGAATGATTAATATCAACACCAAAGGATCCTCGTCGTCTCGCATGAGTACTCCGACTCATCAAAGTTATCATTGTGTGCATGTGGGTACACTAGATGACCCCAAAGGATCTTATGCTGCTCTTAGACCCGAGCATTGAGCGGGTAGGGCGGCCGGGCAGTGGGCGAAAATTTGTGACCACGGCGAGCCCGACCGGCCCGTCGCCGGGTCAAGTAGTGTCGGCGAGCCACGACCGGTGCTGCGGGCGATGGTGTCAGACAACTGAATTTTTTTATTGACTTCTCCATGCATTTTAGACTTAGGCATTGAGCGGGTCGGGCCGGGTCGTGGGCCGGGTCAGGCCGACCCAATTTCTGGATTTCTTTCTTTCATTTATATTAGCGGGTCGGGGTCGGGTCATAGACCCTTGGCCTGAGCTCGATCGTCCATTCTTCGGGGCCCCGGTCTTTTCGGACCGGACCAGGTCACCCTCAAAAAAGGCGGCCTTGACCCGCAATTTTTCGGGCCAGGTCGGGTCGGGCCGGGCGGGTCTTGGGCCCATTACCCAGGTCTAGCTGCTCTAGCCTAATTAATCCCTTCAATCATGTTTCTTGTGTGCAATCGAACTCATTAAAGTTAGCATAAACAATACACTTAACTTTCCACATTATCAAATTACTTTGTCCCACAAGCATAGAGCATTGCTTTCATTATTTACCTCTCAGCCATTATACATGATTGTCCTTAAAAAAATTTCACTACATCACTTTCTCCAACAAACATTACAAACACACGCTTATTATAGTTCAAGATATACAATAACTTCCCCCCTCCTTCCCCCTAAAAAACCGTCACCCATAACGTCCTCAATCGACTTACAAATATTAATGAACATTAGCATTCATCCAAAAGCATCTACTGTAGCCCACTTGATAATTACACATTTCATTCAGTAAATCCCCAGCATAAAGCCACCCCATAATGAATACACTATACCTCCTTTACACAGATTAACGCTCACAATTTTTATTTACCAAAAATAAGATAACAAAAGAATCAAAATGGATACATTTGGAGTCACAACTCATAAGAAGTTGCTCACATTCTCTTATGTATTCAACCACACTAAGAGCTCATTGCTTAAGAGAGAACAAACGATTGTATAACTCCTCTTTGTAGCTTAATGACATAAAACGCCTTTCCTTGTACTTCATAAGTTTATCCCAAGTCCTATTTCGAGACTTGCCTTTCATATTCCTCTGCTTCTTGAGGTTTTCAATCCACAATGACGCATACTTGGTTAATTAGAGAGTAGCCGCCTTGTATTTTTTAGCCTCATCATACTCCTTGATGTTAAAGATCTTATCCATTGCTTGCGCCTATTCTAGGAAGTCTTTCAGATTCAAACTTCCATCAAAGGCAGGAGGATCAACCTTAAGATCACCCAAATCATCTATTCATCTTCTTAGTTGAGGGAGCCGAATGTAGGACTTCAAATCAAAATCCATGGTCCTTGCTCCTTCACTCATTCCACCCCTAGACATAGCATCATTGCCCTTAGGTTTTCTTGCCCAGATTGCGCATCACCAATATGTGGCCTTGGATTCCCATATCTTCTCCTTGGAGTATCAAGTCATATGTTGGCCACCACATTGATAAGGTCTCTCATTTGACGTATCTTTGCCGTTTGACTCTCTTGAAGATGTTGGATGACTTGATCAAGAGTCATCCATATAGGCAAGGGGTGGGGAGTTAGGAAATAAGAGGAGGCATTAGTTGAACCATCCAAATTTGTGTTGGTTGGAGAAACCATTTAGTGTAATGTGGTTCTTTTGTAGCTAATAAAGATGAATGGATGGGGGTTTGAGGTTATTTTGTAGCTAAGGGAGTTTGTGGAGTTTAGAGAGGCTAGATTGTGTTCAGGAAGATGGAGTGGAACCAGTTTGACAAGATACCAATGCAATGAGAATAATAATCACAATTATAGAGTCAAATGCATTACGGGCATTGGTAATTGTTGGGTTTGTGTGGCCTATTGGATCCTCGATGGGGTCCAGAACGGAAAAGAATCGACAAATCCTGCGAGACGGGGCCAGCGGGGCAGAGACGCTACCAGCGTCTTCGTCACGGAAGAAAAACGCAGCCAGCGTTTTTCGGCGCTACCAGCGCTTTGTTCAAGTGAAGCTCTACCTCCTTGTTGGTAGGCGCTATTAGCGTGTAAAACCGAGAGGCAAAGTTTGGAGACGCTGCCAGCGCCTCTTTGGCCGACTGTTGGTTGCGGCGATGTTTTCCTTCTTTTGTTATTTAGGTTATTGTTTTAACCTAGTTTCTTTTCTTCTCTATTAGTATAAATATTACACATGTATCTCCACCATAATCACGACATGTGGCGCACGCCGCACGGTGCTCGTCGAGTACGGTGAACAATGATCGAGTTATAGAGAGTCAGAGAGGGAGAAAATATTGAGAGGGAAAAACGTCTCACCAATATTTTTGATCCCAATTGTATCCCGAGAGAGAAAGATTGTGAGTTGTGAGTGAGAGAGATTGTGATAGTAATCTCCTCTATTGTGGACCGCTAGTGATCAGGTTGTACTCCTCCTTTCTCATAGTGGATTGTTTTCTGGCTGTCTTCGTCTGTTGGTTTTTCTCCGAATTCTTCGGTTTCCCACGTAAACCTTGTGGTTGTGTTCGTTTTATCGCTCTTAATTTTTGTTCCTGAATTTTGTCGTAATTTCCGTCATCTCAATTCGATTCTAATAATCGCTTCCGCTGTTATCTTGCTACTATTTTTCTCTAAGAAGTGGTATTAGAGCCTCACAAGGGTATCTGAGCCTAACAAGTGGTATCAGAGCAAGAGGGAGATGGCTTCAATCATGAAGTGCGAAATTTCAAAATTCGACGGAACAGGGAGACTGTAGTTGAAGGCCTTCCTGATTCAGCAGGGGGTAAGGGATGTTGAGTATCCCTACACGAAGACTGATGTAACGATGAGCGATGAGAACTTCAAAAGGGTTAAAGAAAGAGAACTAGGGCAGTCTGAGTTCGAAGTGGAGCAGGTTGAGGCTCAAGGTGGAGCCATCGGAATCTGCAGTCAGGAGCAAGCCGTTGATGCTACTCAAACAATTCAGGTTGATGAGCCTGATGTTCCTCAGGTGGAGGAAGAACCGCGCGTGGCATGGGATCGTCCCAGGAGGGAGATCAGGAGACCAACACAGTATACTGAATATTAGGTGCACAATAAGGGCCATGTAGAGAGTGATTGTTGGAAAGACCAGAAGCAAGGTAGTAAGGAAAACCGCACAAAAACTCGGATCGCAAACTATGTTGAGTACAGTTCAGATGCAGAGAGTTTTGTGTTAAGGATGGTGGTAGAACCCTGAAAGAGGTTCGTGAAATTCCTAACATAATCTGCAATTTGATGTCTTTGGGTATTCTTGAGGTTAACAGTTGTAGGTACAAAGGAGAAGATGGTGCCCCAAAAGCGCGTAGGGGTTCCATGGTTCAGATGAAGAGAGCCAGGAAGGGAAGCCTATACACCCTACAGGGGTCTACAGTTACGAGAACTACAGAGGAAGTCTCAAACAGCACAGGTGGTCTCAAACAAGTATCCAGGCAGTGGTATGCGATGTTTACCGCTTAAGTGCCCTGCAGGGCTACGCCCTGTGGAGGGGCGTGTTGATAGCGACAGTCAAGATGTTTATCTGGACCAATAGCTCAGATCATGGTCCAAGGTGGAGTTTGTTGGGTTTTGTGTGGCCCATTGGATCCTCGGTGGGGTCTAGAACGGAGAAGAATCAACAAATCCTGCGAGACGTGGCCAGCGGTGCAGAGACGCTACCAGCGTCTTCGTCATGGAAGAAAACCGCTGCCAGCGTTTTACGGCGCTACCAGTGCTTTGTTCAAGTGAAGCGCTACCTCCTTGCTGGTAGGCACTACCAGCGTGTAAAACCGAGAGGCAAAGTTTGGAGACACTGCCAGCGCTTTCTAGGCGCTGCCAGCGCCTCTTTGGCCGACTGTTGGCTGCGGCGGTGTTTTCCTTCTTTTGTTATTTAGGTTATTGTTTTAACCTAGTTTCTTTTCTTATCTATTAGTATAAATATTACACATGTATCTCCACCATAATCGCCGCACGGTGCTCGTCGAGTACGGCGAACAATAATCGAGTTATAGAGAGTCAGAGAGGGAGAAAATATTGAGAGGGAAAAATGTCTCACCAATATTTTCGATCCCAATTGTATCCCGAGAGAGAAAGATTGTGAGTTGTGAGTGAGAGAGATTGTGATAGTAATCTCCTCTGTTGTGGATCGCGTCACACCCTGTGATAGTGATCGGGTTGTACTCTTCCTTTGTCATAGTGGATTGTTTTCTGGCTGTCGCCGTCCGTTGGTTTTTCTCCGAGTTCTTCGGTTTCCCACGTAAACCTTGTGGTTGTGTTCGTTTTATCGCTCTTAATTTTTGTTCCTGAATTTTGTCGTAATTTCCGTCATCTCAATTCGATTCTATTAATCGCTTCCGCTATTGCCTTGCTACTATTTTTCTTTAACAAGTGGTATCAGAGCCTCATAAGGGTATCTGAGCCTAACAGTAATCCTCATAAGCATTTTCACATATTTCTTTGCATCAATACCACTTAAACTAAACACCATGCACTCAAAATAAGTAGCAAAACAACCCTCTTAAGCACCAAACAAAATCCAGGACTAAAATAGAATACAAGGACAAAATTCTAGTAACAAAATAAATAAAAAATGTCAACCTTAGCTCCGATACCAAACTGATGCATATTTCAAGGTTCTTGAATAAATTTTCAAGACATTAACACTCCCAAGGATCATGACAACACTTGGCACATTCGAAAAATCAATATTTCTTCAATAGAACACTAGGAGTCTCATTGAAATCACGTCAACACCAATGAACTCACGCCCAAACAAGCACCAACGAACAGTAACTTGCACAAAGGAAACAAGATATGTAAGAAGGATATGACTAACGATAAAGATTTCTCACCAAGTTAGTCTAGGATTCACCAAGGATAGTGATTAAAAGCTTGGCCACCATCAATTCCACATAAGAATCCAAAAGTCCCACTAATCCAAGACATAAAGTAGCACTAATCTTGATCCTAAAGGAACTACTCCAACACCTCCAAGGACCTTGGATAAAGCAAAGAGATTTTGAGAGAGTTTGGGATAATACCTGAGTTTCATACATCAAAATAAGCTAACCCTTTACCCTTTATATACTCTTTGTATTTATAGAGAAATAAGCAAAGCAAAGGATTCAAAACCCTAGGCAAAGGATAACATCAAGGGCTAAGATTACTCATACAAAATGTTGATCAAAGGCTAGGACTACATGATGGATTTCCAGCCATGATCTCATCCCACTTAGCAGTTATAACAAAATATAAACCAACTTGGGGATTAAGGAAAATAACTACAAGAAGGGGGGGGGGGGGGAGGGAACACTTGCCTAATCACAACCAACCTAGTATAAATAGTACAATGAGATAGTGGATATTGCAGAAATATGTTGAATGTCCTCCTTTGGCAACATAATTCCATTTTTTCTTCCTTCATTTCAAGAGCTTCCCAAATTAAAATAATCCCATGAATATCGTAAACAAGATTAAATATGGATTTGCCCTTGACAGCCAGTTGTCCTTGGTGCAGTTGAAACCTTGGAAGTTAAAGCCTAAACTGAGCTTGGACCTAAGTTGTGAACTTGAAAATAAGCATAGTCCCATGAAATTTATTTCTGTCGAAGGATATTGAGCTCCTAAAGGCCCTTGACTAGATCTTCGGAATATCCCAAAAGCTCACAATGTCCTTGGATTTCCATGATCAAGGTTGAAGAAGTGTGTCTCATACTTGAAGATTAGTAGGATATCTTGATAGCTTGCCTTGATCAAACCTTTATCCTTGGCTCCCGAATCATCAACCAAGACTTAAACATTAGGAGAGATTAATATGCATCATAAAATTTATTAGGTTGCTCCTACCATGGGCTGAGCCCAGTTATGCATAGATGTGTCGTAAGAGGCACCTAGTGTCAAGCAGCAATGGGGGGATAGTGTGCGGGGCCGAGGGTGTCTGGATTCAAGGCTTTATGGTATCGTTTTGATGTTTGTACCCCACTCATTGCATAAGAGAAAGTGGTCCGTAAGGGTCTTAAAATGGCTAGGGGCTCAGGAGTGACACACTTGGAGGTAAAAGTCGACTATAATGGTGGGCTAAATGCTCTAAAGGTATAAGTATGAAACACATGAGCATTAAATCAATCATTGAGCAGTGTTATCTGTGGATATCCATGACAGGTTGTGTGAAGGTTTTCAGAGAAAATAACTACCGATTGCAGCTATAGTGGAATCAAACGAGATGGCGAAGATCATGATAAAATTTAGGAACAAAAATTAAACGATAAAAACAAACACCAGAATTACGCGGGAAACCGAAGAACTCGAAGAAAATCACACGGAAGGCAACAACCAAAATTAATCCACTATGAGAATTGTAGGAGTACAAATCGATCACTATCACAGGGTGTGATACGATCAATAATGGAGATTACAATACAACCTCTCAATCTCTCAACTAACAATCTCTCAAGAGTCTAGGATTACAAAGTGGAGAAAAAATGATAATTGATAACTCTTTCTTCTGTCGACTAGGGAGAGAAACTAGGTTAAATAATATTAACCCACGAAAAAATAACTGGCGAACCCACGAAAAGAGTGAGTGAAACGCGGGTGGTGTAATAACTCAATGTTAACTAGACCCTAATGTTGTTTAATTAAGTTAAGTAATCAAGATTAATTAACCAAAGTCGCGCATTTCAATTCACCTAACTGTGCGTTTTGTAGGAGTTGAACAGCGCAACGACCACCGACTCTCCATCATAGGAATTTCAGTAGATATCTCTCAAATAGTATTACTGATCCTTCCTAGTAAATCATAGTATTTTGAGCTTTTGTCTGATTTTTTCTCATTTGAATTTATGATTATTGGAGAATTGAGTACTCATGAAATTTCTATTCGTAAAATTTCTTATAGTTTAGTCTAGTAAGAATTTTATTCGGGAAACCCCAAATTATTGTTATTGGGTTAAAAAGAAGGGATTAGTAAGTGTTCGGGCCTGTTTATTTTTATTTTTTTTTCTTCCTTCTAAAACAACCCAATATTTTATAGCAGTTGGGCCATCCTTATAAGAAGAGAAGGCAATAATATACTCCCACATTCTTTTAATTTTAATATCAGATTCAAACTCTTCATTCAAGAGTCAAGACCCTCTCTCTCCCTCACTCACCATCTGCCTGTCTTCTGCGTCTGTGCCCTCTGCTCGTCGTCCCCCTCTGTTATGCCAGACGCCGACGCCAGGTCACCGAAGGAGTTGGTCGACAAGTGCTGCCGGCGGTCCCCTGTAGCGAGCTGCCACCCCTGTTCCTCTTTCTGCCTCTCTTTCTCTCCTATTTTCTAAGGTATTCCCTAAACTCTTATGTCTCACCTCAAAGTAATTGATTTGAATGATTCTTGATTATGAATTTCTTAGTAGAATTAATTATTTTAGAGAGCAATGAGAATGTAAATTATAATATTGGGTCTTGTTGATTATTGAGGAGAAAACTTGGTTGAAATTGATGTGAATCAAGTAAGAAACTATAAAAGTATGTTTAATTGTTGGAATTTTATGATGCATGTTGTTTTCAATGGTAATCTGAGGTTCAAGAGTATATGCATGTTAATTAGGTAGAAGTAAAGAGAGTTAAAGTTGACTCTTGAGTGGAGAAATGCTAGGATTTTAGTTAGATTATACTAAATTGTGATAATTTGTGAGTGCATGTCAAGAACCAAAGGTTTCTATGAGTTGTGAATAGAATTGAGGATTCCAATTGTTGTATGTGTATGAATGGGATTGGATTGTTGAAGAAAATTCAAAGTATTGAGTGAAAATCACAAGTTTAAGTGAAATTCATGCTCGGTATTGTGGAAACCATGAGAATTAGATCTTGCATGTGTTTATGTGACCCAAAATAAAGGGGATTAGTCAAGTAATCTATTGTGATGGGAAGTGTAGCAAGGGAAAACACAATTAAGGTATGCATTAGAGTATTAAATCAAATAAAAAGCTAGGAAGAACATCAAGATTGGCGGTTTTTCGAGTAAATCTCGAATCTGAATTTTCTGTAGGCAACCGGGACTCCCGTAACCAAGAACATTGTGAAAAATAGTAGCTTTAAGTATTAGCTTGCATCCGGTTTTGGAATTTTAAGATTTCGTTGTGTATAACTCAAGTTATTACAAATTTAGTGAAGGGCTTCCATTATAGACGTTTTTTGGTTGGACAGTAGGTTTATGGGTGATTTCAAGGGATAAATAGATTTTATTAGCTTACGCGTTCAAAATAAAAGTCGTAGTATACTTCGCAAACTTTCCGAAATGGGGTTTTATGCATTCATTGGACATCGGGAGAGAAAGTTATGAGTCATTCTTTTCAGCTACGTAATTAAATTCTGCCCAAAAAATAATGGTGATCATAACATATTCTAGACACTTTTAGGACCTTTTCTAGTGATTGTATGAGTTTGAAGTCAACATAAAAGTTATAGTATGCATTTCAAGCTTTCTATAGACTACTCTTGTGCAGTCAATCAATACTTGGAGATTGAATTATAGGCTTCCGAAACACCACTCCAAAGCATTTTTTTTCCAAAAAGTCTGCTTGGCTATTTTATTTCAGTTCTTTTACAATTGTTCTTAGATTGAGCTTTAACTAGGAAGTTGTAGGTATTAATTCGAACCTTCCAAAGAGTCCTCTTACAAGGTCTTTCAAGATATGTAGAAAGAGTTATACCTTCCAAGTACTGTGAAAATTCCTGGAATCTTCCAACTTATTGAGTTTATGTTTTATTGGTCTATTCAAAGAACTCTTCCCTTCTAAAAAAAACTCAACCTAAGTCTTTTTCTTATTTCTTATTTCTTATTTCAAGTAACCTCCAAGGGGTCGTTGCCGCTATCTGTTCAAGTCCGCTCAAGTGCAAGTGATCCTTCAATCGGTCCGTTTCAAGGTACACATATTGCATGTACTCTTTGATATTAAACTCTTTTATCTGAGTTTAATAAGCAAGTGTAATAAGTGTAATGAAGATAAGGTTTTAATTGTTTTGTCACGTAATTATGGCCCCGACCCATGTTACTTGTGCCATCGAGCACTACCAAAGTTATTACCTGGCCAGTGTACACCCATCTGGACCTCCCGATCAGTCCACGTATGCGCATACGGAGGCTTAGACCGATGATCGCAAGCAAGGGACCATCAAGATAGCATGTTTATTGTTATTTCATTGTTTTATTGTTTGCAAAATGATTTGAAATGCGCGAACTAAAATGAATTGTTAGTTGTTTGACTGTATAGGGGTATGCGTATTGAGTTTATCTCATTTGCAAATGTAATTTATGTTTTGTTTTAGGTGGTCCTTCGAAAGGAAAGTCTCCCAAGGCAAATTCCACTAAGTCACCCGCTGACGCTTAGAAGGTGAACTCTCTTGGTTGTAGTTGGTGCTTTTGTACTTTGATAATGGAAATACGATTATTTTGGAGATGTATATAACAAAGATATGGTGGATGGTACACTTGGTGTATGAGTTCATGATTTTCTTATGTATTATGTCATGAAAACTCATTTGGGGGTCGTAGTATTGCTGATTTTATGATGTCTCTTGTTGAACCATAAGTGTTTTAATGTATGTTACTTGTGGGAAATTATCTACTTTCAAGTTATGAGTAAAATGTTATTGCTTGTTTCTTCCTTGGGTTTTGTATTGTTTAGCCTCGTACACAGTAGTGAACGACGGTAATGCTCTTAGGTTAATTAATCCGCTGCACTAATTATTGAATTAAGTATGTTTAAGTCTTAATCTAGTGATTATAACATGGGGGGCGTTACAGGTGGCGCATCTGAGACGCAGGTGGCGTTGGAGTTTGGCGCAACTAGCGCTTCATTGTGTTGCCTTCTCCATTTGAGGTGCGAGTTGCACCTCTCGGGACGTGGCCTACGCCTCTTCCCTTCCTAGCCTATTTTCGGACCCCTGGGAGGATCCAATTGGCCATAACACCCTACAGGTTGGGAGGTCAAGTAGCCCATTATTACTGGGAAGAGAATGAAGCGGTCAATGCTTTATAGCTAAGCTAGCTTTAGATAAAAAAAAAAATTTCGATAATTGAAAGTCTTATAAAGGCAAAAATCTGCATCAAAGATGTCACAAAGATTCAAAAAACAACAAAGAAAAGAGCGAGACAAAGCCACAATAGCTAAAAGGTACAACCATGTATTGGAAACAAGGGGTAGAAAAGGATGGAAAACTTAGATAATCGAGAGAGTCGTAGGCGTACCTACTCTCCTTAGACTTATATACCGACCGTATATAGTCGCAGGATAAAACTCTTGCCTTATAGGAGGAGACTTAAACAAACTCTCAATCCTCACCTAAGATGTGCTGCAGTCACAGCCTAGAAAGGGGGTGTATGGGAAGGAATGAAGTAAATGTTAAGGGGAGGAGGAACACCCCTATTTATAGTGCAAGGATGCACTCTTGGACAGGGTAGAGATAGGATGATGATGTAGGACTTGCATGGATAAAGAAGTTAGGATAGTTAACCACGCCTAACTACCCTTATCAACACAAAAAACATGTGCTTGAATTAAATTGAGCATGTGGAAAAATAAGACAAAATTGTCTTGTATTCTTAAACTTAGTACACTTAATTTTCCACACTTATTGCTCATCAATCTCACACATACACTTGAAAAACATCAACAATCCTCCGCCATTTCGAGTGTATGGAATTCTTAACTCATATTCCAACACCTCCGCCAACAAAACACATTAAATCACACAACTCAAAACACACAAGAGAGTAAGGGTTAGTCATGCATCTTAGATTGTTTCTTGCGAATTGAACTTCTAAGTAGTGAACATAATTACAAATGTCTGAATGTGATAGTTGACAAAGCATTGAACTTCACATCCTTGTTGAACATTTGGATACATCACACCGACATGACTTAGCCAAATCAAGAAACCTCAAACTTATGACACTATTAAACACCGTGTGTCCCATATCCTCTCGTGAGCAAATCAAAGCTAAGCCCAATAGCTCCTTGAAGCGGCTACACTTCTTGCTCACATAGGTAGACCGAAACTTATATGCTCCTGTAATCAAGCACCCATCCTTAATAAGTCTATTAAGAGTAAACACTCATCCTCTTGTCATTACAGAACTTATGCAAAACACTTACCCTTGGGATGGTTTTGAAACTTGTGCTAACACAAATACTATGCAATAAAGTCACCTCCAAGGGCTTGACATCAAGTCAAGTATCAAGAAGAGACACTACTACTAGTATTTGTCAAGATAGGGCTTATACCCATCCCCCTTAATGATTTAATCACCAAGTCCTTGGATAATCCCTTAGTCAAGGAATCGGCAAGGTTTGCACTTGAAGGCACATATCCGATAGTCACTACCCCATCCTTGATGAGTTGATGTGTGTATGCATGTCTAAGTCCAATATGCCTTGACTTTCCATTGTAGACATGACTATACACCTTTGCTTGGGTAGATTTACTATCACAATGTATAGAGATTGGTGCCATAGGCTTAGGCCAAATTGGCAACTCCAACATCAAATTCCGAAGCCACTCCGCTTCCTTACAAGCAGCGGCCAAGGCCACTAACTCGAATGCCATAGTGGAATCTGAAATGCAACTTTGTTTCTTGGAAGCCCAAGAAATAATTCCACCACCAAGCATGAAAAGCCAACCCGTGGTTGAGGAATAGTCCTCCTTATCACTAGCCCAACTTGCATCCGAGTATCCCTCTAAAACTGAGGGTTCTCCTTTATAGTATAGGGCATAGTTAGGGGTTTTCTTAAGGTATCTTAGCACCCTCCTTATTGCATGCCAATGGTACTTACTAGATTACTAGTGTACCTACTTAATTTTCCAATTGCATAAGCAATGTCCGGCCTTGTGCTTGTCATGGCATACATCAAGCTACCAATAACCTTGGCATACTCTTCTTGACAAATAGCTCTTCCTTCATTCTTGACCAAATGAAAGCTTGCATCAAAAGGTGTTGACACCGGAGTGAGTTTCTTACATTTGAACTTCTCCAACACCTTTTCGATATAATGGGATTGTGAAAGACTAATACCATCATTATTTCTAATGATCTTAATGCCCAATATCACATCTACCTCACCCATGTCTTTCATGGAAAACTTGGATGAGAGAAAACTCTTAGTTTTCTCAACTTGTTCCATGTCAGTACCAAAAATCAACATGTCATCCACATACAAGCAAATAATGACTCATTTTCCATTCTAAAACTTATAGTACACACACTTATCAGATTCATTAATTACAAAGCCAAAAGAAAGCACAACCTCATCAAACTTTTGATGCCATTGTTTAGGAGCTTGTTTTAAACCATATAAAGACCTAACTAGTTTGCATACTTTCTTTTCTTGTCCCTTAGACACAAAGCCTTCGGGTTGCCTCATGTACACCTCTTCCTCTAATTCACCATTTAGAAAAGCAGTCTTAACATCCATTTGGTGAATTTCAAGCTTAAAAATAGTGGCTAACGCTATTAGAACTCTTATAGTCGTTATTCGTGCCACCGGTGCATAGGTGTCAAGTAGTCTATACCATGTCTTTGCGTAAAGCCCCTTACAACTAATCGGGCTTTATACCTTTCTATGGTACCATCTACTTTCCTTTTCCTCTTAAAAATCGATTTAGAAGTGATAGGCTTACTACCGGGTGGAGGATCCACAAGGATCCAAGTATTGTTCTCTAGAATTGAATCCATCTCTTCTTGTATAGCCTCCTTCCAAAAGGGGGCATCTTGTGATCCCATGGCCTCACTAAAAGTCTTGGGAACACAATCAATGCTATGGACGTAAGGGATTTGATTGTAAATCTCATCCCTTGTTCCCTCTACCAAATAAAGATAGAAATCATCCCCAAATGATTTCTCTTTTCTAACTCTCTTACTTCTTCTAAGACCATCATTTTCATGATGTTCATTAGATACTTGTTCATTTGGAACCATGTCACAAGTGACATATTTGGGTCTTGGTATTGAATGGAATCGTTGCTCATCAAATAAAGCATCAATGGATTTTATAACAGTGTTCACCGTTATATACTCATTAGGTTCAATAACCATGAACCTATAAGCCTTACTATCTTGAGTATATCCAATGAATATGCATTCAATACCCCTTTCACCCAACTTTCTCTTCTTAGGTTCGGGCACTTTAACAGTTGCCCTACACCCCCAAACCCTTAAATGACTTAAGTTTGGTTTGTGTTTATTCCAAATCTCATAGGGAGTAATAGAATTATCCTTAGTAGGTATTCTATTCAAGATGTAGCATGCGGTAAGCATGGCTTCACCCCAAAATCCCTCACTTAATCCAGAGTTAGAAAGCATAGCATTAACCATTTCTTTAAGAGTTCGATTTTTTCTTTCGGCTACCCCATTTTGTTGAGGAGTATAGGGGGTTGTCACTTGATGAACAATACCGGTTTCTTGAAAGTATTTAGGCTCATAATACTCCCCACCCCTATCCGATCTAAGGATTTTAATAAAGGATTCACAATGCAATTCATTTTTGGCCTTAAATGATTTAAATTTATCAAGTGCTTCATCTTTAGTTCTTAATAAATAGACTTGGCAATATCTTGAATAATCATCTATAAAAGTGATGTAGTACTTCTTACCACCAATTGTAGGATTAGTGTGAAAATCACTCAAGTCACTATGAATAAGATCTAGTAACTTAGATTCCCTCTTAATACATGGAAAAGATGCTTTAGTAATTTTGGTTATCATGCATGTCTTACACTTCTTTATATTATCATCTACTTGTGGAATTAAATCAAGTCTAGACATGACTTGCATTTTCCTAAAATTCACATGACCAAGACGATAATACCATAAAGAAGAAAGGGAAGAAAGTTGCACATACATATAACCGGAAATTACTTCATTAACATTAGCAATATCAATAGAGTAATTACACACAACATTAAGCTTAAACATGGTCCCACTAACATAGCCCTTACCCACGAAAATACCACCCTTAGAAAGTACATAATTATCTCCATTATACACTTGGAGAAACCCATGCCTACTTAACAAAAATCCGAAAACTAGATTTTTACTCACTTCCGGGGAAAAATAGACATCCTTAAGAATAAGAGTTTTTTCGGAAGTGAACTTGAGATCGATTTGGCCAACACCTTTCACCGGAACCGGAGCATTGTTTCCCATGTAGAGACTCTTGCCCTCCTCGACCGAAGTGAAACGTGTGAAGAAGGAACGATTGTTGCATACATGCCTAGCGACACCCGAATCAACAAACCAAGCGTAGTCCTCACATACTACGTTGATTTGTTCCTTGATCATAGCAACGAACTCATTTGGTGCTTTCTCCTTGCCCTTGTCATTTTTATCGAGTAGGCCATGTTTCTTTTTCCAAACATAGCAATCTCGTTTCTTATGTGTGGGACTACCTTACTCCCAACACAAGGGCTTTTTGTTATTGTTGGCCACTTTCTTGCTTTTGTTGTTCTGGTTGTTGTCATTAGGCCTTTTCCTCTTGCCCTTTTGACCAAGGCTAGAACCGTCATCTTGTACAACATGAACCTTAGAGGCATCCTTGGGATCATCCTGTAAACGCAACTCTTCCTCGATACGAAGATGGTTAGCAAGTTCCTCAATAGTCATTGCCTCTTTCTTATGTTTAAGGGTTTTCTTAGTGTCTTTCCAAAAGGGGGCAACTTATCAACCAAAGCAGAAACTATGATAGACTCATCCATGTTCAGATTATGTAGTTTAAAATTGCTTAAAATACGTTGGACTTCATGAAGTTGGTCTAAAACAGGACGACCCTCAATCATGCGATAATTCATGAATTGACTATCCAAGAAATTCTTACTTGATGCGTCCTTCGACATGTATTTATTTTCCAATGCCGCCCAAAGATCTTTAGCGGTCTCATGTTTTGATAAACATCAAATAGGGTGTCCTCCAATGCCGTTGAGAATGTATCCACGGTATATGCAATCATCATTCTCGAATTTCTGGCGCCTTCTTGTCTCCGCCAAAGTCTCGTCATCTGGATCCTCGGGGTATGGCGATGTTAGCACGTAGACCACCTTCAACGTGGTTAGGATGAAGTGCATCTTCTTTTGCCATCGACGAAAATTCACACCATCAAACTTGTCAAGTTTTTGGAAACCGGATGTCAAATCCTTGAATGACGCCATCTCTAGGATATATAAGTCTAAGATTGTTGGAAACAAGGGGTAGAAAAGGATGGAAAACTTAGATAATCAAGAGAGTCGTAGGCGTACCTACTCTCCTTAGACTTATATACCGACCGTATATAGTCGCAGGATAAAACTCTTGCCTTATAGGAGGAGACTTAAACAAACTCTCAATCCTCACCTAAGATGTGCTGCAGTCACAACCTAGAAAGGGGGTGTATGGGAAGGAATGAAGTAAATGTTAAGGGGAGGAGGAACACCCCTATTTATAGTGCAAGGATGCACTCTTGGACAGGGTAGAGATAGGATGATGATGTAGGACTTGCATGGATAAAGAAGTTAGGATAGTTAACCATGCCTAACTACCCTTATCAACACAAAAAACATGTGCTTGAATTAAATTAAGCATGTGGAAAAATAAGACAAAATTGTCTTGTATTCTTAAACTTAGTACACTTAATTTTCCACACTTATTGCTCATCAATCTCACACATACACTTGAAAAACATCAACACCATGAAACCACCAAAACAACAACAATAAACCACAACTAAAATATGCAAACATCAAAATTCGAAATCTGCAAACAAAGAATCCAAACAGAAACGTCTTTCATATGTCCAGTCAAACTTTGTAAATTTTGACAACTAACTAATATTTAAGGATTTAAAATAAAATTAACATAATTAGGTTATATATGTTTGTTTTACTTCATATGAATATATTTATTTGATATTTTCAAATGGCTTATATTAGAAATGAAGGGTAAAAATGATGTATTAATAGCCGTGAAAAATTAAAAAGTGACAATTTCTTTGGAAAATATTGGATATAGATAATACAAACTAATTTGGGGGTATTGGATGATAGTAGTATGAACAATTTTCTTTGATTTGAGTAGTATGAACTTTTTAAATATTTTGTAGTAGTAGTACGCCATTGAGTCCATGAGGCCGGAACTCAGTTGGACCATGACATGGAGCTGGTTGGTTCTTGGTCGTTGACCTTTAGTTACACGTTTTTTGTTAAATCCTCTATCATTTAATTTTACTATTTTGTTTAATGCACAAGGACTGATGCCAAACTCATTTCTTAAGTCAACAATCCACATCAGCTAACCACTTTGCCAACCTATGCAAAAATTTTCGCCAAGGGTTAACGACTAAGCACCACCTCATGAATTCTTAAGTCAGCAGTCCACGTCACTTTAACATCATGATCAAACCGAGTTACCACCTCATGAATTCCAAGACAACCACTACTACAAATATACCAAAAGTTCATATGCTCATCCAACAAAATTGTTTATACCATTATGGTCCAATTCCACCAAAGTTCATATTATTTTGACCCGATTTTCTTTCTTGTTTTTTTAAAAAAAAAGACAAAGATTAAAGAATAGAGGAGTAATATGATCGATTACTTCTATCATGTTGCCTTTGTAGCGGGGTGTTGCATAAATTAGTATTTGGAAACAACACAAAACTAAAAAGTAGGACTTTCGGATGTCAGATTAGAAACAGGTCAATACCTTCTCAATTATTATCTGGTTTTCAATTCAATTTTTGTAGATAATTCCTTTATCTTCTTTGATTAATAGTAAATTCTAACAGGCTATATATTTGCTATATTAGTTCCGAAATTTTTGGTGTCTGGAAATTTTTCAAAACTAACCACCTCAGCCAAAAAAACAAATCTTTTTTTTTCCCTCTTTGTAATTATAGATAAAAAAAAGAGATTTAAAAAAATAAAAAAAGAAAAGTAGCGTATGTAGCTCCCTCTCTCCCCCATTTCCCCCCATCCTTTTGCCTGCTCCTTCATTAAACATTCCCTCGACAGTTCTTCCCCATTTATCGATTTCTCTCTTTTCGATCCTTTTTTTGGTTGAAACTTGACAGGGAATGTGTTTTTGATTCGTAGGTTTTCCCCCCTAGCTACCCTTTTTTTTATCCTTTTTTTTTCGAATTTGCAGGAGATCATCCTTGTAAGTTTTATTTCGCCGCTTTTTTTTTTAATTTCAAATTTGCATTCGTATGCTGTTTTCTGTGTTCATGTTTTGATTTCGTGTAGCAAATATTCTGAAATACAAAAGTATGCTATGTATTTGATCATACGAATATTGGTTATATTGTAGACAAAAGTATCCATGGATGTATATATGCATGAACTTCGTATCTATTTATTCTTATAATGCAGGCTTTAAATGCTGTTGAATATTATATAATTAAGATTACTTCAGAACATATACAATAATAGAATACAAATGACAAAATTTACTGTTTGTGACTCAGTATGCATGTAATTACTTTTATATATACATGCAGGGTCTTAAATTAAATAATCATATGACTGTCAAAAAATGGTGTCTTCCATTGTTCAATGTAAATTTCAACATATCATTTGTATTTTGTCTTCAATGTTCACGTCATAATTTCGTGTTAATGAAATACAAATGAATAAAATCAATTGTTTATAACTAAGTACGCATAATATTACCCTTATACATGCAGATTGTTAAATAATCATATCATCCTATGCATGTTATGTACGTAACATGTTACTGCATAATGGTTGCAACTTGCATGGAGACTGAATAGGGTGCGCTTGGTTGGTCAAAAATTTCGGGAAAATGGTAAATTTTCTTAAGTTGACTTATTTTTCCCATATTTGGGTATAAGTTGACCTTGAGAAAATTTTTACAGATGACCCTCCATTTCCTACATTTTTCTAGGGAGTGTTTGGTAGGAACCCCAGGGAAATTTTGCCTGGGGAAAATTTAGGCAAAATTCCCATGGGAAGTTTTCCATGGGAAAAATTTCCCTTATCCCCCCTAAAGGAAATTTTCCCTAGGAAAATGGAGAAAATGGTGGACCCATCGTAAAAACTTCCCAAAGTCAACCCGCGTCCAAACATGGGGAAAATAAGTCAACCCGGGAAAATTGACCATTTCCCGGGGATTATTGACCAACCAAACGTACCTTAGAGAAAATTTCCCTTATGGGGGGTTAAGGGAAATTTTTCCCGGGAAAAAATTTCCCATGAAAAATTTCCCTATGATCCTACCAACGCTTAAGTTAAATTGAGTTTTTGAATGGATAAGTAATTGACATGGATGATTGGCAGGGATTAATCAAAGATAATATCAACCAAAAAATGATAAAGCAATTGGTGATGGTATTTTTAATGATAATCGAGTTGAGTACAGCAAATCCAATTTCCGAGCAGAAATGGTTGACATTAGATGGTAATCTTCCTTTTATGTTTTCATTCTCATCTTCTCTTTTATATATGACTAGAATCTCGAATGTGTTCTTAGGTTTGTTTAATGTCGAAAATTTGGCTCTTAAAAAATGAGATGAAAAGTAAATATTTCAATAAAAAAATAATGGTTTGCTTTCTGGAATTTGGCTCTAAAAGATTGGGAAATTGAGAATTAACAAAAATTGTGACTGATTTTGTCAAAATATTCTTCTTCCAAAATTGAGACGGAACTAGGAGGAAGATTGATATACGTCGCATGCACTTGGAGTATGTGCTCCATGATATTTGCAGTGAACTATTATATCAAATAATAAGAGTGAATAATTATATTATTTGAAGTATAAGTTTTGGGTACACCTAATAAATTGTAAAAAAAATGTGGGGTTCACATAAGTCAGAGAAAAGTCATTCTTCATATACTAAAGAGAAGCAAAAAAAAAAAAAAAAAAAAATCCATCTCCATTTTTCAAGAACCAGACTATGTGGTAGATTCATGCACCGTTGCATGTTAATTGCCTTCAATGTTCGTTGCCTAATAATTTCTTAAAGCATATTTTATGAAAAGTTTATGATATTATACTTTTATTATAATAGTATTTTTCATTGTGAATCAAATAATAGTACTTTCATACGATAAAATATTGTATATATTGAGAAACTGATAATGCATAGATGACAATATAGAGGGAGTAATATATATATATATACACACACACACGAATACAAATAGTTGATCTCTTAGCAAGCAGAAATGTGTGCTGATATAAGGCCCCGTTCTTTTATGCGATAGGTTGCAGTGCGGTACCACACTACACCACTCTTTAATTTTCCACCACACTTCACCAAACCACACCACAATCATTACCAATATATCTTTTCATTTTTCTCACTCCTTACTTTTCTCCTCTACTTTTCACATCCTCTCTCTAAACCTACCCCACCTACCACAACTCACCGCACTTTTTCAAATTCCACCACACCGCAACCAACCGTATAAAAGAACGGGGCCTAAGTAGACTCATTATATCTGAATCTTTATAAACGGGACTCACATTGAAATTTATTACAATAGTAGATGGAGTGACATAGATTATGCAAAATGACTGTTGCCTGGACAAACAGGGAAAAAGCCGAGAATAATAGCAAAAGGAGGATTCTCAGGGTTGTTTCCAGACTCGAGCGTGGATGCGTACATGGCAGTCCGGGAAAACAGCTTGAACGGAACCGTTTTGTATTGCGATCTTCATTTCTCCAAGGACCAAGCTGGCTTCTGCCTCTCCTCCATTCAGCTAGACAACACCACCAACATCGCGGATATGCGTCCCAACGAAAAAAAGACATACACTGTCAATGGCAAACAGGTTCAGGGATGGTTTGCTATCGACTACGAAGCTGCAGTTCTTTTGAATGAAGTCCTTTGTAAGTCTGTCTGTCTGTCTGTCTGTCTCTGACATTAGTCACTACTTAACTATCTCCATCATTTGTGATTGTCCTTTCTGAAAACCTTGCTGCATGTCAGTGGTTCAGAGCGTGGTGTCTAGAACCATGGCTTTCGATGGGCTGCAGTTGGTACTTGCTCATGAGAATCTCACCACGGGGCTGTGGCAGGGGATTTTTGAAACACCTCCTATACTTTGGTTTAATGTCGAGGTTAGTCTCTTCACCTTGTACATATTTATGGGAATGTCTCTGCTTGGTAAACAATTGTTAGTTGTTGACTGTCGTGCAGTCTCTTTAGAATCTGACGAGGGGACCTGCAACATGTACTGAGTGGTGATGGTGGTGTACTTGAGTGGGTGACATTTCAAGTAGTAGTTTTCGTACAATGCTGCTAATTTTGCCGGTTGTTCCTGCTTTGCTTTGCAGTACGATTCATTCTACAAGGAGCACAACATCAGCACAACTGCATACCTTGAGGGCATCAAATTCTCAGGCATCAGCTACATCTCCTCTCCCGAAATCGGCTTCTTAAAAGGGTTAGCTGGAAAAGTGGACAAGGCTAAGACCAAACTGATATTCAAATTCCACACGCCTGACGCTGTGGAGCCCACAACAAAGAAGACATATGGGACAATACTGAAGGATCTCCGGGGGATAAAGGCCTTTGCGTCGGGGATCCTGGTCCCAAAGACGTACATATGGCCAGTCAGCAAGGACATGTACCTTTTGCCATCTACTAATTTGGTTGGAGACGCCCATAAAGAAGGGCTTCAAGTCTATGCATATACCTTTGCCAATGATTTCCCAGGAAGCTACAACTACAGCTACGACCCATCCTCGGAGTACTTGCAGTTTATCCATAATGGCAAATTCTCCGTTGATGGGGTCATGACCGAATTCCCCTATACAGCCTCAGAAGCAGTAGGTATGGTCAAACAAAACTAAGTAAGAGTACCTCTAATGTATGAGCCAAGAATGGCTCACAATGTAAAATACAAGTGAGCCGCTTGCCATCATGCAAGCTGGTCAAATCTTTTGTATGTTACATGGTGGGCGCCAAATATGAACCATTTTTAGCTCATACAGTGCAAGTGCTCCAACGTCATGTTTTCTATGGATGGATTCATGACCGAATTCCCTTTTGTAGCCTCAGAAGCAAGTAGGTATGGTATGATCAAACAAAACTAAGTAGGAGTATCTGTAATGTATGAGCCAAGAATGGCTCACAAGTGTGAGTGGGACCCACAATGTAAAGCACAAGTGAGCCGCTTACCATCCTGCAAGCTGGTCAAATATTTTGTATTTTACATGGTGGCCCAAAATATAAACCATTTCTAGCTCATACATTGCAACTACTTACTATTCTAAGGTCATGTTCTCTTCGGCTCATTTTTTTTCCAAAAAGAAGTTGGCAAAAAATTCAGGGCAAGCAATTTGGAATAAGCTCCATGCCAAAATGGTTCAATCAAAATAAGTTGAATGGGAGAAACAGGCAAGCACTTGTAGAGAATTGAGATCGAGAGAAAATGTTGAAAATGACTTGTGTTTCTTCCTAAATTGCCAACGAGAAACCAAAATTTTCCTTTCTATCTCATTTTTGAAGAACCAAGGCAAATGGACACTTTTTGTCTGAAAAGGAGGAATAAAAAATAGATGCATTTTTATGACCTAAATATGCACTTTTTATCCCCCCCCCCCCCCTCCAAGTTTCTGACACTACTTTCTGTGCAGTTTGCTTAGCACCTTTCGTAGATTATGGCAACGAGATTTCTAAAGGTTAGAATTTTCATATTCAGCCAAAGATATATAAAGGTGGTGTTTGGCTACCAGCGTACTGAAATAACTTTTAGCTTTTTGGACACTGTTAGCATTTTGATCAAACTCAAAAAGCTACATGAGCTATTTGATAAATAGTTTTTCAATTAGCTTTTCAAATTCAATAAGCTAGTTTTCAAAAGCTACCTATAGAAGCTTTTTGAAGTAGATTTTCACAAACAACTACTTTACAAAACACCTTTCGTGCAATCAGCTAACCAACCAGTTGGTTGCCAAACAGACCTAAAAACACTGTGTAACAAGTGTGAGAAACCATGATTAATATCGATGGATTTTGTGGTGGTATTGACACAGTTGGGCAGACTCTGATAATTTCACACAACGGGGCTAGTGGAAACTATCCAGGATCAACTGATCTAGCATACGAGAAGGCAGTCAAGGATGGGGCCGACATCATCGATTGTTCAGTTCAAATGAGCAAGGACGAGGTAGCATTCTGCTTCGACACAGCTGACCTAGGTAATGGTACCAATGCCATCACTCAGTTCATGTCTCGAGCCTCTACTGTCCCAGAGCTCCAACCAAACAAGGGTGTCTTTTCCTTTGATCTAACTTGGGCTGAGATCCAGACTTTGAAACGTACGCCCCACCTATAACTTGACATTACATTTTACTGGAAATAATGTCCAAAGCTCAAAATCTAACCAGTCAAAACTTATTCTGAGCAATTTTTCAGCACAATTGGTGGGCCCGGTGGCGAGAGAATCCGGGGGCGCCCCAAGGATGCCAGCACACAAGGATATGGGCAAGCTTCTGACCCTTGCACAGTTTCTTGAATTTGCCAAGTCCAAGCCCGACCTTTCCGGGGTTTTGATCAACATACAGGTGTGAAAAGCTATTGTCTTACTTTGTCCAGAAAAATTCGTCGACTTGAGTTGACAAAATTCTAAATGTGTTTAGTTGCATTTAATGGATGGGGAAATTTTATTTGGTGTCATTATTCCACATTAGAACTCAGAAATATATTTTCTACAAGCATACAGAAAATTGTTTTCAGGAAAGTTTTTCCCACGAAAAGTTTTTCCCAAAATCCTATCAAATGCATCATATGAAAACGTTTGGCTAGCATATTTCTCTAGGAAGATTGGTCCAACTTTCCCCAGTTGACAAAATTTCCCTGTGCTTGGGTTTGATGGATTGGAAAATTTTCCTGTGAAACTTATTATTTTAGAGTCCAACTCAGTGAAATTTTTCCCAATGGATAGGGGAGATTTTTCCACAATATGGAATGGGGATATATTTCGTTGAATTCCCAAAATAACCCCCCCCCCCAATACACACACACAAAGTATAAGTGAAAACTTAAGCACAGTTTAACTATTTCAAACAATTTTCCTAAAATTCTAAGACGTAAACCAAATGTCATAAAATACACTTTTCCATAAAGAAAATTTCTCCAAAGATTCTGCCAAAAGCGCCGTATGTGACCATATCATCTTAGTGCATGTTCAAGCTGAGGAGATTCCTAAGTTACTAATCAAGAGCTTGTTTTCACCCAGAATGCAGCCTATCTAGCTTCAAATAAAGGACTGGACATAGTAGGAACCGTGAAAAGCGCGTTAAGTAATGCGACATTTGACAAAGAATACAAAGAATCAACCGAAAACGAGAACGAGAACGAGAACGAGAACGAGAAGAGGGTACTGATCAGATCAGATGACACATCAGTCCTGACAAAGTTCAAGGAAGAGTTCCCAATGTACGAAAGAGTGTTTCGCATTAAGGGGCCGATAAGCGAGGTCCCGAAGGAGACCGTGGAAGAGATCAAGAAATATGCTGATGCCATCGATGTACGAAAGACATCCATCGTGGCAAGCAGCCCAGACACCTTTATAACAATGAACGGCACCAGAGTGGTGGAACAGTTGCATGCGGGAAATATATCGGTCCATGTTTCGACTCTATACAATGAGTTCTATACCATGCCCTTTGACTACGGTGCAGATCCTTTGGTCGAGCTAGCCACCCTCATTGAGGGGTTCGAAGTTGATGCAGTCGTCACTGATTTCCCACGTACTGCATCTAATTACATGAGTAAGCCCCCTTTTCCATCTCTTAATCGGACTTTTTTTTCCATAAATTGGTTCAAGTAAGTTCAGTTCAGAAGAAATTTACTAGTGAAACGTTTGGTCAAGCTTTTTATTCCTGAAAAAATTTGGTCGGCTTGGGAGTTGACCACATGTTCTTGTGTTCTTGGTTATATTTAATGGATGGGAAACTGTTTATGTACGGCCCATTATTTTACAGTTCTACTCAGGGAAATGTTTTTTCCAAAATATCCACCAAATATTGATAACCCAAGGCTAGTTTGAACATTTTAAATAACTTTTTCTGTGATTTCAGGATGCAAACCAAATGTTATAAAATACACTTTCCTATGAACATTTTTCCCAATATTCTACCGAATGCACTATTAAAAGCAAAGTTCAAATAAGTTCAAGATAACAAATGCACAGTTAAGTCAAAATAAGTTGCAAAGAACCCAAGTTACATGAATCATGGTCACCTAAGTGCTCAGAAACACTAAAGGTGGGTGGGCAACCCTAGGGAAATTGGTCAACTTTCCCAAGTTGATCTATTTGCCCCGTGTTTGGTTGCATTTAGGTCTTTGGAAAAATTATACAAGGGGCCCACAATTTCTCCAGAAAAATTTCTCTTTTTCCCATGAAAAACTTCCGAGGGGAAATTTTCCCTAGAATTCTTACCAAAAGATTTTGCGTGTTGAATTGCAGGAACCCCATGCTCGGATCCAATGTTCTTAGGAGAGTATGGAATAATGCCAGTGCAGCCGGGAGGTTTGACAACGGGAATGACCGCACCGCCAGCATTACCAGCACTAGGCCCGGTCCTGAATCCTCAGAGTGTTGTGGCCCCACCCTTGCCTCCGGTTTCTGAGAAACCAACAACCTCTAGTACTTCTTCAGATGCTCCTCCTAGTCCTCCTACGCATGCTGCTCCTCCAGGTCCCTCAAACAAGGCGAACGAGCAGAGAATCCTCAGCCTCACCGGCGTATTCCTCACTGTAATGGCATCCCTTGTTCTGACCTCACTTTTAACAGGACACTAACTAACATTGTTTCTCCAAAGGGTTGAATTGACAAGGGCTTAAATGGTTGGTTGGTTGGTTGGTTGGTTGTAAACATGTAACATTGTAGACTCCGAATCAAAATCAATATTGTTATGGAAAATGATTCCTTGGGTACATGATACTCTTTTGTCATTATGTTTCAAGGAATACAAGCTCGATCCGCAGAAAAGAAAATTTGTGACCTGGAAAACATGACTGCTTGCTAACTCAGTAGGTGAAATTTCAGTGCCATAGAGAAAAGGGTTGGCAAGGGACTAAACTAAATCCACCTACATTAGCTTGTGTATCTCTATGTAAGAAGGTAAAGGGTGGGGAATTATAGTCTTATTTCACCAACACTTAAAAGCTTGTGTACCATATGCATATGATATGATACTCCATTTTATGTCTCAAACTGTAAGATGGAATTTCATGAAATTATGAAGTACATATATATCAGTTAGACTTCACAAATCATGGACAACTGCACTAATGTACATCCATAGTCATACGTCATACCTTGAACGCGTAAAAAAATGCAAGTAGAGAAACAAATTGGTACAACTCACTAAACCAAATATGAATCAGGCAAGTAAGATGGGATACCTCAGTTCTGTGATTCTGCCTCCATTGAGTTTGAGTCCACTCTGAACAAAACATATTCCTCTTTCAACATGGTGTTACTTTGATCAACATAAACCCAGGTTTCGGTTACTTTGGTCACTTCACTGCCTGCAAAATCCACCATAGTGAAGGCTCGAACTGAACAGCCAGGGCCAGTGAGTTTCACCCTTGGAACAACGGCCCCGTTCAGGTACATGGTGCCGTCTGCTCCAATGACTAACATCTTACGCAGGCCTCCACATGCCAGCCCTTTATGCATGTGCCCAAACACTACCAAAGGTAGTGGATATTTAGTGGTTTCCTTCAACTTGGATACTGCTTGGGCTAAATCTGTGTATCAAACCATGATCAAGATTGATGATGAGGAATTTGAAATGTATTTCAAGCTCGTGTCCTTATTACTTAAGTGAACTGCATGTAAATGCATACAAATTGCTGTAAACGATAAACTTGTTAGTTACTCCCTCCAATTCTTTTTATGTGACTTTTGGAGGTGGTCGGGAAAACTAATATCACCAAAAAAAACTATGGGGTAGATAGTAAGAAAATATTTAAATATCATTAATTAAAATCAATATTTGGAGTTTCATTCAATGAAACACATGGGTTAGAAAAAGAAAATTAGTAATTAACATGTCATTGGGATTGTAAAGTGACAGATAATATGAAATGAGAAAAGTTAGTTAAAAAGTCATATTAAAAAAAACGGAGGTAGTACCAATTAGCCTTTGGTCTTTAGATAACATGAGTACTTGAGTCAACGACTAAAACCTTCCTTCACTACTATCTGCACTTACTCAGATCTGAAAGTACAAACAGTCACTGAGAGGTACACAAAAGAAGGAAGAAAAGGCAACACTGAAGAAATTACCTGGATCTCCATGGTCTCCACCCCCGTGCACCCAATCTTTGCCACAAATGTCATACGCATTGGAACCAAGACCTGCCTCGTGAAGGCCCACGAAGTTAGATAAGAAACTTAGCTGCTAGAACATTTATGTCAAGGTAGTTCTCAAAAGTCAAAACTGCCCACCTGTTGGTCCATTATGGGCCAGAATAACAAGGAAGTGGTTCTCTGGGGTTCCCCCAGCAGCGGCATAAATTCTCTCTGCGCTTTCTTCCATGTCATGTACACCGTACCTTTTAAAAGAAAGCTTCAACTCAATACACGGTATGGCTAAACCCAGAGAGTTGTATATGTCAGGGTGGAAAAATCTTAACACAAGTTGGCCGTCTCTTGCCCTAGACACATCAGCAAACGGTCTCTGGGAGAAGCGTCTTTTAGATGGTGTGTTGTGATGGATTTGGCCGTCTATCCAAATATTTATATATCTACAAGTACCCATTCCTATGAGGATAGTCCTGGACCATATTTCTATGATGACGTATTATTGCCCAAGCACACCAAACTTGGGCAATCAAGATCACAAGAACACTGAAATTAAAATTGAACAATAAAACAGTTGGACCGCGTCAGTATGACGACCATACACCCCACACACTGAGCAAATATTGATTTAGAATGAGTACAAATACCATACAAAAAGACTCCAACAAAGAGATACATGGAAACCATGAACTTTCTTCATCTGATAAATACCTCGCAGCCAGAAGCTCTTTTCTGTTTAACCGACGGCCACCAAAAGAAAAGGGACGTCCCCCGAGGACACTAAGCTTTAATGTTGGAAAGTCCAATCTCTTGTATCCAACATGATCATCACCTAGACTAAACATCAAGAATTTACATTGAATCAATCATCTCAGACTTGCAACACCAGATATTTGACTCTATTGACAATGATTAAGGGTCAACAGAATCATAAGGCTTATAGCATCTTAGGATTAAGGGCCCTCGGCACTTCGGATGTGCTTCTTCAAAAGATTTGGACTGGAAACCCTCCTTTTATAATATGTGGTGTTATGCTGTTTACTTTAATGTAGTTCATTGGTAGATAATAATTTACTATGCAGGATTTACTAACTAAGATAATCCTATTAGATTAGAAATATGCTACTAATTATCCTGATTTTAGTCAAGTCTTAAATCATGCTGGGAACATAACTACAGAAAATTTCAAGAATATATCACAAAGTACAAAAGATCTCTAATACTGAAATATATCCTCAACAGCATTCTTATTCCTCCTCCATCTTTATCTTAAATCAGCTAAGCATATAGAAGAGCAAAGTTTTCTCAACCAAAGAACGGAATCTGAAAACAATTAAAAGCTGGCACCTACCATTCAAGTTGTAGCTGTACTCCATCCTTTGTCCTACCATCCAAATAAAGGCAACATAATGTAAACATTAAAATACATGCAATCTAATATCATTATCAAACATACTAAGGACGCACTTTTTTAAATAGAAAATGCATAGATATGAACACACACACGGATAAAGGAAACTTAAAACCAGTAGAGTTTATATCTGACAATATGCTGATTTGCATGGAGGCCATCCCTTACAAAAGATGTGGTGTGACTTTTCAGTGAACCATTTAATTTGTACACAAATCAGATTTAGATTAACCCAAGTTTCATAAGAAATAAAACAGGTAGGTTTCATACAAGGGTGAATGACATGGAATCTAAGCTTACTTTTGGGAGAATTGACGGGTATACACACAGTCATGATTTCCAAGAATAACTGCTTTCGCCATTTTAAGCTCTGAGATACTTCTAACAAGCTCAACATTCTCATTGCCAAAGTCACCTGAATAAGTTCCCAGTAGAAGGGGTATGTCATTCAAAGAAATTAAGACCATGAGGTGGCACCAAAACTGTGTCTCATCAACTGATATACGAACAGATTAAAGCATTGGCCTCAAGGACATCAAACTATGCTTTGCATGGGTATATGGCTTTGAAGAAAAAGGCATTCAAGAAAAGAAACCTACCGGTAAAGAACACCACATCCGGCTGCAGTAAAATCAACAAGATGTTAGATTTTGAAAGACTTCACCCTTAAATTGAATATTGAAATTTAGGGCCCAAATTAAAAAGAAACGAGAATACCAAGCGAGAAAGTGGGATAGTTTATGTTTCATTTAACAATTTTACAATGTAGACCTAGATGACAAGCAATAAATTACACAATGCGTTATAAAGTTTCATCAGTGGAATTTTTGGACTTAGCAATTGTCTTCTTTAAAGAGACAAACAAAAAAATGTACACTTTGTGTGCCTGTATGGTTGGCTAGCTAGCTAAAATGGGATATATGTGACGGATAGGCAAATCAATAGGTGTGGATGACAAAGATGAGTGCGAGAGGTTCAGCAACATAAAAATAATAGTTCATTTCAATCCAACGCAGTGAGATAGGCTTTCTCCTTTCTGAACTAGGAGAATAAGCTAAATGTTCAAGGTGTTGGTCTTCAATCACGCAGGAGGAAACTAAGCTTTCAGCAGTCACATGATACAGAGGTTGACGAACATTACTCAAAAATATGTCAAGATCATAAGGTATCTACATCGTTCGATGAACATTACTCATGTTTGACGAACATTACTCAAAAATATGTCAAGATCATAAGGTATCTACAGAGTTTGATGAACATTACTCACAAACTCTTCATCAAACTCTGTATCATGTTTCAGCAGTCACATGATACAGAGTTTGACGAACATTACTAAACTTTGACAAAGTACTACAACACCAAACATATAAGTTTCTATTTTCTAAGAGTATTAACTTTGAAGCTTCATTGAACATCATCTTATAAGCCCAAAAAAAAATTGGATGTTTGTTTTCTCAGCTAGCACAAACAGGTGGGTTTCAAATGTAGAACAGACCAAATGAATGTTCCCAATCAATCAAGTGACAACTGCAAAATGTACACAAGGCTTGAAACCAACATGTCAGTCTCTAATACTCCCTCTATTTCAAAATAATCATCACTTAATTGACTGTCACGGTCTTTAATGTCACTCTTTGATTGATAATTTCTTATATAATACTTTATTAACAATTGCAATATTACACTTTAAGAATAGTATTTTTCGGTATGAATCTAACAGTAGTAATTTTATGTAGCAAGCCATTGTACATATTGAGAAATTTATGGTAAAAAGTCTTAAAGTTTGAGTGGACAATTTCCAAAGACAACAATTAATCTGCTTAATATTGGCTTCTTTCTTTGAAGCTTGCATTTTAGAACCTAATCAATAGCTCAAACAGCAATTCTAAACACCCAATTGTCATTCAAAACTCCAAACGATGATTCTAAGAATGAGCATGAGAATTGATTATCCAACATGGAATGGTTGTAAAGAAGAAAAACTAAAATTGAAACACCACAATCAGAGTCAGTCTCTAGTTCAACAGTGCAAAGGGTAAAGTACCTGTAAAAACTGAAGAGCCTTGGAATCAGCCTCTAATTCCCAATCATCATGCTGATAGAAGCATTTCGATCAATCAGAGAGTTGTTATCATGATAATAATAAATGCCAGTGAGAATTGAATAAAGTAGAGAAATTAGGGCATATGTGAAGTTAAATTGCGAATGAGAGAGAGAGAGAGAGAGAACTTACAACATCTCCAACAATGGCGATACGAGTAGAGTTTGCGGTAGCCATAGCCGTAGGAATACGTTGGGTTGAAGGTGAAGGTGAAGGTGAAGGTGAAGTAGAAGAAGGGCAGAAGAGGAAGGAAAAATGGGAAATGCCCAACAAAGAAAACGTGCCCACCATGATTTCCGACTATCTGCCGCCTTATTTAATGCATCAAAATTAATACAAGGAAGATTGGGACGCTTTTGACCTTCGACCATCCAAGGCTTAACAAATAAAAACCTCCTATTGTTATTTATATTTTATTTCAATGCCATGTTATTTAATGTGTAAAAATTAAGATATGGCGAGACATATTTTATTTAATAGGATAATATTAATATATGTGTAAAATTAATACTGTATATACTTGGACAGTCTTCCCATGCACGATTGCATATAAAAAGAATAATTTCGGTGAGTTTTCAGTTTGGCAATCCAAAAAAAAAAAAAAAAACACACCAAAACCAAACTGAAACATTGCTTTGAAACTAGGGGAATGAAGAAACAGTTGAGAAGAAACTTCATTTATATATACTTCAAGCAATGAATAATTAAGCTAGCCCATCAAATGTATCTTAAAAGTACAAAATGAAAGAGAACACAAGAAACACATAGAAAAGACAAAGCAAAATATCTTATCGACCTCTTACCCTATCAAGTGACATGTCCACCATTAAACCTATGTACTACAAGTTCAAATCGACTCTAACCTTGTTAACTTCATTGGCCTCTCACAACCACAATAAAATGGTGAAAGCATAATCTTTTCTCATCATTGAAACAGGGCATCTATAGACTCCTATATATAATATATGTATTTCCAAATACTTATAAGTTATATAAAGGTTGTTTAAACCGTCAAGTGCACGATTTTCCATTGTCACTAGAGGGTGGTTGGAATGTCAAGCTATCGGCTAACAACGAGGATAGGAAAGAAATAACTAGGTAGAACTCCCTCAAACATTAACTCAGAGTAAATGTACAGTAGAACTTTTATATCAGCTATAATCACTATAAATTTCATTTAACTAAGGATTTTTAGATGATAATACATTGAATTTTACAAGTATTGAACAATAATGCACTGAATTTTTTTTGGACGCTAATACACTGAACTTGAGAATATTAGACAATAATGCACTCAGAACAATTCTGGTGATGGTTGACGTGGTGGCACACCTACTTTAAGGTGTCGTTTTTCTGTTTTTTTTTCAGAAAATATTTTGTCATGTAAGAAAGTACACATAAATATGAAGACTAATATATTTTTTCTGGAAAAAAAAAAAAAGAAAAACGACACCTCAAAGTAGGACAATCACCGCATCAACCACCAATGGAATTATTCTGGATGCATTATTGTTCAATACCTTCAAAGTTCAGTGTATTAGAATTCAAAACAAAAGTTCAACGCACTATTGTTCAATACCCCTAAAATTCAGTGTATTATCGTCCAAAAATCTTTTAACTCAATATTCAAAAATCACCCACCAAGAGTCTCAGGCATTCACTTACCTAAAAATGTTCAAAATATTCAGTGTCTGCTAATTTCAAATTGTCGGTCTTAAAACAACCAGCATGGTATGATGGATGTGTCCAAACTTTAACAATTGACAGGGAAAAAAGAAACACTATGATTAGCCTATTAAGAATCCAACCAACTATTACAAACTCAATTAGGCTTTAGTAAACCACCAAGAATGAATAGTCACTTCTTTTACAGAGAAACATAGAGCATAGACTTCACCTGAAGACCACAAATTTCCACTATATTAAAACCCCAAACCGATAAAAGGGAAGGAAAGAGGTGAACCTAAATATACAAATCTCAGAGAAATATACAAGTCCATAAGGGATGAATCATATGCTTTGGTTTTGTTCGTTCTAAAAGCAAAGAAATCTTCTTCAGTATGGCAGCCTTGGCAGGCTTCTGTTCCTCGGTATATGCTTGTATACTGCTGCTTCAGGGTAACGATACACCTGATTCCAGCAAGCGTCGTATTATCAGTAGAACCTAAACTTTCCTCTACTCTTTGATGGCATAGTCACTTCAAAAGAATTCGCGTATAGCTCTGGCCTTGGTTAGAAAGAATGCAGCTGCCACTTGATTAGCTTAGCCGATACCAGAAATCAGGGGTCAGAAATCTGGATTAATGAAATATTAAAGTGATTATCAAAACGGGGTCTTTTCCTATCACCCAAGAGTCTTTTGTCGGTACCCATACTTCATCCTTTCAACTAGTTTCTCTTTTAGTTTGCGTTTCTTGTCCATCTTGACCCGATACCTTTGCTCTCGCTCTCTCTCATAAATGCCTTGCCAGTGCACTTCCCCAGTGAGGGGCCACAACCATCCCTCCCGCTGCAGGTCCCCGTCGTCTGCTGCTTCTGCGAGGTCTTCGTCCATGCTCTTTAAAAGTGTGAAGTTGAAGTATTTAGCCCACATAGTTCCCTTGCGTAGCTCCACTGGGTGTTGCTCTTTGAGAACACCCGTATGGGGATCTATGTATACCATCCTTCGTGCACTATGGTAAGCCCATACGTTGACGAGAAGATCCAAGATCCGGCAATAGCAATGCTTTTTCTGTATTGAATAAATGGTCACAAGCAATGGAAGAAGAATTTGATAGGTCTACGGACTTCCTTGGAAATGAACAGACAATTATGGGTATTACAAATTACCTCAATCTCTGAAAGTCCTAGCAGACATGTGTTTGGCCCACTTATATTGCTATGTAAAGCATCAAGAGCATCGACAAACATCCTGAGAATGAGTTGTAACTTGGACAAATGAATGGTAGTTGCAAGAATTCAAGTGCGTAAAAATTACCATTGGACATCACGCAACAGATGAAGGAGGGTACCCCGGATGCTAACCTGGTAAACATTGTGAATTCCAGAAAGGATGAAGTTGGCATGACCCAGCTGTGCAAAGCAGACCAGTGGCCATGATCCTCAGGCATGGGGGGAAGAGCTTCGACACTTGAAGGCAATCCATACATACGGCGAAAAGCATTTTGAAAAGTACTTCTGAGATGAAATAGAACAAAGATTGAAACTCCAAAAATCACGTTGCCAAATACATTTTAGTAAACACGGTCAGAAATGCCAGACACGACATAACTATAAGAAGCCTCCTTTTCCTTTCCTTATTTGTTGAAGGAGAGGGGGGGGGGGCACAACTAAAACTCCTTAAATAAGTCGTTCTCTGAGGGTTGTCCACTATTATTATCGTGATTATTTTTTGCATGTGGAATCCCCTCCTACTTGCATCGATGGTCTTGACTGTTGAGGTTTGATTCACTAGTCCTTATGCATTAAATGAAGAAATAGATTTCTGACTCATACATCAAAGGTACGAGACAAATCCCCAGCCAGATCCAACGGGAGAGGAGGAAAATTGGAATCTAATAAACCCAAACTTTATGTCCATTTTGATCTAACAAACCAAACTTAATTTTTTTTTAATGGCAAACTGTACTTAACATAATATTTTTCTTAGTGAACTTCCACCAATTTCTGGTTACCGGAAAAATGACATGAAAGTTTTTTTGCTGATTGAAATGAACCTAATTAAAATGAACAATGTGTTGGAAGAAAGGCACGAGCAGCTATTGTCATTTTTCCGGTAACCGGAAATTGGTGGAGGTTCACTAAGAAAAATATTATGTTAAGTACAGTTTGTCATTAACAAAAAGTTAAGTTTGGTTTGTTAGATCAAAATGGACATAAAGTTTAGTTTATTAAATTCCAATTTTCCTAATTAAATTCACAAGAGAGGTGATACAATTCTCTAAGAAAGAATTTCATATGCCCGGATATAAATGTCACCCAAAACTCTGGTTAAATGAGAAAAATTCCAACTGAAATTGCTGGAATTAATTAGAGGACCGGAAGGACAGAAACTGCAGAGCAAACAGATACTCCAATGACCAATATGCAGAACAGAATGCGGTTACTGCAATTAGCAACATAATCTGAGTGTTCCAGACTAAGCACGTTGAAGACATAAAAATGAAACGAAGCTGACAAACAAAATGGCCACAGTAATATCCAATGTGGGAAAGTAAATGCTGGCAACAGCATATCAAAGTTGCTCTTCCGTACACCACACAAAAATGTCACATAGCACAATGTACCAATTGCAGGATCCATCAAACGAGACCCGTGCACACTCTATCCACAACCGACACTAGGAATACATCTGAAAAGAAAGTGGCAGATTACTGACTGTGGAAAAAAGCGGAATGAAATCGTACCTACAGTGCCCTCCATTGATGACATCGCAAATGGACCAGAAGGATAGTGAGGCATTGACTCCTATGAGCCCACCATCCATGTCTAAGCGTGCCCAAAAGTAGACAGCATCTCCTCTAGTTTGACGTTGTATTGTCTCTTCAAGAACCCTTTCTGCTGTTGCTGACAGTGAAACCTGTTTTGCACCCAAAGATCAAACCTAAGTTTGATCTCACATAAAACTCAGCAATAAGCACCATGACCCAGCAGCATACAGCGTCATAGCTCTTTTGCGATAAGTACTCATACCTACAGTTTCTAAGGAACATGAACTGCAATTGCCGCAGGAAATTCTTGAACATTGAACTCAAATTAGTATATTACCTTTCTACCTGAAGCTCGCCAAGATTGAAACCCAATCCATGGTCTCCTGTGGATGTCATCCACCTTATATGCAATTGAAAACATGCCCCCCATTTCACAGAGAAGATCCCGGTAGTGGGACTCATTTAAGAATGGAAGCCTATTAACTGCATCCACGTCATCTGACCTTAACCTCCGTGTTCTCAACGACTGATAGAAAAAGTAAAGAAACATCCAATACACAGATTAATAACAAGTGGGGTTGTAGACATCGTAAAAGATTCAGTTAAACCACTCACCAAAATAAACAATGAATACCCATCACTAACACCCTCACCCTCACCCTCCCCCCCACCCCCACCCCCCCCCCCCCCACCCCCAAAAAAAAAAAAAGATAAAATGACAGCATATCAGAAAATTAAGAAGCACGCTCTGACTTACAACAGGTATCAGAAAACATTTCCAAAACGCTTGCAAACTGAACATATTGAAAACCCTTGTAAACAAAAGGTACTTATACCATTGTTCCAGTGGTTGCCACACATTCATATGAAGTACTCAGTCCTTCCCATATTCATTCTCAAAAACATCATTTTTCTAGTCCATAATATTGTCAAAATCTCATTTTCCATAGACCAATTAGTGGTCATGTTGCTTGACAAACCATCTCCACCAATTACTAAAAAGTAAATACATTTACTACCAATTTTCTTGTTTTTCCCAATATTTGATGATGAATATGGTATGAAGCAAGTAATAAAAAACAAGAATGACTACAACGCTACTAAATACTAATGATAACAATGATGATGGTAATAAACTAATAAGAATGATAACATTGCTTCTACTAAGTATCGATAACAATAATGATGACAATGATTATGAATTGATGATGATGATGACGACCTAATAATACTCAAGTGGATTCCATGTAGACAGGATATGAAAAGGGGTCACATGTACAAAGGTAACAAAGCCTTACCTCAAGTGAATGATGAATATATTGAAAATAAGAGACGATAAATATATTAAAAATACAGCATTACTAATACTATTAATGTTATCAGTGCTGAAGGGGCAAGAGTGGAAGGTCCGCATTAAATGATGATTGACCCACTTTACACCAATTAATCACAATGATTAGCAAATAGGTGTGCAGTGTGCCTTGAAAAGGAAGAATCAATTGACAACCTCTTCGTTCATTGCCGTCGATTCCAGATTCTTTGGTATTTGTCCACTTCTTTAATGGTGGTAAGTTGGGTTCAACCTTCTAGTGTTAAAGATGTTTTGGTAGCTTGGAGAAGGAGATTGAAGAAAGTTAGGCTCTTGAGGATTGGAAATTGGTCCCTTTGGCTATTTGGTGGATTACATGGAAAGAGAGGGGAACAAACAGATTTTTAATCGGCAAAGTTCATCACTTCAAAATCTAAAGCTCTGGTTTTTGATAATGTTGTTGGTGACCATACCAAGGTCGCCAAAGAGGTTAGGGTAGTACTAGAGCTTCGTACAATTCTCCAAACTTGGACAGACTCCAGACTGAAAAGCACTTTCTGGGCGAGATATATTCAGATGAGGATCAGTCTGCCCAGTCCTCATTTGGACTAAATTAATGCACAATCCTGTTCCCTTCTGGGTGGAATATGTTGATCTCTTATCTTCCTCACACTTCATTAACCACACACTAACCATGTCTATCTCAAACGAAGTGAAAAACGAGATATTAACATTAACAGCTCATTTAAACAAAGCATATGCTTATCAAGGATAAGTCATTTACTGGAGACAAAAGATTCTACTAAAATTTATTCATTTAAAGAAAAAAAGGGATTCTACCGAAATGTTGTACTTACTAGACTTAAACCACGATACAGTGAACCATGATGCAAAAATGGCCAGGAACCAGCACCATTGTAAACTTCATAAATGCATATTGAACGGCCCATTCTTTCCAACTCTCCTTCATCCCTCTCATTTGCTTCAAACCTGAGCTTCTCAGATTTCCGAGCATTTCGATATAACTCATCCCAAACACCAGGATTCTTCTCCATTCTTTCTTGAATCTGTGGGCCAGGGAATTCTAGCCCGTTACTTCAGAAGGAAAACAAGAGAAGCAAATGAAGAAAACATATTAATACTAGAACAGAAAGCAAGATGACAGATAAATACCTGATCCATTTCTCTTCTTTCTGATTCTTCGATGTTTGCTAGTTCTTCAGCAATATTCAGATCTGCAATCAGCAGATCCCGTTCGGATATGTCACTTTTGTCTTCAGACAGATCCCTCAAAGCCATAAAACTATTGAAATCATCCTCAAGTTCATCAATCCTATTCCCACTTTCATCGGTATTGACTAAATTAACAACTGTCTGCTCCACCAATTCACCAAAGGAATCCCACTCCCATGAATCCTGTTGAATATGAGATACAGGAGCCGGCAACAAAACTTCAGATGGAAAATTAACAACGTTTTCCATAAGCTTTGCATAACCAGTGATGGAATCAAAGGCTAATAAATTCTTAGCCAGAAGCCTCCCACTAGAACCAATAGCATCAGCAAATTTTGAGAGTTTTCCATCACTTGAAATTAAAACTGAAAAAATTCTGAGCAGGCCCTCTGGATTATGCTTAGAAAATATCATTCCATGGACACCATCAACGATCTGCATTTTCAGAAACTTTTTACCATACGGCATACAGAGAAATGGGGAGGGGCTAGGAAGGGGGCACAACTGAAATGCAAATGAACTTCGAATAAACTCACATATCTCCTTATGACCGGAAGATCAGGAGCAACAACAGGAATCCCCAAGGACATTGCTCTTATTAGCAATGATGGAAAGGCTTGCTCATCTTGAGATGACCCATACAAAACTATGTCAACCATCAACAACACTTCGTTCACATCATGGTCCATGCTATACTGCCTAATGGAACCAGAACTGAGACCTAAGTGTGCAGCAACATCCTACGCCAAAATCAAAGGAAGCAATATGATTCAAAAGTACAAAAAGATCAATGTTTGATAACAGCCGTAATTGGCCTTCAGTTATCACATAACACTATGAATTCAAAAATAGCAAGAAACACAAAGGATGAGCTATTCACCAACATAGGCTGAACAACACATATCTACTGCAAATCGCCACATACATTTGGGATATCATCCTTTGAAATGTGTGGGCTCCTGAGTGAGTGATGGCACATGCACACAATATCTGTGCTGCTGTTCCTTTGTTCCTTTGCATTTAGATTGTCTAATTCTACTCATAGCGTTCAATGTTTTCATTCTTTAATTACTTTACTATATCATAAGAATTAAGATTATCAAATATAAATAACAGGAAAACTTCAGAAATTTTTCATGAAATAGATGAATCCCATGGTACAAATTAAAGAAATGTACAACAAGAGTGATGAATCCAGGCACTGTGGTATAAAGTAAATATTCATGTCATAATATATTGTTCTTTTTGAAAATGTATGCTATATGTCACAAGAATGGGTGTAAATACATACACTGTAAGTACCTCTAAGGCATCATTATGTCCATCAGTCGAGTTGCCACATAAGAAGATAAACTTGAAGGATCCATTAACATCCTTCCCCTTTGCATATTTAATAAGGGGTCCAATAGTATGCATTGCAACAGCATAGTCCCATGACAGCTCATTGAAGAGGATAGAATTTCCAGCTACTAGGATCAGCACATCCTCTGTGTTATATCCATTGCTCTTCCTCACACCATGCTTGGAGTGTGTTTTAGCATAGACTTCTGCAGCCCATGCATCTAATGGTGACCCAGGAATCACAAAGAAGTTTCCACTGTCAACCACACTATGTAGCAGCTGATAGAGAAAATAATCAGAATTAAGAAAAAAGGTGCAGCAAAATCTCATATATTGCTATCTATCTACAGAGCCCGAAAACAAGAAACCAATTCACACAGTAAAGTTACCGGAAGTGAAAAATCGGGAAAGACAACAACGTCAGCCCTGCTAAATGTGTGTCTCCATTGTGAAATACTATCATCCCAGCCCATCCTCATGTAATGGAGAAGGTGTTTTGCTAGTTTATTCTCTTGAATTATCCACACAAGTGGCACAGAACAGAATGGTTCAAGCATGAGGCTGCACAAAAACAAAATGACATAACCGTAAAGTAGGTACTTACAGAAATATATTATGAGTCCAACTCTCTCCCCATTGTCTTAACAAATGCAGCTAAACTCAGCAAGCCAATTCTTACTGCCTAGTCTCACCAGTATAATGTTCATCAAGAGAGAAAAGCACAAGTAAACAACAAACCTTTTATCTACTTTACGTTAGACGGTACAGGTAAACAGAGCTAGTACCTTGATATGACCTCTTTCGTGTCAACAGAGTCTGCAATGACACCTTCAAAACTGTAAGAAAGAAATGCAACATAAGCACCACATATGTCGAGTGAACCAATTCGGAAAAGCAGTAAGTACCAGAATTTTTCTCGTCAGTATCATGTTTAACTTCTGTTTTGCTGCAAAACAGCGAATTGATAGCAGGCAAAGTAGCAAACATACAGGGTCCAATCGAAGTAGCCAAGGCTTTGAGGATTGAGTATTGTTATTTGACCTCCAATGTCCTCCCACGTCATCCGCGCTTCACCATCCACTAAAGCATACAACTGTAAAAGCAGCACAACAGATGCATGAAACTCCCAAACTGAAATTTACCAAAATTGTCATACAATACAGTAATGCACAAATGAGAAATTCTAGCATATGATACAAAAAAAACAACAGCTGAAAGAATCAAATCCATATGCACAAAGTTGGGTATGTCAACTGAATACAAGTAGGACTTAAATTATCAGAGAAAATTTTGCATTGCAACAGAACATGGAACAGGAATTACTTACATCGCAAGTTCAAAGTTTATAGTCACAGATGTGCAGCAAAGAACTACAGATGATGAAACCAGATCCTCAACTATTTAAAGCAAGTATTTAAAGCAATACATTGCGGAAGATTACACGCTGATTTCAAAATAATACCTTCAACCCATAGCCAATGCGCTGTAAATTCTTCATCACTGTGAATAGCATCAAGGATTCTGGGTTCTTCTTCATGTTCCCTATAACCTGACAGAAAAGCAACGGTTTAGAAAACACAAACACTTTTCAAAAGCTATCCTCCCCCATCCAAACAGAAAATAATCAAGAATTAAAAAGGGACCATGAATTTAGAATGTGGTTCATACCACAAACAGTCAAACAAAACCAAAAGAAATAAATCTGATAAAGGATTGGGTTCAACCAAAACAAACAAACACTTTTCAAAAGCTATCCAATGCTTTTCATACTGGCACAATGAGGCAATGGTCACTAGTCCACTCCATTGTCAGACTTCAGACAGCAGCCACAAAGCAAAGGTCATTCTAACAGCCTACGTTGCACTGTTGCCTTTGCTACATGGACTTGGAACAAGAGTGTCGAACATGGTTAAGGATTCAAAGGTCCGACACAACATTCCTAAAAATCATGGACAAGGGGACATTGTCCAAAATTTGGACACGGCAAGGGGACACCGCCCCAAAGTCGGACAATACATGCGAACCCTAAAAAACAATTAACTAACACAAAAAGAAAATCCATATTAATAAATAATAATTATAGCAACAATCCAAATCCTTGCAATCTATTTCCAAAAAAAGAAAAAAAAAGGAGGAAACTCAAGAGTCAAGATCACGTAATTACTAATTAAGCATTTAAGTCTATTTTTCACCTCTCAACTGCGGGTGCACGGGATAAGGAGTGTTTGTCTACCTTGACTCCTGAGCCTTCCATTCACTTTTTCATATCTTCAATTCTTCAGCCATAGACATATCTTAACTCAAGCAAACTGCCGGACCCAAAATAACACTGAACAATGGCCGCCAATCAATGGCCAGAACCCAGAGCGAACCCACTACCCGAGTCACGGCCTCTGCCTGACCACAAGCCCTGAACTTCCACCACAAACACCCAAGAACTGATCCTCCAATTCTTAGTTCTAGGGTTCTTCAACTTAGGGTTGAAATTTGAGTGACTTCATCCTATTGATTGCGGGATCTTGCCAGAAGTACAGCTACTTGATTCAGAATATTTAATTTCCCTCCCTCCCTCTCTCTCATCAGCCTTCCTCCTCCACGGGCTCCACCTCTTGCTGTAATGGCAGGTTGCTTACTGTGTCTGACTATTCTGGCCGTGTCCGGCACGAGTCCCGTGTCCCGATCGTGTTGGGTCCTGTCGACAAGGGCACAGCAACCCATATACACGAGTCCGGGTAACATAGCTAACTGCCAATTCAAAAAAATCGGAAGAACCACCAGCCAAGACTCACCAAGCTATGTGACCATGAAGGGATTATAGATTCCTTCACAAGTTTAAAATATTTCTAAATAGTTTGGGCTCTATATGCAATAGTTTGTACCCCACAATGCAAACATTGACAAACAACCTCAGAGCTTGAACATAAGTTGCTCAGAACAGAGAGAGAAGGCAGTTATCTGATTTCTAGAAGTTGTGATTTATTTATGCTCATTTTTACATCAAAAAGTGTCCATAAACCTCCATTATTCAGATTACAGAGTCAATGGCAAAATTGGTGGTAGATGATTCAATGTGATTCATCCTGATTTTGGTCAAGTGTTAGAATGTCCCCACATATTGGGATGTCGGACAATCTGATGCCTAGTTTTACACGTGAGAAGTTAGCCTAAAACTAAGTTTTAATGTCCGCATTTGCAAATTACGGCTTATGTGAAATCCTAATGGGGAAGAGGTCGCAACACATGATTACTAACAGGCCACCGGCGCACAAACTTGTGTATCTGCACATTCTTTGTGTAATCCCAAGGAGAACAAGAGACAACACATGATTACTTGCCGCATACAATGATGCGATTGGGGCTCAATCTTCCAATCAAGAGATAATCTGGCATTACCCAGGCATTGCTCGGTTGACAAATGCAACTTGAAAGAGAACAAAAAGAAAGTTCTGGAAAGTTTTAAGATAGTCAAACACTTCTAGATGCTCAAAGCAGAGGATAAAGACCACATATCTTTCCAGGAAGTTAGGTAGCTGAGTGGTTAAGTTTGCAATTTTGATGGTAAAACCAAGTTCTGAGTCAAATAAGTTTAGTAAAATTCTCTACACATTTAAAAAGAACAAATAAACACAAATATTGATCATTGCTTCTTCTCCAGTCTCCAATCTATATTAGCAAGCATTTTCAAACAAACCAGTTGTTTAGCGGAATCCTGCATGGATCTTCTTGATCCCAATTCATTCTATATTAAAGTAAACCTTTAGGTACCCCTTGGTTACTCAACAATTTCTGGTTGGTAGTTCTACTTGAATAGGACATTAGGACCCCTTCAAGGGTCATACGGAAATGTCTCACTAGTCATAAGGAAAGGAGCCAGGAAATTATGGCACATGGTGAATACTTGTGCTCGTCACTAATGCATGCAGCTGCGTCATGAACTCACAGTCCCAGTGATCTTTACAAACTACCAAATCCTCGCAACATCTATGGCAAAGTCACATTCCATGAGCCCTAGTCATAATCATTGCCTCATTATTAAGAGGCCTTTACTTGCCTCTGTTGTCTATTGTCAAGTTTCAAGATCTAACCAAGATTGATCTTCAGAAACCCCGACTACCCTGGGGTTCTTTTGATAACGTCCGCAGTTCTGTGAAATGGCCTCTGGTTGATAACAAGTTTGACACGCACTGCACCCTCTGGCCCAAATAGGTAAACTCATTGATAAATTATTAATTCATTCGTCATTACCAAAAGAAAAGTCACTGAATCAAAGCATTTGATTCCAAAACTTTCCCAAGAAAGTTAGTCAACTTTTCCAAGTTGACAAATTTTCCCATGTTTGATTGTCCAAAAGAGATGGGAAAACTCTCAAGCTCAATAAATCGTTTCCCAAGGGGGCCCTAGGGAAAGTCTTTCCCGGGGAAGTTTTCCCACCAAACGCACCATAAGCAAAACAATCAGGGTCTAAACAGTTCATTAGTACAACTACGCTACAGTACTGAAAGTTAACAGTTCCTCACTTTATAGTAGTACAGAGCAAACTTCTTACTAGTCGTATTTTCAATAAGAATGCAAATCCGGTACATATACCATATTTGGTAAGTATATCACAAGCAGATTTCCTCATCACAACCAGAAAAGCAAGCATTTTCACAAAAACAACCCCAAGAAAAGGGGATAGATCACACAATCCAATTCCAGATCAAAAACAACCAGAAATATAAAAAAGAAAAATCTACTCACAACAGCAAGCCTGGGAGACCGAATGCCAGTCCTCGGCATCTTCCGGAGCTGCTCAAGTCTGCCTTCCTCCAAAAACCTCGTCGGAGCAACGAATCTCAACGAAGTCCCGAACCTGACCCTATGCTTCGAGGTTCGAACCCCGTCACCTCCATGCCTGAACACGGGGCTGATGGAGCTCTGCAGCACCAACGACGCAAATGCAAACCCGAACACAACGACCAATATGACAACGTAAATCAACGAATTGCCTTTCAATTGGAACGTTCTCCGGCGAGACCGGAGTTTTCCGGCGGCAGAAGAATAGCGATCAGAAGATTTGGTCCGGTGGTAAGAGTCGATCAAGTTAGGGTGAGCGCGTTTGAAGAGAGAGCGATCGTGGCCAGGCCGGAACCCTAGATCCCCATTGCCGGCGGTGGTGGCGTCGGCGGCGGAGGGTGCGCCGATCTCCGGCGGAGCCACGGAGGTGCGGCCCATGGAGAGAGAAAGTTAGCCAAAGTGGTGAGAGTGATTGAGTGGAGTGGAAGTGTGAGCTATGGAGTGAGTGACGCATCACCGTCAATCACATCGCCGAATAATCCCATAGGGCCATAGCCACCCGGCCAAACTTGCACTTTTTTAGTATTTATTTATTTATTTATCTTTTGTTTCATTTATCTTTGTCACGAATTTTTTTTGTTTTTTTTTTGGCAATTGGAACATTTCATGACAAGATAAAAAATTTACAAATTGGGAAAGGCCCGCTTCTTGACCATTGTGGTCAAATAGTGTGTTTCCCTGATCGTCGAGCTGAAAACCTTTTGAATATAAATAAAACTAAAAGCAAGAAACTTGAGTCGAAAAGAATGAAGGATATAATGACACTCCATGAGTGTGGGTCGCCTTCCTTGGAACAACTGAACGACAAGGGCGGAGTTCGTGTAGATAGTGAGGGATGGAATGCACCAGTTTGTCGCCTACAAAAGACCATCTTTCACTGCCTGTAACTTCATTTGCACGCTTGAAAGGCCAAGGCATGGGACACTGCCTCTCTGAATTGCTACGTAATCGTTGCGTAGCAGCCAACTAAGACCACCTTTCTTGGTCTTGTTGCATCACGCACCATCATAAGTAGTGTGCAATGTGGGTGGCTCCCTAGCCCTAAGCGCCAAACAAAGGTCTTTGGTTGTATCTTCGTTATTTGGGAAGTTTAAGTTGTGCGACTGGTGTCTGCTGTGGTGGCCAAGTGTAGGTGTCGAATATCAGAGTGTACCTAGTTGATAACCAGCTCCAAATTACATGTTTTCTTTTGAAAGATTTGATGGTTGCGAGTCAACCAAACATTCCAAAGGACATCCAAGAAAATGGCCCTCAAAGGTTGGTTTTCGTTGGCCGTTTTGAGGAGGAATATGAGCCAATTGGCCACCCAACGCCCCATTGGAATGGCAAGTGGAGTTTGGTTGATGAGGCCAAGGGATGAACCAAACCAAACTGCTCTGGTGAAAGTGCAATTGCAGAACAAGTGACTGACAGTTTCAGACGCTACACCATACAGGCGGCAACTAGTATTGGCCCTTAGATCCTATATGGCCCGTTTTGCTGACATGGGGAGAGCATCGTGGATAAGTTTCCAATAGTAGAGTGCAATTTTTCTTCGTTTTTTAAGAATGTGATGCATTACGTCGCTTCCCTCTTGTGCATACGACCCTTACTCGAAATCCATTATGGACAAAGCTTTGTCCAAGCATGGGGGGATTGGGTCGACTATCTTGACATCATGTGCTTGAGTGAGACTGACGTTTATAGTTGCATATTTGTTTTTTTTTTTTTTTTGTGTTTGCTAGGCTTTGAATTTGCATCTAGGTTGCATATAGGAGTAGTTTTCTTGCTTTCTTGTTACAAGTTTAAAAACAAATAAAAATTAGGATAGTTTTTGGTTGCGAAAACCCCTCCTATGATGAGTACTTTAAGGTGTGTTTGGATTGTCATTGCAAGTGTGTACTCATGTGATTTTTTGGCTTAATTTGGATGATAGGAGAGGCTTGGTTGCTTGTTTGATGTAGGTTGTTTTGTCTTGTTTATGATTCATCTAGTTTTGAATGATTCTTGTGCATGATAATGATGTTCTTGTGTTTGGTACATCAAATGAACTAGTTGCAGTGTTTGTGGTAGGTTAACCAGTGAGACTTTTTGAGCCCAAAAGACTATCACTTTTATAGTCTCATATTCTTTTGAGTGTGTCCTCACCATGTTTGCATCTCTAGAACTTGATTTGACTCTCTTTGAAACTGCATTTGACTTGTGCATTGTGTTAATATGATTGAGGCTCATCTTGTAGCCACAAAGTCAAAAAGTCATCTGACGTTTTGACCTCTTTTTTCTAGCCCTTTACTAACCATTTTTCTTGTTTTGTTGTTTACCCTATATTGCGCGCCTTTGGCCTGTTCTTAATCTCATACCCTTTTAGCCAAGTTAGTGGAGCAACAATTCAGTTGGTGGCAGATTTGTAGTCTATTGGTTTGATGACTTCCTTGGTTGAGTGCTTGATGAGGCAAATGTTATTTTAGATCACTGTTTATCCCCTCTTTTCATTCGAGGTTGAACCTTGTTGTTGGGGAATGAGTCACTCTTTATGTAATTATGTTATTCACCGAAAAAAGAGGAAAAGTATTGAAAATAAATAAAAGAAGAAAGAAATGAAAAAAAGGAGAAAAGTTTTGAGGAATAAGGTGATTAGAGTCGACTCTTCCTTTATTTTTCTTCGATGGGGAATATATTTGTGCTTGACTGCGGTGTGAAGTAAGAGGAGTTGTGTGTTATTCTATGAGAATGTTGCTCTTTAGGTTCTTGGCTATTTAGCTCCACATTTCCTAAACAATTTTACTCCTTACCTTGCATGTAAGCCCCATTACAACCCTCGAAAGTCCTCATGATTGGCATTTGTGCATATGGTCCATAGCAGTAGAGAATTGAGAGTCTTGTCAAGCTTATGGTAGTTTGCTTACATTGGTTAAAGGTTTTGAGTGAACCATCATATCTTTTTCAAACACACGAGGGGAGTGATTCACATATCCTAAAGTGAGGTCCTATCGATCCCAACTAGTTCACCAAGCATGCAAATAGAATTTGATTGTACTTGAGTTGTGATAGATTGGTTGTGTTGCTTCTTGACTTGTGTTTCTGTTTCGAACAGCGATCATTGTTTCGATTTGATTCTTAATCTCGCTAGGGAGTCTCTTTTGTGTATGTTTGTTTTGGTATCCTTACATGCCCTTTTATTGGAGGAGGTGTGAGTAGTTTTCTTTTTTAGTCCTTTCATTTTGTTTCGAGTCTTATACTTGCTTGGGGACAAGCAAGGAGTAAGCATGGGGGGATTTGATAAGTGCTATTTGTGACTATGTTTTTAGGGGAATTCGATAGTGAATCAAGGATAACTTTAATTGTAAATATTGATTTATATCCCAATTTCCCTATCACACTTGGTATTGTTGTTTTTGATACAAATTTGTCGGTTTTGAGGTCAAAACACCAACATTCTCTCAACGTTTGGCAAGAACGAACAGACCACGGACCTCCACTTGTCAAGACCAGACCGTCGTACGAATTTTGGAGGAAATGGAGCGAAAAACTCATGGCCAGAGGCCACCACGATCAGCCCATGCTGAGCCCCACGGTCCATGGTACGAACTTGTACGGACACCATGGACCGTACGGACTTGTACGGACACCCCGTGGCAGGCTCGGCCAGGTCGCGCCGTTCTATTCCCGCGAATAGAAAAAGTTAGGCCGCGACGGTCAAGAGAGGCAAGGATCAAGATTCGAGAAGAAATCATCAACGCTCACGAAGAAGGCTCCACCCCAGGATCGAAAGACTCGACGGTTGTATTCTTCGTAGTTTTTCTTTCTTTTCGTATTCCTTCTTTGTTTTGAGATTCGATTGTGATGATTTAAACTTATTTCATGTTTTCATTGAATATGAGTGAGTAGATTTCTTGAATTCTAGGGTTTTGCAACCCGAAACAATGTAGTTTGATTCATGTTTCTAGTTTGTGCACGAATTCTTGCTTGAATCAATAGAAGGTTGTGTTTTCCATGTTCATTTGTGTTCTTTGAGTGCTCGAATACTCGTGATTTGAGATTAACCTGAGAAGTACTGAAAGGTGAATTAGGATAATCTGATTACCAACCTTTCTACCTAGTTTTGTGAAATTTGAGAAAAGAATAGCAGACTAAAAAATCTTTTGATAACCAGAATATTTGAGACCTTCAACTTTGATTAACTTGAAAAGCATACGAAAGTTGTAACCTAGGTTAATCGAGGTAATTCTATTAACATCCAAAGAGCAGTAGAGTTCTTATGGTTATCATTCTTGATTCGACCTGAATGCATGATTGTGCAAGCTAGGTTTTAATAATCGAGCTCGTTGCTAGGTTAGCGATTCTCTAGAAATCTTTCTCCCTTGATTTGAACCCTAGATTATTTCCCTGCTTTATTAGTTTTAATTAGTTTTTAAAGTCTTCCAAAATCAAAACTCGGTTAGCTTAGCAATCAAATAGAGAGCTAGTTAAATGCGTTGCTAATTGAGTCTCTGTGGGATCGACCTTGACGTGATACTCTGTACGCCGTGCGCTTGCGGCCCTGTCAAATATACATTAGAGGGTCTTTCTAGATCGTTACTGGTTCTTGCGGACTCGAACAATGCAAAATAGGCCGACTTAATTTTGAATTCCCTTCACACGTGTGGCCCTGGACCAGTCTATCCTCATATGGAATGTGTCTGATAGGGATTGCCAGTATGTTTGTTGCAGAGTCAGGATCAAACATCTAGCAGATCAATTGGATGTTCCACTTGCCTTACCCCCCCCCCAACCATTAGAGCATTAACCGGTTTTCCCTCCAAGTATGTTGGTATGTCATGGACCTCAGTTTGAGCTCAGGTGAGTCTGTCCATCTATCTTCCAAGATCTTTGTTGTCCTGTCGGACCCTATCCTGTACTTGAACTCACCTTGTAGTTTTTCCACTCCTTTACACAGTCCCTTCCATCCCCAGGAACCCGACCCCTTCTGTTTTATCCTCCGAATAAGAGGTAAGGACGCTTTGCAACGCACCTGGTAGATGCGCCTAAGCAAGCAGTCTAGTTGTTTCATGAGTCACCATGCTTGTTTAACTAGAAAATAGTCATTGCACCATTCCGTACATCGGAGTCCCAGGCCGCCCACTCCTTTGGGTTGGAACAAAGTGTCCTTCAACACCCAATGCCTGGACTTTTGACATGTAGATGTCCACCATAAAACTAGGTTAAGGCAAAGTCAATTTTTTGGGCAAGTGATAGTGAGATCTTATAAATCGCAAGAATATGTTGGTTTATAGCAGAAAGGACAACATTGATCATCACCATACGTCTTGTAGGTGACAGAAGAGTTGTTGATAACTGCGTTTTATGACTATGTTTTTGGGGTTTTCAATAGTGAATTAGGGATTTGAGTGTGAACCTTGATTTTTATTCCAATTTCCCTACTACACTTGGTGTTGTTGTTTTTTTATGTGAATTTGTAGGTTTTGAGGCCAAAACACCAACTTTCTCTCAACTTCAGGCAAGAGTGAATTCACCACGGGCCTCTGCATGTCATACCCAAACGGTGATACAAATTTGGAACGAAACGGAGCTCGGAATGCCCGGACAGTAGCCACCACGGTCTAACCGTGGTGGTGGCCACGGTCCTGGCGGGGCAGCTGCTTGCTGGCGTTGTTGTTTTGCGAAGGAAAGAAGAAAGAAACGAGACAGTTGCTGCCACGGCTAGCCCGTGGGGAAGGCCACGGTCCGTGGTACAGAAATGTACGGACTGTATGGAATTATACGCGGACCGTGGCAGACTGCATATGTAGGTCGGTTGTTTTCGCGAGTAGAAAAAGAAGGAAGCGGCGGTTTTTCGTGATTCATTCATTATCTATCATTTTTCCTTCGTTCTTTGGTCGTAAAGGATAGAAAAGAGAGCCCTAATACTTTCATTCTACTCCTCTTCCTCACCATCAAGATTTAAGACCGAATCGATTCAAGAGAAACCAAGATCAAGATTCGCAAAGGAAAGGAGCGACGTTCACGGAGAAGGTTCCACCCCGGGATCGAAAGACTCGACCGTTGTATTCTTCGTAGTTTATCCTTCTTTTCGATTCCTTCTTTGTTTTGAGATTCGATCGTGATGATTGGAACTTGTTTCGTGCTTTCATTGAATATGAGTGGGTAGATTTCTTGAATTCTAGGGTTTTACAACCCGAAACAAAGTAGTTTGATTTAATATTATTAGTTTGTCCATGAATTCTTGTTATGAATCAATAGAAGGTTGTATTTTCCAAGTTCATGTGTGTTCTTTGAGCGCTCGAATACTCATGAGTCTGAGATTAACCTATAAAGTACTGAAAGGTGAATTAGGGTAATCTGACTACCAACCTATCTACCTAGGCTTACGAAAGTTGAAAAAGGAGTAGTAAACTAGGGAATCAATTGGATAACCTGACTTTTAAGACCTTCAATTCTATTTAACCTAAAAGGCATACGAAAGTTGTTGATTAAGTTGTTTAAAATAGTTCTATTTAGCATCAAAAGGGAGATAGGATTCAGAGGTTGTCGATTCTTGATTCATTCTTGAATGTATGATTGCGCAAACTAGGTTTTAGTAATCAGACTCGTTGTTAGGTTAGCATCTCCCCATAAATCTTTCTCTCTTTATAAGAACCTTTGATTGTTTTTCCCTACTTTATTAGTTTTAATTAATTGTTATACCCTTTCAGAATCCAAAAAACCTGATTCGCTTAGCAATCGTGATAGAGATTAGTTTTCTGTGCTGCTAACTGAGTCCCTGTGGGATCGACATTGACGTGCTACTACGTACACCGTGCGCTTGCGGTCCTGTCAGTTGCTTTATAACCTTGAAATTGTTTGGTCACCACATCAAGTAAGAACCCCAGCTGAGTGGTTTTGTTACGACCTGGAGTTTGGGGGAACCCCTAAGTGTATCTCGAATGTAGCACAAACACCATACCAAAAAAATTGTTCTTAGTCCTTCCACCCCCTGCGGCCATAATTATTAATATCCTGATCTTGATCCACGATCCTACGATTTTATGATCCAAAATCCTTAATGTGATTATACTATCTACATTACGATCCACGATCCTACGTGGGTTAATTCCGATCCTAACTACCCCATGGATCTGAGTTAGGATCCCGATTTTAACAACCTTGCCTGCGGCAAAATGTTGAGGGATGCCATCAGCTGGGATTTTGAGATATTGATGACTTGCCCAGACGCAGTGCAGAAGTCGTCTATGGTCCGTTTCATGTTGATACAGTGGTCTGCTGAGGTGTTTGTGGAAAAAAGCGAATCATCTGGGAAAAAAAAACACATGGGTTACCTCAAGGCTTCCCATTGTGACTCGAACCCCTTTGATACTGCCCATATTTCGTTGCAATCGCAGGTTATGTGAAAGGACATCTAGGTAGAGGATGAAAATATACAAGGATAGTGAGCCCCCTTGTCGAAGCCTACTCCACGGCTAAAAATCAGAGAGGGGCAACAATTAATCAAGATGGAGTGGTGGATTGTAGTGACATATTGTATCACCAAGGATACCCATTGCGAGGGAAATCTCATTTTGAGAAGAAGTTGTTGCAGAAAGTCTCATCGAACTCTATCATAGGCCTGGTTCGTATCGACTTTAATGGTCGGGTAGGCTAATCCATGTTTTTTCCCTTTGAGAAACTCAATAGTTCATGTGCTGTCAGACAATTGTCTGCAATTAATCGTCTTGGGATAAACGCGTCTTAGCTAAGGTCGATAAGATGGTGCAGGAGATCCTGCAATCTGTTAACTAAGCATTTGGTTGTGATTTTGTACATCACGTTGTAGAGGTTGATCATTCAATAATCGGTCACACACTGGGAGGACCGTGTCTTGCGTATCAGGGTGATACACATCAAATTGGTTTTCTTCATAATATGATCGTTATTGAGAGAGCCAAGAGCCCCAGCATGGACATGGGGCAACTGTGTTCTATTACCTGTGGAAAAAGACTGTTGGGATGTCGTCTAGTCCCGGGGCTTTCAAGGGGGCCAAACTTTGCATGGCTCGGTCCTGCTTTACGGTTGTAAAGGGGTTGGAAAGGGATTGGATATCTCTGCTAGGAATGTGTTTATCATATAAGGCTAGGACCGTGGAAGTTAACCTTGTCGACAAGAAAATGGTAGCTTGATTTGGTGTAAACAACTGCTGAAAAAATGTGACTGTTGTTCTTGTGATGGCTGCCGCATCAGTTGTCCATGAGCCATTCGATAGTTGCAAGCTTTTATTCACTGTGACATACTGCTTGTTTTCATAATGTTGGAAGAAAAACTTTGTAACTTTGTCCCCCTCTTGGAGCCATTTCACCTTCGCTCGTTGTTTCCAATACATGTGTCAATGCCATAGTTGTCTCACAGTCTCCCGTTGTTGAGCAGAAGGCTACCAAAGTTGAGTGGTTTAACCCGAATGTTCGTAACTCATCATGTAATGGGGCCAGTTCGTCTAACTTATCTTGAAGGGGCCTAGTTTTTTTTTCTGAAGTTTCCAGTCAGTACGCCACTTTCTGCACAGTAATTTGACCCATTTTAGCTTGTTAACCAAAATAAACATGGTAGAGCCATTTGAGGAGTTAGCTGCCCATGTTGCCTCGATCAGTCTATACAACTCCTCCACTTGAACTGACCAGGCCTCCAAGCGATACCCCAATTCTTCTGCTTGAGCGGGGATCATTGAGGTATTAATATAATTAGATTGTGATTGAAGAACACTCCTGACATGTAATGTATATAGGCATATGGGAAGCGCATCAGGCCGCTTAGGTTGGAGTACCCTCTGTCTAAAACCTCCCAGATCAATTGATCCTCCTACCTCTTGTTGATCCATGTGAAGGGAAAAACTATACGGGGGATGTCGGAGAGTTTCGTAGAAGAGCACCATGACTACTATGTTCGACTAAGGATTGTGTATGACCCCCCTTTTTTTGGTTATGAAACTCCACTTAATTAAAATCACCGAGGAGGACTAATGAGGCTATGTATTGTTTACTAAGATCATGGATAGTATACCAAACCTCATGTCGTTTGTAGACCACTAGGTGACGGTAGACTAAGCGCAAGAATCAAGGGCCCACCCCGACTTCATTCATGCGACAGAAAACTACATTCGTGCTGCAAAACAACACTATGAAACTGACATATGGTTGCGTCTATTCTGACCTATAATATTACCCCTACAACTAACCTAAGATGAAGACACTTAAGATGAGATACAACAGAAACTACAGAACTTCTACATTCAAACAAACATGGTACATCCGGAGAGTGGCGGTGGAGTATCGGTGTAAGTACGAAACTACCAAGGTCTCCACCGACCCAATGCCTCAGCGATTCCACACACATATATTCATGATGGTGGAGGGTTGCTGGTTGGCCCCCGTCAATGCCCATTGATGTTGATCCGCTGCGGTTGGTGTGACTATCTGCGGGTGTCCCCCGACTTGGCCCCAAGTGTTTGTGTTAGTGGAATCATTTCACTACTCAAGGCACTTAGAGACTGGTATACTCCATCCAGATCAAACTCGTGGCATTGAAGATGAGCGCAGCCGGTGTAGAGTGTACCTGCCTTGAGCTTCCTGAATGGCTTTACCGCCTCCCTTTTGGTTAGGATCATTTGTAGGTTGTGTGTATTCCTAGGTGTGGTTTGTTGTGACCCACCAATTGGCTTCGACCGTGGGTTTCGGCGCATCGATAACTTCTGGCGTGCTATATGCGGGGCCCATTGGTCGATGGCCATCAGTTCAACACAAGTGAAGGGATCAATAGTAAGCCCAGCAAATAGGTAATGTGGGGACTGGGTTTAGAGCCGGCGGGAGTCGGTATGATGTAGACCTACAGTCCACCACCCCCTTAGGAATTGGGTGCACAGTAAGTTGTAGTCCACCAACCCCTTAACAAAGGTTGGAGGAGCCGATGAGTCTGCCAGAAAAGTGTTACCGTATAAATCATTATAAGGGTTTCCCCGTCCCAGGGAAAGTGTGGTGTCCACTTGCTCTTTCCATTTTGGACCTTAAGCGTGCCCATGACAACTGTTTGTTAAGAATGTATTGGTAAAATTAGGTATTTAAGTAACCGATAAATATGAAATTACCAAAAAGGACAATACTATTATTGTTATTGTTATTGATGTTGTTGTCGGTATTATTATTATTATTATTATTATTATTATTATTATTATGTTGTTGTTGTTGTTGTTGTTGTTCATTATTCCTTATAGTCTTAGACACTTAAACATGATAACTTCAACCTTCAGGGTGGTTACCTATTACCTTGTTCATAGGCATACTTAGTACAAGTATCTAACATGGAGCTTAATGTACAAAATGTTGGAAAGTGAAAGGTGTAGGTGAACGCATTTTGGCAACAAAAGAAGTTGGCATAACATGGTTGTAATATAAGAGGAAAAACTTGGGGGTATATGTGGAATACAAAACTCCAAAAACTGTCTAATAATGTTGACGTTAGCAATAAGAGTGGGCAAAAGTACCTAAACCGGCTAAACCCAACCGCAAACCGAGAAAATCGAACCAAGGGCAAAAAAGGTTAATTGAACTAGCGGATCGATAGGATATCTGTTTGGTTCTGGTTCATGACTTTTGGACCGACAATTAATCCAAACCAAATCGATAAAAGTTTTATTTTTTTTAAAAAAAATATCTTTAAATGTACATATTTATATATGGTCCGCAAAACACTTAATAAAAGTACCTCTTCCTTGGGCTGAAGTAACTGTATCCTGGATCTCAAAGTTATAGGTGTCAATCCCTGATACAAAGCATCCCTTATGTTAGACAATACAGAATATGAACGTGATACCTGCCCCATGCTGATTGTGTCAAAATACTGCGATAATGACCGATGGTGGGGTGTGCCTATTCTGGTCCGGACCGGGAAAAGACCCTTGACCCCGAACGACCCGGGTTGGACCGGAACGACCCGATTATGTACAGTCTGATCTCCGATCCATAATATTTATAGTATCGGATTTTTGGGTTGGTATATTCTAAACTCGAGTTGGACCGATTGACCTAGTTTAATATAATAAAACACTAACTTTTATTAAAGTGACAACTAGTTAAAAGCTTGACACTAGTGCTTTATCCTAACACTAATATTTTATGGTTCTTCATATAATATAAGTTTAGAGTTTCACAATAAATGGTAATTGAAAGTCTATTGCCATTAAGAGGCGTCACCTTAGATAAATTTGTTTCGTTTTTAGTAAACGTTAGTTGTTAATTTCGGCTCTATATTTTGCTTAAGACCATGCAATGTGGAAGTACTTGTCAGAGTATCACTTATTTCCAATTATAATTATTTATTCAATATCAACTATTTTACTTAAGAGTTATTCTAACATATACAGGAAATTGACCATTAGGTTCAGGTAAGGATGTCCAAAACCGGTTAACCGCTAACCGCATTTGCGGTTTACGGATTTTAATTTATAAACCTAAACCTAAACCGCTTTATGTGGTTAACCGGTTTGCGGTTAGCCTCCTTTGGAAACTAGAAGTTGAAACCAAACCGAAACCGCGGTTAACCGCATGATAACATGGTTAACCGCTTTTTGGGTTCGGTTTATGGTTAAAAGGTTTCTAGAAATTTAAAGTAACAAGTAAGGAAGAAAAATTACATTTTACTTTGAAATTTCAAATTTTGCAACTAAATTAATCAAGACCGGTTAACCACGGTTAACCGTTTTACAAAAATGCAAAACCGAAACATAAACCGCTTAAACCGGTTTGGTTAACCTAAACCGCAATTTTTAAAAAATCCAAATGGTCAACCCCTTTTACTGTTTTGGTTTATGCGGTTTTGCGGTTTGATTTTTGGTTTCAGTTTTTGTTGGATACCCCTAGGTTCAGGTCAGGTTGAGTCATCCATTTTCTCGATCTGGTCCGATACAAGTCCAAAGTGAAATTGGTCCGATCCCGATATAATTTTTTGGGAAATTACAATCCTCGGGTCAAGCTAATTCGGTCCAGTCCGGTCCATATTTGGAACAGTGCACACCCCTAGCCGATAGTGTATTTCATAATCTAAACTATTATAATTGAGACTATTAAAAAGGAAAAGACGGAACAATATATAAGAGTAGACCAAACTTATAAGAATGTCAATTGTGCTTGGGAATCCAAATTATTATTATAAATTTTTTAAAGGATAGATGAGGTGGTATTTAATCAGTTAACTAATAATCGAACCGAAAAAACTGATCAACCAATTTATTCGGTTACAAAGTTTCGATTCATTTTTCGAATTGAAAAAATCGGTTAACCAACCCAAGATAACCCCAACCAACCCCAACTCACCCCGACTTAGCATCATCAACATTAGGAAAAGTGTGGAAAATATTCCCGCAGACGCCAAATACTGATACAAAAGATTAATTTACTGAATAATTAAAATTTAATAAAACAATATTTTGAACGGTCAAAGTCATATAATATTTTTCTCAAAAAAAATACAAGATTATATTTATCTTTCTTTATATATATAAACAAGTTTCAAACGTTTTTGGCTTGATTTTGATTGATTATGGTTCTAAATATGATTCGAAATCAACCCAAATACCCTTTTCTTTTGCCAACAGAGTCGGTAAATACAAAATATAAACAAGGATACAAAGAAGTCAAGCTAAGCAGTGACCAAGTAAGCCCCTCTCCTAACAGTTATACTTCAAACATCATAACTAAGAACATTACAACATTTAACATTTAAATACACCACTAACAGATAACTCCTTCTCATAACATCGTTTCTTGACCGGATTTACGTTGCCAATCTCTTTGTGTTCCATTTTCCTTTTCCCGTCTGATTTTACATCTGCCAAAATCCTACACAAAGAAATTGCTTTAGAAATGTGTGAATAATGACCTCTTATTTTGGGGGACTTTTCTACATGACGGATGTTATTGCACTTGTTAGTAGATGACCAACCATCTTTATGAAATCGTTTTCCCTTGGATGATTGAGAAAGGGCCTTAAAGTAGAAAATATTATCATCCCTTGCACTTGATGATTTTTCTTTGTCTTTGTAGACACAAAATAATGTCACTGCAGTTTTTTTAGCCCAAAAAGAGCTCCTAAGAGAGTTTAGGGCCAAACTCCTATACATTTTTCAGTAAAGGATCCTAGCGGATTTTTAATGGGCGCGGGAGGCTTTTCGATCAAGTCAAAGTCAACTCTCGGTCAAACATGTCAGTTGGATCTTAGCGAATTTTGTATAGATGGACCCAAAATTGGATCCTAGTGGACTTTTGTAAGCATGAGCCAATGTGGCATCCTAACAGATTCTGAGCCAAAATTGGGCTCTAACGGATTTTGAGCTGGAACCAAGTTTTAACGGATTTTTAAGGGTCTTGGGCCAAAAATCGTAGCAGACTTTTGGGGATTTTGGGCCAAAAATCCTAGCGGACTTTTGGGGAATTTAGGCTAGAAATCCTAGTGGATTTTTTAGATTGAGTTATAGGGCGAATTCAGTGACTAAGGGAAATATTGTGGCATTTTCAGCCCGAAAAGACCTAGCGGATTATTGGGTTGAATTATATGGTGAACTCAGTGACCCAGGACAAAACAGTAACATTCTCAGCCCGGTCCTAGCGGATTTGGGTTGAGGTATTGGGTGAATTAGTGATCTAGGGCAAAAAGAGCATTATTTTCAGCCAAAAATGTCCTAACGAATTTTCATTTCGGGCCTAAGGAAGTTGTATTGAATTTTAACCCTTTCCAACCCAGGAAGCCCGGGCGAATTTTGGGTCAAAGAAAATCCTAGCGGATTTTTACTCTTAACTAGAAGACTTTAGCTCAAGCCCAAAATTGAAGCTCTGACGAATTTTCATTACGGGCTCAAAGAGATCTTAGCGGAATTTTTGTTAAAAGTCCTGGCGGATTTTTGTTGGTCAAAATAGCAAATTGGTGATAACTGTTTAAAAAACAACTGGTCTTAGTAACTGCAAGTCCTGGGGCCCGCTGTAATTTGTTTTTCTACTTTGTTTCACAAATCTTTTTATTTCGCTCGCATGCATCTTTAATCCAAAAAGTGTGACAACTTTGTTTTTTCTTGTTTAACTTCTTCTTTTAAAGCTTTTTAGACCCCTAGTAAAGGTCGCTTCGACAAGTGATGTAAGGGCATCCCCCTTGCATTGGCACCTTTACTCCCGATCCCGACTTTGGCTTGAAGATCGTGGAGTTATTTTACTTTATTTTGTTAGTTGTTTAAAACTAATTAGCGACTTCATATATGTTTTTTTTATTTCATGCATGTTGACATCTTTGACATGATTTTAATCCTTAAAATTGATATAACATTGGTTAAAATGACATACCGACGCAGTGCACTATTCAAGAATCCTAGCGGATTCTTGGTCAGTGGATTGAGTCGGGTGGTCATTTTGGTCATAAAGGGTCCCTGGGGGTTTGATAACAAATCAACCTTGTGTTACAGGTCAAGAATCCAAGCGGATTCTTGGTTGGTAGTCATGGTTTGGATGTCATTCGGCCCACTTGTGACCCGTACCCTTGTCCGAAATGGGCTTGGACTGACAGGGCCGCAAGCGCACGGTGTACATAGTAGCACGTCAAGGTCGATCCCACAGGGACTCAATTAGCAGCACAGAAAACTAATCTCTATCGCGATTGCTAAGCTAATCAGATTTTTGGTTTTGGAAGACTTTAGATTTTTGGTCTATCAAGAGAGAAAGATTTCTAGGGAGATGCTAACCTAACAACGAGTTCGATTACTAAAAACCTAGCCTGCACAATCATACATTCAAGAATGAATCAAGAATCAACAACCTCTGAATTCTATCGCCCTTTCGATGCTAAATAGAATTATTCTAAACAACCTAATCAACAACTTTCATCTGCCTTTTAGATTAATCAGAATAGAAGGCCTTAAAAAGTCAGGTTATCTAATGATTCCCTAGTTTACTACTCCTTTTTCAACTTTCGTAAGCCTAGGTAGACAGGTTGATAGTCGACACCTAATTCACCTTTCAGTACTTCTTAGGTTAATCTCAAACTCATGAATATTCGAGCGCTCAGAGAATACACATGAACATGGAAAACACAACCTTCTATTGATTCTAATCAAGAATTCATGCACAAACTAATAACAATCAATCAAACTACATTGCTTCGGGTTGCAAAACCCTAGAATTCAAGAAATCTACTCACTCATATTCAACGAAAACACAAAACAAGTTCCAAACATCTTAATCGAATCTCAAAACTAAGAAGGAAATCGAAAAGAAAGAATAGAATTGCGAAGAATACAACCCGTCGAGTCTTTCGATCCCGAGGTAGAAACCTTCTCCGCGAACGTTGCTCCTTTCCTTTGCGAATCTTGATCTTGGTTTCTCTTGAATCGATTCGGTCTTGAATCTTGATGGTGGGGAAGAGGAGTAGAATGGAAGTATTAGGGCTCTCTTTTCTCTCCTTGACGGCCAAAGAATGAAAGAAAACTGATAGAATATGACTGAATCTCGAAAAACCGTCGCTTCCTCCCTTTTCTACTCGCGAAAATAACCGACCTGCATAGGCAGTTCGCCTCGGTCCGTACAGTCCGTACACCACGGACCGTGGTGATCACCACGGGCTGCCCGAGGTTGGCACTGTCCCGCTTCTTTCTTCTTTCCTTCGCCAAAATGAGCTGGGCAAGTCCGCCACGGACCGTACCACCACCACGGCCGCCCAAGGTTCTTTGCCGGCTATTCCTTGCTCCTTTCCGTCCCAAATTTGTACCACGGTTTGGGTTTGACATGTAGAGGTCCGTGGTATATTCACTCTTGCCTGAAGTTGGGAGAAAGTTGGTGTTTTGGCCTCAAAACCTACAAATTCACATCAAAAATAACAACACCAAGTGTAGTAGGGAAATTGGAATAAAATCAAGGTTCACACACAAAATTATCCCTAATTCACTATTGAAAACCCCCAAAAACATAGTCATGAAACGCAGTTGTAACAACCCGCCCTAAAACCATATTAATTAGAGTCCTAATTATCGTAATTAGCCAAAACACGTTATTAAATTTTTCTTTCTATTTTACTTTATTGTTGTTATTTATTTATGTGTGACAGGTCTCGAGCAAGGCGATGGCTAAATGGGTCGGTTATATGTATATATATATATATATATATATATACCTCAGAATTGAAGTATTATTATTATTATGAGTTTATGAATATTTTTAAGATAAGTTATACAATTTATTTCATTACTCCCAATTTTACGTTTTTAACCGAGGAAGGTTATATTAATTTTAATTTCCGTCTCGGTTACGATTTATATTATCCGACCTTCTTAATTACTTGTGATCGTTCAATTTACCCTACTATTGTTAACCTACCAATTTATTTTTATGAGGTTCAATACTAATTAATTTTACCCACTTTAATTCCAAGTAATTTTATTTCGGTTTATGCTAAACCATTTTATCAAGTTTTATATCAATCAAATTTTATCTAGTTACTACCAATTATTTTACCTAGCTAATTTTAATTACTATTTATTTAGTCTAATTACTAATTAGATGAGTAAATTAATTAAAAGGGAGTCTTTTTATATGAGGATGAGGGGTCTAAGTTTCATTTTATTTCATTTCAATTTAAAACAAACCCCAAACCCACTCTCTTCCTCACTTTCTCTCTCTCAGCGGACTAAGAACCAGCCCCACCACCCCTCCGCTCCGTTTTCCGGCCAAAGTGGTGGCGGCCGGCGAGTTTTCAGCGACCCCACACAACTCTCTCACCTCTTCTCTTGTTTTCTCCCTCAATTTCTCTCCCAAGTGGTATATTCTCAAACCCTAACTCAACTCTTTTATGTTCTTAATCTGAATTTCGTTTTTAATCTGAGTATTCATGTTGTTTTTCATTTCTTTTAAAGTTCTAAAGTATGAATTTATATTGTTGTTAAATTAGGGTTTGAATTTGAGTTTGATACTTGTGAATTTGGGTTGATTTTAAGTGTTTAAGGGTTGTATTGTTGTTGAATGGTTAAATTAGTTCTTGCATGTGAGTTTTAAGGTCTTGATTGAGCAAGATTAAGTGTTTAACTTCTGGAAAATTGATGGATGATAGCTAATTTGAAGTTTAATTGAGTTTTATTGCAAATTAGGGGCAAGAGGACACATGCATGTTGTTTTAGAGGCCATTATAAGTTTCTGGGTACGAATCTGGTTTTTACAGAGAACTAAAAGTGGGAGTTTAGCCCAGATTTTTACTTAAAAAGATAGCTTAAGTCATTATATAACTATGGGCTTTGGAATTTCGAGAATCCGATATGTGTAGCCCGGGATATGGCCAAAACTGTATAGGTGTGCAATTATATACGTTTTCTGAGTCAGTAGCTAAATGTCAATTTTTCGTCCATTTGGAGACTTTGTTGGTTTTAATGATAAACATAAAAGTTTTAGGTGACGTTTTAAGCTTTCCGGAAATGTATAGTATGCGTCCATACGATGTCGGGAATAGAAGATACAAGGTTTTCATTGAGGAGCTGAAATCGGGGTTCTGTCCAGAATTTTAAGTATGAATTCTGACTTTATGGCTATAATTCGACCTTTTAGGATGCTCTAACCAATTTATGGTCAACATAAGACTTGAAGAACATTCTGTAGGCTTTCCGAATTGGGGTTTTGGGCCATCACTGGATATCGGGTGAGAGAGATATAAGCCTTAGACTAAAGGGCTGTAATCTAAAAGTTTGCCGAAGCTAATTACAAAAATCTGACTTTGTGGTTATAATTCGGTCACTTAAGGAGTTCTAATCATATGGGGCCTTTGTGTCAATATTATGATGATTTGGATATGTATTCTAAGTTGAAGTATGTCCATTTGATGACTGAGATTACCTCCTAAAGGTTTAGTACTAATAGCAAATCCTGGATTAGAATTCGTGAAGTGTAAGTTCTATTAGTATTCAATGTTGATTGAGTTATAGAACAGGAGTGTTTTTCAAGTTTAGGGTCTTTTTGATCTTCAATTAGTCCTAAGAAGTAATCATCGTCTGCGTACTCAATTATGGTATTTCTTTTCGAGATCTTGAGAGTCGATATTCATTCCTATAGTTTTCCTCGTCGAACGACGACATTTTCATTACAAAATTTACCAAGTTTATTAAATCTTTTATTAGCCTACAAAGGTTCGGATCCCATACTTCATTAATCTGATTGTCTAAGTTACTTTACTCTTTATAAACTCTCCATCGATGATTTGCAAAAACCCTATCTAAGTTTCACTTTAAAAGTCCAAACCGCTTAGCTTTACTTTCAAAAATCAGCTTCTGTCCGGGCTACTTTTCGAGCCCTTCCTTTCATTTTTAGACTTCAGTCCAGTTGACAAAGTTGTAGAATTTAATTTTCCTATTCGGAAAGTACTCGTTTGTTTAATTCGAGTTTTCTAACCCGAGTTATGCTAAAAACTCTATTTCATAAAAACCTGAAATTTTCTTTCTAAGCTTACTTCATTCATAATTTCTTAAGTTACTAAACATTTGAAGCTAATTAAGAACCTTATTCGGTTCTCCACTTTATACTTCTTTTATCTTAGTTTCCAAGCCGCCCAAGCCATCCCGAGGCCGAGACAAGCCACCAAGCTTCTATGCGTTTCAAGGTACGCAAATTGTCCAACTTTTAACTCTTTATTTATCCTTCAACACAATTATCATTGTGATATTATGTCTACATCATGAACTAATATCTCATATTTACTTATTATCCAATGGTTATTATTATCTTATCAAGTCATGAACTAATATCTTATATTGAATTATTTTCAAGCGGTCCCGCCCCATCATATTCTAGCTAGTTACGTGAAGTGCTAGCCTATACTTTTAGATGCTCCTGATCAGAGTGTCCTAATGACCTGGCCAGTGTCGACTGCCTAGCAGTCACCCAATCCAAATCTAGATCGGTTTGGGCATGCGCGTGTGTGAGGTGCTTCGGCATCGATCGTAAGGGATACCGCTCATTTCTAATTATCACAAGTTCATTTCAATTATTTATATTCATATCTTATACATATACCAGTTATTTATATTTATATATATGCAACAATTCAATTTATTTATGTTTATCCCCTTTCCCGTTTTCAAAATGAATTTAAATGCCGGCACCGAAAACCGTTTTCGAACGGTTTGACGTGTTGGAGGTTTGTGTACTGAGTGTTTCCCCACTCATTTTGCGACTGTTTTCAATGTTTTGTTTTTAGGGGTCCGAGCTCCCAAGGCAAAGGCAAGGGTAAGCAGAGTAAATCTGTCGGTGCAAGGTAGTCTTTTAAGGCGTTTGATGGCCGGTTATCAAGGATCCTCATAGGTTTGAAGACCGTTTATGTGGGGAAATCTCCATATATATATATATATATGTGTGTGTGTGTGTGTATCTAAGGGTTGTATAATGCATTTTATTTCAAGTTTGGTGTTGTGTATGGAGTTAAGTATATGTCTAATTGTGGGTTTTGTTATGTTTGGTGACGTGTGTATGTCTTGTCCCGAGTGGGGACGGCGGTAATACTCCAATCTAAAGTGTTCCGCTGCGCTAATCACAGGTTTGGGATCATCATTAGTGACTTAATCTTGTGGTTAAAGGTTGGGGTGTTACAGCAGTTATCACGGACCTTTATTGACCCAAAAAATCCGCTACGATTCTCTGGTCCCAAGGTTCGGTCCATTTTTGTTCGATTAAAGGTTGTCAAAATTCTGAGGATAAAAGTTCATTCATGTCTTGGTTGTTGACTACATGAAATAATATCTTAGAAAATAATACTTTTTTGTGTATAAAACAATTAAAAATGCACCCTAGGAAAATAAGCCGCCTCATATCGACTCGACACTCCGCGCAGACCGTGCCCTATAGTCTTCTACGTCACAAGGAGATAATGAATCGACGCTTTCTAAATCATCATCTTCATTTCCTCTTCCATCGTGCAATTCTGTCTATACCAAAGCTCTTGAGTTAGCCATGCTAATACATGATGCATCTTCCTCTTTTGTATCTCTCATTTCCATCATATGAATTTCCTTAGAGGTAGTAAAAGATCCCGCGAAACTGTTTAAACACTTGAGCGAGATCGGCAATAAAAACTCAAAGGAATTTGGCTATACAATTGTCTCGGAATCCTAAAGTGTGCACCCAGTCTCATTGAACATCAAGAAATCAAATCCTTCTTAAAAACGCTTCCCCTTGCATGAACTAAGTTTATTTCCTTATCGTCAGTGGAACCTGTTCTCACTATAATATGGAAATGTCCTCCACGCCCTTGCTGGCAAAGGTTAGATAGTCAGGAATTTCTACCATAGTTGAAATGTATTTTCAACTATGGTAGTTAAAGTTAATATTAACCATTGGATTTAGAAGAGATGATCTCCACTTCTGATTGACTTGCTATAGCCGGTACCCATCCTCCTCTCTTTTGAAACATGTTCTCTATCTTCTTTTGAAACCCGTTCAAGTCCTCTCTGCCACATGAGTAGGACCTTCATGGAATCACATCTTCTCCCCCCAACGAAACTGAATTGCCTCTTCTCTGTTTCCCGATTTCCATCATCCCAATTCAACCTCTACACTTTTGCTAAAAAAATAAAATAAATTCAAACTCTACACAATGATTGAATGATCTTTCCTTTCTACAATTAGCAGAGAACTCCTATAATTCACGACTGTCGCTGCCGTTGATAGAGTTTCAATCCCACCAATTAGCAACACCCACTCTTTCCTCTCCCTCCCTCCCTCCCTCCAATTTAAACAGATTCAAACCCAGAATCATTCGTCCATTTCCAAACTGAGAAGGAGGGAGAGATATACAAAACCCTTCAATGGAGATTTAACTGCGAAATCAAATCGCGTTATTAGTTCAATTATATTATTATTACTGGGATATCAGGAGAGAGAAAGCTCGAACTCCGTTATCAATGGTGGCCCCTTGGGTCAAGTGACTCAAGTCTCTCCAGTGCAAATCCAGAGCCTTCCATGACGTCATCCACCACCACCCAACTCCCAAATCTAAACACCACCACCTTCTCCGATTCTCCCCACCACCACCGCGCCTACCGCAACTCCTGCAATGACGTCATCCACCGCAAAAACCCCCTCCCTCCTGCTGCTCCTCACCTTCACAGATGCTCCGAATCCGTCAAATCCAAACCAGACCTGGTTAACAGCCGGGTCAGGCGGACCGTATTCGCCCTGATTAACTCGATTCCAGATCTGCCCCTCTTCTCGTCGGTGTCAGACCTTCCGGACGGCCATCCGTCTCAAAACGAAGGAAGAAGCTTTTAGACTTTTGTAGTTACAGCTAAAGAATTAGCAAAGAGATGAATGAAGGTTCATTAAAATAGACGAGAACAGATGCCATGTTTGATACATGTGATGGATGCTGAGACTCATAATAACACAAACAATATCGTAGATACTTAACAAATGAATATGTAGGTTGTAGAATTCAATTAGTATAAGCTTAAAATAACAGTAATTTCCTTAGTTGAACGTGGATGAGCTAGGGGGTAGGGAGTTGTTAGAAAGATGAGAAGTTAACTTGTATAGCAGGTAGTAAGTCATATAGATTAATGGTCTATATTTATCTTATATAAATGAGTGGTGTAGATTTGTCAACTATCATAGTTGAATTTATTTTCAACTATGGTAGAATTTTCATAGATAGATAGATGTGTCCCATCTATTTCTCTTATATCTGGGTGATCCACATCACTAGTATTGCTATTCGTATTACCGGTGCAACCTCTACTACACAAAATCTTGCTTCTGTAATCTTGTACCACCTTCCCCCGACAAGCTAAATCAACATGATCTTGCCGGTTAGGAAAAGACCCTCTATCTATGATGTCTATCTTAAGAATATTAAAAATGCTAATTACTTTTATAAAAGTTGAGGAAAGGGTACACTTTATTGCATGCTGCACTGCCCTATTTGCCTTGAAGAAGAAGCTAAAGGCCTAACTACTATATGCAAGGTGGCTTTCTTTGAGCTTTTAGCCTAGTCCACGCGGCCATACATAAAAAAATGAACTTTGACGGCCTATTCCTAGCTGGTGGCTTAGAAGAAACTAAATAGGATTGGTATTTTCGGAAACTTTCCGTGGTTAAGGCGGAGCGCCTTTGTTTGACCTATAAGAAGAGTACCACAGAAAGGCCGTCCAAGGCAATGAAAGTTGGGAAATGGGGCGCCTTCTCTTCTTCGTTTTGGCCCGAAGTGATGAATCCATCCTCCTTTACGGTACCGTAGGCTTTCCCACCTATCTCTTATTAAACTAGCTATCGTTCTACCATTGTTCGTCGGCGTCTCACTCCAATGAATTGACCAGATTGATGGTCCAAATGGGTACTTGTAGAATTCTCTTGGTCAACCATTCCGTTCTCCATCGTCTTGTCTGGCCACATAGTATCCTCACACTGCATGGTGCTAAAATTCCTAGACTGGCTCAATTCACCCTTTTCGTGATTCTTCTTATAAGAGCTGTGATTTTGAAGTGGATAACAAACCTTTTGTTGAATTAACCCAGTAAATTAAAAAAAAACTTCATGGTGTGTTTGGTAGTTTTCCGAGAAGGACTTTCTTAGGAACAATTTTCCTTAGCCCCCCTGTGATAAACTTTTTACTGAAGTTGTGAGAGAAATAACGACCCCACATCAAAACTTTTCTATATATTATGGATAATCAAACATGGAAAAGTTTGTTAATTTGAAAAAGTTGACCAACTTTTCCTGAAAAGTTTCTCGACCAAACGCCCCATTCTAATTTTGCTCGGGTAAATTAAAAGAGTAAAGCGTTCGGTTTCGTAGAGTATTGGTTGGATTCGTACGTTTCGTTTTTCTTAACCGTATCAGGAGTTGAGGACTATAGTCTATAGATTAATCGCCACCCCAAACCCTTTCCCAAAACCCCAATTTTCGCCTTGTCCGCCCTTTTCCCGGTGTCGTGAATTTCATCCGCCGGCGGTTTTGCAACTCCATTGCCGGTTTCCGGTAAGTTGATTTCCAATCTTTATTGCTGTTTCTCTTTCCTTGCTTTTATGGCAGCTTCAGCACTACGCTATGACAATAGAGAATGTTTCAATCAAGAAACTGCGTTGAAGTTCCTTCATTCTTTATTCTTAGGGCTGCTCTAGTTTCTCGATTGGTAGATTTTGTACTGTTGAAATCATGCTTCATTGCAACTGAAGTTGCTATGTAAACGTCATTTTGAAAGCTTATGATTTCAGGGTTAGCTCTTGTTTTGATAGGGTGAAGATGCCAGACGTGCAATCTCTTGTGAATGACTTTGTTAACAAGCTTAAAAAACGGTAAGTTTCTGTCTATTTCATGGGGTTTTTGGTTGCTGAGTGCAATTTCTATTGTGAATCGAATTAGTTGCTTAATTGCGAGTTTGATTGTTTTAGTAAAATTGAGGGGTCTCAAGCAACAGCAAGGCAAACAGCAGAGTTGCTGCGGTCGGTCATTTCGCAGCAGAGAATTCCTTATACGAATCAGGCGGGAGCTCTCATTGATGCTGTAAAAGCAGTTGGAGAGCAGCTAATTGCTGCAAACCCTGTCGGTAGGTGTCTGTATTATGCTAGCCTTCTTTGTCCAAGGGTTCGATCTACGTATTTGTTTGGATGGCTGTTTATGATGTCTCGTGTTTTCATTTTATATGGAATTGCTTGGAATCTTGTGCTTGGAAATGTGAAGCATGCAGGGTACAAATTTTGAAACCGTTTATTTGGATCCTATGTATTGTGCTGACTTCTTAGGTAGCTGAATCTTGTGCACAGTACAAGTAGAATGTAGATGAAAAAAAAAAAAGTAGATCTGCTCTTATTTCTTCCACCTTCGGTGCATGTACAAGTGTGCATGGACCTTCCTGGTTTTGATGAGGAAAGAGGGAAGCTCAAATGATAGACAGTAAAAAATCTAACATTGAAGGAAACCTGACAGATTTTGATCATATCTTTATGCCCACAATTTAAGTTTTGGCATCTCCATATGAGATTTTGAGTGCCATACATTGATTTGAGATTTATAGGGCCGATTACAAGCCTTATGAGACATTTGTAGTGGGAGAAAGGATGACATACCATGCTGCTCTCTTGAAAATCTTATAGTTGCTCCCTAACTAGCAATCTCTATGTGGTAGTAGTGCGGTTCTATGTATTCAGTAAGGATTTAAAAGTTTTGTGTTCAGTTTTCCTTCCTTTATCTGCTCGTATGTTATTTCTACCTTACTCAGTTGACATACCCTCGCAGCTCCTTTTTTTTTTGTGTTTTTTTGGGGGGGGGGGGGGAGGGGGAGAGTGGGGTTGGGGGTTAGGCTGAAATGCAAAACTGGCGGATATGACCACTCATGATTAAAATTATTGTGGGATTAATATTATGTATGTTCCTTTCTCTTTGTTGCCCCCTGCATCCATCTTTCCACATTTCTTGATGGTACCTTCCCAAAAGAAGTCATTTATGGTCAGTAACTCATTTTTCTAGGGGCTACTTGATAAATTCCATTTGAATTCAATTGCAGAGCTTGCTGTTGGTAATATTGTTAGGCGGGTGTTGCATATTATCAGGGAGGAGGATTTATCACTCACAACGGCAGCGATTGGTGGCCTGAATATATCGGCAGAAAGTGATGATGATGAAAATGATGATGCAGATGACCATCCTGCCTTATCTGCAGCAGCAGTAGCTGCAGCTGCCCGGAGCACGCTGCGGCCGCCATCTTTGCAAACCCTTCTTGAGGATGTCCCTGATGCCACTCCTGTTCACCAGACATCTTCTTCTGGGGGTGATTCTGAGGGCAAGAGCAAATGTATGTATGTTCTATGTCACTTAGTGAGCTTTATGTGTTTGTTTCATTTTGCATGTTACTGTTCAGTTTTCCGTTCCTTTTTGTCTCTTACCCTCTTATGGTGTGTACTTTTGTTTGTTACTATTCTTCAATTTCAAAATCTTGTGCCAAGATCTCGTCCTTTAATGCACAACACAAAGCCTCAAAAACAACAAGATGCTTATTTATTTAATTAATTATTATTACTGGATAATTTTAAGTAGGGCCCTTTATGTTATTCGGACACAACTACTTTACACAGCATACCTATCAGACATGCCATGGATCTATGTATCCAGACATGACTTATGGTTCAGATCCTCCAAAAGTGTTGCAGTGGTGCTCCATGATACTTGGAGAGAGGTTTCATGGTTGCGTATATTCGGATTATTAAGAATTTTTATGCTCAATTGAGGATGGTAAGAGGAAGACAATGCATTACTATATTTAGGGAGTTGTGTGAAGGATCTTTTGTAATCTCTGTTCTTTCGTCATTGTCAAGTTGAGTCTATGAGGGTGTGATTATGCTATTTGCAAGGTTTGGGAAGATTCACATGCAAACAACCTTACCTTGACAAAAAACCATGTGGAGAGGTTGATTCCAAGGGACCCTCAAAAATAAAATTAGAAAACATTTGATATTGAAAATCCTTTGTAAAAAAGAGGGAAAGAAAGAGAAGGAAAAAAGAATGAGTAGCCAAACAACATGAGATACAAACCATGATCAACACTAAATAATAAAATGTAGATGTGTGTTAAGTTTAGATAAGAAAACAACAAGCTTTGCTATGGACCAAATAACATGTGAATAAGCAACACATGCACTTGCAAAGCAACCATAGCCCAAATCAAAGACGACGACTACCTAACTAATCATGTAACCTTATTTTCAAAGGGTGTTGAGTTGGTCCAGAGAGAGTAGTTAGAATGCTAGTTCAATGGAGTTGGAGAGTGAGACCCTGATAGATAAAGTTGTATCTGTTGGCAATATTGTAGTGCTTGCTGGCGAGAACCTTAGCTATTGGGGGTTATCAATGTGGACATCGTTAAACATATGAGGGTTGGATCCATGAAATGGAGGTAACCATTTGTGTTGTATATGATGAGTAGGCCCAGTAAAATTGAAGAGTAGTTTGAATTTATTTATTGCATAATGGTTGGATCAACTTTACTATTCAGATTTAATGTTGTTCTAAAGAAATGTAAAGTTGAAAATTTGATGTTAATTGAGATGAGATGACTTTTTAGATGTGTGGTAGTAAATGATACATTATTGGATTGGTTGCGAAATAAAGTGATTAGAAAAGTGGGGTTGCGCAATAAATGGGAGGCACCATTTAAAAGTTTGAGGTACAATTACAGGAGCATAAATACATTCTTGACAAGGTTTGTAAGGACTGGCATTTTGGGTTGTAAGAAATGAAATTGTAGCTTAAAAGAACTTAGATAGGTTCGCAGATTAGATTTGAAAAGTTGATAATTGGAGGGTATGTCCTTTGGTGCACTACAAATCTTTGGAGGTCCATGATCAGGGCTCCGAACCTTAGGTATGGTTTGCTTTTAGTCTTCGTTTACCGTCCAGGCACTTACTCATCCTTCGCAACAGCAGGCCAGCATGAACGTATATGTTCAAATAGATCTGAAAAATTTCAACCATTTCTCTATTGTTCTATTTTTGGCTTATTAAATTGTAACTGGTAATCTGTCATCGGCTATGTTGCATTACTGTATCTTGTGAGTGTTTGGATGGGAGTATTAACTTGTGTTTTTGTTATAATTCTGCACGTTTATCTACTTGAAGGGCAGTCTTTTCATTCCCCCACCTTTTTCCAAATCTTTTCAGAAATCACCAAACAAGAAATTAATGTCTAACTTTTTGTGTGGATATTCGAGAGTCAGTTTCTTTTGAAGAATAAGGAATGTAATTTTTCCGAAACTTAGATCTCCACGCCCTTGAGGATCAGGAGATTGACTTACAGTGGTGGTTGAACTAGTGTCAGTGTGGGTGTTGTAATAGATATAGATTGAAGAGATGGATACATGAGGCAATTTGGGAAAAAAAAATGTATACTGCAAAGGGATTGGAAATTTTGGATAAAGGTTGGTAATTATCCTCAGTATTCATGATATGACTTAGATTGAGAGCTGAAGGAAGGATCCCTAAATGAGTAGCCTGTGTTTTACTTGAGTAGGCTGTGTTTAATTATCATCTGACTGATCTGAGTATGCTGATAAGCTAATGGTTATACTTTGTGCAGCTGCTGATAAAAACTCCAGGAGTCGGAAACTAAAGCATGATGTAATTGAAGCTGTTAATGAGCTCATTCAGGACCTTGCCACTTGCCATGATCAAATTGCTGAGCAAGCTGTGGAGCATATTCACCAAAAGTATGTTCTTGCTTCCTAGTATCTTAATTATGGAATATGATCAAGATGCCGTTTTTGGAAAATAAATGGTCTTGGTGTTGCTTTTGTAAACAGTTAGCTGCTGTGAAGCTATGCTTGACATAACTTTAACGTGGGTCACTACCTGAGCATGTGCGTGTTAAGTCTCAGCCTGATCGTCTAATACTCAATGTTCTTAAAATCGGGATCCTAACTCAAAACTATGGGGAAATTAGGATCGGAAATTAGCCCATGTAGGATCGTGGATCGTGTGTAAATAGTAGAATCGTATCGAGGATTTTGGACCATAAAATCGTAGGATCGTAAATCAGGATCGGGATTTTAATAACTATGCTAATACTAGGATGTTTTGTGACAGCTTTAACTAAGCCGCATAAAGGCATTTTGGTGCTTCATTGATATGTTTATTGCTAACTCTGAAAAGATTTGCAAAATTGGTGTTTGCGGAAAATTAGTATGAACCATATCCCCACTCTGTTTGAGTTTTGCTGTAATTTATTTGTGTTGATTGTATCTTTCTACTACCTTCTTTTTGCTGAGTTTTTGATTAACATCACAAGTGAGTTCCTTTTTTGGTGCACATAATAGTTTGTATGAACATAAATGTGTTTGGTTGTTGCTTTGTATTCTATTCCATCATTGTCAGGACATTCATATTTCTGCATTATCTTATCCATTCTACCCTAAGCTTGTGTCTAACTTAAACATTATGCACGTGGTGTCAGTGAGGTGATACTTACTTTAGGTCGTTCAAGAACAGTGATGGAATTCCTATGTGCAGCAAAGGAGAAGAAACGATCATTTCGTGTTTTTGTCGCAGAGGGCGCTCCAAGGTATGTACAATATGCAGTTGCATTCATGAAGCTTAGATTTCTCATATTGTGTGATGAAATTTTAATTATCTGTTAAGGAAGGCAGCGCTTCACTCGAAACAAAAAGGGGAGGGGGGAAATAGAAGGGGAACTGGGGAAGTTACCCATGGAGCAGAAGATCATTTTTTTTTTTTTTTTGGAAAGGCCAATTACTTTGTGTGTGTGTGAATGAATTGTGAATCTGTCTTGGAGTCTCTCTACATGATCTCTCATTTAGACTTAAGCAAATTTGAACAAATATGTTACTAAGGATAATTTTTATATGTGCGTGCATGTGGTATCCATCATGCTGCTGGTTTCATAGAATGCCTCTAGGTTGCTCAACTTTCTCAACTCTTTCTCTGAAAATGACGGCCTTTTTCATGTTCTTGAAAATTTTTCGAGAGAAGTTCACCCTTGGGCATGTTTTTAATATGACTAAATTCATATTTCTATAGGGAAGTTGGGCTTGGAGATGTGGCATAGCTCTTATTAGGTTCAAAGTGCACCTACGTGTGAGGTCATGGGCTCGATGCCTTATATAGGCAGTGCCTGTTAGGGTTGGAGGCATGCGTCAGAGACATGCCCCATGGCAGTCTTCATGTGGGGTATGGTGGGGAGGGGGAGCGATTTGTTAACAGACCATGAAAATATCAAAATTTCTCCATGTAAGAATTTCCCCTAATCATGCATGTTAAATTTGACTAGAAGCTCTCAATAAGTAGAATACATGATGATTAAAAAAAAATGAGAATTTGGTCGTTATCATAGTTTTGGGCATGTTATTATGAATGCACAATAATGTGGTGATTGTGTGGCGTATAACGGATGCCAAATGTGGTTAGATTTTCTTCAAACCTCTTCGATGGATCCGTTTCATCCCGCACTAGCCATGTTTGAATCAATTAATTAAGCCCCTATTTCATAACTCTAATTTTCTTATGCCAAAAGTTGGGGAACTAGAGCTGGTACAACCTTCCAGGCTTCCACGGAAGGTAGGGAAAGCCAATGGTTTATTTGCAGTTGTTCATAGTGGGGAATATCATTTGCGCTGCTCCTCATCCTTATTACGACATCAACGTTTGTTCTCCTTCCTAAGTGCTAGAGTTTACCAGTGGGTGAGCAGTTGTTTGGGGCCTTCTACTAAGCTAATGTTATTTCAATGATATCTCTTTGTGCTCACAATTAGATAAAGTCGTAAAGGATTTGCTTTGGTCAAATGGTGATTCCAATAAGAGCCTCAATTGAGCTAAGTGGGATGATGTGTGCTGTCCCAAAAATGAGGGCGACATTGGTATTAGACATGTTTGCGAAGTGAATGAAGCTCTTTAAGTTAAGTGGTTATGGAGGTTTGCCGAGGAAGGGGATGCTTTGTGGAAGAAGGTGATTGAGTGAGACTAAGTTTGAGGTTAATGAGTATGGCTGGTGGAGTAGGAAGCCTTCTTTTGCCCATGGGATTGGTTGTTTTAAGAAGTTTCGGTATATGGTACACTTTAAAGTGGAGGATGGGGATTGTGTCTTGGTTTGACATGATGTCTGGTATAGAGATCACTCAGGTCTCAATTGTGAATCTTTTTTGTACGACTCAATTGAATGAGTAGCTATCCTAGATGCGCTATATTGGAATAACTACCAAAACCATTGGAATATAACTTTCTTAAGAAGCTTGAATGTTTGGGAAGAGGGAAGTGTGGAAGTGTGCTGAATGTTTCTTGCTAATATTAAGGTAGCTGGTGAATGATATGATATTCTTTGGCCTCGTAACTCCAGTGGGTAGTTTACTTTGAACACCTTCTCCAACTAGGTATGAAGGAGTTGCCAAAGTGATTTGTCACATCAAGCTGTTTGGAAGTCTGAAGCTCCCACCAGGGCTTGCTTTCTTGCTTGGGATACCATCAAAAGGTAAGATACCCACAAAGACATTCTTAAGAGTAGAAACTGAGTTGGCTACTAGGTGTTCTATGGGTTTTGGAAAGGAAGAAGCCATGAACCACCTTTTTATTCATTGATGGTTGGTCTCCGCTTTATGGCATTTGTCATTTGCTTTGAGTTTGATGGGGTTAGTTGGGTGCAAACTCACGAATTAAGAGGAGTTGTAGTGGGTTGGAGTAGAAGATTAAAGAAGAGTGAGATGTGGAAATTGACACCTTTGCCAATTTGGTGGTGCACTTGGAAAGAAATAGATTCTCAATGAATGCAATGCTAGAACACTAAGTGACTTGAAACTTTATTTTTAAGAACTTGGTTTAATTGGTATCAGGGTTTTGATCATGGTAGAAAGGTGATTGTTCTTTTTGGATCTCGATAAGACTTGTGTAGTAAGCCTAAGGGCTTTATATTTTTTTTTGGTGATAGCCTCCTGTTGCAAATGGGTGACATTCCCTTAGTGTCCTTTAATACATCTTTTGATTGCTCATTCAGGATAAAAGGTTTTTCTTTATCCTTCTGTGACATATTCTCAATTCTCATGCTGTTATTTAATTTACTTGGCACAATTTATTTTTAGTTTTTTTTTTGAATAATACTAAAATGTATTGCATAGACACCAATGTGGTTCCAGCCATGTGCAAAAAGAGCCATTACAAAATCATTGTGTCGTCAAGCTCTCGTACATTGTTTACACAATCCAAAAATTCTCAAGTTCACTTTGAACCATGTGACTCCCAACTGTACAAGATTCTTAATAGTAGGGCCTGAAATTTTGATAGGACAAAGCTTACTCCTTGAAAATCCGACGACTCCTTTCCTTCCAAGTACATCCCAAATGCTAAGGGAATCATCATCTAGACACTTTAAACCCAAATATTTATTATTCTCACATCTTTGAATCAACATTGAACCCAACTCACACCCATCAAGGACATTGCATGGTACAAAATATGTTTTGAAGACGAATTTATGCATTTTTCTATACATTCAACTTCACAAAGGTGATGTGTGCAAACTCATGCGACATCTTGTGCTTAGGGATCCCTTCACCTTAGTGCACTGCTGCCTTATTTGCATGTGTAGCAGGGATGTAAACTTTGTATGAGAATTTGGTTACTTTCTTGCGCACACGTACAAATAGTGGATAATGACTAATGAGGGAGGCATTTGTTTGCATGAAATGAATGTATGCGGTTGAATGTTTCCACCTTGTCTCATGTTTATAATTTGCTTGTAAAAAAATTAAAATAATCTTATGTTCTATCATAATATCACTAGGTACCAAGGACATGTGCTTGCCAAAGAATTAGTTGCAAGAGGCTTGCAGACCACTGTAATCACTGATTCTGCTGTTTTTGCCATGATATCTAGAGTAAACATGGTACTTGCCTACTAGAACTTTTATTATTAAGTACCATAATTTCTTGGTATTGGCTTATTGAAACTAAGTTTTCCACGTGAAGGTCATTGTTGGAGCTCATGCCATCATGGCCAATGGTGGAGTAATTGCCCCAGTTGGCTTGAACATGGTTGCTCTTGCCGCTCAAAGACATGCTGTGCCGTTTGTGGTGGTTGCTGGTAGTCACAAGGTGGTTTTCTTCTAGTTCTATTTCCTGTGCTCAAGTTTGGATTCTGATATTCATGTATATCCTAATTGCAACTAGAATATAAGGACTTGAGCTCCCCCTTCCCCCTCTTTTTTTGCCAATCCTTTCCATTCATGGTGTGGCTGGCTACTTTTCAAGTGCACGAAATCAAATAAGGTATTGATAGAAGAAGCCCACTGGAAGTGTGTTTGGTGATGGGATGAAACAGGGGGCATGGTGCTACATGGCGGCATTTCAGCTCCTAAGTGTAGGGGAAACAGCCATGCTTTTGGGGGTTACTTTTGATCATGAAAAACAAATTTAATGAGAACACAGTGATTTTATTTCATTATTAGTGTAGTTAATCATATTAGAAGCTTGTAAGTCAGTCTTCTGAATAGACCATTTGTGTAACATTTCAAGCTGGGGTAGAGCTGATGTGAGAATGATGTTTTCATGTCTAAAAACAGGGACAAGTTTTTCTTTTGGGTGAGGAAAACAGAGAATTTCTAAATTATAGCTCACATGTTTTATATGCTAAAATTGTTTGGTGGTTGCAGCTGTGCCCCTTGTATCCACATAATCCAGAAGTCTTGCTGAATGAGCTGAAATCCCCATCTGATTTACTGGACTTCGGAGAATTTTCAGACTGTTTGGATTTTGGAAGCGGCAATGGCGAACCACTGCTTCATGTGGTCAACCCGGCATTTGATTATGTGCCACCAAAGCTAGTTAGCCTCTTTATCACTGACACGTAAGTCCTTCCATACATCTCTTCACAAGCTGAAATGTTAAATTATTGTATATGGCAAATATCTATTTCTGGATCTATGAGTGTCCGCTTTGATGGTATCTTATTGTGTCATTTCTGAGAATTAAACACTCTCCAGTTGACCAAAAACTCAAAAAGTGGTTAACTTCGAGGGTTTGCTCATGTTGATTGGGTACTCTGATCCCAACAATGGAAATTTGGTATAGGGAGGGTAGGGAAATAGAGTAAAAATGGGGATAGAAGAGGTTGTTAGGAAATGAGAAAAAAGCACATGGGGAATCAAGCTAATGGTTAGGTTGAGAGTAGTTCCAGGTTTCTAACACTTTAAAACCTATTTAGAAAATTTGAAGGTGATAAAAAAGCGGTCGTAATTATGTGGATCTCCTTATCCGTTCATCTGCTTTTTTCATAGCTTTCCATGAAGATGACTTGTTGAAGATTGGAATTCATTACAACTAGTCCTAGTATGGGTTCCGCTTTCACAAAGTTAGAATTCATTAGAAGCCAATCAATAGAATTGCTTACCCAATGATACCAAGTGATCCTCATTAATTGGCTAATTTTGCTTCCTACTTTTTTCTCTCTCCAATCTTCATTGTAGCATGTCCAAGGCTTCTCAAGGCTTCTGTTAAATTTTTAGGCCTTTGAAGAGAGAGATTCTAGTTTATTAGTCAATTTTGTTAACATACAATGATAATTCTACTTTATGCAAGCTCTCTAGTCACTACCTTTATCTCCTCAAGTATTGTCTTTTCACGGCTGCAAAACTTGAAAGTGGTTAGATCAGGCAATAGTCTGTAGGATGCTCCCTCCATTCCAATTTATCTGTCTTTTTAGCTATCTTTTTTGGTTCCACGACATCTGTCCCGTTAACCTTTACATTCACAATAGTGTATAAATGACTACTTTACCAAATTTATCCTTACTAATCGTTTTTCTTCTCTCTTTGCAATTCCAACGACATTAAGGGGCTGTTTGGTTCTTTAGAGGGGAATGAAATGGAATGAGACTTGAAACCCAAAATAAATGGAATGAAACTTGATAAAACAAATTTGGTTCGTCTAATTTTTGGTGGATAAATTTTTTTATTTAGATATTTAGATTAATAGGCTTGTTTATGGAATGTAATCAGAGAATTTATTATAAATATTTTGGTATATATAATTTTCTATTAATGTATAAATTATTTTGTGAAAAGGAAAATTGGATTCTATTAATCTCTACTTTCGCGATTGGACAATAATAATCCGAACTTTAAAAATGTACGCCAACAGTTCCAAATTTTGGCAAATTGTATTTTTTCGATACCAAATCCGACTCCATATTTTCACTTTAGGGTTTTTTAATGTTTCAAAATTTTCATTTTTTTTTCTTTCCTGCCCCTATAAAGGTTATGAAGTAGTTACTAAAAGTATTTTAGGAGAATCCGAATAATTATTATGATATTTGAAGGAATAAAAAGGGGAAAATCAGAAAAATTAGAAAACAAATCGAAAAAATTTGGGACTGTTGCTGAATTCACCAATAATTGTGGAAAATTCTGGTGCTAAGTTTGGGAGCAAATGCAAGACAAAATCTTTGATATTTAGGGTATGCACTCGGTGATGGTCCAAAAAAATGCAATTTGTCGAAATTTGGGATTGCTGGCATACATTTTTGAAGTTCGGATTATTATTGTCCACCGACTCCAAGTAGGGATCATTAGAATCCAATTTTCCTTGTAAAAAATTATAAGGGTCATTTACCCTCTCACCTCCCCCACCCCAAGGCCCCCTCAATTTTCAAGGGTAACTTGCAGTTGCACAGCCATGGTTATCCAGGGTTAAGCACAGATCTGCCTCGCTCAAAATTAGTAGATTCTCTCACTCTCTCTCTCTACTCGACATTCTCCCGCTATCCACCATCACACCGAATGGTGGCCACTCACTTTTCCATGAACCCCTCTCTATCTATCTGTCTCTCAATTCTACAGCAGCAGCTCTGGCCACCCTCTCTCATGCTGCTGCCGGTACTCTGCATGAGATACACTTCCTCTCTTCTCCCTCCATGTCATCAATTAATCGGGTAGCTCACGGTGGTTTCCAGCGCTGCTCACGGGTATGCTGACGTCTTCTCCGTCTCAGGCAATGGATCTCTGGCCTCTCCTCTTCATCCTCTCAGTATCCAACATCTAGGGTTGTTGGGGGGAGGGGTGTTGACAACTGAGGTTAGGGCTTTTGACAGATTATTGTTTGAATTTTTTTTTTTTCTGAAACATGAAATTTGATACCAACGGGTGTGTAAACCCATACCCCTAAAAAATGAGAAGTATGGGATACCCTTCAAATGAGGGTGGTATCAAGTCCCATATCTTAAAAGTCCAAACAAACATAAGGTATGACAACTGGATACCTTTAGATATTAAGTTCCATTCCAATGGTTCCAACTGAACAAACCCTGATTTCAAGGACCATTGTGTCATTTAACTTCAAAATTTTCAGGAAATTTGTTCCCCCAAATCCCCAAAGCGACAACTTGGAATGGAATTAAGTACCAAGTTAAATTTGACTGAGCTCTTCTGGAGGTGAGATTTAACTAGCGGCATCGTGTTATGGGTTTTGAGCACTTTTCATATTATCCCCCGGGGTTCTTTTATTGTCGCCCTGTTTTTCGCGCCGGCAACTTTGACCGTTAATTTTTCTATATATACAATGATTCATCGTACAAAATTGATATCACTAGAGTCGTTCTAAAAAAATACTATTAAAAAGTATAAAATTAGATTTTTTGATAAAATGTTATGTGAGAAATTATTGAAGAAAGATTAGCACTGAAAAGCATGAAAGACAATTATTTGTGGACAGAGGGAGTATCTTTTACTATTCTGGTTTATGTATACCCATAATTTTTCACTGCTTAGATTCCTGAGTGTTTGCTTCTTATGCAGGGGAGGGCATAATCCATCATATATGTATAGGCTGATTGCGGATTACTACTCTGCTGATGACTTGGTCATACAAAGAAAAGCAGCTGTTGGAAATTAAACTCTTAGACTTTTGCTAAACGGTAAGTGATGCTACATTTGTGCTTGTGATGCTGGTTTTTTTGGGCTATAGCTGCCTTCCTCTTTCTGCTTGTGGTCATTCTGTGTACTTATTCCTTGTTTATTTCTACGATGTATTCCTTGCCGATAGTTGAGAGTTAGTGTTTGGAGATTGTAGGGGTTCTCTGCCTTTCAATTGCTGAATCAAGCAGTGGGAGAGGGTCTTTCTTCCATTGTAGGAATTCCTTTGTTTAATTGTAGAGATGTCTTCTTCATGTTAATTTTAAGGATAATCCTTTACGGCTGAGAAATCTTAGGGGGGTGATGGATGGCTATGCTTCATTTAAGGGAAGAATAGAGAATGCATAATCATCGTCTTCTCCCAGCTTGTTGAAGTGGCCAAGTGAGGACTATCATCTTTCCTGATCTGAAGGTTGGTTAGCATGATAAAGAGTGTTAAATATGCTTTGGTTGTGGGTCATAAAGTCGGGTGCTCCTAATGCTTTTGGGTCTTCTGCTAATGTTGTTCAGGGAAGTGTAGGCAGTGTGGTTCATGGGTTGTTTTTTCATCTGTGTTTGAGGGGTTTTCTTGGGAGCATTTTATTCTTCTGTTAATTGGAATCTGTTGAGACTTGAGAGAACTTTTGGAGAATGATCTGGGTTCTGATGATGATTTTTCTCCCCTACCTATGAGTGATTCCCTATAGGATTTCATAATCACCCTCGAAGGTCACAGGGAAACATCATTCATTGTTTGCTCACAAATTTGCTTTTGCATGTTCATTCTCGGAGGAAAAGAATTGGGATGAGTCTACAACGTCAAGGTGGTCTGTTATCACCTATTCAGCTGGTGACAGGAGGGCCTCCTATTCTTGCTTCCATGCAACAAGATAGCGTTCGGGTTTTGTAGGGTGATTCTTCATCTGTTTTTCATGCTTATAAGTGATGACAGTGATCTGGTTTTCATTTGATAAGTTACAGTACTAAGGTGAAGGCTCTGGTTGGGTTTTAGAAGAGAGATGAAGTAGCTCTTCTTCCTTGCCTCAGTAAAAGCTAAATGGAAGAAGGATGATAATTTTGTGGGTAAGTATGAGAATGATGTTCTAAGGTAAAGAATGTTTTCTGATGGGGCAACTGCCTCAGTAAAAGCTAAATGGAAGAAGGATGATAATTTTGTGGATAAGTATGAGAATGATGTTCTAAGGTAAAGAATGTTTTTGATGGTGTAACAGTGAATGTTATTGCTTGGAGTGTTAGGGGGCTAAATTTTTTGATTAAAGAGAGGGAACATGATATAGATTTTTCATAGGTTGTCATGTGGTGTTGCTATTCTCTAAAGATCAAAGATGGAGGTGTGCAGTCGTTCTATTGCTTTGAGTTTGTGGGGGCGTCATTCGGTAAAGTGGATTTTCTTGCCTTCGGTGGGTCGATTAAGAGGAACTATTGTAGTTTAGAATCCTCAAATTTTTCAGTTTCTTTACTCTCATATTGGGTTGTTTTAGTCTAAAGCTATGCTCTCTAGTAGGGTTTAGCATTTTGTTCAAGTCAAAACTCTAATTGGACAAGTATTATTGTTCGGTAACTATCCACAGTCCCATTGTTGTTTTACGCTGCTTTCTCCACCCCATTACACCAACATAATATCAGTCTTTTATGAATCATACTCTTAATACCTCAACCAAGGTGAGGGATGGTCGTAGGTAAGAAGTGAAGACTCGCTGACCCAGACTCAAGTTTGGAATAAGGAGTGCTCTGGCCATTGTTCTTTTGATGTTGTTGTTTTTGCAGATAGTTTCTAATTCCCTTCAAGATCACTGATTAAGGTCCAAAACGAATCAATGATTACAAAAATACAAGACTAAATGGAATAAGGCAAGATACCGGTCGTTGACTGCTCTTCTTTCTCTTGCATTTTTCCGCGACAATAAAACCTTTCATAACCTCACCTATAGATTGCTCATACATTATATACAAAGAATTACTTTCTTTTCTTAAAAATTGTTTGGGATAAAATCCAAAATGCCAAAAGATGAATACAAGAGTACTGTCCCTACAGCTAGTTATAACAGAAAAGACAGCAAATGCTAGCTGCCTTTGAATCAATTATGGCGCGAAGAATTCTGTTTCCCGTATATGAACAGTTATGGTGGGGGTATGTACTTTCAGAGTTATTGTCTTGCTTCCGGATTAATGAGACTAGATGTTGTCAGTTCAGTAGTTGTCCAATTTGTTTCCGTTTTTCCTACCGACTTAGGACCACCCTTCCTGTTTTATGTACAATAATTACAATACCCTTAAATAACACGTCCAATATGCAATTGCAAGTTTTCATTTCATTTCATATTACTTTATTTGTAAAGTTTCCCCATGTTTCTTGGACAGTTTGCGGGTGTTTCTGTGAGACGTAGGAGCTTCAAAGAGCAGGGATGGCATGGACAAAGGACTTCTATTTTTTGCGCCCTTCGTGTACCAAACTAGGGGAGTGGGATCAGAATGGAAATCGGTAGAAATCACTGTTCAATCTGTTGATCAATGCATTATGTTAGTGGGTACATATGTGTTGTTGATCTTGTCTGATACAAGTATACGAATTCGTTAAACCCAGAAATGCAGAGTTTTGTCCGAGTTCAAATTCTAGTTTTGTGCTCGAGATTGTAAGTACTTTTTGTTAGTGGGTACATGAGTGTTGTTTGTCTGTTCAAGATAGTTCTCGTGATGCTACAGACGATGCTGGTACGAGCTCATAACCATTGCGATTCTGAGACAAACAAGTTTGCAGCTGCATGTTACTCCCTTGATCCAGAACATATGCCATTTTAGGATTATGGAAATAAGTTAAAGGTAAAGCGTTCCTAGATAAATTAAGAAGGATAGATATAAATGAGACGGAATATAAATAATTGAGAAAGCTGGTTAAACTGGTAATTGTATCTGTGCTCTATAGAGGTAAGGTGGGGCTGGGTAAAACATGGGTAAATAAGTTTAGGTATAGTTTAGGTAAAGTTGAGAAGTGGAGTGTTATGAATGGAAAGAACTAGTAAATTTGGGTAGTTATGTGATTGGAAGAAAAAAAAAAAGGTTTTTAAGGTTAAAGTTACAGTTGCTTAAAAAGCTTTTAAGGTTCAAGTTACAGTTGTCGGACGATAGTGGGAGGTTAAAAAGTTTCGGAAATTGCAGTATGAGAGTAAATCACATAAATTTATTGTGAGATGGATGTGTTTTTAATATTTGGTTATGATTAATAAGTGATTTAATTGGTTTTTAATACAAATGTGAATAATAATTTATCATGGAATAATTTTGAAGGTTTTAAGTTTACTTACTATGTGATGGAATTACACTCAAATTGTGGACTATTTACAATGCCAGAGCAACATAGTACCTTAATTTGTTAAAATTTAAACATATTATCAAGTACCAATTTAAGTAAAGACTCTCAAGGTAGATATTTTAAGAAGTACTATTAAATATATCCTATTTCAGTGTTAACCATAAGAAAGCTCTATTATATTGGAACAACGTGTAACTATCAAATTGATCGTGATAAGACTCGTCAACCTCTCACAATTGTCAAAATTCATTTGTTTAGGTTTCCATTGAAATTTGATCATTAGTGAGTAGAGATGAGGTCGACTACCACGATTTATACTCCCTCCGTTCCATATTAATTTACACTTAGTTGACTGTCACCGTCTCCAATGGTATTTTTTGATTAACTATTTCTTATATTATAATTCAATAACAATTGTATTATTATACTTTTACAATAATATTTTTCATTATGAATCTACTGTAGAAATTTTATATAACAAGTCATATATATTGCTAAATTTATGTTCTAAATGTTTATAATGTGACTGTATAATTTCGAAAGATAACAATTAATATGAAACAGAAATAGTAATTATTACTTTGTACACCCTCTGTCTCACCAAAATTGTTATTTTTAGAACTAAGGGAGTGTTTGGTAGGAACCCCAAACAAATTTTTTTCGTGGAAAATTTCCCATGGGAAAGATTTCCTTGGGAAAAATTTCCCTTAGCCCCCCTAAGGGAAATTTTCCTTAGGAAAATAAAGAAAATGGTAGGTCAATTGTGAAAATTTTTCCGAAGTCAACCCGCATTCAAATATAGGGAAAATAAATCAGCCAGAGAAAATTGACCATTTTCCCAAAATTATTGAGCAATCAAACGCACAAGAGACTTCTACGAGATATAATGTAGTTCTTTTTTCCAAACTGATAACTTTGATAACCTACTATCAAAAGCGGACAAATAAAGAATGCTTCTCATAGGGAAGATCCAGCAATTGATTGGCTGGTATTAGCAGGAAAAAAAAAAATCAATCCGCACTCCTATTAATGTATTAGTCCGAAAACGTGGACACAGTGAAAGCTGAATTAAAGAGGGCGTTGTATGATGATGACTTGTCTTGGTATTACTCTGCTACATCATAATCAAAATCAACCCACGCTGACAAAATTTTGTCGGACATGGTAAAAGGTGGGTTCGTTCACAGATTTTTTAATCCAAATTTCGACGTATTGACCAAATTGATAAATATTCAAATATAATATTTTTCAATTTTTTGTAGTCGATTTTGACTCGAATTCAATTCCGTTTGAATTGTTCAACTCGAAAAAAGGGTCTGGACAACAATTTTTTGTCCGAATTGTGACGTTGACCGACCCGAATTTGACGCAGACCCGAGCTTTTGCCAGCTGTACACGAAGCTTTTGGTTTGTTTCTTTTGACTTATGAGTAAACTATGAAACTACATCAACATGGGGCCAACTTGAATTGATGAGCTTACAATAATTAGAACAAATGACAAACAAACAAAAAAGGAACAGAAAAAATAGGTAAGAAAACTGAGGCAGGCTTTACTATGCCAGGAAGAACTACTACATACAGAAGCACATGTATGCCACAGCCATGGTTGCCACAGGGACTGCTATATTATCGTCTACTAGCTTTGTTATTGGGAAGGACTCGATTGCTGTGGCGACAAGCGAAGCTAGAGCAACCGTTTTCATGGTTGAAACCCACTCCAACTTGAAGTACCCGAAAGCCGTGAAGTAGTACAGCATCCTGTTCCATTTGCATCAGTGGAAAATAGAATGAAAATCAGAAGCTGTGATACCGAAATGTCCTGGTTTGGTAATGTGCTGAAGTTGAGAAACATACCCGATTGATATCAAGAAACCAAATGCAAACATGGACATACTACCCGCCCAGCTCTTATCTGGGTTGTAAGGGAGCTTTACGTGTCCGAACTTTCTCCCCATTATATCAGCGATTCCTATAGATGACAATGTCAGAAGGTAAAATGACTCAACCACCAGTATACACATACGGTTTCAAGTAAAAATAGGCTATCTCATGTGATTTATGTATTTAGCTACGTTCAAGGGTGATTTGTTTCACAAAATGTAGAGGAATTACCATCGCCACCACACATCATGGACACAGATATCACGCCAATTGGTGATTCACGCCAGAAGACAACAGCGCATAACGCTAACATCAGAACGTAGTATAGCGGCCCTCGAAGCAATTCCCTGAAGTTTGGCAGTCAGATAATGTTAATCATACATTGTGCAACTAATGGTTTAAATGGAAGGATGTAGAGGGAGCATACTCTGGTTTTCCTTCCCGAGTAAGTGATTTCAAAAGGGCTTCATTGTTTGAAGCAGACAACCCGATAATCAGAAGTCTCAGACAATTTGCAAGTGGTACAATAGATGCAAAGTAGCGAGCTTCTGTTGATGTGCTATTCTAGGAGCACAGAGACAGCTGAAGTTAAGGTATTTTGACACTTGAAGGTGCAACAATGTTAGCATCTGAAAGACTTGAATTTAAGAGAGTTACCTGAAAAGTGGCCAGGATGCCATGAAAAGCAAGCCAGAAAGTATATGGACCAACTTTCTGCTCAAACTCTGTTCAGTAATTGATATTCTTATTAGATTGCATTAAGACAGTTACTCAATGAGTAGATTATTCTTATGTTGAGAAATGAAAAGCATTATAAACAAGACAACTGTAATACGCTCACAAAACGTAAGCATATTCAACATGATTACAACAACAACAACAACAACAACAGCAACAACCTCCCAGGGAAAACACGTTTGAGCGCGGTTTGGGGGATCCAACAGTAGGCAACCTTATTCCATGAACGGAAGTTCATGAAGAGACTGATTCCAGCGAATCCGAAAATGTTCAACATGATTATGACTATGAGTCCATAAACAAAGTTGCTAACAACATTTGAAGCCAGGACAGCAGAATTGTTGCCTTGGGACTAACTGCACAACTGTTTTTAGGAAAGATGTAAGACAAAAAGCTGATTTCCAAAAGTGCTCATAGTTTGACACTCCAAATTGGTCTAAAAAGCTACATCTACCAAAAGTATATCCAAATAACTTGGATTTTGACACAAGTTTAAGTGGGCTGGTCATATTTCCTCTCATCTCTTCCAACTTATACTAAACACACCAAATACTGCGGACACAAGTTTACGTGGGTCGGATACATATATCCTCATCTCTTCCTGTTCCTGGTTAAATTAAACGTCGGCTCTAAAACAGGTTCAGACAACAGCAGTCACCTGCACTGCTGAACATGCAATATGCCACAGATGGTAAGAGACCCGAATGTGCCACACGGGCTGTTGTTTACAAGAGGAATTACTGTAAACACAACAGAAACATCTGGCACCTAATGGAGGCTGTGCACAATGCAAGTTTGGTCATCAAGGCCTTACACATGAATGCACCAGGTATGTTCGAAAAGATGTAGCTTTCCGATAATGACATCCTTAAGCTGAATTCAGAACCAGGCTCTACATTCACGATAAAACCCAACTCCAATTATGTGGAGACTCTGTGAATATAGATGACTAATAGGCACAACTAAAGGAGAAATTGTGGGTCCTGAGGCAACACAGATAAAACTATGGAAAAGTGTTTGGTGCACAAAACAACTGAAGGAAAATTCATGATGTTTCCTGGTAGTTAATTTCACAACTTCATTTCCAACCCATAAAGGGTCTCGTTGAACTCATTATAGTACCCATCATCATAATTTCAGGGAATGCTTTGCAAAACTGTTTGGTGCAGCACAATCTAAGACCACTTTCTGATAAAGTATTTTCCTTGTAGTTGATTACCCATCAACAATCAGTAATCAACATTTGTGGCCACTTTCATAATTTCAACATTGATTCTAACTCAGTAATCATATCAGCATTGATCATATCGCTCATCACCAATCCAACACTAGACAAACTGACAGAAACATGGGCCCAAAAATCCCTTCAAAAGTACTAAAACAAGCAGCAAATAACAGCATCATTATCGTTATTTAATCCATTCTACAACATCAAAACGCAAAGACAGAGAGAGTGACCTGGGGAATGGCGCCATGGCGGGCGAGATTATCAAAGACAGAAACAACCGCATACCCACCGGAAAGCACAAGGGCAGTTGCGCCGGCGTCTCGGAGGAGCGTGTCCCCGACTACACTCGCCGGAAAAGCGCGTGGAGGAGCTACGAAGCTTCGAGAAGATGAGGGCTGACGAAGAGGAGAGAGAAGTAGCGCGGGGTAGTAGCGAAGACTACGATGTCGAAAGTGAGAAGACTGAAGATGATGGTGTTGTTGAGTGAAATGTGAAGAAGACGAAAACGAAGATGAAGATGAAGATGAAGATGAAGAGGTTATGAATTGGAGATAGAGAGACGCCATTGTCGTCATTGTCGAGGGAGCTTATCGGCTTGGACTAATGACAATTATGTAACGTGCTGAACAGGAACCGTGGAATTGATTCAGCTCATGGAGTCACAGCAGCCATTGTCATTTGTCACTATCAATTTCAGATATATCATATGATGGAGAGGAGTCGTTCTCCAGTTGCTGTTTGGCTTAGATTTTGGATGGATATATCATTTATCAAGTTATCACATAGCATCCAATCGAAAGTTTAGACTATTAGGGAAAAAAACAACAAAAAAAAAAAAAATAAATAAGTGACGACGTGAGTCTTATTTTATGTGTCTTATAATGAGTCTTATCATTCATTAAAATTCATTTTTTAATGATTTTTAACACTTTTTTAATAATAAATATTAATGATTAATTATAAGAGATTTAAGACGCGTAACCAGCGTTAGGGCCTGTTTGTTTTGGGGTTATAGGAGGGGAAAGGAGGGGAAAGGAGACAAATAACCTCTCATACCCTTGTTTGGATAAATAAATAAGAGGGGAGGGGAGGGGAACCGTTCACCTCCATTCCCCTCCATTAACCCCCTTTTCATTAACCCCCAATATGAGGGTTAACGGAGGGGAAGGGAACTCATCATAATTTTAAAAAAAGAAAATAATTTTATTAATATAATAAATTACTTGATTTTTCTCCTCTTCCCCTCCTTCCCTCCCTTTTTTAATCCAAACACAACAATTAACCTTTCTTACCCCTCATTCCCCTCCACTTATAATCCAAACAAAATAGAAATAAATCATCTCCCCTTCCCTCCCCTCCCTTCCCCTCTAATACCCTCCCATCCCCTCCCCTTTAATAACCAAACAGAGTGTTAGTGAGTATAGATGATATCCTAATCGAATCAATCTCTTCTGTTAAGATTATTTTCAACATTTTTATGAAATATAACAAATAATGGACAAAAATATAATTTTATGCAATTTAAATATTGTATTATAGTTGTAGAAATCAATTATATCATTTAATTTCATCTTAATATATAATAATATAATTTTAATGATATGACAAGATATTTAAAAGGTATCTTATCCCAAAACTCATATCATTTTCATAAAAAAAAAGGATTAGTTACTTGAATTAATAGTAGCTTTCAAGCTTTGGGATAATTTAGGAAGCAAAATTTTCCTAAGATATATTTTTCTGGGTGGTATATTTATAGTGCTTGACCTTTTTTTAGATTGTGTAAAGTTTTAACTAGCATTGTATATACTATGTGATGTAAAATTTTTTTTTCAATAATTATATGTGATTTTTTTGGAATAATTTTAGAACAATTATCAATTCAAATAATAATTATAAATTATTAAAAAAATACACCAATTGTACTATCGTTATTTTTGTATTTTTTTTGTACAAATTCTCTACAAAATTAATTTAGACAATTTAGTCATGAAGGATACTAAAATCAATATTTATTTTCAATATTATCTTAATCTATATTATGAAAAATAATGGGTCATCGCTTCTAATTGCTTCCCTCTCCCAATTCTGCTATCTCCTTGCATCCCACCAACTGCTAAGGCCAAATTTGAATCAGCACATGTCCCTGTCCCAAGTTCAATTCCTAAAAGGAATCAAATACCTATAATTAGTTCCAAATCAAATATCATTCCCGACAGTTTGTTCTTTAAAAAAATATATAATTTTCTACTCCATTCAGTTAAAAAATACTCTCATTATAAATCTACTTTAGATTAGCATGTATCTGCTGCCAAAAGACCATTAAAATTTTTTTTTGTCTAATCGGTTATGCACATTCCTAATCTATATTAAAAAAATCAAATATTTGTAATCGTTTATACATATGAAATTTCCAAATCACATATCTATATTCAGTTATACATACAAGAGTTCTAGAAATCCAATCTTCTTTGTGGTATATTCGTAAAAAAAAATATTAGTTTTTTTATCCAATTGCTTATGCACACTCCTATTCCAATTAAAATTGCTGTCAGTTTATCTCCAGGAAAAAAAATATTTGAATAATCATATTCTCATCAAAATTGTTGCCTATTTTAAACCACGTTGTTTTCTCAACCCGTATCTTCCATTTTTAGTCATCAATTCCCTTCTACTCATCACTTTCGTCAATCATCTTACATCCCAAATTATATCGAATTCTACTAATTTCTAAACATATAACTTCCAGTTACACCAGCATTTAGGTTCTTTTCTCTCTCTTTCTTTTTACAATGTTGCATGTGTTGTGTTAATAAAATAAGACCCAAATCCAATTACCTACACTACAATATCCAGTTGCTAATCATCCAAGAATAAAAAAAGAGGAAACAAGAAACCCTAAACAAAACGATAGAAGACTGCACAATCACACCGATCTTTCTCTCCCTATAGTTTATGCCACTGTTCCCTCCCTCCCCTCCCTTCTCTCTCTTTCTCTACATCAACCCCATGACTATTCAATGTGTCACTGCTCAGATCTGTGCACTTAACAAACCTCCATTGTGCATGCTATCGAGTCCAAGCATTATGGTCAGGTCAGACACGTGTCCCGTGTCGTGTCGACTCGGGTACGACACCTTGAAAGCGTAATTCCGTTTAACGTAGTATATAACTATAAAAATACTAACGACCTTCAAGGAGGAACATGTTTGAGTGCGGTCAATGATCCAAATTGATGTAATCTTATACCATGAATGTAAGTTTATCGAGAGGATAATTCCGACATATTCGAAGACAAAGCCTTTGCTAAACAACTTTGAAAATAGAAAGGGATAATAGAAAAAACTCAATTGGAAAAACTTTTTAAAATTTAATATAAATATATTTCATAATATGAGTATGTAAGTATTTAAAATATGAGTATCATGTATGCACCTGCATGTCATTAGTATTGTAAATAAGTAGAGCTCAAATTGTTATCTTATGATTTTTCCAATTATTTAACTTCTTATTATCCTTTGTTTAGTATTTAAATAAATTATCATTCATTTTTATTATAGTTTTTTAATTTCTTGACTTTGTTAATATCACGTTGAATATTAAAAGATATGATTTGTTACTCATTCATGTAAACTTTAAAGTTGACTTTTGATGACAAGGACAAGAAACGATGATAATTATATTTTCATTTGTTATCAAAACTACACCCTTTCGAAAGAAGGGCAAAAAAACTAGTTACATATAATAAAGAATAATATTTTTTTATTAGTCAAATTGAATAAATGCAAACAACACTATACATCCTTCAAATATTTCTCAACTATATTAAAAAAATATTTAATCTTAAACGTCAAAATAAATGATCAAGATAATATAGATTATGTGTATAAATTATAAACATAATGTTGTTGAAAACTTATTTTCATTAAATAAATATAAAATTTTTAAAAAATAACTAAAATAAAAAGATGTTAGAGAAATTATAAAGCATTAGTATTTAGTAGTAAATAACCAATAATCACAAATAAAAATAATCATTAATTGTAAAATTTAAGCATATATCAACAATTACAAAATCAATCAAAACAAAATTGCATTACCCTTTTTTTTATCACAAAGAGATATTAATTACATTTTATTATTTTAATGTTGATTTTGTTTTTTACAATTATTAAAGGAAACATAGAACAATAATATACATTTTCTTTATGGAAGTTTTACCCTTTAATATCTCTTAAACTATAGTTTAATCTATTTTTCATATTGAAATTGATATATTATAGGAAAATTGGATTCTAATAATCCCAATCTTTACAAATTGGACAACAATAATCCTTACTTTCGATCTGTATTTTGGTGGTCCAAAAAAATAAAATAAAATTGGACTGTAGTGAGACATCATCGAAAGTATACCCTAAATATTATAGATTTTGTGTTGCATTTGATTCAAAACTTAGTATAACACTTTACCATAATTTTTAATGAATTTACGACGTTTCTCCCAATTTTTTTTCATTTTTTACGATTTTTTCACTTTTATTCATTTTGAAAAATCATAATAATTGCTCGGAGTCTCAAAAAATAAATTTAAAAATTGTTTTAGTAACTACACTTCATTACCTTTCTGGGGGCATGAACAAAAAAAAAAGAACAAAAACAATATGGGTTAGGAATGAAAAAACAAAAAAAAAATGCGGAGGTATATTTGGTATCACTACAATCCAATTTTATTTTTTTTGACCACCAGAATACAAATTGATAGTAGGGATTATTGTTGTCAAATTTGTAAAAGTTGGGATTATTATAATCCAAGTTTCCTATATTATAGTAGTAAATTTAGGGGAAGAAAGACTAACTAATGAATATTTTTTTATAAAATACTAATAAATATTATTTTAATTCTCAAAAAATTATTTTTCTACAAAATACTGATAATCAGTATTTCTCAAGTTGACATTTATATAACTAACGAAGTGGTAGTTACGTAGTAATCATTCTCAATTTTTACATACTCAACCAAGGTTCAAGTTTTGGTGGAAGTAAAATATTTTCTAAAACATTTATTCATAGGTTTGGAGTCTGATTTGGAAAATCAAACCTCTCAAATTCTTTCTATTAGGTTTGAGTTTTATTTTAGTCCCCTTTTCTTATTTTCTATCTATAAAACTCTAGCATCCACTTTCTAGAGGGGCTGTCATTGATTCATCTTGTGCAAATTATTGTGCAAATTATTTACCCTTTAATATCTCTTAAACTATAGTTTAATTTATTTTTCATATTGAAATTGATATATTATAGAAAAATTGGATTCTAATAATCCCAATCTTTACAAATTGGACAACAATAATCCTTACTTTCGACTTGTATTTTGGTGGTCCAAAAAAATAAAATAAAATTGGATTGTAGTGAGACATCATCGAAAGTATACCCTAAATATTATAGATTTTGTGTTGCATTTGATTCAAAACTTAGTATAACACTTTACCATAATTTTTAATGAATTTACGACGTTTCTCCCATTTTTTTTCATTTTTTTACGATTTTTTCACTTTTATTCATTTTGAAAAATCATAATAATTGCTCGGAGTCTCAAAAAAATAATTTAAAAATTATTTTAGTAACTACACTTCATTACCTTTCTGGGGGCATGAAAAAAAGAACAAAACAATATGGGTTAGGAATGAAAAACAAAAAAATGCGGAGGTGTATTTGGTATCACTACAATCCAATTTTATTTTTTTGACCACCAGAATACAAATTGATAGTAGGTATTATTGTTGCCAAATTTGTAAAAGTTGGGATTATTATAATCCAAGTTTCCTATATTATAGTAGTAAATTTAGGGGAAGAAAGACTAACTAATGAATATTTTTTTATAAAATACTAATAAATATTATTTTAATTCTCAAAAATTATTTTTCTATAAAATACTGATAAGTATTTCTCAAGTTGACATTTATATAACTAACGAAGTGGTAGTTACGTAGTAATCATTCTCAATTTTTACATACTCAACCAAGGTTCAAGTTTTGGTGGAAGTAAAATATTTTCTAAAACATTTATTCATAGGTTTGGAGTTTGATTTGGAAAATCAAACCTCTCAAATTCTTTCTATTAGGTTTGAGTTTTATTTTAGTCCCCTTTTCTTATTTTCTATCTATAAAACTCTAGCATCCACTTTCTAGAGGGGCTGTCATTGATTCATCTTGTGCAAATTATTGTGCAAATTATTTACCCTTTAATATCTCTTGAACTATAGTTTAATCTATTTTTCATATTGAAATTGATATATTATAGAAAAATTGGATTCTAATAATCCCAATCTTTACAAATTGGACAACAATAATCCTTACTTTCGATTTGTATTTTGGTGGTCCAAAAAAATAAAATAAAATTGGATTGTAGTGAGACATCATCGAAAGTATACCCTAAATATTATAGATTTTGTGTTGCATTTGATTCAAAACTTAGTATAACACTTTACCATAATTTTTAATGAATTTACGACGTTTCTCCCATTTTTTTTCATTTTTTTACGATTTTTTCACTTTTATTCATTTTGAAAAATCATAATAATTGCTCGGAGTCTCAAAAAAATAATTTAAAAATTATTTTAGTAACTACACTTCATTACCTTTCTGGGGCATGAACAAAAAAAAAAAGAACAAAACAATATGGGTTAGGAGAAAAAAAAAAAAAATGCGGAGGTGTATTTGGTATCACTACAATCCAATTTTATTTTTTTGACCACCAGAATACAAATTGATAGTAGGGATTATTGTTGTCAAATTTGTAAAAGTTGGGATTATTATAATCCAAGTTTCCTACATTATAGTAGTAAATTTAGGTGAAGAAAGACTAACTAATGAATATTTTTTTATAAAATACTAATAAATATTATTTTAATTCTCAAAAAATTATTTTTCTATAAAATACTGATAAGTATTTCTCAAGTTGACATTTATATAACTAACGAAGTGGTAGTTACGTAGTAATCATTCTCAATTTTTACATACTCAACCAAGGTTCAAGTTTTGGTGGAAGTAAAATATTTTCTAAAACATTTATTCATAGGTTTGGAGTTTGATTTGGAAAATCAAACCTCTCAAATTCTTTCTATTAGGTTTGAGTTTTATTTTAGTCCCCTTTTCTTATTTTCTATCTATAAAACTCTAGCATCCACTTTCTAGAGGGGCTGTCATTGATTCATCTTGTGCAAATTATTGTGCAAATTATTTACCCTTTAATATCTCTTGAACTATAGTTTAATCTATTTTTCATATTGAAATTGATATATTATAGGAAAATTGGATTCTAATAATCCCAATTTTTACAAATTGGACAACAATAATCCTTACTTTCGATCTGTATTTTGGTGGTCCAAAAAAATAAAATAAAATTGGATTGTAGTGAGACATCATCGAAAGTATACCCTAAATATTATAGATTTTGTGTTGCATTTGATTCAAAACTTAGTATAACACTTTACCATAATTTTTAATGAATTTACGACGTTTCTCCCATTTTTTTTTCATTTTTTTACGATTTTTTCACTTTTATTCATTTTGAAAAATCATAATAATTGCACGGAATCTCAAAAATATAATTTAAAAATTATTTTAGTAACTACACTTCATTACCTTTCTGGGGGCATGAACAAAAAAAAAAAGAACAAAAACAATATGGGTTAGGAATGAAAAAACAAAAAAAAAATGCGGAGGTGTATTTGGTATCACTACAATCCAATTTTATTTTTTTAACCACCAGAATAGAAATTGATAGTAGGGATTAATTTTGTCAAATTTGTAAAAGTTAGGATTATTATAATCCAAGTTTCCTATATTATAGTAGTAAATTTAGGGAAAGAAAGACTAACTAATGAATATTTTTTTATAAAATACTAATAAATATTATTTTAATTCTCAAAAAATTATTTTTCTATAAAATACTGATAAGTATTTCTCAAGTTGACATTTATATAACTAACGAAGTGGTAGTTACGTAGTAATCATTCTCAATTTTTACATACTCAACCAAGGTTCAAGTTTTGGTGGAAGTAAAATATTTTCTAAAACATTTATTCATAGGTTTGGAGTTTGATTTGGAAAATCAAACCTCTCAAATTCTTTCTATTAGGTTTGAGTTTTATTTTAGTCCCCTTTTCTTATTTTTTATCTATAAAACTCTAGCATCCACTTTCTAGAGGGGCTGTCATTGATTCATCTTGTGCAAATTATTGTGCAAATTATTTACCCTTTAATATCTCTTAAACTTGAACCTTGGTTTCGATCTGTATTTTGGTGGTCCAAAAAAATAAAATAAAATTGGATTGTAGTGAGACATCATCGAAAGTATACCCTAAATATTGTAGATTTTGTGTTGCATTTGATTCAAAACTTAGTATAACACATTACCATAATTTTTAATGAATTTCTGACGTTTCTCCCATTTTTTCATTTTTACGATTTTTCACTTTTATTCATTTTGAAAAATCATAATAATTGCTCGGAGTCTCAAAAAAATAATTTAAAAATTATTTTAGTAACTACACTTCATTACCTTTCTGGGGGCATGAAAAAAAAAAGAACAAAAACAATATGGGTTAGGAGTGAAAAAACAAAAAAAAAAATGCGGAGGTGTATTTGGTATCAATACAATCCAATTTTATTTTTTTGACCACCAGAATAGAAATTGATAGTAGGGATTATTGTTGTCAAATTTGTAAAAGTTGGGATTATTATAATCCAAGTTTCCTATATTATAGTAGTAAATTTAGGGGAAGAAAGACTAACTAATGAATATTTTTTTATAAAATACTAATAAATATTATTTTAATTCTCAAAAAATTATTATTCTATAAAATACTGATAAGTATTTCTCAAGTTGACATTTATATAACTAACGAAGTGGTAGTTACGTAGTAATCATTCTCAATTTTTACATACTCAACCAAGGTTCAAGTTTTGGTGGAAGTAAAATATTTTCTAAAACATTTATTCATAGGTTTGGAGTTTGATTTGGAAAATCAAACCTCTCAAATTCTTTCTATTAGGTTTGAGTTTTATTTTAGTCCCCTTTTCTTATTTTCTATCTATAAAACTCTAGCATCCACTTTCTAGAGGGGCTGTCATTGATTCATCTTGTGCAAATTATTGTGCAAATTATTTACCCTTTAATATCTCTTGAACTATAGTTTAATCTATTTTTCATATTGAAATTGATATATTATAGAAAAATTGGATTCTAATAATCCCAATCTTTACAAATTGGACAACAATAATCCTTACTTTCGATTTGTATTTTGGTGGTCCAAAAAAATAAAATAAAATTGGATTGTAGTGAGACATCATCGAAAGTATACCCTAAATATTATAGATTTTGTGTTGCATTTGATTCAAAACTTAGTATAACACTTTACCATAATTTTTAATGAATTTACGACGTTTCTCCCATTTTTTTTCATTTTTTTACGATTTTTTCACTTTTATTCATTTTGAAAAATCATAATAATTGCTCGGAGTCTCAAAAAAATAATTTAAAAATTATTTTAGTAACTACACTTCATTACCTTTCTGGGGGCATGAAAAAAAAAAGAACAAAAACAATATGGGTTAGGAATGAAAAAACAAAAAAAAAAATGCGGAGGTGTATTTGGTATCACTACAATCCAATTTTATTTTTTTGACCACCAGAATACAAATTGATAGTAGGTATTATTGTTGCCAAATTTGTAAAAGTTGGGATTATTATAATCCAAGTTTCCTATATTATAGTAGTAAATTTAGGGGAAGAAAGACTAACTAATGAATATTTTTTTATAAAATACTAATAAATATTATTTTAATTCTCAAAAAATTATTTTTCTATAAAATACTGATAAGTATTTCTCAAGTTGACATTTATATAACTAACGAAGTGGTAGTTACGTAGTAATCATTCTCAATTTTTACATACTCAACCAAGGTTCAAGTTTTGGTGGAAGTAAAATATTTTCTAAAACATTTATTCATAGGTTTGGAGTTTGATTTGGAAAATCAAACCTCTCAAATTCTTTCTATTAGGTTTGAGTTTTATTTTAGTCCCCTTTTCTTATTTTCTATCTATAAAACTCTAGCATCCACTTTCTAGAGGGGCTGTCATTGATTCATCTTGTGCAAATTATTGTGCAAATTATTTACCCTTTAATATCTCTTGAACTATAGTTTAATCTATTTTTCATATTGAAATTGATATATTATAGGAAAATTGGATTCTAATAATCCCAATTTTTACAAATTGGACAACAATAATCCTTACTTTCGATCTGTATTTTGGTGGTCCAAAAAAATAAAATAAAATTGGATTGTAGTGAGACATCATCGAAAGTATACCCTAAATATTATAGATTTTGTGTTGCATTTGATTCAAAACTTAGTATAACACTTTACCATAATTTTTAATGAATTTACGACGTTTCTCCCATTTTTTTTTCATTTTTTTACGATTTTTTCACTTTTATTCATTTTGAAAAATCATAATAATTGCACGGAATCTCAAAAATATAATTTAAAAATTATTTTAGTAACTACACTTCATTACCTTTCTGGGGGCATGAACAAAAAAAAAAAAGAACAAAAACAATATGGGTTAGGAATGAAAAAACAAAAAAAAAATGCGGAGGTGTATTTGGTATCAATACAATCCAATTTTATTTTTTTGACCACCAGAATACAAATTGATAGTAGGGATTATTGTTGTCAAATTTGTAAAAGTTGGGATTATTATAATCCAAGTTTCCTATATTATAGTAGTAAATTTAGGGAAAGAAAGACTAACTAATGAATATTTTTTTATAAAATACTAATAAATATTATTTTAATTCTCAAAAAATTATTTTTCTATAAAATACTGATAAGTATTTCTCAAGTTGACATTTATATAACTAACGAAGTGGTAGTTACGTAGTAATCATTCTCAATTTTTACATACTCAACCAAGGTTCAAGTTTTGGTGGAAGTAAAATATTTTCTAAAACATTTATTCATAGGTTTGGAGTTTGATTTGGAAAATCAAACCTCTCAAATTCTTTCTATTAGGTTTGAGTTTTATTTTAGTCCCCTTTTCTTATTTTTTATCTATAAAACTCTAGCATCCACTTTCTAGAGGGGCTGTCATTGATTCATCTTGTGCAAATTATTGTGCAAATTATTTACCCTTTAATATCTCTTAAACTTGAACCTTGGTTTCGATCTGTATTTTGGTGGTCCAAAAAAATAAAATAAAATTGGATTGTAGTGAGACATCATCGAAAGTATACCCTAAATATTGTAGATTTTGTGTTGCATTTGATTCAAAACTTAGTATAACACATTACCATAATTTTTAATGAATTTACGACGTTTCTCCCATTTTTTTCATTTTTTTACGATTTTTTCACTTTTATTCATTTTGAAAAATCATAATAATTGCTCGGAGTCTCAAAAAAATAATTTAAAAATTATTTTAGTAACTACACTTCATTACCTTTCTGGGGGCATGAAAAAAAAAAGAACAAAAACAATATGGGTTAGGAGTGAAAAAACAAAAAAAAAAATGCGGAGGTGTATTTGGTATCAATACAATCCAATTTTATTTTTTTGACCACCAGAATAGAAATTGATAGTAGGGATTATTGTTGTCAAATTTGTAAAAGTTGGGATTATTATAATCCAAGTTTCCTATATTATAGTAGTAAATTTAGGGGAAGAAAGACTAACTAATGAATATTTTTTTATAAAATACTAATAAATATTATTTTAATTCTCAAAAAATTATTATTCTATAAAATACTGATAAGTATTTCTCAAGTTGACATTTATATAACTAACGAAGTGGTAGTTACGTAGTAATCATTCTCAATTTTTAGATACTCAACCAAGGTTCAAGTTTTGGTGGAAGTAAAATATTTTCTAAAACATTTATTCATAGGTTTGGAGTTTGATTTGGAAAATCAAACCTCTCAAATTCTTTCTATTAGGTTTGAGTTTTATTTTAGTCCCCTTTTCTTATTTTCTATCTATAAAACTCTAGCATCCACTTTCTAGAGGGGCTGTCATTGATTCATCTTGTGCAAATTATTGTGCAAATTATTTACCCTTTAATATCTCTTAAACTATAGTTTAATTTATTTTTCATATTGAAATTAATATATTTTAGGAAAATTGGATTCTAATAATCCCAATCTTTACAAATTGGACAACAATAATCCTTACTTTCGATTTGTATTTTGGTGGTCCAAAAAAATAAAATAAAATTGGATTGTAGTGAGACATCATCGAAAGTATACCCTAAATATTATAGATTTTGTGTTGCATTTGATTCAAAACTTAGTATAACACTTTACCATAATTTTTAATGAATTTACGACGTTTCTCCCATTTTTTTTCATTTTTTTACGATTTTTTCACTTTTATTCATTTTGAAAAATCATAATAATTGCTCGGAGTCTCAAAAAAATAATTTAAAAATTATTTTAGTAACTACATTTCATTACCTTTCTGGGGGCATGAACAAAAAAAAAAAGAACAAAAACAATATGGGTTAGGAATGAAAAAACAAAAAAAAAATGCGGAGGTGTATTTTGTATCACTACAATCCAATTTTATTTTTTTGACCACCAGAATAGAAATTGATAGTAGGGATTATTGTTGTCAAATTTGTAAAAGTTGGGATTATTATAATCCAAGTTTCCTATATTATAGTAGTAAATTTAGGGGAAGAAAGACTAACTAATGAATATTTTTTTATAAAATACTAATAAATATTATTTTAATTCTCAAAAAATTATTTTTCTATAAAATACTGATAAGTATTTCTCAAGTTGACATTTATATAACTAACGAAGTGGTAGTTACGTAGTAATCATTCTCAATTTTTACATACTCAACCAAGGTTCAAGTTTTGGTGGAAGTAAAATATTTTCTAAAACATTTATTCATAGGTTTGGAGTCTGATTTGGAAAATCAAACCTCTCAAATTCTTTCTATTAGGTTTGAGTTTTATTTTAGTCCCCTTTTCTTATTTTCTATTTATAAAACTCTAGCATCCACTTTCTAGAGGGGCTGTCATTGATTCATCTTGTGCAAATTATTGTGCAAATTATTTACCCTTTAATATCTCTTAAACTATAGTTTAATCTATTTTTCATATTGAAATTGATATATTATAGGAAAATTGGATTCTAATAATCCCAATCTTTACAAATTGGACAACAATAATCCTTACTTTCGATTTGTATTTTGGTGGTCCAAAAAAATAAAATAAAATTGGATTGTAGTGAGACATCATCGAAAGTATACCCTAAATATTATAGATTTTGTGTTGCATTTGATTCAAAACTTAGTATAACACTTTACCATAATTTTTAATGAATTTACGACGTTTCTCCCATTTTTTTTCATTTTTTTACGATTTTTTCACTTTTATTCATTTTGAAAAATCATAATAATTGCTCGGAGTCTCAAAAAAATAATTTAAAAATTATTTTAGTAACTACACTTCATTACCTTTCTGGGGGCATGAACAAAAAAAAAAAAGAACAAAAACAATATGGGTTAGGAATGAAAAAACAAAAAAAAAATGCGGAGGTGTATTTGGTATCACTACAATCCAATTTTATTTTTTTGACCACCAGAATAGAAATTGATAGTAGGGATTATTGTTATCAAATTTGTAAAAGTTGGGATTATTATAATCCAAGTTTCCTATATTATAGTAGTAAATTTAGGGGAAGAAAGACTAACTAATGAATATTTTTTTATAAAATACTAATAAATATTATTTTAATTCTCAAAAAATTATTTTTCTATAAAATACTGATAAGTATTTCTCAAGTTGACATTTATATAACTAACGAAGTGGTAGTTACGTAGTAATCATTCTCAATTTTTACATACTCAACCAAGGTTCAAGTTTTGGTGGAAGTAAAATATTTTCTAAAACATTTATTCATAGGTTTGGAGTCTGATTTGGAAAATCAAACCTCTCAAATTCTTTCTATTAGGTTTGAGTTTTATTTTAGTCCCCTTTTCTTATTTTCTATCTATAAAACTCTAGCATCCACTTTCTAGAGGGGCTGTCATTGATTCATCTTGTGCAAATTATTGTGCAAATTATTTACCCTTTAATATCTCTTAAACTATAGTTTAATCTATTTTTCATATTGAAATTGATATATTATAGGAAAATTTGATTCTAATAATCCCAATCTTTACAAATTGGACAACAATAATCCTTACTTTCGATTTGTATTTTGGTGGTCCAAAAAAATAAAATAAAATTGGATTGTAGTGAGACATCATCGAAAGTATACCCTAAATATTATAGATTTTGTGTTGCATTTGATTCAAAACTTAGTATAACACTTTACCATAATTTTTAATGAATTTACGACGTTTCTCCCATTTTTTTTCATTTTTTTACGATTTTTTCACTTTTACTCATTTTGAAAAATCATAATAATTGCTCGGAGTCTCAAAAAAATAATTTAAAAATTATTTTAGTAACTACACTTCATTACCTTTCTGGGGGCATGAACAAAAAAAAAAAGAACAAAAACAATATGGGTTAGGAATGAAAAAACAAAAAAAAAATGCGGAGGTGTATTTGGTATCACTACAATCCAATTTTATTTTTTTGACCACCAGAATAGAAATTGATAGTAGGGATTATTGTTGTCAAATTTGTAAAAGTTGGGATTATTATAATCCAAGTTTCCTATATTATAGTAGTAAATTTAGGGGAAGAAAGACTAACTAATGAATATTTTTTTATAAAATACTAATAAATATTATTTTAATTCTCAAAAAATTATTTTTCTATAAAATACTGATAAGTATTTCTCAAGTTGACATTTATATAACTAACGAAGTGGTAGTTACGTAGTAATCATTCTCAATTTTTACATACTCAACCAAGGTTCAAGTTTTGGTGGAAGTAAAATATTTTCTAAAACATTTATTCATAGGTTTGGAGTTTGATTTGGAAAATCAAACCTCTCAAATTCTTTCTATTAGGTTTGAGTTTTATTTTAGTCCCCTTTTCTTATTTTCTATCTATAAAACTCTAGCATCCACTTTCTAGAGGGGCTGTCATTGATTCATCTTGTGCAAATTATTGTGCAAATTATTTACCCTTTAATATCTCTTGAACTATAGTTTAATCTATTTTTCATATTGAAATTGATATATTATAGAAAATTGGATTCTAATAATCCCAATCTTTACAAATTGGACAACAATAATCCTTACTTTCGATTTGTATTTTGGTGGTCCAAAAAAATAAAATAAAATTGGATTGTAGTGAGACATCATCGAAAGTATACCCTAAATATTATAGATTTTGTGTTGCATTTGATTCAAAACTTAGTATAACACTTTACCATAATTTTTAATGAATTTACGACGTTTCTCCCATTTTTTTTCATTTTTTTACGATTTTTTCACTTTTATTCATTTTGAAAAATCATAATAATTGCTCGGAGTCTCAAAAAAATAATTTAAAAATTATTTTAGTAACTACACTTCATTACCTTTCTGGGGGCATGAACAAAAAAAAAAAAAGAACAAAAACAATATGGGTTAGGAATGAAAAAACAAAAAAAAAAAGCGGAGGTGTATTTGGTATCACTACAATCCAATTTTATTTTTTTTAACCACCAGAATAGAAATTGATAGTAGGGATTATTGTTGTCAAATTTGTAAAAGTTGGGATTATTATAATCCTAGTTTCCTATATTATAGGAGTAAATTTAGGGGAAGAAAGACTAACTAATGAATATTTTTTTATAAAATACTAATAAATATTATTTTAATTCTCAAAAAATTATTTTTCTATAAAATACTGATAAGTATTTCTCAAGTTGACATTTATATAACTAACGAAGTGGTAGTTACGTAGTAATCATTCTCAATTTTTACATACTCAACCAAGGTTCAAGTTTTGGTGGAAGTAAAATATTTTCTAAAACATTTATTCATAGGTTTGGAGTTTGATTTGGAAAATCAAACCTCTCAAATTCTTTCTATTAGGTTTGAGTTTTATTTTAGTCCCCTTTTCTTATTTTCTATCTATAAAACTCTAGCATCCACTTTCTAGAGGGGCTGTCATTGATTCATCTTGTGCAAATTATTGTGCAAATTATTTACCCTTTAATATCTCTTAAACTATAGTTTAATTTATTTTTCATATTGAAATTGATATATTATAGGAAAATTGGATTCTAATAATCCCAATCTTTACAAATTGGACAACAATAATCCTTACTTTCGATTTGTATTTTGGTGGTCCAAAAAAATAAAATAAAATTGGATTGTAGTGAGACATCATCGAAAGTATACCCTAAATATTATAGATTTTGTGTTGCATTTGATTCAAAACTTAGTATAACACTTTACCATAATTTTTAATGAATTTACGACGTTTCTCCCATTTTTTTTCATTTTTTTACGATTTTTTCACTTTTATTCATTTTGAAAAATCATAATAATTGCTCTGAGTCTCAAAATAATTTAAAATTATTTTAGTAACTACACTTCATTACCTTTTGGGGGCATGAACAAAAAAAAGAACAAAAACAATATGGGTTAGGAATGAAAAACAAAAAAATGCGGAGGTGTATTTGTTATCACTACTATAGAATTTTATTTTTTGACCACGAATAGAAATTGATAGTAGGGATTATTGTTGTCAAATTTGTAAAAGTTGGGATTATTATAATCCAAGTTTCCTATATTATAGTAGTAAATTTAGGGAAGAAAGACTAACTAATGAATATTTTTATAAAATACTAATAAATATTATTTTAATTCTCAAAAATTATTTTTCTATAAAATACTGATAAGTATTTCTCAAGTTGACATTTATATAACTAACTAGTGGTAGTTACGTAGTAATCATTCTCAATTTTTACATACTCAACCAAGGTTCAAGTTTTGGTGGAAGTAAAATATTTTCAAAACATTTATTCATAGGTTTGGAGTCTGATTTGGAAAATCAAACCTCTCAAATTCTTTCTATTAGGTTTGAGTTTTATTTTAGTCCCCTTTTCTTATTTTCTATCTATAAAACTCTAGCATCCACTTTCTAGAGGGGCTGTCATTGATTCATCTTGTGCAAATTATTGTGCAAATTATTTACCCTTTAATATCTCTTGAACTATAGTTTAATCTATTTTTCATATTGAAATTGATATATTATAGAAAAATTGGATTCTAATAATCCCAATCTTTACAAATTGGACAACAATAATCCTTACTTTCGATTTGTATTTTGGTGGTCCAAAAAAATAAAATAAAATTGGATTGTAGTGAGACATCATCGAAAGTATACCCTAAATATTATAGATTTTGTGTTGCATTTGATTCAAAACTTAGTATAACACTTTACCATAATTTTTAATGAATTTACGACGTTTCTCCCATTTTTTTTCATTTTTTTACGATTTTTTCACTTTTATTCATTTTGAAAAATCATAATAATTGCTCGGAGTCTCAAAAAAATAATTTAAAAATTATTTTAGTAACTACACTTCATTACCTTTCTGGGGGCATGAACAAAAAAAAAAAAAAGAACAAAAACAATATGGGTTAGGAGTGAAAAAACAAAAAAAAAAAATGCGGAGGTGTATTTGGTATCACTACAATCCAATTTTATTTTTTTGACCACCAGAATACAAATTGATAGTAGGGATTATTGTTGTCAAATTTGTAAAAGTTGGGATTATTATAATCCAAGTTTCCTACATTATAGTAGTAAATTTAGGTGAAGAAAGACTAACTAATGAATATTTTTTTATAAAATACTAATAAATATTATTTTAATTCTCAAAAAATTATTTTTCTATAAAATACTGATAAGTATTTCTCAAGTTGACATTTATATAACTAACGAAGTGGTAGTTACGTAGTAATCATTCTCAATTTTTACATACTCAACCAAGGTTCAAGTTTTGGTGGAAGTAAAATATTTTCTAAAACATTTATTCATAGGTTTGGAGTCGATTTGGAAAATCAAACCTCTCAAATTCTTTCTATTAGGTTTGAGTTTTATTTTAGTCCCTTTTCTTATTTTCTATCTATAAAACTCTAGCATCCACTTTCTAGAGGCTGTCATTGATTCATCTTGTGCAAATTATTGTGCAAATTATTTACCCTTTAATATCTCTTGAACTATAGTTTAATCTATTTTTCATATTGAAATTGATATATTATAGAAAATTGGATTCTAATAATCCCAATCTTTACAAATTGGACAACAATAATCCTTACTTTCGATTTGTATTTTGGTGGTCCAAAAAAATAAAATAAAATTGGATTGTAGTGAGACATCATCGAAAGTATACCCTAAATATTATAGATTTTGTGTTGCATTTGATTCAAAACTTAGTATAACACTTTACCATAATTTTTAATGAATTTACGACGTTTCTCCCATTTTTTTTCATTTTTTTACGATTTTTTCACTTTTATTCATTTTGAAAAATCATAATAATTGCTCGGAGTCTCAAAAAAATAATTTAAAAATTATTTTAGTAACTACACTTCATTACCTTTCTGGGGGCATGAACAAAAAAAAGAACAAAAACAATATGGGTTAGGAATGAAAACAAAAAAAAATGCGGAGGTGTAATTGGTATCACTACAATCCAATTTTATTTTTTGACCACGAATAGAAATTGATAGTAGGGATTATTGTTGTCAAATTTGTAAAAGTTGGGATTATTATAATCCAAGTTTCCTATATTATAGTAGTAAATTTAGGGAAGAAAGACTAACTAATGAATATTTTTTATAAAATACTAATAAATATTATTTTAATTCTCAAAATTATTTTTCTATAAAATCGATAAGTATTTCTCAAGTTGACATTTATATAACTAACGAAGTGGTAGTTACGTAGTAATCATTCTCAATTTTTACATACTCAACCAAGGTTCAAGTTTTGGTGGAAGTAAAATATTTTCTAAAACATTTATTCATAGGTTTGGAGTTTGATTTGGAAAATCAAACCTCTCAAATTCTTTCTATTAGGTTTGAGTTTTATTTTAGTCCCTTTTCTTATTTTCTATCTATAAAACTCTAGCATCCACTTTCTAGAGAAATTTGTCATTGATTCATCTTGTGCAAATTATTGTGCAAATTATTTACCCTTTAATATCTCTTGAACTATAGTTTAATCTATTTTTCATATTGAAATTGATATATTATAGAAAATTGGATTCTAATAATCCCAATCTTTACAAATTGGACAACAATAATCCTTACTTTCGATTTGTATTTTGGTGGTCCAAAAAAATAAAATAAAATTGGATTGTAGTGAGACATCATCGAAAGTATACCCTAAATATTATAGATTTTGTGTTGCATTTGATTCAAAACTTAGTATAACACTTTACCATAATTTTTAATGAATTTACGACGTTTCTCCCATTTTTTTTTCATTTTTTTACGATTTTTTCACTTTTATTCATTTTGAAAAATCATAATAATTGCTCGGAGTCTCAAAAAAATAATTTAAAAATTATTTTAGTAACTACACTTCATTACCTTTCTGGGGGCATGAACAAAAAAAAAAAAAGAACAAAAACAATATGGGTTAGGAATGAAAAAACAAAAAAAAAATGCGGAGGTGTATTTGGTATCACTACAATCCAATTTTATTTTTTTGACCACCAGAATAGAAATTGATAGTAGGGATTATTGTTGTCAAATTTGTAAAAGTTGGGATTATTATAATCCAAGTTTCCTATATTATAGTAGTAAATTTAGGGGAAGAAAGACTAACTAATGAATATTTTTTTATAAAATACTAATAAATATTATTTTAATTCTCAAAAAATTATTTTTCTATAAAATACTGATAAGTATTTCTCAAGTTGACATTTATATAACTAACGAAGTGGTAGTTACGTAGTAATCATTCTCAATTTTTACATACTCAACCAAGGTTCAAGTTTTGGTGGAAGTAAAATATTTTCTGAAACATTTATTCATAGGTTTGGAGTCTGATTTGGAAAATCAA